>CM031235.1:931856553-933259053 GCA_018340775.1 Taxus wallichiana var. yunnanensis
AGAACACTACACTTTAAGTACCCACGGAACACATAGTTCTTTATTCCATGACTTCCAACCTTAGTCACATTCAAACTTGCTTGCTTTTTCTTCACGGTGTCTCGTGGCACTTTTTATTGCATCATAGATTCTCCTAAGTGTACTCCATGCTTTGTTGTGTGGAATTAACCAAATTTGCGAGAATTACATATTTTCCAAGCTTATGTAATACTATATTTTTTATGTAGCAAAGCACTAATATTTTTACACATGACATGGAAGATTAACCTTCTAACTACTTTATTTTGTGGGTCTTCAATCTAGAGCCACTTAAGTATGAAACTTGGATGAGTTGTTCAAAATAACATGGGGTGTTGTTTTGGATAATAGTTTGGTTACTTTCACGGGAAATCTTCCTGCTATCTATGAAGATCAGTGACATTGAGGCATCAGCTAGGCATGGATTTAGGTATGAACCTAAAAAATGATCTCAACCTTTTCTAACAGTCCCGAGACTTGTAAAACACTAAACTTAGTATTTTCTCTTGAACTTCCCCTGAAACCCCTAGGTTTTTGTCATAGAGGGGGTAAATCAAATGGTCCATGTATTAATAGAATGGAATCCCAAAACCTATATACAAAATATGAATATCAAATATTATCCAAGTGAAACATGTAGAGTGTGCACAATCACTTATTCAGATGATCACCATAAGGATTGAGGAAAAGAAACTCAGTCAGTGATAATCACACAAAAGGAGGGAATCTCCAACACAACGAGGCGATGGAAAATAAATAAATACAAGTATGTACAAGATGCAATAAACCAACTTAAAGAGAATGTTTGAGATAGATCATGTTAACTCGGTATTTTAAGTGCCTCCCCAATTAAGCTTAGAAAACTCAAAAGATTTGGCTTATTTTCATACAACAATGGTATATGGCCCACTCCAAAGTGCATCAAACTTAGAGTGTCACCTTAGTTTTTCTATATCTACGTACCATTCCAAGACCATATCTCCTATTTTGAAATCTTGTTCTTTGGATTTCTTATCAAACCATTGATTGTTTGACCTTTTGTTTTTATAATCTGATCATGGCAGACTGCCTCAATTCCTCAATCTCAACCAATTTCACCATTCTGATTATTCTTTGATCTTCACCCTCAAACTCTAACTATTGATCTAGCTTCAATGAGGGTAATTCCAAAGACAATGGAAGCTTGGAATCTCTATCATAGATAAAGACAAAGTGATAATTGCCCATTACTCTCTTTGATGTGATCCTATCATCCCAAAGAGAATTTTTACCCTAGTGTGCCATTACCTTTGATTGATCTCCATTTTCCTTTTCATGATTCTAATGAGGTATTTTTTGGGAGATTCTTCCAAGCCTTACCCTAAGGATAATAATTGGAAGAGGTCTTCAAGTATAATCCATGTTTAAGAGCCTAGTCGATATTTTAAAGCCTAAGAAGGATTTTACATTATCATAAATAATGGTTTGGGGAACCCCAAACAATATCACAATGTCTTCAAGAAAGTAAAGGATAGCTAATTTAGTAGCTTCCTTGAGCACCACAACTTTGGCCTACCTCGTAAAGTAATCAGTTGTTGTTAAGACCCATTTATGACCTACACTTGACATGAGATTAATCATACCAATAAAATCAAGTTCCCATTGGGAAAAGGGTTCATACTCCATCTTATTTTCACAACTGAAGAGAGAACATTCCTCACATTCTTTGACCCATTTATGATCATCCACGAACAATGTGGGCATGAAGTAAACCCCTTTAGATTTTTATCATTGTGGTCTTGGCTAAGAAGTGTCCACTATAGAAACCATTGTGCGAATATGCTAAAACCTTATCTTCTTGTTCCCCTCAATAAACCTCAAGAACTCCCCATCAAGGTTATTTTTAAAAATAACTTCACCAACCAACACATTGGGTACATACTTCAACCTTATGTGTCGCCTCTTAGCTTTGATCAAACCAGAGGATATAAGCTAGTGGATAAAATATATCAATTTTATTGATCCAGTTTGTTGGTATGTTTACCTCCCTTATTTCGTGGATTCTCTACATTCTAAAAATTGGTTGTGTTACAAGGATTGTATTAATTTTTCAAACTTGTTACATCCTATGGGTTTTCTACACTTTGTCTTTGATCCTCTTCCATAAAGAAGGAGGTTTCTTGATCATTTTGAGAATACAAAGAAATATGCTCACAAAGTGTTATACCTCTTACCAAATTTGTGGCCTTGATGGTCACATCATACTCCAAGATCTTGGTCACCCATCCATCTCTTTTCTTAGTGATTTCTACTCCCATAATGAAGTCTCTCACACTAAGGTGTGAGACTAGAATTTTGATGTGGCTAGCGAAAAACATGGAATTGAATTTATTGAGATCTCCCATGATGGAAAACAACTTCTTTTCCACATGACTATATCTCATTTCATAATCCTTTAGTGTTTGACCAAGAAGGCCATTAGAGTGATAAACTCCGACTGGTCCTACAAAATTGGGAATGAATTTCCTAATAAAGTTTATCATGCCTAGGAGAGACTACATATCATTATTTTGAGTTGGAAAGAGAGAGAAAGGAGGGGAGAAATTCTTTCAAGGTCGGTGGACAATGAGATCAAAGATAAAGAAGACACCAATTGCAGAATTTCACACACAATTTGTGAAAGAAGGGTTCCCACCAATTTCACCTTTCCAAGTTCTATAGTTACATTTGGGGAATCTCTACACACAATGGCATATCTCCAATTCAACACTTATATTAGGAAGAATCTATACCCCATAGAACACTCCCAATAATATTGATAGTGAAAATATAGTTCGCTTATCACCACATATATTCATTGTTTTTCCTTTTCAAATTCAAATTTTAGTTTTTAAAGTTCTAATTATTCAAACTGATTACCTTTATCAAGGCATTTATCTACTAGAATATTCATGTGTTTGTGGGCATGCATGTGGGATGACAGAACATTCCAATTACGACATCATATATCTACAATACACTTAAATTTTCATTTTAATGTAATATACACATGCATTAAAGGGGTGTAATCTATAGTACCCTAAATTTGGTCTCGAGACACTTAGTAACATCATTGTTTACACCCTTTTAGACAGCTTGGTCCAAAGTAGTACATATTTAACTCTTGCTACAAAGACTTCCACCTTTTTTATCACCTTCATGTCCTCTAGGTCAACCTCTTTTGCCAAATATATACACTCCATATCACTTGTAGTTTATACATGAACCTTATTCACCCACACAAACATTTTTCCATCTTCGGTTTCTAAGTATTTGACCTCTGGGCCGGATTCATAGCTTTTAGGACAGGTTTGTTCATGAAGTTGTTACTATTAGAATGTAAGGCTTATAATTAGAATTTAGTTAATATTAGCTAAGTGTGAACTAATAAATGGTTGTAATTGCTTCAACCATTTTGTAGCCATCTCTCACATAATAAAAAGATGGACACATAATGAATAATGTGTGCATTCTTGTTACTATTCATTTTTGTTATTTGTACATTAGATTTTTTTTTTACTCTTTCTCTCGCCACATATTCTAACATTGGTTTAGGAGCGGGGCAAGCAAGGAGAAATAGAATGAAAAAAGTTCAAACCGGTCCCGTTAGGGCATAAAAGAGAAAAAGACTAGTTCGAATGTTAGGCACGCAAGAGCAATATTGTAGGGCAACAAGAAATTATGTGGGGCAAAAACATCATTAAAAGGGTAAAAATGACCCAATTTCAATTTGAGGGCACTTACAACAAACATAATGACAAAACACAATTGATGTCATTGCAAAAAGAAAACAAAATTTGAGTGCATTTTGGCTGTGTTTTCAAAAAAAAAAATAGGGCATTTCGAAGTGTTAGGGCAAAAAAATAGGAATTTTCCATTTTTGAAGATTTTTTGGGGTTGTTCATCTAGTTAGGGCACGAAAAACAAGACATTTTCAAGGGAAAACGTGATGCGAGAATCGCAACAGAGAAAAACATGATTTTCAAAGGTAGCTAATGCCAAACAAAGAAAATATAGTCATGCATTTCCAAATTTGTAATTTTTCAAGGGTCATTCACTGCTAGGGCATAAAGTTTTTTAGTTTTCAATACAACCAATCATCTAGGGCACAAACCTGCTTGGTATAGTTTCCTTTCTTTGCTTTAAAAATAATTTTTAAAATCTTGCTACATTAATTTGTAGGTCATACTATATTTTGGGAAAGGGTTATTTTCTCAGGTATTTTTTTACGAGATTGGAAATTTTATTACACAAATATTTTGGACTTGCCTTTCATACTTAAAAAGTAAAAATCTAGATGAAAGACAACAAATGAAGTTAATGTAACCATTGTTGAAAATCCATCGAATGTTAAAAATGGTGAACTCGTTGATAGAGAACATGTTTTTAAAAAGAAGCCCCACACTTTGAAGAAAATAAGCGATCTAGTGTAGGTAAAACTCAGCATGGATGGTTGTCCAAATAGTTCGGGAGTCTGTGAATCTTGGGAATCGCAGGGTCATGAGACAACTTCATTGAGAATTGTGGGAGTATCTCAATATGGATGGTTGTACAACAATTCAAGAGATTCTATAATTTGGGAATTTAGAGAGGTGGAATCGGGAACTTGGGAATTCATCTCGGGAACTACACTTTACGAGGCTTAATGAGTCACCTTGGTGGAGTTCTACCTATTCAAAGTGTTGTTTCAAAGGGAACAACTTTTTAAGAATGCATGGTCTTGTTTGGTTGTGTTATTTCAATGTTTTTTCAATATGTTCTATAGTGTAAGCCTTAAGAGTGGGTATTAGAAGACAAGGCTTATAATTAGTGTTTAGTTCAAATTAGTTAAGTGTTAACTAATAAATGTTTGTAACCACTTCGACTATTTTGTAACCATCTCTCACATAATAAGATGACGGGCACACAATGAATAACATGTGCATTCATGTTACTATTCATTCATTTTTGTACATTTTATTCTTTCTTATTCTCTCTCTCCACATATTCTAACAATTACCCTTGGTCAAGTCTATCCAATGGTCAGTTTTAAAAATGGGCATCACCCTTAGGTTGCTCATGTGTTTCTTTCAAGATGTTTTCAGCAGAAAAACACATGCACACGACCTTTCCAAGAGGCTCTACAAGAGGAGGAAATCACCTTGAAGATCAATACTCAAAGACTTACACATCCTAAACCTTCCAAGATCAACCTAGAGTAATCCACAAGCCAAACATCAAAGGTAGACGTTACAAGTGTCGTGTGCCAAGAGAGGGATGACTCTAAGTTGCATATTGATTTTGTAGTTGCCTCTCATATAGGAACACGGACATATATTATTTCACTCCTCTTGGGAGAACTACATAGTCCTAGTTTTAAAAAAATTTGATTTTATCATATATGTAATGCAGCAATCTCATGTGTTGGTGTGTGAGAGGTCAATCTAAGCCCTTCTTATGAGCATGTGATTGGATGTTATCTTTGAGTTTTAATGGTTTTCACTGAGAGGACCTAATTTTTATCATTGCACATCAACACACAATCTAAAAAAATAATCCAAAAGTTCACAATGAGGAAAACCTACACCAAAATTTGTAAATTGATCAAAGAAACAAAGGTCATGTTTATAACACTTATATAGGCTATCCCACAAACCTAACCAAGCTAGACACTTTCAAATCCAGGACTAACTAGGAGGACCCTTTCAATCATGAAATTGAAACCTCGTTGAGAATCATATCCTAATCTCGCTTCCAACTTTAAAGTCCATTGTGCATTCATCATATTGGTTGAATCAAGTCATATTGTTCCATTATGCATCTCTTAGTACCTTTCATTATTTTTGATTGATTAGATTGTGTGTACTTTGTCCATTTAACATAACTAAGGTTTGATTAACACATGAATGATCATTAATTATTTTACGTCCCGAGTGTAAAATTGTTAAAACAACAACCTCATCATAGCTTGACAAGGCATGCTACAAAAGAATTCATGCAATGCATTAACAATACACCCATGTTATTCACACCATCAAAGAGAACATCCCCAAATAATATACCAATCTATTTATTAAATGTGAATGCATATGTGTTGGGTGCACAATATCATGTTAACATATTAAACAAATGTGTCGTACATTCAATTACTACACCATAAGGTAGTGCCTATAATTGTGGAACACAATGTACATGGAGGGTGTGCTTAAAGTACTTCGCTAAAATACTACCTCATCAAAGCATACATGCAATGTACTAACAATACACCGATGGTGCTCATGCCATCAAAGAGAGAAAACCCATCCCTTTCAAGACAATTACCAATGATAACAATACCCACATTATCAACTAAATTGCACCTCACAATGTTTTCCATTGTCAAAGATAACGTATATGAATTTCCATCGTTGATGGCCACCTAATTACCCATTCTTCCTTCTGAAACTAATTCAACAAATGTAAAGCCACCCAACATACTACCTCTACAACTTCCCACCATTCATTAAGTATTCCAAAATCATTTTTTGCACCAAGTCTATCAACTTTTATTATATTCCCAATTGAGCCAACACATGCACTCCCTCCTCATAGTTAGTATCCTCCACCTTATCGTTGATCCTACTAAAAGTACCTTTGAAGTAAACATAGGGATATTAGGGAAGAGAAGGTGTTAGTATTGAAGGCATTAACCCCATCCGCATCCTCCAAACATTAGCCACACTTCCATCTCCTAACTTAACCGTATGAGATTCAATGGCATTATGAAGCGACTCTAAATAAGGATTTTAGATGGGAAGAGGCCGAGATCTATAGGTAATTCACTTGGGCTCTCACAAATTCATTTCTTTTGTTCTTGTGAGAGATTTTTGAATTCTCCAACCAAAGAGCTTGAAACAAAACCTAATGTTTTCATTTAATTCTTTCCTTATTTCTTCAATCGATCCCAATATAAAAAGTAAAATTAATTAATTTAGTTTCAAATAATTATTTTAAACTTCAAAGTTAGAAATTAATAGTCCTTTCATCCAAGGGCACGAATTTGTTTTCTAAATCTCGAGCATGACATAATTGATATTTTTATGCAATTGTGTGGAGAGTTACATTAGGCCTAACACAATTGCATTTGGAAACCTTGCCTTCTTGGAATAAAAAGAACACTCAACATTACACAATATTAAAATGTACATTAGAAACAAGAAGAATGACAATGTTTTCAAAGCAATTGCGTCAAGAAACTAAACTCCCAAACAATTACAATCGCATTTTGGTGACGTTCTTCTTGTCTCAATTCATTTGATTATAGTAGTTCATCGGGATGATAGATTCTATTTATGATAGCTATTCCTCTACAACATCAATCCGTTTAACTTGATCTATGTATTTTTCGTGTTCAACGACATTCTTACTTACACAATATATTAATTATTCATATAAACTTGTGTGTACACACATGGGTGCACGCGCGCACCCCACACACACACACACACACACACACACACTGTGTGTGTGTATGTATACACATACATAGACATATATGTATATATACATATCTACACATATTTATATATACATCTACACGCATGAGCGTGCACACACACAATAATTCATGTGTTGAAACCATTAAATATTAAAGAGAAATATATTATGAAAAAAATTATATGTTTATTTTTTCTCCACGAACACAATGTAAATTGTTGTCTCTAGATTCCCTAGTAGAGTCTCCAAAGATGAAAGAGATTGCAACCAATGGAATTGATTTTATTGAAAAAGAACAATGTTTACACGACTAGTTTATTTCTTGTATTTGAAAAAACACAACTTGCAACATAGGTTAGTGTTACTTCCATCTAATTACCCAAGCATAAAAAAAAGTGGGCCCCTATGAAAATGTGAAAAATGATACTCATTATGTTATGAATATTTCTACAGATTTACAACAAACTTTCTTTGAAGAAGGTTGTACAATGTTGTGATGTAACTAAACATTTCAGAGAGTGTGATTCTCCAACACCAATTTCTCAATGAACTTCCTCAATGCAACTTTGAAATTTCAATAAAGCTCGATGAAGACTATATGTTTGTCTTTATCACTAAATGAAACAAGAAAATACCAAAGGAAATGCCATACTATATAAAACAATCTTCCAAATTCATTGTATCACACAATTATTAAGAAGCATAATCAATTTATACACTTTCAATCACTATTTTTTAGCTAAAAACATCAATAGGCATGCTATAATGGCAGCTGGGGTTACCGTGGGGCTGTAATATTTGGATATAAACAATTGACAATGACCTTAAATTCGGTGTCCATTTGACCGTCCTAAGGCAGATTTTTTTTTTTTTTTTGTTTGAGAAGGAAATCAAAAAATTGTGATATCTTGGGCATACAGAGGAGTTGGGAGACTATTTTTTTTTCCGAAATAGTTTTGCAAACATAACACATTGTTGTAGTTGTGCTAAAACCATTTGTCACCCCTTAATGCAAATTTCATGCAAAAGTTCATTAAGCTATTAATAATTGTGATATGAAAAATAAGGGCCTTGAGATTGATATATGTCAACATTTTTCATATAGATGTAATAAGATATCTATACTAGCCTTTGTATATGTGTTTCTTTGGACGCATGCACAAGTTGCTAAGAATTAGATCCATGATTTATAGTTAGAGTCGGATTAAATGTTAGGAACACCTTAAGCAATGATTGGAGTGGATGCCCTTTTGACAATTTTAATTACTATTTTTTCCTATCAAGTAAATAAATAAAAACTACCTACATTATCGTATTTTAAAATTTGCATCAAAATCATAATAAATCACAAACTTAGATAAATTGCTATACAAAAAGAATTAAAACATCCTAAAAAGTTATCATACAAGGATGAAAAATATTCCATTGATAGAGAGAATTAATCGTAAGAGGTTCTCATAATGTAGCAAATATAACTTTGTATACAAGGTTGCATTTGAGTCCTGATATACCAATATCAAATAGGTGATGGGACTCAAACCTAAACAAAACACCATTTTTTGCAAAGCAATAAAAATTCTTATGTAGCTCCCATGGTTTTGTGAAGAGTGGTATGCAAACTAGGTCTACCAATTTCTCCATGAAAAATAATATACATTTCCCTCTAAAAATTAGGAATAGAGAATTAAATACTTTTTTCTTTCAATTATACTCACCTCTATTGACTGCACTAATGACATTATCAAAAATACATGAACCATTGTCTGGAAAAAATGACACACCTACATAATTTGGGAGCCACATCGTAGAGAATGAGTAACAATACTAACAAAATCATATGAACTTAGAAATATGTCATATTTATTTTTACTTGCAAAAATATTATAATAATTTTTATGTGTATGCGTGAAATTGATGTTACTATATAATAAGATCAATAAAAGTATTAGTCAATATTGAATCCTCTCGTAAATTGTTTTAATGTTAAGTTCTAAAAATAGTCAACAATATCATAAATCTTTTGATTTAGGCATCCCCTACTGTTGGCGCCTAGGCAATTGTCTAGTTTGCCTAGGGCTTGATCCCCCTTTGTTTATAGTTATATGGAAATTAAATATAAAGGCAGAGAAATATTGAAAAAATATGCGAGAAAGAAGCTTTGCATCTCGTAGATTTGGGCTCACAATTGATCTCTCATACCATAAGATTGATCAATGTAAATTATTATAATGATTCTTATGTAAATAAAAAAATGCAATGTTCCCATTGATATTGTGAAAACCTAAAAATATTTAGTATTAAAAACAAATTTTAATCCATGAATTTAAAACTATGCATATGAAGAACATGATAGAATAACATTTACCATTTAAAAGGACATGCACCAATGTTGTGTAGATTGTTTGCACACATCAATTTTCTAGTAGACAATGTATTAGATGATAAAAATGATGGGTGCAACAAATACTTGTTGTTTTAAGGTGGTTATAGAAGCATTTTGAAAGGTTAGAAAGTTGCAAGGTTATTATTTGGGCTAAATTTAGAAAAGAGAATTAGTTACAATTATAATGGGAAATAAAAGTGTAGCAACTTCACTACTCAGGAAAATATAGACCAATTATGTTGATCTTCCAATTGCCTTGTTTATAGGCAACTAAAAATGTTGAATATGATTATGACTAATAAAGAAGAGATTAAACAAGGATTATATGTGAATTAAAGTTGATCAAATCTTTTTAATCATTGAAGTTACAAGACCATTCTTCCACCTTATGTAGTGGTGTCGAAAGATGCTTTGGCGTGTTTGTGTCCTCATTTTCACATCCTTTAGATCCACTTGGCTCAAAAATTGCATCCATATAGTAATATATTTTGGCAAGGATTCGTTGTCTTACAAGTCATGGACAAAATACATGGTATCTCCTTGTGAAAATCTATGATCGTCGAATTACAAAGGATTGCAGATCTCTTACAGCAAATCATGGAGATAACAACTTTTTACTCCCACATCCCAATGCCTATTAGGCTAATTAAAACAAATCATGGAGATTACAACATTTTGTCCCCACATCCCAATGCCTATTAAGCTAATTAAAAATAATAATCAAATTGTGAAATTATAATTCGTTCAGTAATATATTGTTGAATAATGAGATCCCATTTCCTCAATATAAACATGTTTTGAGGTCAAGTACATTTATTTTGTTTCATCCTGTTTTTTCTTTCTTTTTGGGGGTGTGTTACTACTGATTTTCTGTACGTGTAGTTATTAGCCATGAAAATCAATATAATGCAGTATAATTTCATTTCACCTGTGCAGCAACAAGTATTTTAAATTTTAAATTTTAAAAGAATACACAGACAAAAGGTGTATTTTGATCATCAATCTTGTTTTTCCCGAAGCATTTGATTCATAAATTGGCACAATAAACGATAGAAGGCAGTGCCGAATGAACAGCAATATGAGCTTGCACCAAACTGATGATGAAATCTGTTGAAGAATGACACACCTATGCATTTTTCAATTTTTTTCGAGGAAGTGATCTGAAAGTCAGCATCATCATTGGCTTCATTATGGCCTTTTGACTCATCATCACTGCTAGATACACATACAAAAGTTCTCTTTGGTTTCAATATTTTCCTGTGTGTAGTTTTATTATAACTTTTTTCATCTTGTGACACCTTTTGTTTTCATTTGGTGAAATCCATTGTTCTGATGTACTCCCAGGATTCTGAGACATATATTGTTGAATACATGCAAGAATTTCCTTTCCATATCGTTCAGCTTTAATCTTTCCAAGTACTTTCTCCACCTGCATAGAAGTAAAGGCACTTCATTTCTAGGGAATGTAGCATATGATCAGGCAATTTTTCAGCCTGTATTTTTGTACTTTACCAATATTATATTTTGCATAATTTATTTTATGATTGAAAACTTAAAAGATTAGTCACACCAAATACAATAGTTGATATCTCTTAAATTGGCAACCAAGTTCCGCACCTATTAATAAGAGAATAATATGATATACCTCATCCATTGCGGTTGGTTGCCGAATCCATAACATTGTAATATGTTGGGAGGACAAGACAGCATCAGGACAAAATGGCTCCATGATTTTGAGAGAGTTCCTTGCAGAGTTCATCAAGAACAAGTGCTAGGCCAGAATGCATACTCTTGTCATCAAGAAATGCTCCCTTCTTGATGTTTTGACCATTGGCCTTTGGTCCCTGAACCATCTCCAACCTGATCACTTTTTGTCCTGCACAACATTGGTGTCAGACACTCTTAACAAAGGGAATGAAATTTGGTGTTTGGAAGTTGAAAATTTTCACATAAGAGGATCTCATAATAAGAATGGCACCTTCCTTTCATTTCTTCAATTTTACAAAATATCCATAGACAAGGATTATAAAATGATACAGGCCACCAAAAATTATCCCCACTAAGCGCCAATATCTAGAATATTGCAGTCATCTATGAAAGCATTAGGAAAAGAATACTACAAATTCAATGTCGAACATATAAGGTGATTTAAAAAGAATAACATGTTATCTACTAGGTAATTATTCAATGAACATGAAAGATGATAACATGGAAAATACCAACCATTGTCGACAAACAGAAAAGTGAATGTAACTTGCCTTGTAGCAATTGCTTTGAAAATGATCCAAGTGTAAGATATGCATTTGTGGCATATGCTGTATGCTGGAACTCTTCTTTCTACAACCATAAAAGGAAAAATGGTGAAATCAAAGAAAAAACATGCAATACGATCAAATGGTGACAAATGAATGTTTCGAGCTCGTGTGAAATGTTAGACAAGGACTTAATGGTCTTGTCTAATAACTGGCAATGCATAATGAGAATGCTCAACAAGAAAACTACATTTATTTGCCTAATTCATTCAATGCCTCATCCAGACTCTCTGCAAAGAACACAGGATCACAATATCCTCAACAGCCAGCTCCACAAGAATATGACCAAAAAGAACCAACTCAACTTTAAGCCATTGATATTGTGAAATCCCACAGCAACAACCCCCAACAAGATCTGTATGTTTCAAATGTAACATGTGGAGGACACTGATACCTATATGTAAAAAGAGTCTGCGGATGAACCACGAGATACACCTACAACAAAGACCAAATCAACAAGGAAGCTTGAAGATCTAACATCTGGTGAACAAACTCTAAGATTTCAACGGCCATCAAACTAATATAAGGGAGGTAATACAAAACTCCAGCAAATGAAACAAATCTTTGAGAATATGGGAGACAACATACCCCTTGGAGAAATTCTGGACATGTATAATCCTTGTGACATTGCATCCAGTGTTAAAATATAACACTTTATATAGCATGTAAAAACAGTTATGTAGTTGTTCGGTTTGTAACTGTTCAACCACCTCTTCACATATAAATAAACCTCTGCCTGTGTCATTCCAACAGTGCAGTTTGCCTTCTGTATTCTTTCTTCTCTTTGCATATGCTAACATTGGTATCAGAGCGTCCAAGTTTGCAGTTCGAGGAAGCCTTCAAGAGGCACGAACAGAAAATTTGAGGAAGCCCTAAAAGGCACGAATTTGGCAAATCGTGGGGTATTTGGAGAAAAATACCAGAAGCGAGGGGCAGAGCAAAGGAAAACGAGGGCACACGTCCATTGGAAAAGAGACGTCAAAGGCAAACAAGGGCAAAAACACAATCGTTTTGCACAAAATCGTGGAGCAGCGCCATTACAAAAACGAGGCAGATACAGTCGCTAGTAGCAAACAAACCGTGGCCCAGTTCGTGGCAGATCCAGTCGCTAGGAGAAATTGTGGGCAGAGCAAAGAGAAACGAAGGGCGCAAATCCACAGACGAATGCTGAGTCGCAAATCGTGTGAAGAACCAGGAATAACCAGTCACAAATCCAGTTCAAATCGTGGCCTCTGTTCAGAACAAAACACTCCCATTTCAAAGAAAAAAATGTGAGGAGTTTCAGCTCCCTTGAAGGGAAAAAGAGAAACGAAAAGCACACTCACAGTCGCCAGGAGGAAAAACGTGAGGGCAGAGGAGACAACGAGGGCAACTTGTCGTTCAAAGGTGAAGGCACAAGCAAAGTCGTGAGGGAAGATTAATATTATTTGGGCAGAATAATATTATTTCCAGCAACAAAGGTATTCATTCTATTTGCTGAAGTAATTAATTTTAATATTATTTGCTGGAATAAATATATTGTTTTATTGGTGTGGGCAAACTATTATTTTATTATTTCCGTTGGAATAATAAAATGGCAAATATATCACACTTGACTTTGCCGGAGACACAAAAATTAACGGGCACTAATTTCAATGTATGGAGCCATAAGATTTTAACGGTCGCGGAGTTTCGTGATTGTGATAAAATAATCAAGGGTGATGAAAGTCGACCAACGATGAACTTCGAGGATTATGACAAACGTCATAAGGAAGCGTTATTGCTTCTCAAGTTATCGGTGTCGGATGATTTGATACCGAAGTGCGGAATGCCACTGTGGCAAGCATGTTGTGGGCTAGTCTGAAGGATAAATATCAAACGTCAGAAAAGAGTCGGGTTTTATACCTGAAAAATATGCTCTTTTCCGTAAAGTTACAAGAAGGTGGATCGTGTCTGAGCACCTACTTTGGATGAAAGACCTCCGAGACCAGCTTTATCTTCCATGAACAAAAAGGTGGACAACGATGATATGGGGCTCTAGTTTTGAACAACTTACCTTCTTCGTATGAGTCATTTGTGGAGGCACTCCATTTAATGGTTGAAAGTCAAACACTCACATTTGACAAGGTGAGTTCCTACCTGTTGCAAAAGGAGCGGAGACAACTTCAGGCAGAATCTAATTGTGACCATTCAGAGAGTGCTCTTGTCACTCGGTCAAAGGGAAAGTGGAGACGCTCAATCCGCCGAGTCTTCCACTCGATCGTCACATGCTATTATCACACAAGGTTGGGCACCTAAAGAAGGATAGTCGGAAGCACAAGCATGATCTTTCACAAAGAAAAGAAAAATTCATGTAATGAGGAACATGTGGCAAAAGAGTTGCGAAAGAACGGGATTCGAATGACGGGCATGCTCTTTATTGTCTTACGACATCATGCTCGAATGACAAAGGGTACCCAGTTCTTTGGATCATTGACTCTGGTTTGTGTGCACACTTTTCATGTCGTAGGGACTGGTATGTTTCATTTACTGCAAATAGTTGTTTTGAATCAGTAGTACTAGCTGATGGAGAAACACTTGCAGTAGATGGGATAGAAGATATATGCATTATATTGAATAATGCTCATAAATTGTTGGTACGGAATGTTAGATATGTATCTTCTTTACAAAAGAATCTTCTATCTATTCATCAATTGACTGAAAATCCCAATATTTTGTGGATTTTTGTGGAAAGAAGTGTGTTGTATCTGATGTGAAACAGAGACGAATAATTGCCCTTGGGATTAGGGAAGGTAGTCGATCGTCTTGTTGATCCGGGCCGCGATCAACATGAATGCACATGTGGAGGACAACTCCACCATTCAGTAGTGTAGGAGGCTGCAATGCCTTGGGAGGAAGCCATTCCTCACAAATCGCTGACTTGGATACAATCAACCTACATGCACCTATCAGGGAGGGAATATCCACTATACTAGGTGTATTGGAGGCGGACATGTCTTGGGAGGATGGATTTCCTCATTCTAAAGAACAATTTGTTGTGGACGGAGGCTCCACTATTCCAAATGCACTAACGATGCATGTTGAGATGGCATGCCCAGCCACTCACTCAGAGGTCCTTGCTCGAAGGACAATAGAGCATGCCCAGTTTGCTCATTGTGTTGTGAATAATCCTTCCCAACAGAGGGGGATAGATGAGCAAATAGATGAGGAGTTGATTCTCACTCCTACCACTGTTGAGACAAAGACCATTGCTAAGACGAAGATGGTTATTTCTCCTACTATTGCGGAGTTGGTTCTAACTCCTACTGCACAGATGGTCACATTTCTCTTCTTGAAAAAGTTGGATGAGCACTACATGGTGGTGCAAGGACGTGATCGAGGTGACTTCGATTGCAGGATGATTGAGTCTTTGTACAGACTCCAACAGGCTACACAAGCCTGGAACAGAGTTTTCAATCCACTTCTCCGAGGTTCTGATTTCAACACTCTGGAGATGGGGCTGACACTCTCAGCCATTAGTGATTCATCACTGGTCAATGAATCACGTAATAGAGAACCAGTGGACCACTTGTCATATCTTTTGTTCATGGGACCAGATTTTTGTTTTGCGGTTCTTCTTCATTCGACAACCGCAACACAGTCATGGACTGCTGATTTTAAAGTACAACTTATGGCACAATCTGTAGATGTAATGACTAAACATATGGGTTTTAGGAAATTTGTAAAATTTCGGGACAAACTTTGTTTTGTTTCCGGTTTAGTCATTAAGAGGGGGTGTTAAAATATAACACTTTATATAGTATATAAAAACATTATGTTGTTGTTCGATTTAATCGTTCAACCACCTCTTTACATATAAATAAACCTCTGTCTCGTGTCATTCCAACAATGCAGTTTGCCTTCGTATTCTTTCTTCTTTGCTTTGCATATGCTAACATCCAGAATATTCAAGGATTAAAATCAGAATAGATGAAAAAAGTGTAGAAAATATTAGTAAGGTTTGAAATGGAATGTTGCTTTGATACACACGCTCTCTCGAATCTCAAGGAAGATCAAGTATGTAATGTGATGCTCTAGCATAGATCTATCATCTAACACCTAGCTTTTGTCGAATCAAGAGTTTTCCTCGGGAATTGTAGGATTTTTTATTCACCCAAGTTAAACATGAAACTATATTGTGATGGATGGCGTTCCTCATATTCTCTTTGTCAAAATAGTCTCATTGGAGAGCAACTACCCAATGGAAACCATCATTGCTGGGGGACGCCGCCCTGGGTTTTCAAAGACATCCCGACGCCTCGGGACTTGGGGATGGGGACGGGACGCTTTCCTCGCCATCCCCATTTTCCAAAAAAAGGGGACATCCCCTGAAAACTAGAATGCACCCCGGAAATTTGATTGGGTGCTTCATTGGGAACGTCACGACGTCCCCAACGTCTTTCACGCGGCGCCTAAGGTAAAACAACTTTTTTTTTTTTTTTATCATTTTTATGTTTTTTAAATATTTTTTTAAACTTTTAATGCTTTCTAATTAAAACTAACATGACCTAACCCTAAAAGCAACAAAAAAACTTATAAAAAGAGCATTTCATACTCATTCTAATCACACCAAGCAAGAGCAAAAAAGAGGAAAGAGCAAGAGTAAAAAAGAGAAGGCAAGAGCAAAGAGCAAGGAGCAAGAGCAAGAGCAAGAGCAAGAGAGCAAGAGCAAGAGGTATGTACATACATTACTAATTTACTACCATTCTTTGTTTTGTTTTTTTAATTTCCAAATGCAAAGTTGAAAGTGAAGGCATTGCATTTGCTTGTATTTTTTTTCCTATTTGGATTAGCAAGTGATGGAATGAGATAAAGCATAAAGGGAGGGCATTTTTATTGTTTGTTTTTTTAATTTTTAAATGTATTCATCGCTGTTTTTTTTTTTTAAATGTATTCATCGCTGTTTTTTTTTTAATTTTTAAATGTATTCAAAAATTGCATTCATTGTTTTATTGTATTGTATAGTTATATTGTTTTGTATTTTAATTATTGCAGCTTCAAAATGAGTTCCGATAGTGATTATCAAGCTGAATATGAGGTTGAAATGGGTGTGCAAGGAGAAGGAACACAATCAGAAACACCTAATACTACTACTAGTTCACAAGGGAGTGTGGACAAGTTCAGTTGCCCCTCCGAAATGTTGAAAAAGTATGCTAGGGGGCCTTTTGATAAGAAAAAACCTTTGAAACAATTTGGTCAAATTATGCAGGGTCCTAGATCAAACATTTCAGGGGGCACTAAAACATGGAAATGCAACATTTGCTCATTATCTTGGTCAGGCAACATTACTAGGTCAATGCACATTTATCGCACATCATGGGAAAGGTGTAGGCATGTGTGGACAGCTATCACTTGAAGAGAGGGCAGAAATGGTGAGGTTGTATAATGGAGATATGGTGGAAAAGGTTCCAGAAGTTCGTGGTCCTCATGTTAGTGGCACTAGCACCCCTTCTAGTGTCATGAGAATTAATACCGGTAGTGTTACAGTGCATCTTATGAGGTGTCCGAATTGATGCTTTTGGTAGTAGTAGGGGAAGAGGAAGGTCAGGGCCTCCAATCCAGCTTGTTGAAATGTATGATACAAAGGCTGAGAGAGAGGCTCGATGATGCCATTGGAAAATTCTTTTTTTACTGGCATTCCATTTCATGTTGCTCGCTCTCCTTATTTCAAGGAGGTCAGGCTGGCTAAGATAGCCAAAGCAAGTGTGAGTTATGTGCCCCTAGAGACACGAAGTTGAGAACCACAATCTTGGATAAGAACTATTCCAAGGTTAATTTATCGATGGAGGAAATGAGGTGCACATGGGTCTCTCACTGGTTGCAAAGATCATCATGGATGGGTGGACAGATATCGACACCACCCACTCATAAATATCATTTTCATGCAGAGAGGGTCCTTACTTTTTTAGGGCAGTTGATTGTTCAGGAAAGAAGGATGCAGAGTTCCAATTCACCATTTTCATGAGATGCTATCGAGGAGGTTGGCCCCGCCAACGCTTGTGCAGTTATTACATGATGCAACATATGTGTGCAGGGCAAGCAGTAAGCTTGTCGAGGCTCATTATCGACATATATATTGACCCCATGTTGTGTGCATGCCATGAACAATGCACTAAAAGATATTGGAAAAATTGATTGGGTCAAAAATGTAGTGGCTGATGCTAGAGATGTGCAAATGTTCATCCGCAACCACCATAAGTCATCGCACTCTTCCGTAGTTTTGAGGAAGGAATTCCTCAAGCCGCTGGACACACGCTTTTGCATCGTATTTTATTTTGCCGGATAGGATGGCCGAGTCAGCAGAATCATTACAATGCATGGTCATGACATCAGAGTGGTCTAGGTGGGATGGGTCGAAGACAAAGCAGGGGAAGAAGGTGAAAGCAATTGTGGTGAATGAAACATTTTGGATAGATGTGAGATATATCACATCCATAATATCTCCAGCCAAAGGTGATAAAATATGGGGATTCTAGAGCCCTAGCCTTGGTGAGATATACGAATGTATCGATAGTATGCTTGGCCGATGAAGGCTATTGTTCGAGCAAGGACCCCACTCGAGTTCTACCATCACCATATTCAAATTATCATCGAGCGGAGGTGGGAGAAGTTGAACACCCCTTTACACATGGCCGCATATGCACTAAATCCGGCGTGGTATGTTGAGAGGCCTCGACAAAGTTCTCCCAAAGAGATGATGAGGAGGTGAGGAAGGGTTTCTTGAAAGCCCTAAAAAATGTATAATGCAGAGGATGCTTCACGAGTCGAATTGATTGGCTCAAGTTTGTTTATCTGGATGGCTACAAAAATCATCAAAGATAGACAGACCACATCGGGCACATGAGAGTCCAAATAGTGGTGGCGATCAGATGGACATGTAGGAAATCGCTACGTACACTTGCTATTCGTCTTCTTTCTCAGTTTCTAGTTCCTCTGCTTCTGAGAGGAATTGGTCAACATATGGGTGGATCCACTCTCTTAAGAGGAACAAACTTACCTCTAAGAGAGCAGAGAAACTTGTTGCTGTACATAGTGCCTTGCGTCTCATGGATCGCAAGACACCTACGTACAAGGAGAGCCCAACATTGCGGTAGTGGGATGTGGATCTTGAGGATGCAAGGCAGGTTGATGAAGATCAGGAGCAGCGAGGATTGGTTGATATCTCCTTTGCAGATGCAGATGACGTTGATACAGATACTCCTAGTGAGGAGGAGCGGTTTGCAACTGTTCCTTCGGAGGGCTCTGATAGTGATTTTTGAGTTGTACTTGTCACTTGTCATTTTGGTTATGTAATGTCATTTTGGTTATGAGACATGACATAATATTTCATAGCATATGTAATGTGGGTGTAGTTGTACTCTTCTCATGTTGATTATTGAAGAGTAAGACTAAGACTTGTTTTAAATTTTCAGCTTTACTATTTACTATTTAGTCTTTCATTGTCATGTTGAAGTTTTGAACATTGAATATAATATATATAGCTGTAGCATTTTGGGCCTTGGCTTATGTGATGAATAATTGGATTAATCATTAGTGGTTTCAATCTTCAAACTTTCAATTTTAAGTCTTAGGTTATTGAATTATTCTTTATTCATGTTATATTTGTAAAATTAATAATATATATATATATATATATATATATATATATATTAGCCGCCCCTTGCCGTCCCCGCTTAGTCCCGAAATTTTCAAAAAAATTTGTTGTCGCCCGTCCCTATGTCCCGACGTCCCCTTAGGTAACTATGATGGAAACAAAAGATGATACTTTCCTAAATTATAGGAGCAGATTTTAATACTATTGTTTGTCCTATGGAGAAACGAGAGGGGCCCTTTCCTGAATCTGCAGCTGAACTGTTTCTCAATTTCATTGAAGAAAATAGATACATTGACATCAACTAAGGGACACAATCATGAAATAGAAGAAGATGATATTTGAGGTTACAAAATGTGTATATTTGTTAAAAAGTCAAAAGAATGGAAGCAACGACTTAAGCAAGGGAATAATAATAGATTTGGAAATATAATTTTATCAAAGGGCAGAAATTCAAAACCAATTGGCAGATGTGCAATTTAATATCCTTAACTCAGGACAGCCGCCAGAACTTCAAACCAAGGAGAGAGATCTAATGGGTCAAATTGGTAATGCTCTTCATTATGAAGACATCTTCCGAAGGAAAAGGTGCTTAATCTACAACAGGATGTAATGTCCCCTTTTTCAAACTAGTTCGTTTTGGAGACTTCTAGCCCATTCCACTTCCCATGGGCAAGGAGGAGGTGAACAAGGGAAGTGTTTGTTGTGTTTTTAGTCTTTTTTGTGAGCATTTACATTCTTCTTTCATGGTTTCTCTTATGAGGCAGGTTGGCTAGGTTGAAGAGGTGAAAAGCCAAGTTAAAGTTAAAAGCAAACATCCTTATGAGGTCAGTTATGGGGAAGACTCCCTAATTGATCTTTGGCGCCACCAAGAGGATATAAAAGGGGTCACTTGGACTCATTTTGGGCATCTATCTTGTCATAAATTTATACTTGCTTGGTTTTTGGGCTGATTTCTCTATTCCTTTCCACTAAGAGGTAAAAATCCTTTAGTGTGGTGTATAAGGAGGACGAAACCCACCTTGTGCAAATTGAAGAACGAAAACTTTTTAATTGGTGATTTCTAAGTGCTTCAAAGAAGGTGATGTTGTTCATTTGCAGCTAGGGTTTGATAGAGGAAGAGCTACTAAGGTTTCTACATTTATTTTGAACCCTCTCCTAAAGTGACAACTTGGTTGGAGGAAGAGATTAGTACCTTTTAGGGCACATTTGGGCAATTGGAGCTGATATTCACCTTCCTCATAATTTATAAGGCTGATTTCATACTTTATTGATATTTTTGGGGTTTGAAATCTCCATTTCCAACCCTTATTGTGAGTTATACTTTTGTTGTCATTTATTTAATTACAGCTTGGGTATAATTTCATAATTTGCACATGTTTTGGAATGCTTTGGCTTGGTGTTTATTCCATTAATTGAATATAATATTTAGGAGGATTTATACACCTCTTTTCAGCTTGTTTGGAGGGTGTTTGATGCCCTAAAAGTGTAGATTCAGTTCGCTGCTAGGGTTTCATATATTTTCAGGACTGCTGTTACAAAAATCAGATTACTCTCATTTGGGTTTGTGTTATTTCCCTTTTTTCAGTTTCAGCCCTAGAAAGGGACATTACACAAGAATACAAAGTCGTTCCATTAATCCATGAAAGTTAATGTAATACAAGTTTCATAGCACAACTTCTTAGAGTAGAGAGGAGATTTATGACATGCAATTCAATCCTACATGGTCAAACTTATTTAAAAAACACAACTATTGCTGAGAAAACCAAATATTGACAGATCTAAAATCACAGACTATGATGCTCCGTAAAATCCTCAAATTATCAAAAACTATAGAATCAGATTTTTATGGTCCTCACATGTACAGAAGACAAAGAAAAGAAGAATATTTTCTCGGTACAAGCTGACTAGGACCTAACAATGAATGGTTTACCTAACAAGTATAACCAAAAGTTCTGGAATATACTCAAAATAGGTTTTCCTTTGAAATATCAAAGACATATTTGGGTATGCCTTTGAAGCTTGGCATGTCTAAGGCTTTTGATCATTGTAACCGAGAATTCATTCGGAAACTTTTCTATTAGTTTGGATTCTCATTTGCTCGACTAAATGGAAACTAGATGATATAATCATGCCTACTTTCTCTATACTTGCTAATAGAACACCAACTGAGACCTTTCAATCCTCTAGGACATTAATAGAAGGGGATACCCTATTTTAGGTTGTCTTTCTATTATAATGGCCAAGACATGAGAAGGGCTCTACAAGTGGCTTCCACTCCAGCCCAAATCTTTGGACTGACATTTGCATAACTGATCATCACTCAAACCCACCTTCAAGTCTTGAAAAGGAAATGCTAATGTTCTGGCCATTACTGCATAGGACATGGGCACCTCTAGCCAAAAATACAATCAAACGAAGAACCAAATGAAATTTTTCAATAACCCAAAGGGCAAGGAAATAGCAAGGAATAGCCTGGCTATATATGTCTGCAAGTTACCTATTAAATATCTAGAAACACCTTTGGTCAGCATTTGCATATAGCACCTAGAAAGTCTTAAAAGGTAAAATTCAAGTTAACTTGCAGCTGTGGATGAATTCATGACTACTTCTTGTTGGCAGAATACAATTGCTCAAAAAATATCTTACACCATTGTAATGTCACTTTTTTTTCCATTTGAGAGCTAGAAATTGGTCTTCTTGCCATTCCTTCTCCTCGCAAAGAAGCTAAAATGAAAGAGAAGACCCTTAGGCTTTTTATAATATATTTTATCTAATATTTTTATATTTCTTTAGTATTCTCTTTTTTGACAGATCGGTTGGGTTTTAATTGATTAATGGAAGCTAATGAAGGAAAAAAACATCTTTAAGAGGTTAGGATTTTCTAATTAAGCTTTGGTGCCAAAAAGGAAGATATAAAAGGAGTTTAGAGGCATCATTTGGAGCAAGCTAGGCACATTTTATTATACTTGGGAAAAGAGAGCTAATTGCTCCTTGGTCATCCACTTGAGGATGAAAACCTCTCATGAGGCCTCATTGAAGGACGAAAACCCTTCATGTGGCTTAGGCGAAAGACGAAAACCCTTCATCATCATTTGGTATTGAAGAGAAGAGCTGATTTGAAGATCTTTTTGTCATTTCCAGCTGTTATTGTAATTATTTAGGGTGGAGCGACCTACCTTGGATAGGGGTCGGGGCCATTGAAGAAGAATTTGAGAAATTTGATTTTGTAATCTAATTTGCACTATTTTTAAAGGCGAGAATCTAAAGTTATATGAATTAGAGGGTTTTTAGACCCATATTTCATATTTATTTTGTGGCTGCAATTTCAAAGGTGCATATTTAATTTTTCAACAATGTTTTTTTTTATTTTGACTTCTAAAATTCCATAAATCATATATAAAATATTGGTGATGTTTTATGGTGATTTTGGTAATTTTCGGTGCAAGTAGAAGTTGTTGATTTTACTTTAGAGTCTCATGTAATTTTTCCAGATCTACACTTTTTATTTGAAACCCTCAAAAGGGAACATTACAATGGTATTAGAGCACAAATCTTCAAAAGGTCTAGAGTTTCAAGTTCAAGAATCGATGGCACGGAAGGGTAAGATCTCTATTTTTGATGGCACTAACAAACTTTCAATAAGATCATGGTTGTCAGAATTGGAGACATACTTGCAATCAAACCCTATGTGTGTGAAGGATGCCCTGGAATTCATCCCTTGTCATTTGGAAGGGATAGCAAGGGATTGGTGGTACTATGTGATAGAGACCCAAGAAGAAGATGTGGTTTGCTTCTTGGATGATTTCAATGAAAAGATCATAGGAAGGTTCGATATGCAAGCTTTCAAGGATGAGTCCCAAGGTAATAGTTCATTGATATTTAATGATATTCCTTTGGTTTCTAATGATTGTATGGGGCAATGTGTTGAAGAAAATTCAGATTTGCATAAGGATAAAAAGGATGAGGTTGGGGACTCAAGCACAAGCCATGAGGATGGTACATGCATGTGTGTACAAAGTATGGATGATTGCATGGCAAAGGTAGCTCCAATTGTTGAAGATAAGTGGCTTCAAGGGGCATAGCATCAAAGGGAGCAACACATTGGATAGTGTAACATGGACGGATAGCCCACGTTTTGGTATGTACACTTCCGGATTATTGTTTCCATCTTTGCATTTATTGGGACATGTCTTGAGTAATGATAAGAGGATACTAAAGGAAACGATAAGCTTGCAAGATCCTAATAGCATGCACATGAAGGAATGGGATCCGGGTGATCCTAAAGGAGAATTGGTGAAGAGCTTTCCCCCTCCCAAAGGCTATGACAACTCACCCAAATTGATAAGGGCAAGGAGAGAGAAAGAATTTCTCCATGAAGGTCCAAGGATCACAATAGATGGAGTTGCTGGTCTGTACATAACAGCAGTGAAAGGAAGGTCATTTGAGGGAAATTTCAGCCCTATGAAAGCTCAAGGACATGGGAGTGTTGTCAAGCAAGCATCAAGCAAAGGAGGTAAAAGACTTTGGGTTGTTCTTGATATTCCTTTGTTTTTTGATGATTGCATGTGGAAAATTACTAAAGAATCTTGGAGGCATAAGCAAAATGATGGACATCATGAACAAAGAGGAAGAAAGGAGGACTATGTGCTCTTTCTTATATGGCTGCAATGTTCTCACCTCCACCATCTACAAGACCAATTTGTTTTGCAAAGGAGCCTCAAGAGTGACAACCGGAAAGCAAAAATTCATGGAGGTAAAGTATTTTTCAAATATTTTCTAAGTGCTGGTTCTAACTCAGAAATTCTGAGTTTAAGGAAGGTTAAGGGCAGCTCATTGCTCAAGGGGTTTCAAATTCATTGCTCCCCAACATGCCAAAACAGTTCGCATTTTTAGAAAGGTATGTTGACTATATTTCATGGCTCTACTCTATGTTCTTGTTGGGCATTTATTCTAATAATCAGCCTATGCCAAGAAGAAGGAAGATAGAAAGTAAAGGGTGTAGCCAAAGATGCAAAGTATGTGTTGATTTCTATGTGAAGGCTGATTTGGGTGTGGTGCTTGGAGTTCAAGGGTGGCATTCGTTGGGAGAACACACTCTCAACTATCAAAGCATGAAGATAAGCCACATAGACAAAGGTAAGAAGGTCTCTATGCAAGGTATGCTTCCGGAAACACTTGAAATTTGTTATTTGGTGGAAGATACCATTTCATGTGAGCCATATTTCTGTCCTTTATCAAAAATTACAGCGGATTGGAAAGCATTAATTTCAGCTGAGTATGCAAAGCATAAGTTTGCTAGTGATGTCTTTGAAGGAGAAATAAGATATGAGAAGTACAAGGTGACAAGCAAGATGGATAAGGTTTGTAACATAAGTATGAAAAACATTATTTTTAGATCTCCTTTCATCATACTTGCTGATTGGCACAAGGAAGCAGCCATAATGAAAGATAATTTTCAGATTTTCAAAGCATTATGGGTCACCATTGAAGCACTTTCAGCTATGGTCACTTCAATTGGGAGTGATATGCAGATTTTCAGGTATAGATTGAGCAATTCAAGGAGGTTGGGTGCAACAGTTGATGGGCAGCCTGGAAATCAAGTTTGGGTGTTCCAAACACCCCACTTGAGGCAACCAAAAGATCTTCTACAACAAGGTAATCTTTCTGGTTCATTAATTTTGAGACACACTTGTTTGTTGCTTCCTCATTTGTGTGATTATTGTGGAAGAATGGAAAATAGTATGGTGTGCATTTCAGAGTATCATAGGACAGCCCATTTGCATGATATAGGAGTGTCTCAAATGCATATTGTTTGGTTGCTTGGGGTCATGATTTGGGTTCCAAAGACCCAACAAATCATTGGAGAAGTTTGGGAAAATGTCCCACTTTGCATTGAAGGAGGAATAAGCATGTTCAGGGCAGCCATTAGAGATGGTAATTTTCAGATTTTCAAAACTCTTCTAATCACCCTTGATGAATGTCCATTTGTTGTCACTTCATTGGATGATAGGATGCACATTTTCAGTCATGTGTTGGACGAATTGTGGGAATTATGGACAGCGGTAAGCATGCAACCTAGAATACTTATTTTGGTATTCCAAGTATTTATTTTTGGGGCAAGGAAGGAGTGCAAGAATGTTGTGTTCGCTGATTTCAATCATGAGCTTGTTGATCTTCATTTTCCAGCCCATGTAAGACAATTTTTAGTATTCACAAATTTGGTTTTTCCTATGAAATTTCAGTTTGGTAGTTATGTTATGGCTATTGGGCTGAGTTTGCAAAAATCAGATTTGGGGCTGCCATTTCCAGTCATGAACAACAATATGTTTTCATTTTTTGAGAGCATTCTATCATGGAAAAATGAGGAAGGAGGATTTTCGTTGAAAAAAGGAAAGAAATCAGGTTGTGGTAAGTTATTTTCAGATTTGAGGATTCTGATTTTTGAGTGGAAAATGTGTGACTTCAGCAGAGTTTGGGGCAGCATGATGGTATTTTGGGATAGCCAATGTATGGATGAGAGTTGTGCAGGTACAAAGAAGGATGAGCAGCTGAAACTTGTTTGGGATCCGGGCATTGGCAATTGCTTGAGGACAAGCAATTTTGGGAAGGGAGGACTGTAATGTCCCTTTTTCCATTTGAGAGCTAAAAATTGGTCTTCTTGCCATTCCTTCTCCTTGGCAAAGAAGCTAAAATGAAAGAGAAGACCCTTGGGCTTTTTTATAATATATTTTATCTAATATTTTTATATTTCTTTAGTATTCTCTTGTTTCTGACAGATCGGTTGGGTTTTAATTGATTAATGGAAGCTAATGAAGGAAAAAAACATCTTTAAGAGGTTAGCATTTTCTAATTAAGCTTTGACGCCAAAAAGAAAAATATAAAAGGAGTTTAGAGGCATCATTTGGAGCCAGCTTGGCACATTTTATTATACTTGGGAAAAGAGAGCTAATTGCTCCTTGGTCATCCACTTGAGGATGAAAACCCTCTTGTGAGGCCTCATTGAAGGACGAAAACCCTTCATGTGGCTTAGGTGAAGGACGAAAACCCTTCATCATCATTTGGTATTGAAGAGAAGAGCTGATTTGAAGATCTATTTGTCATTTCCAGCTGTTATTGTAATTATTTAGGGTGGAGCGACCTACCTTGGGTAGGGTTTGGGGTCATTGAAGAAGAATTTGAGAAATTTGATTTTGTAATCTGATTTGCACTATTTTTAAAGGCCGGAATCTGAAGTTATATGAATTTAGAGGGTTTCTAGACCCATATTTCATATTTATTTTGTGGCTGCAATTTCCAGTGCATATTTAATTTTCCAGCAGTTGTTTCTTGTTATTTTGGCTTCTAAAATTTCATAAATCATATATAAAATATTGGTGCATTAATTGGTGATGATTTATGGTGATTTTGGTAATTTTCAAAGTGCAAGTAGAAGTCGCTGATTTTACTTTACAATCTGCTGCAATTTATTTTCAGATCTGCACTTTTTGTTTGAAACCCTCGAAGGGGATATTACAACCATTCACAATTATATAAGCCATCCACTAAAGTCATTGATTTTCATAGCTAACACATTGCAAACAATTTTTCATAGGCGGGGGTTTCAAGGTTGAATAGCATACAAGCGCACACTAATGGCCTGGCATAAAATAGCTTAACCTGAATTAATCATGGAAGTAAATATATGTCAACAACTTCATTTATATCAAACCTTATATTGAAGTATTTTCAGATTGTGAGGATGATAAAAATTGTGTTGATAAGGCAAAGCAAGATAATATACCAAAAGAAGATCCGGAAAGTTTGGATGGCACTCTTGCTACTTTGTCTAGTGCACCTAGTTATCATCCATTCGGATGAAGGGTGGTGACCTACAAGGGCAAGGTGGTTTTGATTGATGGTGGAGCCACTCATAATTTCATTGAGTGCTTGGTGGCCAAGTTGGATTTGAATGTAGAAGACTTCAAGGGTTTCACGGTTAAGATAGCGGATGGTTACGCTATGCCATGCACAACTCCTAGTCACATTGGGAAAACATGAGGTATGTGCTGATTTCTATTTAATTAGCATGGTTGATATGAATCTTGTGCTTGGGGTCCAATGGTTGCATTCATTGGGAGAACTCACTTTCAATTACCAAAACATGGAAATAAGCTTTACAGACAAGGGTAAGAAGGTTACATTACAAGGTATGCTTCCGGAAACACCTCAAGTCAAGTACTTGGTAAAAATACTTTGTCATGGGAATCATATTTTTGCTCTTTATCTAAGATAGCAGCAGATTGGAAATCTTTGATTACAACTGAGTATGTCAAGAACAAGTTTGCTAATGTTGTTTTTGAAGGTGAAATGATTGATGAAAGGTACAAGGTTATGGATGGGCTCATTTTTTACAAGAACCGGGTTTATTTGGTGCCCAAATCGAAGGTGAAGAGTAAGATATTGAGGGTTGTTCATGATGACCCATCAGCTGGTCATCCGGGTTATTTTAAGACATACAAACAGGTGAGGGAAAGATTCTATTGGAAAGGCCTAAAGGGGAAGTCCTCCAATACATCTGGGAGTGTCTAGTGTGCCAACAAAACAAAGCGGAACATGCATTTCCAATCGGGCTCCTACAACCACTTCCCATTCCCACTCAAAAATGGGAAAGTATCTCTATGGACTTCATCACAGGGCTGCCCATGGTTCAAGGTAAGAATTGTTTATATGTGGTGGTTGATAGACTCACTAATTATGATTAGTTTTGTCCCCTTCGGCTAAGTACAATGTGATGTCCCCTTTTTGGACAAATAGAAAATTACAACTTCAACCCAAACTAAACTAAGAAAGACTAGATCCTTTAGAATCAACCTAAAATAGCTCAATGTCAACCAATTACAACCCGTGATGGGGTTGGAAGTGGTCAAGGTGGTGAGCTAGATTGGTGGAGACAACCAAATTTTTATTCTTCTCGACTCTAACTTTTATTACAGCAGTGAATTAATTTGAAACAATTGCCAACAACTGAAAACTTCAAAAATTCATAACTCAATCACTACTCCATATTTTTGCATGAAACCAAGTGCATAATAAACTAGAATTTTAGAGCTTTCCAATGAACTAAAGATCAGATTTTTTGAGCACTTAAACCCCTTCAAAATAGCATCTAAACTTCCAGATCTGGGCGCTAGGGTTAGCAGAAATTAATAAATTAATAACCAGCACTTCCCTCAACTGTTTTCACCCTCCAAAAGCTTGTTTTGATGCACAAAAATGCCAAGAACAGATCTGAACTGAAACCACAATTTTTAAGCATCAAAATGTGTCACAAACAATTAATAATCCAACCCCAGACTACTGCAACTTCTAAAATTATTTCCCGCTTAACCAATCAAGAAAAAATCTTCAAACTTTGGATTTTGGGCCATAAAAATATGAAGAATAATATTCCAAAATTAGTTTTTGCACAGCAGATACGAAACCCTAATTTTGCCCTAAAAAGTAGGTCGCCCAACACATTTAGGGCATCAAATCATCTCCAAAAATTATGAAATTAATTGCAAAACATAGCAGATCTGAAAACCAACAAATATGCTCCAAATCATGCAATAATAATCAAATTTGCACCATAAATAAATTTGCTAGGGCAAGGAATTCTTTTCCAAGCAATTCGCCACACACTAGATGCAACACACACACAAATGGATCCTTATCAAAATCAGATTTGCTTCAATTCCAAGTTGAATGAGAGAGAGAGAGAGAGAGCACAATGAGAGCTAGGGCATACATCCCTTGGGCATACATCTCATTTCTCCAAGCATGGAGAGACATAAATTATCAAATCAACATCCTCAAAAATGGCCATGCAACCTCCTTTTATGACATAAGGGGTGCAACATTCAAATGGCCGACCTTTTCCCTTTTGAAGGGAAAACAAATTAAACTTAATTAAAATATTAAAAGACTCACTTAATGTGGCACTTTATTATTTTCTAATTAAATAATAAAGAGTAACTAATCTATGTGCACATTTAAATACTAAATAAGACTCCCATTGTAGCGCTAGGCATACCAAGGGGTTATAATGCAAATAAAAGAGATGAACCAATATATTAGCAATGCCCCGAAAAGGGGACATTACATACAAAGCACCTATAGTGGCTGATGTGTTTTTAAGGAAGTGTTTAGACTTCATGGGCTGCCCAAGGATATAGTAAGTGACAGGGACAACAGATTTATGAGCATGTTTTGGCAAGAATTGTTTCAATTGACAGGTACCAAACTCACTCCTAGCACTAGCTACCATCCTCAAACAGATGGACAAACAAAAATAGTTAATAAATGGGTGGAAGGATACCTACGAAATTACATTGATGGGCAGCAATTAGCATGGGTAAAATGGTTATATATGGCTGAGTTTTGTTACAATACCACCTTCCAAATGTCCATCAGTATGTCTCCTTTCAAAGCTTTGTATGGTTATGATGCTCCATCTTTTGTTGATTTGGTTATGATGGATAGTAGAGTGCCAAAGGCCCAAGATTTAATTCAGCGAAGCCATGATATCTTGAAAGAGCTCAAAGAAAATCTCCAACGTGCCCAAAATCAGCAGAAGCTATATGCAGATCAGCATAGAAAAGAGAGGTCATTTGAAGTGGGTGACATGGTGTTTTTAAGGTTGCAACATGTTGGTGAGAAAAAAATTCGGATGGGAAAATTATGTGTCTCCACCAATAGTCACGGGGCTACGCCTCCGCATTGAATGGTGTAACTCCCATTATTGAATAAAAATTAATCTAATCCTATCTATTGTTGTGTGTTGGCCCAAAGGGTCGGGACACGAACACTCCACCGAACTCGTGGCAAAGTGCTTGTACAGGGTACAAGGGAGAAAGTCACAACAATGAGGGGAAAGTAGAGAAATTAGGAAAGGAAGGTTACCACCGTGAGTAGGGCAATCAGCAGAGTTCACACCCAATAACCAAAGTAGTTCAACATTCAATATAAAAGAAAGCAACAATGAAGCTAGTGGGACCAATGAATTAAAACACAAAGTTATTTAGATTCATCTATTGAGGATGCAAAGTTCCTCTCCAACACTATACTTGCAAAGTGCATAAAGAGAGAAGTAAAGGAATCACAAGATGTTTATAACAACTATGCTTATAACGTCAATAATGAGAGGAAACCATGCACACAAATTTGCACACATTCATACATCTTGAAGGCAGAAACTCCTTCCTTGATTGACATTTACACAAGTTGTATAATGCAAGGAAAAGAAGAAAGCATGTAGAAGAAATGTAGCTTTATTTCATGTATATTGATGACACAAAGTCCAACAACATATTACAATCCACTATTGCTACAAAGTACAAAATTTTCAGGATCCTTTGGAATGGAGAAGCCATCCCAATTTATAGCAATGTGAATTGACTCTTCGCCTACCCCCACATGACTCTTTGTTGTCTCATTCAACTCGTGACTTTTCACCTTCCTAGGAAGTGAGAAATAAGTTCCCTTTTTATAAATTAAAGGGACTTTTACAATGTTACTTTATGAAGTCACTTAAGTGAATGAGAAAAATACAATGATTATGCCCAACGAAGAATTAGAAAGGGGAGAGAAAGAAGAGGGAGAAAGAAGGAAAGAGGTGTTGTCACATCCGATGAAGAGATTCCCTGTGATGAACTTTACTAAATCATGCCTCCTGATGGTGGATCTCTGGAGCAGTTCTTTTTCCTTGAATTCTTTGTTGAATTGAGCTATTGCAGCTATTAGATTATCTTCCCCTGGAATGCAAACGCATCCCAACACCTTGGTCCATGTCTTGGGGACACCACTGATCCTTTTACATTGATGAAGCCATTCTTTGTGATCCATTGCAATTGCAGCAATGCAACTTCTGATACCAGCTAGGGACTCTAAATTGTCTTTATTGAAGGAAAGAGAGTCACCTGCCTCCTTCTTGACCATCTCCTGGAATGCAATGATGAGTTCCTCTGATGATGAGTCCTCAGTGAGCGGAGGGAACTCAAACCTTTGAACACAGTGGTAGACTTCATTCAAGATTTTAGAAACCTGATACCCGTGGGAGTCCAATTGGATATGGCATTTTTGAGCATTGCATATCGTGCATCCATGATGCAGATCCAAACTTGAGACAAGTCCTTGGCAGTTGATGCAAACACTTCCTTGCTCATGAGGGCGTGAGAGTCGAAAGAACTCATTTCGGATACCAGTGGGAGTATCTCATCCAAATGATTGACCTCCTTTGTAAACTCCTCCTTCGTCTTGTTTACTTCAGACAATGTTTCACAAGCATATTTGATGAGGGAAATGAGGTCCGACACAATGCCTTGCCTGTTCAATGATTTCCTCAACCCACTTCTCATTGGCTTTCCCCACATCATATATTCTTGTGCTTTCTTGATTGCCTCGGGCCTGAGGCGTTAAATGCATGCACTGAGAGCTCTTACATGTTCCTCCAATTGCACAATGGTTCGCTTGTATTGTTCGGTCCAAGCAAGAAGGTGGGAAGAGGATTTGTTGAGCAATGTGGGTGTCACCCTCATGAGAAGCTTGACCCAATGAGATGCGGGTCAACTCATAGTCAGATGGAGTCATTTCCTCCATGGGCTTATCAGTCTTAGGCCTAACAACTTCAACATACTGGTTACCTGAGGTGCCACTGAAGAAGCGGGAAGTTGTCTTGGCCTTCTTTCTTCGTTTGACTTCAACATTCCGGAGATTTCTGAGACTGGGAATGGCAATGAGTTGCGTTGTTCTTGGCCCACTTTCGAGCATTTCTTGAATCCATGGAAACGGCTCTTCAAGAGTTCTTGCAGCTTTTTGTGGAGCCAACTCTTGATCACCGTGGGGAAGCTCTAACCCTTGAGAAGACATATCTGGATGCTTGTGCAGAGAAAGATGCTGCTATGAATCACCTCTTCTTGTCTTGAGAAGCTTAAACCAACCAACTCTCCTTGGCTCACTTAACCAATTCTTCCAGGTCACGTAACTCGCTAACCTTGTTTGTTTTGAATCAACTCACCGAGGGAAGGGTAGATGCTTTTAAACTCGAGTGAAGGACAAACTGACTTGTTTGAGCTATGAAACCATCTCGAAACCCTATGAAGACGACAAAAAGCAGCGAGATAGCTGAAAACGAGTCTACTGCAACTTTTTGCACTCAAAACTGGAACTTTATATTTTTAGCCACCGGAATCCGTGCTCTCCCATTTCTATAAAGGTTGTTTTTTTGTCCCGATATCAACACTAAGGGGTTCTCACCATGTACGAAGCATGTTCACAGATGTTTTATGGCCAATTTGAAGCACTTTCTATTTTTAGAAAGTTGTTTTTTGCTTTTCCATTTCTGCGATTTCAAGTGTTTTCTTTTCTAAAGGTTTTTACCATTTTTAAAAAGTTACTAAAAATAGCAAGTGTGAACCAACAACACTTACTATTTTTGGAAGTTGGTCTTCTGCTCCTCGGTTTGACAAAAAAACTTTGTTTTCCTTTTGGATTTTTGTTCTGGGTGCTTCGTGCAAAATTTCAGATCAATCCGCCTTCTGGATCAACGGTAGTTTGCAAAAAAAAAAGAGTTCCGGCACAAATCTTCGAATGGCCACCGTAAAAAGTTTGAAGCACCTTTGGAAATTCGGTGTTTTACAACATCAAGGTGCCCGAGAGAGGAAGAGATGTTCCAAGTTTTGTCGGATTCTACCTTGGGATTACAAGATATGAGCGATTCTTCGCTTTTTTCCTATGAGGGTTTCGCAACAAATAGACATGGTAACGGCTTGAAAAGTCGTGTTTTTTACGTCAGCAAGCAACAGGGGAGGATGGAAAATGAATGTGGGGCAGATATGGAGGAATGGAAGCAGCGCAATGGAAAAAATGAAGAAATCTAAAGAACAAAGGTTTTCATGTGTGTGCGTGCGGGTAGAAGTAGAAGCAAAGCAATTAAAAGTTGAAAATTTGCAAATTTCCCCAAGTTGAGCATGGGCACATTTTTGTGTCCCAACCGTCCCAAACGTTTGGGATGGTTGGTGCCAAAGAGTGTGTCCCCTTTCCATTGGTCTACTTGGCGACGCGTGATAAGGTGGAAGAAAGGGGGCTGAAAAAGACCAATAGGCACCTTCCTGGGTCATGTGGGTGATCGGGGATTATCTCGGGGAGTTGGGAGTCCCAACCGTCCCAAACGTTTGGGACAATTGGTGCACAAAAGTGTGCCACCACCTGGGAGTGACACGTGTCCACATGAAAATTTGGCTAACTCCTCAACCTTACCTTGGAGAGCAACTTGACAGAGGCATAACTTGAGTTTCCTGGATGACTTTTCCTACACTTCTTTATATGAAATTGATTGGAAAAGACCTTTTGAAAACAATGGGATGGGTCTCATACCTTGATTCTTCCTACAACCCCCTAAAAATAGGATTTTTCTTCGGGCTCAAAGGTTGTGCATGCTAAAATTAGGTTGTGGGCAGAATTACTTGAGTCTTGTGAAAAATGTGAGACCACCATCCTCTAGAGCTCTGAATTAGCTTTCCGACGATATTTCGTTTGGCTTCTAACTCCTTACGGAGCTCTCGGAATCGCTTCCCAAAGCTCAAGGGTTGTTTTTGCATTGTACACTGCTTCACCCTCCAAGACCCACTTTTGCTTTGAAACTGCTCCAAAACCTCTGAAACTTCCCGGATTCTTCCAAAACCAACAGACAACATTCCTAGCTCTCCGCTACACCTCTTTGATGAGTTTGAGTCTTTCATTCCACTCTAGGGGTTTGTGCCAACCTCAAGAAGACCAAAGAAATAACCTTTCTTAAGCTCCTCGTGAGGACCCGTCTTGAGGAATCTTGTCTGAAGTACTCGAATGGACTTGGCATCCCTAAATCACCTATGGACATGATAACACAACACATTGGACCACTCAGAAGGATGGGATAGGACCTGACATGGGGTTAGGGTGATCTGGAGGAGGGCTCGGGATGACCTTTAAGCAAAAATTTTCACTGTAGGGTATGGTTGTCATGCTTTCAGTGTGAATTTTTCCTTGCAAAAACCCATGACAACACAACCCTATAGGCAATCTTCTATCAAACAAAGAGGTACAAAGAAACTAAAACCACGTTTTTACAGTCCTTATAAGGTAAAAGGAAAGGTGGGAAATGTTGCATATGAACTTGAGCTTCCGGAACATAGTAGAATACACAATATTTTTCATGTTTCATGCCTCAAAAAGGCACTTGGACAGCACCTTACTCCCTCACTTGAGTTGCCACCATTAGATGAAGAGGGCAAGTTGGTTCTAATTCGGAAAGTATCTTGGAGGTTCGTGAGAGGAAGTTAAGGAATCGAAGTATCAAGGAATACTTGGTTCGTTGGAAGGGATTGCCCCTTGAAGATGCTACATGGGAAAGTGCAACAATATTAGAGCATCCACATTTGCAATTGCTTGGGGACAAGCAATTTTGGGAAGGAGGACTGTAATGTCCCCTTTTTCGAATTGAGGCCAAATGAAGACTTCTTTCCATTCTCTTCCTATGGCCAAGAAGATTAAGTGAACAAGGGAAGTAAGTGAGCTTCGTTTATATTTTCTTTTATTATTTTTAATGTTTTTCTTTAGTGTTTATCTTCCCCAGGCAAGTCAATTGGGATTATGAGTTTCCCAACAAAGAATTAAAAGATAAAGTGAGCTTGGAGGTCAATCTTCATCTATTTGGCCTTTGGCGCCAAACAAGGGGTGTAAAAGAGGTTGTATGACCTCATTTGGACATCATCTTTTAGCGCATTTACACTTACACTTGACTTGTTGGGTCGATTGTTCAATACCATTGCACTTGAGGATGAAAACCCTCTTGTGTGGCATCCAAGAAGGATGAAACCCTTCCTTATGGCTTAGTGGAGAATGAAGACTCTCCATGTTGGTAAATTGAAGATCTCTATTGAAGACTCTCTTGCAGATTTGGATCTAGGGCATCAAGAAGACCTACAAGAGTTTTTACATATTTTTGGAGCCCTCTCCTAGGGGAGCGACTAGGGTAGAGGTCATTCTAAGTGCCTTCTAGGGCATGACACTCATTCATTTATTGATATTCAGATTTGATATAATTTATAAGGCTGGAATCACTCATATTTGGGCATTGTTGGGGTTTGGAAACCCTCATTTTGATTATTTCTCTTTGTTGTATTGTTATTAAATAATTTTCCAGCTGAGTATTAGCTTGATTTTTGTGGTGGAAATTGTTCTAAAATATTCCAAAAGGGTCTATAAATATTGTGGATGAATTGTAGGGTGATATTTGGGTGAAAACTTGTGTTTTTCAGACTGTTATAAAAATCAGTTTGTTGTTCCATATTGATTTAATTTTCAGTTTGCTGGTCCAAAAATCAGATTGGGGTTTGTGCTAATTCCTTGTTTTTCAGTTTCAGCCCTAGAAAGGGACAACTAAAATTGAACCAGAAGAAATTCTTGAAGAAAGAACTAGAAAATTAAGGAATAGAGAAATTAAAGAAGTTAAAGTTAAATGGACTTATTGTGATGTTAATAATGCAACATGGGAAACAGCTTGATTATATTCAAGATCAATATCCATATTTGTTTCACTAATCATATGTTGTACTATATGTTGCAGATCCACGCCATACTACTAAGGATATGTAATGTCCCCTTTCTAGAACAAATTAGAAAAAGGAGTACTTGTCAAGATCAAGAAAAGAATGGATAGATCATTTTGTATCAACCTAAAATATCTCAATGTCAGCCATTTCAAACCCAAATGGGGTTGGAACTAGCCAAGGTGGTGGGATAGATTGGAAGAAAACAATTGGAACTCAAACACATTCAAATCAGATTTTTAACAGCTGGAAAATAATTAATATTCAAACCCCAACTGTTGCGATTTTCCAAAATTCATATCTTGGGCTAGAGAAGTCCAAATGAGCTGAAATTTTGGATATTGGGCCACAAAAATATGAAGAATAATATCCCAAAATCAGTTTTTGCACAGCCAACATAAAACCCTAATTTTGCCCTAAAAATTAGGTCGCCCAACACATTTAGGGCATCAAATTAGCTCCAAAAATTATGAAGTTAATTTCCCCTTATTCCTCCTAATTTCTACAACCAATTCCAATATTAAATTAACCCCATTCGAACCTTTTTCAGATCTGATTTTTATATCAGCACATAATAAATAAAATTGCATCCAGAACAACTGAAACTTCAAATATTAATATCTCACAAAATACTAGGAGTTTTGGCATGAAACGAATTGCACAATAAAGTAGAAATTATGAGCTTTCAAATGAACTAATAAACTGATTTTTCTGAACATTGAAACCCACTCAAATCTGCCTCCAAGTCACTAGGGTTAGAATAAAATCTTTAAATAATTTTCAGCTCACAAAACCCTTCCAAAACCCTCAAACAATCGGCCCTTGCTCATAAATAATTGATTAAACACAGCAGCAAATAGATCTAGCATAAACAACCTCAAAACATGATAGATCAAACCCCAAACCAAGTCGATTTGCCTCTAATAAATTGCAGCAATAATAATAGTCACAAAGTACCACAAAACATTCACCCACATGCAGATTTATGCTTCAAATAATTGCGCCACACCCTAGAGCAAGTCGCCAATGCTAGAATGGAGGAAATATTGCATAAATTCACTCAACACAAGAGAGCACAATGGAGAGAACAATGGAGTCTTCAATATTCTTCAATAATGGATCCAAATGAGAGAGAGCACAATGCAAGAACTAGGGCATACATCCCATTTCTCCAAGCATGGAGAGATATCAAAATGATCAATCAACATAACCCTCTAAAGGAAATGTGACCTCCTTTTATAGAGTTAAGGGGTGCAATATCCAATGATCGACCTTTTCCCTTTTGGAGGGAAAACATAAACTCTCATTATGATAAAATATTTAATACTAAGACTATGTGCACTTTATTTATTTTCTAAATAAATAAATAAAAGTACTAACCTATGTGCACATTTAACTAACCTAGAGAGCCCTCTTTGTAGCGCAAGGCATACCAAGGGGTTACAAAATAGACAAAAGACATCTTTGGATCATCTTCAAGCTCAAACCTCAAGCCCATGAGAAGAGAGAATGGGCTGAGGGTCTTCAAGTCTTCAATTTCAAAAATGTCCCAAGAAGGGGACATTACAGGGATAAAGACCAAAAATTACAAGGGGAGAATGTTACATGACTAAATCCCAAGAAAGGGTGATAATAAATAAATGATGATCAAGAAGTGTTTTTATGTGAACAAGTACATAAAACCAAAGAATGATCGGTTAAAAAGAATTATGTGAAGAGTTTAAAATAAAGATTAACTTGTAAATTGTAATTAAGGACCGAATGTATATATTGAGAGGTTGCACTGTTGGTAACCACATCTTCCCCCTATATAATGGGTCAAACATTTGAATAATGATGGGTGTGTGAGATGTGATTTATTTGAGGAAAAGATAAAGAATTGTGTATTTGTCCATTGGTAAATCATTGGAGACCAGAACACTCGAATAGCAATGAGATGGGGCGCCACTGAGTGGGTCCAAGGGGTGGCATAAAGTGCACATCTCAATGTCCTGGCCAAGGCTAAGTGAATGTTGTTTTTGCATTGTGATGTGAGACCACGTTTAGTTCCTTGTTGAGTGTGGTCTCATTGTTGGCTTACCTTGACAAATTGGCTATCGAGGAAGTTACCATCAGATATGTATTTCAAATTTAAAACTATTAATAATAAGTTAACAGTATTGGTCTGTGTTATTTGATCTATGAATGTTATCGAATTCAATGTTTATATTGTGTATTTCAATGCAAATCTGCCATGTTTAATAAATTTATTGCTGCATAAATATAAATCAAAGATCTGGAAAATAAGCACATCACACTCACAATGTTCAAAGAAAGTCGATGTAGAGAGGACTGCAAAGATAGTTTTTGATGATGTCTTTGCAAAGAGAGCTATAGAGATCATCAAGGTAACTTCAAACTTCAATTTAAATTTCAAGTCGATTCCTTTATTTTAATTTGTTAAATGTATTGTTATTTACTTTAATTGTAAGTTTGTAACTTTAAAGTTTAATTTGTGTGTAGGTGTTAGAGCCATTGGTGAGGGTTTTGTGTTTGGTTGATGGGGAGCAAAACCCGATGGGATACATTTATGAGGCCATGATAGGGCCAAATAAGCCATCCAAAACTATTATTGGGAGGATATCACCCGATTTGGTCCCTTTGGGAGACAATCGATTGGAGGTGGAACAATTAACTCCACCAACCTGTTCATGCAACGGCGGGTACTACCTCAACCCCAAGATTTTCTTCTCTGATGGCTTCACGAGATGTGAATGAAGAGGTTATGGAAGACCTCTCAATATGCATTGGGAGGATGAGACAAGGGACCTCATTATTTTAGAGTGAAGAATTACCGGCGTGTTAGCGGGAGGCTCTTTTCTTCGATGTTAGTTGTCCAAGGGAGAACCGCGCAACCACCAGGTAACAAAAATTAAAATGTTTACTTAAATTTTACAAGTAACAAATTAAATTTTATTAATTACTTATAAACTATTGATTATTTTGTTTCTAAGTTCTTGTTGGGAGGATTGGGAGGAAATACCTCACATCTTCAAAAGTTATCCCTCAAAATTCTATCTCAACCTTGTAACGCTTATGGATGTGAGTGCAATTGGATTTTGTTTGAGGCCATTCACACGAAGAAGCGCAACAAGTTGACTCAAAATGCCTCAATGACTTGGTTTTTGTGCAATATAATCTTCGGCTTCACACAAGAAAGGTGGAGGCCACATTGTAGGAGCTTATTGATTTGGATGAGATTGATCCATACGACTAGATTGGGCAAGAAGAGGAAATCCCTGTGTTCACAGAGGATGAGATTGTTGCTTTCGAGAGGGAAGCTATGGAGGGAGAAGCACTAGGCTGGAGATGGATTTGATGACATCTTTGGAGGTGATGTCGAACATGCATCAGAGGAGCCACCACCATCTACTACCAAGGTGGAACCACACTCGCAGCCTTTGAGGAGCAAGCGATTGAATCGAGTCTAGGGACTAGTAGAGGCACTAGACCCTCTCCCCAATATTTCTTTAGAACAGGGGAAGAGGAAAATGTAAATTATTGTAAATTGTAACTTGCATAGATATGCAATTTATGATGATAATTTTCAATGACAATCATCATAAATTCATAACACTTATTAGTGGTTGTATTTGCATGATGATGCAATTTTGTACTGTATTTGTATTCAAATCTAATATAAAACACTTCCCCAACATTTTACAAACTCATTTGATACATTTTGTAGCTATATTTTGCATAAAATTTATGTTTTTAAAAGAAATTTGTGTATTTTTTAAGTTGCCGAATATTCACCGAGTCTTACCGAATTTTGTTGAGTCAAATTTGTTTGAGTTTTCCGAATATTCACAAATACAAGTATGCAAACAGAAACGACATCCAATTCTCAATATTAAAGATCTGTTGGATCAACTACGAGGTGTTAATAATTTCATAAAGATAGACATCAAATCAAGTACATGTTGAGTCTAATGTTTGTGGACCCACTTTCAAAGCAAAGGAAGGTTCACTTAAATGGCCAGTCATGCCCTTTGGCCTAAGATGATGAATGATATTTTATGCCCCTTCATAGATTCATTTCTTTTAATTATTTAGATGACATGACTATTTTCAGCAGAACCTGGTAAGAACACTTTAAGACTTTAATCGAGTTCAAGATCAGCATAAATCTATGCCAATCTAGACAAAGTTGCTTTGCCATAAGGCAGATTCAGTACTTCTGCATACACGTTTGATCAACATGGGTTTCGTGTTCATGTTGATCCAGAAAAAATCAAAATGATTCAAGAATCACAAACACCAAAGACCCTCACATAGCTTTGCAATTTGTTGGATTCTTAAAACTGTTGTGGGAAGTGGTTCTTGGTCTCACTCACATTAGATGGACTCTGAATCAAATACTGAGGGTTGTGCCTGGACAATATTCAATTGATCAAATTACAACGGAAAGCATTTGAAAAATCAAAAAACAAACTCAGCTCAACACCATACTTCCCTTGACAGGATTTAAATAGTCATTTGAGATCGAAATAGATGCATTTGATTATGCACTTGGTACAACTTTCACTCAGCATGAGCATCTGGTTGTTTACCATGGTGAAACATTCATTGATGTCATCGAAAAACATCCTACATATAACAAAGTGTTGTATGTGGTGTCCCCAGATTTCACCTTGAAATCTGGGACAACCCATTTGAAAAAAAAAAGCGTTCTTTTAAAATAACGGGTCTTTTGTGTTTTTATTGCCAAAAGATGTCTGTATTATGTTAGGATATTCCCAGTGAATCATATGAGCCAATTTCGACAAATACCCAAATGCCCAAACTCATTTTATCCCTCCGCCAAGTTTTGTCTGCGGGAAATTTTTATTTAATTATTTATTGAATAAATAATGCTCATTTTACGTAAATTGTGTTTCGGTTGAATCTTGTTGAAGTTTTGCATGTCAGTATTCACTCATCTCATTGAGGTTTTCACCAAGAATGAATTTAGGGCATTGTCTGCAACTTCTAGCAACGTTTTTCGCTTTTATTTATTTCTTTTACGTTTTTCTCCGGTTTTCTACTCAGTTTCTCTGTGAAATTCCCTAAGTCAGTTCCTTCGCTAATATAGCTCGTTTAATTGCCTGAAGCATCTGGAGATCATCTACCGACACAACACCAGAAGGAATCAGCCTCAAAATGCAAGTTGTTGACCAAAAATGATGAAGTCATGCACAAAAAGCCTCTCCCAAGCAAGTCACATTTTCTGAAATTAATGAGTGTATGCTGTAATGAGATTTTTTGTAGCTACAGTAAGCAAGAATTTCTTACCTACTTGCAGGTACTTTTTCCCATGAAGTCAAGTCACTTAAGCTGCAAAGGGGAAAATTAGAGGTGGCAGTGCAGGGGGGAATTAGAGGTGACATTGATTAGAGGTGACATTGATTTGAACTTCCTTTCGTGTACATTGAATATATCTTCCGAATCTGAAAAAATTGATAGATTTGTATGCGAATTGATCCAGTTATAAAGAATTCTCGGCAGAGGATTAAAAGAAAAAGAACACAAACAAAGATTGCTCCAACCATGATGAAGTGCGATGATAAACAGGGATCAACGAGAATCATGCATAGCTTCCAGATTTGCTGATATCAATGACACAGACATGGGCCCAAAACTCATCTCCGAAATAATTAACAAATCCAGGGCCGGAAAGACATTTCTCATGCGGGCAATGAAAAGCAGTGGAATTATTCCAAGCATCAGCATTCCCAGTCACATCTCAGTTGCCCGAATTTGTCATGGAGTGTGCGAGATCATATCATCCTCTTTCCAAAACAATCCGAGATGTTGCGGGAAAGACAATTATTAGCTCGGATGCACGCTTTATGAATTATTTTCTAAAGATTCCGACACTAACGATGGTGATCGTAATTAGCATGTCGGATGCAGCAATGATGGGAAAAACACAAAGCGATTGTGTGGGCATAATGAACAGAAGATATATGAAGAAGCCCATGTCCCCATCAAAATTCTCAAAGACTCTTTCACGATCCAACTTGGTGCAGGAGGTGGATGATATCACTAAATTGCTTTGCAGGATAAGTGGAGAAGCCAATACAACTTTCGGCTCAGAATGTATGCTTTCGCGAGGACTATCGAGATCAATGTGAGCTGATTCGATAATCAATTGGGCAAAGATCATCAAAGTGACAACATCGGTGAGCAACTTCGAGTGTGAGGCGGACTTACAGCCTTCAAATGACTTCATACCTGTGTATGCAATAGCCTCGCAAGGCATATTTTTCACGCTGGATAGATGGGGCATCAAGCGAAAGATCCTATCTTTGAGTGCTATCCATACTCACGCCTCGAATGCCACAAAGATTACAAAGCGGTCAACGATGGGTTCTTCTATGAGTTCATCTATAAACTAAATAATGATATAAAGACCAACAGAGCAAAGAAACTTGGGAAGTCAGATCTCAAAGCGGCCGCATTTTCATCCAAACTTCAGACTTCACCTATCTCAGGGTAACTAGATTTTCGGGAGAACAGTAAAGTTGTCGAGGTATCCAAACGACAAGTGAGTCATCATGGAGTTGTGCAAAAAGCTTGTGGAGATGCATGACTTACAATCAAAGCGGCACAAGTCTACAGGTTTCTTTTCACACAAAGGTTACTACAACCACGGAGCATCCACAAAGCTAGAGGAGTCGAAGCTGAAATGTTTTCTGAGTATGAGCCTGAGTTCTTCCCAGCACGGCTGAACTTTGACCCATATGGAGTAGTGAGGAAGACAATCTCCCAGGAATACTCACATGTGCCTTCGTTGGAGGACTTCTAGATGAAGTGTAGAACGAGTATGAAATCAGAAAGAAAGACTTCACAGTTATCATGTCCGATTATGGTTTGGCACGGATACCTGCAGATCTCGCAGATGATGGGCATGTGATACTTGACTCGTATCATCAGATGGGAGGAGATAGAGCTGCTCTTCAGGAAAACATTGGTGGTTGCCAAACGATTGAAGAAAGATCTTCCGTAGTTCTAGTTAACACTTCGAATCAAGGTCACAACAAAGGGGTATTGCTTGGATGAAGCTTTGATGAATCAGATCATAGCAACTTTACCGCAGGAGACTCCAGCAAGAGGAAGCACAAAGGTGAAAGCAGCAGAAGGTCGGAAAAGCTTAAAGTTCACAAGAAGTCTCACATATAGGAGAAGGCCAAATCTACAACTATCGTGTAGTTCCAACTTCTCCAACATCAACTCATAACACTTTAGCAGCCCCAACCTCAAAGAGATCTTGTTGTTCCTCCTTTGAATCCAACGTCATTTGTATTTTCTCCTCAACCACTCAGGTCTTCACCTATCCATGCGGAGAAGTTGAAAGCACAAATGGCGGAGTTTGAAAAAGCATTATCTTTGACAATTCAAAGGGTGGCACTATAACACGGTGGTGAATTCGATAGAGCCAAGTCAGAGCATGAGATGGTGGTGCACTTGGCGACTTCTCATTCCCCAAGAAGAAACTTTTCATCATGGTTAGATTTACAGACGATCCCGGGCTTTCGAGAGGAGATCAACTTGGAAGAACACGACTTTCAGCTGCTCCTGAGTTTGGGTGGAAGAGATAGAAGACCTAAAGTTGCCAAAATGACTTCTAGGTTGATCATTGAGGAATCGGGATGGGTTCGCCGAGTTATCCGTTCCAGCAGTAAGGAAAGCACAAGGGAGAGCTCACCGGTAGAATGATGATATAGTAGGACCAAAGTGCCAATAGGTCAAACTACCACGTATGATTAAAGCAAGATACACAGATACTAATGAATGCTTTATTCCTTAAGCTTCGACAAAGAGAAGGTCGAGAGATCCAAGCTTCAAAAGCAGGTGTTCCAACTATATGAGATCATTGCTAAGGTTGCAAAACCTTCCTCTCAACCATTCTAAGACATGAGCAGTGAGTGATCATCTGATGCGGAGGTAGAAGATTTTAGGGACCGGGTCAGTTATTGCCCACCGGAAGGAACAAATCATTCGCCAAGCTTCGTAACAATTCGAACTACCGGTTGAATCGAGAACATGCACAGAGCAACATCTCATCTTAAGGAACTGGCGATGACATGATAGAAGATGAGAACATAGTTGGCAGTCATCTGGATACTTTGGCTAAGATACACTCGTTGCTTGGGATGTGTTGATTGCAGAGCAGATCATGCCCGCGGATTGGTAGAAAAGGGGGAGCAAGCTAGAGATTTCAGTTTCCTTCCGCGTAGAGATCCTCAAATTCATGCCGAAGAGGATGCAGTTGTTGGAGGGTAAGATGGGAGAAGTGCAGGTGAGCATCCCAGATGAATTACCTGCTTCCCATGAGGAATTTATGTTGGTTGTGTGGAAAGAAGTTGATGAAGCCCCTTTCACGATGGATTCAATTGGTAAACTCATAAAGCTTCTATGTTGAGGGTTATGGGCCCGATTTAGAGAAAGTGAAAGCTAACGCCGCTGTTGCTATCCAGAGGGTTATTCTGACTTCAAAAGCAGAGAGATGCTATTGTTAAAACGGATGGGAAGATGTTGAATTACATGTTTGACAAGTATATTCAATATCAAAACAAAAAGAAAGTATAGGTGTTACAGTTGGCAGATCTTGATTCTTCTCTTCTTTCTTCTCTTATTTCTTATATTCCCGGATGAAAATGTAAATTAAAGTTATTGGTTGAAAAACCATTACTTTAAGTTATTTGGAAAGATTATTTAAGATAGGTGGTAGATGTGCACAATTTTTGCTCAAACTCCTGATGCATGTCACTAAGAGAGGAATTCTAGGAAGATGACTGCCAAATGTTCTCTTTACTACTTCTTCATGTTCTAGTTCAGTTGTAGTTTCTCATTTGTAATTTCCCCTCTACACACTATAAGTAGAGGAAGAACCTACGGGTTAAAGGATCGGAATTCGTAATCAGCATTCTTGTGTTCCAGACTTTGAGCCGAAACCCGATTTCTAAGCAAAGGAATAAAGAAGAGATTTTTGGAGAAATTTGTGTCAACGATACATTTGGCTTCTTATTTCTTTCTAGATCTATTCATAAACTTTGTGTTATTCTAGATCTAGATCTGAAAGTTTTCTTTGCTTTGAATTTTGTGTTTAATGATCTATTCGTTTTAATCTATGTGCATGCAATCAACTCTATAAACTATTGCTTGGGTTGCACATTCTCTCTACTTCCTCCCATTTTCTATTATTTTCCTCTTCCCGCAGATTTTTCCTTTCTTTTACGGCTTGCTTTGCAAAATTGTCTAGCTATGGTTCATAAGCTACATAGTTAAAGTAATACCAACAAATAGATATTAGAACAATCTTACACGGGAGCCTCGCCAAGTAAATGAGAGATTTATCTTATGACCGCCTAGGTTTTTCAGCTCAGTGCAAAAATCTAGCCAACGGTATGTCATTGTTCAAGCATACAAGCAATGGAAATATTACATATATTAGGAAGAGATAATCATACATATTAATCATAAACTTTTGCAATTATAACAGACATAAAATAAGTTGCAAAATGAGTGATACCAGAAATAGTCAACATACTTGTAGTAGTTCCACTTGAATATCAAAACCAAGAAGGGTAGCTACACTCTAGTAGCTGATTGTTTAAGTCCTCTACCAATTCAAGCATTTCATTTCTTGATTCATGTGGCTATAAGGCACATTCATGGTCAAAGATGTATGACACAAATCCTGAATTTGTTGTGATAAAATAGCTATTGAAAGATGAGAAGTCAGTTTCTAACTCCTATTTGCAAAGACAATTTACTCTACCACCTTGGACATCTTCGTGTACCATAAGGTGAAGAGTATGAAAACATTGACAGTTATTAAAAAATACTTTCATTTTCCTGCTATAAGGCCATACATTTCAAGTACATCAGCTCTTGTACCGCTTTTCCCATAGACAAATTTACTAAGAAGAAAGGAACAAACATCTTTACCGATGCTAAGTCCAACCAACCCTTGAGGGCCAGGTTCAATTGATTTTCTTTCTGGTTTGTCCAGTAGTAAAAATGGCTATGATTGTGTTTTTGTAGTAATTAGATTTTCTAACATGGCTATTCTAACGCCTTTCCAAAAATCAGTCTCAGCATCAGGTACAGAAAAATTGGTATTTCAATATGCATGGGGTCACTTCGGGTTGCCACCACGCATAGTTTCGATAAGGACATACATGTTTAAGAACTTTCTTGAAATTTCTTTGGTCCATAAAGGATAGAAAGCTCACCAAATTGACACATGAAGTGGTAAACCTAATTATTATAAACATTTTGAGGATGTACAACTTGAAGCTACATCACACACGGGATAATTTTTGCCTTTCATTCAACACACTTGTCCATTTCCTTGGGATTGTAGTTAGAAGCATATGTCAAATTGATTCCATACTCTTTGCACATTGCCACCAAAGGTTTGGCTCAAAACTCATGGCATTATCAGCAACAATCTTAACTGGCACTCCAAATCTGCATATGATTTGATTTAGCATGAAGTCCATGATAACTTGGTGTGTTGCTTTCTTGGTGGGGATTGCTTCCACCCACTTAGTGAAATAATCAGTGGCTACAAGAATCCATTTATGACCAGCACTGGAAGGATCTGAAATTTCGCCAATGAAATCCATTCCCCATTGCTTAAATGGGGCTTCAACTAACACAAGCTGCAAAGGAAGGGAGCCTGAAGCTTTCATTCTTCCAAAAACGCTGCAACTTTCACATTTCCTAACCAATAGAGTTATATCTTTGAAGAGAGTTGGCCACCAATAACCAGCCCTCAAGATTTTATGTGTTGTAACTCTTCCAGCAAAATGTCCCCCACAAACTCCTCCATGGAGATCAGCAATTACCTTTGGGGCTTCATCCTCAGCAATGCATCTTAAGAGCACTCCCTCCAGGTTCTTCCAAGCTAACCCAAAATCAGTAATGACATATTTTTGAGAGGCTAACTTAAGAGCTCTTTTCTGATTTTTACTCAAATGTTCAGGCAGCATAGATGTCTGAGATAAAAGATTATATCTTTGTACCATTCAAAGCTTACCAACTTTTCAAGGACATCCACCCTTTCTCCTTCTACTTCATTCACCTCAATAGTTTACAAGTTGCTCTCAGCCATAAGCTTAGCTAGGCCCAAACCTCTTATCAATTTCGTAGTTTGGATATCCATGTCATATTCTTGCAACTTGTTTACCCATCTGCATCTTTTGCTTGAGACCTCCATCTCTGATAAGATATCTTTCACCATGGTGTGGGGAACATAAGCAACAACTTTAGAGCTCAATATGTAAGGTCTGAAAATCTTTGTTGCTTTCACCAAGGCAAATGCTTGCTTCTCCATGATGGTGTACTTCAACTCAACTCCTTGCAATGCCTTCTTGAAAAGGCAATTGGTCTCTCAACCCCTTCATCATCCTTCTAGCAACAAGACAGATGCAATGGTGTTTTCTGAAGCAAAAGAAAACATTTGAAAAGGCTTCTTGTAATTTGGAGCTGCCAAAATAGGGGCATGCTTTAATGCTTCTTTGATCCCATTGAAAGCTTGAATGGAAGCTTCTTCCCATTTGATAACTTGGTCTTTCTTTAGCATGCTAGTAATGGGGATGGTCAACTCAACAAAGTTAGACACAAATCTTCTGATAAAGTTTATTTGTCCAAAGAAGGATTGAACTCCCTTCTTAGTTCTTGGAATTGGAACCTTGTTGATGGCTTCCACTCTCTCGGATCAATCATGACCCCTTCTTTTGATACAATGTGACCAAGCAGCTTTGCCTTTTGCACTCCAAAATGGCACTTCTTGGGATTCAATGATATGCCATACTCTCTACACCTTAACAACATTCTCTCCAAGTGTTGCAAGTGATCATTTCTTTTTCTGGAAAACACAATTACATCATCTTGGTAAACAGCAATGAAATCATTAATATAAACAAAGAAACGCGCTACATCCATTGCTCTTTGGAAATTTGTTCCAGCATTCATTAAGCCAAAAGGCATCCTGACATAGACATAAGTTCCCCAAGGAGTGGTAAAGGCGTTTTATTCTTTCTGACTCCTTCACAACAACTTGATTATAGCCAGAGAAACCATCCAAAGTGGATAACAATTCAGAACTAGTTACCAATTGTAGCATATTCTCCATGTTTGGCAGAGGGTAATTATCTTTCAATGATGCTTTATTCAAGTTCCTAAAATCTATGCACAACCTTATATCACCATTCTTTTTTCTGACAGGCACTAAATTTGCAACCCAAGATGAGTACCTTGTGGGCTGAATGATCCCTCCATCCCTCAACTTCTTCAATTCTTCTTGCATCTTCAAAGAAAGGAGTGGATTGATCAGCCTCTATTTTTGCCTTGAAAGGCTTGGCATTAGATTCAAGAGGAATTTCATGTTGGAACAAATCTTCCTGTATGCCTTCAACTCGAGTAGGGACCCGAGCTAGGCAAAGTGTTGATATTTTTTCAACAATTGAACATAGGACTGCTTTCTCTTCCTTGCTCAGGATTACTTCGTAACCAAATTTTACATGGTTTTTCCTTTGTGCCCAGGTCGTGCTCTTCCACATCTCTTGAAACCGACATACTTATTTTAATAATGCAATCAACATTATCAAAGTTTGATTCAAGTGCCACCAAACCTCTGGGAATCGTGTTTGTCTTCAGCTAGATGATGTCTTTGCCAAATAAAGTTTCCTTTCCTTCAACAACACACACCATTGGTTCCCAATCTATATTTTGGTCAGAAAACTCACCTTGGTTCTACAGAAATTGTTTCACCTGGGCATCATCATCGAACACTTGCCAATTTTTAATGTTGTCAGGGACAAATGGCCTTGTTAGTATTTCAACATCATACTCACAAAATGGAGATACTTGTACATATTTCCAAATTTGGATTCTAAAGCACTTGCTAACTTGTCTGCAATAGCATTAAACTTTCTATCATGGTGCACAATATTAAATGAGTCAAACATTTCAATCAAATCCTGCAGATCGCATGCTTGTATTGTTTCATTATCTCGATTTTTAGTAGCATACTGAGTTTTCTAATCAGCTTGACAATCGCTTAAATCTCCTTTGACAATGATATTCTTTATACCATATTTCCATGCAATTCTCAAGCCTAATAATAGTGCTTCATATTCAGCAATGTTGTTAGTGCATTCAAAGTTAAGTTTAAAAGAAAAACAAACTCTTCCTGGCCTGGACAAATCAAAACAATGTCAACACCATTTCCAAACTTGGAACAAGCTCCATCAAATAACAAGGTCCAAGGTAAACCTATTTGTTCAAGACATTTACATTGATCAATCTTATGCTCTTTGCCATCAGCAAACCCAACAAAGTTATCAGCATCTACATCAGCATACAACACTTCATAAGAAGCATTATTGGGATCTTCAATGAGGTGCAACATCTTCTTCTCTCCATACAGCTTTTACAAGGTTGCCTTCAATTGGAATGGTGACAAAAGACATATCCATCTGAACACTTCCACCAACACTTGCAGCCCACTTTCTTGATAACAACATGCCCCATTTGGCAGGGCAATCAACAATAACAACATCAAGTTTCAAGTTTCAAGTTCTTACCTGGATAAGCTGCAAGTTGTACCACCAAGTCTTTTAAACATCCTACAATTGGCACCTCTCTAGAATCCATTACAGTTTACTTGCCATAAGCTGCTGTCACTTTAATGTTCAATTCATTCATGACCTCTAGAGGCATAACCTTGCATGATCCTCCGGAATCAAACATACAATTGTGTAGCAGTCTGTCCTTAATAATCAATGTTGTAAAAAATGGATCAACATTTAATTGAGACTCAACCAAAGATGTTCCCAAATAAACTTCAAGTGGTTCACCTATCTCCTCCAATGCTGGTGGTTTTTCTAGGTCTACAATGGTTGGAGGAGTGTTTACATTATTTATATTTCTGCCTTGGGTACTCTTATCTTCTTCCAATCCCAAATACTCAAAAGCCCTCTTCTTGTGCTCAGGAATCCTAAGCAATTCAACAATTGGAACATAAATCTTGATCTGACTCAAGACTTGGGCAATGTCATAAGGAATGTATTTGGGCAAAGCAGCATTTGGAGAAAGATTGACAAACTCATCGGATGGCACAAGATTTTTCACATTTTGGGCATGGGTGGGAACACCAGTTCTACTTGAGACAACAAGGCCTTTGCCAGATGCATCTTTCTTTGGAGTTTCTTTTGGGATATTGGTGAGAACTGGGGTTTTTGGTTTGGCTTGAGGCCCTGCCCCTTTGACAACTTTACTTCTTGTGTTATACTTTTTTCTTGGGCAACAACAACATTCATTAATAGTTGTCTATCCTCTTCTGATGGGATTCTTCCATCATACTTCTTAATCATTAGAGCTCTTAGGTACTCAAAATCATTATTAGGAAGTTCAAAAGCTTGTACCATATCTATTTCTAAAGTATGAGAGGGAGAAAGAAGAGGTACCCGGTGAATGCAATCCCAAAATCTGCAGCAGTTCTTGCACTTATTACTTCAGTTGAAGTTGCTCCTTGTTGTGAGCTTGTAGAGCAATCCACCATGCATGCATCATCATGTATTATCATCATCATCAGCTTCTTCAACTTGCTGATCTACTTCACATGGCGGGTGGGGTAAGAAACATTTGTCACACCAATCAATTTCATTTGTCTCTTCAACAACAACAACTTTGGCATTTAGAGGATCAGCACTACTCTATTTTCCCTAGCTTGGGGTTGTCTAGCTCCCATGGGTCCTTTACCTCTGTCATCAGATCTCTGATCATTTCTAGGATGATTTGCAAATCTATCTTGTCCTTGTTGCCTATGCTTTGACCTTGAGAACCTTGTCCAATTCCTTTCTCTGCCCTGGCTAGCTTGTAAGAGATTTCTTTGACAGCTCCGGCCAAAGTCTTTACAACTTCCTCAAGATCCACAACCTTACTTGATTGAGGCTTCTTTGGGTTGATTAGTTTAACACCCTCCCTCTTAGGAGGTTTCCCAATTGCTTTAATGTTGTTCTCAATTTGCAGAGCCATGGTAAAGGCCTGCCTCAAAGTTCCAGGGTTCTTATCCCTCAAATAGTAAGCATCTTTCTTATCAAATGCATCTAGAATACTTTATCAGACATGATTCATCACATGGCCTCAAATTAACAGGCAATCTTCTCAATGTTTTGTTAAATCTTGTATTGAAATCATGCACTGATTCATTAGGATTATTTTTTATATTTTCAAATTCTGATAAAAGAAACCTAGGGTCTGTTTTATCACCATACTGCATTCTAAAAGCATTCTTCATCTCTGTCCAAGAATCAATGGAATTATCTGGCAAATATTTATACCAGTCCCTTGCATCTTCTTCTAGAGTATGGATAAAAAATTTAATGTATACATCCTCAAATTCTATTTCAAAGTCCTCCATCATATTGACAAAGAGCTTCAAGTGTTGATCATCAGTGATTGCATTATTTCCTTAAAACTTAGGCAATCTATTTCTTACATCTTGTGGCATAGCATTTGGATAGCCAGCCATACCTCTAAAATTGATGGGACCAAAAGTATTAACAAATGGAGGTCTGGGTGGAGGCTAAGCCATATTATTTTGAGGAGGTGACCTTGGAGGAGATGCAAACTGACGAGGAGTGAGAAGTCTATGTGGTACAGGATACAATTCTCAGAATGACTGCCCTCTAAAGGCTCTGTTTTTTGGAAAACTCTATCAAATTTGGAAAATACCGAGGCAGATTGAGAAGCAAATTTTTCAAATACAAAAGGACCCTCTCCATGATGGAGAATTCAATTCAACAAAGAGACTACTTGATTCAAGCACTTGAGGAAGTATTGCAATCTTCAATCACAGGTGATCAGTTTCACCAATGGAGATCTCTTTTCTTGATGCTTGATCTCCAACAACCTTCCAAATTATTCTTCCTTCTGAATTAAACTTTCCCAACTCTGGAAACAACCTTCTACTAAGGTCCTTGGCAAAGAAAAATCTTCTTCCTTCCATCTTTGCAGAGATTAATGACAAATCTTACTTGATATATGTTAAGACACTGGTATTTATTAAGAATTTAAATAACACAGAGTCACCACTAAGGATTTTCACCTTAGTTTGTGCAAATGCACTATGAAAGACCTATCAAATGTCTGTCAATACTAGATTCATGCAAAGCTTACAAGATCTGCTCTTCTTCTACCCAAATTTGTCAATGATGATACAAACTTTAGTGCAATAACTGTATAAGTTGGAAATATTGCACTCAGAACTTACAACTTTGAACAATTCTTACAGATCTGAACAGATAATGATGTTTCAGCAATGTATTAGCAAGCGGTATGTGTAAGAAGAATTATCAGTGTATAAACTGCATTTGTAAAATACTTCAAAGAGTCCCCAGCATTAGTGCCACGAGTGTTGGTGCCGCATAAATAAATCTCGGAGCTCAAATAATCCCCGGCAACGCTAATAAGTCCTCGACAACGGTGCCACGAGTGTTGATATCCAAATTTGTTCTCCTTTTCAAGCCGAGCAACATCACAGATTTGACATGGAGCTTAGAGACATATAGATCATAATGTATGTCGTTTTAGGCTGGGGATGAGATCTAACTGGCCCTTTGTCACTCAAATTTGTGGAGAGATGGATAGCACCTTCAAGAGGATTTGACCTATCCTCACTACTTTAGGCCGTGCCTTTCGACCAGGGTGAGAGGACCCATAGTGTAACCTCTGTTTGATGAAGGAGATGGAGATATCCTTCTTTTGCACAAATTTTATGAAGAAAACCTTGGGAAAGTATGATCAATACTCCATAATTTAACTCTCAAGAGTTGTCACTTCTAAAAGATGGAGACACTTTCAAAACAAGGCTAAGGTTACTGAAGACATTATGAGATCCTGATTGTTCTACATATTTTAGTAAATAGATTTTGTTCCTTTGTTGATATATAGGGCAAACAGGGGTAGTTCAGGATGGATTCATGGTTTTTGAATGATTTTGGTGGGAGATTGAGCAGATAAAGTTGATTATACAAGATCTTTGAGAGACTTCACAACAATTGAAAGTTAAATGATAGAAAGCTTCGGAATAGCTAAGATATTCCTTCAACTAAAAGGTGTGCTTCAATGGAGGCCCAGATCAACACGGTTTCACACAATCTTTGAGAATCTAACACGAAGGCTCGAGTTAAAAGACTCAATTAAACATCAAAGACCCTGGTTCCTCACGCCTAAGATACACTCGAAGGCTTATAGAAAATCTTTATCAACAAATGACAATGAAGTGATTTTAAATTGTTTATCTCATTGCAGGATGAAGGCTCTTCTTGAAATGAAATTGCAAATGCCACTAAACTGATCATAAGGACGAGATCCTGTGTGATTCGGAGGGACTTTAACACAAGATTGCAATAGGAATAAGAAAAACTACTTGCAGACATTCTAAAATAAAGCAGACAAATTTGCTCCAAGATTAACATAGATTAACTCGAAATTGATTAAATTCATCAATAGGGAAAAGTTTCTTTGAACAGTCTCAGAGCTTGTCAATGGTTGTACACTCACAACCAATTTGATGTGATTGAAATTTAAAACACAGATATTAACATGTTTCTTGGATTGGTCTCTCAAGAAGACGGGCTCTCTCAAATTTTTCTCTTAAGAATTCAACCCCTGACCATTTGCAAGAGTATTCTCATTGCATTTATACATTTCACTTGCTCACTCATCCCAAATTTTCCCCCCAAGAAAGAAGAATATTCAAGGGATCTTTGCTTGTTACCAATTTGTCTCATAAAGCGACGTTTAACAAATTCACATCCGAAAGCTGCCAGGTGGACCAATTATGAACTGATCACGCTTCTCAGACACTCGACTAATGACTAGGATGTCATGCCACAACCTTTTTGACAATCCTTTTAATCATTCTGATTTTTTCATGCGAGAAATCCCCATTTTAATCATTTTCCTGGCTCTTGACATGACTAGATCGACAGCAATCATTTTCACTCTCGAGGCAACACCTTTTCCATCCTTTGGGCTGCAAACCTCCATCATTTCATCCTTTTCCCTCTCTTTCCTCTGCAACTCTGCCCCACATCCATCTTCTCTGGTAATTCACGTTTTTGCAAGTGCCCAAGCAATTCCAATTTCAAAATATCAACCTTAACAATCCTTGGACTCACAAATTAAGTTCTAAATCCATTCAATGGCACTTTGCAAATAAAAACACAAGGAATTTCATCAAAAAATGATGAAAAACAGTGTGTATTCGCATCTCCAGGAGTCTTGGAGCAAAAATGGTGGAAAAACAGATGCAATGCATAACAACCGTTGATTCTAGCCCCTTCTACTTTATATTATAGTTGTCCACATGTTTCCTTGCGCAACTGCAAAGGAGAAGTACAGGGGCAAGTTTCCAAACAAGCACGGGCCTTCCACGTGCCTTGGGCCCAAGAAAAACGCCTTTTGGCCTTTGAAAAGTCTCAGAAAAAGGAGCCAACGGAAGCCTCCACGTGTCTCAATGGCGCACTTTGAGATGGTCCCCAAAAGCGAAGACCCCAAACAAGCGCAGCTCACCACGTGTCTCAGTCCGGCAGAGTTGTTAAGAAAGTTGAAGGATCAACAAGGCGCCATGTGTCTAGGGTCCGAGACAATTTTCCTTGGCCGTTGAAAAGTCCAAGCAAAGGCAGTGAGCGGAAGCCTCCAAGTGTCCTCTTGCGCTTCTTCAAAATAAAATTTAGGGGCTGGTCCCCAAACAGGCGCATGATCCTCCACGTGTCCATGGTTCACCAAAGCTGCACCGGCCGCATAAAAAAATTTGTCTAAGTCTGGGCAAGGCAGCGGAAACCTCCACGTGTCTCCCGGCACAACTCCAAGGCCAAACCAAAAGGCGAATTTTCAATGAGCGCCACCCTCCACATGGACAAGTTTTGAGTTGAAGCGGGCCTTAGAATTTCAAAGTGCCCCGCCGAGCCGCATCCAACTAGAAAGGGCCACGTTTCCACAAATGCTGAGATATGAATTTGACTAGGAAAAATACACCCGTCAAATCGTAAAATGCAGAAAATCACCATTTGCGGCGGAAATGAATCTTTCTTCAAGGATAGAGAATTTGGAAATGATATAAGGCCCAAATATGATCTTCTCGAGCCGCATCCAATCACGTTTCCACAGATACTTGGGACAAAAATGACAGGGAAAACAAAACGTGATTGTGGAAAACGGAAGGAAAAACCCGAGTTTTTGCCCAAGTTACAAATTCCTTTCACATGGACAGAGGAACGAAAAACAAATTTTGGACTTTAAGTGATCCTCGACCAAGGAAGGGACTGATCATGGCAACCAAATGGAGGACAGAGTTTTCATGCATCAATACGGGAGATAGAAAAGACAACAAAGCCCGCAAATTGAATAATTTCAAGGACAAATGGGGCGAGACCAAATTGAGCACCAACACTGCCAATAGCAGATCATTTCCAGCTCTAAAAGAAACTAATGACGCTTCTACCTTCATTGAATATGTTCAAAACATGAATGATATCTTGCAGGAGAATAACTTCAAGTATAACCAGTATAACAACTAGCATCAGATGTCGCAGAATACAAGGTTGGTGATAGAGTTTGGTACATATTTAGAACGAATGATGGATAATGGCTTTGAGCTTAGTCTTCAATCCTACTTTGGTCAACATCCAATTTTCAATGTTGTCAGATGCACTCACTGTAGAAAAACAGCACCAACCAAAGGAGCTGAATCCTAAATTCCTAACCATAGTGTACCTGCACATAGTGCTCAAATCATGGATAAGAAGATCAAGCATACAAGGAACTAGGCATAATCCATATACAAAGTTGTTAAAGCCGGTTAGATTGCTCACCAAGGAAAATGGTTCACTAAAGCACGGGCAGAGAAGACATTTTCAGTCATGTTTTTTTGACTTGGAGCAAGGAGGGGCATTGCTTTTCAAGCAGGGTGATTGATCTAGCTGGCAGCTTGGTCAAGTGTCAGCATTTCACATTCCTACCCAGTCAGCAGCACTTCACAGACTTTGATGCCAGTCCCAACAAACATCAAAAGTTGATTTCATGTGATGCCAGGAGTGGAACCCTTTAGTATCAATGTGCACAAGTTGCAAAGACCTAACAGTAATGTCTAGACGTCGAAAAAAACTAATACGAACAGCTGCACTTCTTGTAATGATTTTCCTCTGTCTTCTTTGATATAATCATGTACAAAGATGAATGATACAAGTCCGGGGACGGTCTAGCCTCCCATTCCATCAGTTGATTCTTGTATATTTGCATTGATCCTCATGAATTCATACATAACCAATCAGATAGCACTATTATGTCATTGCAGTCCTATTTTGTGTATCCATGTGAATGAATTGCAATCGTTATGCTTTCTGAACAGATTTCCTAATTCATTTATTCTTGCTAATGCACTTTGATTGTTATTCACTAGCATAAAACCACCAGAATCCATTTTCAATGTTTTATCCCTGGATACTCTTGGGATTGAGAACACCCATTTTGTCTTCTTTCGGGTTATTTGTGCTTTCTCAGCAGGTTGTACTTTTCAATCTCATTGTATTAAATTTGGCCATTCATCTACATCAGTATAATTTTTCTTTCGTGTTTGCTTCATGAGAGCATAAGTTATTATTCTTTAGAAATCATATTCTGTGTTGTGTAATATCAGTGCATGTTATGCAGCTTGCCAATGCTCAGTATAGTTTGTCACAAGATGTAGGTGACAACAAGAAATAGAAACAAATTGTAGATTTTTGATAACCATATATAATTGCTTGGAAAAAATTATAGATTTTTGAGAACCATATATAATTGCTTGAAAATTGAAGGCATGTGTGTACCAACACTCTGTCAAGTAAAAGTTGAACAATCATTTGCTCCACATCCTCTTTCTTCAAATCCTTTGAGAGCTCTGACGCCGCCACATTTGTCCCTATCACATCGACAATAAGGATAAATATTTAAAAACTATTATTTAAATAGACCAGAGTCATAACAGCAATATAAAATATTTGTTAACAAAAACTTTAATCGGTAAAAAAATCAACTCTTGGCTAATAAACATGGATTTAAGACTATAGAATCCTGATGCTCGTCTGATAATATTGTATTATTTTACAAGAAAACTTCTTCTAGGATGGATGTTGTCAGTCACAAGCCAAGGCCTTGTGATTTGGAATCCCGTTTGAACACAATATTTGCTTCAGTGCCAAGGCCTCTGTTGTCCCAAACAACTGTACAATAGTCCTTTCTAATCATAAGATTTCTCAACAAGAATATACCCAAAAACAAGGTTAAGGTGCTAGCTTACTCATTTATGGACCATCAATGAATTTTAGCAAAATTCAGGAACAAATTTGTTGATTTACAATGCAAGCAGGAAGAGTGTGATGGGCATTATTTACAAAAGAGCAGTGTTAGGCCAGGATAAATGGACTGTGCAAAATAGAATGAAAATGAAATAGCATGTGCAAACCAAAATTTAGTATTCTCATTAGTTGAAATGAATGAAGAAGATTACAAATAAATAAGCCAAAGAATGGCTGTTCACTTCACATTCTAAGATGACTCTTCAACTATCTATGGGAACTCTTCAAGTTCCAGCTACAAGACAAAAGCTCTCCTAAATAACACCTAGGATTAACTAATATTATTTACAATAATATTACATCCCCCTTAATCCGTAGGGGTTACGGTGAGACCAAGCATGCCTCTAAACTTTTCAAATTTTTCTTTTCCAAGTGCTTTTGTCAAAATGTTTGTTGGTTGCTCTGCAATAAGGGAATGGAGTAATTTGACACTGCCTTCTTTCACATGATGCCAAATCAAGTGGAATTTTGTATTGATGTGCTTGGTTCAGTCATGAAAGATTAGATTCTTTGCCATTTAAATTGCAGATGTGTTGTCAACCATCAATGGTGTTGACAAAACCTGTTGTACCTGCAAGTCTGAAAGAACCCTTTTGAGCCACAAAATTTCTCTCGTTGCCACTAAAGTGACCATACTATTGACTAATGTGAAGCACCTAAGTCCTAAACACCCATGTGAGGACTATTCCTGACACTCTTGCTTATCTAGACTTGAGAATTCGGTGGTATCCACTTGTTTCTAGCTCTATTACGGCTGATTTTAATAATCATGATTATTTGATTGACAATTAGTTTATGCATCACGTTCCCGACTAGTCTTTGAGGTGTAGTGTCCTTTGCCCAACTTTCATTATGTAAAATGGAATGTATTTTATTGTATAATTATTAATGTATGAAGCATTTACCAAAAAAAAGGGTAATTTTAAGTGCAAAAAGTGTAAAACTTTAAGTGGATTTACCACGAGCTGTTTTTCACACTGCTTTTGTTGTAATGACTTGGCTTTGAGTTCAGGCCCATTGACCTATTCTGGTTATTTCTAAATATTGGTGTCAGTAGAGATTGTACTAGATGATTTCAAGTAACACACGATGCATCTGTACAGTTACACATTTAATTTTTAAAAATAAATTATGATTTATGAAACTGTCAAAGTAACTAACATATGAATTATGATTTATGAAACCATCAAAATAACTAACCTTCTTTCCGATACTTTGTCTTCCAATTATCAACCAATTGCAGCAAAGTAGCCCGTTGATCATTGCTTTGCATTTCTTTCAATAATGATAGCAGAGATCTTGCATGAGCTGTTTACAGCACTCAACTAATCGGTAGCTGGCATTTGCAAAAACTACCATACAACCATCTATAAGGAGCTAGAGATACAGAAGTAGAAAGAAACAAATTATCACGGAAAATTATAGTCTTAACAATATGAAGCAGGCCAACCATTACTCGAGCCAAAAAGAAAGATGTGTAGATTATAAGCCATGGGCAATCCTTGCAAAGTTTTAAATGGAATCTGGATGACAATGCAGAATGGTAGATGCTATGTCATCAGATTCAATAATAGAAAATTACTATTAGTAGCTACATGCTTTTAGTTATGCACATGCAATAATTAACCTTTTATCAATGAATCAAGACTAAGTTTCCTTTTTTCAATCAGTCACGACTGCAAGTTAATATCGTACAATTACAAACAGAGCAGCATTGGAGATGAACAATTATACAGACATTGAACTCAAAGGGTCCTAGAAAACAAATTAACTGGAAAATGTACGGACATAACTCATGTCATGTTGGAAATTTGTCAGGAAAGCATCATAAAAACTGACCCATTGATTATCTATTTAAATCTGTGAAAAGAGATCTTAGATGCCCTGCTAAATTTTAGCGTGTAAAATGTTAATGACCCCAACAGTACAGCTAAGGACTGCATCTATTATAGTGCTGTATGATGAAACAGCCTATACCCATGGCTGCACAGATGGATATCTCATCATGATCTTGGTGATGGCTGGTCTTTTGGAATCAAACACACTGACTGGTGGTTTCCATCCTAAAAACTCATATATTGATCCCTGGTAGAGTTTGTTCTGCATAGGAACATTCAGCAAAAAAAAATCTCAAAGAGCTTTCAGGGCTTGAAGGGACCTTGAAAAAATGTCCAGTGTGATTAGATACATTGCAGTCTCAAAGGATATAGTCGTAGAGGAAGCAGTTTGCTTTACTTGTTGATTCAGTAAGCTGGATATGCTGAGGTTTTTATTTGCAAGTTCACAAGCTTTACTGCCTTACTTTCAAATACATGATTGCTCAACCATACAATAATATACAACCGGTTGATTAGGCTATGAACAGTACTTTGTATGCCAAATCACTAGAATGCAAGTTGTCTGTCCCTTGATAAATCCAGAATAGGTTTTACAGAATTCTAATTGAAAGGGTGATAAGATCCTACAATACTCAGTATGAGGCTTTGGTTGTTCTGACTATCCCTTTGGAGTCAGATTCTCCTCCTCTCCTAAGAAAGTGATGAACAGTTTTGAGTAAGGATATGCTTGGATATGAGGACTGTCAAAAACCTCCAGATGTGGCACAAATCCGAAGTACCTTGTGTGAGGTAACGCATGTAAAACCATGTGTGCATAAATCCGAGGCTGTCTTTCTCTTTAATTAGCTTCTTGTTTAACCTGGCGCATTTATCCAACTCTTATGTATAACTCGAATTGTCCCTTGAGTTTTTAAATAATCAGCCAGCATACAAGCATTTTATAATCATGCAACTGTCATAGGTTGTTCAGATTAGTCAATGCTCCAAAGACTTATTCACATGCCTTAACTTCAGATTGTATAATTCAGCAAAAATGTGAGTCAAACAAGGATGGTTGAATTGCTACATATGGCAGGAGAAATACATGTGAACAGAGAAAACAATTATATACTAAAATGATACGCCATCAATATTACAAGTCTTGAACTTATCCATAAACAATAAAATGCTAAAAATGACAACAGATTGAGAAGTTACAAGTAACATCAACATCCTTGATCTCCTTTGAGAAAGAACAGTTATCACACATTCCTGCAAAAACATTAAGTACAAAAGGTAAAACACGTTAGACAACTTTAGGATCAACACCCATATTCTTGTGGTCGGGTCTCATAAGATTGTTTGATTTTGAATGATTTTGTTTGAAATTCAAATGTGCAAAGATGTTCTTCACCATTGCATTCTTGTAGTGGCTCCCCAAATGACGAAAGAATGCTGCACGACGACAACTTCTCTTTGACTGCAAAAAGTGTAAACAACAGATTGGTACATGACATAAAATTTATTACATTCCTTTATGATTTTACTTCCAATCCACCTGGTTTTATCATTTATAAAAATCAAGATTTAAGAAAATGTTTCTCAATGCTGGAATGCTGCCTTAGATTTTATGATATTAATGTTTCATAAAGCAACAAATAAAGATAAAAATGCTAAATCCATATGATTGACTTTAATGTGCTTGGCAGGAACAACACCATTACGTAGTTGACAGCAACAATGTAGAGAAGAGCCTAATAACTAAGAAAAATATCCATAGTATGATCATCGAAGAATAGACATCTATATGGTGTCATGTGACTAAATTTGCATAAAATTACTATGGGTGAAGAAATTAAAGATTAAAAAGGCATTATACTATGTGATATCACTATGGGTGATGATTAAAGATTGTAAATAGATAAATAAACAAGAATATATGTAATAGGTAGTAGGTAAAATAAAAGAAAGGATGTGTGTCCCATGATACATGTGAAAAAAAAATAGTAAATTATCCTATTAAGCGAAAGGGTATAATACAGATTTGTTTACAAAAAGGTTTTCATTATGAACGGGTATGTTGGTTAACTACCTAGTACACTATAAATATTATGGTGATAATCTTGGGAAAAGGCATACAAGGAATATTTTGTGTACAGAGGAAGGGTAGGCAATGGTTAGTGGGTAGGAGAAGGGACACACAAAGTGATGTAAGAGCACTTGGGTTCATACACAATCCCGTGTCAACCAAAAACACTTAGTCTTAACAAATAAAATTTTGTGCAATACCTTTGTGCTGTGCCTATGCACAAGATCATGCCACTCCTATGTAATGTCGTGCAAAGATCATTTTCCCTAGTCATTTTGTGGAAGTCGCGAAGGCCTCAAAGATCATTTGCCCTAGTCATTTTGTGGTTGTGGAAGTTTACGAAAACCATAGTTACGAGGCCTCTCCAAAAGCAACCGAATAAATCCGGTTCGTTCGGCCTTGTTTTGCGGGAAAAAAAAAAATTTCCTTTTTGGCATATTTTTTTGTTTTGGTGAAAAAATCGCTTAAAACTTGCATGTGCCATAACTTTTATTCTCGGCTCCGTTTTGGGTGTCGTCTTCTCTAAAAGTATATATTTTCACAGCACAACACTACGGAAGTTTTGTAATATTCTAGAAAATCCATGTTTGTAGTTTTTGGACCAAGCAACTTCTTGCACAACACTTAGTAAATGATTATGGTAGATGGATGCACTAAACTTTGCTATATATAATGATATAAGTATACAACAATTAAATTTATAATAATATATGTATATATATTCCAAGCCGCCTTTTTGCATAGATGAACCACATTACACAATTTAAGAAACTCGTTGTGCACACCTAAAAAGTCTAAACTTTGCCGCAGACTTATTCCAAGCCGCCTCACCCACATTACACAATGCATGCAGACCCACTTACTTGTTGATGATGCTTAATCAAATCCACCAATGTTTGTCCAATGTCACAAAAGCTTACACTAAGTCATGATATACCAGCAGAAGCCACTGAACACATACAAAGTCATGGAACGTTGCATTCCTATGGGGTCACTTCCATGATGAGATTTGTGACTAACATAATATCAACATTAAGACAATTAGCAGAAGCTACACATGTTCCTTGATCTGTCTCTTTCCGCCAAGGATCAATTGAATGATTTAAATGACCTCAATCCTATAGTGGGAAATTCTAGGATGGATCGATGGCTTTGAGAGGCCACCTGAGGAATACTTCACAAAACCTTTGTTTGTTGAAGGCATCATACTTTCTATAAGTAGAAACGAGCTTGAACTTATAAAGCAGCTTTGTAATGTCCCCAATGGGATAATTTCTAAACCCAAAGGAACACCTGCAAATCTGATTTATAACAGCAATTAATAGAAGATATATTTGATAAAAAGAATGCAGATCTGAATTTCTTCTAGAAAATGCGACTTGCTCTAGAGATTGTTGACCCTCAAAACTGATTTAAACTTGATCAAATAGTTGCCCAAAACAATCATAATTTATCATATATGCATGAATACCAAAAATATAAATTTTTGACCCAAGAAGAAGAGCTGGAATTTTATTCAAAGTCTGCAGAAAATCAGCTTACAGAAATGGCTGGAAAAGAGGTTTCCCAAGCCCAAATCACATGCAAACAAGTTGGAAATGACCTCTAAAAATATGGCAATGAAGATAAAAATCAGATTTGGAACAGCCTAGGGTGCTAGGGTGCTCAAATACCTCCCACAAGTGGGTTGTTCCACTAGAAAACAGCTGGAAAATGCAAGTCAAAATCAGCCAAAACACTCTTTGTTACCAGAAACGCCTAGCCCCCCCCCACCCCCAATTTCATTTCCGAAACGGAAACTCCTTCAAACACCCGAGAGGTAATGATCCATAGGGATCTAGAAAAACACACCACTTCATCAGTTCCATCAGCACCAAGAAGGAGAAACAAGAAAAGTGAATAAAATGAGGTAAACGGAGGTTCTGGAAAGAACCACCGCTCTGTGCAAAGCGGCGATTTTAGAACTGCCGCCCTGTAAGGGCAGCGGTCTTGTGACCGCCAGATCTCTACTCAGGCGGCGGTCCTGACACTTTCGAACAGAAAAGAAGAATGGAACACAAATGGACATGAATTTGAAGCGCCTAATCGTGTCTCTTCCCTTCCATGCCCTTTCACATTCTCCAGTGCACGGGAGGACATGGGAAGGCCTATAAATGCATGAAAGGAGCAAGAGAATGGGCATTCAAGATCCAGAGAGATCGAGAAGCAGAGTTTAATGAGAGCAATGAGCAAGATCTTCAATGTTGGAATGGAATTATAGGAGCAAGGTGTAGAAACAGAGAAAGCAAGTAATTGGAGAGAAGGTTTACATTGTTGCTTCTTTTCATACTTATTGTAATTTGTAATTGTCTATATTAGACCAATAAAAGTGGGAAGAAAGAGCAGTTGCCCTTCTTGACTAGTTTTCCTCCATTGGAGGTTTCCAGGATAAAATTGTTGCTGTTGAAGTTTTGAATTATTTCCTTCTCTGCAATTTCCTTTCTATAGCACTAGATAATCAGTCATGAAGCTCTAATTTTTTTCAAGCAAATTTGTCATTTTCCAAAGTTGAAAGTAGAACAGTAATAGTTGTGTGATTCGTAGAATTTCAAAGTAGAAGTTTATGGATCATTTTGGTATCAGAGCTGATTATATATCCAGGACTGTGGTATTCGAATCTTTCTTATGATTTTGTATGACAGTGACAAGGTCAAAAGTGAAGAAGTTTTACCTTGTGAGCCAGATATTTCTACGAAGAAGTGGAAACAAAGAATTTGAGCTCAAATGGAGGAAGAGAACTTGGTCCGTAGAGTCGAGATGCTAGAGACCATGATGGATAGATTGCATAGAAAACAAGAAGAGCTTTCAGATCTGCAAAAGACGGCTTCGGTTAAGCAAGATTCCATGGACTCGGTGGTTCGAGCACTAGCCGAAAAATTCGGTATCGAAAGAGCCACGAAGAGGAAGAATGGGAAGAGCATGAAGAGATGCCAATTGTAAGCGAGAAGGTAAAATCTGCACATACACCTTTTAAAGTTGAAACGAAAGTGGAAATAAAGAATTTTGAAGGACAAGTAGATGCAAAATTACTGGATAAATGGCTAAAACAAATTTGGAAGTCTACTTTAGTGTGCATAATGTCACTGAGGCACAAAGGATCACCTTTGCATGTCTCAAAATGGAGGGTCATGCTTTGGTTTGGTGGGAAACCCATCTAGCCACTTGTGCGAAGAAACGTCCTATTATCAGTACTTGGAAAGGTTTTAAAGAATTTATTAGAGCTAACTTCTATCCTATTGGCCATAAAACTGACATGATGATTAAATGGCGGCAAAGATTTTAGACAGGGCGGGTCAAAGCATGCAAGACTACACTCGCGGAATTTCGGAGACAAGCCATGTTGCTTAATATGGACTTGGAGAATGAGGACAATCGACAAGTATTTGGGAGGACTTCACACTCACCTTCGGAGGAAGGTAGTCTCCACGAATCCCAAGGACTCAATGAAGCTTGTATACAAGCATACTACATTGATGACAAGAAGAAGCAAGGAGAAATAGAGCCAAAGGGAGACCAATCAATGAATAATGGGGACAAAGAACAAGGGAAAACAAGTAGCAGAGGTAAATGGAAAGGTAAACATGCCGCTACTTGCTTTGCATACTTGTAAATATCCTAAGAATTTCTGTAAGAATTGTGATGTAAATGGACATACTAACACCACATGTTGGAAGTTACATCCGAATTGCACCCAAAGCACCAAACTAAGGATTCCAAGAAATCCATGGCCACTGTGAAGACAGAAAGAGAGGTGGAGATTGAGGATGATTCGGATGTAGATGAGAGGTTGGGATGCATGGCCACTAACATGTATGGGGCAGCGAAGAAGAAGAGATGAGTAAGTTATTTCAAATCAGAATCCAAATCAAGAAGACTAAGGTAAACGCTTTAGTAGATTCTGGTTCTTAGTCAAATTTGATTTCTGATGCGGTTGTAGAACATACTTGGTCTAGAGATTTATGCGCATCCACATCCATACCCACTGGGATGGGTGAAGAAGGGTGTAGAAATACAAGTTCTGAGAAGTGTAAGTTTCAGTTTGGGATAAATATCCAATACATAGATGTATTAGAGGTTGATATTATTCCACTCGATGCATTTAATGTTGTCTTCGAAGTCCTTGTATGCCACGGATGATGTGTTCACAAGGAGGGAGAACCGCATGCAAATGGGTCAAGGACGGAGTCGGTTTAACATCCGGGAACACCGAGCAAATCAAAGAAGTCTATGGTAAGTGCCAACCAAGCACCAAGACCTATTCGAGCAAATCATCGCTTTTGTTTGCTTTCATTGGAAGAAAAGCAAAATGGACGTGAGAGCACGAATATTTCTAACCAAAGCATGGAGAATTTGGATAGCACTTATCAATTTTTTTAGAAGAAGACACCACAAGAACTCGCTTATATAAGGAGCAAAACAAACTTCCACTATGCGATCCACCGTATCTACCTATGGATTCACCGAACTGACCGTGGGGCAGCGAAGAAGAAGAGATACAAGGAACGGTGGTGAGTATAGCAGCAATGTACTAGGAGAGGATTCGACCAATCCATCTCAAGAGACAAAGACAACCAAGGACTAAACCACTACAGTATGGGACCTTCGCCATACTCGAGCAAGTTGGAAAAGAAACCTTCAAGCCATACTTCATATAGATGCATGCGATAGCAAGTTGCAAGAGCTCGCATCCACTAACGCCATCTATGCATGAAAAAGAAGGAAAGATACAAAAGTTACCTTCCAAAGAGGACTGTACTCGAGGCAACTCGAGGAGGATATAGCACTGGAGCAACAAACCAGAGATCCACAAGAGTCTTGGCAGGTTGAACAAGAGAAGACACCAAGGCAGACCTAGTGGTACTCGAATGAGCACGAGAGGGAGTTAATTCCTCTACCACTCCCCCACTAAGCTTTTGTGGGACCAAAAGCCTCCTAAGTAGGGGAGGCATGATCCATAGGGATCTATAAAAACACACCGCTTCATCAGTACCATCAGCACCAAGAAGGAGAAACAAGAAAAGTGAATAAAATGAGGTAAACGGAGGTTCTAGAAGAAATTGTCGCTCTGTGCAGAGCGGCGGGTTGGCTTCGCCACCTGCAAGGGCGGCGGTCCTGACACTTTCGAACAAAAAAGAAGAATGGAACGCGAATGGACATGAATTTGAAGTGCCCAACTATGTCTCTTCCCCTTCCATGCCCTTTCACATCCTCTAGTGCACGGGAGGACATGGGAAGGCCTATAAATGCATGAAAGGAGCAAGAGAATGGGCATTCGAAGATCCAGAGAGATCGAGAAGCAGAGTTTAATGAGAGCAGTGAGCAAGATCTTCAGTGTTGGAATGGAATTGTAGGAGCAAGGTGTAGAAATAGAGCAAAGCAAGTAATTGGAGAGAAGGTTTACATTGTTGCTTCTTTTCATACTTATTATAATCTGTAATTGTCTATATTAGACCAATAAAAGTGGGAAGAAAGAGCAATTGCCCTTCTCAACTAGTTTTCCTCCATTAGAGGTTTCCAAGATAAAATTGTTGGTGTTGAAGTTTTGAATTATTTCCTTCTCTGTAATTTTCTTTCTATAGCACTAGATAATTAGTCACGAAGCTCTAATTTTTTTCAAGCAAATCTGTAATTTTCCAAAGTTGAAAGTAATGAAACAGATAGTTGTGTGATTCGTAGAGTTCTAAAGTAGAAGTTTACGGATCAAATAAGTATACATGATAATAATGTATTATCTCAATGAATACAAAATATTTTGAGTGTTCTATCGCTTATACTTATCTCTTATGGTCTATGGAGTACAATTTTAAAATGAGTACTATGCGTAGAGATATATATATATATATATATATATATTGATTGTCAGATGTTTCTGTAACGTTTCGTGCCCAAAGTTTTTGAAAATTGGTGTTTCCGTGCCGTACTTGTACCGTTTTCATTTCCTAAAGCAACATACACTTCTTCTTCAAACCCTAGCTGGAGATGCCACAAATCTGCAATTTAGGGTCTTCAAACACTGTTGGAAATTCAGATTTGTACTTGAAACTCAATAACCCTTGAATAGAGATTCCTCACACAAAGGATGAAGAGATTTTGTTCTTGAATTAGCGATAGAGGTTTCCGTCTCCTAATGCAAATATATCAAAGGTTTTTCCTCCTTCAATGTAAAATTGAAAAGCAATCAGCTAAACCAAAATTTAGATGTCAAAATATGCAAATAGATATCCTCTCCCAAGTGTGGCGACCTCTTTTTATAATTGCAATTGGCACATGAGCCCACACAAAAGCCCAATCAACTCGCACCATTGGGAAAGTCACTTTATTTTATTATTTTTATTTCCTTATGGGTTGCAATTTTGCCTCGGGAAAATAAAAATAAAATGAACATTTGTTTTAAAACTTTATCACTAATAAACTATGTTCCACCAAGTTTCCAGGGGGATGGTAGGGGACGAGGGGCGTGTTTCCGGGAAGAATTTTTTTAGGCCTTTTTTAGGGACGGCAGGAGGCGGTTATTAAAAATAAGGGAAAATTTAAAAAATATAGGAAATTTCTAATATTCATATGATAACATTGCTAAAGCATTCATCACACACAATATAGAACCTTAATAAATAAAATTAGAGTTGAATTGAGATTTCACATAAGATTTAACCTTAAAAATATAGGAAATTTCAAATATTCATATGAATAATCATATAATGATAAGTATAACACATTGATAAACTTAATAAAACATTCATCACACACATCATAAAACTTTAGACTTTAATACATAAAACTGGAGCTGAATTGAGATTGCACATAAGATTCAAGTTTCAATTACAATGAAATGCCCAAGGGCAACAAAATGTCTGAAACATAGAAAATCAAAATGAAAATATATAGCTGCCCCTAATCAAACTCCGCTAAAGTGGCATCAAAATCAAACTCTGAGTCACTGGAACTATGAGGGGCTGCCTCATCCAATGGAACCCCAACCAATCCCACTGTTTCTCCTCCTCATCAATCTGTGAAACATCTTCGGGATCAACATCCCAACGTGTGGCTAGAGTCTGACGATACTCAAGAGTCTGTCGATCTTGAAGTCTCAAGGCACTATGCACGACTACTAACTTCTCTGCTCGTCGAGAGGTAAGGTGGTTCCTCTTAATTGTGTGGATGAGGCCATATGTGGACCAATTCCTCTCTGCAACAGAAAGGAACTAACAACCTGTGAAAGGAGGCGAGTGGCAAGAATCCTCAAGTCTGGTGCATCCTTGCCATGCCATGTCCACCATCCAATAGGGTCTACTTGAGCTAATGTAGCTCTATCTGTCCTCGCCTTTGGCTTGCTAAATGTTGGTCCACGGAGATTGACAAAGGATAGCCATTGGGTCCGCAATAAAGTGGACTCCTCATCAGTGTACATCTTTCGAAAGGCCTTCATGAGCCCTTCTTTCACCTCTTCATCATCAGATGGAGGCACTCTCTCAGTCGTGCTGCATACCATTTGGGATTTAGAGCATAGGTTGTCATATGAAGCGGGGTGTTCATTGTGTTCCACCGCCGTGTCACAATGGGCCTAATATGCTCCTCATAAAATCCCAAAGTAGGATCCTTGCTATGAATGGCTTGCTTCATCTGCCCAAGCATGTTGTCAAATGTCTCATAAATCTCTCCAAGACTAGGAGAGTCTGTATCAACATATCTTATGACCCCCACTACAGGTGAGATGAAGGAGCAAACATATCTACAAACAATTTACAAAAAAATAAGAAAACATTAAGATTCAAGAATGAAAACTAAACTAATTTACAAGTTATAAACATGGATAAAAATATTAAAAAATTAAAAACTAAACTTACATATATAAAATCAGCAATAGCTTACCCGATCGTGGTCCACCAATCATCGCCGAGGATATTTTGCTTCACACCTTTCCTTCGTAAGTGTTTTCCTCTCTAGCCATCTACCCCACTCCTGATTAACCATCATTAATTGCAAAGCCTCCTACACCTCAAGCATCCTCTCTAACAAAATGAAATAGCTGGCATATCTAGTGTCCACGGGCTTGAGGAATTCCTTCCTCGAAAAAGACCTGAATAGAGCAAGTGAGGTGTGATGGTTGCAAATGAACATTTGTATGTGTCTAGCCTCTACCACCACTGCCTTCACCCAATCTATCTTTCCAATGTCTTTCAATGCGTTGTTCAACGCATGAACACAACATGGAGTCCAGAAAATGTGCTTGTAAGCACCCTCAACCATCATGCCAACTAACTTACATACGCGGGCTGAATCAGTCACTACTTGTACAACATTAGAGGGCCCAATCTCCTCTATGGCATCCTTCAAAATTTGAAATTGGAAGGTTACATCCTTCCTCTTCCCAGTACAATCAATAGCTCTAAGAAAATAAGGGCCAGCAGGACATGTGACAATGATATTGATGAGTGGCCAATGTTTAATATTAGTCCACCCATCCATGATGATAGAACAACCCACCCGTATCCAAGTTTGTCTCATCTCCTCCATCACCACACTCACCTTAGAATATTCTTTATCAAGGAGGTTGGTTCGTAGTTTGTGTTCTCCAGGAGGGACATATGAGGAACCAACAACAATTACATCTTTGAACATTTGTTTGAAGAAAGGGGAACGTGACACATGAAATGGTATAGCATTGGCAAAGAAGAATTTGGCAATAGAAGAGTCAGTTACTTCCCTTGATTGCACATTAAACATACCCGTAATAGTAGAAGTCTTTCTCTTTCCCTTTGCATAATCCCCTCCTCGTTGACTTTCAACATCCACGCATTGGGTAGGCACTTGTGTAGTCTCCAATGGCATCCCTTTTTCGTTGTCTCACCCTCCATGTGCAACCTAGTCACCTCGGTCTTCTCCGCTAATGATATTCTTTCACAACCTTTTACCCCTTGTCCAGTTATGCCCAAAAGATGTGAATAAACCCGCATGTAGCTGCCCCTAAATTCTTTGTTGCAAATATGGCATAACCACACTCTACTCCCCCTAAATTCTTTTTTTTTGTCAATGGCTGTTACAAATTGTGAAAGAGGCTTTTTAGCATTGAATGGCCCCTTTGCATAGATTTTGAGGAGTTGTGAAGGGCAATCAAACGGATTATTTGAACCCATTGTTGGTGCAACACTCTCACTCCCTGAAAAACCCTATTTCTGGTTCTACCTCTATGTTGCATTGCCAATCGAATCTCTTCACCCTCTCTACCCTCACTGTTGCTCATTGTTTTGTATTGGAAATGCAACAACCCTACAACTGCAAGTGAAAACAAAAAACAAAAAATAAATAAACTTCCCTAAGTTTGTGAAGCTTGAAACTATGATAAAAAAAAAAATGAAACAATGAAGAAATAGTTTGTGCAAATTTGTAAAATGAACAAAGGATGATAAACATACCTCTAATGGAGTAGAATATTGCTCTCTTGCCTTCTTCTCACTGCTGCTCTCTCTTGCCTTCTTCTCTACTCTCTTTTCTTTGTTTGTCTTCTCCTTCACAAAATGAGAAATGAGTCAAATGAGTTTCTTTTTTTTGTTTTGATGTTTGTTTTAGGTTTAAGGCACTTAGAAATGCAAGTGGGGGTCATTGAGGGCCCCCACATTGCTTTATTTTTAATTAAAAGTGTGTTTTTTATAAAAAAATATTTTTTAAGGCTTTATGCACAGGGGGCGGTTGGACGTCCCCGGTACGGTCGAGGAACTTCTAGAAGTCCCCTAAACGTACAGGGCATCCAGATCATCCCCTACCGTCCCTTGTTGCTTTTTTGACGTCCCCGAGACGTTTCCAATTTTTCGAAGAGTTTGGGGATGGGAAGGGGACGTTTCTTACCCGTCCCCGAGGTTCCGAAACGTCCCCGGTACGGAGACGAGCTAAAAAACGTAGGGGGCGTGTCCCCGTGGAACATAGCTGATAAATTATTGAAGTGCTTATAATAAAGTCATTATGCACTTTTAACTAATTTATTAGGATTAGTTTCCTTATTTTCTACCCCTTAGCCATTGAGAAACATAGAACATGCTAAGGGTCTTCGACCTATTCTTTTTTAGAAGGGGATATTACAAGCTTTCCTAAGAAAGCTCAAAATTGATCTTGATTTGTGTCTTAATTTAGAGTTGGTTTTGATGTGAAGCAATCATCATTGTAAGTGGGAGCTAGAAGTTAGTTTTGTAGAAGCTTAGGTTGAGTCTACAAGCTTACAATAGGTCCAAAATTGGAGTTCTTAGCATAATTCTTGTGGAGTCTCATTGAGACTATAATTGAGTGAATTGCCAATTTCTCTGAAGTTGTAATTTCTTTCCTAGCATTAATAGAAATAGTTTTCACTGTTTCTAGTTTGGAAATTATGTTTGTGATCTTGCCTTTGTGAGAAGTACTCGACAAGGGCTACATGGTGCAAGGCATCCCTTCATTGGGAACTCTAATCGCGACTACATAGAGTATGTTCAACCAAGGGTACAAAGTAAACTTTGGGTAGTTCTGCAATGGCAAGCAAAGATTTTGATTTGAACATTATATATCCTTGCGACCAGTCTAAGGATCTTTGCCTCAAAGCACAAGAGAGCTTTGAGGCATATTTCCAACAAGAATCAAATATGTACTCCAACTTTGATTAGATGAAATAATATTTTGTTATAATTATTTGTTTGATTAAACTCTAGTATTTCACATGTTATAATTTTTAATACACATAATTTAATTCATGAAATAACGACTAGGTTTGTTGTGTAAATTTAATTATTGAACTAGGTTTATCACATTTGGTCTCGTAGCCTCAAGTCCTTAAAAGCTAGGGTTGTGGTTGTTGCGAAATTCTAATTTCAATGTTTTACATATCATTTGTTCTAGGGTATAAGAATGAGGAATTGGATTTTGTAGATTAAGAGAATTTTGGACACAGATTTACATGATGAAACAATACAAACAAATTTTAGAGTGTAATGGTTTTTTCATTATCATCTGCTACAATGTGGATGGTTCCCTAAAAGATTTCTCTTATTGAATTTCACTGTATGTTTTTCTAAAACTTTGTTAGAAGATACAGCTTAAGACTATTTTTTGTGTTGTAACTCGGTGTTTTTAATAGATAGTCTTTTTGATGTTTGCAAGCTCTAAACTTATTTTTTTGCTTTAAGTGGTCCTACCTAGATAAATGGCCCTCCATAGACAAATTTATAAGTGTGTGATACATGTATCCATTTTATGGTTGATGGACAATATAAGCTTGTGCTTATTTGGACTTCAACCTCATGGTTGGAAACATCCAACTAATACTCCATTTGCATGCATGTTTCATAATTGACCTCTCTAAAGCATTCATCAAATGGCCCTCTCCCATTATAGTCATTTCCCAACATCAGTAGTAACAATATTATTTTGTTCGTTTGACAAATTTTGTATATGAAATTTTTAGCCCATAGGTTCACTTCTTGTCAATTCTATTGATTGATATAATATGGTACTCATGCACATAAGCTTCATTTTTCTCCTTGTTATCAATAGTCAAGCTAAACGTTCTTTTCATGCAAGCCAATCTTCATACCAAGAAATTTGATTCTAATAGCTCCTAATAGTTGACATGATTGCTAGTCATTCAAATATCCTTATGGATAACTATCTACTAGTATGTTAGGTTCACTTAACACCAATAGTTGGCGCTTGCCCGCCCCACTATTCAACCTTTGGTGATGGCCACCATTTTCCAAGTTAGCCGACTGCCAATTCGACTTGAGTTCGTGCTCGACTAACCTCCCAATGCCACGGAAGCCCCGATTGTAGATAGTGGGCAGATGCCCGATAGGGGCCCCCCGATTGTAGATAGTGGGTTTTCTCATCGATTCACCCTTCTACATCGAGGCTTAGCCTTTGCAGGTTTGTGCCACACCACACATTACATATGCATCAGCATTGCATAGAATAAGCATACATGGTAATTTGGTCAGGTTGTCTTTTTTTTTAAATGATTAATCGCAATTCAGCAAAGCACAAAGTTGCTGTTACACTTGGTTATCCCACACACAATTGAAGAGAGGTGTTTTGAGATTATAAGCTGGAAAGCTTATCTATATATTAGCTAGAAAAAAACTAGTTAATGCTTTTCCGTTTTTGAAAAGAAGCAAGGAGTCATGCTCACCATACTTACCCTGCAATTATGGAGGCCATACAAATTGATTATGTATAAAGTGAAGAAAATAAATAATTATTAGTAATATTGATATATACATATTTGTTTGAATATACAAAGGCAACACAATTTCAAAAAGTATCAGCCCAGTGTTTTTCCCGTGCAACACCAAGCCACACATACGCTTCGTGAATTCCGCCTGGCTATCGATTCTTTACTCTAGTCAAGCCTTTTGAATGGCCTATTGGACCTTGTTGAAGCCTTTTGAAGCACGAGACGGATCAGTTTCTTCGCCAAGCTTCCTAAAGCATTGACCACAAGGTTCTACGTCTTGTAATGCATTCCATCGAATTTCTTGAGGGCCTCAACTTGGGTGTCGGCTCTAATGGCTAATTGATGGCCTTCTCGGTCGGAGCTTCACTCAATTTAGGGGCGCTTGTAAAACTACCGCACCCAAACCTACATTACAGGACTTATCGGTCGGGTCAACATTCCTCTTTAAACCCATCGATTCAAAGCTTCTCAAAACCCTTTTAGGCTTATACTTCTTGAAAAGGAACTCGGTGCAACTTGTCTAGAGCAAACCCTTGTTCCACTAACAAGTGAAATGCAACAAAAATAAACATGGCACCACTTTAGAAGAACACTATTATGGAATAACATTTATGTCTAATTGTAATGTCCCTTTCCGGGCTGAAACTGAAAAAACAAGGAAATAACACAAATCCCAATTGAGAGTAAACTGATTTTTACAACAGCCAACCAAAAAATATTATAAACCCTAGCAGCGAACTGTATTTGCACTTTTAGGGCATCAAACACCCTCCAAACAAGCTGAAAATGGATGTATAAATTCTCCAAAATATTATACTCGACAACGCTCCAAAGTATATGCAAATTTGGAAATTCTACACAGCTGCAATTAAATTTATGACAGCAGAATTACAGCTCACAACAATGGCTGGAAATGGAGATTCCAAACCCCAAAAATCTCATGAAAGTGTGCAATCAGCCTCTAAAATTATGAGGAATATGAATATCAACTCCAAATGAAGAAATGTGCCCTAGATGGCACCCAACTCCACCTCCAAGCAAGTCGCTACCCTAGGAGAGGGCTGTAAATCACTCTAGGATCAAACCCTCGCTGAAAATCTGCAATATCAATCCTCTTGAAGTACTTTGGAAACCCCAATATGGAGAATCCCCAATAAATTGAAGAGTTTTCATTCTTCATAAAGCAAGGGTTTTGTCCTCCTTGTTAGCCACACCAAAGAATTTTCACCCTTAACTGGAAGTGATTGAGCAATCAGCCCAAAAACCATGCAAGTTATTTTTTTGACATGAGATGATCCTCAAATGAGCCAAGCAAACCCTTTTTATACCTTGTTGTGGCACCAAAAAAATATGACAATCACTTCCCTTATTCATTTTCTTCTTGCCCATGGGAAGAGGAATGGGCTCTAAGTTTTTAAAATAAATTAGCTTCAAAAAGGGGCCATTATAGTCCTTCCTCCCAAAATTGTTTGCCCATAAGCAATTGCAAGCTCTCATGCCAAAGTGAAGACGTATGTTGTAAAATCCAACAATTTAGATCTTGTACCTATCAACCCCCGAAGAGCTCTTGCCAACACAAGCTCATATACCCAAGTACCATCATACCAAAACAACTAAATCCCATAGTTGTCAAGTGGAACAACCTTCGCCCACAATGATCATGGTGGCTACCCACAACTATATGCTCTCCCTCAATGAAGCCTTCTACCCAAAACAAGAGAACATCTTCCATACACTCCCTTAAGGCCAATGGCTGCCCCAAGTGCTCACTACCGAGTTCCCAAAGTGCCCCTTTGCTCTTCTTTGGTGATGAAGGATCCCATACACTTGCTCCATGACTATAGCCTTGAGCTCTAATGGGTCCCATAATGTTACCGTGGGTTGATCCCTCCTAGGCATTGCACAACACAGCTTGCATGTAAGCTAAAAATAAGTCATAACAGCCATAAGTCACTTGGGATTCCCTCCAATTCAGCACTAGGATGGCTGGGAGGATTGTCTTCACTAGTAGAACCTCTCTACTATCATTACCATGCAAGAAAACCCTCTTAAATTGTGCATGTGTACAATTGTTCATGACTGAAAATATTATGACCAACAATATAGAAATGATACAAATATGACAAACCCATGCAAGCTTCAGTAATGTGGTAATACAGTCTATGTAAAGGTGGTAGGTAACCATACAAGGACTGAAAACTCTCCATCTTCATCTGCAATCCCATATGCTTGGGTGAAGAGCAAACTCAGCTGCTTTTGCTTCTTCATACTTGTACCTACACATGGGACAAACTTATTAAAGGAAACAAGGGTTACCATGTTCACCACTTCATGCCTTATAGACATGATGGCCAGCTCTTTCTCCTTCTTGCAAACAACTCATAATCTATGCACAAGGGACAGCTGTCCAATAATACAATTATGTTGTCCAAATTATAGCTGTAATCACTTATTTCACTCAAAATTAAAATAATAGTGGCTGGAATCCCTTTCAACCAAGTGGCTGGAAATTCTTCTGCAATTGACAACAAAATGGAAAGGGGGCTGGAAATCTTGTGGACATCAAGTGAAAGGAAGGTACAACAGCTGTCATATTGAAAACCCTTCATGAATCTCTTCAAAAACAATGTAGTGGGGGCTGGGAACAAGTCATTATTGACTAAAATTGCTCTGAAAGATTGGACACTATCCCTTCTAATGACTGTCCTCCTTTGTGTGGCACCAAACAGAATGTTGGACAAGTTGGGAATGTCTATAACAGCAGTACAAACATTTATGGCAGCATGTTTTAAAACCCACCAGTCAAGACTCTTATTACTTCCAATCATTCCTCCAATTCCCGGCTGAGTTACAATGCTTGGAGACAGCAAGATAACATCCATCTTGCTCACTTCCAAACACAAAATTCATGAACTCCACATCTACTTTTATCGGAAGACTTCTTCTAAGGGCATGTGCATTGATGAGGAGCTGAAAATTCTTATGAAATGACTGTTGTACAAAAAATGAAAATGTGGAGCTTACCATGTGCCTTCCCAAAGCTAGCGTGAGTTGTTGTAACCTCTTGGTGCAAGGGATGATGAAGCCATTTTGTAGCATCTCATCCTTCACAAGGAGGTTTGAATGCACAACAATCTCCATATGATTCCTCATAAATTTTCTTTCTAACCATATGCACGGAATAAAGCACTCACTAGCCATAGTAACATTGAACCCATCGAGGACTTCATCTTTCTTGTAACTCAAAGGATCTACATGCCCTATGCTGCAAGTGGTATCCTTGACCCTATCACCCTTCTTAGCATGCTTTCCATGGCGACAAGGATTTTGTAAAGATATCAAGCCTCTATTAGAACCAATACTCCCATGCTTTGAATCATGGATATAGTCAAAATGCTTACCCTTCATCTTCCCATCAATTTTAACACGCTACTCAAGATAAAAAAACATATTGTAGAAACATAGAAGGAATTAGTAAATCTGAAATATTATCATCATACCTTCGGTTGTCCTCAACATGTTCACCTTCCTTTGTCGTATGATGAATGATTGAGATATCTTCTACACTTCCAACCTTGTGACTAAGAATTACTGAGTTAGGGTCAGTAGTCTCCTTTCTCTTAGGCTCTTCATCTTCAACAAGTGAATCCCTTTCCGCTTTGACTTCATCCATGCTTTGTGGACGTGTATGGAGCACCTTCATAGCTCTTGCTAGAGTTATGGACACCAATCTTGCTTCTTATAGGTTGTTCTAAAATTTTCAGCAAGCTAAAAATCAACATTAGCAACCGATAAAGCCCTATTGTCATGTGTATGCCTCTTAACATGGTCTTCTTGGAACCCCCTCAAAACCCTCGATTTTTCTTTTTCTTCATTCAAGAGAAACCCCTTTGGGTTTGGCTCCTTGGCGTGTTCTTGTGGTCTAGGGTTTAACCCTAGCATCTTCACCCATACACCAATTGTCCCTTTGTTGGAGCCATCAAATGTGGAGAGTGTCACCTTCCCAAAGCATTTTGAAGATCCCTCGGTGGTGCATGAGGTCTAGGCTCCAGCTTTGACCTTCCCTTGCTTACCCCTATGAATTTGGCAAGCGAAATAGCATCACAAATCTCATTCGAAGAGCCCTATATTCTTCATAGTTGGCCACAATATTGTGCCCTATTGAATGTCGTGTATCCACCTCCGGAATAACTCCTTCCCTTGGGAGGAAGGTAGGCTGAAAAGCCCTAGCTGTAGGATCCATCACAGATCTCAGTGGTTGAAGATTGTTGTTGGCCCTTGAAGAACTTTTTGGATGCATATTATGGATCAACCGTGCCATTATATCAGCCAACCTCTCTTGCCCTTGGGAAAACCTCTCAAACCTAGCATCATCAAAATTTCTATTCGCCATTTTATCTTCTCCTCCTCAATGAATACCCTCCGGGCTAGGAGGATTGATGCTCTGATACCACTTTAATGTCCCTTTCGGGCTGAATATGAAAAAACAAAGAAAAAACACAAGTCCCAATCGAGAGTAATTTGATTTTTACAACCAACCAAAGAAATATTAGAAGCCCTAGCAATGAGTTGTATTTGCACTTTTAGGGCATCAAACACACTCCAAACAAGCTGAAAATGCATGTATAAATTCTCCAAAATATTATTAGCAAAAACACTCTAAAGTATATGCAAATTTGGAAATTCTACACAAACTGAAATTAAATTTATGGCGTGGAATTACAACTCACAACAATTGTTATGTTGTGGAGCTTGTTCTGATGTATGTAAGTGTTGAAGACTGTACACTAAAACTACTGTACACTCTCCACAATTTTCTTGTTAGGGTCAGGCCAAGCCCCTAGCGTGGGTCTAGAGGTGGCAGCCCTCGGTAGCGAGGGGTTCGAGGCATAGCCCCGAGAAAAAATAGCCTCGAAAAACATGTCCAATATCTCGAGAAATGTGCTTTTCTCATACTGGCGAGATTTTTGACCCATAGGTTTATGGGGCAGTTTTGCCCATGGTTTTGGTACCCACAGTATTGTAAAACTGCTTAAGCAATTGCCTATTGATGTGCTTTTGGGCTTTTGATAGGGTAGACATATCATTGTAGATGTGTGTGAGTTCAAGTGTGAATTCAGAGAGTTTGTTGAGCACAACTCCAAACAAATCTAGGTATTGTATTGAGAGAAAGAGGTGGCTTGTAATAAAATCTAAGCAAGTGATTCTTGGTGGACGTAGCCCAAATTGGGTGAACCATGTTAAATCTTGTCTCTATGTTTTGTTCTTTTATTTTCTGCACTTTTATTTCAGATTTGTAATATCTTTCTGCATATTAGTTTCTACTATTGTGATTCTGTGTGGGATTGTTCTGCATATTTTATCCCTTATTTCCTAACAATGGCTAGAAATGGAGATTCTAAACCCCAAAAATCTCATGAAAGTGTGCAATCAGCCTCTAAAATTATAAGGAATATGAATATCAACTCCTATGAAGAAATGTTCCCTAAATGGCACCCAACACATCCAAGCAAGTCACTACAATAGGAGAGGGGCTATAAATCACTTTAGGATCAAACCCTCGCCGAAAATCTGCAATATTAATTCTCTTGAAGAACATTGGAAACCTCAAAACGGAGAATCCCCAATAAATTGAAGAGTTTTCATTCTTCAATCAAGCAAGGAAGGGTTTCGTCCTCCTTATTAGCCACACCAAAGGATTTTCGCCCTTAAGTGGAAGTGATTGAGCAATCAGCCCAAAAACCATGCAAGTTATAATTTTTTGATAAGAGATGATCCTCAAATGAGCCAAGTGAACCCTTTTTATACCTTGTTGTGGCGCCAAAACAGATTAGAGTGTCTCCAAACTAGGACTGACCTCATAAGGATATTTTACTTTTATTTTTCCTTTGGCTTTTCACCTTCCTAACCCAACTCGACTTGACTTATGTAGAAAACTATTAAAGAAGAATGCAAATGCTCACAAAAATAACTGAAAAATATGACAATCACTTCCCTTGTTCATTTTCTTCTTGCCCGCGAAAGAGGAAAGGGCTCGAAGTCTCCAAAACAAACTAGCTTGGAAAAAGGGACATTACACCAATTTTTTTGGGCAAAGCATATTCAATTCTCTTCGCATGTAGTGGAGCATAGCGTTTCCTTCACGGCCCAAGCCCTAACCCCCAACTCATTAATTGCTTTAAGGTTCACTAGACAAGAAGGGCATATGGGTGTTATAAATAGCCCTTATTACACCAATAGGCATGCCCCTTATGGATGAAGGGTTCTTGTCGCAAGAGATGGACAATGATTGCAGGGTTTATTAACATACGGATTAACTAGAGTTGTCCACGTAGCATTGCTCCTACATTTGCGTTGTCTCAAACATGATATTTTATTTATTGGTGTTTCGCAACTAACAATCATAAAATGAGTGGTGAAGATGTCTTTGGTCACATGCATTGAAATCGATAGTTGTCATTTCGCGTAGGATCTATACATGTCAATAGAGATATGTTAGGTGTTGTAGTGCTACAAGTGTCAAGTGGCGTGTTCCCTTGAATTTTTGTGTGGTGTTGCAGAATGGTGAAGGAGAAAGCACGAAGAGGCATCAAAGGTGTTTCACCATGTGAGCGATGGCAATGGGAAGCAACTCGATCCAACACTAGAACACTTGTGGAAGAAAACAAGCTCGCTAGCTCCGTGCAACAAGCGAGCTTATCTCTACCATGTGTGCAACACCTCTGTTCACACCACTAACTCCCTCGCTTTCGAACACAACACCAAAATTAATGTGGTCGGCGTCATATATTTTATCTCGGTAGGTTTAAGTCTCCCCTTTGCCATGAAGGCCTCACTAGAGGTATGCGAGAGTATGGATCTTCTCCATGTTGAATATTTGATGCTCTTGAACTCATTCGTTGAAAACCTTGGACAGCCTTTTGACAGGTTGGGTCGAAAACCAAAGAATTCGCGACCCATGTGTATTATGAGCCATATGTCCATCGACTGGATTGTATAGTCAGCTTAATGGTTTCAAATCCCGAGAGTTGTTTTTGCCACATGCGGGGCTTTTGCAACATTTGTTTTACATGTCATTTATGATGCCATATCAAAACGCATTTAAAAAAGAGGGCCATTGTGTTATAGTTAAAAACAGATATCTTCCGCACCTGAAATTTAACAAGGAACAAATACTCGCCAAATATTTTGACGCAGACTACGCCAACCCAAGGTTAAAGTTTGTTATGGGAAGATACACTTGATTAGTAAATGTTGGGGAATGCTCTTCAACACGTTAGATGAGTGATCCATAGGGATCCAAAATGACTCTACTTTATCAAATCAGCCAACACGAAGAAGAAGAAAATGATACAGAGGTTCTGTCTGTTTAGTGACAGGACCGCTGCCCTATGCAGGGCGGCGGTTACAGAACCGCCGCCCCACCAGGGCGGCGGTCCTAGGACCGCCGGTCTGCATTGGGCGGCGGTCCTAGCTCTTCATGATAAAAAATAAAATATGACGCGAATAGTCCCAGAATTCCAAAGGGTGTCCATGTCTCTTCTTTTGCATGACCTTTCCCATTCTCCAGTGCATGGGAGAACATGAGAAAGGCTATAAATGCATGTTATGGAAGAGAACAAAGGCATCGAAGCATGAAGCAAGTGAGTAAGAATCTCTTAGTGTTGGAATTGTGATTTGTAGAAGCAAGGAGTAATTGAGACAGAGCAAGCAAGTAACTGGGAGGAAGTGTGAGATATTATCTACTTCTCTTTCATACTTATTGTAATTTTTGTACTTATTATTGAATTGGCCAATAAAAGTGGGAAGAAAGAGCAATTGCCCTTCCCGACTGGTTTTCCTCCTTTGGAGGTTTTCCAGGATAAAATTGTTGGTGTATGAGTCTATATTCTTTCCCTTTCTGCAAATTGTTGATTCTAAGCACAAGTATAATTCATTCACTAGCTATCTCTGTTATTTTCGAATAGAAAGTACAACATCAATTAATTGTGGTTCTGTGGATAATTCCAAAGTTGAAGAGTTTACAGATCAACGGGCTCAAATCTCAAGTTATCTGCACCACTAGAAAGATATAGTAAGCTGTAAGCCATTTTGTTATGTAGGTCCAAGTGGTTTCGTTGGTGTGTAAAGTTATTAAGAGAGGGAAATCAACGGATATTAAAGAGAATAAGTTGTTGCAATTGTTGGATTCTCAGCACCTTCATTCAGTCGTGTACATTTCATTTGGAAGCCAGGTATTTCTTAGACAACAGCAAACCAAGGCTTTGGCGAGGGGCCTGCAAGCCAGTGACCAAGCTTTCATTCGGTCTATTAAAGTTTACTGTCATGCTCGGCATGCAGGGCATTCATGTTTCTTTTCTAACCACGACAGGAAAGAATTTCATGTTGTTTTGCCTCTGTGTTCCCGATTAATTATTGATGTTGGCTTTTGTTGCGACTCTGACGGGCAGCCTGCAAATCAATCATTGGAAGCGAACTCTTATGGAAGGCAAGCGGGATTTTAATATAAATTGATAAATGCCACCGCTATGCCCGCAAAGATAAACCCTTACTGGTGTGTTTTTCACTGCACTTGCTCCTCTTCACAATGACACATGAAATGTGACCAGCGTCCCTCTTACACGTTCTAAAATACTAATCATACTAAAGTTATTTGCATCGTTATGTGGTTCTGCTTATATATAGAGGTGTGCAGTGTCAGCGGCTCCTTGATTTCACTTCCTCAACCTTGCTTATTGCTGCCATCCAATTAAATTTCTTCCAACAATTGACCTACCTTTGTGGTCAGTTGTTGGACATTAATATATTTATCTTATCTATTTTAATGTTGCATGTGCTCTTATTCTGTTTTTCATTTTATTGTTTCTTTCAAGAAAACACCTCTAGTTAGATCCCTTATTTTTCGGTTTCCTTGTGTACTGCAACTTGTTTCTACCTGCAGTTTGGGCTCCTTCAACAAAGGAAAATCCACAATAAGCAGATTACAAATTTTTGTTAAGAATTAAGACAAGTTTTCATTGGTCAACTACATGTTTCCTCTTTTCCATGTGTATGAGATAGTTGATTTTAACTTTGAAACTTAGGTTTGTTATGAGACATGAATAGTTCTACATTTTTGTAAGCCAATCAGATATTTAAACTAAACAGTATACCATTGAGAGAAAGTCTCTATTGTAGGGCATAATATAGATATTCAGCCTCCATAGATATTGGGCCTTCATATCAATAACAATATAAACTATGTTGGGTCGAGAAACATTCATACACTGATTTTGTTGCAGGAGAAGAGTAATAAGAGTGTGTGTGAAACTCTCAGAACATATTCTTCATTTTTGGTTTTCCTTTTCAGGTATTGTGCTTATTAATTTACAAATACCTTTTTGTTTGTGCTTCGTTTTGGTTACACAAGGAACGTGTTTGTGGTTTGCATTTCTCTAAGCATGCATTAAATGTTTATATTTCTTCAAGAAAAATTATGGTGATGCATCTTGTTTCTCTACTTCATATAATCTATTTTTTTAATTTGTCACTTCCTTGCTATATGTATTCTAATAGGCATGCCCTTATTGGATGAATGGTTCCTATAATCAGAAGATCAATGGATGTTGTGAGCGGGCAGAGGTTTATTGATGTACACCGATGCAAGAATTGTCCACATTGCCTCCTAAAAAACGGTGTCATTAGATTTGTGTATTACAGCTTAAGAGGCGTCCACGTTGCTGCTTCAAAAGGGTGTCGTGAGATTCATGTAACACGGCCTCCAAAATGCTAGAAAAACAAGCTTAGGAAAAAACAAGGAACCTTCAACCAAGCACCCAATCCCCAAAGCATTACGACTACAATGATTCCTCGAGCGGCCGCATTGGATCGTCAACACATTCGAAGGTTTGGAGGTAAACCATGGAGAAAGAAATGTTTGCGTGTAATATCCCTTTTGGGGACAAAACTGAAAATTTTGGAAATTAGCTCAAACCCCCAAAATAAGCAAGTCTGGTTATAATTAAAAAAGGATCAAAAATACTCTCAAACCCTAATGACTAGGAGAGAGAGAAATCCACTATAGAAACACTCAAAAATTATGAGAAGTTATTCCTTAGATTGCCCTTGATTTTAGAAGCCAAAAAATGTGATCAAATCATTAAACTCAAAATTCTAGAATTTATTATGGCACAAAATTAGTTGAAACTTGTAAATTCAATAACTCTTAGAAAACAAGGAATCTCCACACATATGAATACTCAAAATGATCATAAAAATACCAGCAATCAAATGAGACCAATATCATAATTTTCCAACCATGGAAACCCTCTCAAAATTGATCCCGAAATCTCTAAATGAGTAGATAAAGTTGCCCAATGCCAATAAAAATCTGAATATGAAGTATTCTCCTCAAATTTGCAATAATCTTCACTCTCAATCAATGTTGAAGGGTTTTCGTCCTCCAACAAAACCACTAGAAGGGTTTTCGTCATTCTAGGAAGCCACACAAGAGGGTTTTCGTCCTCAAGTGGAAGAACATGGAGCAACAAGCTCACAATACCCAAATAGGAAAATGCACCAGAATCTAGATCCTTTAAATGAGATTTCTAATCTTCTTTTATAACCTCCTATTGGCACCAAAGTTTGGAATAGCAAGGCCAACCCCTTAAAGTATTCTTTTAATCTTTAATTAGCTTTTAAAGTGCATAAAACCTAGCCGACCTACTAAAGGAAAACACATACTAAAAAGAAACATTAAAAATTAGAAAAACAAATGCAAATGAAAGCTCAATGTTCTTCTCCAACTCCTCTACTTCTTTTCCATGGAAAAGGAATGGCAAGAAGTCCAAGTTCTGATCCTCAAGTGGGAAAAGGAAACATTACACGATGGCATATTTTAACATATTCACTATTTCCCATGCCTTTACAATTGTTATTCATATGACACACGTTTCACATACGAGAGGCGTGGTAGTAGAACCCACAAACACCGCCCAACGGGTAATATTATTCTTTGTCAATGTCTCTCCACCATTTGTCACAATCACTTGCAAGAGACTGCTTATAGCAATTGATAAACATGATGTCCAATCGTCAATGGAAAGTAGGTCTCTCTAGACCGAACTAGACCGAATATCTTGTGAAAGGCGTAATCAACTATTTGTTCTAGAAGAGTATCGATTGGCGAGATGCATAGGCTTCCTTTGTCATATTTGAGAAAAGCTCCTTAATAGTTATGCTAAAGACATTAGGCTCACATACCCTTTATTGTAGTAAACCGTTCTAGGCATCCAGTTTTTCGACAAAGCTATAATCCTCATAGTGCATGAAGCACATTCCAGGTATATTGGCTATAAGTGTCAAATATTCGTAGACATAGTGGTTATTGCAAGTTAACTAACAACAATATAAGTAGTAATAGCCTAACGGGCATCCGATTTTATAAATATTTTGTCTTTTCCGTGTCTTTACATCTCCCAACTAGCATAAGGGTTCACGAAAATTGGTTGTCAATAGTTGGATTTGAAGATAAGGAAGCATAACATAATGTTGTTACATGTTGTTTGCTACAATGCTTTAAATGTTAAATAAGTTGCGGAAACAAGGTACATGACATCTCTATACGCGAATTCAATAGTGCCTACAACGGTTCCATCACATTGTTCTTTGAATAATTCGATATATATTCAAATTATATAAATATAGATTCAAAAAATAATAAACAAAAAATAATCTTCTCATGCATAAAATTCCACTAGTTTGTATTTTGAAGGACAATATTGAAAAATTACCATCATCTAAAAATTGTTTGATAGCACTACATCTATTCAACTGAGCACGTTGGTTAGGTATGAGAAGTCAACTTCCCTATAAATTTTTTTGCGAATACCACTATTGTCAATGACAATTTTGACATGCTCCCTTGATGTCTCCCGGCTTTGGATTATTCGGTGAGAAAAGGATCATCCTAAGGCAAACCAAACAGGTTGTGGGAAGAGAGAGCCACATGTTGATACACTACAAATGAAATGTGTGGTTGCACTTGGGAAGCAACCACATCATCATCTTGTCTTGAAAGTCCTTAAAAAATGCACACTCGGATCCCTTATGCCGGATTTGGAGGTCCTTGACTGATTGTTATTGATAAGAAACAAACTCTCAACAACCATTTTGTCCAACCCCTTGTCGCTCTGAATCTTTCACATTAATACTAGCTGCTCGCAAGTGTCAAATATGGAAGGTCCGTGGTGGAGTGGACCAAGTGGTTGCATTACCTAGAGAACATACATCGTGTCCTCATTGTTCATCTAATCCTTGTCTTGAAGAGATAACAAAAACGTCAACAAATTAGATCCAACATTGTTGTAAGATAGTTTTGGATGTCCATACCCTTAGTCACTTTGCTCTCCTCAACTATATTTTTCACAAAGCCTCTTAAATGTGACGGCGATTTGCGCGGATTTGAAGGGGTTCCAACAACCATGGTCATGAGAGACAATTACTTACGCTTACTGAGCCCCGAGCGATTAAATCTCTCGTCCAACCACCAAACTCATTACGGGCTACTCGCCCACACTCCATTGCCTTGTGCCTCGCATGCCTCCTCCACCCCTACATAACTAGCTTGCTGAAAGTATCGTGCAACCTGTGCACCCATCAGCCATGGACAAAATAATAACCTTCATGCCAAAACATGGATAATGGGAAGAAGAACAAGCGAGAACAAAAAAAAACACAACATTATTTATAAATCCATCCATTGAGAAAGAGAGATGGAAATCAATGAGTGAAGGAGCTACTCAATCTCGTCACGGCTTGCTTTCGGTTGAATAGGCATAACGACAAGGATTTTCCCTACCGCTTGAGTTTTAGCGGTACTCACAAGCCTCGTGTTGTTTGTCTCCAATTTTTATTTTGGTCGCCCTACTCCCTCCACGTTTACCACTTTGCCCTCACCTATCATCGCCGATCGGCGTACCCATTGCACCTTTTTGTGTGATTGCTAGTTATACTAACAAAAAAAAGCTACCATGGCAATCATTATTATTGGATCGTTGATAACTAAGTCCAAATAGGGACATAAAAATATAATACATAAATATACCCAAGTCAAAACATTGATAAAGAAATTGGAATATTCACAATTGATTTTAAAAGTAAATCTAGTAATTGAAGATTAACTCGATTACTAATTCCATACATAGAATATTTAAATGAATTATAAGAACCTTTTTTTTAAAAACAAGTATAAGTCACTTCTTGATAATTTAAAATAGGACAAGTATAAGAAAAATGATATCTATATCATAGAGATTACTATCATATATTACATTAAGGTAAATATTGTGATAAGTTGGGTAGAAATGAATAATTACACTAAGAACATCCTCTGATATAAACTTAGTATTGGTGGAGAACTATAATGTTCACAAGATATTACTAATTGATTGTTGCCTTTAAAATGATATTCGTTTGATTATTACTTAGAAGGGTTTTTCTTGTTTTTTAAAAAGTCGATCAAAAATTTGTATTACTTCATTGTACCATGCGGTTGAGTTAAAGTTCTTCCAAAAAGATTGTTTGAAGCCAACATGCTTTGTGCAAGTAGATTGCGGTTGTCTCTCACAAATAACATCGAACTCATGAAAACAATAATGGAAAACCAAATTTACACGAGTTTTTTTGTTGCTTGTATAATTAAAGGCTCAAAAGCAAAGTGTTACGCAGGGACGCGTCCCCTAGATTTTGGTGACCTCCCGGACGTCCCGAACATTTCGGGGACTTGGGGACTTGGAGGGGACATCCCCTATTTTTTTAAAATCTTCCAAAAAAATTTGATGTTTTTACTTTTAAAAAGTTGTTATTTTTACAAAGAACATTAAACTATAATCTTGAAAGTACCTGAATAGAGTTTAAATCCCTAAATTTCATTGAATAAAGTTAAAATATTTCAATATTAATATTTTATATATTATTTTAATAGCCGTCCCCTTGCCGTCCCCAAAATTTGGGAATTTTTTGCCGTCTCGGAAACCCCGTCCCTCTGTCTCCCCGTCCCCATCCCCGAGACTTAGGTAACTATGCTCAAAAGCAATTCTTATCTTTAAAAAAGAGAAGCAGATATTGTGAAGGTGATAATTCTATATGCCCTTGGATGAAATAATATATGGTGATTTCAAAATTTAGCTACTATACAGTCAAGGAGTATAAGATTAGCATTCTAATTTTTTTGAAAAGGACAAAAGCTTATTAATAATGTTTAGACAAGAATATTGGATGTCATACATTACATGCGATAATGATAATCTCATATAAAAATTGCTATCCATTTCTCCTCATATATCTGTCATGCATAGTAGACCTCACCGGGGACCATTACAAAACCATGGAATCGGATGATCATAAAGAACTCAATGGATTACGAGGATACGAAAAGAGGAATCAAATTCTACAAAGGGAAATCTAAAACCTAACTTTACAATTAGAAAAATTTAAAAGAAAAATTGAAACTCAAAATAACCATAGTGAGGGCAAAAATGACACCAAAATGAAAAGTAAAAAAGGAAAACCAATAAAAGAAATCACACGGATCAACTCGATGAGAATACAAATTTAGAAAGTGAAACCCCGGTAGTTACTCGAATCGAATCCCACAATACAAATAGAAAGAGAATTCAAAGAGAACTAAATAGTTTTGTTTGAAAGGTGAAACTACAGGAATATAATGGAGACATGGTAACTAGAGAAGAAATAAAACAATGGTTAGCTAATTTAGAGTGATATTTGAGCTACATGGAAATAGCAATCATGGTCAAACACGAATAACAACTTATCAACTAAAGTGTGGAGCATTAAATTGGTGGCAAGCTATTGTAAGCTCCCTCAAATTAAAAACAAAGAATGTAAAATGGGAAGATTTCATAACCTTATTTAAACAAAAGTACCTTTCGACTATTTCATACAAGCACGTTAGAACGAATTCTTTGAACTAAATCAAAAAATGGCTGACTATTAATGAATATAAACAAGTTTTCATGTGACTAAACTAGTTTGTACCTTTACCTTTATAAATGGGAGATATCAAGTTATAAGGTTATAAACGGTTTACAAGATGAGTTTAAAGCAAATTGTATGGTGTGTATAACCCACAACAATTGATGGAGCTTCCCAAATAGCCAATAATTCGAGAAATGTAGTTTTGAATGAAGAAGAAAAGACAATTTCAAAAGAAGAAATAAGAGTTTCATCAAAAAGAGAAATAAGCTGATTCAATCATCCTGAAGCAAGCTCACTTTCGAACCACAAACATAACTAATCCTCACAAAATGGGAAATTCCACCCACTCCAAAAGAAGATACCCTCAAAAATAAAGTTTTGGAATTGTGGGGATAATCACTATGCAAAAGGATGTCCTCAAAAGCCAAATTTTCAAAGTCAAAACAATTCTAAGAAAACAGATTCTCAACCAAAAATGAAGATTTACACAGCTATTGATACGGTACAATACATTGTTAAATATCACTAGTACAACTAAGAGAAAAATAAATGGGCAAAATATTGCTTTTCTTGTTGATTCTAGAAGTAGTCATAGCTTTATCTCTTCTACGCTTATTTCCAAACTTAAAATATCTTCTAGGACCATGGAACTCATAAAGCGGTAGGAAGATGGAAGAATTATGAAACACACTAGTGTGATTATCGAATATCTAACCTTCCAGTTAGATAACCTTGAAACAAATGATCATTTTCATGTTTAAAACTTAGATAAATGCAATGCTATAATAGGAATGGATTGGTTAAAAAGAACAATGCCTATATAGGATGTAAAAACAAACAAGTTCTTATAAGTGATCACATGGGGACATTTAGAGTTTCTGAGGGGAGAAATGACCCATAACCATTAAAACTATATCTGCTATACAAGTTAAATGTAGTATTAAGAAAGATTACAAACTATTTTGTGTTGTGCTAGTTCAAAACGGTGATAAACTCAAAATGGTTATCAACATTGAATTAGTGGTGCAAGAATTTATATTTTCCCTAAAGAAATAGATGGTTCCCCCTTAGAAGAGTAGTGGAACATGCTATAGACATAGTTCCGAAGTGGGACTAGTATCCAAAGTTCCTTATCACCAATCACTCCCTAAGTTAGAAAAATTAAAAATTCAATTAGCCAAGATACTTAAAGGAAAGATCGACACGAGTGTCTCACCAAGGGGTGCCCCCGTGTTATTTGTAAAGGAGGAGGTACCATGTGATTATAAATCGATTATCAACAACTAAATAAACTCAAAATAAAAAACAAATACCCAAAGACCACAAATAGATGATTTATTAGATCAATTAAGTGGCACCAAATGTTTTTCTAAAATTTATTTACTGATCTAGATACCACCAAATATGTATTAAAGAGTCGAACAATTCAAAAACTACTTTATGAACACGATATGGGCATTATGAGTTTGTATTAATGCCTTTTGGTCTAACAAATGCTCCTGCTACTTTTATGACTTTAATGCATGATGTATTTTGATCTTATCTTGATATGTTTGTGATCATTTTTCAAGATGAAATTCTAATATATTCAAAGAAATAAAAAGATTATGAACAAAATCTAAGATTAGTGTTAAAAACTATAGGAAAACATAAATTATATGGCTAATTAAGTAAATACAAATTCTTTAAAATAAAAGTATCTTACCTTGGACACGTCACATCAAAAAAAAAGGCATCTCCTAATCCTGCTAAGATTAAATCTATTCAAGAATGACCAATACCTAAAGATTCTCATTAGGTTAGAGTTTCTTAGGATTGTCTAGATTTAATCAGAAATTTGTCAAGAATTATTCAAAAATTGTTGTTCCTTTAACAGACTTAACTAAGGAAGATCGATCCTACAAATGGACCTTAGAATGTGAAAAAACATTCAAAAAACTAATAGAATTTTTTTGCGCCTATTTTATGTATTCCGGACTTCACAAAACCATTTCTAGTAATTAATGATGCTTGTGGATCCGATATAGGCGGAATACTAATGCAAGATCGTAAGGTAATATGCTATGAATCTCAGAAATTACTTCCAGCTGAAAAAAATTATCCTATTCATGATTTGGAATTACTTGGAATTGTCCTTGCAATTAAAATATGGAGACATTATTTGTTACTGAAATAAATTTATCATGAAAACAAACCATAGGAGTCTACGACACATTTTTCCCCAACCCATGCTAAATATGAGACAAAGGAGATGCATAGAGCTATTAATTGATTATGACTTTGACATTCCATATGTTCCCGGTAAAGAGAATGTGGTAGTCGATGCCCCGAGTAGGAGATGCATATGTGCAAATGCTATATCACTCAAACAATGTAACACCGAGCAAACTGTTAAATCCAATTGCCTATGTATAACCATTTTCATAATCTTTATGAAGGTTTGAAAAATACCTTTTCTGATGTACACTTGCATGATCGTCTTACTTTGTATATACTTGGAACTAATGAGCTTTTATATTATAAAGGACAGCTTTGTATTCCTGACCTACCTGACTTTAAACAACAAATTTTAAAAGATTCACATGACGTACCCATTACATGCCATCTTGGATTCCAAAAGACTTATCTTTCAATTAAACAAAATTGTCTATGGCCTAAAATGAAGCAAGATATTCAAAAATATGTATAGCTATGTCTAAATTGTCAAGAGATTAAAACCGAACAATGTAGTATACATAGGCAACTACAGGCAGTGTCTATACCGGACCGGGAATGGGAATTTGTAAGCATGGATTTTATTATAGGTTTACCACGAACTCGAAAAGGACATGATTTGATCCTTGTAGTTGATAGATTAACCAAAATGGCTCATTTCCTACCTATGAAAATTAAATCATCTGCTTCTATTATAGCCCTTTATTTGAGAAAAAAAGTGTTCCATTTACGTAGTCTTCCCAAAAATTTAGTATCGATAGGTGCTAGTCTAAGTTTTAGCACTACTTATCATCCCAAATCAGATGGTCAAACTGAAAGAATAAATAGAATAATTGAAGATATGTTAAGAATGTATATTGTTAAAAGACAAGAAACTTGAGAAGACCATCTACATTTGATTGAATTTTCTTATAATCAAGGATATCACACTTCTACTAAAATGTCACCTTTTGAAGTTGTATATGGTTGAAATTTTAATACCCCTATTTCATGGCTTGATCTTGTTCATAAAACCTGGTATGAAATTGACAATTTGAAAGGAATGGAAAAATAATTAGTAAAGTCAAACATAACATGAAAACCGCTCCAAATAGATATAAGAGTTGGGTTGATTCAAAAAGGTCTATCTATACATTTAAATTTGGTGACCGAGTGTTTCTTAGAGTAAAACCTAAATGTAGCTCCTTGAAACTCGGAAAATATGCAAAACTAGCTCCTCAATATTTTAGTCCATTTGAAATTTTAGAAAAAGTAGGAGAATTAGCCTATAAACATTTGTTACTCGTTAGGCATTAGTCCTCAATGGGTGTGAAGGTTAGCTTTATTAGTGTGTACAATAAAACAGATTTATACAAGTTAATATTAAGTTGTTGAGAAACAACTTAATATTATATTATTTTGAGTATGTAATTGTGTGTGAGCATAATAATGTAAGTGAGTTGTTAACACAACTCACGTAGAGATTGAGGAGTGCAAACAAAAGGATGAGAATTAAGGTGGATGAACAACCCACCTAGACTTAGTGTGAGAGGTTACTGTTGTTATAGAAGTTAGAATAGGACTCCTATACATTTGTAAAATGTATTATTGAATAATATTGAATTTACCACTTTTGAGCTTATGCTCTTGCTGAATATGGGGGAAACCCCACATTTGGTACCGCCGTAACTTTCACCCCACTGGTGCTTGTTTCTATCAAGTAGGCAATGGCAATGGGTAAGCAGAGCAGACCTTGTGCGACCCCATTACTTTTTTCCATGTCCATCCATTTGTTGTTATTATCAAAACGCACAAAATAAGGATATGATGTGTAGGAAGCGTGCAAAAGAATAGTTCATGCATTCACCATTCTTGCCCTCTATTAACAGTAATAGTGGATACCCCAAGCCGCGTAGCGAACCCGCTGGCATTCACCATTAATTTGCATCACCTTTCTCTTTCTACCCTGTTCACCCTATCCACATTTTCATTCTATCTTGTTCACAGTTTTCATTTTATAAAAAAATTGTTTGGCCTAGTATTTTGTTAATCAGATTTGTTCTTTGATTAGGTGTGTTAGTGTGTGCACCTATTTGTGACAACTTTCTCCTGCAGAATTTCGAACAGATCAGATTTCAAAATTGGATCCAAAATGGTCAAAAACATTAGAAACGATTGTAAACACCTAAGTTTGTGTTACGGTCAAATCTGGTGTTTTCCAGTTTTTGCAAGCTTTTTCAAATCTAGACAGCAGACTACATTGTTTGATTGAGAAAATATACGTTCAGATCTGCATAAAGACAAATAAGAACAGCGAAGAAATTACATCTTCGGATCGTAACCAAGGCTTTGCGTGAGCGTAACTCCTCTATAACAAGATTTAAGTGTTTGTCAAATCCAATTAAAGATTGGATTTGATAAAGCTTAGTGAATTTGGAGGACTTATTTTGAGTGGAGATACAAGATTTGAGCTAAAAATATATGAAAAACTACATTGGAATTTAGCCTATTTGCGTTAAAGACAAGTTGAGTCAAGCGAGCTACCCCAAGCTGTGAACATTGCATTGGAGGTAAGTTATGTTATTTGGCGAGTTGACTCCTTCGAGCTCCTTGATGAGGTGATTAAATCCCTACATCTAGATCTCAAGCTCCACAGATCATTTTTACTTGAACTGCGTGCTCTTGGTACCCTTGGTGAAGCAACATTCCTTGTGAGTCTATTGACGAGTTCATCAAAGCTTTGGGCAAGTTGGGTCTCCTCTCTTATCTTAGATCCACCTGACTGCCTCAGTGCTCCAATTCATATGGTCCGGCACTTGAACCGGCTCCGCATATTTCATATTGTTCAGCTCAAATTTGAGATTCAACACATTTGACGGCAAGTTGGTGCCTATGTGACTTGGCGACATGCATCCAAATACAACTCGCCGGATCACAAATCACAAACCCTGCCCTGTTTTGGCTCGACTCTTCCAACTTACAAATCAGCCCGGCTGCAAATCTTCATTAGATCTGAGTTGTTCTTCCTTTGGCTACTACAAACAGCTCCACATTGAATCAGCGACATGCATCCAAACAGTTGGTGCCTATGTGACTCGGCGACATGCATCCAAATACAACTCGCCGGATCACAAATCACAAACCCTGCCCTGTTTTGGCTCGACTCTTCCAACTTACAACTCGGCCCGGCTGCAAATCTTCATTAGATCTGAGTTGTTCTTCCTTTGGCTACTACAAACAGCTCCACATTGACTCAGCGCTTTCCACATTTTTGATCTACCCTATTTGAGATCTTTGAACACGGCCTTGACTCATAAAGACCCTATTGCGGCACTTGGCAGCAACTCGTCCCAACTCAGATTGGGGTTCCTCCAATTTCCTCGCAGATCAGCTGCCTGCAACTCCTTTACCTAGCGAGTTGTACTTGGCTCTGCATTGAAGGCTCATTCCTACAACATCTCTTGCTCGACTCACTTTGTGAGCTCCATCTAAGTGACAGCTTCAACACATGCCTTGCGGCACTCAATCAACTATCCCTGCAGCAAAGTAACCTAAGGTGCCTCTTTGAAGACCCAAACCCTAACCAGATTAGATTTGTTTTTTAAATCTCGCTGATCTCGCTGATCTTTTTATAACATAAAACTAATGTTTTCCATATGAATTATTGATAGGCGTGATAAATGGATTGGTGGCAACATTTTGTGAAGGCATTAAGCCAGGTAGTGATTGAGGAGGGCTTGATCCTCTCCACTCACCCCTTAGTATGTTTTTGGTCGAATTCTTTTTAAAGGGATTTTTTCTTTAGAGGAAATTTTTTATTAAGGAGGTTTCTTTTTTAAGAGGAGTCTATTAGAAGAAAATTTTGTAAAGCAAGGAGAGTATTTTTCCTATATTGGAATTTTTTTTGTAAAAGACCATTCTTTTATAATATTGTAAGAGGGCATTATCACTTGTAAATGGATGCAATATCGATGGAAACCGACATCCACATTGTTTCACATTGAGAGGGGGGAGGATGATCCATAATGTTTAACTTGTGCCACAAACATCAAATTTGTAGAGTGAACAACTCCCAGAGGACATAGTCAATACAAGATGAAGACAAAGACAGCTCCAAAGTGTAATGTTCTCTTCCCATGCTCGCACTAAGTGGGGAATGTTAGGGTTTAATCCTTGTATGGGTGTGTAAGTTAGCTTTATTAATGTGCAGTAAAATAGAGTTATATAAGTTGATATTAAGTTGTTGAGAAACAACTTAATATTATATCATTGTATGTATTTGTGTGTGAGCATAATAATGTGAGTTGATAACACAACTCATGTAGAGATTGAGGAGTTAAAATAGGAGGGAGAGAATTAAGGTGGTTGAACAACCCACCTAGATTTAGTGTGAGAGGTTGGTGGAGTTGTTATAGGAGTTAAAATAGGATTCCTATATATTTGTAAAATGTATTATTGAATAATATTGAATTGAACTCTTTTGAGCTTATGCTCTTGTTGAATATGGGGGAAACCCCACATTACCTCCTAAATTATCCAGAGTTTATGATGTTTTTCATATTAGTTTACTTTAAAAGTATGTGCATAACTCTGAACATATGATTAGTTGGAAAGATATATCTATGAACTTAGTTGTGAGTTTAAAATTGAACTTGAAGAAATCATTGATAGAAGAACTAGGAAATTGAAAAAATGTGAAATAAAAGTAAAAGTGAACTGCACTTTTTGTTATATTAATAGTGCAACATGGGAAAAAGATGATTATATTTGTAACCAGTATCATTGCTTGACTGCAACTGACGGCAGCAGCTGATTTTACGAGGACCGGGAATGTCATGTACTAAATTCCCATAAAATTACTATGGATGAAGATTAAATATTAACAAGACATTATACTATGTGAAATCACTATGGGGGAAGATTAAAGAGTAAAAAGACATTATACTATGTAGAATAATAAATAAACAAGAGTATATGTTATAATTAGTGATTTTTGTATCTTTTACCTTAAGAGAGCACATCAATGGCATTCAATTCATCAGCAATACATCTTACAATATGCACGGGTGATTATCCCTATTTGCCTTGGGGAACATGGTCAATATGAATCAGGAAGTAGTGAAAACAGAGTGCCAGAATGCGAAGAACATATTGAAAGCCATGTGTGTCGATGAATAGATGAGGGTTGAAGTTGTGGCTCCAATCCTCGACCTGGGGCTTGTCTCATCTGTTGTGAAGAAGGGATTGGATTGTGGAAAGGACGTGTTTGTTTTGCAGGAGAAACTTGAGCAGCTTGTAGTGAAGCCCTAGCATGAGGAGTTTGAGCCCCCCCTATCCTTCAATTCATTTTCCCAGATCAGATTCTAGACAAGGAAGCTTTTAAGTTCTTTCTTGTAGATAAAAAGGATTATTTTGAGGGACACATGCATTTGGAACCTATGGTGTGATTCTTTATTTCTTGCAAAGGATGTCAGATGAGAAGGCCTTTAACTAGTGGTGTGTGTTGAACAAGGAGGCAAAGAGGATCTTCATGAATTTTTACTAGGAGTTGGGATCAAAATATGTGTGCCTTTTGTTTAACTCAAAGACTGCAGCCCGTCATGTGTTACAATTCGGAACAAAGAATATTACCGTAGTCTTGCCTAAGTTCATAGTGGCGAGCAAATTTAACCCAGAGGATTGTGGCCAAGCTCATTACCTGCAGATCTGATCCCCTTTGTTGACCTTTTTCGCCTGCCGATTTGGCAAATTTCTTATTTCAGATGCTCGTCAGAACTCATTTCGGTCCAATCCTCAAGTTTATGAGCAGGTTGACTTGAAGTGGAAGCTTCCCCTTTTATTTTTGTTTGCAATATTGATGGTGTTCGGTTGCAGAAATTTCATTACCTCAATCTTCGAATGCCTATTTTTCTTGTGAATCCCAAGATCACCTGATTAGAGATTGTCCTCTTCACAGGCTCAAACCAAGTGAGGTGGCAAGTGAGAATGGTGTTCCTACTCTCTCTTCCTGCAAAGATCTGGGGACTGGTGACACTTCGATAGCCTTTAGCTCCAATAGTAAGGGGTTTAGAGGGTCTGCTATTGGTGGCCCTAACGCTAGCATTTCAGGTCATATAAGTATTGGTGACCTTAAACTCTAGTGGTGTAGGTTCTAGTGTAGGATCTTAAGGTGGTACTACTGGTAGGTCTGCTTCGTTAAGGCCTCCTAGTGGGCCCATAGATCAACCTCGGGCTAATAGATCTCTTCCTTGGATTCGAGCCCGCTTCGAATACCTCGAAGCCCAAGTGATGGTCAAGTTTCTTTTTGGCCCAATGGTATGGATATTAGGTCTGGATGGAAACTCAAGAGGAACGAGCGGAAGGTGGTCTCCTCCCCGCTCACATGTACAAGGGTGAGGAGGATCTTAGTCCCAAGTTGCAGCAAAGCAAAGTCAAAAAAGGGTGTGATGATTCACTCTCCCGAGCATTGCATGCTAAGTTTGAATGCTTTTGTGATGGATAACCACTATTGTAGCTTAGGACTTCTTCCTCCTTCACAAAGAAGCTCTCCTTTCTGTCTTGGAATGTGCGAGGGATGATGATTCCCAACCACAAACAATTTGTATGTGGTCTTTTGCAACACTTCAGACCAGGATGTGGTTTTCCTTCAAGAGGTCGAATCATCTAGTTTTGTGTATTGAAATAGGATGAACTATTGTTGGAATGGCCCCTTCCAAGCTTTGTAACATTGTCGAGGAAGTGAATGGGTTGTGATTGCTCTCCTCTAACTTGTAGAACTTTGTAGTTGCTTCTGGTTCAGACCCCAATGATCGGTGTGTTTGAACTTTGAATCACTTTTTTGAGATCAAAATCGTATGATAGGTTTTTGTGTTGTCTAGGCACCTAATCTCAATTCGGAGCATCATAGACTTTGGGGATTGCATGGATTCCTCTCTTCCAATTGTAGACTAGATTGTTGGTGGGAATTTTAACATGGTGGAGTGGGATGGAGAAGATGTGGAGGCTCGGGCTCTGTGTCAATGGTATTGAAAAAGAGGGCCTAGTGCCAATGTGCACGGATTTTCTCCAAATCTTCGACCCCAACCGGAAACAATAGGGGTTCCACTTCGGTGGTTGTTTCACCCGGTCCAATTATAAACACGGTGGTCATAAGATTCAAGCATGTTTGGATCGTTTCTATGGCCCTCGTGAGGGCTTGACTTTCTTTGGTAATTGTTATTCCGGTGATGTGCTCGTGGATCTTAGGGCTCGGACCATCTTCCGATTCAAATGGTGATCTATTTTGGTCATTTGGTTGATTTGCCTTCTTTGTTCATGTTGAATATCACTCATCTAGACTCGGAGGACTTTCGTGCCCTTGTTCGGAGATTTTGGGGACTTTCTCCCGACTAGTTGGTGACTCGAGTTGGATCCTTTGGTGGGAAGTTGTCATTTCATGCGAGGTCAAGTTTATAAGAGGTTGGGGTAGGATGATTGGTTAGAAATAGAAAAGGGAGTTGCGTATAAGGCTCGGCAAATGTCTTGAGATAGCCCACATCATCCTTGAAGAAAATCTATATAATGTTCCTTAAAAAAGAGGTTGGGAAGTTTTAATCAATTGTTCAATGTAGTGAGGACTATATTGCCAGGATGTTGATTCACTCCCTTCTTTAGTAGAACCCGGAGGGTGATGAGAGATCCAAGTTCTATTTTGACTTCCTCAAGAGGAAGGTTGTTGCGGAAAGGGTGCTTGGTTTGCATTGGACTAATGGTTCATTGGCTGAGGATCCTTCAAAATCAGAAGTTTGTTTAGCTTGCATTTCCAAAACATTTTTATTCCTTATTCTCTAGCGGTGGGGTGGTGACTACTAGAGATGCTTGTAGAATAGTCCCCCACAAGGTCTCTAGTGGGGATAGGAAGAGATTGGATAGAGACCTCTCAAAGGAGGAGCTTCACGCTAGTCTATTCTCCATGCAAAATAGCAAATCCAATTGGGACACCGTAATGGTCTTCCTTGTGAGTTCTACAAGGTAATGTGGGACACCGTTGGTTGATTCTCTCGCTTCCAAGGTGTTCATTTTGGACATCTTTCTAAGTTTCCCAATCAAGGGTTGATAAAGCTTATTCCAAAGAATGCTCTTGTGGACTCTAGTGGGGGTTTGTGGCCTATTACACTTCTTATTGTTGTGTACAAAATCATTGCTAAGTCCTTGGCTTTGAGAATTCATCTGGTCACTAAATATGTGGTGGGCAAAAGCATATTGGTTTTGTGTAGTGGAGGTTTATTCTTGACGTTGTAGTTTCGCTTGTGATGCTATCGAATGGGCTAGAAAGACAAGTCAACATTCCCTTATTCGAAGAATGACTTGACAAGGCTTACGATCGGATTGATTAGTCCTTCATCTCGAAAATGTTGACTCGTTTGGGTTTTAGTTCTCACTATGTTCCCATGGTCTCCACTCTCTTCACCAATGTTTCACTTTTGTTTTTGTTAATAATACTTTGTCTCTACAGATCCTCTTACATCACTCCGCCAGAGTATGCTTTACCCCTACCTTTATGTCTTAAGAACAGTGCTCGAGTTATTTGCTTAAAGACGCACGAGTTTTAGACAGATTCATGGAATCCTCAACTTTGATGGTTCGGAGATGATCACTACTCACTTTGTTGATGACTCCCTTCTCTTGGTAAGGGTGGAGCAAGATTTTATTGATGGAGCTCTTGCGTGTTTGGACACTTTTGGCTATGCCTTTGGAGCCATAGTTAGTGACCACAAAACCGACTTCTAGCTAGTGGGTTGGATAATCTTCCACATTCGATCCTTGTTGCTTGGTCTTATACCCACCCTAGGGTCATTGTGTGATACTTGGGTATTCCTTTGCATCGATTGTCACGCCGATATCTATGTGGGATTGGTGTCGTCGAGGCTTTACATGAAACTTCAAATGCGCATAATAAGGATCTCTGTTTCTTGTGAAGTTGATTGTGGTTAGTCATGATCTCCAGGTTCTCATATCTACTATGTCTCTTATCATTTTCCTAGTAGGTCTCAGTTCTGAATCTTGAGCGGAATTTGGGGTCTTGTTTGTGGTCTAAATTTAGTGGGAAGCAAGGGCTTCCTTTAGTTCCTTGGGATGTTTGCACCATGTTGAAGGATAAGGGGGTGTGGGGTTGATTAATGTTACTACATATGGTAGCATTCTCTCGGTCAAGTGGGTGGTGAGGTGTTTCTAGAATTTTGCGACTTAGCATATTCTATTTCGGCATCAAATGAACTTTGTGCAACATGTTAGCAATGTTTGAGGAGCTTTTGGTTTGTGAGATATTCTCTTAGCACCTCGCCTTTTAAAGTTTCGAGCTCTTTCATTTTTAGGAGCATTTGGTCTACTTAGAAAGTTGTTGCTAGTTTGGGTTATTGGCATTGGGAGGGTAGTAGGGCAAGCTGCGATTTAGCCTATCATTCTATTGGCATTAGAGGGATTAGTGATCTTGTGTGGCGGAACTACCTTGCTTTCAAGCTCGCAAATTGTGTAGGAAGGACATCTTTGTTTAGGGTGATTTGTGGGACTCCATTGCTCGCTCATGGAAAGATTGGCGTGTTCTTGCTCTGGAGTATGGTCTCCTTGCTTCTGATCGTCTCTCAATCTTGAAGTTGAGAGGTCTTATTCTGAACCGAGTTACTCAAAAAGAATATCGGGATTTCTGGTCCGATGCGGGATGGAGATGGTACTTAAATCATCTCGCCTCTTGATGTGACGCTTGTCATATACACTCGATGCTTCTGATAGAGACACCCATTATCCTGATTCTTAATGCTTGTTTGCTCTCCACGGATCCGTAAGAAAGATGCATTTGTCGCCTTTACCGTGTTTGGTCATTCCAACTTTCCTATAAGTGAGAGTATTTGTATGGTTGGTTGTTTAGAAGGGGTTTCTTATAAGGCCGGGCTGGCCAAGAGTGCACTCTCGACAGCCTTTCCCTGTTTGTCACCACTCGGAAACCGTGAAGTATATCTTTTGGAGTGTCGATTTGCTTACCAGGTGTTGGAGATAACTTGAGGATTAATGTTTAGTGTTGTTTGAGTAGCCTTCACTAGCGCTCTGCTTTTTTTGGAGATTGTGGCTCTCAAGTTTGTCCAATGTTTATTGGGATATGGCATTGCCTAAGGATCCCGACCTCATATGTTCTTTGGAAATAAGATGCAAGAATTTTTTTGTTCAGAGGACAACTCAATGTTTGTTTTTGTTCTATATGGAGGAACGAGGTTTGTCATCAGCTCCTTATCAAAGAAGCATTGTTGATTAAGGATGCTCGTGCCTTGAACCCCGCATAGTATTTGATTTTTTTCCTCTCTTGTTTCTCTTAGGATGACATTTTGATTCTTATTGTATATACATCCTTATTATGTACAACTCTCTATGAATATCCCTTTGTATTAATATAATGTATCTTTCAAAATTAAAAAATAAAAGAAAATACGTGTGTCAATGCACATGAAAAAGAAATAGTAAATTACCCTATTAAGGGAAAGGGTGTAATAAAGATTTGTTTAAAGAGAAGGTTTTCATTATGAGCGGGTATATTGGTCACCCAACTACCGTAGAAATTATATTGGCCAAGAGTGCACTCTCTCACAGCCTTTCCCCTATCTGTCACCACTCGGAAACTATGAAGTATATCTTTTGGAGTGTTAATTTGCTTACCAGTGTTGGAGATAACTTGAGGATTAATGTTTAGTGTTGTTTCAGAGTAGCTTTCACTGGCGCTCTGCTTTTTTTGGAGATTGTGGCTCTCAAGTTTGTCCAATGTTTATTGGGATATGGCACTGCCTAAGGATCCCGACCTCATAAGTTCTTTGGAAATAAGATGCAAGAATTTTTTTGGTCAAGAGGACAACTCAATGTTTGCTGTTTGTTCTATATGGAGGAATGAGGTTTGTCATCAGCTCCTTATCAAAGAAGCATTGTTGATTAAGGATGCTTGTGCCTTGAACCCCGCATAGTATTTGATTTTTCCTCTCTTGTTTCTCTTAGGATGACGTTTTGATTCTTATTGTCTATACACATCCTTATTATGTACAACTCTCTATGAATATCCCTTTGTATTAATATGATGTATCTTTCAAAATTAAAAAATAAAAGAAAATACATGTGTCGATGCACATGAAAAGAAATGGTAAATTACCTATTAAGGAAAGGGTGTAATAAAGATTTGTTTAAAGAGAAGATTTTCATTATGAACGGAATATTGGTCACCCAACTACCCTAGAAATTATATGATTTCTAGGGTAGTTGGGTGACAAAATTATGATTTCTAGGGTAGTTGGGTGACCAATATTATAATTTCTAGGGTAGTTGGGTGACCAATATACCCGTTCATTATGAAAACCTTCTTTAAGCAAATTTTTATCACACCCTTTCAGATATACACACACACACACACACACACACACAAAAAAGATTCCATGTATGGTGATAATCTTGGGAAAAGGCATACATGGAATCTTTTGTGTAAAGAGGAACAGTAGGAAGTGAGCAGGAGAAGGGGCACATAGAGAGTGTCCAACCAGGGGTACAGAGTACACCTTGGATGGTTCATGACCAAGGCAAGTAAAGATTTTGGTTTGAATATTATACCTCCTTGCGGCCATAGTCTAAGGACTTTTGCCTTAGAACACAAGATATTTAAAGCCTATTTCTAGCAAGAATCAGATTAAATAAAATAATATTTGTTTCATTAGACTCCAGTATTTAAACTGTAATAAATTTTAATACACTTAATTTTACATCGTGAAATAAAGTTTAGTTTTGCTGTCTGTAAATTTAATTATTGGAACTAGGCTTATCACATATGGTATACGCTAATTCACCCAAGGTAAAATTAGACCCAAGACTCTGTATTCCGCAAAGCATGAAGAACAGTTACAGGTTCATCATTCATTAAGCTCCAAACGATCTATTAAAGCACACAAACTAATTACATCTTAAATCTTTCTCTAAATAGAATGCTCTAGTCAAGTAAACAAAGACAAACAAATGGACCCTTCTCCTATTGCTTTTGATTGTCAAATCAGTTGGATTTTATGATAAATTAATCAATTAATTTGTCGTTTAACAGAATCACTGAGCAGCACACCTGACAAAAAGCGAGCAATTGCATAAAGATTTTGCAAACCAGCATGCTCATAGAAGACCATTGAACTCTGGTACATACAATTGGCAAAGACTTAGCAGATACACTTTCATTGGTGAAAGCCAGCATTTTGCAGAAATAAATCAAGTGAGACCAGCCAGATAAGCAAAAGAAGTTCAAACCCCACTACAAAAAGCTTATGATAGTACCTGTCGAGGAAGATCAGCCGGCCTAAAGTATAGCAAACAATGTGATGGAAGACCATCACGGCCTGCTCGGCCACTTTCCTGCAAATGCATTATGCTCAACATGAAATTTCACCTTATACACCATAATGTACTTAGAATAGATGGAATAGGAATGCTAAATCCAGAAGATATATGGATGATACAAAGTGTAATATGAAATATGTAATTATAGAGTGCTACTACCTGGTAATATGTCTCCAGCGATTTGCTAAGACTATGGTGAATGACAAATCGGACTGCAGATAATAGAGGAAACATTAGACACAATTCTCCTAGTGAATACAGATAAAAATATATTTAGAGCAATCAAATTGTTAATCAATCTAACAATTTCCAATACATATCATAAAACGAATCCTCACATAGAGAAAGATGTTCTCTGAATATCGATGGAGCCACCTAATGTGGGGTACGGGTATCAGCATGGAGATATAGAAAATCCATTCTGGACATTATTGAGTAGTTGGCCAATTTTGCCAATTGACTCTTCGGACCTAAGTAGTAGAATCTCTTGTAAGAACAGAATGATGTTTAGACAAAGTTTAAAAGTAAAAGAAAAACACCGTGAAAAACCCTCTAACTCTATTGGTAAGTTTCATCCCCAAGTAAAAGTAAACCACACTTGGCTGGTGAGCAACAAAAAAAAAGACACTTCTTTGACACAACTAATTTTTTTCTACTGCAACATTTAAAATAAAGTGCACTTAGCTTTCTAGCCATTTTAAAAATGTTCAGCAAGTATTGTACCTTAAGAGCAATACATTTTAGAGTTCCTTCTCTCATTCGATTTTCAAGCAATTGGATTTGCATCTATGCAGCGTGTTTTGATATCATTTTTCAGGATTAACTCTGTGCAGTATTTGATGTTCAAGTCATTTCTTCAATGACCCATTTCTCGTGAGCAGTCATTTCTTCTACGGCCGATCTCTCACGAGCTTAAATGTTTCAATTGGAATGTATTGCATCAAGTGATGCTCACGTGGGTGAAGTAGTTAGATTGCAACTACTGACACGAACCACTACATAGCATCAACCATCACCATCAGGACTTGCACTTGGTAACTAGGACTTCCTGGAAGGTCAGTCATCCCAGTACTACTCTAGCTAAAGGACGCATAACCATGGATTTTCCCCACAACCAAGACTGTCTGGGTTACAAGCCTATTTGTAAAACCTTTAGTAAGTATTGTGCCTAATGAACCATTCATTTTAGAGCTCCTTGGCTCATTCATGTTTCTAGAAATTGGACTTTCAGTACAACATTTTTGGATATCATTTTTAGTATTAATCGCATGCAATATTTAATGCTCAAATCATTCCTTCAATGACTGACCCATTTGTCAGGAGTAATCATTTCTTCTATGTCTGATCTCTCGTGAACTCAAAAAGTACGCTTAGCACCCTTTGCATAAGCAATTCTCACAGGAGTAAAGAACTAGGATTGCAACTAGCAACATGTAATAACCCTTTTGAGGGTTTTAATCAAATTATTCAATACTCAGATCTGAAACTGAAAATTGCAGCAGACTGTAGATAAAACCAGCGACTTATACTAGCTCAAAAAGATGCCAAAAATACCATGAAAACACACCCACACAACTCGCCAATATTTTTATATGATTTTTTAGAAGCCAATACAATCAACAAATACTGAAAACACACTGCTGGAAATGAAATACACACTGGAAATTGCAGCCACGAATTAAATATAGAATATAGATATAGAAGCCCTCAAAAATCATGCAACTCAAGATTCCGGCCTTTAAAAATAGTGCAAATCTGATTACAAACTCAGAATTATCAAATTCTCCTTCAATGTCTTCAAACCCTACCCTAGGTAGGTCGCACTATCCAAAATAAATATAATAACAGCTGGAAATATCAAGTAAATTCTCCAATAAGCTTTCCTCTTCTGAAAGATCCCTTCCCAAATCTGATCCAATTTTATTAGTTTGAGTCATTTGACATTTCGTCAAACACTTAGCATGCAACTACTGAGATCTGATTTCTGATTGTTTGCTTGCAGTTTTATACTTGTTTCAATGCTTGTAAGGTATAATAGAAGCATACAAAGGAACTACAGTACTTATCATAATATATAACCAAGGGAAATCTTTATTTCATTATGCAAGAGGTTTTTTACAATAAATATCAAATCTGATCCAAGACTGATCAGAATACAACAGCCACTAGATTTTCCATAAAACATAATATTATTCTAAAAAAGAATGCATTAACTGCATACCCGGAAAATATAGTTAACCCTCCAAAGAAGAACAGCTGCAAACGTGGACCCAAGAAGGCTGAATCTAATCACAGCTGGCTGGAAAGAGGACTGTAAATTTGTAACAGCAGCTTACACTCAAACCCCAACTGAATAAATCTGATTTTTAACATCAAACCCTAGGCGCTCAACTGCTGGAAATGCATAAATAAATTAACAGCAATACCAAAGATTCTGAAACCACTTTCCAATACCTCCAGATACCCTAAGACCAAGTCGCCAATCCTGGAATATTTTATTTGTTAATTCTGATCCTAAACTCTGAGAATAAACTGTATAGATCTGTGCCAAACCCTTGCAATCCCTGAATGGAATTGCCTCTGAATATTCGGAGGTTTCCATCCCCAAATATGTGAATCCAATAGAGGGTTTCCGTCCTCTATGGTTGAATCGAATGAGGGTTTCCGTCCTCAATCAATTTCTTCTGAAGCACTGCTCCAAATTTGCAAAATCTGTTTTTGAAGAAATGATATGATACCCGAATGAAATGAAAGAGAAAAATATATAGATTCCAATCAGCCAACCCTGGACTCCAAATTCCTCTTAAATCTCATTTTATGAATCTTTATGTCTCCAATATGGGTTGCCCCCCTTTTGGGAAAAATGGTCTTTTATTTCACTTTTATTATTTGCACTTTATTTTAATAAAGTCACTTCAACTTTATTAAGTCACTTTAATATTATAAAGTCACTTTATAAAATAAAGTTATTTTAATAAAGTCACTTTCATAATAAAAGACATAAAGTGAGCTAAAGTAACTAAACCCATGTATTTTCCACAAAGCATTCCCTTACCATCTCCATTAGCCTACGGGAATGCGGTAATAGGCCAATTTGGATAACCGAGTGATCTCTTAGGAAGAGAGGACATTACAGTCCTCCCTTCCAGGATTGCTTGTCCCCAAGCAATTGTAAAGTTGGATGTTGAAGTATAGACTCTCCTTCCCATGTAGCATCCTCCAATGGCAAATCTCTCCACCTAACCAGGTACTCTGAATCACTCTACTCCTCAATCTCCTCTCTCTCCTATCCAGGATCTCCTCGGAACTAGATCCAATCTCCCCTCCTCATCCAAGGGTGGCAACTCAACAGAAGAAACCACGTGTTGCCCCAATGCCTTCTTCAAGCAAGACACATGGAAAACATTGTGTATCTTACTTTCGAAGGTAACTCTAGCTCATAAGCTACCTCTCCAACTCTCCTCAACACTCTGTACGGACCATAAAACCGAGGCTTAAGTTTTTCTGCACCACTCTTCTTGAGAGTACTTTGTCTATATGGTTGTAGGCACAAAAATACCATGTCTCCCACCTCAAATGATCTCTCAATCTTGTGCCGGTCCGCATACATCTTTTGCTGGTTCTGAGCATGCTGAATATTATCCTTAAGTACCTTAAGGATATCCTGACTATCTTGTAAACACTCCCAAGCCTTAGGAGCTCTATTGTCCCCAAAAGCCAAATCAATGAAAGATGTTGCATCATACCCATACAATGCTCGGAAGGGGGTCATACCAATAGACATGTGGTAAGTAGTATTATAGCAATACTCACACAAATACAACCATCTCACCCATGCCTTCTGCTGCCCCGAAACATAGTTGCGAAGATAACCCTCTATCCATTTGTTCACAATCTTTATCGAGGGTGATAACTAGTACTCGGAGTCAACTCTGTACCAACCAATCGGAAAAGCTCCTGCCAAAGGTGCTCAAAACCTGCTATCCCGATCACTAACAATGTTCTTCGGAAGTCCATGCAATCTGAATACTTCACGGAAGAACAAATCAGCCACATGCGGTGCCTTAAATCTGGTTGGAATAGCGAAGAAGTGTGCATACTTTGTCAATCTGTCAACCACCACATAAATGTGATCGTTCCCTTGAACTATGGGGAGACCTGTAATAAAATCCATCGAAATACTTTCCCATTTCTATTCTGGAATTGGCAAGGGCTGCAATAAACCTGCTGAAAAGTATGTTCTGACTTGTTTTGTTGACAAGTCATACACTCACGGACATGGCGTAGGACATCCTCCTTGAGACCCTTCCAAGAGAATCTCTCTCTAACCTCCTGTATGTCTTGAAATACCCGGATGTCCTGCAAGTGGTGCATCATGGAAGGCATGTAGAATCTTCTCCTTAAGCTTAGATTCAAGAACTAGGTAAATTCGCCCTTATAAAAAATCAAATCAGCCATCACCTTGTATCGCTCATCCTAAATTTTACCATCCATAATTTCACACACAAGTATTTTGGAATACTCAACTAATAGTTGAGATTTCCAATCTGTTGAAATCTCGCTCAAAGAACATAGGGCAGCAAGATGTGGTTTTCTGGAAAGTGCATCAGCCACTACATTCTTCTTACCTTTGACATACTCAATGTCAAAATCATATGCCTGGATCTTACTGACCCACTTTTGTTGCCTCTCATTGAGCTCCTTTTGCTCCAAAAAGTATTTCAAGTTGTTGTGGTTGGTCCTCACCACAAACTTCCCACCTACCAAATATTGTCTGAATTTCGCCAAGGCATGCATAATGGCGAGCATCTCCTTATCATAGGTGGAGTACAACCTCTCATTGTCTCTCAACTTCCTACTCTCATAGGCAATAGGATGGCGGTCTGCATAAGAACTGCACCAATACCCAAACCAGAAGCATCACACTCCAATATGAAGGGCTGAGAGAAATCCGGAAGAGCCAAAACTGGACAAGTGCTCATAACCACCTTGAGCCTATCAAATACCACATGTGCCTCATTTGTCCATCTAAATGCCCCCTTCCATGTAAGATCTGTCAATGGAGTTATGCAAGCTCAAAATAGCCTCTAACAAACCTCCTGTAGTAACCACATAATCCTAGGAATCCACGCAAGTCTGAAATGTTCCTAGGTGGCGGCCAATCCTGTATAGCTTGTATCTTCTCCTGATGAACCTTGACCTCGTTGGCCCCAATGACGTGCCCAAGATACAAAATCTCTGTAAGTCCAAATTCGCATTTGGACATCTTAGCAAATAGAGACTGTGTCTCCATGATGCTAAGTACCTCATCAAGGTGCCTCAAATGCTCCTCCCATGTCCTGTTGTAAATCAGGATGTCATCAAAAAATACTAGCACAAACTTCCTCAATTGTTTGTTGAAGAGATGGTTCATGCATGACTGGAATGTAGCAGGTGCATTAGTGAGGCCAAATGGCATCACCAAAACTCATAGTGCCCATAGTGACATCTGAAGGTTGTCTTGTGAATGTCCTCATCACGAACACGAATCTGATGGTATCCTGATCGAAGATCAATCTTCGAAAAATAGATAGCTCCATGCAACTCATCCAATAGCTCATCTATGCGAGGAATGGGATACCTGTTCTTGATAGTCTTCTTGTTGAGAGCACGGTAATCAATGCACATCCTCATGGTCTCATCCTTCTTCACCAATACAACTAAAGAAGCAAAGGGGCTAGAACTAGGACGGATATGTCCCATATCCAAGAGCTCTTTGATGGCCTTCTCTATCTCATCCTTGAATTTCTTAGGATGGTGATAAGGCGTAGTAATCACGGGCTTGGCACCCTCCTCTAGCTCTATGACATGCTCAAATCCCTATCTGGTGGTCTACTTGGAGGAATGTCACCAAAAACTGGGCCATGCTTATCCAATACTGACTGGATATCCACATGAAAGGGCTGCCCACTATCTGAAGAAGATTTGGATGAAATGAAGCATTGGGCTGCCCATGCAACCTCTCCATGTCTGACAATGGACTCCATCCTATGTGCTGAAACAACTCTAGGCCCACCATCAGAAAGATCCCTAAGCACAATCTTCTTCCCATCCGCCATAAACTCTAACTCCATCCTCCTGAAATCCTGCACATACCTACCAAGGGATTGTAGCCACTGAATGCCCAACACTGTATCAATCTCACCAAGACCAACTACATAGAAATCATCGGTCAATGTGTAGTCCCCCATCTGGATGCTAAGCTGAGGAATCCTCTTAGTGCAACTCATAGCAAATCCGTTTGCAACTCGTACATTAAACCCCTCAAAGTCCTCAACCTATAATCCACGCTTGCCAACCCCTCATCTATGAAGTTGTGCGTAGCTCCACTTTGTCTATCAAACAAACAACCCGCTGCCCCTTAATTACTCCTTTCAGCCGAAAGGGATGATACCTAGGGACTCCTGAAAGTGAGGCAATAGTGACATTGGATGAATCCAATGCCTCATCCTCTCCAAGCTCTATCTGGGGCTGCCCCTCATGTACATCATGACCGCTATCGCTGCCCTCTGAATCTGTATCCGGTAAGTGTTCATCATCCACATCCGAAACCACCTCAATGAGGTGCACCTTGCCTTTACCAAGGCAGCGATGTCCAGGCTCCCAGGATCCTTACAAGAGAAGCAAAGCTTCTTCCTCCTCAACTCATTACGAGTATCCTGGTCCATCCTAGGAGGGGGTGCACTCTTCTACTGAATAGTAGAGCGCGAAATGGTGTCCATGCTCCCAATGGTCTTTGAACCATGAGAAACTTCTTATTGGGCTGATAAGAAGTGGGGGATGTGTCCAAATCTAATGCCGTCTGAATGGCATCATGCAACGTCCTAGGCTTAAGAGCCTTGACCAATCCTCTCATCCTATCATGAAGCCCCTCTATGAATAGCATCACTACCCTTTTTTCGGGCATCTCCAGAACCATCACTGCTTATGCGCTGAAATTCATTGATGTAGGCATCAACATGTCCACTCTGGCGGAGCTGTGCCAAATCTCTGTAGTATAGCTCCACGTCCTTGCGATCAAATCTCACAATCAATCTCTCACTGAACTCCTGTAAGACCGCAAAAGATCATGGTTCTGTGTGACCAGCCCATGATGCCACCAATCATATGTTACTCCCTTAAGGTGTAGAGTGGCGAACTGAATAGCCTCCTGCTCCTGCATAGGCTTAAGGGTAAGATACGTGTCGAGCTTGTGAAACCAAGCTCTGGCACTGATCTTTCCACTACCATCAAAGGCGAAAAAGTCACCTTGTTGGTAACCTACTTGCTTCCCTATTTTGTTGTGATCTAGGCCTCCTATCCTGTCTGGCCCTCAAACTATCTCTCCTCTGTGCACAATACTGTGGAAGGGGAAAAACATCTCTCACATGATGTGGTAAATTCCTCCACTCATCACTGGCTGCCATAACATTGTCCTGGAACCCCACTCCCTCAAGTGGATCTTCAACCTCCGGTGGGTCATCTCTAGGCAAGAAACTAGGTTGCATAGGCCTATCTGTTGTCTAGGTAGGTCTCCTCTCATCTGTATGAGTGTGCCTCCTCTCATGGCGAGGAGATCCCCTCACACTACCAATCTCCGAAGGTGATCTACTATGCCTCCTGTGACTATGTTGGCAACTGATATGGATCTATCTCTCTGTCATATCTATCTCTTGGCCTATCCAAGGCCAACCTGTCCAGAGTAGTTCCCATACGTTCCATGGACTGAATCAACCGCTCATCTTGAGTGGCTACCATAGTCCTAAAAATTTCTCTGTCCGGATCCTCTTGATCAATCCAAGGAGGGCTATGAGGATCTTCCTGTCTATCACCCATGGTTTCAGCTCTAACACTTGTTTCTAGACCAGCCTCTTGTTGTGCTCGTCTACGTGTGTAATATTTGTGTGGACCAATCTCTCGTGGTGGCATAGAATCAAATCAGAACCCTGCAGGCTGGCAAGATCATTTTTTTTTTATAAACTTTCTCTCACGAGCTGGGAGAATACACCGGTCTGATACCACTGAAAGATCCCTTCCCAAATTTGATCCCATTTTTTTACTTTGAGTCATTTGACATTTCATCAAACACTTAGCATGCAACTGCTGAGATCTGATTTCTGATTGTTTGCTTGCAGTTTTATACTTGTTTCAATGCTTGTAAGGTATAATAGAAGCATACAAAGGAACTACAGTACGTATCATAATATATAACCAAGGGAAATCTTTATTTCATTATACGAGGTGTTTTACAATAAATATCAAATTTGATCCAAGACTGATCAGAATACAACAGCCACTAGATTTTCCATAAAACATAATATTATTCTAAAAAAGAATGCATTAATTGTTGTAATGTCTTTTCGAGCAAGTGGCCTAGGAGGCCTTTCATCCATTTTAGCCTTGGTCATGCCCAAAGGGATAGTGACGTTGATGGTTATTGGGTATGGTTTGCACCTTCATTTCACTTATAGGTTATGTTTCGACGTTGGACATGTACTTTGAGGTGACTTAAGTGAAATAAGGTTGTGAGATGTTCCCCTAAGGTACTTTATGTTATATTTAGTGGATGACTTAAGTAATGGGTGAATATATGGTACTTTATGTTCTTATTCTTCGTTGGGGTGACTTAAGTGCACTTTTTGGCATGTGGGGAATAAAGTGACTTAAGTTATTTTAATTAATTAAATAAAAAAACCCAAGGGGGTGATTAGGGTTCTTTTGGGCCTTTTGTTGCATGAGAAGTTATAAAAGGATGCAACTTGGGGAGAATAAGCATTTATTCATACACTCGCCTATTTTGATATTAGAGCAAAATTGTTGTTTGCAATCTTATTACTTGTGGAGTAAGATCCCACAGGAACCCTAGCTTCGGTGGTGAGAGATCCATTCCTAGCTAGTAGGGCACTCTTCGGTGGTGAAAGATCCACCCTAGTTTGTCATTTTGGAGTTGATTCAGGGCTGTTATTCAGAGATATTTTTCAGAGATTCCAGAGAAGGGTTTTGGAGGGTTTCAGAGACTTTTTGTGGAGATAAATCGAAGGGTTTCAAATCAGATTTGTGGCAGCAATCAGAGCAGGGTTTGGCACAGATTTTGGAGACATTTTCGTGGGTTTTCAGCCTTTCCCTTAGGGTGACATCAGCCCTAGGGTTTTGCAGAACTTTTTGGAGGTCTCCAAGTGTTTGTTTCCAGATCTGGAGGTTGGGCTTTCTTCTATATTGTTGGTAGATGTTATTTCCAGATATTCAGATTTTCATCTATTTTCTAGGGTTTTATCTACTCGGTTCCAGTTTAGAATCCGAGCAGGATTTTTAGGGTTTTCGGGAAGATATTTCCAGGATCTTGAGGTTGGGATTTCATTCATATTATTAGCATATAACCAACAAATATGTTCAGTAGATGTTATTTCCATATTTTCATAATTTTATCACTTGTATTTGGAAAGATATGAATTTTTAAAGATTTCCAGCTGTCTAGGACTTTTCTGAAATTTTTTGGTAGTTTAATATTAATCAAAAAATTCCAAAAATATTTTTCTAGTGTTTATTATCATTGTAATGCAAGCTTCCCTTAAAATTTCATGCATTTTGGGCAAGTATTTTGTGAGACATAAATTAAATACGCTTCAATATTAAAACTATCTTGTCATTTTCAAAAAAAAATAGAAATTTTATTTTGCTACAATTTCTATATATTTGTGTATTTTTTGGAGTGGTATCCCACTGAGGGATATTTCAATGCATACTCGGAAAATATAGTGAACCCTCCAAAGAAGAACTACAAACATGGACCTAGGAAGGCTTAATCTAATCAAAGCTGCTGAAAAGAGGATTGTAAAATTATTACTGAAACTTACACTCAAACCCCAAGCTTTGAATAAATCTGATTTTTAACATCAAACCCTAGGTAGGTGCTCAAGCATTGGAAATGCATAAATAAATTAACAGGCAATACCAAAGATTAAAACCACTTTCCAATACCTCCCAATACCCTAAGACCAAGTCATTTGTTCTAGAGTATTTTATTTGTTAATTATGATCCTAAACTTTGAGAATAAACTTTATAGATCTGTGCCAAACCCTTCCATCCCTAAATGGAATTGCCTCTAAATATTCCCAGGTTTCCATCCCCAAATATGTGAATCCATAAAGGGTTTCCGTCCTCTATGGTTGAATTGAATGAGGGTTTCCGTCCTCAATCAATTTCTTCTCAAGCAAAGCTTACTCCAAATTTGCAAAATCTGTTTTTGAAGAAATGACATAATACCCGTATGAAATGAAAGAGAAAAATATATAGATTCCAATGAACCAACCCTAGACTCCAAATTCCTCTTAAATCTCATTTTATGAATCTGTCTCCATATAGGTCGCCCCCTTTTTGGGAAAAATAGTCTTTTATTTCACTTTTAATATTTGCACTTTATTTTAATAAAGTCACTTCAACTTTATTAAGTCACTTTAATATTATAAAGTCACTTTATAAAATAAAGTTATTTTAATAAAGTCACTTTCATAATAAAAGACATAAAGTGAGCTAAAGTGACTAAACCCATGTATTTTCTGCAAAGCATTCCATTACCATCTCCATTAGCCTACGGGAATGCGGTAATAAGACAATTTGAATAACCGAGTGATCTCTTAGGAAGAGAGGGACATTATATTTTCAATGCCTAATGAAGATGAAGGGTTTTAAAGTCCTTCACCAAAGCCACATGAAGGGTTTTAGTCCTCAAGTGGATGAACAAGGAGCAACTTTGGAATGTCCCTTTTTGGGACATTATTAATATTTATTTTTAATTTGCATTGTAACCCCTTGGCATGCCTAGCTTTCAAGTGGGAGTCTATTTAGTTAGTTTAATGTGCACATAAGTTAGTTACTTTTATTTATTTAATTAAAAAAATAAATAAAGTGCACATAGTCTTAGTATTAAATATTTTAATGAGAGTTTATGTTTTCCCTCCAAAAGGGAAAGGTCGTTCTTTATTGAATATTGAACCCCTTAGCTCTAAAAAAGGAGGTCGCATTTCCTTAGAGGGTTATGTTGATGAATTATTGATTTCACTCTATGCTTAGAGTATTGGGATGTATGCCCTAGTTCTTGCATTGATCTCTCTCTTATTTGGATCCATTATTGAAGATTATTTAAGAATCCATTGTTCTTTCCATTTTGCTCTCTTGTGTTGAATGTGTTTATGCATGATATATTCTCTCTAGCTTTGGCGACTTGTCTAGGGTATTGGCGCATTTTATTGAGGGTAAAATCTGCATGTTATTGAATATTTTGAAGGGTTATTAAGTGCTAGAAATTATTTATGCAATTTATTCTAACCCTAGCGACTGGGTTTGGGATTTCGGGGTTGTTTTGAAGGGGTTTCAGTTATCATAAAATTCAGATTTTTATCTTTGGAAAGCTCTTGAATTATAGATTAGTTTGCACTTTACTTCACGGCAAAAGATGAAGTATTGAGCAAGTTATGAATTTTTCAAGTTTCAGCTGTTTGTGCCAGGGTTTTATCTACACAGTTTCAGATTTTGTGGGTTGATTTGCATGCCTTCTACTTATCCAAAAATTGTGATCTATAGCTTGTTGGAAAGCTAAAAATATTAAGAATCTTTTGGCATTGGTTTGATAGAAAAATAATGGATGGTGAAGGAGTTATTAAGTTTTGAAATTTGCAGCAGTCTAGTGCATTTATTAATTAATTACTGCTGTAATTAATTTCAAATTTGAAGTGATTAATTTCCTAACTGGTTCTCCCATCTAATCCACCACCTTGGCTCACTCCAACCTTTTTTGGGTTGTATTGAAGCTAACATTGGATTATTTGAGGTCGAACTAGGAGGGTTTAGTCCTTCTAGAGTCGATTCAATAAATTAATTTGCATATTTGGATAATATCCCAAAGGGGATATTACAAACTTGCTCTCTTTGCCGAAGTATATGAAAAATGCGCCAAGACTAGTGGCTAATGATCCTCTAAACTCCTTTTATATCTTACTTCTTGGCGCCAAAACTTAATTAGAAATGTCGACCTCTTAATGAACCATTATAATCTTTCATTAAGCCTTATTAAAGACATTAAACCCAGCCGACCTCATTAAGAGGGGAAAACTCTAAAAGAAATTATAAAATATTAGAAGAATAATGCAAATAAAGGCTCAAGATTCTCCTCCGTCTTTTTCACTTCCTTGCCATGGAGAAGGAATGGTAAGAAGACCAATTAATAGCTCTCAAATGGGAAAAAGGGACATTACACAACATGAATAGAGTATTTCCTTAGATGCTCCTTCTCGCCCTCTTACCTTGAAGGAGGTCATCAATAGAGTTGTCGATGTAGATATTTAGTGACGGTAAATTTAGGTCACTCGGACTTCTCCACAGGGACTCACCCTAAGTTAGCTTTCTATATTGAACATTTCTTATAGATTTTATATGGCACTATCATTCGATTGAGGATGTGCTCCCATCGGTCATATGTTTGAGACTAAGGAACACTTTAACTTTAGATTTTCTATTTACTTTATGACATGCGTGGAAGATAGTGAAAAAGGGACATTACACAACATGAATAGAGTATTTCCTTAGATGCTCCTTCTCGCCCTCTTACCTTGAAGGAGGTCATCAACAGAGTTGTCAAAGTAGATATTTAGTGACGGTAAATTTAGGTCACTCGGACTTCTCCACAGGAATCAGCCCTAAGTTAGCTTTCTATATTGAACATTTCTTATAGATTTTATATGGCACTATCATTCAGCCTAATTGAGGATGTGCTCCCATCGGTCATATGTTTGAGACTAAGGAACACTTTAACTTTAGATTTTCTATTTACTATGACATGCGTGGAAGATAGTCACTATCTATAAAAGGACACAAGCAATTTGTTAATCACCTTTCGAAATTCTTATCGAATTGCCTTTCCCTTTTCCTTGAGAGTTTGTAACTCTCGGATGCAAATCCATACTGAGTTGTTCGGCTGATTAGTTATTTTTAATCCCACTACATGTATTGGGGTTGTTGAGTGCCCCACAGTATACAATCAACTCCCAAAGAGGGGTAGATCGGTGAGACGATTCTTTGTGTATTGCTACTTAGCTGCCACAACACCCTCACCCTCATTCTAGGTGAAGCGGGTCAACTTTATTTCAGCATCAAGGACCTTAGCCTCATCTACAAACCAAGGTCATGGAGACAAACAAATTACCATTTTTATCTACTACCATAGGTTCTTCACCTTAGATATCGGGATGTAATGTCCCCATTCCTCCACCAGAGTCTAAGGGCCATTTTTAGTCTTAGCCTTGGTCATACCCGAGGGCTAACAACATTGGAGCTATTGGGTATGGATGACTGATTACCCCTTGCTTTTTTGTTATATTTTTTTGTTGGCATTAGTATTAAGCAACTTGGTGGGAATAATTGTTATATTTTTTCCTTGAGGGGGAGCTCATGGTACTTTATTATTTTATTTCTTCGTTGCGGTCACTTAAATCACTTTTAGTCCCACATGGAGCTCCCAACTTGGAAAAAGGTAATGAAAGGTTATAAAAGAAGGTTTGGGGGAATGATAGAGGATTCTAACACTCACATATTTTGGCATTGAGCAACTGTTTTTTGAATTCTTCTTGCTTGTGGAGAAAAATTCCACATGAACCCTAGCTTCGATGGTAAGAGATCCACTACTTGCTAGTAGGACACTCTTCGGTGGTGAAAGATCCACCCTAGTTTGTTATTTTGGAGCCCATTCAAAGGCAGATTTTCAAGAAGATTCTACAAGGTTTTCAAAGAGTTTTCAGAGGTTATTTTCAGAGGTTGTGGAAGATCATTTGCCCATATATTTCAGCAACTTGCATTTCATATTTTCCCAACGCTTAGGGCAAGTTTGGCACAACTTTTGGAGGAGTTTCAGAGGATTTCCAGTCCCTTTCATAGAGTGATGTCTCCCTAGGAGATTGCAGCTGATATTTCTAGGGTTTCCAGGTGGCCATTTTCAGATGTGGAGGTTGGGATCATTTCTATATATGTTGTAGATGTTATTTCCAGAAAATCAGATTTTTATCATTTGTATTCAGGTAGTTATGAATTTTTAAAATATTTCAGCAGTTTAGGGCATTCTGAAATTTATTGGCAGTTATCTATTATTCAGAAAAATCCAAAAATATTTTTCTAGTGATTTTTATCATCTCAACAATCTCTCAATAAAATTTCGTGTGATTTGGACAAGTGGTTTGCAAGTTATATTTGTTTTTCAATTTGCTGCCCTATTTGGATTTATTCCGGACAAATCAAAATAACATTTGCTGCAAATATTTTATTATTTGTCTAGTTGTAAGTAATATCCCACTAGGGATAATTCACGAGGAAAGGCTATAGAGGAAGTACTCAACTTCCTCCTAGGTTTGTCCAGCCTGCCCCTCATCCTTAAACATTTACTTACGAGAAGTCTCGAGATCTTGCTTGGGCCCTTTCACTATGATAGATGACAACATTGTCGGTTCTCATGGACCATGTGGTACAAACAAACATGTGACGGCATTTGACTCCTTCCACACTGACCTCATGCTTGTTACTCTTAAGTCGGCCATATGTTTATTTGAGATGTCCTTCCCTCATAGGGTTATTTATAGTTGTACCATGTCTTATGGTTTGGGAGTTAACCAATTTGGGTTTTACCCACTTTGTTCACCTTGCATGCAATTTGTGTTTAGTTATTTTCACTATCCTAGGATCTTGATTATCCTCATCTCCAACCCAAGTCACAGAGACAAACCCACGTTACTGAGAATTCTTTGACCTTGAATGTTAGGAAAGGCTCTAGACAAAATACTCAGGCTTGCTTTACTAGGATTGTCCAACCTAGCCTCCTCGGTCGTGGACATTCCCTAAGCATTCTCACACATTTCTTAAGCCCTCTCACCATGATAAGCAATGATGTCAATGATTTTCCTAGTCGAATTAAATACAAACTTGCGATAGCATTTGATTCCTTTCATAGCCTCTTGTTTGATCTTCTTCATCAACTTCATGTTTATTTGAGGGTCCTTCCCTTGTGGGGCTATTTACACTTGCACTATGTCTTTTAATTTGGGGTTTGACCATTTTAGGTTAACCCCTTGCTTTCTCACTTTTATCTTTTTGTGTGATTTGTGTTTTGTTACTTTTTCGTATCCCGTCTTTTCTAATTGATTGTAGTTTCAAATCCCGTTTGACCTATTTTGGTCACTTGTGAAAACACCAATATAATTTCTTGCTTGCTTTCTTTTTTCTATTATTAAAAAGATAGTGTCTAAAATGGAAATATAAAAAAGACAAAGAAAACTGTAAATGGTTTTAAAAATCCTTACACGGAACAAAATAACATAAATGTCATTGGTGTAATGACTACTCATGGAGGTCATCTTGAGATGACTTTAAAATGTTCATGTCCAATCCCACAACAATTAAAGACTAAATACATATACATCTTTGTTAATTCTTGTTATCATGTGTTTGTCATCTTCTTTGCTTATTTCTGTCTTAACTTTTATAATCTCTATTCTTTAATGTTCTTTTAGTTAGTCAATTCCTATTACATCTTTTGTTTTTAGGTTGTTTGGGGATTCGTGAATCTGAAGGGGTTAATGTTTCAAAACCATGAGTTTCCGAATTTTCATGCAACTCGGTCTTGGACCCACATTTGGGACTAAAAATTCAATGTTTTTTTTTCCTTTAGGCTGTAACATTTAAGTGTTGATTTACAAAGTGAGAATTGCAGGTGTATTAGGCTTGGAGTCGAGTAAACTTTACTCTTATCAGTAGTTGCAACCTAATTTTTTGCAACATTTATCATTTGATTTTGTTGGCGCAAACGTGTTGTTTGATTGTTTGGAGGAGTTGTGAAGATCTCACCAGTAACCTGGATTACCTTGAGAGTTGAGACTTGTTGACAGGTTGTTGCCTCTAGCATCAAATTGGACTAATTATGTCAACACTTGAGAACTATGTGGATGTTGCTTCTCACATTCAAATTTGATATTAGCCTTTTAATTATTTCCAAGTTCTTGCTTTCTTTCCTTAGCGAGCTTTGTCACAAAATCGACCTCTATGTGTAATGTATAAGTGGGTATCCCCAAGAGTGTCAATGGTATTGGTGAGGAATTCTAACTCTGCCTCAATATCATGTTTGAGACCACTTCGATACTTGAGAATCTTGTTATGCTTGAAGTAAGAGATCACGCATTATGCATCCAAGGTGTTCAATCGTACACAACTATTACCACTTAATGTATAGGTCATCATAGTGTTTTAAATGACAACATTCACTATCGAGAGATTCCACAAACTCATCCCAAGTCCTAACTAGTTCTACACACTCTTCATGCATCTGCCAGGATTTGCCCCTTCCAAGGCAATCAACATGAGCATTAGAGTGGCAAGATGACTTTTCCTAATTTCTGAAGCTATTAAGAAACGAGTATACTTTGTGTTGTTGAACACACCCATCACAAGGCATCAGCATTAAAAAAACATCAAATTGAGGATCATGACCGTGGAACACAAATTTGTTTCATGTCAGGGACTCTTTTTGGAGGATTGGTAAATTGCCCCCACTTTTACCACAACTAGAGCATGACTTTAGCTTAGATACCAAGAATGAGAGGTATTTAATCTGTCAAGTTCACCTAAGACTTCACACCAAATCCTGTCTGTTGAGGCACACGGTATCAAGAAATGGATGTAATATATTACCCAATTTTACATATAAACACGTCTTTCAGCGATTTACCACTTGAGCTCATGCGAAATTGACGCGTTTATGACTATTGAAAAGGTAGCACATTGAAGAGTCCATACAATGCTAATATAGTTTGTGCTTTTATTTCTAGAGTGCATCTTCAATCATCCCATTCACAAGGTTAAAAAGAATCCAAGTCTGCAGCCATTTGAGAATGTGCAGACTCCTGAGCAAATAGGAAGGTAGATGGAAGGATTCTCGGTAGCAATCTTGCACTTTTTGTACTCTGATCTCATCCCACAAGACATTCAATGCTTTGACACTACAGATCTGAATTCGAGGATATATCGGGGGCAATATAGTGAATGAGAATTATCTATGTCAAAAGGAGCAAAGTTAGAGTATGTAACATGCATACAGTGTGTAGAAGAATAGAAACAAAATTCAGCGTAGAAGTTAAGATCTATATTTCATTAACTAAAATAGATTTATACAAAATTCCTCTAGTCAGAGTTACAAAAACCCTCAAGAAGGATGGGAATGCTCGAGAACAAGCAAATGAAGTATGCCAAAATTATAGCACATATGATACTGATCAAGAAAATGAGTTGGGTGGGTTAATTAATGGCTACAACTACCTTCCCTTACAAGACTTGAATCACTAAAGCTGGTGTTGTAGATAAACTGAACTCTTGGCATATTGAAAAGCTAAGTTCGATGCAAAATAGACTTGACTCCAAAAAGGAACATTGAGAATATCTATTCAAGTGATTAAAATTTGGCATCGGTCAGAAATCAATATAACCGGCACTGATTACAATGTCAAGTTTGGTGTTATCAATGTTGCCACTGATGTTGAGTTTGTAATTGTCAGCACAAGTACTATGGGGGCTTTGGCACGAAGGTTAGCGTGGCTAAAGAACTTGGCATTGTTGAGGACTTACAGTCTTGATCTTTTGTCACTAATAACAAAGAGGAGCTTAGGTCACCTTAAAAAACTCACCACCCAAATAAGATTTCACAACAAATACAGATTTTTACAAGCATGACACTGATTAAAATCTTAGGAGGTTGGAGGTGTCAATGTGAAACAAATTATCCCTTTGCGATTCGTAAAAATATAGAATGCATGTGCTCATTTGGTTCTTATAGAGAAGGAACATTTAAGCGATTAAAGTAATAACTTTAAATATACGATATGTCTAAAGAATCAGCTAATCATGCTTAAATTAAAAGAATGATCGTCCATGTCTTAATGATCTAGGGCTGCTTGTACTTGGTGTGGATAAACCACAAAGAGAGACATTATACACAAAGCATGTAACAATAATACAATAATATTTGCGTGATGCAACACTTGAATTTGAACCCATGGAAATTGATTAAGGAACAATGCTCTGAGCAAACAGATATTAATTATGCCAACTAGACCTAATGTCAATAACTAAAGGTCATTAGTATACTTTAGATAAACAAAAGATTACAAAGAGAAAATGGAAGCTCAAATCAAAAACATTTAATCCCGGATATTCAATTTGAAGAAATGTGAAACTTCATGGTCAACCAGTCAAACTAGTCAAATGGACTTGTTAGGAATAGTCCTCACATGAGTGCTTTGGGCTTAGGTGTTTCACCTTAGATTGTTCATTCATTAATATTTGTGTGGGAAAATAATGTGGAGCAAATAATACATAATGTAATTGTTACTCATGTAACAGCCACATGGTTCAGGAAGTAGTTGTGAGATTGTGGGAAGATTCTAGATGAGATTTGACTCTCTAAATTTAGGAATCAGGATATCAACACTCTATATATTGTACTATCTCTCTTGAATAATTTATGTTGATTGAATCTAATTGAGTGTATGCTCTCTCCAAGTGAAGGGGTAACCCCAACATTTGGTATCAAAGCGGGTTACGAAAGAAGCCTCTCTAACCTTCACCCCACTCATGTTTTGTTCGTCAAGTTAGGCAATGGCCATGGGTAAGAAGAGCAGACCATGTACAAACCTGTTATCCTTTTTCTATGTGCCATCCATTTGTAATTTTTGTCAAAACGTGCAAACAAAGGATATGCAATGCAGACCATGTGCAAACTAGTTTGTTTGCCCGTTCACCCTTCTTGCACTTTGTCGACAGTGTAACAGTGCAATCCACGTGTGAACAACCTCATTTGCATTGTCACCACTCATTTTCACTCCATTTTGTTTCATTGTCTATCTCTTCATCCTGTTATTCAGACCTAAAATTTGAGTCCAAAACATCCAAAAATGCTAGGATTGCCTATAAACACTCTATATTTCTGTTTTAGACAAATCTGATCAGTTTTGGGTTTTGCAGATCTACATGAGGAAGAAGAACAGCAATGAAAATTTATCTTTGGAGCGCAACAACAAGCTCTGTCTGAGCGCAACTCCTCATTTGCAGGCTTTTAGATCTGGTTTGAACGATGTGTTGAAAATCTTTGCATAAAGTATTTGTTTTAGGATCTATTTTGCAGATGTCTATTAATCTTGAGAGCATTTACATTTTCAATGCCCGGGTTTGATCTTAAAAGGATTTACATTTTCAATGCCCATTTACATTGTATTTGGATGCAAGCATTTGCATTGGAGTTACCTTTGGCAAAATGGCTATTTGGCCTCAAATTGGCGAACAACTCATGTTGAAAGTAGGATGATGCAATATAGATTTACAGAGAAGTAAAGTGATGAAGGGTCCATCCCATCCTTGACTCATCTAGGCGAGTTGCTTCAACACCTAAGCTCTCAATCTACACCTCTGGCGAGCTGCTTTGCTAGTTGGAGAGCTCCATGAGCTCCTACTTCATTGCTTGGCTCCAGGTCTTGCCTCACCCACGAGCTCTGCATCATCATTTGGAGAGATCCTCGGCATGCTTGATCCTTGATCAACTTGCACACATCGCAGACCCCTTTGTAAGCAATCCATACTCCACTAGCTCTGCCTCAATGGATCTCAGCTTTCATTCTCCACTACAACGAGTTGATTACGAGCTCGGTGATTGAGCAAACTCCCCCTTGGCATATTCAAACTCCTCATTGCATGAGCTCTTCACTCTCAAAGATCCCCCTTGTGGTAGTCTTGACTTGGCTTACATCCACTTGGCATCATGTTCTTTGCTCTTCCTTGTGGCTCGTTGATGAGCTCGGCGATTTGCTTTGAACCTAACTACAGACAGGGAACTCGATCTCCTTGATGGCGGCCCTCATCCAGATCTTGTTAAGCTTCGAGAATCGACCTCATCCTCCTACTTGGATCTGTCACGAGCTGCTCACTTGATAACAAACCCTATGGTGCATTCACTCTTGTTCGACATCCAGTTCAATGTTTACCTCGCCGTCAAAAATCATAACTACCTTGCCGCCTTCAACACAATACATGCAAGCCCTAACCCTAACCGGGTTAGCTTTTATTTATTTATTTTTAAAGGCAAAAATGTTTTGTTTTGAAGATAAGTTTCTATTTTGCCACTATTATGATCAAAAGTCTTGTTAGGCGGATTGGTAACATAATTTTGTGAAGACACTAAGGTGACGACATGTTAAGGGTTCGACTCTAGCCAAGTACTCCAAAGCTTATAATTTTTGTGAAAAAATCTTCTAAAGAATTTTTTTCAAAAGAGAATTAATTTTTAAGTGCGTATTTTTGTAAAGGGTAATTATTAGGAGGAAAAAAATTTTAATAGGGGGAGCATATTTTCTGAACGGAATTTTTATATAAAAAGAACAAATTTTCGAAAAAAGGGGGAATTAGAAAATCTTTGTAAGGGACACTTTCAAAAAATTGTAAATATTGTAAGGGCCATTATCGGATGCATTTTCAGTCGAAACCAACATCTAAGGGATTTTTATATTGGGGGAACACAATATAGGTGAACCTCAATGTCAAACTTGCAACAACTTGAAGGACAAATAGTAGACGGATGCGACAACAAGATGCTTTATTGATCCAGTAAAACATTCTCTCCCATGTTCGCACTATGGGGGAATGTTAGGAATAGTCCTCACATGGGTGTTTAGGACTTAGGTGCTTCACATTAGACTATTTAGTCATTAATATTTGAGAGGGAAAATAATAAGTGGAGCAAATAATAAATAATGTAAGTAATTGTTACTTACATAACAGTCACATTAGTTCATGGAGTCGTTGAGAGATTGTGGAAGGATTCTATATGAGATTTGAGTCTAAATATAGGAAATCAACTCTCTATATATTGTACTTTCGCTCTTGAATAATTAATGTTGATTGAATCTAATTGAGCATATGCTCTCTCCAAGTGAAGGGGGTAACCCCAACATTGTGACTTCTTGCAAGACCTTAGAAGTAGGTTCATTTAGAAGTTAACAGGCCGTTCCCACAAATGTCACCATATGTGGGGATTTCACACATACATTTTGTACGGCACTTCTTACAACAGCATTTGCACATATGCAATTTTGCGAGATTTTTTTAATAAAAGGTTAATATATTATATAAATGATCAGCTACATCAACAGCAGTCCCATAAGATTCAAAATTAGGGTGCTGAGTGTTGGGACTTGTTAGCCCCCATTTTTCACATGGGGATAACACGCCCATTTTTGGAGATGGGCCATCAATTCAGATCATTTTCCAAAATTTGGCTCACGCATTGAAGGTACTCAAAGAAGAAAGGCATGCTGTCATCATTCAATGTGTTCAAAGATCCCTTCTGTCAGTGATCAAATGCTCCATGTTGGTTTTGTCTAAATGATCAGTCACTGTCAATTCAAATTTGTAATGCATGTAATCAGAGATATTGCCTCAGAATTGATGTAATTGTTCTACGTCCTGTAATAAAATAAACGACTCAATGACCCAATAGACAAGGCAATGTTCTGGTCTAGTGCCATGAAGGATGTCTTGAAATCCTATGTCATGCAATTGTAATTGAAGGGCATATGGTATGTCGAATGTGTCTAGGGTCTAGTGGCTTATGCTTTAATGGATCCACAAGTCATTTTTGCACCACAAAGTCTATTTTAATTCTTTTTAAAGCAATGATTATTATTACATAGTGCAAAATTCATAAATATAGTAATATTCATGTCCTTTAATTAATAAGTCATTTGGAAAGTGCCCGAATATGTGAAAGTGAGAAAGTGGGACAACTCAGGTGGAGTTGAGTTAAAGTCAAGTGCGAATTTTGTAGTAATGCACCTACTTGCACTAGTGCAAAGTACAAAAGAGGAGAAATCAATTGTACGATGGTTCTTCTCCTTCCGAATTCTTGGGAATGCAACTTCTTTATTTATGTTGTAGCAGATTTGTATGTTTTTAGTGATGTGAATGAAATATTTCAATTGTGAAAGACATACACTATTTCCATTTCTGCCTATGTTTCTTTCTCAGTAAGCTTTGTGTTGCTGGGATTTGAATAATGGGCTTTGTATCATAAATGCGTAGAGAACACTAATAGACTTTGAAGCTTTTTATGACTAGACCTGTTTTATATTCACAAACATCAAATACGTGTTTTATTTACAATGAGAGAGAGGATCTGCATAAGTTTTCTCCAGAGTTGCATGGATACTGATACAGATGTGGATACGGATACGACTAGTTTTTAATGCCCCTTGATATGGATACGGTTGGATATGGCATAGTATATAATATTTAAAATACTATAATGATCTAGATTATAAATTAAGAATATATTAATAATAATTATCAAATTTAAATTATAAATGAACTTGTACATTAGATTAAAATTACATGCAAATTACACACTTCCAGCCCACGGGAAGGTATGAAATTTGGTATTCAATGGATTAAAAAATTGCAGGTTTTGAAGCCAACGGAAATGTTGGCGAGAAAATTTGTCGGGTGGACAAATCTGTGGATTTCTTGCCAACGCTCTGGGAATCGAAGTCCCTCTACTTAAACGGTGCAGCTTATGTATTTGCATGCGCAAGTAAAGTGAGTTTTATCCGGGTTGGCCTTGTGGCCGGGGGATCCAACAAGGGCACTCCACTGACCCTGCGACAAAGCTAGCAATTGCTTGCTAGAGAGGACTTTGTCAAGAGAGCGGGAAAGGGAGTGAGAATATGAGGTAGGAACTAATGCTGCAAGTAGAAAATCAGATTCTTGCATACACCAGTTAGAAATTTCATCACATGCATTAAAGAGAAGAAAACCACAAGATTTTAATGCTACCGGCTAGAGGAAACCATGCATACAAATATGCACACATTCATATGCCATGGAAAACAGAAACTTCTTCCTTAATTAGCATTGAAAATCCAAAGTTGTACATAGTATGAGAATGGAAGAAATTAGAGTGGGGGAATGGAAGAATTTGCTATCTCTTTGTCTTTTCACAAGGATCTCTCTCTCATGAATTCACAAAATGACCAGCAACTAAGAAGTTCGAATTTTTAAGAAGAAGCTCAAATGAGGAGCTCATTACAATTTATAGAAGAGGAACAACTCTTCATCTTCCCCTAGTGACCTTTCATATGCCCTATTTTTGACTTTAGACTATTCACATTCCTATCAAATATTAAGTCCCTTTTATAAAAACAAGGCAACTTAATTTTACATCATGTTTCTAAAGTCACTTTTAATTGACTTAAAGACATTAAAAAGTGCAAACCCCAACGAATAATTAGAACATTTGAAGAGAGAGAAAAGTTGGGGGGAGGAAGAGAGGAGAGAGAGAAGGAAGAAGGGGGAAAGAATGATGTTGACGACAAAAGATCCGCCTCGATGAAGTCCATAGCTCCTTCCAGATGGCTCGATGGAATGTCCCAATGTGACGATCTTTGAATCCTGAACTATTTGCACCCCAGAAGCTCCTTTGGATGGTTCAAGGACACCTTGGGTTAAGTGTTCAAAAACACTTGTTAAATGACTTCACTAATGACCACAAACACTAACTCATAAAGATCCTTTCCGAAGAGATAGGAGCTCAAAACCAATCCTGTCAAGTTGAACGAATTGTTTCGCCGATGATTGCAACTTCCACCCTGCACATGATATACCTGTGACTCAACCATGTAGTGAGTGTCGAAAGACATTGTCGGGGTCTCTCGAGATGAGCTCTGAAAGATCTATGAGAGATGCCAAAGATGCTCCTTGTGACAATGTTATGACCTACTTTAGCAAAGATGGTATATTGAGGAGATAGGCAATGAATCCTGGTGAGGGCAATATTTGGTGACAGTGACAATGCCCATTCTGTAAACTTGAATCCCATCGTCTCTTGACACTTACTATATTTAGAGAGCACAACTTTGGTTTTTTAGTAAGTGTGAGAACTCGTCTTCTTGGACCCTTGCATGATTGGTATTCTTTGTCCTCTGTTTCCAACATTCTCCTTGAATGTGACTTACTATTGATAATGAGTGCCAAAATGGGAGACTTACTATCTTTAGTAAGTGATGAACTTTTCCTTTCTCAACTATCTTGATGAGGTTGGCTTCCTTAGTTATTCCTGTGTACACTGCCTTCATTTTGACCACTCTCTGGAATGACTTTCTATTTTTAGTAGGTGTCGATGAGACAACTTGCTATTTTTAGTAAGTGTAAAAGTCATCTTTTTCAAACCTCAATCAGCTATGGCAGCTTGAATTCCTTCTTCTCACTGTGTTCCTCTTGCCTTTTAAGCCAACTTGTTATTTATAGCAGGTGCTTGTGGAACCACTTACTATTTTTAGTAAGTGTCAATTATGGGCCGAGATGACCTTTTCGATGATTTTCTCTGCGATACTTCCTTTGTGTTCACCACCTTCTTTGCAGCTTCTTCAAATGATGGCTTACCCAAAATAGCAGTCTCCCATGTAGAAAGCCTGTTATTTTTAGTAAGTATGCTTCGCGATCGGATCACGACAAGACGAGGATTTTTGATATGGGTTTTTCTCAATATCACCCTCAAAATTTCAGACCTACCCGATCATTGGTTTGTGAGATTTTAAAACTTGAAATTTTTACTGGCGCGGCAGTGCGGTCACTACAGTGACCATTAATGGAGCTCAAAATTGCAGGTTCACTTCCCCTCCTCAGATCTTGATGGAAATTAAATTTTTGATATGGGTTTTTTCCGCTTGTTTCACAGGTGAAATTTCTTCGCAAACCAATCACTGGTTTAGCGGGAGATGAGCTTTTTGTCTTCGTTGCACGGAAAAGATGATTTCTTTGCTACAAAAAATCCTTGCTACGCATGAGAAATCTGTTGCTTTGAGGTTTTTACTGACCTCCGAAAATGATGAAGACAGCAAAAACACTACTTCGATCCGTGTCGTGGTTTGTAAGTTATGGCAATTTCTTTATCTAATGCGAACGAGGTTTTTTTCAGATGAAGATCTTTGTTTTCTCTCCGTTCTTCGTCGCTTTGATCCGCTTCTCTTAAGATCCCTATGTTTTCGGTGTGAGAGGAAGCTTTTGCGGAGCTAGTTAAGTGCGATAATGGAGGTTGGGATGTCTGAAGAAATTTGCTAGAGTTCCGGCAAGGTATGGAGATGTGGGGGATGAAACAGAATGAAAAAATGGCTAAGTCATGGCCTTTATTTATCAAAAAAGCAAGCATGAGGGGTTGGGCGCATTTTTATGTCCCTATGTCCCTTTGCTAAAGGGACGAAAGGGACACGAAATTCCCCTTCACACTTGGTTGCGACACTTGGCGAGATTTGATTGGATGTGCATTTGAGTGAGGGGGCTTGAGAGAAGCACCTAGGAGCTGACTTTTGGGCACATGAGGAACCACATGGCTTAAGTGGGATGGGGAATTTTGTGTCCCCTATGTCCCTTTGCTAAAGGGACGAAAGGGACATCAATTTTCACTTCGCACCTCATTGCGACACTTGGCGATCATCCGTGCAAGGAGAGGGAAGGCTCAAACTTAGCTCTCGAGGCTAAACTGGCGGCAAAGAGAGGTCGCATTAGTGTTTTGGGGGCTCAAAAGGGTGGGTGCATTTTTGTGTCCCTTTGCTAAAGGAACAAAAGGGACATGAAATCCCGTCAAGCTCCTAGTGCTGACATGTGTCCACTTGAAAAATGATTAACTGCGAGAACTCTTACCTTGGGCCCAACTTGCAACGACGATATCTTGAGCTCCCGAATGAGTTTCGAGGTGAAATTTTATATGAAATTGATTGGAAACCACCCAATGAGTTGAATGGTGATGGTTTAAAGCTTCAATTTAACTGCATCACCTCCAAATGACCCCTTCTTTCTCAGGACTGCCAATTGCACACGGAAGAATGAGTTGCCTAGGGAAGTGCATGATGTTTCACGATGTCTCGTTTTTTCCACCATTTAGGGCATGGAAAATACCTTCCATAGGTACTTTTTTGGGCTCTTGAATCTTCACGAAGCTCCCAGAATCTTTGTTTGAAGTTCAGGCACTCCTTCGTGGTGTTTGCTCCTTTAGGCCCGAAAACCCACTTTTGTTGAATCAGCTCCAAAATCTCCCAAAACCTTTTCACAGATGTTCTTGGCACTTGAATGCATCTCCATGTTGAATTTTTCTCCTTTGTTCCGCTCTGGGGGGTGCATTAGTCCCGGAAGGCCAGTGGTAGCCCTTCCCAAAATTACTCAAAATTTGGCATTCTCCAAAAGCTCCTAAAATCACCTAGGGGACTGACTTTGCTTTCCTAAATCACCTAGGGGATTGGATGGACATCCAATTGAGGACCATTACACGAGACTAAGTAAGGCTTGGTGTTAAGAATGGGTAGACCTGGGGTGTCTTGGAAAGGTAAAACTTGAAAGTTTTGACACAAGGGTATCGTTGTCCTGCTTTCTATTGAATTTTTGGCCCTACTGAAAACACAGGGACAACGGGAAAATAGACAAAATGAAAGAAAAGAAGTGGAGTAGGCCAAAAGAAACAAATCAAATGAATTGCATGTTGATGAGAGCCAACATGAAAGCTTGAAGTAAAAGAGTGAATCGACACTCTCACCTCCATGTCCTTGATTGTTGCTGCTAAAATGCATTATAGAAGATAGTTTGCAGTTTTTAGCATCTTTTTAGACTTTTGAAGGGGTTTTACGGGATTTTTAATCTGTTTGTTGTCATGGACCAAGAAAATTTGGAAACATTTGAAATTTTCAAGTCATGGGCATCTCCACTTCTTCTTCAGGGGTGAGGAGATTGAGATCACCAACTCTTATACCTACTTGGAGATTTTGTTCTTTGGCCCTCGTTCCAGTTTGAGACAGGCCATCTAGCCTCGTGTCAATAAGGGCTATGGGTCCTTAGTTCTTCTAGAGAGACAATGCTTCCGCCATCACTTTCAGGACATCTCCTCCAAAATGTCCCTCATGGACTCCCTCATCAGACCAACGGTTCTCTACGGTTCTATTGTTTGGGGACCCTCTTTGTTGGGTACTGACTGGGCCTCTGTCAAAAGGGTACAGACGCTTCTCCTTCGCCGCTTCATCAGGTGTAAGCAAATTGTACCCCAACACATTATTTTGGCGAGTTTGGAGCCCATCCTTTTAGATTGGAGACCATTTTTGACTTGGTTTCTTTCTTGCACAGCATTCGAGGCTTTGTGGACACTATCAAGGGGCGGGACAGTACCCGTACTTGGCATATTGTTCATCAAAGGCTATTGCTCTGTCAAACTCCCCACACCGGCATCACGGCTGGTATGCTTTGAGGTCTCGAGAACTTTTGGGGGCGATTGATATTCAGATGGATCATCTTCCACCATTTCGGTACTCCTTGGACACACCAAGCCACTTTACTCGCCAACTAAACGGAGATGAACAAGATCATCAAAGAGGATATTTACAGAAGTTCATCCATACCACTTGGGTAAATCCTTAGGGGGGTTTATGTTCCAAGATGGCCTTTTACGCCGAGCATTTTTGGAGTTGAGGGATGGTCTCATTATCCGTCCTCAGTACACCCTTCCACACTGGATGCATGCCCTTCACATCCCCCTTGGTCAATTCAGGGTTGGTTCTCATAGACTCCGTTGCGAGACGGATCACCACCTTGATCATTTGGATGGGATTTGCTAGTTGTGTAGTCTCCAAGAAATCGAGACGAAACATACTTCATCTTTCGGTGCCCCATTTACTACGAGATCAAGAGGAGGTTCTATTGTTTATTTAGGAAGACGCAGAAGTTCTCTCGACTTCTTCAGGTTTGAGGATCAGAGGTGCTTGGCTTTATACTTATAGGAGGCTTTAAAGCTTCGTGAGCACACTCTTCAGCTACATCCTAAACCGGACTCTACCCAATGAGATCACTTCCTTCTTCACAATGTTACCTTCGAAGAGAGGCACTAAGCGCCCTTGTGAGACCAACCCCACTTCTTCCCCGAATTGGTTTGGCCCAGGGAAACCATCCATGGTTTCACAGGCATGCCCATACTAGGTTTGGCCTCAGGAGACAAACTAGATCCACCAGGCATCAAAGGGATAGTATTGTGTCCAGACAACGGCATAGTAGGCAAACTCTCTCTTCGGCGGGTCGGCATTCCATCCTCAACTTTTTCTAGTCGGCCTTGGATGTTAGGAGAGATGGATCTACCATTCCTTGATGGGCTTTCCTCATTTCTTCTCCTTGGTCGTCTTTCCCCCTTTCTTCCTCTCACTTGTTTTCCACCCCCATTTTGGATGCGTGTGATTTCTCCTTCCTAGGTCGTGACCTATTTTGGCTTTTGTACTTGTCTTTCTCGGAACTCTTTGGTTTTCTGTTTTGTATCGGTGCTCGTTGTTGTGTGCGGTCCTTTGACCTACTTTTATTGTCATTCGTTGGACTTTAATATATTTATTTTATTTTATTTTTATATATTTAGTCATATTTTCCCTATGATAAGTCGAGTGTTTAATGAAGGGAAAAAGGAGTTAGTCATTTTCTTGGTTTTGGGTTTAAAAACAACAAAGTCGGATCTTTGAGGAACAAGAGGAATTGTTCCATCGTTCCTCTTATTCCCGAACTCCCGCCATTTGTGCTTCATCGGTTTAGTTGGTTAAATCGGTACATTTAGAACTCAAGGTACTGTTCCTTTGTTCCTCACGTGCTCCGCTTTGTCGACTTACTGCTCCCATTCAATCAGCTATGTCGAGTCCGGTTGGTATCTCTTGCCCTATTCTATGTATTCGCTCCTTCCCCACAACACCACTTTCTCCAACCCGTCGATTATGTCAGCCTAAGTGACACCTTTAACATTGTTTCGCACTTTACCAATGGTTCTCCGCATAGCAGCCCGATTTCTTCAACTCTTCCCTCCCATCGGCGATATCGCCTCTGCATTGAACTTTGGCCCCAATTCGCGGTTCCACTTGTTCTCTGATTGCCCGACTCTCCCTCTTTAAACCTCTCGATGGCTAAATCAAACATTTTCGTCCCCGCATGGAATTGTTCCCTCGGGCCTCTTCAAGCCTTCGTCGCCTTAATAATGTTTTGGGGGAAAGGCATAAAGTCTAGGGCATTGTTCATGAGTTATATATACCTTTCTTCGCCCATTATATCTCCCATTCAAATCAAGAGCTCATTCTGCCCTATCAGGTTTCCCATCCTCTGAAAGTGGTTTTCTAGTCATTTCTCCCCATTTTCCAGCCATTTTAAAATTTTCAAACTGCATTGTGATCGTTGAGAGGTCGCCTTCATCTTCATCCAATCGGTAAGCTTTTTCATCACAATTTGACCTATTTTCAAAACATTCTCTTGTTTTGGTGCCCTTCCTCTCTGGTTCATCAAGTTTTTCCTATAAGAGCCTATCCTTCTCTGTGTGTGTCCAATTTGAGCAAGATGAAATTCCAATATGCTGGGTATGAACCCATTTCCTCCCTTGAGACTTAAGTACCTGAAATTGGGGACAGTGATATTAAACATATGGACTTGAATGAATTTTGGGCCAGGATGAGAGATAGTAACCCAACCCCATTAGCTCAAAGAATCCTAGGTAGTGGCTTGGCTCATGCCGGAGGTTTTCATAATTTTGTGCAGTGTACTGATACCATCTTGGTCTGTGTTTCTTGCTTTGATCCCGAAACCAAAGAATTGAAAGATCCTCAAGGACAGTTGATTGCCCAGTTGGATGCACACCACATAAACTTGGCCTTTGGCATTCACACTTTCGACAACTCCAAAGTCCTAACTATGGCTGATGCATAAAAGGAATTTGACCTGCCTCCGAACAAGTATCAATCAATGATTGCCAAGTCCTGTTGAAAGTAAAAAAGAGAGGACCATCTAAGTTACCAAAGACTCTCTACCAAAGTGACTTCATTGAAGAGTTGTTTGATATCATCACACTCCTTGCAAGAGTAATGGGTCTTCCCTCAACCAAAGAATTTCAAGACTAGATGTGCATCTTTATCAACTTGATTTGTGAAGGTAAGCAAACTCTCAATTGGGGAGATTATTTGTGAGAACTTGACCCAACAACTTACCCATGTCCACCAAACCAGATCCTTTCATATGACTTCCTACTTAATCTATACCATTGTTGGGTATAGGATTTGGATTGGCCTCTCAAGTCAGGGTAACGGATAGAATCTCCCCATTTTTGAGTTTTACACTCAATTGACCTATGAAAATAGCAAGAGTCATTACAGAAAGGGTCAATGATGCCTTCACAATCTTTCTAGTCGAGAGATTGGAAGGAATGTTACCATCGGGAGTTTCTAAAGAGGCAAAACATTTGATAGTTATTTATGGAAGCCTATTTATTCAATTCCAAAAATTCTCATACATCGGACAATTGGCCATGAAAGAATTCCATACAAGCTTCCCATTTACTACGGTGATAAGATCATCCTGATTGAATTTTGCAGAGACAATTGGACATTCTCCATAGAACCTATAGAGACAAAAAGGTATATGGAATCCAATTTCCCATATCCTTGGGAAATTATACTTGCAAGTCTGCTCTTGATGCTCAAAATATTGAGAGAACTATCTCTCCTTTTCATATGCATCCTTTTCAGAAGATGGCATCCTTTGATAGCAAGAACTTCATTAGCAACAATCTTCGTCTCTCCTACTTGCATGTGCCTACAATTGAGGATTATTGTGTAGATTGTGATGATGACTTTGAGTTAAGAACAAGGGTGTATGGCAGAATGTCTCTTCAAAAATCCAAGACTTCAAATTGCACAAAGTACCAAAGGGCATGGTCGAAAATAATTCTGATTTACTTGCTCCAAAATTTGCATAATCCAGTTCAATTCTTTCCTCTCTCAACTATTGATTGGTCTCAAAAGGAGAAGGATAATCTGGATGATCTTAATGCTCCTATTCTATTGAGAACCAAACAATGGTTCAATAAGAAATTGTTAGAATTCAATGCTTCTCATCAAGCAACTTCTTCCCAATAGTAACTCCTCACCAAGCTTCTCCTTCTTCTCAACAAGACCTTGGTACTAAGGTATATGCAAAGAAAGATAAAGCAAAAGAAAGTGAGAAGAAGATTGAAACATCAAGAAAAGAAGATGAGAAGAAAGATGAAACACAAGGAACAAGAGGGGAAGTTGTTCTTTGAACAAGTAGAGGAAAGAGAAAGAGAAGGAAGAAGAGGAAGAGGAAGGAGGAAGGAAGTGAAAGAAGAAAGAAGAAGAAGAAGGAAATGAGGCGGGAAGTGAGGAAGATGATGAAGAGGAAGAAGATGGAAGTGAAGTACCAACTCTGTACCTGGGGAAGACAAGTGCTTCCAGACCCAAGCTTGATGTAAGAAGACCTTCCTCCCCCGTAGTAACTACCGTGGCAGTTTATGCCTCTCAACCTCTTCCTCCACCACTTAAACTCACATTGACTCCCTCAGGTACATCTTCAGAAGAATCTTTCTCTTGGGTACACCTATGATTGATAATAAGAAAAGGAAAGTTCAATCTAAAATTGAAGTTCCTAATTATGATGTTGTGGCTACACTCCTTGGTACTTCTCCCCTCTAAGAAAGCCAAAACCTCCTCCCGTCTTGTCTCAGATGCTTGGGACAACAATTCCTTGAAATTACTAAGCCCAAAGGAGACAAGAGTGAACAAGAAGTTTTTACAAAGAATTTGAGCTAACAAGGATATCCTTGGGAGAATCAACCCCTGAAGGTGATGTACACAATCTCGAGAGACAGTTTCAAAAGTAATTGAGAGGGTTGAGAAGGGAAAGAAAACTCAGGAACAACTAGAAGAGCAGGTTCAAGTTTTATCTAACTTCATCAAATCCTTCTTCTCATCTGATAACACTCCGTTGAATCCAACTCCCTTGGCTTCTCTCCCACCATCCGCTGCAACAACTAATTTTGATTTGAAAGCAATTGCTGAGATACACAAGCATGCAACTCAAGGAAAGGCAATAGAAGCATGGGTAGAGAAGATTCTCATCACAAGCTTGGAATTCATTGATGAGGCTTGCAAAACATACAACAATGTTATTTCAGCACAGAAGCAAGTCAGTTTGGGAATTGAGAACATTGAAAAAGAGGTAAAGCTTTGGGCAGATGTGATTTAAGATCTTCGTATCATGGCCCTTACTAATGAGAAAATTCTTCTTTCAGAGAATATTTTTAATGATTCTAAAAACAATTTGTCTCATACTTGGTCCTTTAGTGTAGAATGGAGAATGAAAGTTCTCGAAGAAGCTTCCACTGAATTGCAAAATGTTATCCAGAAAGGAGAATCATTGAAGTCTGAGATATTTTCCGATCTAAGAGCCCTCCATTGCGATCTCTTCCAAGATAACTCATCCCAACAAAACTCAGTAGATCAAATCAAAGAGCACTTCAAGAATCTTATCAAAGAGGACCTGTACAAAACAGAAAATGTGAATAAGGACAAGATGGAAGAATTGTCTAAGCTGAATAATGTGATAGTGGAACGTAGGCACGAGTTCTAAGATGGAAAATTCTCTAGGAGCCTGGATGATTAACCTTCTATTCGAATTGTGCCAAAGGAAATGAAAATATCAGCTGCAGTCACAAAATTTTGGATGCTTGTGTTAAAATTGAAAGTTCCAGCTTCTTTTGTTTCCTCTCTTCCTTCTTCTAGCTAATTGTTATATTTTGATGTTGACTTTATTTTTGTAAAAGGAATATTTAATGTAAAATCATTTCAAAAGTGACTTAACTAATTAAGTGATTAGTCACTTAATTAACAATTAGTTAGTTTGGGTAGTTATTCCTCCCCTCTTTCCTATATAAGGCTTCAATTTCAATTGTAAAGGGGTTGGATGCTAGTAACTTTGATGTAAAGGATATTAATTTTGAATACAAAGAGAGCTCCTCCCTTCCCTCTGGTTCAGTCTATCTTTCCACCATTTCTCTATCTGTTCTTTGCACCATATACATGTTTTGGATAATGAAACTTTGAGTTCATCCTTGTTTGCCAAGAATCATTGAACTTTGATTCAATTTATCTCTTGTTTACAACAATGGTTTTCCTTTATATGTAGATGTGTGTTTTCTTGGGTTTCACTGACATGCAAAAGTAGAATAAGATTTGTTTCCTTCTTATTTGAAAGTGTTGTTATTATCTCTCCTTCTTACACCTAAGCTTGTTCTTTTCTTAACCTTTTTCCCTCTGTATTCAAAATTATGGAATTACTTAATGAAACTAGCATCCTCAACAAGATTCAATAGAATATATTTGTAAATATTCTAGGAACAATTTTGGTTTCAATAAGGGAACCTCCCCATCAAAGAGGAGAGATTGTTGTCCCTTGAACTGTTGATTGCATGCATACCTGCAAGTTTTTCAGCCAACACTGTTAAATCGGATACGCCTATAGATGTGTTGCTTACCGTATCCGGTTGTATCTGATATGGCACAATTACAGGTTTGAATTTGGATACAGCCGGGTACAGTATCCAAACCATATCCGAGAAATGCCCAAGCCGTATCCATATCCGACATTCAGATACGCGCGCCCTAGTAGTAGGGGCAGAGTATCCAGCAACACTGGTTTTCTCAAGTGGTTTACTGTGTCTATTCCATTAAAGGGTTCCCATCTTTATCCCTTTCTTTTCTAGTTTTCCTTTTTGAGCCTCCGGGTTAAAAGTACTCAAAACCCCATAAAACCCCCCATCATACCAAGAAGCTGCCCCTCTCAAATGCAGAGGGAAATTGCCCATTTCATGGCAATATTCCCACATCATCTGTTGCGCTTTATGCCGCTGTCCATTGGGCAAGTCAATGAAATAAGCAAAGGAATCACAGCGACATAAAATATTGCTAAAAGAACAGCAAAGGGGCAAATATAGAGAAACCAGAATCAGGTAGCAAGAAACTATTGCAGAGAGCACCCAAGACAGCTAATTTGCATATACATTAGAGGCTAAGGAATTAGAAGAGATATGTCAATCATATCTATGATAAACCCTGAGGTTGTGTGGGAAGCACATTGACCAAGAACAAAACTTCAAAATTTCTTTCATGATGTTGTGATGTGGCAAATGGGATCACTGGCCAGTATTCTGATGTTCCTCCTGATTTGCAGCATCAGGAGCGGCAAAGAGCTAAGAAGATGGAGGATTCCAGGGAGTTGTAGGAGTAGCATCGGGATGGTAAATCAGAACATACCAATCTATAGCTTGTGCTTCAGCGCTGATACAGATAGCTTCAAGCATGACTTTATGTTTGGTGCCTCTTTGTTGCAAGCTCTTATGTTCTTGGAGAAGATCTAATGTAGATGTTTCTTTGTTCTTAGAGAAGATCTAATGTAGATGTTCATTCATGATTTAACAGTGTTTTTTCATCCATCATCAAGCGAAATTTCTGAAAATCCCAAACAACCATGTAGATGGAACTGGCCTCAATTTAGAGCATACATACATACATGCATAGGTGAGCACTAAATGCTGCTGTGGGTGGGCAAAACTATCAACAAGACGTACATATACATATATATATATATATATATATAATGTCAAATGACACTGTCTTGTTACATATTTCTTGTGCGGAGCCTTCTCGTCCTTTGGCCTTTCCCCTAAGCTATCCCAGCTATTACAATGGAGCTCTTTGGCTCTCTTTGGCTATTATAATATATATATATATAGGTGAGCACTAAATGCTGCTGTAGGTGGGCAAAACTATCAACAAGACATATTTGCTTGACCTACCACCGGCCTTGTTTTGATCTTGTATAGTGCCAATATATGCCAGATCTAGAAGTTTCCTTGAGTTCAAACATTTAATTATTTCCCACTAGTAGCTAGTACAGACCTTGTTTTTATAGTTCTTTCTCGTGCATTCAAGAGAGACTTCAGATTGTGCTTTAAGTCAAAGAAAACAATGCTTGGTCATCAGATTAAAAGCATCAGCAAACACCATATTACAGGCATTTGGTTTCTATTCATAGAAGCGTACAGTTGCCTGTGAATTGCTTACCAGTGCATTGCAAATTGAAATAATTCTTACAGGATATAACTAGTATCCCAACTAACTCCATTTATTTAGAGTGCATTTTGGCAGGCAAGTTCTTCATTAGGTGATCCAAATCCCAAGAGGTACTCAGGGGACAAAACTCTAAATGAGGATTTAGACATGTTGTATGCCTGTAGAAGCAGTATGAAACAATATTGAGGATGGAAAAAATAATATAACTGAAAATTAAATTTTATTATTTTGTGTGCTTTGTACAAAACATACACTCTAGGAGGATGTATTGCTGTTTATCTTCTACTATCTAATCATTCAGATATGTTTACATATAAAACAAACCATGAAAAGAACTGTTACAGAAGTAGAAACAGTTTCACTTCCATATGCGACTTCAGCTTCTGACAGTCGAACTGAATGGCGTCAAAATTTAACGGTCAAAATATGGCCCACACCCCATGGGAGAGCTACCCCTAGATCCTGCAAGCAGAAACCCTTGAGTTATATTGGAGCTTTGCCTGATTAGTAGGGAGGAATGAAGTGTTTCTTGATAGGTGCACAAAAGGCTTGCGAATGTTTTGTTTAGTCCCAAAAATATGTGAATGGGCCTTGGGAAGGTGTGGATCCATCTCCAATGTACTTGTGCTGCTCAGATCATTAGCTAACCAAACTTATCTGCAATGTGCATGATTTAGATTTTTTTCATTTATTATCAAAATTTGGTATACGTGAAGATTATTACCTAGTCAGCATTCCATTCTTTCCCTAATCATTATTTTCATAAGGCACTAGATTTTCCATTTACTAACAAAATTTAGGTATCCTCGAAGATTATTACCTAACCACCATTTCATTCTTTTCCTAATCATTGTTTTCATAAAGCACTAAGTATTGTTTATTTCCAACATGAATAAGGAAAAATATGAAAGAATGAACTAAACAACATTCAATGTATTGCATATCAAAACGAGCCACTTACCATCAGGCTTATTTATACCCATGCCAAATGCCACCTATGACACATCAAGAACATTAAAATTTACAATCATCAACAATTAACTTTAAGAAATAGAGTGCTCAATATAGTGCTTAAGGATGGAATAATGAACATACCGTGCCTACTATAACCTGTATCTTGTTACCACTCCAACTGTAGTCACCCAACATAACCCAAATATTACAGATGTAGCTTAGTTATTTTGGAAATGTTGTCTTTACCACCATAAAAATAGTCCATATCTAGTTGCATTTTTTTAATTTGAAATTTTATATGCTCAAAATAGTCAATGAAAATTGATCACAATTTGTTGTATTTGAGCACTACTTTTAAAATTAAAAGAAATATTCAAAACAAACCACATGTTCCATTCATTCTGCAAGCAGATAAAAAAACAAAACAACGATCTTAGCAATGATCTAAGAAAAATGACTTCCACATATTACTTGGATTTAGAAACTATTAAAAATATTGTAAAAGCACAAACTAGAAAACATTTTGAGAATTGGCCTTTGAAATTACTCTTGAACTTGATTTCATCACATCAGCTTTATAAGTAGAAAAATTTCCAGACTCCTCCATTTCAACAGAATTTTCAACTACTTTATCCATCCATACTGCAATTAACTCAAAGCCCTTAGCTGGATCTTCAACTGAGTACCACTCAGACCATGGGAAGTTATCATCCCATTGTCTTTTGTTGAAAAGATTAGTTTCCACTCTTGTACTAGTTTCTGTACTTTGAGACTGATTCTCCTCACGCTGTTCAAGTTCATATCCCATCACAGGTGTGCTATATGTCAATCTCATTGTATAATGTGCTTGGGCAATTGGTGCCAAAAGCTCTGATGAATCCAATACAGCAGTAGTAGTCACATATTCACAGACCTGCTGAAGCATCTTGACTGCCTCATAGGCATTTACACTTGACTGCTGGTCTGCTTGAAGACATCTCTGCTTCTTAAGTCTCCTGAACAAATTGAAATCCAACTTTTTGTTATTGAAGAGCCCTCAATTGCTGCCATACACTAACTCATCTATCCTTGTAATTGAGTTGCTTCATTGTCACTTTCCTTGAGAGTGCTATCTGATGTGAGGTGGCGTGCTTTGGTTCCCTGCGTTGACCCATGCTCCCACCACTGAATCATGTTATCATTCACAATACTTTCCTTATGCTTATCTAAGGTCAATTTAAAAAAATCTTATCCATTTGTATGGTATGACAAGATTATCAGCAATAATGATAGTGAAATTAGAAACTCTACCCTTTATAAATCTCAAAATATCACCAGGATCCCACACCATTATGTACAAACAATTTTGAGCCAAAGGATCTATCTTCATTCTTTTAGAATGATGGAAAAACTGGAATAGATCTGTGCTATCATTCCCATATCTTGAGCTGGAATTATAAGAGTGCTTTCCTTGATGACAAGAATCTTGTAAGGTCAAAGTATGGAGCAATAAATATGGGGTATGACTATCATACCTTGGGCTGTAATCAAGATGCTTACCTCCTTTTGCTGATTTAGAAGTAGGGGCTTTTGAGAGATTTTCCGTGACACAACCATTCTTGTGACTCAGAATTTCAGAATTAGTGGCATCAACTGAAACATTCTTCTTACTTGCATGCTCATCAACATAGTTATTCTAAAAGTCAACCTCATACGGTAATGACTCAAACTTAGCAATGCTTGGAAGATTGATAGGTGCTTCTTGGGCTGGAACAACTTCAATTTTGGACACTTGACATTCAACATGTAATGCATGTTCTTCCTTTACATCATTAATACAAACATTTTGTTTATCAAAAGTCATACCTTTTTCTATTGAGGACCCTTCACCTTTAACTTGCATGGTGGATTCCTCCATGGGTTGCTTCCTCACAATTTCTTGCAGCTCTCTTATGTATTCATACAAACCTCTTTTATTTGGATATCTCACTTCTAGGTACTCGTCAAAGGAAATTCGAGATTTAAAACTATCAAGCATACCTTGATACTGGTCAATGATTTGGGTGGCCTCAAGTTTGTATCTTTCCTTGTCTTTGTGTAGCCTTTGGGTAGCCTTGTTCTGATTTATATTCTGCAAGGTTTGAACTAATTCTGACATAAATTCTTTCACTATCCTCTAGATTGTTCCTTCCGGAACCCTCTAACCGCAGCTAGTTGTTTCTTGCAACAAACTCATTTTATCTGTAGGAAGAGCTCTTTGTTCTTAGTCTCCCATGGCGTTTTCTCCCTAAAGTTTGATTTCTGCTCTGATAATACTAGGTTTCTTTCTCACCGGCGTGCATCAAAACCTAATTCCTCCTCACAAGCTGGCAAGATCTTTGCTCTGATACCACTGTAATGTCCCTATTTTGGACAAATTAAAACAATATGGATTTTACAGCAAACCCTTATACTGAAAATATTAAATTCTGATTTTAAATTAAAACCCTTGTAGATGAAATTACAAAATTCTGGAATTTTCTCATTTTTACAACAAATTCTGATTTTTGCAACAAACCCTTAAATCTGAAAATATAAAACTCTGATTTTTCTGATAAACAACTGAAAATAGAGATTTTATTGGAATAATGGCAGAATTCAATTACAACAAAATGCAGAAATTATTTATGACACAACTGAACATGAAAATGGAGAATTTAACCTGAAAAACAGCTCCCAATGGTGACGTCAACCCTAGACATATGACGTCAGCCCTATAAATGCTTCCAGAAGTGTGATGCCAGCCCTAATATTGATGCCTTAGTGTAGATATCAAACTTCCACGCTGCCTCGATTATTTGATGACAATGATTTTTAATATAGACCAGATCTGAAGTGCATATGTAGTCCCTGGATGGAACCACCACACAAAACCTGAGGGTTTTCATCCTTTGATGCTCCACAGGAGGGTTTTCGTCCTCTGAGGCTGAAAGCTGAAGCAGAATGCTCAAACTCACAAATAAGTTGGATGATTGAAAGGTTGATCCCCAAATGAGCCCACTCGCCCCACTTTTATAATTTGACTTTCACGCTTTTCAAGGAAAAGCACTCATAAAGCAACGTCCCTCTTCTATTTTGTCATTGACTTGCTTTATTAAATATATAACTTTTTAATAATATATCATAAGTTGTTTTTATATGAATATAACATAAAGTTACTTTTGGCCAACTTAAGTTAAATTATAAATTTATTCCCCTTATACCACCTTTTTAGCCTACAAGAAATGAAGGATAGGCAATGGGTATTCTGATTTATTTAATTTGAAAACGGGACGTGACACCTTGTGGTGCAGGTCCCGGATAGGAGCCCCAATGAAGGAATGCCTCGATCACGCAGCTCATCAAAGTCACACAGCGGATGATGAGATAAAATACAGATTTATCTATTCATTGTCAAACGACACCAGGTCTTGTTACAGATTCCTCGTGCAGAGAGGTTGTGGCTATGGATCCCAATGAAGGGATGCCTCAACCACACAACTCATCAAAGTCACACAGTGGACTATGTAATAAATGTAGCTTTATCCATTCATTGTCAAATGACACTTTGTCTTGTTACATATTTCTTGTGCGGAGCCTTCTCGTCCCTTTGGCCTTTCCCCTAAGCTATCCCAGCTATTACAATGGAGCTCTTTGGCTCTCTTTGGCTTCTCATCCTGAAATCTAGATCTCACTCTCATGAGCTCTCATCTTTTAGCTCTCTCGGCTGCTCCTTGACTTGCTTCTATTTCCCGACACATAACTTATCCATACACAAATTTCTTTGTATATTTGAATCCTTGGAATCCTCTCAGCATTAATTGGTTGACGCCTTATCCAAGTCACCCTATCAACACCTCTTTTGTCAGACATCCAATCCTAAGAAATCTGATCTTTCAATGACTTGCACGGCACACCATGTTATAAGAATATCAACATACATTCAATCCGTGTGTGGCTCATGTCCTTGGCATATATCCTCTACACCTTGATCAGTTCCAAGGTCTTTGAAGTCCCAAGAGTCAACTAAGTCTTCCATTCTACGCATTGCCCCTACGCAGCCCAAAGTTTTAAAAATCGGTCAAACTAGAACTAGCCAGGTTCAACCGGTTTACATTTTTTTGCACGAACCGCTAGTAAAACCGGACCGCTTGACTGGTTTGAGGCCAAACCAGCCTCAAACCAGCCGGTTACTCATGCAAACGGCGGTTTGGCCTCAAACCGATCAAATCAGTCCATTCGACCCAAACCGCCGATTTTGCTCAAAAACAGCCTTATACGACGATCCAATAAAAACCGACTTTTTTAATAAAAATTCTATTTTTTAATTGCTCTAAACCCTAATTTGGTGTTATAAATACACCCCCTCTATTCACTTCACACCTCTCTCATTGAGCATTTGTGAGCATAAGATTGAAGAGTTCATTTTTGTAGTGAGCTTGGAAGTTGGAGGCTTGGAGCTTGTTTGGCATTAAACACAAATAAACGTTGTTGTTCTACTTTCTATTAGAAAATGACAAAGATAGCTAGTGAATGAATTATGCTTATGCTTAGAATCCACAATTGCAGGAAAGGAAAGAATTTAAGCTCATAAACACCAACAAATTTTATCTTGGAAAACCTCCAGAGGAGGAAAAACCAGTCGGGAAGGGCAATTGCTCTTTCTTCCCACTTTTATTGGCCAATTCAAAATAACAAGTATAAAATTTACAATAAGTATGAAAGAGAAGTAGATAATATCTCACACTTCCTCCCAAATACTTGTTTGCTCTGTCTCAACACTCCTTTCTTCTACAAAACACAATTCCAACACTAAGAACTTCTTGCTCACTTGCTTTCATGCTTCGATGATCCTATTCTCTTCTACAAACATGTATTTATAGCCTTTTCCATGTCCTCCCATGCACTGGAGAATGGGAAAGGTCATGGAGGAGAAGAGACACGAACAACCTTCCAAATTATAGGTTGTTCGTTTCATATTTTTTTTTTTTCTGTCAAAGAGCCAGGACCGCCACCCAATGCAGACCGGCGGTCCCAGGACCGCCACCTAGTTGGGCGGCGGTTTTGTAACCGCCGCTCTGCCTGAGCGAGCGCGCGTCCTGTTCTAAAAAACAAAAACCTCCATGTGTATCATTTTTCCTTCTTCATGCTGATTGTTTTGATGAAGTAGATTCATTTTGGATCCCTATGGATCACACCTCCCCTACTTAGGAGGCTTTTGGTCCCACAAAAGCTTAGTGGGGGAGTAGATGAGGAAATAATTCCCTCACTTGCTCCTTTGAGTACCACCGGGCCTACCTTGGTGTCTTTCCTTTCAGTCCAATCTGCCAAGACTCTTGCGGACCTCTCCTTGTCTCTCTGACCTTCTGCTGCAGCACTGCATACATCCTCCTCCAATTCGCCTCGTGAGTCCAAGACGCAATCCTCAATGGAAGGTAGCAACTGTAGTCCTTCATCTTCATCTAGCATGGATGGCTCATATAGGTGCAAGTTCTCACAGTTTACTACTGAGTACATCCTCATAAATGGTGGAAAATCAAGTCGAAAGGCATTTTCTCCAACCTGCTCCAATATGGTGAAGGGTCCATATCGTAGTGGCTTGAGCTTCCATGCTTGACCTTGTAGTCTCTCCTTGCTCAAGTAAAGCCAAACTCTATCTCCAACATGAAGCTTATGTTCCCTCTCTATGCTGATCGTGCCTAGCTTTGTACTTGGCTTGAGATTTCTCTAGTTGTTCTTTGACTTTGAGATGGATTTGCGGATCCTCTCAATGAATTTGTTTTCTCTAGTCACCTTTGTGTCTCATGTCTCCTCCTCATCCTGCTGTCCAATTGCTATGTCCAGTGGATTTGTAGGTAGATATCCCAAGCATGCTTCAAATGGTGACTTCATAGTGGATGTGTGTACTTGCCCGGTTATAGGAATGTTGAATGTAGGCTAAGGACTCATCCCAAGTCCTTGGGTATTTGTTGTTATACCCTCTGATCAATTGTACCAAAGTCTTGTTTACCACCTCTGTTTGTCCATCTATCTGTGGATGGAAAGTTGTGCTCCTCTGTAACTTGGTATCCATCTTGTCCCATAAAGTAGTCCAAAACTTCCCCAAGAACCTGGAATCCTGTCAAAAACAATAGACTTTGGCAAACCAAAATGCACCCATACATTAGCAAAGAAAAGATCTGCCGCCTCATGTGCTTTTATTGTCTTTTTACATGCCATAAGAATACACATCTTACTAAATCTATCAAACAACATATAGATAGTCATGGCCATGTTTAGACATAGGTAATCCTCCTACAAAATCCATAGAAATGTCCTCCCACAGATGAGTAGGTATTGAAAAGGCATATACAAACCCTCCTTCCTAGTCTTAGGCTTGCTAGTACAACAAAGTTTACATCCACGTATAAATTTTGATACTTCTTCTTGCATATTGGGCCAATACACGTACCTTTGCAAGTGGGCTAGGGTCTTACCAACACCGAAATGTCCTGCTACTTTCGAGGTATGTGCTTCCCTCATCAATAGAATTCTTTCTTCTTTTGGCACACAAAGCTTCCCCCATCGGTAGAGCAGCCCGTCCTTGAGATAACAATCTTCAATCCATGTCCTTTCAGTCCCCTTGGGACTGCAACTGCTGAAATGTCACCCCAAAGTCTTTGTCCTGGGCATATGCCTCTCCGTAAGCTTCCTTCGTGAAGGGCTCGATCTGAGAGATAGTGGCCAAACAGGAAAAACTTCTCTGTGTGGGTGGCCTAGACAACATGTCTGCCACCAAGTTTGTACTACCCTTCTTGTATTTGATCACCAGATGGAACTATTGAAGGAACCCCATCCATTTGTAGTGCCTTGCTTGCTGCAATTTAGATTGTGCTTGCAAATACTTGGAGAGGTTTGTGGTTAGTGTGCACAATAGTTTCTTTACCCAACAAATAATGCTTCCATTTTTAATTGCTGAACTAGTGCATACATTTCCTTATCATATATTGAATATCCTTTAACTTTGCTGAAGTGAAAGTTTCATAATGATAACATACGGGTTTACCTCCTTGAAGCAACACTGCGCCCATGGCGTAATCACTGGCATCTGTCTCTACTTCAAAAGGCTGCTGCAAATTAGGAAGAGCAAGTATTGGAGCATGACTAATCTTGTATTTCAATAACTCAAAGGATTTGTCTTGTTCCTTACCCCAGTCAAAACCCTTACTCTTTGCGGCCCTTTGTGTGTAGAGGTGTTGCAATCACGGAGAAGCCCGGAATGAACTTCCGCATGTCTTTATTGCTCCCACAAAACTCCTAGTCTCTGTGGCTCCTGTTGGTGTTGGCCAATTAGTGATGGCTTCCACCTTCTTTGGATCCACTCGTAGCTCTCCTCCTCCAACCACATGCCCAAGATAGACAAGTGATTGTTTGGCAAACTCACATTTCTTCATATTACAAAGCAGTTGTTTCTCCTGAGAACTTGCAAGACTTGTTGTAAATGAGTTAGATGTTCTTCCCATGTGGCACTAAAAATCAGAATATCATCTAGATATACAATGACACATGAATCTATGAAATCCCACAATACATCATTCATCAATCTCATAAATGTAGCGGGTGCATTGCATAACCCAAAAGGAAGTACTAACCATTCATACAAACCCTGTTTTGTTTTGAAGGCAATCTTCCATATATCCTCCTTCATTCTGACTTGGTGATAACCGAACTTGAGATCCAACTTCGTGAAGAATTTGGCATGCTAAAGCTGGTCCAAGAGATCATCTATGCGGGGAAGTGGATATCTGTTCTTTATGGTGATCTTGTTCAAAGCGCGGTAGTCGATGCACATTCTCCAAGAACCATCCTTCTTTGGCACCATCACAATAGGCGAACCACATGGTGAGGTGCTCGGACGTATCACCCCTTGGTCTAGTAGTTCCTGGAGTTGTTTCTTTACTTCAGTACTCTCAAGCAAGGATTGCCTATACAACCCGATGTTCGGTAGAGGGGACTCTGGCAATAGCTTGAATCTCATGCTCTACTTCCCATTTTGGTGGTAACCCACTGGGAGCTTGAAAAACTTCTGAAAAGGACTTGAATAATACTATCCAAATCATGCTTTCCCTAGTTAGAAATCTCTGAAACTTCTACCCCATCTTGTTTATCCTTTAACAAAAGTAAACAAAACTGATTATGATTTGCTGAATAAGTCGTTTTGCTTGGTTAGCACTCACCATAGTAACCCGTGTCTTACGTTGGTGTGCCCGGATGTTGTAGTTGATCCCATCCTTGACCCATCTGTACCGGTTTTCCCTTCTCATAAATATAGCATCCCTGATATACAAGTAAGGACTCCCAATACAACATCAAAAGCATCAAGTGGAATAATGTCAACTTCCAAAACATCAATATACTAGGAATTTATCCCAAACTTGACCTTACATCTTCTTGTTACCTAAATTTCAACACCCTTCTTCACCCAACCCAAAGGATAAGGGTGTGGATGCTCGTAAGTCTCAAGACCAAGCTTCTTTACAACTGCTTCAAAATCAAGTTAGACTAAGAACCGGTATCACCAAAGCATTTACCTTAGTTCTCTTGATCTGGATTTTGATCTGGAATAGTCTACTCATCTCCTCTTCTGGCTGTCCATGTTGGTGGCCGTGCATCCAAGCCTTTCGTCTACATCAGAGTCATCTTCGATTTCCACCTCCCCTTTTGTTTTACTTGTCATGGACTTCTTCGAGTCCTTGGTTCGGTTCTTCGGATGTAACTCCGGATGCAACTTCCAACATGTAGCGTCAGTATGACCATTAATATCACAGTTCTTGCAAAAATTCTTGGGATCTTTACAAGTATTTAAAGTAGTGGCAGCTTGTTTACCTTTCCCTTTCCACTTACCCTTGTTACTTGTTTGCCCATACTCTTTTTTCTGCTGATTTGTCGATTGCTTTGCCCTTGGCTCTACTTCCCTTGCTTCTTTTCATCATCTATGTAGTATGCTTGCACACACGCCTCGTTGAGATCTTTGGGCTTGGTGGAGATGACTTTTCTTCGAAGGTGAGTGTGAAGTCCTCCCAAGTACTTAGTCAAAATATCCTCATCCTCCAAGTCCATGTTTAGCAACATGGCCTACCTCCGAAACTCCATAGTATAGTCCTGCACACTTTGACCACTTGCCTTGTCTAAAATACTGCCATTTAATCATTTGGTCAATCTTGTGGCCAATAGGATAGAAGTTAGCTCTAAGTAATTCTTTAAATTCTTGCCAAGATTTCACAATAGGACGCTTCTTCTTTTCACAAGTGGTTAGATGGGTTTCCCACCAAACCAGCATGTCCCTCCATTTTGAGACGTGCAAAGGTGATCCTTTGTGCCTCAGTGACATTATGGACGCTAAAGTAGACTTCTAACTGTTTTAACCATTTATCAAGCAACTCCACATCTACTTGTCCTTCAAAGCTTTTAATATCAACTTTCGTCTCAACTTTAAAAGGAGTATGATCGTATTTTACCTTTTCTCTTGTGTTTGAAGTCTCTTCTTCATGCTCTTCCCCATAACTTTCCTCATGGTGGCTCCTTCCTATGCCAAACTTTTTAGCTAAGCCCCGAACCACTGAGTCCATGGAGTCTTGTTTGACAGAAGTTGTCTTCTGTAAATCAGCAAGCTCTTCTTGCCTTCTAAACATCTTATCCATCATGGTCTCCAGCATCTCGATTCTATGAACCAAGTTCTCTTCCTCCATTTGTCCCAAATTCTCTGTTTCCACTTCTTTGTAGAAATTTTTGGATCGCAAGGTAAAGCCTCTTCGCCTTTAGATCTCATCATTGTCATACAAATCCAAGAACGAATACCACAGTCCTGGATACTTGTTAGCTCTATACCAAAATGATCTATAAACTCTTCAACTTTGGAATTATCCACAGAAACACAAATAAACGATGTTGTTCTACTTTCTATTAGAAAATGACAGAGATAGCTAGTGAATGAATTATGCTTATGCTTAGAATCCACAATTGCAGGAAAGGAAAGAATTTAAGCTCATAAACACCAACAAATTTTATCCTGGAAACCTCCAAAGGAGGAAAAACCAGTCGGGAAGGGCAATTGCTCTTTCTTCCCACTTTTATTGGCCAATTCAAAATAACAAGTACAAAATTTACAATAAGTATGAAAGAGAAGTAGATAATATCTCACACTTCCTCCCAAATACTTGTTTGCTCTGTCTCAACACTCCTTTCTTCTACAAAACACAATTCTAGCACTAAGAACTTCTTGCTCACTTGCTTTCATGCTTGATCCTATTCTCTTCTACAAACATGTATTTATAGCCTTTCTCATGTCCTCCCATGCACTAGAGAATGGGAAAGGTCATGGAGGAGAAGAGACACGAACAACCTTCCAAATTTTGGGCTGTTGTTTCATTTTTCATATTTTTGTTTTTTTGTCCGAAAGAGCCAAGACCGCCGCCCAATGCAAACCGGTGGTCCTAGGACCGCTGCCCTAGTTGGGTGGCGATTCTATAACCGCCGCTCTGCACAGAGCGGCGGTCCTATTACTAAAAAGACAAAACCTCCGTGTATCATTTTTCCTTCTTCGTGCTGATTGTTTTGATAAAGTAGATTCATTTTGGATCCATTTGCATTTGCAATGGCCCCCAAAACAAAGACCCTACATGGACCCATGCGAGACGTAATTGATAATCAAGTTTTTGTACATATTGTAAGAAACACATCAAGGGGGGGGGGGGGGAACAACACTTCACTGGTCAAAGAGGCCAAGTTACCCCATGTGATGCACCTGATATTGATGTCATTAGGTTGGAAATGAAAAACATGCTTGAAAAACATAGAGAAGAGAAGGCTAGGCAAAAAGAGATGGAAGCTGAAATAGGGAGGAGGGAACATGCCTTGAGTGTTGAAGGATCTTGCTCTGACCCTTCTGTCGACTATTAGAGACCCCTTTCGGTATATGCCTCCCCCATCCACTCATAGTCAAGAAAACCGGCCTCAAAAAAGAAAGACCATTCAAAGCTTTTTTCCATCTTCCACACCTGCTAGTGCCTCCATGCCAACAGAAAATCAGCCCACCTTGGATAACCATTGGAAGAAGCAATACAAAGAAGCAACTTTTGAGTACATTGCTAGATGGTGGTATGATGCAGATATCATTTTCAATGTTGCCCGCTCACCTTATTACCAGCCTATGTTTGATTCCATTGTTGTTGGTAAGGGCTTCAAAGGCCCTAGTATGCATGACTTGAGAGGATCACTTTTGAAGAAAGAAGTTGCATCCATAGATGAATATTTGAAAGGTTGCAAAGTTTCATGGGCCAAAATAGGATGCACTATTATGTCAAATGGGTGGAGTGATGGCAAAAACCGCACAACAATAAATTTTCTTGCCTCTTGTCCACAAGGTATAATGTTTTTGAAATCAATAAATGCATCTGATAGGGTGATAGATGCAAATTTGTTGTTTGAGCTTTTGGATGAGATTGTTTTAGAGGTGGGGGTGGAAAATGTTGTACAAATCATAATAGATAATGCCTCTAACTATGTTCTTGCTGGTAAGATGTTAGAGGCTAAACACAAAACAATATTTTGGACTCCATGTGTTTCACATTGCATAGACCTCATGCTTGAGGATATAGGGAAAAAATATTGGATCAAGAACATTATAGAGCATGACGAAGCATGACCAAATACATCTACAATCACTCATGGGCTATGTCACAAGGTTCACCGAATTTTTACCTAAAAATTTGAAATTCGGCGATTAAAATCCCGCAGCAATAAGTTCGCCCAAATTCGTTGTTGTTCGTGAGGGTTTCTACATGTGGCCAGGTCGTATGCCACGGAGGCAGTCGTATGCCACGGATGACACTGACTGGGCCGGCTTAAAGAGTTGCGATGATTGGGCCGAGCTCAGGAGTTCACCGCAAATCTCAACGTTGTGCTCGCAAAAAATCCTTTCAGCTTTCAGCGCTTTCACTTTGCTGTAATTTTCTTTTTATTTTGTTTATTATTCATTCGTTAGGTATTCTTATTTAATTTTAGATGTTAATTCTTTTTATTTTATATTATTACGTATTAATATCTTTTTATACTAATACGTTATTCTTATAAAGTTATACGTATTAATATTTTAGTAATATTAATCTTTTTATTGGAATATCTTTGCTAATATGTATTAATAGTTTATATATTAATAATTTATTTTTAATTTTTAATTTATTTGTTTTTAATCTTTATTTTATTTATATTTTTATTTTTATTTTAAATTTATTCAAATGTCTATAAGTATTTTTATTTTTTATTTTACATAGAGTTGAACTTAATGGTGATTTTTTTTTCAAACTTTACCTAATGGCGAACTTCAACCGAATTTTATCCTCGCGAACTTGAACTCGAACTCGAACCTTGTGACTTAGCTCATGAGTATTGAACCTAATGAGGAAGAACACCGAGGGTAGAGAACTTGTTAGGTCAACCATCACAAGATTTGCAACAAACTTCCTCACGTTATTGCAATCTCTTCTTTCCCAAATAAAACTTGAAAAAAATGTTTTCAAATGATGAATGGAATGCATCAAAGTGAAGCCGGAAACAAGATGGGAAAGACAAAGAAGAAACTTTTTGATAATTTATTTTGGAAAAAAAAGCTAAAATTGTGAAAGTTGTCGAGCCTCTTGTTAAGGTGTTGCGGTTGGTGGATGGGGAAAAATTAGCCATGGGCTATATTTATGAGGCTATGGATCAGGCAAAGGAGCGAATAAGGCCGAATACAAAGACAGGGTAACTAAGTATGGGCCTATATGGGAGATCATAGATAATAGATGGAACAATCAACTCCATCGGCCTATACATGCAGCTGGGTATTTCTTGAACCCGAAATATCATTACAGAGCTCAGCTTGGAGAAGATCAAACAGGAGAAGTAAAAGATGGTTTGTACGAGTGCCTAGAGCGCATGGTCCCTGATGAGATGCAACAACTTGAGGTTCACCGACAGATCAGCTTCTTCAACAGAAAGCCACAGTACCTTTGGGAAAAACCTTGCAAAGATTGCAAGGGATGTGGACCAACCAGGTAAGAAATTCTAAGTTTTTTGAAGTTCATTTGATTAAAAAATTTAATGAATAATCATGAATTTTTAGCATAAGACAATCTAATTTGTTGAATTACGCTTTAGCCTTTAAGTTATAAGTTTTAATTTTTAATTTTTATCGTCATTGTTTACTAATTAAACATTTACACTTTTTATCGCAACACATTGGTGGGATTCGTTTGGTAGTCAATGTCCTCAATTGCAAAAGTTTGCAATTAGGATCCTAAGCCAAACTTGCAGTGCTTCTGGGTGCAAGCGCAACTGGTCCGTCTTTGAGCGGATTCACACGAAGAAGAGAAATCATTTGGAACAACAATTGAATGATCTTGTCTTTGTGCAGTACAACCTTTGGCTAACCAGACAGGTTCTAAAACCGAAGACTGATCTCGATCCCATTGTCTTGGATGATATAGATCCAACCTCGAAATGGGTAGAGGAGAGTCAGCTAGCAGAGTTTGATCGCGATGACTTGGGGTGGATGGGTTTGGATCAGGAATCTGATGAGCCATTAGCAACACCGCCGCCACCATCACGAGACATAGCAGGCACTAGTCGCACTCGTGCTACTCCCCGACCCCATGCCAATACAGTTGTTGCAAATGTACCTAAGGATTTGGATGAGTCCAAGTCAGAGCCAGAGGTCGGTGATGATATTGATGAGGATGACCTTGAGGATCCCATTTCAGGCGGTGCAGAGTTTGATGATTGATCATTGATGTCATCTAGTTTATTCTAGAGTTTTGTAACTTGTAGTATTTTTAATGTATCAATGATCATAGCATGTTGTTTTTTTGGAGTCTCGGACTATGGAGGCCATTTAGAGCCTCATTGTTTATGTATTTTGTTTGAATCTCATATATGATATATGTATTGTGTATTGGACTTGGAGTTCGTGCCATTTTGCTATAAACACCTTTCTTACATATATATAAGAGCAAACTTTGCATATTTTGTGTAATTGTTGGAATCATGCTTTTTAACCTTTCAAATATATTATTTTAATTAAAAATATAAAATTTTATGTATTTTTAGTAAACCGGTTCATTAAGTTTGAACTGTCTCGATTCCGGTCCGGACCTCAGCCGGTTCCGAGTCCGGTTCCGATTTTTAAAACATTGACGCAGCCCCTTGATTCTTGTGCACGTGCCTTAATAGTCACCCAATCCTTGTGCACTTTGTTCCTTTCACATGCTTCTAAGCCCAAAGCTTATTTCTTGTGTCTCAACTTCTCACGCAAATCGGCCCTTGTACTTTGATTGACTACATATTTAAATAACATAACCGAATGGAGCCACGCATTCTTCAAAAGCTTTCTCTTTGAAAATAGTTCTTTGACTAGGTAGAACTCCATCAAGTTGCCTCATAACCTTTGTAAAGGTGTAGTTCCCGAGTTGAATTCCTAAGTTCCCGGATTCCACCTCCCCAAACTCCCAAATTATGAACCTCCCAAATTATTGGACAACCATCCATATTGAGTGACATCCACAGTGCTCCATCAAGTTGTCTCATGACCCTCATAAGGGTATAATTCCCAAGATCCACAAACTCCCAAACTAACTAGGCAGCCATCCATGTTGAGCTTCATCTACACTTGATCCCTTCTTATCTTCAAAGTGTGGGCTTCTTAAAATATGTATTCTTCATTAGCGAATTTTTCACCCATTTGGTTTGTCTTTGAGCTTTCCCTTGTTGTATTTAGAAGGCAGATTGTTTAACAAAATAGCTTTGGCATCTTCGTGATCTACCATAACATTGACTTCTACTAACTATCTGATGCGAATCCTCATATTGTTTATGTGGCTAGACATAGTGACTTCATCATCCATTTTACACACTATTTGATTATAGATCTGTAAATTAATGTAACTGGAAAATACAAAGTTTATGGAGCAACTTCTTTGATAAGCCTTTAAACCAATAAGCATAAGGTATGCTTGACTACTACCAATATTTAGATATTAATGAGCCTTGAAGTAACCAAAATCTATATACCTTTATTATCTCAATATCATGAGATGATAACCTTAAAAAAATGAGTATTAATAAAGGTCTACCATGAATTTTGCTACCGTCATGCTTTCTAATCTTCACAACCTCGCACATCATATTCCCCAAGCCCTTGGTGAACCCAACTCTTGAACCGAATTTAGCACTTAAACCCTAAGTTGCCTTAGGTTTTATTCTATTGAACTCTCTCCACTCACTCATGGATCCCTCTCAAGGCCCTATAGTGTTTGTTGCGAATATCTTCGTACTCACCCCGAATGTCGACAAGAACTTCTTTTGCAAGTCATACAAACCAAGCACGTTCATCTTAATGTTACTGTGATTATGTGCTCTCTATGTTCATTGATGTAAATCTTATTATTAAGACCATAATCCTTGAACCCTTAGTCGGGATCTTCCATTATATATAATAGTCAACAAACAATGTCTTGGTCAAGCGGCCCTTATGGACAATAATATTTGTAGCATCTCCTTTCTACACCAATTCGGACTTTCGGCCGCCATTCTTACCCCATATACCATGCACATCAAAGGCTTTGATAATACTCCACGACAAGTACTCAAGCAAATAATCTTGCCTATTACCATGGGGATGCACACTCTTGATACTATATGAGTCAAGTCATGCCTAATCATCTCAATTACAATATTCTTCTAGGTCGGCCTTCGATCCATGCTATGCACATTGTACCCTCTACCCTCCATGCTTGTCTCAAGTACTATCATCAAGGATCTTCCTACATTATTCGCCTATCCGGATCCATTCAAGCATTGTGCTACTACTACCACCCATGACGATTTATATATTCCTCACGTCAATTTGGATTGGCCCGAGGTTAACCAAATATATCCGACCACCACCACCTGCTACTTACCATCAATATGGAATGGGTTGTCAATATTTATTATAGGAGGGATTTACAGGACCAAAACTTGGCCGATTTGAGCAAGGCATCCACACACTTATAATACCCCTACCTACTCTCTTTATTAACATCTTGTTTATATTGCTCGGTCATTATATGTACTGAAATTAGCTCCAACATCAAAGATATCACCATGGGAAGTTAATATGGTAACCTTCATGACATCCCTAAGGTTCGTCCATCCTAACCTCATTAATGATAGTGCATCTTCCGACATTCCTACCTTGGATGAATTAACTAAAGAAGAAGCCCTTCTTGACTACTTGGGTGCCTACAAGGACCTTCTTTCTTACATAAGATTAGGTTTCCTGCACCTTGCGTATGCGCATGCCTATTTTGGGGAGGTGATTCTTATGATATCTCTAGTGATACCCCTAACACTATTCCAACACATCCCTATATAGAACGATCCACGCTACTCAATGAAGAGACTAGTTCATTCAACTTTGCACTAACGCAAACCCTCGACTTGTTTCCCGGCATTTGCTTCTCTTAACATTCAAGAGCGAAATGTGCATCAACAAGTGTTACATAATTTTCCAAATCTCTTTACATGGAACTATAGAGATATGTCTAGTATTCATCCCTCTGTTGCCATGCATAACATCGTCTTACATGAACATGTTAAGCTAGTCCAACAACGCATTCGCAAAATGCATCCTCATGTCGCTTTATTAGTTAAGAAGGAAATACAAAAGCTCCTTGAGGTTGGCTTTATTCGCGCCATCAAATATCTGCAATGGGTTTCTAACATAGTCCTGGGCTCTCTAAACCCAACAGCGACATTCATGTTGTACGACTTTTGTGATTTAAATAAAGCTTGCCCCAAGGATAGCTTCCCCTTCCGCAAATCAATATGATTGTGGATTCCACTATTGATAATGACATGTTATCTTTCATGGATGGTTTCACAGGATATAATCAAATAAAAATTAACCCTGTTGATCAAGAAAAACATATTTTACTACCCCTTAGGGTACCTTTTGCTATACGGTTATGCCCTTTGGATTAAAGAACACAAGTGCCACTTATCAACAAGCTATGACACACATCTTTCATGATAATGTTCATAAAATTATTGAGGATTACATTGATGATTTACTAGCCAAATCTATCCATCGTCAGGATCATGCCACTAATCTCTATCATATCTTCAAAAGCTTAAGCCAATACAATGTCCACTTGAATCCAAAAAAATGTGTTCGAGTCACTTCTAAAGCAAGTTGCTCAACTTTATCATCTCCCAACGAGGCATTGAGGTTGACCACGAAAAGATCCAAGCTATCATGGACATGCCCCTCCACGCAATTTAAACAACTCTAGTCTCTCCAAGGTAAGATTCAAGCCATTTGTCGTTTATCACACAATTGGCGAAAAACACAACCCTTTACATGCCTCTTATAAAAAATACTTCTTTTGAATGGGATCTTTTGTGTCAAAAAGCATTCGATGACATAAACCACTATTTGCTCAATCCTTGATGCGCACACCACCTATCCCCTGGTCGGCCCCTCTATGTTTCAGCCACTTTGCCCATGCACTTGGCGCTTTGTTAGCACTATACGATGACAATAATCGTGAATGCATCATCTATTATATCACACACTTTTTTATATCGCCTTATAAACATAACTATAGTCCCATAGAAAAGCTCTACTTAACCTTAGTTTTTGTCACCGACAAGTTACGACATTACATGATTAACACCAAAGTCCATGTTATCACCAAGGTTGACCCTTTACGCTACTTGCTTTCTCGCACCCATTTATCCAATCGAATAGCCCATTAGGTCATGCTCCCGACTAAATTCGATCTCAAATTCATTAATCAAAAATCTATCAAAGGACAAGTCATCGCAAATCAATTAGTTGATGCCCCCTTATTTGACTCTACCCGAATAAACAAAGAATTTCGCGATGAATTTACCACCTACAACATTAATACGTAAGCTTGGATGGTGTTCTTTGATGGGTCTAAATGCACTACCGATATTGGCGCGGGCATTGTCTTTGTTACCCCTCACAATGAAACCATGCCCTTCGCTTGTCGCCATGGTTTTTCCCGCACAAATAATACCGCCGAATACGAAGCTTTGAAGTTTGGCCTTTACATTGCACTAACATTAAAGGTGCACCACATCCGTATTTTCAAGGACTCACGCTAATTGTTAATCAAGTACAAGATGTGTATCACACGAGGATCATCTCATCCCCAACAATAACCTAGTCCAACAATTGTTATCCACCTTTGACTCATACTCTATCTCTAACATTCCGTGAAAAGATAATCGGCACGCGAGATGTCATGGCCAATGCCATCTCACTCATCCCTATCAATATAGCTAATGATTGTGCCACTTTCACTATTAAGCAATCACTGCAACCCTTCAATCACCCATGATACTCTTAGTACTCAAAATGTACTCGGTGTTACTCGCGAGATCGACAACTCGTAATGGTATGATGATATTTACAATTTTCTTTATTGACAAGTCCTCGTGAGCTAACTCCTCCCCACAAGATGGACGACTGCGACGAGAAGCCATACAATATACCCTTCTTGGTGGGACTTTCTTCAAACGATCTTTGGACGAACGCTTTATTACGATGCTTAGGCACTAATGATGCCCAAATAGCCCTCTCGAAATGCACAACAAAGAGTAGTATGGTGGGCATTTTAGTGGTAAAACAATGAGCCAAAAGCTACTACACCAAGCATACTATTGGCCCATTATGGAGCATGATTGTCATGAATATGAAAACGATGCAATCAATGTCACAAATACAACAATCTTAACCATGCATCGTCCCATGTGTTACAATCTATCATCTCCCGTGGCCATTTTCATTATGGGGCTTCGATATCGTCAAGTAAGCTTAACCCGACATCCACACAAGGGCATAAATTCATCCTCACAGCCACATAATACTTTACCAAATGGGTCAAGGTCGTCCCTCTTGAGATAACTACGGCCGACGATATTTGCAAGTTATTAATCTCACATATTATTACACATTTTGGGGTACCTTCAGCAATCATCACTGCTAACAAGTCAACCTGTAATGTCCCTTCTAGGCAATCAAACAGAAAACAAGGGTTTGGACTCAACCCCAATCAAAACTTCTGATTTTTATTACAGCCACTTGTCAATCACTTCAAACCCTTGAGGAGCAAACTGAAAATGCCATTAGCAACCAAGAGCGATCTGAATATTTATGGCAGCAAAGGAATCCATATGACAGCCAACAATATCACCACTTAGCCCTAGCAATGACCTGATTTTTATTTCCTAGGGCAGCGAACTGTATAGGAACTTCACATCAACATACAACCATGCAAAAGAGCTGAAAATGCTTCCAAATAATTAATTCAACCATGGAAATATTTATTAATCCAAATTACACCAAAATAATAGAGAAAATAAGTGATCACACCTAGCTGTAATTAATTTTAGGACAGCAACAATACAGCCAAAACCAAGGGCTGGAAATGATAGATAAACTTCTCCAAAAATCACCAAAATGTAGATTCCAACCTTATAAAATATGAAGAACAAGAATATCAACTCAAAATACTAAATTGTGCCCTAGATGGCACCGAACTCAACCCCCAAGCAAGTCGCCTAGGGCTGGAAATGAAGAACAACTGCATAAAATCACTTTGAAGTTCCAATGTGACCTCTGTGTGAGATCACCCTTGCACACAAGAGGGTTTTGTCCCCTAGTGTGATCCTATTGAAGGGTTTCATCCTCAATAGGTGACCAAGGAAGGGTTTTCGTCCTTCAATGGCAAGAAGAGAAGCTACTTGCTCCACCTCTAAGAGAATTCAATATCCAAAATAGCATAATCCTCCTTTAGCAAGTTGAACCACCTTATATAGGCCTTGAAGATGTCAATGGGCAAATAGAATCCTCTAGAGAGGACCGACCACCTTAATGAAGGAAAAGAACATTAAAGTCACCATGTAGGCCTCCCACAAGACCGACCTCCATAATGAAGAAATAGAAATCCTCCTTGCATTGTTTGACAAGTCTTCCACCACCTAGTCGAACCACTCCAATGCCATGATTAGTAAATAAAATAATTAATTACGAAAGTACAACACTTACAACCATGGCGAGTTCCCCTCCCTTGTTGCTTTCCATTGAGCACGAGATAATACTAAGAGGGGGTGAATCAGTATTATGATATTATTTCAAACTTCAATACTTAAACTTAGATCTATAATCACGAGCAATGTGAATATATCAAATCAATCAAAGAACACAAAACTTAATGCAAGTAGACACAGATATACGTGGAAACCCTTTCGGAGAAAACCACGAAGAAACTTCTTCTTTATATATATTTCTCAAAAATTTGTAGGCACCAACCTACTGGAGACACCAATCCCCAAATTACGCTTTGTAGGCACCAACCTACAGGAGCACCCACCCCTTTTGCTAAGCACCAACTCAACAAGAGACACCGATCTCTTCGAATATGAAGGCACCAACCTTCCTTACAAAATTTGCTTTCCACTTTTGAACTTGTTGCTTCCTCAACGAATAATGGAAAATTCTTCTTCTTACTTTCAGATTTGCTGTTCTAAAATTATGCCCTTATGCTTCCTCTTCTTCTTCTTTTTCCTTAAGATATTCAACTTGAATCCATGCTTAATAAGTCTCATATGAATCTTCTTATATAGCCTTTCGTACCTTTTCGAAAAGACACATCGTTCCAACCGACACAACCTTTCCATTAACACAACTTAATTAAGTGCATTAGTTGGCTAAAACCAAAGAATAATTAATGCAGCCCATAATTATTAAATGCACATTAATCAATGCAATTAACCACTTGATAGGAGCGCTGCCCCTCCTTAGACAAATCACTATTATCATTAAATCGCTGCCAGCCATCATTAAATCTTCTTTTTCACCATAAAACATTGCATATGAACACCTTAAAATGCGGATATCTCTCTCTTATGTATAGCTGTGTATATCTCACTTATACCATGATAATCCTCATGCAAAAACGCTTCTTTTCATGTATTTAAACTTTCGTTTTCTACCCTTCTATACTGCTGGTTATTTCCGTTACTTTTTACCATTTCCGTCAATAATTCCATTACTTTCTGATAGATTTCCGTTTACCAGTTCAGCACCTCTTTTGACATCAATGACAATATTTCCAACAGCTTCTTTGATACCCATGGGAAGAGGAATGGGCATAAGGTCTTCCATAGCAAACTAGCTTGGAAAAGGGGACATTACACTTCCTTTAAAAATCAGGCAGTCAAAAGTTTTGTGCCAAGTTCAAAATCAAGCATACATTCTCAACTCCTTATTACTCCCAAGGAAATGGTCAAGTCAAGGCTACTAATAAGACCATCATCAAGATTCTCCACAAAATAGTGGCCAAACATGGCACTAACTAGCATAACCGGATCTTGTATGCCCTTTGGGCTTACCGCACCAGTGTTCCCACACCTACAAATGCTACCCTTTTTCTTTAGTCTATGGGCGGAGGTCGTTCTCCCCAACTAGAAACTCCTCACTACGTGTCTCAATGATAGACAATGATTATCGGAAAAGCGATTACAAGAATTCAAAATGCTCGATTCCCACCGAGTACAAACCCTTGAGCATCTTTGCATGTAACAAGACTGCATCAAACGAGCCTACAATATGAAGGTCTGCACCCTCATCCTCAAAGAAAATCAAAAGCATACTAACACGGAGGATTCCCTTGAAGGTAAGTTCAAACCTAATTGGCTTGGTCCCTATGTAGTCACCGAACAACTTTGTTATGGTGTTTATCATTTGGCATCCCTTGAAGGTAAACCAGTTAAAAACCCCATGAACATCATGCACTTGCGACACTATTACACTTAAAATATTTCGTTGTAAAATACTTCACAAACATCCAAATAATCACATAATACAAAAACATTTAAATATGAACAAAAGTAGGAAATCAAGACCTATTCTAGTTTACTTGACTACCCCTTACTTTATACATGATGTTGGTTACATTGATTTGATACATAGCATATATATTCTTTACACACATGCGTTCACAAGGTATCTTGAGTTTAATGCGAGAACATTTACATATTGTTACACAATGATGGGAACTAGCTTGGTTCCTTACACTAGTCTCTTGGGGGCATCCTCCACACTTTACAAGTGCTTTTGTTTCATTCCATGTCACTTTACACCTCCCTCATCATGCATATTTACATACTTGGTGTTTATTGCTATCTATTGGATCCACATAGCTGACACGTGTTTTGTGCAATGCTGAGTTATCTTACTAGCTCTATTATCGCTATTACTAGTTGTTACACTTATTGTCACTACTTGTTTATGTGGATTCATTCCTTGATTGCTTACCACATGGATTTCTTTGATTGCGATGTTATGATTGTTTGTTTTGTAAGGCCTACGGGCCTTGCTTGTCTTGCGACACCATGGTATCCCATGTTTGTGGCTTCATGCCTATTTTGCAAATATGCACTTACTTCTCTTAATGTGACACATTGTGCCTTCTACCGCGATTGTCTTTTGACACCATGGGTGTCCCATGTTTGTAGCTCCATGCCTTACATTTGACTATGTTTATACATGCTCTTGCTTACTTGATCGCACATAGTTGTCTCTATTACTCTATTGTTTCTAGCTTACATTGATGCTTACACTATTGTTTTTTCTATGGCTTTTGACATGATTACTATGTTGATTCTATACACTTGTTTTATTATCGAGTAGGACATGATTGTTATTATTCTCTATTGTTACTAATCTTTTACTCATGCCCCTTGTAACTTACTTTGAACTATGTCATTTGTATTTGTACCTATGTAAAAATCATGTAAATGTCTGGTAGAATTTGTAAAAACTTGAAATTTGAGTGAAATTGCTCTCTGTCAAGGAACATTATGGAGAGTTCAAGACCCTTACCACAGTCCGGACTATTCTGTTCGGTTTTGACCATGCTTGAATTCTGCCACATTTCAGTATCTGTGACCTTTTTTGAGGATCAGAGCCTTGTAATGATTTGTTCCTATGTCTTGTAATCTATTTGAATTTGTAGAAATACCTTGTTGATTGCCCTCTCTTTTGTAGAAATACGTGTTTTGTGCAGTGCTAAGTTATCTTACTAGCTCTATTATCGCTATTACTAGTTGTTACACTTATTGTCACTACTTGTTTATGTGGATTCATTCCTTGATTGCTTACCACATGGATTTCTTTGATTGCGATGTTATGATTGTTTGTTTTGTAAGGCCTACGGGCCTTGCTTGTCTTGCGACACCATGGTATCTCATATTTGTGGCTTCATGCCTATTTTGCAAATATGCACTTCTCTTAATGTGACACATTGTGCCTTCTACCGCGATTGTCTTTTGACACCATGGGTGTCCCATGTTTGTAGCTCCATGCCTTACATTTGACTATGTTTATACATGCTCTTGCTTACTTGATTGCACATAGTTGTCTCTATTACTCTATTGTTTCTAGTTTACATTGATGCTTACACTATTGTTTTTCTATGGCTTTTGACATGATTATTATGTTGATTCTATACACTTGTTTTATTATCGAGTAGGACATGATTGTTATTATTCTCTATTGTTACTAATCTTTTACTCATGCCCCTTGTAACTTACTTTGAACCAAAGGTGTTACGCGAGGGACGCGTCCCCCGCTTTCAACACGTCCGGACGTCCCGACATCCCGGGATGCGAGGGACGTGGGGAAACGCTTCCCCACGTTTCTTTCTTTTTGGGAATGGGGCGAATACGCCTGGGACGGGCCGGAGGGGGCAAAACATCTCGGGACGTCGGGGACGTGGGGGACGGCGGGGGGCGTCCGGACGTCCCCGGGAACTTCCCGGGGACATCTAAACGCTTCCCCCCCCTTACGGCCGCGCGCCTTTTAAAAAAAAAAAGACTTTTAATAGACAAAAACACATTTTTTTTTATTGTATATGACTAATAGCATAAAAGTAACATTCCTAACCTAACCCTAACCCTAAAAGTGCTATTTTATGTTATAAATTTACAATATGGGCTCATTTCATATTCACACCAAGCAAGAGCAAGAGCAAGAGTGAGAGTGAGAGCAAGAGCAAGAGCAAGAGAGCAAGAGCAAGAGCAAGAGGAAGAGCAAGAGTGAGAGCAAGGGCAAGAGCAAGAGCAAGAGCAAGAGCAAGAACAAGAGGGAGCAAGAGGTATTTATAATTTTATTTGCTTACAATACATGTTAAAGTTTTTTTTTTTTTAAATTTAGATTATATTTGCATTTGTTAGGGGCTGTTTTTTAGCATTTGCATCTACATTCACAATGTAATCATGCATATAGTTTGTAGGATTTTAAAAATGCATATTGCATAGGGTTTGGTTATACAAACTACAATGTAAATGGTTACGTTTTTTTTTTTTTTTAATTACATTTTTATTTCTAGTTTAAAATTTATATTATTTTTGCATTTTTTAGGGGTTGTTTTTTAGCATTTGCATCTACATTCATAATGCAATCATGCATATAGTTTGTGGGATTTAAAAAAATGCATCTTGCATAGGCCCTAGGGTTTGGTTGTAAAATTTAAAATTTAAATGGCTACGTTTTTTAAATTAATTCATTACATAATCAATCAATCATATAGTTATGGTTGTTTTTAATTCATTGCAGCAATCATCACCATGAGTTCTTCTACTGAGACTGAGTATGAGTATGAATCAGAGCATGAATCAGAGCAGGAGAGGGTTGAACGGGAAGTTGAGATAGGTGGCCGTGGAAGAGTTGGTGATGCCACAATGGGGGAGAGTGAAGAAGGACAAATGTAGTGGCAAAATCGGCAACTAGTAGTTCAATCGAAGTACTACCATTGCTCCTCTCAAATGTTGTCCAAATTTGCCATTGGACCATTTGATAAGAAGAAGCCATTGCAACAATTTGCCCAAATAATTGATAACCCCAAGTCTGGAGGGGGGAGCAAAGTATGGAAGTGCAACATATGTGCACTGACTTGGCATGGTAGTATCACTAGGACCAATGCACACTTGTTGCATCTTACAGGAAGGGGGGTTGGCACTTGTAAGGGTCTTTCACTAGAGCAGAGAGCTGAGATGGTGAGAATCTTCAATGGAAATACCACGGACAAAGTGCCAGAAGTTCGTGGTTCTACGGCTAATACTCCATTGAGCGCTCATAGGACTGGCAAACTTACTAATACTCTGGCTGGTTCTAGTTTTGAAGTGTCAGAAGTGGAAAGCAGAGGGAAGAGAAAGGCCGTGGGGGCAGCCCCAAATTCAGTTATTGACATGTTTGATTCAAAGGCAAGGGAAGAGGCAGATGATGCTATTGGGAAATTTTTCTATCTTTGCTTGGGATTCCATTTAATGTTGTTCGCTCTCCTTATTACAAGGAGGCTATGGCTAAGGTTGCAAAAGTAGGTACAAGTTATGTGACTCTTGGAGACACAAAACTCAGGACAACAATCTTGGATAGAAACTATTCCAAGGTTAATGTATTAATGGAGGAGATGAAGGTGACATGGGTGTCACATGGATGCAGCATTATCATGGATGGGTGGACGGCTATTAGACACCGTCCTCTCATCAATATCATTGTCTCTTGCAAAAATGGACCATACTTCTTGAGAGCAATTGATTGTTCTGGGAAGCGAAAAGATGTTGAGTTTCAGTTTTAGATTTTGAAGGATGCCATTGAGGAGGTTGGACCTTCAAATGTTGTACAGGTTATCACAGATGCAACTTATGTGTGCAGAGCAGCAGGCAAGCTAGTGGAGCGGGAATATAGGCATATTTATTGGACTCCATGTTGTGTGCATGCCATGAACAATGCACTGAAAGACATAGGGAAGATTCAGTGGGTTAACCAGATAGTGACTGATGCCAGAGATGTGCAGAAGTTCATATGCAATCACCACACATCATTGGCACTTTTTCAAATTTTTCAAGAAGGAATTTTTGAAACCAGTTGACACCCGCTTTGCATCCTATTTTATTTTGTTGGAGAGGATGTCTGAGTTGCAGGAGCCCCTGCAAATTATGATTATGACACAGGATTGGACTAGGTGGCGTGAGTCCAAGACAGATCAAGGGAAAAGAGTGAAGGAAGTGGTGTTGCGGGAAACATTTTGGGTTGATATGAAATACATCATATCAATTATAGCTCCAGTTTTTAGTGTCATCAAATATGGGGATTCTAACAGCCCCAATCTTGGTGAGATCTACGAGTGCATTGATAGCATGCTTGGGCAAATGAAGGCAGCTATTCGGGTGAGGGACCCCACTTTGGAGTTCTATAATGAACATATACAGCCCATTATTCAACGGAGATGGGAGAAGTTGAACACTCCTCTTCATATGGCTGCGTATGCACTGAATCCCAAATGGTATGTGGAGAGGCCAGGCAGAGTTGTCCCATTGGATGATGATGAGGTGAAGAAGGGCCTTATGAAGGCTTTTAAAAAAATGTACACTCCACAAGAGGCTTCACAGATCAGAATGGAGTGGCTTGACTTCACTGAACTCGATGGGTACAAAACATCAGCAAAGACAGACAGGGTAACATTAGCACAGGAGAAACCAGTGAGTTGGTGGCGACTGTATGGGCTTCCAGGATTGCTGCGACCACTTGCCATTCGCCTCCTTTCCCAGGTTTCTAGCTCCTCTGCCTCTGAGAGGAACTGGTCTACGTATGGTTGGATACACTCTGTTAAGAGGAATAGGCTTACCTCTGCGAGAGCGGAGAAGCTTGTAGCTGTACACAGTGCTTTGCGTCTTATAGATCGCAAGACACCTGAGTACAAACAGACTCCAACATTACGGTGGGATGTAGATCCCGAGGAGCCGAGGCAGGTTGAAGAGGACAACACTGTGCAGCGAGGATTGATTGGGCTTACCTTTGAGGACGAGGATGCTAGTACCAGCGAGGAGGAGTTCATGGATATTGCTTCAGATGGAGATTCTGATTTTTAGGCTGATACTTGTAGTTGTCCTCTTTTTTTGTAATATTGACAATAGACAATTGTTGGTGTATTTGGCTATGAGATTAATGATATGAATATTAGCTATTGTCACTTGATCAATCGTATTTTAGAATGGTTTTACTTTTATATTTTGTAATATTAATATATTTCAAATTTCAGCTTGTCTCATATTCAAGAATCAAAATTCAAATATGTATTATGAATTTTCAATTTATGACATTAACATATTGATATTAGACTTTATAGTGTATTTGATGTTTATGAGTTCAAGTTTCACCTTATTTAAATCTCAAATGGTTTTATTTCAGCTTATTTATATAATTTAGTCACTATATCTTTTTATTTTAAATATTTATATATTTTTTAATCAGCCGTCCCCCCGCCGTCCCCAAAATTTAGAAATTTTTTGCCGTCCCGGAAACCCCGTCCCGCCGTCCCCCGTCCCCGTCGTCCCGTAACTATGCTTTGAACTATGTCATTTGTATTTGTACCTATGTAAAAAATCATGTAAATGTCTCGGTAGAATTTTGTAAAAACTTGAAATTTGAGTGAAATTGCTCTCTATCAAGGAACATTATGGAGAGTTCAAGACCCTTACCACAAATCCGGACTATTCTGTCGGTTTGACCATGCTTGAATTCTGCCACATTTCAAGATTCAGACCTTTTTTGAGGATCAAAGCCTTGTAATGATTTGTTCCTATGTCTTGTAATATGTTTGAATTTGTAGAAATACCTTGTTGATTGCCCTCTCTTTTGAGGCGCTTGAGATAAAACATAAAGTTGCAAAATGTGTTTGTGGGTGTGGACCTCGAGAAAATTTTCAAAATTCCAAATAAGCAATTTGAGCACGAACACCTCATGTGGGCATGGCAAGGGCCATTCCGTCTAAGGTCCTGCTTTTTTCACATTGGAGCAAACCGGGCCTAGATCCGTCTACATTGTTGTGGTCTGTGGATTTAGTGGTATGCATCAAAGCAATACTACAAGCTTTGTGAGACCGATCTTTCCCCTTCTCTTCCCCGATTCTCAATTATGGAAAACATTGAAGTAAAATCGTGAGCTTTGTAAATTGATATTTCCTCCTCTCTCTTCACATTCTCGAATGGGGAAAGTATCAAAGCACATGGGTTCTTCGTAGTCTAATCCTTCCTCCTTTACTATCTTCTATGGCACAACATTGGGGACTAATCACCCCCATTCTCCGACATCTCCATAGAACATTCGACTCTCAAAGGCATGGCAACCACAGGAGCTCCTCCATTCACAAAACAAATAGGTGTTTTCTTTCCATGTTTTTGCAATTTCGAGGGGGAGGACTGTCATGTCCCTTTTTGGAAGTTGATTTATGAAGACCTTAACCCATTCTTCTCCTCGTGGGTCTAAGGAAGAAAGCAAGGGGAATATCTGGATTATATTTTTATTGTTGTTTAGGTAGTTATTTCAATTATTATCATGTATCCTATAGGGAAGCCTAGCGCTCCAATAGAGTAACTTAAGTAATTAGGAAATAAAGGTATTATGAGCATGTAGGCTCCAAATATCATTTGAATATTTAAAAGCACTTACCTTAAGGGGTTGGCCATCATTTTATATTGTAAAAGCACTCCTTGTGGCTATATAAGGATGTCGCTTGAGCATTATTGATGCATGTTTTTTGTGATTATTCATATTTTGGTGAAAGATGGCTAGTGTATCGCTTTTATTCTCTCTCTCAAGGACGAAACCCCTTGAGTTGAGGACCTCATCCGAGGACAAAAACCCTTGGTTGAGAACTTGTAAAGGACGAAAACCCTTCATGAGGTTTTGTGTGTGCAAGCTGATTTGAAAAGTATCATTTTCTTGCATGATTGGTCTCTTTAGTGCAATAATATAATTGTTTGGAGTGGAGCGACCCACTTTGGAGTGGTAATTTGGTATGTGTGATGTTAATTTGGCAAATCTGAAATTACTTTCTTGTTCTCTATATTTTCTAAGGCCAAGATCTCGAATTTGGTGAATTTTGGAGGTGTTCTACTATTTTTCCCAAGCTTGATGATGTTCTCTGGTTAGGGTTCCGCAATTAATTTTTTCACATTCAATTCGACTTTTTAACATTTGAATGTGTTTGCTAAGGATTTACTACTAACTTTGGCATAAGGTTTGAAGAATTTTTGCAAGGTTTGATCCATCCTTGAAGGGTTTAGTTCCTCTAGGGAAGTCTCGCCCTAGGAAGGGTTTGAATTACGCTTTTGCAGGGTTATAACAGCAGCTCTATAATCTGATTTGTGAGCTTTTGGCCATTTCCTGAGGCCCCCTAAAAAGGGACATTACATTGAGCAACAAAATAGGCAACTATGCGGTCGAAGCTCGAAAAGCCATAGAGGAGGAGAAGAGCCCACAGGAAGAGCAGAGGAAACAGAAGAGGAGAAAGAGAAACAAGAAGCCATAGAGGAAGAGAAGAGCATACGGGAAGAGCAGGGGAAACAGAAGAGAAACATGAAGCAGATGCAAAGGCCAAGGCAGAAGAAGAAGAGAAATTAAAGAAACTGGAAGAGGCCAAGAAGGAAGAAGAAAACAAGAAGAAAGAGGAAGAGAGTAAGAAGAAAGAAGAAGAGAAGAAACATAGAATCAAAAAAGGCCGCAAAGGACAAGAAAGAGCAAGAGAAAAAGGTCAAGGATGCACAACGCACTGTGGAATCAATTGTGAAAGAGAAGGCGGAAGCTCAAAAGGTCACGAAGCGGGCACCATCACAATCAACAATAAAGCAAAGAAGAAACAAGAGAAACCAAAAGGAGAACAAACTACGGACATTGTGCAAACCACAATAACTCTCTTTGTGCAATCGACCACCGCACAACTACTTGCAGTAGTACCATAAAAGCTAGAACCTCAAATTCAGAACAACCATCCACGGAAGAAACTGCAAAGGGAACACGCAAACGCGTTTTGGTGGGCGTCGTAATCAATCGTGCGAAATACTTTATCACAAGTTGGTCCTCCTTCATCTTACATCCGCATTGTAACCCCCCAAATTGCTCAAACGAGTGTGCAAGCTACCATAGTGTTGGTGAGCACAAATCGAAGTGGATTTGAAGAAGTTGTCATTGCGGACATAGTTGAAGGTGTGCATACATTGCGAAGCAAATATTGGAGCATCCGCATTGCGCAAATGGCACAACAAAAACAACCTTGAGAAGGTGCTTGCACAACTTCAAATCTCATATCAAAGACAATTATCCACAACTTGTCACTATACCATAGGTGAGCAAGTAATGAGTGAAAAATGCAATTAACTACTCGTAGGTAAACTAGTGGACACCTAGAAGGAGAATGAAACTGCTAAGAAAAAATTAAAGCACAAATGGCATAATCCAAGGAAGAAGTGAAGGATGTAGAGCTCCTCTTGCAAGAGTACACGAATATGCTTCAATAGGCCAAGGCACAAGCTAAACAACTCAATTTTGAGCTCCTTGATTGGAACATGTAGCTACAAAATACAATGGCCGACAACAAAATAGATACGAGACATAGGCAAAACAATGCAAGCTCAAATGCCGACAAAATTGGTGATCAAGAACTCGAGAAGGCATTGCAAACATCTCTACAAGCTCGAGACAATATCAAAGGTGACAGATCCTACGAGAATGGGAGCGTAATACACTCGCACAATACCTTTGTTCAATTTCAAGCACAAAGAATACAAGATCGACTAGAAATATTGCAATAGGGCATCCAAAATGTCATCACTCTTCATGGGAAAGTTGCGACAAACGCAAAAGAGGGTGTTTTGTATGAATTCATGCAAGCATTATCACAGTTGCAGATATACTTTGGTAGAGTGAATGAAGCACTCGCATGACTAAAATGTGTACAAGGTAGACTTGGAAGCATTCCTCCCCACCGCAAAGACAATATAGAATACCCCACGGTATATCCTACCACAAATTCTACTACGCAGACTCAAAGCAGCCCAGCTAATGCCACCTCCATCTTTCACTCCAGTTAGTCAACTAGCACAGCCAAGCACCCAAGCAGCAGCCATAAGAAAGAGGAACAACACAATTTTGCGGCAGGTAATAAAAACTTTGATGTATAATTGAGCAAATTTGTTTGGTATCTATAAGTAGGCCCACATAAATTGAAAACCTGCAAGGGCAGTCTCTGAGGGAGTTTCCACAGATTGAAAACCCAAAAGGGCGGTTAAGTAGTGCACTGAGGATGAAAACCGGCAGACGGCTCTCGTCCGTTATCTTGTAGAAGACATTTGACCCATCAAGTAATCTAACTTTCACATGAAACTTTAGAAGCTATTGAAGGGTAAACCTATCTTATCCACACCAAGTTTCAGATCATTTTGAAATGATATGCAAAACAAAGGATATGTCAGCACAACATTTCTTCCCCACACTCTCAAGAAGGTGCTCAAATTGACTAAGTATCTAGCTGATCGCAGGCAGAGTAACGGAGTTTAGCGAATTCATTCCTCGTGTGGACAACCCTATAAAGGAGAGATGGGGAGATTGGTCCAAACCACATCATGTGAGCGTGTGGAAGACGTTTGACTTAACAAAGTAGTCAAATCAGCCTTGGCAGAGCATTCATTCTCAAGTTTCAACAACTCATGAGGTTTGCATTACAAAGGCAAAAATTGTTGCCATGAAGAATCATCTGAGCAAGCAGCATCTAAGAGAAGCTGTTGAAATCACTAAGAGACCAGACAATTTAAACAGGGACAATGGTCTTGGTTTGGGACATGCTTGAAGGCCTGTTATATAGAAACTTTGAGAGAATCAATGCACTGACCTCTAATGTGTTTACAAAATAGGCTTCCTCCCTGATGATGTATCTAGTTTGAGACTTGAAATGTATATTATACGCAATTGTATCCAGAGACTCCCACCATTATTAATGATGATTTGGGACTGGCATTAATTGTGTCTAACTCCACCTTGGTTGTAATAAGTGCTCATTTAATATTTCAGACCTTTTATCTAATGGGAGGGCTCTTAATTAATGCTTGGGGTTAGAACAATATATGTCCCACCTTCATGTAATTGTAACAGTGTTATCTATATAAAGAGCTCTGGATCCATAATCTTTCATCATTCTCATCTAGATGATGGGTCTCAAATGATAACTTTCTTTCTTTACATAGTTATCCAAAACCCTCTTTACAAATGCCATGGATCGCGGAAGCTTTAAATCTTTAATGATATTCAAAAGTTAGTTCTTCATTAAAACTGTCTGTTTATGAGTTGCCAAAAGTGCACTTTCCCACTGTTGGTGAATCAAAACCCAGTAAAATTTTTTGAATCTCCACTAAACTTCATAGATCAATTCTATGAGATGTCTAGCAAATGTATTTAGATTTCATAGCATAATGTAGCCATCTAAGTGAAGAACCCTCTATGAACTACGGCTATCGATCATGTAGTTGTCCACTAGCCATTTACCACCAATCTGTGCCATCCCTTGCTCAAACCTGAGCCGAATGATGTCTTAACTCATGAATCAATTGTCTAAGACAATAGGGATCTATTATGTCAATCAATAATTAATCACAAAAGCACAAAATGTCAAATTTAACCTGAAGCTAGATAATTTTGGACTGAAATAGGAACATGTCAGAATGACATGCTACATAAACACATAAGACCATTAATGAAACAACTTACAGAAGTAGCAGACACAACCAATGAAGTGGATGTCAAAGCAGTGTCAGTAAACAGTTTGCCTCCTACATACAAGCTTGGAAAAATGATTTCTACACTCTTTACTGAAAAGAAGTGTTTAGGTGTTAATCAGACAAAAATAGAAGAATACACTCTACTTCTAGAAAAGAAAGGAGAAGGAAGTCAAAGATGGATAATTGACAATGCCACTACTGCAAAAAAGCAATCATGTAGCCTGGAATTACAAGGTTAGGGCATCTGATCTGCTCAAAGAGAAGGAGAAGAAAATAAGAAAATGAAAGGTAAAATAAAGAAAGTGAAAAGCAACCTATATGTATAATGTAAGAAACGTCGCTTGAAGTTCAAATAATGTGACTGGTTTTAAAGTGAAGGTGAAATTGCATAAAGGTGATGACTTTCAGGCATAGAAACTTCAGTTGATTGGTTCATGCCTCAACATAGATAGTTGTACAGGTGACAGAAGAATTCTACCTCTACCAAGGTGATGGTAGCCTCATGGAGCATTGGCAGCATGTCTAAGTGAGTCGGATGGATAGAGCTCTACCCCTACAATGCATAGGGTTGATGACAGCCTGGTTGGATCCAACTTCAAGGAGGACAAGCTGGCACAAATAAAATTGAAGACTGGGATTTGATTGATTTTGGACTCTTAAATGGTCCAAGTTTTTCTATGAGAATTTTTTTTTGAACAGGGAGTAAATAGTAGTTACTTTCATGTTAAAAGTGTTAGAACATGCAAAGAGAAGAAAGAATACAGAGAAGGCAAACTGCACTGCTCAAATGTCACAGGCAAAGGTTTATTTATATGTGAAGAGGTGGTTACATATTGGTTGAACAGTTACCAACCGAACAACTACATAACTGCATTACATGCTATATAATGCTCTATATTTTAACACCCCCTCTTAATGACTAAACTGGAAACAATACCAAGTTTGTCCCGAAATTTTACAAATTTCCTAAAGCCCATATGTTTAGTCATTACATCTACAGACTGTGCCATAGGTTGTACTTCAAAATCAGCAGTCCATGATTGTGTTGCGGTTGTCGAATGGAGAAGAACCGCAAAACAAAAATTTGGTCGCATGAACAAAGGATATGGCAAGTGGTCCATTGGTTCTTTCTTACATGATTCATTGCCCAAGAATGAATCACCAACGGCCGACAAAGTGTCACCTCATCTCCAAGTCTCAAATCAAAACCTCGGAGAGGTGGATTGAAAAATCTATTCCAAGCTTGTGTATCCCACTAGAGTCTGTACAGAGACTTAGTTATCCTACAATTGAAGTCACCTCAATCATGTCCTTGCAAAACCATGTAGTGCTCATCCAACTTTCTCAATAAGAGAAATGTGACCATTTGTGCAATGGGAGTTAGAACCAACTCCGCAATAGTAGGAGAAATAACCATCTTCGTCTCATCCGTCTCAAAGAATGGCAGAAATAACCATCTCCGCAGTAGTAGGAGTGAGAACCAACTCCTCTTTCTTCTCATCTATTTGCTCATCTATCCCCCTCTGTTGGGAAAGATCTTTCACAACACAATGAGCAAACTGTTCATGCTCTATTGTCCTTCGAGCAAGTACCTCTGAGTGAGTGGCTTGGCATGCCATCTCACCATGCACCGTCAATGCATCTGGAATAGTGGAGTCTCCATCCACAACAAACTATTCTTTAGAATGAGGAAATCCATCCTCCCAAGGCATGTCCGCCTCCCGTACATCTAGGTATAGTGGATACTCCCTCCACAATAAGTGCATGTAGGTTGATTGTATCCAAGTCAACAGATATGTGAGGAATGGCTTCTTCCCAAGGCATTACAACCTCCTGCACATCCTATATGGTGGAGTTGTCCTCCACACATGCATTCATGTTGATCGTAGCAGGATCAACAAGTCGATACTAACCACCTTCCCCAATACCAAGGGCAATTATCCATCTTTGTTTCACATCAGAGACAACACACTTTTTCCCACAGAAATCCACAGAAATATTGGGATTTTCAGTTAATTGACGAATAGATATAAGGTTCTTTTGTAAAGAAGGTACATATCTATACCAACAATTTATGAGCATTATTCAATACAATGCATATATGTCCTATCCCTTCTACTGGAAGTGATTCTTCATCAACAAGTACTACTGATTCAAAACAAATATTTGCAATAAATGAAACATACCAATCCTTGCGACATGAAAAGTGTGCAAACGCACCAAAGTCAATGATCCAGCAACTAGTACCACTGACATGCGAGCATGATGTCATAAGACAATAAAGAGCATGCTCGTCATCCAAATCCCGTTTTTCTACAACTCCTGCCACATGTTCCTCATCACATGGCTTTTTGTTCTGCTGCGAAAGATCATACTTCTACTTCCGACAATCCTTCTTGAGGTGCCCAACCTTGTGACAGTAATAGCATGTGACCTGATACCGAGTGGATGATTCGCTAAAATGACGCTTCCACTTTCCCTTTGATTGAGTGACAAAAGCACTCTCTCAATGGTCACAATTAGATTTTGCCTAAAGTTGTCTCCACTCCTTATACAGCAATGTAGAACTCACCTTGTCAAACATGAGTGTTTGGCTTTTAGCCATTAAATGGAGTGCCTCCACAAATGACTCATACGAAGAAGGTAAGTTGTTGTAACTGTGAGCTACCATATCATTGTCGTCCACATTTTTGTTAATGGAAGATAACTCGGTCTCAAGATCTTTCATCCGAAGAAGGTGCTCGACAACAATCCACCGTCTTGTAATTTTACGGAAAAGAGCATATTCTTAAGGTATTAAACCCGACTCTTTTCGACATCCGATATTTATCCCTCGATCGGCCCACAACGTGCTTGCCACAATGGCATTCCGCACTTTTGGTATCCTATCATCCGACACCAACAACTTGAGAAGCAATAACACTTATGACATTTTTCATAATCCGCGAAGTTCATTGTTGGTCAACTTTCGATACCGTGATGCTTTTATCACAATCACAAAACTCCACAAGCATTAAAATCTTATGACTCCATACATTAAAATTAGTGCCCGTTAATTTTTGTGTCTCCAGCAAAGTCAAGTGTGAAATATTTGCCATTTTATTATTCCAAAGTAACGGAAATAATAAAATAAAATTTTGCCCACTTAATAAAACAATATTACTTTTTCTAGCAAATAATATTAAAAATTATTTACTCCAAATCATATGAATACCTTTATTGCTGAAAAATATTATTCTACCCAAACAATATTAATCTTCCTTCACGACTTTGCTTATGCCTTCACCTTCAAACCACAACTTCTAGCATTCGAACCACAACTTGCCCTCGTTTTGCCCTCGTCGAACTGTGGATTTGTTTTGCCTTCACGAAGGAAAAGATGAAACAGTTTCTCCCACAACTTAGCTTCTATCCTCACGACTTTGCTACTGTTATCGTCCTCGAAAAACAGCCTTGAATGGTTCGACAAAGCCCACAAACGTTGCCTTTGAACTGCCCACGATTTGTGCAAAAATGACTGGTATTTGTCTCCTCAAATGGCTTCACGACTCTATTATTGGCGAACTGGTTCACGTTTTGCTTTCTCCACAACTCTGTTGTGGATTACTTGGCCTTCGAACAACTGTTAAAAAGCTTGCACGATTTCTGTGCCCTCAAACCACGATTTTTCACAAAAACGACTGGTTTTTGCTTCTGTCCTGCCACGAATGGAGGACTGTCTTCCTTCTCGTGAATCTTCTGCAATAAGCGATGGAATAAATTCAGTTTGTGCCCTACTAGGGCTTCCCCAAACTTCCAGTTCGTGCCTCTTGAAAAGGCTTCCTCGAACTGCGAACCGACCGCTCTGATACCAATGTTAGCATATGCAAAGAGAAGAAAGAATACAGAGAAGGCAAACTGCACTGCTCAAATGTCACAGGCAAAGGTTTATTTATATGTGAAGAGGTGGTTACAGATTGGTTGAACAGTTACCAACTGAACAACTACATAACTGCATTACAGGCTATATAATGCTCTATATTTTAACAAAAAGGGGTGTTAGCTATATGAATCTTAACATGTAAGTTGTTCACATGCTCAACATTTGGTGTTAGGCTGTTAAGGTAGGTGGGCTAGGCTAATCGACAAATATAGCTGACTTGTAAATATTTGCATTTTTTCCTTAATAAAATATCCATTTTATCTATAATATATATTTAGTCTCTTTATAAGATTATAGTTGCATCCTCTAAAAGATAATCTCCTTCAAATATGAACCCACTCAAAAACAAACGCATTAAAATTTCAGATAACACTATAGTTGATGGTAAATGTGATTGATTTTTTCATTATTGGCTGCATTGTCCAACTAGGAAATTTTGAGAAATAGTTTGGACGTGGCTCTTGGTCAAGATTGTAACAACCCCAACAGGCTTTTCTGGCTTGGAGATATTGTCTGGCCTCGTAGGCAGTACACAACTTTGGATAAGAAGATAATATTGAGAGAGAACTCTACCCCTTTTCTAGACATGCAGGAGGGAGGCACAATATTTGTTAAAGTGAAAAGTCAAGATTATCAATCCCAAATGACGCGTAAATAATAAGAATCAACACTAACATTCAGGTACACAGAATTTCATCAACATTGTCATTCTTGCACAGTGGGCGAAACTTCTATTTCCTTCTCAGTTACTATTTTTTTACATTACTACTCTCATTTTTGTCACCAATCTGCCAAAACGATGTATTGGGAACCATTATGATTTAAAACAGCAAGTTTGGACATTCTAAAAACATTCGCTTGTCTTCTGCTCCTACTCGGTTTTCTAAAATCACCAATTTTGTGATCTCAGATAATAACAACACAATGATGGCCATGCTGGTCTTTTGCTACTTTTCGAAATAGCATTATTGCATTCTCAAGTGATGTCTTTCCAGTTGGTGTTTTCTAAGAAATTCCTCAAAAGAAACCTTAATGATCAGCCTGGTTGTACTTTAGCGATTTTGAATTGGCCGACTCTAAAAGATGAGACGTTTCTTAAAAAGCTGTGGACACATGTTAGAAAACAGAAGGTTCCATGTGGACACGTGTTAGAAAACAGAAGCTTCCATTACACATTGACATAGAAGAGATCCATTAAAAGTTACAAGAGTGACATTCCATAGCTGGAGTGTCCCTTTGTCAACAACTAAGAGGAGGTAATTTTGCATTTCAAAAGTAGTAATAAAAGTTATTATATGGTCATAAATTGTAGAAGAACCCATATTCTTAATCTATTCAGTTTCTGCCTCTTAGCATTTAAATTTTTAATCAATGTAATAAATCTTATAATGCTACAACCTAACCACAAGTGATTTTTAATTACAATTGATTTCATGTTTAAACTTGTAGAAGAGGAAACAATTGACAGAAAATGCTTGGAACAAATGAAAAGAAGCAACTAGTGGAGAATAGTACAGTCATCTGTAAAACGATTTACTGGTAGCTTGCATACCGAAGATGAACTCGTTCACGAGTCTTTGCATCCATATCTGCATGGTAATGATCAGCTGATATGCCACGCTGTCGCAATTCTTTGGCAACCTGAAAACATGAAAATTATTCATGACTTGGAGAAAGACATTCATGATAAGACATTACTTCATCCAGCAAAAGCATGTACAGGGAATAAATGCAAGTAAAAGATGGCAGAGATTTATCCTTTCTCATCAATCATCAAAGAGAGGATCTACGGTTCCTCCAGAAAAAAAAAAATTGAAAATGATAAAATAATCCCTAAGCTTTCTGACAGCAAATTATAATTTTTCATTTCATTTTCAACCTCAAAAAAAAAAATTGTGTCTTACAACTGGAAATCACAGATTCACAACATATTTACCTAGTAGGAAATCAATCAGCATAGTAATTTCAATTATTAATAAGAATCAGCCTAACAGAGAAAAAAAAAAAGAGATAACGTCTATCTACCATTCTCTAAACATGGATTCCAATGACTTAACCTATGTTGCCAAACCTATGTTGCCAGGATATGGGTTCGGTATGGGTTCGATACGCGGATACGTCAATTTTAAAAAACCCTTGGGTATGATACGTCTTGGATACATCCGTACATATATATTAAAAATTAAATACACACACACACACACACACACACATATAATCATTTTACTCATTTTTTAGTCCATAAGAAATACTAAAATAGTAATACAAAACTGAAAACTCTCCACTCTATGCTGAAATATTTATTTAAACCAAAAAATGAGTATAGATAAATGCCCAGATTGTGGTCTTATTACTTACCAGTTACCACTGTATTTCTCCTTCAAATGATCGTCCTTGTTGGTTGTGATTGAAAGGATGTGATTGTAAAAAAATGTGCCCAAAAAAAGACTATGTTATAGGAATTTGTGTAGATCCCTTGTTGTATTTAGAAGGCAGTTTTCCTTGTATTTATTTGCAAACAGATTTATGGCCTTTTGCTACTAATCACGACTGTTTTCGTGACTGTATTATTCATGTTTCTGCATGCCTTTCGTGACTAATTTATGGCCTTTCGCTATTGTTGATGACTGTATTTTCGCAACTGTATTAGTCACGTTTTTGAGCGTCTGAAACCCTTCAAAACTGGGTCTGAAACACTTCAAAAAATCGTGATTTTTCACCCTTCACAACTGCATCTGAAACCCTTCAAAACCCTGTGATTTTCACGATTTTCGTGGTGGTAGATTTAAGCTTTGGTTCGCCATGTTACATCCGGGTACGTCCAGACGCGTACCTGTGGCGTACCCGGAAGAACCCGGATGTACCCATCACGTATCCGTACCCGTACCCTGACGTATCCATACCGGATACGTATCAGGCAGGGTACGGGGCTGGGGGACGTATCCTGGCAAAGTAGGACTTAACTCCTAGTAAGAACATATCCATCCTAGATGTCAAATGCCTGGTAATAGGAGGTGAAAAGGTTTTACTTCAAAAATGCATGCAATTAAAAACCGCAATGAAATAGACTTGCATGAGATCCCTCCACTTACAAGGTCCTTAACTGTGTTATAAAAATATTTGGCCCAGCCTTCAATCATTAAATCATATATATCCTACTTCATATCCAATGGAATAAAATCCCTGCAATGGATGAAACATGAACACCTACAGAGTCCAGACAACTGAATCTCTTATAAGTTCAGAATCATAATAGAATTATAATATGCTACAATACTTCGTATACATAAAGCACACGATTAAGAAATTTCTGTTGTTCTATTAGCTGCTATACATGCCATGTTATGATTAGCAGACTAGCCAACTTATACAGGGCGTGCATCCAATGGTGGGCAGAGTCTGCACCTTATTGAAGAGAATTCCTAAATAGGATGTTCTCCAAAACAGACTGGATAATGTGTTCCATATTATCATTGTAAAGATAAACATAATAATAAGATGATTGTCAAGGGCAGTGATGTGTCGCTAATAGATTTAATGATTCATCAAACAGTAAATTCCACCTAATTTTGAATGAATAAATTGATGTAACATTATCTTATTAAGTGTAACAGATATCCAAAGGCTGCCACATTTCAACATGAAGAGGGCCGCAACTAAAACATGCACAATTCAAAAATTGTGATAATAGTTGGCTTATTTAGTTTTGGATTTGCTCTGAAATTCTATTGGTAAAAATGATTAATATAAGAAGGTTAAGCATGGGACATTTAGTTGTTTTGAAACCCTTGCAAACCCAGTGGCTTAAAAGCACTTCCAAAATCCAACTCAACCATCAACACAGCTCATTTCTATTTTCAGCAACATAAAGACCAATAGGACTAACCAATACAACTCAATTGAGCTCCCAGCACCATCATCTCTTGCGTGCCAACATCAACACCAGAAATGTAGGAACTACTCACAATAGCACCCTATTTAAAACAGGTACCTCTTGGCAGCAATATTCTCAAGCAGATAACATAACACCCTTCTTCCAGTAGCAATCCAATAAACATAAGCATGGAGGACACCCCTTGTGAACCTCAGACAGGACTGTTCATAAATTATTTGAAAATTGAGATCAATTTCCACTTTGCATGATATAAAAACAAAAAAATATTACAATATGGAGCTTAGTATTTTGCATCTCAGAAGATTTATCTTGTACTGTATCTTGTCCTTAATGAAGTTTTGTCATTAAAGAGAAGGCTCTATTTATATACTAAGGTGCTTCTAACATTGCATGTTTCATCAGTAACTGCCACAGAGGTTTCATTCAATCTTTTTAACTTGTAAAAAGGTCCATTATTTGAATATTTGCACAAACTAGGAGCAAATAGTTGAAATATGAAACATAAATGATAATAGTGCACATGTGCATGTGTATATGCACATGTGTGTGTGTGTGCGTGTGCGTCCGCGTGCACATGTGCATGTGTGCATGTGCATTGGTGGGCACATATGTGTGTGCATATGTGTGTCCGTGTGTGTGCGGGTATGCGTATGCATGTGTTCAGGCCCAATAAAAACAACAAAAACACAGCTTCTTATAGCAGTAGAACACTTTGCGAAGATCAATCTCTAATTTCAGAATATCACCAATGGATTATAACTCATAGGAATCTTCATTTCTGCTAAACGACAGCACTTTCATGCATATATACCACTTGTCATATTGTAATCATGTTTGACCCATTACTGCTCAACATATTGATATTTTAATATTGACCTAGCCAACATGTTATGGAAGGTGCATAACAATTCCTTCCTAAACAAGTTGACCCTCTAAACATTAATTGAATCTGAAATGTTGATATTTTTAATGTTAAACAAACCAACATGCTGACATGTTATGATTTGAAACATTAGATGAGAGCAAATAATAAAATCTCTTTAAAGTCACAATTGATTGTCGTCGTGCTTGATCATCCTTCCATTACAATAGACCTTTCTTGATATGAATCATTAATAGTTGTGTATTCGCCGACTCAGTACAATTCTATATTCTTTGCCAATGGTTTCAAGATCATGTCTTGTGGGGCCGGTCTAGATTGTAGCTGTTATCTATGTGATGTTTGTATATATGCAAGCTATTTACTATAGTGACATATCCCTATAATAGGATATTGATCAACATTAATGCTCTCATTTAGAAAATTGCCACCTTGATGCCAATCTTGGAAACATTTCAAAAATACACAACTACATGGAGTTGAAGAATAAGTGAATGTCTTGTCAACAATACACAAATACATCGATACTTCTTTCCAAGCTTCACTTTTAATGTTTTGTAGAGTCCACAAGTGGGGGTAATCAGGGAATAACAATTACCACGCAAACCATAGGGACGGACTCATATTACGAGTTTCTTTTCTACTACGGGATCTCCAACAGCCTTGAACGTTAGGGGAGATTCTAGAGGAAGCATTTTGCTTCCTCCTAGGATCTCCCAGCCTAGCCTCTCCGACCTTGGATGCTTCCCGCAAGCATATCAAATCTTTAGCGTGATCGTTCATGGCTCAGAGAGTCCTCTATTTTAGGTACAAACAAAGGAGATAGTCAACTAGATTTCCTTGTAGTCTTCATTGGCACATGCTTTTGGGGCTCTGTTCGCCCTTCATTGCTATTTGTATTGGTTTTAATGCCCCCTGTGTTAGTGGCCCACCGTTTTATTTTGTCTAATCTACTTTTATTCCTTTTTCTAGGCTTCTCTCTTCCTAGAACTTTTTATTGTCAATTATCATATCCTTGAGTCTGTCAAAATACGCTGTTTATATAGCCTATTCGGCAGTTATGCAGTTGAAACTGTGTAACTAAATTGTAACCACCTCCATATTATAAATAAACCTCTTCCTGTATCATTTACATAGCGCAGTTTTGTGCCTTCTGTCTTCTTTCTTCTTTTTGTTTAGATTCTGATCCGAATCTCTATGTCAAAAGCACACATGATGACATTGTGATTCTTATTGTTTATGTTGATGACCTTGCCATCACAGGCAGTGGAGATGCTGCGATTCATAAGGTAAAATCAGATTTGTGCACTGCTTTTGACATGACTGATTTAGGCCTCCTTCATTATTGTCTTGGTGTAGAATTCTGGCAACAAGATCACTTGATTTTCATTTCTCAAGTTAAATATGCCACGAATCTTTTGCAAAAATTTAAGATGTATGATTGTAATTCATCATCTACACCTATGGAGGTCGGGCTGAAACTTTCAGCTCATGATGATTCACCACCGGTCGATGAAACATTGTACAGACAGTTGGTAGGTAGTTTGATTTATCTCACCACTACACGACCGGATTTGTGTTTTGTTGTGAGTTATCTTTCTCGGTTTTTGTCTAAACCGAAACTCATTCACTGGGGAGCAGCAAAACGTGTGTTAAGGTATGTCAAAGGAACTCTTGACTTTGGCATCTTGTATCAGAGAGTTGCAGATTTCACGTTGATTGGCTACACAGACTCTGATTGGGGAGGTTCAGTGGATACTCGGAGATCTACCACTGGATATATCTTCTCTCTTGGTTCAGGAGTTATTTCTTGGCGTAGTAAGCTTCACCACTGTGGGCTATCTCTTCCACAAAAGCGAATACAAGGTTGTTGTTAGTGCTGGTTGCGGGCGGTATGGCTTCGTCAAATTTTGGTTGATTTTCGTTTTCACAAGTCACCGCTACACCTCTTTCACTTTTTTGTGATAATCAAGGTGTGTTGAAGATGGTCAAAAATCCCATCTATCATGTTCGCACTAAACATATTGAGATTCATCATCACTATATTCGTCAATTGGTTGACTCGGGTGAAATCTCTCTTCATTTCTGTCCTTCTCAGGAGCAGTCTGCTGATGTAATGACTAAACCTCTTGGTGCTTTCTTGTTTGTCAAGTTTCGGGATAAACTTGGTATAGTTTCTAGGTTAGTCATTAAGAGGGGGTGTTAAAATACGCTGTTTATATAGCCTATTCGGCAGTTATGCAGTTGAAACTGTGTAACTAAATTGTAACCACCTCCATATTATAAATAAACCTCTGCCTGTATCATTTACACAGTGCAGTTTTGTGCCTTATGTCTTCTTTCTTCTTTTTGCATATTCTAACAGAATCCAATTGACCTACTTTTGGTCATTTGTGGACATTGATATAATTTCTTTCTTTCTTAGCAAAGCACATTAGTAGTGTACAGATTCTTCAGTAAACATAGGCAAAACAAATCCATCAAGACACTAGAGATCTCACTATAATCAACACAAAAAGTTCATACAAGTTTAGGCTACAATGAGGTTGTTAGTTGGAGGCAACAACCCGTATGCAACCAACAAGCCTAACAACTCACAATTTATAAACGCATATGTTACATTAGTTGCCAATTAATATTTAATAAAATTAAGTTTTAATGCAATTATGTACAAAGTCAATAAGTACTAAAGAATGACATGTAATAAGCAATGTACTTATGGTGAGTTTGAGATTATCATGTTGTTCTGCCAATTATTGTCTTATGTTTGCTAGACAAAACTTCCACATCTACAAGTGGGACCAACATTCAATTCAATTTAATAATCATTTGGGATATCATGACACAAATATCAAGATCATATAGGAGCCTCATAGAGTGGGCACCAAACCCCACTATTGTGACAACTTATTTCATATACTTCAAGCACTTATATCAATAAAGCCTCACTCAATTATATCATTTTCCGTGATGTGATTTGAGTTACGTGAATGGACCCATTGTGATCGTGGGTGCACCTTGTTGGGATCCAAATTTATTCTCCTTTGCAGTGAGCATCATCACAGATTTAACAAGAAGCCTGAGACAGATAAATCATCATGTATGTCGCTTTGTAGTCGGGAGGCGATTCAACTGGCTCTTTGTCACTCAGATGTTGAAGAAATAGATAGCACCTTCAAAAGGATTTGATCTATCCTCGCTACTTTAGGTTGTGCCTTTCAACCAGGTGAGAGAACCCATTTTGTAACCTCTGTTGGTGAAGGAGAATGAAGATATCCTTCTTTGCACAAATTTGAAAGGAAACCTTGAGAAAATATGATTAATGCACCACAATTTAACTCTCACGAGTTGTCACTTCTAAAGAATGGTGATATTTTCTAAACAAGGTTAAGGTTACTAAAGACATTATGGAATCCTGATTGCTTTTGCATATTTTGGCAGTAGAATTTATTCATTTGTGGACATACAAGGCAAACAGGGGTAGTTCAGGTAGGATTCATTGTTTTTGAATAATTTTTGTGGGAGATTAAGCAGATAAACTTGATTTTGCCAGATCTTTGAGAACCTTCACAACAATTGGAAAACTAAATGACAAAATGCTTCAGAATAGCTAAAATATTCCTTCAACTAAAAGGTGTGCATCAATGGAGGCCCAGATTTGCACGGTTTCACACAATCTCCAAGAATTTAACACGAAGGCTCGAGCTAAAGACTCAATTAAACATTAAAGACCCTGGTTCCTCACGCCTAAGATACACTCAAAGGCTTACAGACAATCTTTATCAACAAAATGACAATAAAGTGATTTTAAATTGTTTATCTCATTACAGATGAAGGCTCTTCTCATAATGAAATTGCAAATGCCACTAAACTATCACAAGGACAAGATCCTGTGTGATTCGGAGGGATTTTAACACAAGATTGCAACAGAAACATCAAAACCATTTGAAAACATTCTGAAATAAAGCAAGACACAAATTTGCCCAAGATTAACACAGATTAATTTGAAGTTGATTAGATTCATCAATAGGGGAAGGTTTCTTGAACAATCTCAGAGCTTGTCAATGGTCTGTACACTTGCAACCAACTTGACATGATCAAATCTAAAACATAAGAGATTAATAGGTTTCTCAGATGGTCTCTCAGGAAGATGGGCTTTCTCAAATTTTCTCGTAAGAATTCAACCCCGACCTTTTGCATGACTAAAGCATGCTTTTTATAACACTCAATTTACATCCAAGTTTTCCCCCAAGAAAAGAATATTCAAGGAACCTTTGTTTGTTACATGTTTGATCATGATTTCCAGAAAGTGATGTTTAACAGATTTACAACAAAAAGTTGCCAGGTGTTCAAAAGGTGAATCATTTCAGATATTTCCATCATTGTTTTAACTAGGGCATCCAGTCATCTCCTCTGGAACACGTTTTTCATCCTTTGCACCTATAGCTTCCTTCTCCTCATTCTTTCCTCTGCAACTTTTCTCTGCATCCAGCTTCTCTAGTAATTCGCGTTTTTGCAAGTGCCCGAGCAATTCCAACTTCAAAATATCAACCTTTACATTCCTTGGACTCACAAATTAAGCTCTAAATCCATTCAATTGCACTTTGCAGACAAAAATGACAAGGAATTTCATCAAAAACGATGAAAAACAATGCGTATTCGCATCTCCAGGAGTCTTGGAGCAAAAATGGCGGCAAAATCAGATGCAATGCACAACAACCGTTGATTCTAGCCCTTTCTCAACTTTAGATTAGAGCCGTCCACGTGGAAAAATCTGATTCGAAGCGGGCCTGGTTGCCTTTTGCATTTTATGACTTTTGGAGAAAATGCGCAATTTTCACATTTTGCCCCGCCCCTCCACCTTTGAAATACAGGCTCGACATGTGGCTTAATCTAGGCCTTTGATGGAGTCGCGGCTCATTTCTGCAATTTTACCCTTTTTAACAAAAAGGAAAAATTTCCAATTTTCCTCCGCCGACCCACCTTCCCGCTTATAACTTTGCTCCTTTTTCACAAAAAGCAAAAAACTTCAAAATGTTCCACCGACCCTCTTGTAACTTGAAAAACTGTCACGTGTCCTTCTTTGGGGTCAAAGTAAGACTTTTTCCCTGCCACTTCATATCTATTGAATAACCAATTAGATGCTATCAGGGCATGGGGCCAATTTGATATTTTTTACAAATGTGACAAAAGTGGCAAATTTCACCAAAAAGACCCGCCAGGCCGCATCCAATCAAAAATGAACACGTATACACCTTCGGGGAAAAAGAGAAATTCACTCCGCCTTTATAAGAGAAAAGAGAAATCATTTATCTACATGTAAATGCACATGCCTTGAAGAATATCTCCTCTTCCTCGATCTCTGCTCTTCCTCCTTGCTTTTCACTCTTAGGTCTTTGCTTTTTTCTGGTTTTAAAATTTTATATGATAGTGCGTTAAATAAATTATATAGTTTTTGTGAAGTCAGCTTTAATGTTTTTGTTTAAAATAAATTTACATCGGCTATTAAAAATTTAATGTACATGGTCATGCCATGAGAACCCGTGCCCCGCTTCTGTTGTAAAATGCCTCTCGGTATAATAAGACATATTTTCTTCTAGTTTTTTCAGATCTCTAAATCTTTTACCAATAACAGCATCCCCTAATAGCAAAAGATTGATCATGGACCTTAAAACACCAGATATTATCTTACATCATTTGCACCACCACTGTTCTTTACAGAAATTTTTCAGCTTTCAGGTGGCAGTTGTTAGAAAGACATTGGGTGGAGATTGATACTTTCCTAGTTGAATGACCTTGGTGGCTGCAAATTTTTCGCAACTGTTCTCAAGATCTACCATGAGGACTGGCCACTAATATGGTTTTGTTTGTTTCATCCACGAGAGAGAAGGATTTTCCTTCCCCTGGAGCCACTGTCATGGGTACTGGAAAAAATATTTAGGAAACTCAGTTCACGAATAAGTCTTCTCAGATTCACATTAATTCGAAATCCAACAACCATCCAGCAGGATTATAGCATAACACTAGGTCAAGGCTTCCACCAACATTTGGGTGGTTGAAGCGTTTGAAGGGGCCTGTAGACATCCACACATTTCCACTGACCTGTGTAAGCTTTTCAGAAAACTACCGACCCTTTTACAGCATGAATAGTCTGGCCTTTTCATGGATTTCACATATTTGACGTGGAGACATTTTATTTGTTTACTTTTATGGAATAATATTTTTACTTTCATTTGTCAATTGTTCCAGAAATAAAACCGTTTTATCATCCTACAAAACCCTTTGGTTACAGAACGTCCACTTAACATGTAAATGTATATTTGTATTCCTGTCATCAACATTTTGGTTCATATTTCATTTGGACACACACACTTCGTGTATCTAAAATTTAAATTATAGATAATATGGATGACCTATTTGTTCACACAATTACTCTGCTAACCTGCCTACATTCAGAATCCCTGACTCTAATCAGTCCTGCAAGGAGGATGGGTAGACTAATCACAGATTCATAAAAGCTTGCTCCAAAGTTAAATAACTCAAACTTGACTCGATTTCATTTGTGAGTTTAGCTTTTCCAGAACTCAAGTGAGCTTCAGAAAACACAATACCTAAGTTAGACAGCTATAGATTAAAACAATAGGTTTCTAGATCCATCTTGGAAATTGTTTCATCTAACATGATGGATCCAGATTTGAACTTTTTTCATCATGAAAATCTACATAATCTTATCTATAGATTAAATGGCCGGGAATCAGTTATTTTGGGTTTATGTTGGTTATAGATCAGCTCGTGGTATCACCAATCAGTTTTCTGCCACAGTTGGACCTTATTATTTGATATTTCGTATGGTTCAATTCTTCCTTGGATAGTTGATTGCTTGAATGTAGGTTCCCTTCAAACCAATGATACAGAGGGAATCTAATATAACAAGATGATGGAACTCTAAATCTGGCATACCCTGTCCAGTAATGGACATGGCTTTATCATATCTATTCTTCCGCCCTACTAATGTTTGTGGCTGTGTAGGTCGTTTATCAGTCCAATTAATGATACCCTCATCATTTTTATGCATGAATTAAAATTGCTTCTCATTGGAACATTAAATTAGCACATGAAATGATTTAGTTATAAGTTATTTGTGTGAGAGTGAGAGGCTATGTGAGTTTTAATCACCCCTTCAGAATAGGGATTTGATATGACTGACTCCTCATTAGTAGTAGATCATGCCACTATATGTATGTCTCACTTGATGAAATAAAATAATAGTGAGTAAATATTTTCTGATTTGGTATCAGAGCAGGATGAGATGCCTATACAGAAGAAATTAAGAGCAGAGCCTTCTCACATCTGCAAGAATCAAGGGTCAGCCAATGCTATGAAAAAAATGTAGCTTGGTGTTGTATCCTGATAGAGATCTTATTTGAGTTCGGGCATTTTATTTTTGCAAAATAGACATGATTTAGAAAATTAAAATTTTTAGCTTTGTACAGCTGCAGTCCTTAATGATAGATAAATCAGAACTCAATTTTTTGCATGCTGGCTGGATGGTGCCTCCATGTACATGATACCATTTATTTTATTTTTATCTTAATCTCTGTATTGCAAAGGCTGTATGATTTGGAGCAGTGAGCAGGCTGCTTTTGAGGCTACAAAAGCGTTAGGTGCTCGGCAGAAGGGTGGCGCATTAGATGTAAGAAACGCCTGCAAGGAAAAGACTAGAACTACAGCATGTTACAGATTTCTGCAGCCATACGAATGATTAAATGAGCACAAACCACCTGCAAAAGATAAAAGAAGCACCCACAGAAGTGTAGTCTTATGAGATGTGCATCCCAATGAGCAGAGCGTGGAGGTGGATGGTGCTATTCTATTGAAATTTGATCAAAGCGTGACTGAAGGAAACAACAATGGGGAGTAGCAGAAAATTAAAACTTCATTCTTATGTCACGGTGTGAGAAGAAAAGCACATGAAGGATAAACAAATGGCAAGTTAAGAGAAAAGACTTATCTTCGTAAAAGACATATTTTCAGGAGAACTCGACAACCTATGTGTCAATCTAGTTTGGGGGTAAGATGGAAAAATTGAGTCTAGTGGAGAAATTTGAAGGCAGGGATTTTCACACAGGCAGGTGAAAACCCTATTGTTGTTGATTGATAAGGATCTGTGGGAAATTGTGAATGGAAACATGAAGAAACCAGAAAATCCTGATGAGGCGATGAAATAAGTTACCAAGGACTAGAAGCCAATAGCAATCATCAGTCTAAAAATGTCAGATGCTTATTTGCATCATATAGACTGTAATGTCCCCTTCTCAACACTAGTCCTCTTTGAAGACCTTGAGCCCATTCCACTTCCCGTGGGCAAAAAGGGAATGAGCAAGGGAAGCTAATGTCATGATTTTCAGTTGTTTTTGTGAGCTTTGCATTCTTTTTAAGTAATTTTCTAAGTATAGTCAAGTCAGCTGGGAAAAGGAGAAAAACCAATTGAAATAGTTCCCCAAGAAGGTCAGTCTTCTTTAGAAGGTTCTAATTGGTTTTCGGCACCACCTCTAATTGATTTTCAATTGTTTTTGTGAGCTTTGCATTCTTTTTAAGCAATTTTCTAAGTATAGCCAGGTCGGCTGGGAAAAAGATAAAAGCCAATTGAAAAATAGAAGAAAAAAGTAACTATTATGTTCCCCAAGAAGGTCGGTCTTCTTTAGAAGGTTCTAATTGGTTTTCAGCACCACCTCTAGCTATTTAAAGGGGTCGTTTGGCTTCGAAGAGGTTATGCTTGCTTTTGGAATTTATTCTCTTAGAGTTGGGAGCATGTTTGTTTTCTCTCTCATCCATTGAGGACGAAAACCCTCTTGGAAGACCTATTGAGAACAAAACCTCTCAATAGTGGGTTGGTTTGAGGACAAAACCCTTCAAGCTTGCAAAAGGGTTATCACATCTAATCACCTTGATTTTATGAGTTGAGCACTTGTGCTTCTACTTTCAAATATTGAGGACGAAACCCTCTTAGCATTCATCACTTGAGGACGAAAACCCTCATTGTGATCAGAATTTGGGGACGAAAATGTAATGTTCCCTTCCCTACACCAAAGGCCTAAGGGCCAATTCAAGTCCAAGTCTTGGTCATACCCAAGGGGCTATGGACGCTAGGAGCTATTGGGTATGAATATCTAGTCCGTTTTGTTGTAATTCTTCGTTGACATGAGCTTAAAGTGTTTGAAGGGACTACATATTATGTTTTGTCGTTAGGAAGAGGCAACATGACACTTAATGGTCTAATTTTGTGTTGGGGTCACTTTTGGGCCATGGCGACTTAAAAGGGAAAAGTAACTTAAGTTACTTTTATTTTATTAGCCCATCCTAAGGAAAAATGCGACTTGGGCTTTTTGGGGCTCTTTTCCCTTGGGGAAAATTATATAAGAGTTGGAGGAAAAGGAAAGGTCATTCTTGCATACATAATTATTTTCCTTCATGTGCAATCTGTTTTGCAAATTTACACTTGTGGAGTGAAATTCCACAAGAACCTTAGCTTCGGTGGTGAGAGATCCATCCCTAGCTAGCAGGGCATTCTTCGGTAGTAAGAGATCTACCCTAGCTTGTCATTATGGAGTTGTTTTCAAGGCTAATTTACAGAGATATTTTCAAAGGTTTCGTGAGGAAGGGTTTTGAGGGTTTTGGAGACATTTTGTGGAAAAAATCAAAATGTTTTCCGATCAGATTTACTGACAGCAATAAGAACAGGGGTTTGGCATCATTTCTAGAGGATTTCCAAAGGGTTTTGACCATCTACCAAAAGGGGCGACTTGTTTTGGAGATTACAGCCCTTATTTGGAGGGTGTCTGGGTTGCCATTTTCAGATATGAAGGTTGAGGTTTCATTCTCCATATTAGTATATGCTATTTCCATAATTTCATAATTTTATATTGCTTATTGGAGAAATTACGAATTTTTGAAGTTTTACCCTGTTTAGGGCTTTCTGTAATTTTTTGGCTGCATTATATTATTCCAAAATTTCCAAAAATAGTTTTCTTATGTACTTTATAATATTAGCAAGCTCTCCTAAAAATTTCAAGTGATTTGAGTGGGTATTTTGGGAGATATTAATTTTCTTCAGTTCGCTGCCCTAGCTGTTAAAAATCTGCAAAAATCAGTATTTTATTTGGCTGCAAATTTTCAATATTTTGTGTATTTTTAAGTGGTATCCCACAAGGAATATTTCAGAAAACCCTCTATTTCTCCTTGGTGATCTCACACAAAGATCACATTTGAGCTAAAAATCAGATTTTTAGATTTAAAGACCAGATTTTCGAGCTCTCAGCACGCTTTCAAGATGATTTCAAAGATTGGCAGCTAGGGCATCATATGCAAATCAAATTTTTAGTGTTTTCTACAATGGAGCAGCCACCTATCAATTGGAATCGAATTTGGGAAGGTCTTTGGAGACATTTGCAGCCATTTCTAGGGCTATCTACACCCTTTGGAGTTTCAAACCTGCGTTTAGGGCATCATTCGTGGGCAGATTTCTTCAATCCTAGGTTGCATATACATCATTTGGCCTCTTCATGCCATCTGGGATGTCATTTATCAAAAAAATCTTGTAATCATAAACAGGTATTTTTGTGTTTTGTGGTTTGAAATATAATAGAAATAAATTCAGTTCTTGATTGTAAAAATTATTTTCTTCCATAGTCATGTGCCAAGTGGATTTCTAAAGGCTTTGCCCCTTGTGGGTATCTCTAATTGTTGGTTTTTCTTAAGTAAAAGCAAGAAATCAGACTGCTGTACTTTTTTTTTTATAAGGTTTGAATAAAAATCAGTTTGTTGCATATTTGGTATAAGGGTTTGTTGGAAAACCCAAACTGTCTTTATTTGTCTAGGAAAGGGACATTACATAGACCTTTTCAAGACTTCCAAGTTTATTTGGGACACATTGAGCAAACTCTTTGGACTAAAAATGGAAGAAGGTGAGAGCATTGTTCAAGACATTAATGAGTTTCATTCTTTGATGAATCAATTGGCTGGTATACAAATTGAAGTAAAAGATGAAGATGCAAAGGCTGTCTCATTGAATAGCATGCCAACCAACCATTCAAATATAATTTTTACCTTTTGAGTAAAATAAATCGCAGTCTAGAAGACTTGATTTCTTCCTTGCTTGATGAAGAAAACAGAGCCAAAAGATTTGATTAAAAAAGAGGAAAAAGTAATGTTTGTGAAACACAAATCTAGTTCTCCTTTCATGTCAAATAAACATGAATCAGCATCCAAAGCTCTAAAGAAAAAATATATATGTTATTATTGTAAGCAGCCTTAACACATTCTTATGAATTGGAAACAAAGAGTGCAAGATCTCACAATAGAAAGCTAAAGGGTAAAGCTTTGATTGCTTCGATAACAAAAACAAGGAGAGTGATTGGAAAGAATATTCTCCCCACGGAAGTAACGAAGAATGTGTATCAATTAGTGAAGTGTACTCACTGAAAAATAAAATTATAAACACAATAATGTCTTTCTTTATGCGTGTGGCGTGTAATAATTTGTTTTCTATTTGTGTGCGTCGGTGATGATTTGTTCTCACTAAAATAAAGTTGATTTGTATCTGCTCAATGAGGCCCAGCTAACTAGAGAAGCTGATTAGAGAAGAGAAGTGGAGGGCCCGTGCCACACTTGTTGATTGCGATGTGAATAACTGTTTGACATTGTTCACATTTTGATAGTTTGGATAGCGACATGTTCCTATCCACATTTGATGTAAGATCTTGGATAAAGCCTTAAAGGTATGTTTTTTGTTCAAAGTGGTGCATCGGAAGCGTAGTGAAGCCATTCCCACTACCTCTGTTGAACTAGTGATATGTTCCCATCTGTTGGCATGTGCTTGCTCGATTGGTTTTTGTGTTCCCATCCATCACTTTGTGTGTGATCCAATACTTTGTGTAATGTTAACTTTCCCCATGTTCGTACTAGGGGTGAATGTTGGCAATATTAAATTAGTACATGTATGTGGGTTAAGAAGGTTTATAGCATAGTTACCTAAGACTCCAGGACGGGGGATGTCGGGACGTAGGGATGGGGTTTCCGGGACGGCAAAAATTCCCAAATTTTGGGGACGGCGAGGGGATGGTTGGGGGATGGCTATTAAAATAATATATAAATATTAAAAATATACAATGGGTCCCCTAACCTTGGAAAAAAACATGAAAGGTTATAATTTCAGCACCATAGCCAATAATGTTACCAAAGGGCCTGTAACATGCCAACATCTCTTTATCATGTCACTTACATGATTATATCTTCGAATTAAAAAAATAGCCTTTTGGAACAAAAGAGGCCATGCAAACTACATGAATAGCCATCCATAGACAAACCGCAAAGGTAATTGAAAAACACTAAAAAATTAAATACAAAGTTGGCCTCTAGAACATCCTAATATACTGGTAAAGCCTTCAATATCATACAAAAAGAAGCAGAAAGACTTGCACAACAAAATTTTGAAACTAAAGAAATCCTTTAAATATGCATATGAATTTATTGATCCTATTGCTATGTATAAGAAAGGCTTTAAAATGTAAAATAACAACAACCTCTCGTTAGAATATCTTCTTTTGGAACCTACATAAGACAACAAAAATCCATTTCTTGGGAAGGTAAGTTTGCATGGGAAAAGGATTAGTTTTCATTTTCCTCTTTTCAAAGTCATAATCCTTTATGTTTTTTTATTTTTTATTTTTTTGGGACTTCGGACGTCCCTAGCCATCTCGGGACTTCATGGCGTCCCCATTGGAGTCCCCAAAGTCTTGAAGCACCAAGGACGTCCCAAGCGCGTTCCCTAAAGTTAGGGGACGTCCCCCAAATGTCCCCTTCATTTTTGCATTTGGTGGGTGCATGGGGGGATGTTTTGTCCCAATCCCCAAGCACCCTTGGAACGTCCCCTGACGGCTTGGGAATGGGGGTGCGCGTCCCCGCATAACACCGGTTTATAGTATCCTCTCTCTTCTTGATAATATAGATTAGGATAAGAAGGGGACCATTCTAGGGCCAACACACAAGAAAATTTAACCAAGAGGTGCAAGAGTCGTGGATCTAAAAGATGGTAATTCACTCTCTATCAAAAACGTAAGGTTCCAAAGACTAGGTCTAGGATACAGGATGACGTCTTACTAGTATCCTGATTGTAATTAGATCAATAGATCAGTAAAGAACATAACGATATCTAAGCTAGAATTGTAAACATGGATTGTAGAGATCGATAGGTCAGAATGCCCAAAGGGTTGATATAAGGCCGGGCGATAAAGAATAATGCAATAGACAAGAATATGCTATTCTATCATTTCTATGTGCATGAAACATCAATCAATCAAACAAAAATAACATAAAGGAAAAGGAGGTTAGAGATACTTACCTTTTTGCGGACACCATTGGCGGATTAATCCCCCTCAATGGTTAATAAGACCTTATAAAGGATCACAAAATGAATCAAATGAAGACCTAAGTAGACCACAATTGAGGACTCCAAAGACTTGGTGTACCTCGCTGGTGCAGCTCCTATTTTTAGGTGTCCTAGACCCAATGCTCCAAAGGTAAGCAAGACTAACTCCTAAACCTTTAAGACTTTAAGAGGAGCTTGGCGAGTGCAAGCAAAAAAATGATGAATAATGTGATGATGATAAATCATAGTTACCATGTTCGAAAAGTTCAGGTTGTTCGGATAGGGAAAAAAGTTCGGAAGTTCGAGATTTTGCAAAAAAATCAGTTTGTCTCGGTTCGGTTCAAAAAAATTATGAATTTTTAAAAAATATAAATATAAATAATTATCAAAAAAATTATGAATTTTTAAAAATATAAATATAAATAATTATCAAAAAAATTATAAAAATAAAATACTTAATAGTAATATACAAAAAATTAAACCTAAAATAATTAAATTTATGTAACTAGTTATTAAAGTTACTAAACATTTGATAATAAATTTAAGTATTACTATTACGGATGGCTAATACTTAATAGGTCTCTAAGTATTAATATCTCTACACATTACTATTAAATTATTAATGTCTCTAAATAATAAAATATTACTATTACCGATTACTATGCTGAATACTCTAAGTCTCTAAGTATTATTAATAAATGTTGCTACTCTCGAACAAGGGAAAAGAAAACAAGGTAAATAGTAGCACGATATGTATATAGTTTTAAAATATTATTATTAATATTTAAATTTGATACATACCTATACTCCTCTCGAACACAAAAACACGAAAACAAGGAAAATCAAATACGCTTTTAACTTTTACAAGCTCGGATGAGATTCAATGGCGAGACAAAGGTCGCATTTTTGGTCGCTAGTGTTTTCCTTCTATTCGTGTGGCGTTTTCCTTCTATTCGCTGGTGTTTTCCTTCTATTCGCGTGGTGTCTGTGTTTTCCTGCCTCCACATGATGCTGCGTTTAGGGTTTTTTAATTTCCTTTTGCATTTTTACTTTAGCTTTTACTTTTCCAGCGCTTTGGGTTTTCGTTTTAGTATTTTATTTATTTATTTTTCAACTAAATTTTTAGAGTCAAAACCCTAAATGAATCTACCGAACTTGTTCGGTTTTCCCTAAAAATTCGCTCTAAACCAAATTTGGCCTATGTTCATACGAATATGGTAACTATGTGATAAATTCTCTCAAATGATGCCTATAAATAGGGATCATGATTAGCTATTACAGCTCCCTACATCCGACGGCATCAACCATGGTCAACACAAATAGGCATGAGGAATAACAACCAAACAATATCAACCATGGATCGATGTCGTTGGCTCTACGTAATAACAAATCGTGGGATCCTAAAACGAAGAGTCAAGAGGTGGAGGAAGTCTCAAGAGCTGATTAAAAGGATATACAACGAGAATAGTAAAGTGTTGTAAAGTAGATATGCAAGTGATTGTAAGGGGATAGTAATGTGATGTCATAGAGGTTGTAAAGGATGACTAGAAGATATAAAAGATAGGGTATCTAAGGTATTATTGATCGCACATCAAATCCCCCTCGCAGTACCGCCATTCACTTTGTTATGTTTGTGGAGCCTATTTTCATGTTAGAGTTTGGTACACCTTCCATGTGTTACACTTGGATATTTTTACAGCGGTCCCGCTCGCCGGTGAGTGGGTCAAGGGGGTTTGGGGGTGAAGCCCCCGATGGGTCGGGGCAAAGCCCCAAGAAAATTTTCATGGGTGGTTTATTAACCCATGGGTAATGGGTAACCGTTATGGGCTATTTTTGGGCCCATGGTTTTTCGGTACCCATTGTTTTGTAAAACCGCCTCTTTGGCTACCTATTGATGTACTTATAAATAGATGGACATACAATAGGATTTTAGGAGTGTGTTTTGTGAAGGTGAATAGTGTGTGCGAATTCAAGTGCGAATTCGGGAGGGTTTGTTGAGCGCAGCTCCAAACAAGATCTGATTATTGTAACTGTGAAGACTGTTGGCTTGTAATAAAATCTAAGCAAGTGTTCTTGGTGGATGTAGCCCACATTGGGTGAACCACGTTAAATATTGTCTTCGTGTTGTGCATATTTCATTTCTGTAATTCTATTCATACTTCTTATTATTGCGATTCTGAGGAATTATTCTCGCATTAGATATTATTGATTCCTAACAAGCTTAACCATTTATGATCCTCCCCGCTCCTAGTAATGCCTCAGTAAGACATCATTCTAAGGGGTTCAATGTGTCAATGGTGCCCGCAAAGAAAAGTCAATAAGAGTGAAAAAAAAGCGGTGTATACAATACATAACATAATTTAGTTATAAGATCAACTATTTGTCGAGAGTGAGAGGTTATGTGAGTTGTAGTCACCCCTATAAAATAGAAATTTGATATGGTTGTGCTCGCTTATTAGTAAGAGATCATGCAACTATATGTATGTCTCACTTGATGAAATAAAAGAATAGTGTGCAAATATTTTTAAGTAACTATAGCCATTGAACTTTTCTAGTGTCTTAGCCTCCATTTTTAACAAATTTAAAGTCAATGAAGACATAATTTAACTACCTCTATTTGGGTTCGAAAAAGTCAAAAATAAAAAGAATTACCTTGAAGCTTCTAAAGAACGGAACAACTAGGACATGTATCTTGTTTTCACTAAATAACTACACGTAATGTCTAGAAAATTACAAATGTTATGATTTTAATCATCAAAAATGGCTAAATGATTTTATGATTCTACACAACTAGGGCTATTGTAATTGTGTTTTGTCATTTCTCAAAAATGTCTTCATTGTGGAATCTTGTTACGGTCTTCTCCCATGCTCAAAGTCATCCATGAGAATTCTCTCGTGGAATGCCTTCTAAACAAATGATGCCCTAATCAAATACATCCGCAAACAACAACATCAATGCAGATAAATCTACGGACATCAAACCTTCATTTGAATAGAAAGCATTGAATGACCACCCAATGGCTGAAATAGTAGTTAATAAAAATGTAGTAAGCAAATGAAATATTCCCTTACACACCCATAAAGAGTAGTGGGTTTAATGATTGCATTGAAGATATGCCTATATCGAAGGGATATCCTACAAATGAATTTAAAATCATTGGTGTTCTAGACCGAGAGGGATGTGTATCCTTTACAAAGTCATTACTAAGAGGCAGGTTTCAAATAAAGTTGGACCTGTAAATTGAATACCCAAGTGTACATTGTTTGGATCCCCACTATCTCACCTCTACGGAAAAACTAAAACTTAGAGAGAGCCTCTTTAGAAATTATAAAAGACCGCAACCCTTAGTTTTACTACAATTAACCACGAGTTTGTAGGATTCACAAAAGGAAGCAATTGCATCTAAAGGTATCTTCAATCCCTTAAGAGAATGACATAGGTGGACCACATTTTCAGCAAGAAGTAGCACAACAATCAAGATGTGATGTAAGGTACAAGCATCCTCAACATAAGTGTTATCTCTAACAAATTTCTCAAGCTCATCAATGTATCCCAAAGCTAATCTACAAAAGAGGGCACCCGTGTTTGACTCCAATTGAACTTCTAACAAAATAAAAGAGAAAGTACGTAGTTTGAAACTGGCATAGAGGTTGGAAAACAAGTGCCCAATCATGATAGTCCTAATTCAATTCGGCATTGTAACCTGACTTGTACATGGGGCAAATAATGTGCTATGACCAAGAGGAGAGAAAGCCCCAAGCCCTCACATGGGGCAAATAATGTGCTAGGTTTGCAATAAGAAGAACACGTAGATCCACACTATCTTCAAGATACTCAGTCCCAAGCCCTCATAATTTTGGTGCTATGCTAGTGCACAACTCTCCAATAAACCTCCTAATGTCCTTAGGAAAAAAATAAAATACAAGAAGCGAGAGAAGAGAGGACCTGAAAAGTCAGTTAAACAGTGATGCAATACAGAGAATTGTCATTAGCAGACCCAAGTTTAAAAGTCAATCTTGGAGAAGGGCACTTTCCAAAATAGCATGAAAAAAAAGTTCTTATGGAAGTTGTTGCAAACAAGTGCTTCATTCACCAAAGAAGACGGTAATTCTATACATGAATTGAGAAAACCAAATACGGGTCATGGACCAAAACAAAACGGTGTCTCCTATGTAGAGTTTTACATTCCTTCTCATACTAACAAATTAGAGGACATGTACCACATGAATGAGTCGAATTGTAGTAATGAAATGTGGGAGGAGTCGAGGGAAACCTCCCAAAGGACAAGAATTTGGAAGTCATTTCATGTTATGATAGTATATTAGACCTAAGATGAGGTACATAGGCATCAACATACCAAGTATCAAAGTGAATTGTGGTGCAATCAGTGTTAAAGGACCCTAAGGGAGAAAGTAAAAGAGTGGAGAAAAAACAAAAAGAGTTTAAGTTGAAGGAGCAAGGTCGGCAAGAGATTGGCAAGAGATGAAATTCTCGAATGTAAGGGTTCAAAGACCCTTTAGCAAGACATAATTGATCATATTGACACCTCCATGTGAAGGGATGCAAATACATCTACTAGAGTCAAGGAATAGGGGACTTTAGACTAAACAGAATATCAAATGCACCCAACTAGAGAATGTGCCTCCCATACAATGTGATCGGATTCTTTCCATCCACTGCTAAATTTGCACCCTAAAACCAGGGTTGCAAGATATGGCACCCCTGCTACTAGAACACACATATTTAGACAGCGACTATGGATACGGATATGGCACAGCTCAGATACGGCCCAACTACCTTATCAGGACTTATCCATATATAAACCTGTAACTTGGCAGTATCAAATCTAAATAGGTACAGTATGTGGGTCAACTACCGTACCTTATTTAAAAGCAAAAACAATAACTTGAAAAAAAAAAATTCAAAAGGCTAAAAGATGATTAGAAAGCTACAAACTGCCTTCTAAAATGAATTTTAGCAGCAACAACTAAGCACGTGGAGGTGAATTAGTGTTGATTCACTCTTTTCCTTCAAACATTCACTTTGACTCTGCTCAACCTGCTATGATTTCATTTCATTTGTTTCCTTTGACCTATTCTGCTTCTTTTCTTTCAATATGTCTATTTTCCTTTGGTCTGGACAACTTGCAATGATTTTATTTGATCTGTTTCCGACTTTCCGTTGACCTACTCTGCTTCTTTTCTTTCATTTTGTCTATTTTTCTTTGGTGTATGCAACTCACAATGATTTCATTTGATTTGTTCTCTTTGACCTACTTTGCTTCTTTTCTTTCATTTTGTCTATTTCTTTTGGCCTACACAGCCTACAATTTTTTTATCCATGAAATATCCAACTAATTGATAATTACTATAAATTTATTGTTAATTTTATTTATTGTTTTAATTAATTTAAAATCTAGATTATTATAATATTTTAAGCATAATATATAATATATATTAATAATGTTCATGTATATGCCGTATCCAATTGTATCCTTGCCAGGAATCTTAACAATTAAGTGTATTTGTATCCTTGCAACTCTGCATAAAATCCTCTAGATCTAGCTTATGTAGACAGCACTCGTCTTTCACACAATCATGAGAGTTTGGAGGGTGTGGATACATGCAATGAAATCGCTTCAAAGAATGGTGTCCCCTAAAGAAGAATGATGAGAAATCCCAAAATATAAGTCCAGATGCAGGTCACTATCAATGCGAATAACAAAAGACGATGGAGTTAGGGACAAATTACAAACTATAACAAAAATAACTGAAAAGGGGATGAACCCCTCTAGATTCGAAGACGCGTGATCTAGAATGCTCATTGGAGGGTACCAATGCAACCTTAAACTGAGGAAAACCGTGAATAAGGCAGGCTGTATCATTAGAGCCACGAACACTACCTGATCTCCAAGCCTCACATCAAGAGGCTGGGACCCAGTAATGACAAATAACTAGAGGGAGGACCCACACAGGGCTCTCAAGACTCTCAGTGAGAAAGACAATATCCCACAAACTAAACATCCTGAAAATTACCCAAGCACTATGTAGTTCCAATAAGTTATCAAAAACTACAACCACCCATCAGGCCCTTATGGCACTATAATTTGGCACTATAATTTGGGGGTAAGGATGTGACCACTATAGGGGAATCACAAAGCATCACCTTGCAATTACAGATTACAGCCCATTTATGATATTCCCTTGCAGCCACAACCCATCTGGGAAGCAATTACAGATTAATAGTCATATATTATTTTTCCTTGCAGTCACAACTCATGTGCGGACCCTCTAAATCTTCTTTACTTTGAGCCATTCCTTGCAGCCACAACTCATGTGTGGACCCTGTAAAGCTTCTGTACTTGGAGCCGTGAAGGATTTGTGTGAGCCATTAACATCGGCTCTCTCTCTCTCTCTCTCTCTCTCTCTCTCTCTCTCACACACACACACACATGCAAGGACATGTGCACATGCACAAGAGAGAATAAACGGAAACACCTTCCATGAGTACTCAAGTATGTAATAAACCAAAACGGTAAAAGTGTCAACACACAGAACTGCAATAAATTAGAATCATTATCTAGAATAATTTTTTGTAATGCAAGCACTAATCATTGCACTAATACCTCTAATGCAAGAGGTATAACCATTGAGTAAGTTTTGTGCAGAGAATGTAGGATGGCGATAATTAACCTGTTCACATTCTTTGCGTGTGAAGCAGTAAACAATTCCAGATTCCTTGTTTTTGTAAGATGCGCGTATAAAATCTGCTATGTCATCAATGACTGCCATGCCATTTGAGGACTTTTCACGGACCTGCCAAGGATAAGGTTAAACAAGGCTTTCAGATTGGAGCTCTTATGTCATCCCTCTTACAGATGCAGGTATATTTTGCAGGCACCACTTTCTGGCAGATTTTGGCAATGATGTTTGAATAATAGCAGAAGAATCATATACCTCATAAAAAGGTTCGCCTGTTCACACTGCTAACAAATTTAACACACCGGAAATTTGCAACATCTCTTTTAAATCTTCCTGTACCCGCTGAGTTGCAGTTGCCTTCACAGTAAAGAGGAATCAAATAAGAAATCCATGTAACAATACCAATTGACAAGGATAATAAAAATAGGGGAAAGATGGTTGAAACTTACTGTCAAAGCAATCATAGGCACCTTCGAAACTGAGTTTTTAAAATACCAAGGTTTTTATAATCAGGACGAAAATCATGTCCCCATTGGCTACAACAATGTGCCTCCTGTGAAACGAAAGTTATGCTAATAAGATTTAACACAGAGCCTAATCAAAAGGACTTTTAGCTTCAGAAAAACTAGCTCCATCTAAATGGATCATACTATATCAAAAAGCTGAAAAACAATAACCTTCTTGTTTTGATGACAAAAGATGATGTCACACATATTCAAGAAAGCATGTTGACATTTGTGAGTTTTTAATTCATGAATCCTGTTCATTTAAGCTAAATACTGTTTTGCCATCAGATCACTGTAATTTCATCACTAGATATCTATTCAAGTTGCTATTAGTATTTTCTCTATCTTTTTAAATCAAAAAAATGATAACAAAATGATTTCTCCAGGAATATGTAACAGATGTGAATCATGAGAAATTTCTGAGGAAAGATGGTCGTCTATTATCTCATTAAATGTGTATCAATAAAAACTTTGTGATATGGAATTTTTCTGAATACAAACCCTAACTATTTAGATCACTTTTTTCTATGCCAACACTATGTCAATCAACTTAGTCATATCAAGTTGTATTGTACAACCCAATTGCTTTATCCAAGCATCAAGTAGTGGAAGGTGGCTAAGAATATGTCAATATTGTGACATGTTTACCCTGTCCGGGAAGGAATTCTATTTCACAATAATCCACAACTATTTGAATATTAACTTTATAAATATTCTAGAGAATTTTTGCGTTCAAAACAGAAAGTTATAATATTGACTCTTTGGATATTGGCCTTTCATGATTGCTTCATATTTTTAGAATAACCCAAATGGTACTTGATGTGAAAACATTAACACAAAAAGTTGGTCTTTGGTACTTCTTAGATGGATAACATGGTTATCTTTATAGTTTATAGGTATTTGAACAATTTTCCCCAGATGCTACTCATTATCCATGGCTGACTTAGATATTGTTTAAGAAACCAGGCATATATTTTCTGAGATGCAAAAAGAGGAACATTGATGAAGATAATAGATGTGCAATAATTTGATTTGGTCAGAATGAAAAAATAGTCATCTCCATAGCTTGTTGGCAAAATTGTCTCATGTCATCTTATTTTCTGGTTACAAGTCAATGTTAACCATCATGTAGCTCAGTCCTTAGTGGGTTGCTGATGACTTTGACTCAATCATATAAATCACGTAATAAGATGGTGGCTGGGGCAAGCCTGATGATAGGGATCCGCCTCCTCACAATGGTTGTCTATCTGTGTTAAGACTTAATTGATTTTGTTTCCTAGGCACTTTTGTGGCCTAGTGTGGCATTGGCATGGCATGATCTCATACCATCAAACTTTGTTTTTGTGAATAATCTGTAATAATTTTTATAAAGTAATATAGCTTATTTCATCAAGTAAAGATTGACAATCTTTTACCATCATCCTATTGAATGCATGGCATTTCCAACAAAGTTACATCAAACTTCATTTTCTTCTTTATGTAAGTCGATGCTTTAACAAAGTTCCATTTGAAAAGTTCATAAGTTTGCAGTAGACTTCAAAAGAAAAAAACACATTATGCACAAGAAAAGTTCATAGCATAGGAAATCCATAAGAAATTGGAGTTTGAAAATATTATGGTAATCAGCTTCCTCTGACCACTTACATCAATTGCAATCAATGTAAGACGGCCTGCATGATTGCATTTTTCAAGTTTTGACATAAACCGCTTACTCTTTGAGATCTTCTCTGGTGTCACATACAAAACCCTAAGCTCCCCTTCACCCTTTTCAAGAGCCTTGTAAATTGACTTTTCCTCTTCTTTTGAGGTTGTAGATGTTAACATGCTTGCTCGAATTCCTAAAGCAACAAGTCCCATCACCTGTGTTCAAAAAAGTTGATTCCTTAGGTACCTATTCCTAACACAATTTGAAAATTCCTCACTCCATAGCTTGGTAAAACTGAATTTCATACCTGATCCTGTATAAGTGAAAGCAATGGACTGACAACAAGAGAAGTCCCAGAACGAAGGAGGGCAGGAAGTTGGTAGCAGAGACTCTTTCCACCGCCTGCAGCCATTATTACGATAACATCTTTTCCACTCATGACAGCATTTATGATCTGCCAGTCAATAGAATGAAAAAACAAAGCCCTCATATTATCTTGAAGCAGCAAGCTTAATAGAGTTGTACAGATCTTTTGAAAGGCATTAAAGAAAATTCAATTCAATTTTCAGTTACAAGGATGGTAAGATAGCCATGAAATCCAAAGATTACGTATATTATTTGCTTTCATTTATTGGCACCCATGGGACCAATTAATCTGGGAGGATAGGTTTAAGAATAAACACTTGTTCAAACTCAAAAATCTTATGCAACTACAACAAAATTTGAAAACAGATTAGATTAAAAGTTTAAAATGTACAGGCTTACTTATCTTGTTGCTTCAGAATTGACATCTTTAAGTTACCCATAAAGATATATTTGAGTTTTTTCACTTGAATGACACTTCCCATCTTCATTAACAAGATTATTAAGTGCCATGAAACAAGATTACGTTGAACAAACACATAGCATACAGTAAACTTAACTTTACCATATGACACCCTAATCCCCAGCACAAAAGGATATAAGCATGAGATGGTATGGTATTTCGCGGCCAAGGGAAGAGAGATATGGAAGTACCAACCGGACAAGCGTATAAGCGAACTTGCACAAGGAAGAGCTGCTGCAGCTACAAACACATAGGCCAAACTATGTCTAGAGGAGTTACTGGGTTGCTCAAACACTGATCTGGAGGCCAATAAAACTGACCTGAAAAAGTTACTCATCGCCCATAATGATTGCATCTAAATATTGTCAAGGGACAGCTCATTTTCCATAATCATTCAGTCACAGCCTTCCATAAATTCTGCTGATTTCTCTCCTTTAATATGCCCCGTTCTCAATTCCTACTGTTATAATTCATAACACTTTCACCCTTTACTAAGTAGCTACTTGTAGTAATTTAATCTCAGGAAAGAGATCAAGACTCTTGCTTTATGTTTTCTCTAGATTGCATAAAAAGATTAAAAGCAAAAGTATAATTCATTTCATAAAGATCTAGCATTAATTAAAAGCATTGCTGTTACTTCACATTTATTTGGCATGCAGGGGTTCAAAGGAGCACTTTATACTATGTTGTTATCCAGAAGCATAATAACTGGCTCTCATCTTGAGCTGGTGTTTTTATGAGATATTTATTTTGTTTGATTAAGGAGGCGACAAACCTATTATCAGTAACTTATAAGCTTCAGGGTTTCCACTGAAGTTAATCCTCTCTAAGATTTATAGGTCCGGGTCCCTATTTGCAGTCATTACTCCCAAAGGGAATTTCTTAGCTTAAGACAGCCAATTGCAATCTTTATAACCAACAGGTATGTTAGCTTACATCCTTATTGCAGGTCCTCATAGTTGGAAGGTTATACTACCAAGATATGACGGATACATCAGCTCTTTAGAATACCATATCATGGATGTGTGTGTGTGTGAGCATGTGTGTGATACGCAAGAAGTGTGTGTGCATGTGTGTGCACACGTATATGTGTGTATGTATGTATACATATATATCTAGTAATTATTTTTTTATTTTTCTATTTATCATCATTTTGTTCTCTATTCATGGGTCACTTGAAGATTCCATGCAGTCCCGATGTGGGTACCAATGGAGAGTCAGTTTGGGCATCATTCTACTTCAAGGACAACATTGTTCTCTATACGACATAGACTTCATGATGACTATATGGGGCGTTTTGGTTATTTCAGATCACATCAATCATTAGTTGACTGCAAAGGTGAGGTGGAGAAACTTACTTTGTGGTATTCGGTTTCTCTGACAAAGATGGCAAGATAATGCTTGGGGTCAAGCATTTCTCGAGAGGGGAGGATTATCATGTCCCCAATTCCAAGTAGATGGCCTAGGAAGCTTTTCGTTCATCTTAGCCTTGGTCATACCCGAGGAGCTAACGACGCTGGAGGCTATTGGGTATGGATGTCTGATTACCACCTTGCTTTATGTTATATTTTGTCGTTGACATTAAGTTGGACGACTTGGTGGTAATAATTGTTATATTTTGTCGTTGGGTGACTATATGGTACTTTATTGTTATATTCTTGCGTTGGGGGTTACTTAAGTCCCTTTTTGGCGACTAGGGGATAAAAGTTACTTTATGTTTTTATGATTCTCCCTAGAAGGGGTCGATTGGGGTCTTTTTGGGCCTCTTGTTGCTTGGGGAAGTTATAAAAGGAGGTATGGGGGAGTAATAGAGCTCATTCTTACACACTCACATATTTTCTTATTGAGCAATTGTTGTTTGCAATCTTCTTGCTTGTGGAGTAAAATCCCACAGGAACCCTAGCTTCGGTGGTGAGAGATCCACTCCTAGCTAGTAGGGCACTCTTCGGTGGTGAAAGATCCACCCTAGTTTGTCATTTTGGAGCTGATTCAAGGCTGATATTCGAGATTCCAGGAGGAGTTTTAGAGGGTTTCATTTTGTGGAGGAAATTTGAAGGGTTGTAGATCTGATTTATTGCAGCATTCAAAGCAGGGTTTGGCACAGATTTCAGAGGTATTTTCATGGATTTTCAGCCTCTCCCTTAGGGTGACATCACCCCTAGGGTTTTGCAGCAACTTTTTAGGAGGGTTTCAGGTTGTTGTTTCCAGATTTGGAGGTTGGGTTCTCATCTATATCATTTGTAGATGTTATTTCCATAATTTCATATTTTTATCTATTGTATTTGCAAAGTTATGAATTTTTGAAGATTTCCAGCAGTTTAGGGCTTTCTAAAAATTATTGGCATTCATAAACTATTCAGAAAATTCCAAAAATATTTTCCTAGTTTTTGTTATCATTGTTGCAAGCTCTATATAAATTTTCGTGGGATTTGGATAAGTATTTTGTGAGTTATCAATAAAAATCAGTTCACTGCCCTAGCTGGTTTATTTCCTGCAAAAATCAGAATTTTTATTTGCTGCAATTTTTATATATATTGTGGATTTTTGAGCAATATCCCTCTAGGGATATTTCACCCCAAAAGGTATCTTGAATCAAATTGAGAAGATTATGTAGGTCTTCTTCTAGCAAGGCACACGAAAGATGAAGAAATTCTCTCTGAGACCTTTTAGCGAGGGAGGGATAATAATCGAGGATATAAATGAATTCAATTGAAGCCCGATGGGAAAATTAGTGAGGAGGATCAAGACTAATCAAGGAAAACAATGTAACTCCCTTCTCGTAAGCAAGTATTTTGACAACAAATCTTAAAAAGAATCTTAACGACCCCAGGACACTGTCAATTGGCTCATCAATCTAGAATGGGATAAGAGAGATTAGAAGGATCCTCTTAAACAAAGTGTGAGGAATTTGGTCAGAGCTTTAATAATAAACTCTTATCAAAATAACAAAATGATAAACGCAAAATAAACTTGAGATGTTGATTCATCATGTGAGGAATTTGATCGAGCTTTAACAATAAACTCGGATTAGAATAACAAAACGATAAACACAAAATAAACTTGAGATGTCCATTCATCATTCACAAAGAGAGAAGTTGCATAGATAGTGTAATGATCTCCTACAAAGGAGTCAACACTTATCAACTCATACCTAATAATAGCATGAGCAATTACATTCTAACCATAGAATGTAACTTACCCAAAAATATAACAACATGTAACAACAATATGAGTTGTTATTACAACTCATCGCATCACACACAACATGTGAACACTAACAAGATATTTCTAGCATTCCCCTTCTTAATGTGAACATGGGAAGTAATCATACCATAGAAACTGGAAATAGAAATGAGTGTCCATGTGATGCAATATTCTAGATATTTGTTGCACATGATCACTTAAATATGAGAACTCAACAATTCCTGCTTTCACTTCCAATGAATGCTCGGGCTTTTCACCAACCGACAACACTTCCACCCATCATTGTAGAAGTGCAACAAACAAAAGATCACTATAGTCGGTTGTTATCCTATTCATTTGTTGCAACAAACAAAAGATCACTATAGGGTTTTATCCTATTCAAGACACCACACAATACAAAAACACCGAAAAAACAAACATGTCACTATATCAAATATGTGGCCCCTTCGTTAGCGGCTAATGAGAGAACGTTAATGTCCTCCAAAGATCCGTTACCTCCATCCTCCATTTTGAAGTTGCTCACTCAAGCAAAATAAGATTTGAAGATTATTTGCATGTTGTTTGAATAGAAAAGGCCCTCCCTAAATTTTGAAATCCACATCAAATGTCGTTCACACGAAAATAAATCCGTTTATAAAGAGGCAATTTTTATTTTATTTTTTAACTTTGCCTCATAACACTTTTGATTTTGACAAAACTATGTAAGTGACAATGATGAATGACTCTAGACTATTATGAGAGCTTTTACTACAATTTATACAATGGATTCAAAAAAACTTTTAAAACAATGACCAAACCAAACTATATTCACACTTATTGACAACATTGACATCAACTTTCGATGAGCTAATAAACAAATTACTAAAAAGACTAAAATACTATATCACTAAACACACATATGACTTTTAGTGACTAAACCCTATACATTATATAACCGAATTTTACACTTTGTGAATTGAAACCTAAAAGACACTTAAATTTAGCACCTTCACTATAAGTTAACAAGTCAAAGTAATAAACTAGACATAATATTGTTTGTAATAACTTTTATGATAAACTTTGACTCTTTTATTCTTAGACTCTGTACTCAACACGTACTCACTATGAAATTTGTTATTGAACCCAAAAACTACCAATACTTTTAAAACTCGTGAATTAACACGATTAACAATTCATTTAGTTTAATCAAACTGATAATGCCAACGAAGATGGAAGCGAATACACAAAGATAGTTCAAATGATGAATAAAGGGAGATGGTCAATCTGCACACATGGAAATGAACTTTGATCACCTTACCTGAAGCTTGCAACACAGGTCTGGAAAATAGATCAGGTGCTAACAAACTTGACATGTGGATGAAACGTAGTCTGTAGGCAGATGACTCGCATCAGGGCTGTAGAGTAGGATTGCACACCCGCATTTCCAAAAAGGCAAAAACATCTCTCCCTTGGGCACCTATACTGCTCTTCAATGCCTCGAAAATTAATAATGACTTATTTGTGATAATCAAATAGCTCCTCCAATGTTTTTTTCACACATAAATCTGAAAGTACAAACACGGCATGTTTGAGATCTATGCATGTGGGTTGAATTGAACGAGTATGGAGATGTCCCCATTTGCCAATCGCCAGACCATACAATAATAAATAGATGTTGACTGCACAAACGAACATGTCTGTAAAGAATTAACAGAGATATGTGAAGTGCTCAAAGGAATCCGACGCAAAGAGGAGTGATTCTTAGTGAAAAAAATGCAAGGAGGGTTCGAATGGATCACGTTGCATGGAGATGAACACGAATTCTGACAGGTCGCCCAAAGGATAGACGGACAGACGGACTCCTTTTCAACGGCAGGCTTCATGCATGGCTGTTAAAAAACTTTACAATGATTTTTAGCAACCATAATCAATTCCTTTCCTTCTAGTATAGCACCTCTCCTACATGCATCAAGCAGCATAAATAAATGCACGCTCAGATCTGGATGCTTCAACTACACTCTTGGATCAGCCTTCAGTCAAGGCTGGACGTGACGCTATATCTTACACAAAGAAACTTACCTAAAAGTTGCTTACAATAGCAAAACAATGACTAACTAAAAAAATCTAAACACGCAGAAGTTCCCATAAATTCGGGCAAACATACAAGTAAGGTAATGCCCCTAATTTTCTTTCCCACTTCTCCATTACTTCAAAATACTCCAGCTCTAATACCAAATGAGGAATTTGGTCAAGCTTTAACAACAAACTTTGATCAGAATAACAAAATGATAAACACAAAATAAACTTGAGATATTGATTCATCATTCACAAAGAGAGAGGTTACATATATAGTGTAATGATATCCTACAAAGTAGGAGTCAACACTTATCACTCACACTTAATAATAGCATGAGCAGTTACATTCTAACTATAGAATGTAACTTACCCAAGAATCTCTCTCACAATGCATAACAACAATATGAGTTGTTATTACAACTCATCACACCACACACACTAACACACAACATGTGAACACTAACAAGATATTTCTAACAAAGTGTCCTCGAACATAAGGAATGGCAAAAAGTTGACTTCTAGGAGGATACCTAGCTGATGGACCATCCAATAAGTAAGGATAACGAGCTCAAACTTATCAAGAAAGGAAAGGATTGGAAGGAACTAAAGTTAAAGATTACTGAATTGAGGCTGTAGAACAATGAGGGATTAACAAAAGGTGGAAGATCTTCAATAGTAGAAACGGGAACAAGAAGAAAGGCAGAAAAGTCTCAACAAGCTTTTAACTAGTTTTAGGATCCCGTGGAGTGATGAGGACATGCTTCAATGGAACAGAAAAGGTAATGGGAACTATTCCACTAAAGAAGGGTATCACACCCTAACCCAATAATAGGAGGGAGGCAAGGAATCCTTCCAACGGTCTCAGATTTGGGACTCTAAAGAATGGCTGAAAACCGTGTTTCTTTGGCAATCTTGCCATGTAAAAATTTTCACTGGCAAACATCAAAAAAGAAAGGAATAGCCTGTTTGAGCAGATGCCCTATGTGCAAGAGTGAAACACTTGCTCTTACACTGCAATTAGGCAAGCAGTATTTGAAAGAGGTTTCAAGATAAGTTCAGTGTCTCATGGGTCCTCCCCAAAATAGTAGAGATCATTCGAACAGCTGAAAAACCCCAATAAAAGCAGAGATTCTCCAAACTCTGTGGAAAATGGGTCCAAGCATGATAGCCTGGAAAATATGGTTGGAAAGGAACAACTGTCACTTTTAGAACAAAACAATGAGAAAGGGGTGGATGGAATGTGGGAGGAAATAGAAAATAATCTCGTCTCTACAATCCACTCAAGATGCAAGAAAAAAAAAAAAATCAAATCTTTCAAGACTAACATCCTGCAAAAGTGGCCAGAGATCCGCAGAGAGTTTGACCATTTGCCAAGAGCTGAGAATAAGACCAATGATAAGAGAGGTCGGGAACCACCTTCACCGGGATGCAATAAGTTGAACTTTGATGGTGTGGCAAAGGGTAACCCCAGACAGTCAGGAGCGGGAGCTTTAATTAGGGATCAAGAAGGGAACCTGTTGGCCTTCGAGGCCAGATATATAGGTAGAAACACTAATAATATAGCAGAGATAGAAGGTCTGATTGATGGTCTCAGACTAGCAATCTTCCTCCAGATTGATAAGTTATTGGTTTAAGGACTCTCAATTCAATACGAATGTGATCAACCGAGGCAGATGTGATAACTAGCGGATCCTGAAAAACATCCAAGAGGCAAATAAGCTTAGTAGGTCTTTTAATCATATTAAATTCTAATTTGTAATCAAACACAGGAAAAAAGCTGCAAATGAGGTGGCTAATATTGCATGTCGTTTGGGCTGAAACAGTATTCTTGGCTATAAGGAGAATATTAACCTTGGGAGATCTTTTCAACTCTCAAAATGATCATCAAGAATGAAAAAGGCAATCAAATTCACCAAGGCCACAGATTGGAAAGACAATCTACACAACACTGGACAAAGCGGCAAATGGAAACTAAAAGTTAAAATGTTGGTTTGGCGTACAACTAAGTGGAGGAATCAATTTAATGAGGTATCAAGGCAAGTTGCTAAGGTGGAAGTTGAAGAGCAAAGGGCAAACAGTGACAATCCTGCCATTGTAAACAAGATGTTTCCAAAAACAAGCACCGCACATCAAAATTAGAAATTGGATCGACTGCAAGAAAGCCAACATTCAAAACTCTAAGGATAAGTCGGCAAGCACAAACAGACTGTTAATCTTTAAAAAAACAAAAAAAGGCCGAGCAAATGGCGGAAAGGTGATGATTTCAATTATTAGAAACTCTCTCAATTTTCTCCACAACTGTCTGGAGCGCAGAGCAATTCTTAACAAGCAAAAATATTAGGGCAGTAATAGAAACTTTCCTCTATCCTTCTTGGCAAATAGTCTCTTAGCACCAACCATGGTCAAATCTTTTCTCTTGCACAGTTTTTGCATTTCTGACAGTATGCTTTTCAGACTTGTCAGATTCTTCACTCAAATTTGGAATGATCTTTCTTATATTAAGCAGGTTCAAAAGTCAATATGTGTTATCATCTTAAGCGAATATCAGCAGAAGCATAAAACGCAAGGCTGGCAGATTTCTGTCGAGAGCAATATCATGACGCTTCAACTTTCATCTAAATTTGTGTGGTCTCTATGTCTGAAATTCAATTGTTTTCTTTGGAACAGCATGTAGAGATGTGGGAGGAGGGTCACCAATAGGAGGAGGAGACAGGGCCAACATCGTAATGCTCAGAACTGGCAGGCAAACATCATACACAGCCCACCAGGAATGAGCAGGTGGCTGTGGTTCATGTGTAGGTGGCAGTGGATCAGGATAGCAAAATGGAATGCTTGAACGAAATTACTGGAGATGCTACGGAAAATGCCTTGAAAGGTAGGCCGCAGGCCCATCGTGTTAATAGAACTAACACGGAAGGCTTCAGCTCTAACGGCAAACGAAGGGTAGGAGGAGCAAACAGGGCCAACATTGTAACACTCAGAATTGGCAGGCAAACATCATACACAGCCCACCAGGAATGAGCAAGCGGCTGTGGTTCATGTGTAGGTGGTGGGAGATCAGGATGGCACAATGGAATGCTCAAATGAGATTACTAGAAGGGCTATGTTGAATGCCTTGAATGGTAGGCCGAGGACCCATCATGTTAATAGAACTGACACGGAAGGCTTCAGTTCTAATGGCGAACGAAAGGCCCACATGGAGCAGCCCAATGCTAGGAATAGTCTCCCTTGGGAACAGATCTCTCATCATGGCAATGAAGGTTCCATGGGGTCCCAAAGAAATTATCCATATCGAGGACAAGTCAAAGGATGAAAGTAGTCATTCCCGCCCAGGTCCTAGAGAAAGTAGCAGCAAGAACAGAGGCGAGAGTTACTCTAGATCAAGAAGCACTGAGGAAACCGGTGAGAGGGAGGAGAAATTATGAGTGATGTGGAGGTCCAATTGGAGGATAACTAAGCCCCGCCGCTGCAGGCTAGTTCTCTGTGTCTTAGCATCTTGTCTTGTAGTCAATAACCTTCAGTCCCCTGTGCGGCTGAATCTGGTCAGTCTTTAGTAGCTTCATGGTGTTTGGTGGCCTCCCTATGAGGTGGTAGTTGTGTTGTGGCTTATGTTTTTGTTGACATGGAAGGCCTCTATCAAAGAGCTCCTCTCAGCCTCGTAACCGATTTTCTTTGTATCATGCCTTATTGGAATAAAAGAACTTTTTATTTATTAAAAACAGTCTCTAACATAGAGCAGATCACCTAATAAGAAATCAAACCAATACTAACCTCTCGCTGGTTTATGCGATATGTAGGAATGCCAAATACATTCAGTCGAACATCATCAACCTGCTGGTCCCACTCAAATGATCCCGTCCAATTTTCCACAAATCCTGAAGCTGATGCATCATTTGCATTGCCACCACTTGCAGTGGATACTTTGCAAGATTCTAACAAGCTTTGCAAATATGATTTCTGTTGATATAGCGTCTCTTGATGCTCAAGCAAATCTCTTATCTGGACTGAAAGAAAATGCAGTATGTTCCAGTCAGCATTGTCTTCAAGCATTTAGCAGACCATCCTTTTAAGACATAACGATAGCTCTGCTAGTAAATATTTATCGCATAACATTAAGTATTTCCATTTCCATCCTATAGATAATAAGACCCCAAATATGTACCACTTCTATGTACTTAATTGAAACTGAATGGCTACCCATACCAATTACAAGGCAGCTTTGACTCTAATAAGCTGAAATGAATTGTTTAAATATTAAGTAACAAAAAGAAACAATAACAGTAGTCCAAACCACCTCAGATGTCTCAAATACAAATACAAAAAAAGCAAATTCACTCAGAAGCCACCCAACCTAAATTCCCAAGAACATCACTCCAATCAAATTTTCATATGGAAAATGGCCAATCTGCTAGAAGAGCTAACTTTATTGGTCTCAATATCATTGCAAAAGGAAAATTATCTTCAATACGTTTGAAAAAGACTCTAATAGGATAAATCTTACCCTGTTTTAAAAACATTGCTGAATTCAATAACTAAATTAATAGGAAAATTGTGCACACAAATGAGAAGCACCCTTGCATTATTGTAAATGTAGGAAATTCCAACATTATCATGGGAACTAAACCATCCATAATTATGATAATTATGAATGTGCCTTGTCTAAATAAGTACATAAATAGTTGGTCTCCTCTCTCACGCATATGCACAAAGATCAACATCTGAAAGTCATTAAGAATATACTTAGTATCTTAGTATCGAACACAAGAAAACTGCATTTCAGCATATATTAAACATATCAACACAATGTCAAGTGCTCCAGAACATATTTCACATACTCAGACTCAGAAAATACTCGGCAGACCAAAAGCAATTTGACTCAGCAATACTCAGCAACTTTAAAAATACTTAAATTTCTTTAAAAACATAAATTTTGCACAAAGTACAATTACAAAATGCATCAAATGAGTCTGTAAAATGTTGGGGATGTGTTTTCTATTAGATTTGAATACAAATAGGGTATCTCTAGGACTCATTGGCGCATCAATCTCCCTAAGTGCACGTCCTAAGGAGTGTATTGGGAAATGTGTGGGACCAAGAAATGTCCATATCATTTTCAGTTATACCCATCTATTCCTTCATAGTAATGTTGCCGCATTCGCGAACTTCAAGGAAAAATTCAAATTCAATTTTCGCCTTGAAAATCGTGATTTAATTCGCGTTTTTTTTTTTTTTTTTTGGCAATTTTTTCCTTTTTGGATTTTTGGTGAAAAAAACACAAGGACAGGAAAAAATTTGCCATTTTTGGAAAGGGTCCGGAAGATGTGAAAAAAACTTGCATGTGCCATAACTTTCATTCCCAGGCTCTTTGAGTGTCGTTTTCTCTAAAGTGCATATTTTCTTGAGCTCTACGCATTGATGGCAATATTTTTCTTATTTTCATAAAATCCATTTTTGCACCTTTTTCACCAAGCAACTTCTTGCAATCTTCAATAATCATGAGCTTTGATCGCTCCTAGATTAGTAATGAAATCAATGAAATGTGATATTATCTCTCTTTTGAAATGTGAATTTATCTTTTGTTTTTATATATTTAATAAAAATGTATATTTCTCATAGCTTTAATCACGTTTAATCGCTGATTTTTTTACCGCTAATTTTTCTTTAATCATCGGCGAATTCGAACACGAATTCGAATGCGGCAACTTAGCTTCATACTACCTTCATACCTCCTATGATGTCTCTCAAAATCCTGAAAACTTGAAATATGGCTAAGTCTCAAATCTAATACGACCCTCAAAACCTAGAATGTCTCCTAGATGTCTGAAACCACTCTCAAACATCCTGAAATATATACATAAAATATAACTTAAAGTATAAGTTAGATATGGATGTTTACTTTCTTATTCTTAAATGTTTATTTTATGTATATAGTCGCACACACTCGTCAAGTACTCGCAAGTACTCTTGGCGATTATTGTCCCAAAACATGTGATAGACTTGATGGCAAGTATATTCAGAATACACTTTTGTTAAATCATGAGTACTTGGGCACTCACCGAGTACTAGACAAGTTTTCAAAATGCTCCAGAGTACTACTAGCAGTGTCAAGAAACTGAAGCAAAAGGTGTTATAGGCCAGGGCAAGACAAGTAAGTTTTGTTGTCAAAAGGACAAAAGCTAGAACAATTAATGAAAACCTAACAAAAATAAAGTTAAAATCGATTTGTGGTCCATTTACACATCTTTTTGAACTGGTGACCACAATTTATGGAAAAATACAAAACATGCAACTTGTACCTTTGAGTCTTGTTGGCTGACTTTGATCATTTGGGACATCAATATAATTTATTTCGTTCTTTCTTAATCTCGAACTTCATGAATAAATTTTTGAGCTAAGAATGTACAGCCCTTAAATAGTTTGATCCAAATATTCTTGCGAATTTCTTTGCATTACTTTACACAATATAAAAATCTTATTTTTATTGTCTTTTCTTCAAATTCAAATTTAGAGATTCGTTCTTGTACTGAAAACAATACCTTCTCTCTACTAAGGAACTCCTCCGTTCCGTCGTATTCGTACAACCACATCTTTAGGAGTGAGTGCCATTTATTAGATTTTCGCAAAAGCCATTTCAAATTACTTTTGACATGCAAAATTTCCAATATTGGAAGTAATCCTACATCATCAGGATCCGACACCTGATCGACAAAATCGACGAATGTCAACCAAAAACCATACCAATTTAAATTATAATAAATTCTGAGCTTTTAAAAGAACTTTTTTTTCATAGATCCCAAGAGTAATATTGGCCCATATTCACTATCAAGTCATTGATAAGTTGAACAATCATAACAAACTTGAGCGATATAAAGTGAATTCTGCAAGAAACAAAAAAGAAAAACCCAAGGAAAATATAAAGAGGTTTATCATACTCCCGAACATTTAGTATATATTTCCATGTATCAAATGATACTGACGTATCCTTTCCCACGAATATTGCTATCCGGTGTCCCATTGGCGACCGATATACAAAAACACATAGTCGGATGGCTAGGCTACACTATATATACGATTTCCTCCTCATCCCCCTCCATAGAATTCTAGATAGTTAAATCACATATACTCTATTGATACAAATCCTAGGAGGCCTAGGGGACATAATGCGAAATGAGGATTTAGATGTGTTATACGTGTATAAGAAAGCAATATGAACAAGATTCAAAGATAGAGAAATACAATAGAAATGTAACACAATATTACGTTAATTTGTTTGTTTTGTACATGGCATACTCTCGAGGGAGATGTATGGTTGCTTATCTTGTACTATTTGTTTGCTATCTAATGTTACAAGTATACCATAGTTTCCCGAGTCTCGAACGCGAGGGAGTGGATCTCGAGGATAGGGAGACCAAGGGCCTAGGCTTGGGGATGGTAGGGGATGATGGTGAAATATATATAGTACTTGAGACATTAGTTATAAAAAATTGTAAAAGGAATAGCAAATGAAACTTTGAAATATTGAACACATTGCATTGAATAATGAAAATGCTAAATATCAATATAGTAATATTTATATCATAATTTAATAATTTACATTCAAATTTCAAATACAATTGGCTAATGGCCCAATGCCTCTAATCATCCCCAAAATCCCCACCAAACTCCCCATCACTCAAACTACTGGACTCCTCAAGGTAAAGATCCTCCAAACCAATACCAATCAACCTTATCTATGCCACATCATCAACTGTGTGTTGGCTCCTTTGGCTCTACATCCCATCAAACTCCTAGACTCTCTTTGTATGTAAGCGTGTTGCGGTCAATTTTATGTAACGCGCTATGTACAATTACAAGCTTCTTCACTCTCTTGAGGTGAACCTATTGCTCTTAATAGAGTGGATGATGCTATAAATACACCAGCTTTCTCTCAACAACGTAAGAACTAGAAATTCGGGACAACAAACGAATGGCTATTGTGGTTATCAAAGAAGTAGGTTCATGCATAGTCCACCACATAATCAAGTCCTCATGTGCCATAGTCTCCCTATCCAACTTCACCTCTTTTGGATATCCTTTAAGAGTGGCAAATTTTGACCACTTAGTACGAATGATGCCAGCATCTATAGAATTGTACATCTTCTGAATAGCTTTCATGAACTCATTCTTCACCTCAAAATCTTGTATGGGGTGTAACTTTGTCGACCTTTGTATGTACCACTTCAGGTTCAATGCATAGGCAGCCATGTGCAAGGGAGTGTTGAGCTTCTCCCATCTCTTGTGAATGATTGGTTGAATATGTTCATTGTAGAACTGCAATGTGGGGTCTTTCTTTTGTACAACGGCCTTCATTTGGCCAAGCATATTGTCAATGCACTCATACACCTCTCCAAGGGTAGGTGCATTAGTGTCCCCATATCTAATGACTTTGAACACTTTGGAGAAATGATGGAGACAATGTATTTTGCATCAGCCCAAAAAATGTCACTCTTCACCACCCTCTTCCCCTACATTGACGTAGAATCGGGCCACGAATTCCACTCTCTTGTCATGACCATTACTTGCAATGCCTCTTGCAACTCAAGCATCCTCTCCAAGAGAATGAAGTACGATGCATATCTAGTCTCTACAAGTTTCAAAAATTCCTTCTTGGAGAAGGTCTTAAGAGTGCATGTGAAGTGTGGTGGTTGCAGATAAACATCTGCACCTCTCTAGCATCATTAATGACCTCTTTGATCCAATCTATTTTTCCCATGTCCTTGAGTGCATTATTCATGGCATGCACACAACAAGGAGTCCACCAAATATGTTTGTAGGCCACCTCAATCAACTTCCCTGCAACTCTGCACACATGGGCTACATCTATCACTACTTGCACCACATTCTCGCCCAACCTCCTCAATAACATCTCTAAGGATTTGGAATTGAAAATTGGCATCCTTGTGGTGCCCTAAACAATCAATAGCCTTAAGGAAGTAAGGGTCATCTGTACATGTGACCATGATGTTGATGAGTGGATGATGCCTAATGTCCGTGACTATGTTGCATCCACTAGTGACCCAAGTAGCCTTCATTTTCTCCATTAGAATATTAATCTTGGAATAGTTCTTATCCAAGATCATTGTCCTCAATTTTGTCTCCCCTGGTGGCACATATGATGGTCTTGCTCTTATTATCTTTGCCACAACCTCCTTATAATAAGGAGAGCAAGCCACATGGAATGGAATGCCATTGGCAAAGAAGAATTTGTCAATGGCATCATCTACCTCATCCTTATATTGCATATTGAATAACTTTGCTACCGTGTTTACAGCATTACTACTAGTCATTCTACATTCCCCTTTAAGCTTTGTTGCCCTGGACTAGATGGCCAAGCAGGAAGTTGTGCCTCTTACAAAGTTCTAGTACTAGGAGTAAAACCCCTCGATGGCATAGTACCAGCTATAGGTGTTTCATCACCACAACCCCACAATTTATTTATTTATACCCCCTTTGTTTGAGTGACAATTTTCCACATACCTCCACACCTTTGCCTCGGATGTGAATTTGACAAAAATTCTACTGCTGCATTGACTCTCTATTGCTGCCTCAAAATGCAAGTTGACAGAAATTACACTTATACAACCTATTGCTAGATTTTGTAGTTTGGTTGCAAATTGTTTTAAAGGGGCCTTCTTGTCAAAGGGACCCTTGGCAAAAGGTTCCAATAACTTGGAAGGGCAACTAAAATGAGCAATTGCACTCCCAATGGAACTACTTACATCAGCCCCCCCCCACATCTATACTTGGAGTCTCAAATTCAACCCCCATAAGCTCTTGTTGACCCTCTTCATCACTCATGTTGTGAGAACTCATAGTGACACTGCAAGAAATGAAATTTAATAAATTAATTTATGCAAGGGCTCAAGAGTCCAAGACAAGGATTTTGTTTTTGTTTTTCTTACTTCAATTTGCATGAAGCGCAAAAGCAGAGGATACACAAAAATAGGAATCCTTAATCTTAAATCTTCAACCTTCGTCAAACAATGATTTTAAATTTTTAATCAACTATTTAGGGTTCTCTAACTATTGTTTAACAACCCTAAAACAGTAAAAAAACAACATTTTATAAATTTATAAGCACATACAATTCCATGAACAATTTAATAATTTAATTAACTATTTTTTATGATTTATAAAATTAAATTTAAAATGAAAATATTAAAATGCAATATTGCAAATCCAAAAAAAAAAAATTGAACAATGAAAACAGCAAAATGCCAAACAATGAAGGGCCATGGCTTACCTTGAAGGCTTGAGAGCTTCTGACTTGATGAATGTGTTGAAACTTGAACAGTTGATCAATGAAGACTTGGCACTTGCTCTTCAAACTTGGCTCTCCCTCTTGCTAATGCTCTCAACCTCTCACTCTTGCACTTGTTGCCTTGCAAAATGTTTTTGTGATTTGGAGTGAGGATGTGAGGTTCATTTATAGTTTTTTGGAGTGCTTAAAGTGTTGTGGGGCCCATAAACTATTAGGGTTAGGATCGGGGTATAAACATCTTTAAAAATGTGTTTTAAATTTTAAAAAATTGCGGCGCTTTTTGTTGTCAGGCATACCTAGAGGTTTTGGGGACGATCAAGGGACTTGGCAAAGTCCCTAAGACGTCTCGGGAACAACCCCATGTCCTCTCATTGTCCCCTAAAGGTCAGGGCATTTCGCAATTTGGGACGTCATCGTGAGCTGGTGGTGGTGGTGGTGGTGGGATGGTGGGGGGACATCTCCCAAACATCCCTGACTCACGAGGATGTCCCCAGAAACGTCCAGATTTGGGCTGGCCGCATCCCTATGGAACACTAATGTATACAAATATTACAAAAACGCCAAGGCTGAAAGAACCATTACGGAAGATGATCCATTAGGTCTTCCATGTGTGACTCTTCACCTTGTGATGGTTACGTGGATTGCCTATCGAGTGCATGTTCTGCACAGATGCGTTGGCATAACGTGAGCCTTAGAAGTGCCACCTGGCATGGCACAGCATGGCACTAAGCGCCTAAGTGGCCACTGTGAGTTTTGGATGTTTTGCGCAAGGACAGAGCTGCGTGGCATGTTTGCAGGTGTTGGGCAAATGGACAATGTTGTACTGAAATTGCGTGCATGGTGTGCATTAGCACAATGCTATGTAGGCTGCATAGAGTGCATGGGGGTTGTGATGTGGAGAATGCAGAGTTGCTCTAACCTGCGTCGAGATTGATCATCAAAAAAATCCAGGTGAAGGGAGCAATATTGCGTTCTGAGATGGGCAGAAAGCACATGATGCAAAGCATTGTGCGGAGGTGCTAGAAGTGTGGACTTGTGCAAGTGACCCAGACACTCGAGGTACGAGCACGGACTGGCGGATGCACTTGGATCATCTACAAAGTTTACATAATCTTTAATTCCAATCTTCTATTACTCTTTCCATATTTCAACTGGCTAGGAGCAATGCAAACTGAACTCTTACCATGGTCCTCAAATTTAATATAGCTGGATTTTGTCAAACTCTATCCACCTCAAGCAGGACGTGTCTTTGGCCCGATTCAAATGGTAAAACCTAGGCTGCTTCTTCAATACTGCTTGGATGTATCCAGCCTAAAACATCTTGGACCTTAGTAGCATACTTTTTACACAGAAAACAGAAAATGTTCATGAAAATCAACTAATTGCATTTAAAACCAGAAAGACTCCACAAACTGAGGGTAAAAATGAAAAGAAAAAGAACAGAACCACTTTTTTTAAAATCAAAATTTAGAAATATCAAGTTATTAACTTACTCACGAGTTATTCATGAGTTTTTGAAAATATGGTGTTATTGACCATTCACCACAGTTCCGACAATTACTTGGCATGGCAAGTTAGTTAGGCATAGCATTCTAGGCTAGCGGTAATCATGGTTGCAAGAAACACAACAGATCTATCACGTTGCACGTTTTTGGGGCCTGCAACCCATTGGCAATGTAAAACGTTGGTTGCAGATGGCTCTGGCATTTCTGGTCTCATGCGCAACCTAAAAATATTGCCTGCAACGGATGGCCGTTTCCCGAGCCCACAACCCCGTTGAAGAGAACAGACAGGCCCAGTTGACTTAAAAACAATGAAAAAACAAACATACTTGACATTTTGATATACACTCATCCATCCCAAAACCTAGAGCTGGCGGTAATATTTTTAATTAGGCACGTTGCAGATCGGCAGCAGCTCCAAGCACTTGCAGGCACCACCAGCGGAAGGATTGGAACACGTGTGGCTGCTCACTGATAGCTGATAACTGGTATGTCACTGTGTTCTAATACTTTTTATTGAGGCTGACGAGTTGAGAACACAATCAATTTTAAAATAAGCTACAAAGGAAGATATAGACACAGATGATAGAGATTTTCGCTTTAGTACACTTTACAGCCAAATATGCATTACAAATCCTTGGGACATGTGCTTAAGAACAGGGGAAACACATTATCATTTGGCAATACTAACTCCAAAATATGTACATTTTACTGAGTACCCCAATAAGCAGCACTGTCCAAAATCATAACTGTATAGGAACAATTTGAATGATGATCTGCCGTGTTCATAAGCAATACTTACCAATACGGGTTGCTATTTCATGTCTCACAAGAACTTGAGGATAATGGTGCTCTGGTTTCACTTTCCATCAATATACAGAAGTTTCAGGTAATAGTGAGACCTGCAAGATACTAGAACATATGTTCTACTTCACTTATCATTAATACAGAACCAGAATTTAATACACAATGAAACCATGCATGCATTAGTATCAATATATTGTACTGTAGGTAAAACCAGCCCATTAACAGAGAAGTGCATTCTTAGAGCATTATCAACCAGCAACATTTCTGATCATGATCTGAAATCAAGTTTAGAACCTGAATATCCATAGCAAAATTAGCAAGCCTGCTGGGTTTTGCTCCTTTGAACTCCAAGAAGATATTGGAGTAAAGATTTTGATATGCAGGGAATGTGTTGAAGTCTCTGATTATATATTTGAAGGATATCCTTATGGTTCTTTCATTAATGAAAAATCAAAATCATGGGCAATTTCGATTACAGTGATGGATGTAAATTGCTGTGACGAGCATTCAGAGTCCTTGAAGATGTTGGTATTTGCAAAAAGACAGTGGCATTATAGTTCTCTTTCCTGTCTTCATTTGCCCATGGGTTATATTATGTTTAATGTGTTATAACTACTAAAAATAAGCATGTATGGAATGTACGGAAAATCATTTCTCTTTTGTTTCTTACACAACCTCAATCAAACACCGTATCCCATCACGTTCTCGTTTCCGTCATGTTTCCCGTTTCTCGTTTCTGGTAACCTAGGTGGGAATGGAGTTATTGGTGATTTTCTGCTTCTATGTCTTAAACTCTTACTCGGCCGGAGCATGTGTTTTTCCCGCTTGCATAAAATTTGATGGAGCACTTGCTGCCTACATTGAAATGAAAATCAGTTCTCCAACTACCGCAACTTTTCCAATTTGTTTTTAGATTTTAAGCGTTTCATTTTTGCCCTACAAATTGGATCCATGCCCGAACGGGTAGGGAAAACTCTCTTGCCAGGTATGCATAGGGGAGAATATTGGAATTTTAAATACTGTGTCGCAGTGATTAAAAACTCATTCGGAGCCTATTCCAAATGCTCGTCTCATTATTTTCATGAACTGTGGAAACCTTGTCTTTATTGGGATTTTGCTGAAGGAAAAGAGAACAACTACCTCAAACATAACAGAATTGAAGGAAAGAGGAACGACCTTGGACTTGTTCCAGCTCCGCTTCGACGCTCTCGAGCTGTAGCTCGAAATCTTGTTCCATTGTGGTTGGTAAGAAAGACACCCAAATGCCTTTTCTTAATCGAACTCCTCTGTGAGCCTCTGTAAAATCAAAACTTCGTATTTCAGGGGCTCCAACATGTCATGCAAATTTTCCAATTTCATGGGATTAGCCGTACCGTATTTTCATATTTCTAGTTGAAATTAAGTTCGATCAGCCCAACCATTCCCTAAGTAATCCTTCAAATTATCATATTATCATGTTCTAACTCTCTTTTTAAAGTTGTTGGGGAGTATGATAGAGCGTAAGTTGATCCAAATGAAATGAAAGATTTTAATAATGTCTAGGAGATCAAGAGTCTATGGGACCAAAAGTGAGACTTTAACATGAATTCGGACTCTTTTCAATATCGGATCTTCTACCGTGAATCTTGAGCACAAAACCCGCGATTTTTTCAAGCCTTGTTTCTTCGAATAACTCATTTAATTTGTTCACCTTCAATGTTTTCATCATGCTCCCAAGTGGGGTTAAATTCTTTGATGTAATAAGCATTCTTACGACCAATCTGCCATGTCCACATGGCAGTCCTAAATTTTTCTATCACATAGTGTTTTATTTCCCTATGGTTGTTAGGACACTCCTGAAAGTTGATGTCCCATTTGTTCATCCATTTGGTGTTTTGCTTCATCCAAGTTTTCTTTCTACGCTCTAACTTGTCCTCCACAACTATTCTAGGCCAAAGAATGATTATCCATGCTTTCAACCTTTTTTAGATAACTTAACAACAGAGTTATTGTTGATGCTTCCATTGGGAAATGATCTGAAAACGGTGCTTGAAACTAACACTTTTAATTGTTTCAAAGGATCTTCAATTTTAATCAACTTAAAAGGATTTTAGACTTCCAAAAACTGATTAAAATCTGATTTAGGATTGAATTCAAACTGAAATTAAGTTTGTAATTTACTCAAAATTTCATTGTTTGATCAAAGCCCCAAAAATCATTGTTTCAAATTTAATTGATTTTCCCAATTTTATCAATTACTATTATAGTTGCATCCATATTCATATTTGGAATTTAATTTACTTGCAAATATCAGAAACTGAAAACAAAATCAGAACACAACACCCAAATTATTTACAGGTTCAAAATTCCTACGTCCCCGGTTCGTGGTGAACCAATCCATTAATAATGTTAAATATGTAAATACAATAACCTTTACATTAACCAATAATGAATCAAAAACCTGCAAAACTATGTTTCAGACCTTCGAAGGACGTTAATGGAGCTCAGCCTCTGTCCTTCACCTTCCTGATCCACTTGCAGTAGTGTCTCCCTTTGGTTCTACGCCTTTGTGTGACTTTAACAACAAATAACTCTATCACAAAAGCTCCAAATCGGAAAATGATCACACTATCGTGATCGTTTCAAATTCTAAGAAACTTTTATATGTAACTCAAGCTTTGGTTTTGAGTAGAAGTGCTCCAAAATTGCATTTTTCTTCAAGTACCCCTATTTTGCCTATACACAGACCTAGCACTGTCCTTGTATAACTTGTAGCGAGCCATTTTATACCTAAGCGAGCCCCTTGGGCGAGTTGGTTAGCGGATTGGTCTTAGAACTATGAGGTTGGGGGTTCAAATCCCACCTCCTACCATTTTGCCACGAGCTTTTCCTCCAAGTGGGTAAAAATCTCATATTTTTGGCATTTGGAATAAACCGTCCATTATCCTCGTGGCTTGGGCCACATCTATTCCACCTTTTTGTTGTACCAAATAAATATGGTGTCGTGTATATTTGAATCATTGATTGGTTTGTATATAGGAGGTGGCCGCGTGGATTTAGGAAAGATAAGAGGTAAGCGGTGTATTTGGAGGGATAATACAATGTGTGGAAGATTTAATGGAAATGTGTGGCAAATAGGATATTATGCAAAGTGGTGGCAAAGGAAGTTAGCATATAATGTGTTGGAGATATAAGGGTTAAGCGGTTAGGATAATGCGTGGGGGTTTGAATAAATGTGTGGCACATAATATAGACCTCGAGCATTGCCAACATATAGTGACTTGGAACCACAAATATCATGGTGAATAATTACAAAGTAATATAAAATTCAACCATGAATAATAATGTGATATTTCAATAATGAAATATGCCAAAGTGGTGGCTTGAGGACCCACCACGTCGGCGATCAATATATAAGTCCTCACAACTGCTGGTCGGGCTCCCTTCCATAACAAAAGTTGAGCCTCTTGTTTCAACGAACAAATTTTATGCGTCACGAAGACCGGAGGTTGCAAACAACTTGAACAACCTTCATTTTTCCATTTTTTCTCCTTTTGCCACTTGTCCGCTGCTAACTGAGCCACTTGGCCAATTGTGCACACGTCCACGTCACCATGGACCTATTGACCAATGTTGACCTTCCAATTGACCAAACTTTGACTGGACCTATCTTGAGCTTAGAGTGTCTGTTTTCCACGTTCTTATAGTCATCGGAAAGCTCTCTGAAGGATCTACTACACTAACATGGTTTGGGGAAGTATAGGGAACATTTAACACTAAAATTTATCCCCGATAAGGAAAGTACATGTTTCAGCCAACATGATCTCATAAGGGACTGTTGACTTGACTTTAAGATTGTTTGTAATTAGATGTTGTTGGATTCGTTCTAATTGTCTCCATCCATGATTTGACATGCTACTTCCCCATAATTTACAACCATAAAGAGAAATTGGGGTGTCTAGCAATCCAAAAAGGGATTTCTTAGTTTTCCAATTCCAAAGTTTATTTGTCCAACACCTATTTTGAAGTAGGTAAGATGCTTTCCAATCCCCTATATCCTTTTTTTTTTTTTTTTTTTCTACATGTCTCCTAACTAAGATTGTTGTGCAAATCAATCCCAAGATATTTATATTTTGTTACAATTTCAAACGGCTCCCCTTAAAATGAAAGTTAATTTGTTTCTCTTTCCTTTTTACAAAAAAAAATCATTACTTTGGTTTTGATAATGTTCACTTGATCTCCGTACTTCCTAGAAAAATATTTCTAAGTCTTTCAAATGATCCCTCAATCCTTGATTTGTTTTTGAAATTAGAATAAGGTTGTCGGCATATAAGAGTAGATTCACCACATAACTCGCCAACCGTATGCCCCCTCCCTCGATTTTGCTTAACCATTCTTCAAGTTTGTCAATGTATAAGCCAAACAAGGGGAGAGAGAGGACAACCTTGTTTGACACAAATGTCACCGCCAAAACATTTTGACATACCCTCTCTCGGTTCTGATTTTACCTCGACCTACTCATAAATCCTATGTACTTCTTCTCTAAACTCGTCTAGAATCCTAAGTTCCTCCATCATGTTCCAAGGTTTTTCTCTGAACCATGTCAAAAGCTTTCTTAAAATCAACAAAGCAACAATAAGCTTCCTCGCCTTGGGTATCCCAAACCTTTTCAATCAAGTGCCTAAGAGTGATGTAATGGTCGATGGTTGAGTGTCTAGGTCGGAACCCTACTTTCCTTTTGCTCTTTTACCCTCTCTTTCCTCCCAACTGCTGATTCGACGTTCTACCATGCCCCCAAAAAGTTTACTAAGGAGAGGATTGACCATAATGGTGTGGTAGTTTGATGGATTATTGATATCACCACTTTTAAATAGAGGAATAACAACACTATTTGTTCACTCCAATGGGAATCCATTCTAGTTGATCTCATTGAATATTTTTTTGATGTGCGGAGTGAGGATCTCCACACCCCACTTTAAAAATTCAACTTGTAGCCCATTAATATCTTGTGCATTACCAAACGCTAGATTCATGATGTCATGTTTGATGTCTTCCATGGAGAAAATCTTGGACAAAGTATTAATTATGGGAGGAGTATCCTTTTATTTAGACCGTTCATAGAGGATCCTCGCATACTCTAACCATTGAGCATTTGTGATATTATTTTATGTGTTTTTTTCTTTTTCAGAACTACCTCCAAAAGCCTCTCGGGATTGTGCTTTCCAAGAGAAATTAATTCTTTCCTCCTCGTACTCACATAGCTTTCTTTTTTTGTATTGTATCAAGTTCTCATATTTCTTTTTATTTTCTTTGTTCAACTCGCTTCCTTCAAAGCTCTCTTGGCAGCCTTACATTCTTTGTCATACCATGGATTCATTGGAAAAGTATTTGCAACTCCTTTTCTAGGTTTAGATATTTTGCAAGCACTTAATGCCTTGTGAATTAAAGGAATCAACAAATTACTACGTATATAACTATTTGTCCCCTTGGTTTCCTTGCTCTCTATATCATTTCCTATTATCTAAAATTGCCACTCAATGGCAACAATGAAGATTTCTTGATTTTCTTTATTTACAATGATTTTGCCTCGTTGTTGAGTTGTCTTTTATATGTGATGAAATTTTTTTCTTTGGTGTTGATTTGAGATGGTACCAAACTTGACAAAGAGAGGTTTATGATCAGATTTTAGCTCGATAGGACAATCCCCTATTTCGAACTCAAGCAACTAAGAAGTAGAGCTTTGGGAGCAGATGACATAGTCCACTACACTTTTACCATTGTATGTTTTGCAAGTGATGTTGTCTAATTTGGTCCAAGCCCTCATGCCATTACAAATAACCATGTCATATAAGTTGTACAAGCCTAAAAGCTTGACCCCAAAATGCATCACCCTCCATTACCATCTTCTCGATATTCTTTCCCAAAACTAGTCCTCTTCTTCATTAAGCTATAAAGGATTGTCATCCCCACCCTCTTCGTTGTTCAACTAGAGAGATTGATTGTTTGCAGATCCTCGCATTAAAGTCACCCATTAAAATTATTCCCCATGAGGTACTGAATATTGAAATGTCTCTTTTTAACAAAGCATATGGGTCTTCGTTATCTAGATTCCTTCTCTTATAAGTCTTTAAACTTTTCGGTGTAAAGTAGTAAACAACCAATCTGATTGTCGCCTCATCATCTAATATTTTCAGCCATGTGTATTGCTTATTTGGATCCTCCTTTTTAACTTTGACGATCTTGAGCCATAATTCATTGATTAGCACTCTAATCCCCCATAACCTTTACTGCTTCGCCTCCCTTCTGCTTCAAACTCGAAATTTTTTGTACCCTTAAAATTATGGGACTTTGCAGCCCTCATGTTCATGTGTTTCCATAAGAATAATAATATATTTCCCCTCTGTTATGGGCCCCAATTCGGGTCCTCTTCTCCACGGATACCCCATACAATTCCAAATTACTATGTGCATGGATTCCCGTGGGGCTCCGAATCCCTATTTCTTGCTTGACATTCGATCACCGATTTGGGCTTTCTCATTCCTCAACTATGCCCATTTCCTCGCCTCTCGTGCTTCGCTCACTTTCTCCCATTCCTTCTTTCGATCTTCTTATTGGGCAAATGTCAAATTTTCATTTAGATATATATGTGTGCCTCTAAGAAGTCCTCTACTTTTTAGGATAACATGTTTGTCTTCTACATTTCTCATGACAACTCTCACATGACGATCCTTTCCTCCTTCTATTCTCCTACCAATCATGTTGGGTTGATGTATATAACATGTCCACTTCAACTGGTCTTTAAGGAAGTCCTCTTGCCATAATGTCGCTTCTTTCTTTTTCATCAAGTCTTTCAAATATTACTATTGTTACTTTGTCTTGCTTGTCCTTTTCTTCTTTTATTTGTGTTTTGATGTGTTTCTCTATGATTTGCTTTTGCTCACTTGATGATCCACTTACTACTTATGACCAAGATTTGGCCTCTTCTATCCGATCCTTCAGTTGGTTTTCTTTCATTTCCATGTTTTTAATTGCTGATTGAATTTCATATATTTGTATTGTTTCATTCCCTTTTACCATTTCAAGGTTTTTCTTGCCAAATGTTTTCAAATGTCCTAGATCTTGTTTTAGAATGATTAACTCCTGATGTCCTCTTTCCATGGTGTTTTAAAGATCTAGTACATACTCTATGAGAGCTTTATTTTCTCTTTCTAACTTGTATATGTATTCTCGCGAATTATTTTTTCTCGTTGTCTTCTTGCAGCGTCTTATTTTCTAAAATGTCAAGTCGCTTCTTTCATATTCATGAGCTCATTCACATATAATTATGAAAACCAAAACAACAAAGTAGATGTAGGGTCAGTATAGATATTTAGGATCTTGTACCCCTATCTCTTGTTTCTCTGTGTTTGCGATAGTCCTTTTTAATTTGCTCTTCAGCTTTGATTCTTCTCTACCATCCTTCTGCATTTATTGTTTTCCTTTTATTCGGTGTTCTTTGAAAACAAAGTTTCCTTTGTTGTTTGTTGTCTTCGGTAAAATCAACATGAAATTTTTCTTTTGAGTTTGCCTTAGCTTTTTGGCCTGCCTACGCCTTAAGATTCCCTTATATTGTTTTGTGTTCACAAAGACCAACTTTTTGTCTATACCCATTGCATAGGTTTGAGAGTTTCCTGTCATGTCTGAATTTTTTTGTATGTTGATAAATGTGCCTCTGAAATGATAGACCTCGTTGACCCCATGGTTAGGTTTCCTTTAAAACCCTCATGTTTGACCATGGTTTGCAATGTCTTTTATATATATATATATATATATATATATATATATATATATATATATATATATATATAGATGTATATATACATATATATACACATATATATATATGTACACATATATGTGTATATATATATGTACATATATATGTACATGTATATATGTGTACATATATATGTACATCATATATGTGTACATATATATGTACATATATGTGTACATACATGTATATATGTACATATAGATGTATATATAGATATAGATGTATATGTAGATGTATATGTACATATATATGTATATGTATGTATGTACATATACATGTATATATGTGTACATATATATATACACATATATATATATACATATATATGTACACATATATATGTACATATATATGTACACATATATGTGTACATATATATATATATATACATATATGTATATATATATATGTACATATATATATACATGTATATATATATACACATATATGTGTACATATATATGTACATATATATATATACATATATATGTACATATAGATGTATATGTAGATATAGATGTATATGTAGATGTATATGTACATATATATGTATATGTATGTATGTATATGTATATATATATGTGTATGTATGTATATGTATGTATGTATGTATATATATGTATATGTATCTCTCTCTCTCTCTATATATATATATATATATATACACACATGTATACATGTATACATATATGTATACATACATACATACATACATATATACATACACATGTATATATATATATATGTATATATGTATATATATATATATACATATATGTATATATGTATATATATATATATATACATGTATATATATATATATATATATGTATGTATGTATGTATACATATATGTATACATGTATACATACATATATATATATATATATATATACATGTATATGTATATATATATATACATATATATATATACATATATATATATATATATATATATATATATATATATGTATATATATATATATATATATATATATACATACATATATATATACATATATATATATATATATATATATATATATATACATATATGTATATATATATATATATATATATATGTATGTATGTATGTATGTATGTATATATGTATATATATGTGTGTGTGTGTGTGTGTATGCGTAATATATATATATATATATATATATATATATATATATATATATATATATATGCCGCAATAGAATAAAATTTTTTGGTGGGCCTACTCCGATCTTGTTGGCTTGTGCCTAGATTCCACACATCTTCCGAAAAGGGGGCCCACTCCTATGTCTTTATCTCGCTTTGAAACCGCAGATTATCTGTCTCAAAACCCTTGTTCCTCGCTACTTTGTCCCTCTTCCTCCTCGTTGGTCCCTCTGTGAAAGGGTATGGGACCCTCGCAACCATTGGATCTCTTATGCTATGCCTCGCAGCCATTGGATCTCTTCACTTTCTCTCGTAAAAACTTAACTATTGAGCATTTTGTCACACTTAAGGAAGGAGGAAACAAGGAAGAGAGCAAAGGTGCAAGCGGGTTTCAAACATAAAAAAACTCAACTATTGATCAGTTTGTCACGCTTAAACACCTAGTTGAAAAAAAGGGCATGCATATTTTTGCTTATTAGGGTTCCTAAAGACATTTGATAGAATATCAAGGAGCAAATTATGAAGTAGAATGAAGGAACTAGGGGTTCCAGTTTCTCCCGAAATTTTCACTCACTAAAATTTTGAAAATTTCAAAACTTATTTGCATTAAAATGTTTTGCCAAATTGACTTTCCACACCATTCGAGATGTCGCTTTGTTTGTCATCATCTCTCCATAACCCGCTTGTCAAATTATCATAATGTTGTGTTGTTGTACTACCATCATTACTACCGTCCCGCCACGCTTTACACATTTGTTTGAGTTTGCAAAATGATTTTTAGCATTTAATCAATAATTTTAATTTAATTAATTAGTAATATTGATTTAATTCATATTTTTAATTAACTAACGTTAAATAATTAAATTAATGTCATTAATTTTATTAAATATAAAATTTAATCGATTAATGTTTTTAAAATAAATTGATAGTAATGAATTTATTAATTAACTTCCAAATTGAATTATTAAATTAATGATATCAATTTTATAAAAATGTTAATTAATTATTGAACTGGCAATTGAATGAATTGTAAAGTGGGATTTTTCTCTCACTTCTCCATTTGGAGCACTCTCCAATCGGATAAAAATTAAATGGCTTTCCGTAAAAGATATTGTTGAGATATTTTTCTAGGAAGTTCACTAAGTAGTTTTCCAAATGTTAAATTTTTCATTTGAAAAAATACAACCCGCTTCCCTACATTTCCCTCTCTTACTCTCTCTCGTTCCCACATTTAATTTCCACTTCCCGCAAATGAAGGTAACGTTTTGCGGAGGCACATAAATATTCAATATCTTATTTCATTTCTCTGTGTCGAAGAAGCTTGTATCCACAGTGCAAGAAGGAAGCGAAATATATTCATTGTGTTGATCCAATCAAGTTATGTGAACAAGAACTTGTCTACAAAGAGGTTGTTGGTAAATTAAAGGCGCTTATCTTCTCGATCGAGGTTGCACAACCAAACCATAGAGCAACATGGATAATAACGTAATACATGGAGTTCAAGCATCTAAGATTGAAATTAATGCATGCAATGCATGAAGAATTTCCAAGTCTAGTGAAACCGCCTGATTCACAAGCGTGGATAGGAAATGCATGGAAAATAAGATAAATAAACGAGCATTAGAGGTTAAAGTTATGTGTGAAAATCTAAGAGTTTTATATAAAATGCCATGCAAAATGATTAGTTGGAAATAGCCTATGTCGAGACTCATATGCATACCAATGTGTCATCACTAAATCACACACTTATTATGTACATCTAGCCTCTAAATACTTCATTTATATGCATGATTCCTAAGAAAGAGAATTACTCATTGACACCCCTTTATTTTGCTTTGACATTGATTTTATCCTTTTCATATTTATTACTTGTTGTTTTTTATTGACAATTTACGCTTCTAGATACCAACCGACATCTTACTCAACTCCATTTCATTGTTTTATCCTTCTAATTCTCTCGTACATGACCATCCATTAAGGACAGGAGCACCCAAATGCTACTGTCTCCTCTAAGTGCTTTTGTCCTCTTTGTCTCTTTTTCCTATCTTTTAGGTCTTACTTCTTTATCGTCTTCTTTTATCACCCTTGGTCGGCCTTTTACTTGTTAATGACAAAACTTAAGTAAAGAATTCATATATATACATGTCTTATTTAACCTCATTAGGGGGGCAAGCATTCATGAGGCACGTACTACTACAAGAAGCTAATATTTTCTATCTACTACATCAAGGATTGCATTTTGGACTACATAGGAGGGTGTAGACACTAAATCACACACTTTGGGTACATTTCTAAGTCCTAGTCACATACTACTATTCATATGATTCCTAAGTGAGAAAACTAGCAGTTAACAACTATCTTTGGCCTTTTTGTCTTTGTTCATGTCTTCTTCTTGGCCTCTTACACCCTACAACCCAGTCGATGCTTCATTGCTTCATCTTTTATCACTTTGGACACCGCCCCGTCCTTATGGGTGCCCCGACCTCTTTGTATCTTACTCATCTCTTTTAGGCATCTTTTATCTTTTAGGCATATTGTTTTCTTATGGGTCAACATTTTAGTTGTTAATTTTGAAATTCAACTAACGGAATCATATAAATATAAAGTTATGTGACCATAATAAAGGACCAAGCTCTAAGAATCTACTACATCACCTAAGGTTACATCCAAAGGCATCTCAAGAGCATCAAAGCATCCACATAGCTTCATTCAAGGGACTACATTTTCTACATACACGCATAGGAGGGAAGTTCATTTTGGCATCCACACATCTATCTACATCTAGCTACTTGTTCGCTTTATCAAGTGTGTCTAACACAAGAGGCACCTAGTGAACGATTCGTGAATACACACACAAAAACTACATGAAGTCTGAAATGTAGTGCAGTGCTCAATTGTAAGTTCACCCAGTCGGGTGACCGTCAGGGTCAATCTAACTCCCCATTTACATCTTTTTCTATTTAGGATTTGATGTGTTTTAGGGTTTTACAGGAGGTCTTTTGTTTTGTGCGGGTTACGGGTGAACTCAACGATCTTCCAATGACCCACAAGTGATCAATAACGAGGGTTAGAAACATTGGTGTGGCATAAGAAAAATAAGTTTCGAGGTTTTCACAATCACATGGACTCGTAACTAGTTTACAATACCTAGGTGCCCCTAAACCGATCTAGGCGCCCTAATCCCAACAATTTTGACAGTTTTGTGATTTTCTAGGTTCGGTTGTGACAATCTACCTTCATGTTTTATTAGTTTTCCAAACTTAGTACATCTTCGAGGATTATTGCAAAACCAACTAAGGACTCTATCCCTTCTATTGCACCTAGGGTTTCATTTTTATCTTGCTTATTGCTTAGGTCAAATCTATACTTCATTGCTTTATTTATCCATTGTTACACTACAATTAGGGTTTAACATATTTTCAATATTTTTGTTAAATCATTTGGTGAACCCATCCTTCGAATACTCTCCTCTTATTCTTTCATCATGGCTCAATCTTATGGTGAATTTACTAAATCCCACCTTCAAGAGTTCAATTATCATCTTGTTAAACATCCTCAAGATCTAGATATGCGTTTATTTGATACTCGTGAGGAGGTCACCAATCTACTTCCGTAGGTCATACTTGATTGTTGATGGTCTAAATCTGAAATAAACCTCATCACACTCACTCACTCTTTATGCTCTACACTTTGTCGATCATATATTTCTAATGTTCACTATCAAACCATTTCTCGAGGACGCACTTTTGTTTTATGGTTCATTCTTGATTGCTAAGAGGGCATTTATAAATGAACCACATCTCATGCATAATCATTCACACTCGGCTTGGGGGCACGATGCTCCTATCACACTCACTTTTCGTTCCATTATATACACATTCACAACATACTTTGCATTCTTGGTTGCATTTATTCTTGCTTACTTATGATTACATGTACACTTTGTTACACATGCTAGACAGATATTTTGTGTCACATTATCTTTCTATAGACACATGCACATTCACTTGCCTTCTAGTTGTGATTACAAACTTTCTATAGATCCTTACACGCAAAGCATGGATGCTTGGTAATATACCTCTTACTAGTCCCACAATGGTTCCCGTGGCATCTACTTTCGCACTCATCACAGTGCTATTGTTTTGATTTATATTATTTCCTATTCATACTAGCACACTACTATATCGAATCATACATGCTTTGACATAATTTTAATCTTTCTAACATGCTAATGGGTGCCTCATATGCAACATTACTTTTGTAAGAACTACTTACAACCATGGTTGTCACATTACTTTGCTTATTACTTATTTGTTCTTGTTTGCCATTGTTTGCCATATTTGTGGGCTTTGCCCTTTGTCTTATTTGCACACCACATGTTTTTGGTCACCTTATCTCTGATTGTCTTGTGACATTGTGAGTGATGTCCCATGTTTGAAACCCACATTTCATAGTCTACTATGTTTTCTTGCATGTTAGCTTACATATTGTCTTCTATATGCGTATTTGTCATGTTTGCACTAACACATGTTTTCTAGCCACTTTTTTGGCATGTGCCTTAGTTTGTACCATGCACATTCCCTTCCCCATGCAGGCTTCTGTTTCAAAGGTACATCAAGTCCTCCTTTGGGCCACATTATCTTATAGATGTCACATGCACCCTAAACAAGGGGCATAAATTGGGTGAATCAATCACCCCATACAACAATACACATCACAAATCACTGATTCGGACCTATACAATACAGGATCAACACGGTCTATAGTTTCAAAATGGTCTAGAATCGACTTGGGTCTTCATTTTGGCACGTAAGCTAGCGCCCAACACCATATAATAGTGCCTCGGCACTCCTAACCCTTCCTATGTGCCTATGACTAGGGGCTAGTTACTGATTTTTTTTAGATCAACACAATCTTCGAGGTTGCACAATGGTTTACACATAATAGGCACAATACTCTAGCAATCATCATGCATATTATATCCTTTTTTCTATTTGTGTTGGATCAAAATGGATTGAACTTGAATAAAGTAGGATCACACCATCTATAGTGGTGTATAAATCTTTGGAAAGTATTCAATGTTAGAGAATAACACTAGACCTTTCTCACCAACACTTCTTATGCCCTGGCGTGAGATCACTAAAAAAAATTGCACTTGGCTTAAGGTCGCCCAAAAAACTCGTTCTTGGTGTGAGATCGCCTAAAAAACTCATTCTTCTACAATGTTTCAGCCACTTTCTATCCTTCTTACTCGTCACGGATCAGTGCACATGTTCCTTTATAAAGTTTTACATAATTTTACATACTTGTAACATATTTGGATTGAATTTTTCACATACAAAACTTTGACTTCTATTTTTCTCTTCACTTTTACAGGTCCATCCTTATTGGAAACAACACTCACATCATCAAACACATCAAGCGACAATGACAACAATTTAATCCTTATGGGAAGCAACTTTCACATCATTGAGCACATCAAGTGAAAACGACAACAGGCACAACATGACACAACACATACGCTTTCACCCTAGGGTCGCTTCATCTTACCTACCTTAGATTCCATGTTTCATTTTTATCACTTCAAGCTTTTTCCTATCTCTGCAACACATTTTTCACCATCGATCTACATGGTTATCATGTATGCATCTCTTATCTACTTTATGTTATCAAGTATTCACTCAACAACATAAAGTGGGGGCAAATGTAGACACTAAATCATGCACTTTGGGTACATTTCTAGGTCCTAGTCACATACTACTATTCATATGATTCCTAAGTGAGAAAATTAGCAATTAACAATAGTCTTTGGCCTTTTTGTCTTTATTCATGTCTTCTTCTTGGATTTTTACACCCTATAGCCCAGTAGAAGCTTCAATGCTTCATATTTTATCACTTTGGACACCAGTGCCTAGCCATGACGCCTTGCGCCTAGGTGCCCCCGTCATTCTAGGTGCCCCTAACCTCTTTGTATCTTACTCACCTCTATTGGACATCTCGTTTTCTTATGGGTCTACCTTGTAGTTGTTAATTGTGAAATTCAACTAAGGGAATCATATAAATATAAAGTTATGTGACCATAATAAAGTACCAAGCTCTAAGCATCTACTACTATCACCTAAGGTTGCATCCAAAGGCATCTCAAGAGCATCAAAACATCCATCTAGCTTCATTTAAGGGATAAGGGACTACATTTTCTGCATACACGCATAGGAGGGGAAGTTCATTTTGGCATCCACACATCTATTTATATTTCTACATCTAGCTACTTGCTTGCTATCAAGTGCATCTGGCACAAGAGCCACCTAGGGCACGATTCTTGTATACACACACACAGAACTACATGGAGTCTGAAATGTAGTGCAATGCTCGATCGTAAGTTCACTCATTTGGGTGACCGCTACGGTTAGTACGACTCCCCATTTGCATCTTTTTATTTTTAATATTTGATGTGTTTTGGGGTTTTACAGAGTTATAGGTGAACTCGACGATCTTCCAAATGACCTACAGGTGATCAAAAGCGAGGTTACCCACATCAAGTGTGACACAAAAAAATCATTTTTTAATTTTTTTCACAGTCATGGGAGCCCAAAACTAGTCTCCAACACCTAAGCACCCCTGACCCTTTACAGGAGCCTAGGTCCTGACGGTTCCCATAGTTTTGTAATTTTCTAGGTTTGGTTGTGATAGTATACCTTCCTATTTCATCATTTTTCTAGCTCAATACATCTTGAAGATTATTGTGAAACCAACTAAGTACTCTATCCTTTCTATTGCACATAGGGTTTCATTTTTATCTTGCTTATTGCTTAGGTTAGATCTATACTTTATTTATTTATTTATCTTGCTTATTGCTTATTGCTTAGGGTTTCGATTTTTGTTTGTCTTCCATTTTCGAGTTAGGTTTTCACGGTTTGTCTTCATCTACCATTCTACTTGTTGGTGCATCCAAATGCTTCACCACTTCCTACTCGTTGGGGCATCTTGATGCTTCATTGCTTTCTACTCGCTACTCTGCATACGTCTACTATCTTTAAAGCACTATTACTTTACAATAACACTTTAAAGAGGGAAAATGTAGACACCCTAAATTACACACATGTTTCCGTCTTATCCCAATTTGCTTCCTAGAACATTTTGTTATTCACCCATTTGTGATTAATTGATTAATCATATACATTACACTCTTTAGATTAATTAAATTAATCCCTAGTACCCCTTTATCTAAGTTAATTATCATTTATTAATTAAATGATTAATTAATTAAGTGTGCACATTCAACAACCAGTTTGGACCCCACATGGACTCCACTTGGACTTCACTTCCTCATCCCAGTGAACTCCACTTGGACTCCACCTCCTCATCCCATTCAAATCCGCATGGACTCCACTTCACTAGTCCACTCAACTGCACTTCTAGAATCCAATAAAAGTGGGGGTAATTAAAATACATGTACAACCACCTTTCCGAGACGTAACTTCGTAATTAATTCCATTACGCCCTAAACTTCCGGAATCTATAACCACCTCAAATGTTATTTTTAGCATGTGCATTCACCCGCTTTGTAACCAACTTCTAACCACTTCTACCTCTATAAAATGCAGGCTTACTCTCTATCAAACCCTCTTGGATTTACAACACACTTACTCCAAGTAAATGCATTCCAATATCTACATATTGGAAGCTCCCAAAACTATGTTCGTAGCAATTGCATCCCCACTTTGGAGGTCACTCAAGAGCACCCACAATTCCATAAGGTTACACAACTTCTAATCTCTCACAACCTACTTGAGGTTTTCTCTGGAAAGCTACAGGAAGGTTTGATGTTATTGTTTGTCTTCCATTTTTAGTTAGTTTTTCACGGTTTACATTTTGGCATGCCCGATAGGACTACACCCATATTTATTTGTTTCATTTTTATTCAATTTGTACAACTTTTACGGGAATTTGCGGTGTTTTGGGACGTGTCAAAATTAGATTTAAAACTCAACAAAAAATGTTTCTTCTTTGTTGTGTGTTATGATCTTTAGTAATATTTTTCAATTTTAGAAAACCATATGATTCACAAAAACAATTCCCTTTTAAGTATTGTTTATTGATATTAGTGAGTTGAGGGTAGTGTTGCCTAATTTTATGGTTTTATAATAGCACAATCTGCTTAAGATAGTCTGTTATGCACCCGATTCCTTTGTGTTTCCTATCCACTTGCAGAGCACGATGACTAGATTAGGTTCTAAATATTAAATTTTAAAAAAATAGATTTCTACAAATCAAATAACACCATATTTCTAAAAAAACTAGAGTAATATTTTATTAGAAAAAAATTAAAACAAAAACAATTAATCCAAACCCTAACACTACCCCCCCATACCCATCCCCCCCCTCCCCTTTCCCCCGGCCGACTTCTCACCCAACTCGACCGACCGACCCTCACCTCTCCCATCCCCCAATCATGACCTAACCCCTCAACATACCTCAACTTCAGCCCTCTACGCCCACGGACCCACTCAAATCTCATCCCCATAGTGTTCCCGATGGACTTGACCCACACCCCAGTCAAGCCCGCCCCTAGTCCTCGCGCACTTCCGAGCTCGACCTCCCCTTCCTCGCGAGCCCTCGCTCGGCTTCCCGAGCTCGGATAATCTTCCCCCTCAATGTAGACTGCCACACATCGAACATGTAATCAAGTAACCAATCAAACTCCTCAACCTCATAATAAACCCCTTAGCTTTATCTTTTCGTTTTAGGTTTTATGTTTAATTTCTTAGGTTTACAAATTTAGGTTAGAATATTATTTAATTTCTTTTCTAACTTAAGACCATTTGAGTTCTTTGTTATTATTAACATTCTTTTACATCTTTTTAAATTACAATATATCTCCTCCATTTTATTTTTCATTTCTTTATTTCCCAAACTTAGGTTTACACTTAGGATTAAAACTTCAGGTGTAACGTTAGTTTAGTTTACACTTAAGTTTCATTTAAAATATTAATTTCTTAACTAATTCATTACTTTAACCTATTTTCTTTCGTTAATTAGTTTAGTGATTATTTAGGTCTTGTAAACTAAATTAGGACCTTTTTCTTATTAATTTTTTCGTTAATGTTGTTTATTAGACTAATCATGTTACTCACTCTTGAAGGGCTATTTGGCATTTCAAATCACCTTTATTTTCACTTCGAGACCTTTTATCATTGTTTCAAAGATTTAGTCCTCCTTATCCTTGTTATTTTCATCATTTTCGCCAAATGGGTTAATTGTGCTAGTTGCAAATTTAGCGTTATTGGACGTTTCGGTCCAATTTTTATCACTCTTTAGCCATTCTTGTACACATTTAGTCATTTTGAAAACTAGACTAACACTTTCTAGTGTGTTTTGCATGTTTTTATTATCATTTTTTTTTTTGTTTTTGTGAGATTAAGTCACCGTGTGATCTTGCATATGATTTTCCCCCATGCTTCCTAAGTGATCTTTAGAATAAAAAACGTGATCATTTCTCATTTTTGTTTTTGGGAATTGGAATTAATGTTTTTCTTAATCAAAGCTTGTTCATATGTATTCTCTTTCCTTGCATTTTCTAAGTGATCTGGGAAATCAGAAACATGAACTTGTTTTTTTCGTCTTTGCCTCTAACGACTTCGAAGAACATTCTAATCCTTGTTTGTAGGACCCGCTCTCATGAAGGTTGATAAAACATTGAAAACTACTAACTGCAGTTGGCTTTGATTGTGTGCTTCTGAGCTACTAATTCTTGTGTGCGGGGAATTGTTGATAAGAGAGATAAAATTAACACTACACATTGCGTTTTGCGGTTTTGGATAAGGGTTAAAACCCATCTCGCATAATCAGGGAAGTGCCTTGGCATAAGCCATAAAAATATTTTAAGGATTACCACAGGAACCCCAAAGTAGTCAGCACATTGAGGGAACTGGTTGATGAAACGAGAACCTTTTATCCCAACTGACTAGTAAAGCCTTGTGAGTTAGAGTCACAAATATCCTTAGTGGTGACCCCAATGTGATTCATTCTGAGCAAGATCTTTGCTCAAGGTTTCAAATGGGGTAAAGTAAAGTTGATGACTAGTACTAACACTTGTGCTCACTTAGGTATATTGTTGACACCTAGTTGAGTGAACCACCTAGGAAGCTACGCCTTGTCCAAGCCAATTTAAGGTGGTGGCCAAAACTTTCACAAACATAATTTTTCATTTTTCGGCATGTTACACACTTGTGTTTCACTTTTTCATTTACATTTTCTCTCTCATCCACCTTTGTCGCTTTGTAAACATGTCTAAGTATCAGGTTACGGACATCCATATCCGCACTTGATCACTTTCATTTTCTTCATTTAAGTCTATGCTTTGTGATACTTGTTTTGTCACGCTTAAGCACCCTTTTTATCACCTTGATCTTTCATTTTCGTAAGTCTTAAGTTTAATGTTATCTTGTTGAACTCTAAGCATTCCACACTCTTACGTCATCATGCTTCACATTCATTTTGTTGAATTGATGACATTCTTATATCTTGCTTCCATCATTTTTACATCGTCACACTTCACATTCTTTTTGTTGAATTGATGACATTCTTCTATCTCGATTCCATCACTCTTACATCGTCACATTACACATTCAATTTGTTGAATTGACAACATTCTTCTATCTCGCTTCCATCATTCTTACATCGTTGCACTTTGCAATCATTTTGTCACGTCGATGACATCCTCATCACCTCATCACTTCTCTCTTTAAAGCATTCACTTTGCTTTAATTTGATTTCCCTAATCCCATCACTTTCCCCTTGTCTCTTATCTCCACTTTTATGATATTTGGACCTTCTCATCATCATTACTTCATTCCTTGTGACGACATTCACTTTTTTGCTCTTTTAATCATCACATTACTTTGTTGTGTGTCCTCTTTCAACATACTCATGTTAAGAGTAGATATCTTCCATCATATTCTTAAGTCTCCCATTTTCACATACAACTTGTTAAAAAGTCAAAAAATCATCATTTTTCCTAAGTCTCTTCCCTTAACACATTTTCATTAAGAATTGAGCATCGTTTATCATGTTTTAAGTCTCCTCTTGTTGCACTCATTTTGTCACAAGTTGAGCACGCTAACCTTTTATCTCTTCCCTCTTTCAATTCATTTGTAAAGAGTTGTGAAGATTTTTCAATTCCTTCTTCACCTTTCTTAACACTCATTTTGTTAAGAAACATCTAGACTAACATCTCAACCCATCTTCCAACTTAGCATCACTCATTTTTTTAAGTATTGTGAAGTCCCCCCTTTTTCTTTTCTCTTAATACTCATCGTGTTAGGAGTTAACATTTTCACATCTCTTTGTCACTCTTATCACTCATTTTGATTAAGAATTGACCGCATTCACCTCGTTAAGTCTCTTCTCTCTTAAACATTCATTTTTGTTACAAAGTAGACCACATCTAACCTCTTTTCATCCAGTTTCTCGTAACTCTTATTTTGTTAAGAGTTAGGCCATCGACTAACCATCTTTGCCTCTTCCCTCTTAGCACTCATTTTTCTAGGGTTGAGCTTTTTCATCTTCTTCCCTCTTCCATCTTAGCATTCACTTTGCTAAGGGTTGAGTTTTCTATTACACCTCTTCTCGTTCCTCCCCTCTTTTAAACAATGGTGGGAACATGACATCGTGATTATAGTCCCTTTCGATGGGAGGAAATAAATCCTTTCCATATCGATCGATGAAGAGGACGAAGATAAACTTAAAAATCTTTCCATAGATGACACTTTATGACAAAACAAGGACCAATTCCTTCTTTGTCTCCTTGTAATGGGAGAAATATTTCCCTCGGACTTTGATGAGGATGAATTAAAAGCCTTAAAAGTACAACCTAAATCCCCTAGGGTCCACCATTTGAGTCAAACAAACATGATGAAAAAGGACCAAGTAAAACAAATGTTGATAATAAAGGCAAATCTAATGCTTTGTCCTCTAATCCCAACCAAGCCTTGCTTGATCAAATCAATGCAATGGCAAAACAATTGGCTCTCTTATCCTCTACAATCACTAAGAATGATACCAAAGGTATCGAACACACGAAGAAAAGTGATAACACCTTCAAACATCATTCTGAGACCAATAACAAGAATAACAATCATATGAATGATAAATCACCATTCATCTCATAAAACAATTCACCATTACTCAAGAGTGGCAAATGATGAAGGACACTATTTAGGGTATGCAAAAACAACACAAACAATTCAATTTTGATGAATTGTGTCCATACCCTTCGACATAGACATCTTATGCATACCCTTCCCATACTCTTTTGAGACGCCCAAATTTGACAAATAAAAGGGAAAAACCGATCATAGAGAGCATGTCAAGGAATTTTATCCAAGAATCTCTTTAACATAATAGAAGAGGGTCCATCGTCAAACACCATTGAGCTTGATTTTATTCTTTCCATTCTAGCTCCTACGCCTAACATCTTTAGTCTTTTTTTTTCAAATACAACCACAACAAGCATGGACACTTGCGACAATGTCGTCTTCTATTTCCATTACACCTCAAATGATCAATCTTGCAAGACTCTCATCAACGACGACCCTTACTTTTCAAGACATCTACATGTATGCATTCTTCGAGGTATGTATACAGAGGAATGTCCATAATCAACCTTTTCAAGCGTTAATTGCAAATCTTTTGTTAAAACAAATAATTCCCAACCTAGATGGAACAACATTGAATATCTCCTCTCTATGGCCTATAAGGAACCTCGGGTGTACATTTAGAGATCAATCCTTATTTCCTCACACTCTTTCAATTATGGGTAAATATGAATCTCAAAATATTTCCCGCATCGAAAATATTCTTCTAACATTGCATATGTCTCTCAATCTCATCGAAGACTTATCTAATCACACATCCTTTGACTTGGATTACATGTTTGCCCAAGTCTAGTACTTTAGGACCCATCGAATCATTTGATTCACTCCTTTGACTTGAATCCTGTCTGCCTAATTCTCATATTGCAAGACTTATCAAATCTTCAAATTTCCTCCTTTGACTTGGAATTTTTTTGTCTAAGTCTCGTATTTTTAGAATTATCAAATCTTTTGATTCCCCGTCTTGACTTGGATTTTATCCATGCAAGTCTCATATTTCAGGACCATTCCACTTCAATAAACATGGATTTATTTCTTGTTGATTCCATTTCAAATTCTCATCCACCAAAATTTAGAAAACTTAAAATGGATAAAAAGCAAACCAAACTCGTATTAAAGCACTATTTACAATTCATAAATGGAAAAATGCATACAAATAATGTTAAGCATTCCATCTACTGGAAAATATCTTAATCATACCATTATCATATATTTGCCTTCTTCACCTATTACAACATAGGTTAACCTTGTCCCTCTTGGGCATTATGTGTCTTGTCTTTTTTATGGTTCTTACCATTTTAGATCTTTTCACCTATGGTTTTGTCTCAAAGCTTACTAATGGAAACCCCTCCTTTCAAATGTGCTCTCTCTTTAACAAAAAACACTAAACTTATTTAACCGGTCCTTTTTTACCACCCATCTCAATCTACGGTGTTTAACCCTTACGTCTTACTAGTCACATAAGGCTAAGATTTGGGGGTAGAATGTTGTTTCCCAACAAGCACACTATCAACATACAAGGAAAATTCAATCCATCTAAAAATACCAAAAAAACTGTAAAATCATTATACCTTTTATCCTTCATGGATTCGATGATAAGCCCATACTTCTTACTGGTAGTATGAGATTGGGAAGGAGAAAGCCCTTACTCACCTACATTTTGTCTTTGGTGTTGAGCCCTTGCCTTTTACTGATGGCATGGGGCAACATGTAGGGGGTCCTTCACAAAAATAATTAACCAATAAAGCCTTTATGAAATCTTAAATCAAAGTGTTTAATCAAAAAAACTCTAGAAGTAATTTAAATTCTCTTATTAAGAGAGAGAATAATTTCTTCAACCGGATTTTCCAATCAGTAGGCCATCTACGGATCTAATTCGAGTAAAAACCTATAAAGTGGAATCATCTTGGAATTGGTCGATAATCTTGACTAGAGATGAGCTACATTTTTCTCATATAGATCATTGTTACATCTTGTGTTATCACATCCATTATCTTCAACTTTTTTTTTTAATTAAGGGCAAATAGTTTTGAAGGGACTATACCCTATATACAAAAGGGCTCAAAAGCCAGATAGTAAAGGTGAGAGAAACAACCCAGAGAAGGGCAAAACTGCCAACCAAAGAGGGCTCAACAGCCAAATATGACAATACAAGTGAAGAAAGGATCCAAACATACAATGATCCAAAAAGAAGCAGAAAAGATCAAAAAGCAACCAAAAGAGAAACAACATATAGAACTCCACCAAAAAGCAGCGCCAGAATCGCGCGAATAATAAAGAATCTTGCAGCCAAAAAAGCGACATCACAAATGACCCATTGCTTGATAGCCACATCAATCTTGGTCTTGATAGCTTGCGGCAACATGAAGAAGGCAATGGCAACGACATTATCTTCAACTTTAACATCACTATTCACCTCATTTTCACGTCTTTCTTGGCTCTTGGTGATGAACCCTCGCATCTTCCTAGTTGTGCGGAGTCATGAGTGGAGTGAAAAACCTTGTCATTTTATCATCTATATTTTTGTTAATGGAACAAAATGCTTCTAATTATTTTCACTCGCCTTCAAGCAAAGGTGCACCCTTTTACCGAGTTATAAAATATCATTAACATTAAAAATGTCTCACAAAAACAATATAAAACTATCACAATCAAAACATTCAATTAATGTTTGACTAAAATTTAGCAATTGGATAACTAGTTCAATAATTTTGCCTTTTGTGAAGCTCCTCATGACCGTTCTAGATCATATTTCAACATCATCTTTATTATCCGTGGTGTATATCTATTCTTGAGGTAATCATTTACCCTTTTGAAATATAACTTTTCTTGGGGTACATTTAGATTTTACATTTTAATCCATTACGATCAAACTTCAATAGGATCAAAAAGAGTATCTTTTAGAGTATCTAAGTATCACTCCACTCTTTGACCTGATCCAATCCTACCACGTTCTAAGATATCGCTTGGGGAATTAAAATATTTCTAGTTCTTCAATGTGGAACACATTTGGAGTGTTATTAGACATCATTTTTGCATGTTGTACTGTTGAAGTTTGTCAACAATGTGACGATGCTTTTGCTTCTTTTAGTTTGCTATTTTTGTACTTTGTTTACCCTTTTGTTGTAGATTAATTGTAGGAAAAATTATTTGCATCTCAGTTCACATATAACTTTGGCGTGGTTCCTTCATGTTCATATTGGGTTTGTTTTCAATACTTGTTTCGTGTTTTCTTGTTGTTTGCACATGTTTTGTTTTCCTCCTGATTTACTTAAGCCATGGAATGTTTTCCTTTTGTTGTGTATTCATTTGTTTAAATTTACTTACATTTGTATTTCAAAGTTTTCAAAACTCGCAAAATCCAAAAAATATATATATTTCATAAACCCAAAAAATTAAAAAATTACAAAATTTGAACAAACATTCACTTATCATAGAAATCCTACAATTGGAAAACCCTTGAAGTGAATATTTCAACATCTTAATACAATCTTGATAAATTTCATACCTTTATCTATTACCCTAGTGATCGTTCGATCTTACAACTATCACTTTCTTCCCTTTGCATGATATGCTAACTTTGCTTGGGGCAAGTCACAAATTATTTTTCCTTCGCTATATAACTTCGCCCATGCTTTGTGTGAGTGCTCGATCATTCTAAGTGATGTGTCATCGTGTCTTGGGTTTGGGTAAGGAAAAAGACTACATAAACCCTTATCTCTACTCCTTTTTCACCCATCATAGAGCATATGGATTAGGATGATCATACATTTCCAACCCAAGTCTATCAACCAACTCTTTTCTAATCAAATTTACTTGTGAGAAAGAATAAAAAAGAGCATCAACTTTTACCATCTTAATATGTACCTTGATATGAAAAAGCTTAGAAGGTTCACCTTTTTTTAGCATCTTCATTACCCAAACATACTTTTTTTTGAAGGTGGTACAACACATTTGGTCATCCACCTCTTCACTGCTCTCAACATAAATATGTTCTCCTTGAAGTGATGGCATGGAATTCTTTTTCTTTTTCTTGTTCTTAAATGGATGCAATTCTAGATGCAGCTTCCAATAAGTCTCATTAGTGTGACTATCAACATCACAATGCCCACAATGCTTGGTCGAATATTTCTTGACAACCGTAGAAGTGACATTAACCCCACATTTCTTTTTCAAAGCATCAAAAGAATTTGAAGAGGGAGACGGACCCTTTTTCTCATCCATCTCAAGATAATGGGCTTGAGAACAAGCCTCATCTATGTCCTTTGGCTTTGCAAGAAGCACCGACCTCCTTAAGTGACTATGCAACCCTCCGACATACTTCATGAGCATCTCATGGTCAAATGTATCTTTTCCCATTTGGACCGCCTTTTTCCGAAACTCACTTGTATAGACCTGCACACTTTGACCTTATTTTTTCCTCAAATATTGCCAATCAATAGACATTTCCTCTTCATAACAAATAGGATAAAATTGCCTTTTAATCAAAGTCTTAAATTCATCCCATTTAGTAATAGGGGTAACCTTATAACAACCAAGGAATTAAGATGACTCATAAACCAAGTTAGAGCACGACTTGTTAGCTTCAACCTTGGAAAAAAAAATTTTTGCTCTTCACTAACTTTATGTAAATGAAAGTATACCTCTAATTGAGCTAACCAATGATCAAGCTTATATGCATTCAGATCACCTTCATATGACTGAATATCATTTTTGCCTCTGCTTTGAATTGAGGTGGAGCTTGGTTGGAATGGGGCTGCTCTTTCTCATGGTAGGAAGACTCACACTCCTCACTTGCTTCAAAATTATCCATAGAAACTCCTAGCTTTTCCATGACAACCTTCATAATCTTCCCAAGCTCATCCATGGAGTGAGATATGTGGGCAACATCCTCCTCCAATCTATGAAATATTTCTTCACCATCATCAGATCTTTGCTCATCTTCATGGGCCATACTTCTCACTTATCTCTTCCACTTCCTTGTGGAGATGTCTTGTTGCAAAGAGACCGAATATACTTTTCCACTAGCACTTTTCTCTTTTGTAATAGACATATATCTATAAATGATCACTAAACAAACCACACACTATGGAACATGAACCATCTCTAATACCAATCTAATCCATAAACTAGGTGGTTAGAACACACTAATTTTCACCAACATGGATCATGTGCATTCCTCACAATTCTCATCTTTCATCAATAAACTAATTGATTTTATTTGCATCAATAGTCATTAAATGTGCTTTAGAAATGAACTAAGAGTGTTGCATAATCAAATAAATACTGAGCAATGAAAGAGAGCAAAACAATAATGAAAGTGATAGAAGAGTACCCTAAAGAAACTCAAATTGAGAAAACTCCAACAAGAGTGAAGCAATGCTTCCTCATATCACTATCATGTATTTTTGTACAAGCTTACTACCTTCCCAAGGCCTCCATGAACACTATGATGTTCAAACACTCATACAACTTTGCAACTCACTCACTCACACCTTCCTTTCACACTCCAATTCAGAAAACCACATATGATCAAGAAAAATTTCTTGGAATCTCTTCTCTCTATCCTTTGATGCATTAAAAATACCTTCCCCACATATATATAAAATTTTGAAACCAAGAGAGATCAAATTAGAATCCCAAAAGACTCAAAGATTTGAAGAAGAACTGTTTGTATCTGTTTACCCTTCCATACTTTCTGGCATGAAAGAACTGCTACTTTACGCAAATCAAGCGGTTGCGTAACCACCACTGAAAATTGTGTAACCAACGAGTGGTTACGAATCCGCCATTGAAGGTTACAAAACCATTGGGGCAGTTGTGTAACCGCCACTCTACATTGAGGGCTGGTTTTGTCACTAAACAAAGTCTGCTACCTTCTGGAGGTCATAAATTTTACATACAAACTCAAAATTAGGTGCCATTTCTTTTGAACTTGCATAATTTTTTGAGAGGAACACAAATATGAAATAATTTTTTATTTTAACATGTTCATAGTGTTTAATCCTTTTCATTGAAACCTATCTTCTTTGAGGTCTCACAGGTTTCACAACTTCATCTTGAACCTTGTTTTGTGGTTACATCCAACAAGAGCCATAGAAATAGTGTTAAGTGATAAAAAAGTTACATAATCACAATGGTGATTTTATTAGCTTATGATGCTAAAAAAATTGATCCAAAATTTGGATCGGGATGTGTCATTTTGTTAGAGTGTTGGGGATATGAGAACATTATAATGGCTCAACCATGAGGAGTGCCTTCAGATTTATGGGTGACTTTATAGTATCATATTGGTTTTATGAGGTGGAGATATAATTTTATAGCCACCGAACCTATTTGAGGTGAGGATTAGTACATATAACTTCTAGCTAATCTATAGGGTGGGGATGTTATTTGGAGGCCTTATACGGGTTTCTCAAGTATGGTCGATGCGGAGGGGGAGTTACGAGCACTACAACATAATATATGGGTGCGGGGTTGGAGGGAGGATAAGTGGGAGTTAATTTTGTTTGGTCATGTCCAATGACAGTTTGGTTTATTTCGGATGTGCTAGAGGTAGCGGTGACCTCTTGGAGATGATGTAAAGTTCGATGTAGCATTGTCACTATCCAGAGGTAGTTGACATGGATAATGAGGAGGTGGTAGGTGTGAGGGTAGATGCTCGGGGATAATTGATAGGATATGATGATACGAGAGTGATGGAGGCCTACGCCGTGTGGTGGCATGGGAAGCTAGATGTATTTGAGAGGAGGGTGTGGGCCCGTATAGAGGTGACTCCCGAGGGTGGTGGTGAGGGTGGAGATGAGGATGATAAGGTAGCAATATTAGAGGCCGAGAAGGTCTTGTGGTTATTTGAGTGGGCCACACTAGTGGTTGAGAGAGATATGGTGACTCATGAGTGAGATGGATTGAGTCGACAACTCACTATTGTGTAAGCAGAGATCACACAAGCCAACACCGACGAAGATCGATATAGGTGAGACAAAGAGGCCACACCTATTTTTTCATGTTTTCTTTTTTCATACCTAATATTAACAATTTCTCTTTTCAGGTTAAAGGCCGATAATGCATTTATTTCTAGGAATGGGTGCCTCAAGGGGCTCATTCAGGATAGGGGTATGATTATTCACGTAACCATTGGGTTAGGGATGATACATGGATAGAGAATAGCTTTTGGTCCTATTTATCCACCTTTTTTGCTATTGTCTTCTTGTTTTTCTTCACATTCTTCTCCTAATTTACTTTCTCATGGCCATATTATTTTAGCCTTACATTATATTAATTTCTCATGACACATTGCACAAACCCCTTAGCATTTTCCCTCCTAGCCGATGCCATTGCCTATGGGTGATTGCGTCCAATGCTATTTCAAATCCTGGCACTGATAGCTTTGCACATGGGCAATGGCGTCGATATAAATTCCAAAAACACATCTTCACCATAGGAGAGAACACATAAAATCCATAAATTAACTCGCCATTAGCTTTGCTCTCTTGCGCTAACTTGCATATGCTTGCTCAACTCTTGGATTTCTTGCATCTTGACTCTTGACTTGGAGATTCTTCTTGATTGGATTGGTTTTCTTGCACTTTTGGGTCACCTATAGTGAGCTAGGATTGGATTGTTTCCCCTTCTCCACCCAAAAGATATCCTCTCTTGGTGTATGGTCCTTTAGGAGATAGATGCATTAGTGACCGTCCCCCAACAAGTAAGTGCTCTAACTCAACTTGTCATTTTGTATAGATTTATCCTACATATTTGTCATTACTTTATATTAGATCGTATTTTATGTGCATGTTTGGTTAGCATATTGTATTTAAGTTCTTTATTTCATGTTACATTCTTTAATTCAATTAGCATAAACTTTGCATGTTTATTTTGTTCATCATCACCCCCATAGTGCCATACCTCAATAGGGTTCCTTCCTCTTCTTCAACTTAGGGCCTTGGAAACCTTAGGTTGTCCTAGTGTAAGGGTTACTTCCCTTTGGGTATGTGATCTTAGAAGTGCTTGTACCCTTTTAATTCTATCAATTGTGTGCCGAGTCTTGGTGTGTCTCTTACTCATTGCCTCAATACCCTAGTTGAATAGATGATGAGAGTGCATGTTGTTTAAACACATTTTTCCCACCATACATCCTTGGTGAACCCAACGTGGATATTTATTTTGAATCTTCTGATCGAGCACAACTCATTAAAACATCCATTTTCATTTTTATCTTGTTTTAGTCCTTAAAAATTTAGAAAAACCCTAAAAATAGATTTTCCCAAATGCCATCGGCCCTCGTGTCAATTCCAGTATAGGTCAATCCTATATGTTATGTTCAAACTTAATCATGACGCCTTTGGCCCCTATGAAACCCTTTTATAGGGCCAATTGTTTTGGTTGCCTATTTTTGAGCTCCTTTTAGGTTAGATCATCACTCCATCATGGAGTATCTTGGCTTGGGATCTCAAATTCTAATGAACATTCATTTCCGTAAACTAATCATCTAGAATCTAGTTTTCCTTTCTACTCAAATTGTTGTGTGGTAGGAGCTAACAAAAAAATTATAACACCCACAATAATAATGTATTAGGTGATGAAGAGGAAGAGATTTAAATTGAGGACATCTATGATCTTCCACCTAAGATTCAAATATTCCTTGACTAATTTTCTCAATACAATTAAGAACTTGAATCATTAATCCAAAAATGTCTTCTTGATGTTGTATCTAAGTAACTTTACAATAGGGTAGATAGTGGGAAGGCTACTATGGTAGGTTCGTTGGGAATGCCTCTAGTTCGATCCTGCTAATCTTATCCTATAACTCATAGATAAAATAAGCCAGCAACAAACTGCCACTATGACCTAAGTTCTTTAAATGCAAACCAACATGGTCCAAATGGTTAACCATCCCAACCCGGGCTCTAGGGGTGTGTAACATTCCCATTTTAAGACTTTAGAAACAAGGGAATTTTTTTCTTGAATAATGTTCTTTGTTCTAAATAATCATAATTTAGAACACACATTCTTAGGCAATCAATCTCATAACAGAAAACCATAGGCAACTGTAAATGACTCAACAAAACACCGATCTCTCGATTCCATGAATCGGTATCATACCAATCTCTCATGTTAACTTATTTATTTGTATAATATGTATACTTGGTTCCCTTACCCTTTTCAGGATATTAAGTGTTCTGTTTAAGAGGCTTATCTGAATATTTGTTGCCAATATTCATCTAAAATCCTGCTTATTAAACTAGGTGACATATGACAACACAACCAACAACTTGCGATACTTTGGCCAAAGATTTTAAAACATACTATTCATGTTTGTATTCCTAGACGAAATACTCATCAAATGGAACACGTATTTCACTCCACTTCATCATTATCTAGAATGGTCTTCACTGACTCCTGTCTATCCACTTGTTCAAGGTTTAGCCCTAGCCAAGGTTAACAACATAGTCTAGTGTGGAGGACTACTCGGCGGTGACTAAGGGTACCTAGACATACCCAATCGACCTAAGTTGATTGCGTGTCTCTAGTTACTCTAAGTATAACGACCTAAAAATTGACACTTAATTTAGAAGGATTTTTTTAATCCAATAGACCTTCCTCTGTATATATAATTCAGGTAGTTAGTTAAGCTAATTAATGCAACAAGTCTTATTATCTTAATAGAAAACAGATGCCCCTGCATAATTAAATCAAATAACTAGTTAAGGCTAGCTTATGCAGTATGTCATAATTAATAAATCCATCCTATAGTAATGTGATAAACCTTATGCAACTGTAAGGGTTAATATATCCCTGATCTCCACGATCACCCTTAACATTCATTAGAATGTTCTTATTTAGCCTCGCTCGATTTTACCGCTCTATAGTGAGAACATGTGACTGATCCTCCAATGTCTACCTAGAGTTTAACTTAGTAAACTCTATCCGGCATCCTACACTTTGGGATTTGAGGAATCACGGTGATTAGACAATGTACCCAACAAGCACATTACTTTGGCCAAAGTTTTTAGTTGTACTATGTACACTTAGAATAGACACTTGCACATAACATATAAACTTGTCTTCCCATCACCTCACAAACGTCTCATCACAGTTATCTAGATTCATTAATCTTAGTCCATTAACTTAATGAATTATAGTTCATGCATTTAATTACCTTGAATAGAAGGATAAGGTCATGAAGTGATTATCACCTCGTTTCCCCCTTTCATACATTCTAGTATTTTGAAAAATAAAGAGTATTAAAACATTAACTAGGATTCCCGATAGGTCCTACTAATTTAAATTAATTGCAGCAAGCTCAACTTGTTTTTACCCTCCTAAATAAGGCATTATAATCATCTTTAGGAATGCTCCTTTCGCCTTTATTTATTCCAAGCTAGGTAATGCCACTCAAGTTGTACCTCTTACTTTGTAAGGTAATCAGTCAGAAAAGATTAAGTTTACCATTACGTATGTTAGAGCTCTTTCCTTTAAAATTGAAATTGACTTTCAACTACAATGGATAAGATGTGTGCCCCCTTATTTATTATTTGCTAAATTTAATTGAGGAAGATTTATATCTTGGCATGATTATTAATAGCAAAGATCATAGCCATTATTAAGTATAGACTAGATTAATATCGCTCCTTGTTTGAGGCTAATTCCCTAGCTTAATTAGACCTTCATACGCTTAGCATATATTATAGAACCCATAAATTTGTAGTTATGGAACACACTATTTTAGTTCATATCTTGATTACATTACCTTCAAGTTTACTTCCCATTATGAGATTTAGGAAAATACCAAGACAATTACTCATATTCAGCATTCTTACTTAAGAGACAAGAATAATATTTTTGCAAGTTAGACCATTTAGAAACAACTTTTAAACTCATTTTTGAACCATATGTTTTGACCTAATTTATCTTGATACGAAATAGATTTATACACGAATATAGCACATCTTAGTATCTTAGCTCATCTAGATTGATTCATGAAATGTAGGTTTTTAATAACCATAGATTATTTGAAGGGATTTGTTTAATCATCTCAAGGTCATCCCATCATATCATATTAGATCATAACCTATAATGTTATAAATTTATAGAGAGCTTTCTTAATAAATAACTCCATTTTTAGTTCATAACTATTACCATTAGAGGCACAAAAGGGTAAGTGCACGAAGTTGGTGGACAATTCCGTGGACATAAAAACCCAAAATTCAGGAACCATGATCGCGGTTCCTGAATTTTAGGTTCGCAATTACCGAACCTAAAACCGCGATCGCGAACTCTGAGACAAAAATTAGCAGTCTGCGGGTCCTCATTTTCCCCATTTTCATTTCAAACCGCAATTTCTCCTAGACGTTTTTCACTCAAGCTTTGAATACCACCTCAAAATTGCTCATCGACTTTTGGATCACGATAGATTCAACCATGCCACCAAGACGAGGAGGTAAGCCCCCGATTTTAATCATTTTTTTGCATTTTAGGTTTTTTTTTGCATTTTCATGGGTTTTTTGAAATGTTTGTTTATGTATACAATTTTCTTGTTTTGTCAGTTGGTCGAAAGCTTGAAATCGTGTAAACCATCAAAACATTCCTCAAAACCACCGAACATTCCTCAAAACCCTCCGAACATTCCTTAAAACCCTCCTCCAAACATAGATTTGCCTCCTGTGGCTCCTTCTGTCCCCACTGAACCAACAGAGAACACAAGATAATATCATTAGAAGAATATGAAAAATAAAATTGTCATTGAGAACCTTATTCAGACTATAAGACAAAATCATGCCACAAATCCATCCCGCATGACTTTAGCCAACACATTACAAACATTGATTGGCGAAGTCAACTCCGCAACCAACCAAATACATAGATGGAATACCTTTAGAGGTGATTGTAGGTGGTGGTATGCGGATAAATTATCCCATGCGCCGTAAAAAACAAAAAAATTGGAAAAGACCTCATTTGTGCATTATTTACTGACCCGAGAACCAATGCCCCCCTGCAGTTACTTGTAAACGGTTCCCAATCCATTGGTGCCATGATGACCGAATCAAAAACAATTTTTGGAACCGATGGTGGATGGTTTTTGATTATCCACCATGCAACAACAATAAGGTTCCTCTTTATTTTTTGAAGAAATTATATTGCGTGTTCGTGCTTAATGAAGTCCCGAATTATTTTGAATTTTCTAAATTTTTAGTCAAGGAGGTGGCTCTGCATAGAGTAGACCTGGTGCACGCATAGGTCAACCAAGGATCCCCCATGCCCCAAAATCCCCATTGCCTTCAGTTATCCCTCCTACAATGAAGGAGGTTGTGGAGATTAACACACTGCATGCATTGAGGGAGCTCACTGACACTCTGACCCAACATAGTGACCAGATTGCATTTGGTGATGTTGGTGGAGGTGCCAGTTCTAGTGCACCACACCACTGTGGATCATGTGGTGCCGTATGCACTGCGGTGAGACATCATTTTCTGGTTCACAGGATTTATTTTCTATAGATGAGATGTTGGGGGATGTTTTTGGAACTGGTGCCACTAATATTGGTCTTTCACAGGTAAATTTCAAATAAATATAATATATATATATATATATATATATATATATATACACAATAGTTTAATTCACATGTTTGAGATTTTAATATATATGTATTTGATTGTACGTCATGTACATATATGTAAAAAACTAATTTTTTATTTTATTTTAAATAGCAAGAGCCGGTGAAGGAAACATCCGTCGTTGACATGCTTGCTAAATACTACAAATGGACGTGATTCAAACGTAAGTTTCAAGTTGTACAAACTTACATTTTTAATTTCATTTGATTGCACTAGGTTATTATTATAATGTTTCACGTGTATGTTGTACATATTAATATGTTATGTTGTCTTTTATACACGTGGAGCTTTGACGGGTCATCATCTGCTCTGGGGAACTGAGGCTACTGGCACGCCTCACATGAGTTTTATGCATGTTTGTTTCTCTTTACACTTTATTTCTAATTGTGGAAGTTCACGTGGATTACATGCTTTGGACCTTTGTTATGTGGTGAACAACATCATGTAGATTTTAATATTGATTTGTACATGTTTTTTTTTATAGCTTATGATCACAGAGAGACTCCTCCATACATGCAGACATGGAGGATCTTGCAGAGATCTTTGCCATAGCATCTGCAGATCCACTAATTGAGGTACAATTTTTCAAATTTGTTAAATTTTGGAGGTTCATTATTTCGTATTACTTAAATCTATAATATCGAATTTTGTATGTATGTGAAATATTTACTTTGAAAATTAATTATTTATATGTAGCTTACCCCTCGTGAGTCTATTGTTGTCCCTGCGATGCGTCAACAACAAATTGATAGGGATCCTAACATTATGGTAAGATTTCACATGCATTTTAACTAAATTGTACAAGTTTATAAATGTTGAATGTATTTTAAAGTTTTGGGTGTTAAAAACTTGTTGTTTATGAATGTGCAGGTTAGGTTGCAGGCCTGCTTAGAGACACCTAGGACCACACGGATGAAATCCGTAGTGGCATCTCCCTCCACTACATCCCCAGGTCATGGACGTGCTACTTCTAGCAGGGCGAAGAGAGGGAAGATGTTTCATGAGTAGATTCATAGTCCACCTAGATGTACATAGATATATATATATGGGCCATCTGGTCCTAGTGAACATGTTTCTTCATATAGTCCATTGTATATATATAGCCTTTTGCGACCGCATGTGGTCCTATATACATTATGACACACTTAGTTCGAGATGTACACATGTTATGAACTTACATATTTTCAGAGACATGCGTCTGGAGCACACTTTGTTTGATTCTTATATATCCATGTGTGTTGGTTTTCATAACGATATTATTGAACTATATGTTTGATTCGATTTCATTGCATGTATGATATCCTTCTATGTATGTTTTCATAACCATTTATTAGTTCTAGATATGTATGTTTGATTTAAAATTAAAAAACCATGTCCCGAGCACTACATGGTACAATTGTTAAGCAAACCTATTCCATTAAGCAAAACCATGCTAGGTGAACTACAAAAGGGCAATACGTACAATTACTTTTTTTTTAAAGCTAACACTCATCTGTTGCATATCAACTAATGCGAACATTGATAGAAATAAGTGAGGTAGAGTTCATCTTGAACTATATGAATATAACGTTACTTATGGTGCAACATTGAAGATTTTACAATTTTCCTGATTTTCAAGTTTTACAATTTTCATATTTCTAGAATTGAAGATTACACAGAGGTTTCAAATTTTTTTCTTTGTTATCAAAACTTATTATTTTTAGTAAGGCTCATATGCCAATTTAATAATAAATATAATCATGTCTTCTTGTATTTGGATTGAGATGAAATTTTTTCATTAGATTAGGTATTTTCATATGGTTTCCTGCTTCAAATTTCAAGTGTTTTCGATCTCCAGAATTGCAAGGATCTAAAAAGGCAAGTTTTTTCTTTGAAATTTTAAATGGGATGCTATAAAAATTTAGGGTACCAATGGAAAATATTTTTAGATCATCTTCAAGGAGTTCATGAGTAGAAGTTATAGGAAAAATTGTAGGGGAAATGGAGCAAAAATGAAGGAGATATGAGCAAAAATGTGATTTTTGCAATAGGGTTTCTTGAAAATTTAGTAGCATAACTAAATACTAGCAGCAATGAAGGAAAAGAAATATTAAAAAGGGATTAAAAAAATGGCTAAGTGTTTGTTTATACTCACCTCTTAACATTAACCTAGCTAACTCACCTTCTAACTCATCCTTGACCATTCTGGATTAACCCGGGTTACATGGCATGACAGGGTAGGGTTAAAAGTTTCTAAATGGGTTTTGGTTTTCCCCATTTCCCTTACCACATTTATTAAGGGACAAAGGGACTTAAAGGGGTGATAATGTGTGAAGGGGTTAAGTATTCATGAGAGGGGGCAACATAATCAAGTTGGGGTGCTGAGGAATCATACCTAGTGAGAATGTTACAAGCCTTAAGTGACGAAAGGGAGAGATTTCATGTGGTGGTGCATTCTGATGTCCCCCACGTCCCTTTGAAAAGGGTAAAAATTTGACAGTAAGCCCTTATTAGTATTCTTAGGTTCCACCCATCATGAAGAATCCTCCTCTAATGAAGAATCAACTCATGTCTTCCTCCGCGGAAGATCTTGAATGATGAGGCTTTTCCATAGACCATCTTGTTGAATTTGGAAACTACAAATGAAACTTTCTCATCTTCCAAGATGTTCACATGCTCCAATGTGTTGAGTCAATTCTCAGGAATGGCATTGATATTTCCACATTGACTAAAATATTTTTCATAACTCTTCATAGGATTAGAGATATAACCTATGATCTCTACAAGGGCTTCTAAAGTATCACTATTGAAGGAAAGGGTCACAAATATTTTCCTGAACCAATTCTTGAAATTTGAATCCTAAAGATTCTTCATGGAATTATTCTCCCTGAGAGGAGTACCAAGCTCATGCATTCTTGTGCCAAGATCTTCCAAAAATTTTGATACATTCTCCTCATGGGATTCAAAATCAGAAATGGCTTCTTTTAGAGCATCAAACCTCTAGGTGATGGTATGGGACAAAATGTCATACAAGTTCTCTGAGTCAGATGAAAACACACCTGAGCTCACCAAGGAATGAGAATCAAAATTATTCATCTCACTCGCAAATGGGAGATTATTTTCCCAATGGAATTTCTCTTTCTTGATCTCAACTCTATTCCTATTGATTTTCAAATATATGACCAAGAACAATCTAAACAAAGAGATAATCTCAGGAAATAGATCATTCCCTTTTTCAAGGATCATGCTCACCCAATGGTCACATGTCCTTCTTTGCAGTATGAATGCTTGATCTTGCTTGATGGACTAGGGGGTTGAAGTTTCAGATGGGAGACATTGCTTCAATTTGAGGCAGAGATGATTAATCTCATGTAATAAATGATTGCACTTATGAATAAAAGGTCCTCACATGTTCCCTTAATTGTTTGATGATTTACTTATACTCCTAATTCTGTGTAGTGATCTGTGATGAAGAATCCTATTACAATGCAAAAATAATGAGCATGTAAGCACATAGCTGGGGTAGCAGAGGATGGAGAGAGATCACCACAACAACATAGCTCAAGAGAGCAAAGCAAGGATAGTGATGAAGCACCTAAGAGGATAGAGGCAAGTCCAAAGAGAACAAGAGAGATGGAAGGTAAACAAGTGACATTGAATGTTTTGAGTCCTAGGAAATGAACGGAGGCGAGGAGTGAGAAGTCATGCCTCAGGATGTCATGGCACCGAACTGAATGCACCGACACATCTAGGTGGCTAGGTGAATGTTAAAGGAGGTGTTGTTTTAGTGCGCAATAAGGTCGTTGCTTCCGGGCTACTTCGTTCGGCGTAGTCCCTTAAGAGCCCTAAGACCAAAATATCATTCAACTTCAACAAGTGACTACTCGGACTCCATGACACCTAGAGACACCTCGTCTAATCTAACACCTTGGCATAGGGACCCTCTACAATATCCTCTCTCAGTTTTTTCCTTCTCATATCGGTGCTCTCACTGCCCTATTGTTTGCAAATGCGCGAAATAGTGCAGTTTGAGCCAGTGTAAGGTTGTCAAACGCTATATTTTGCAAACGGTGGGTCGTGGCACCAAACCAACTGCATCAACACGTCTGGGTGGCTAGGTGAATGCTAGAGGAGGTGGTGTTTCGGTGCGTGACAAGGTCGTTGCTTCCGGGCTACTTCGTTCGGTGTAGTCCCTTAAGAGCCCTGAGACCAAAATATCGTTCAACTTCGACGGGTGACTACTCGGACTCTGTGGCACCTAGAGATGTCTCGTCTAATCTAACACCTTAGCATAGGGACCCTCTACAATATCCTCTCTCGGTTTTTTCCTTCTCATATCGGTGCTCTTTACCCTATTGTTTGCAAACGCGTGAAATAGTGCAGTTTGAGCCAATGTAAGGTTGTCAAATGCTATATTTTACAAACGGTGGGTCATGGCACCAAATCGATTGTGCCAAAATGTCTAGGTGGCCAAGTGAACACTAGAGGAGGTGGTGTTTTAGTTCGCGATAAGGTCGTTGCTTCCGGCTACTTCGTTTGGGCATAGTCCCTTAAGAGCCCTGAGACCAAAATATCATTCAACTTCGACGGGTGACTACTCATGGACTCCGTGGCACCTAGAGACGTCTCATCTAATCCTACACCTCGATGTAGGGACCCTCTACAATAGTCTCTCTTGGTTTTTTCCTTCCCAGATTGGTGCTCTCGCTGCCCTATTGTTTGCAAACACGCGAAATAGTGCAGTTTGAGCCAGTGTAAGGTTGTCAAATGCTATATTTTGCAAACGGTGGGTCATGGCACCAAACCGATTGTGCACACACGTAGGTATGGTCTTGTAAACACTTGGGGAGGATTTGTTTTCAAAATTTACAACTTTTTCAAACAATGAAAGCTTCTCTTAGCTTCGAGAATTTAAAATTCTCTACTAACAGTGCCAACCACGTGAAGGTGGAAGCTTTTCTGGCACCACTAACCTGAACATAAAAGTGTTAGTCAAAGAAATTTAAGTTTCAAATCAAAACCATATACTAGATATATACAAAATACACAAATTTAAAATAAAATATATGAACTTAAATCTAGATCTAACTAACAAATTTATATATATAAAAAGAAATTATATATACCAGACATGAGCATTGTAAATTCATTCCAATGAACCATCAGGATCGGATCTACTCTAAATAACAGACAAGATTGCTTCATGATCTGACTCTCAAACCTTCCAAAGAATATTTTTATTAGGCCTTCCTCGATATCTATACAGCTGAATATTTGTCACTAGAACTAGATGCGAATATAAGAGTATTTTTCTGTGTGTCTCAAAGTCTTCAAACACCCAAACAAAGGAGTTTTTTAATGGATACCGTCAAAGCCAAGTTCTAGTAACTACCACTGACCCTGTAGGATACTCAATATCTTCACCATCTATAATAGGAGAAGTTAACTTCTTTCTTTCCTCGATGTAACGACATAAGAAATAGTTTGTTCCTTCTTCATTGTCTTCTGTCACAATAACTGCAAACACATGTCCTACAAAAAAACAAAGGTTAAACAACTAAAATTTAAATTACATATTAAAATTTCAATGGACATAACTCAATACAAAAATTAAATAAATAACCATAAATACCTTGTCGCACCAAAATCAAAATTTCATCAAAGTCCTTAGATGTTGCAACTTTATCTACAAAAACAAGTCGTAATGTTTGTAGAGGTTGATAACTAGGAAGTGGAGTTAGAGGCCTACAAATCCATCTATCCACCCATTCTTGTGAATCACACTCAACAATGACAAATTTGATACAAGATGCATAAAAACATGTCAACTTTCTTGTCCATACGGCCCACGAAGTAGCGTATGAGCTACAAAATGAGTGCATATCACTAGACCTAGTGAGTGTCATATAATCCTCGTAGTTAGCAATTTGTTGTTCCTCTATCAACCAAAAATATCTGTGAAATGTAGAATTTTCTTGAGAACCTTGGGCCATGTTGTCAATACACCATTCCACTATGCTCTTTGCATCTTTTAATTTAGCACCATCTTTATACTTTAACTCTTCTCTTGCAAGAGCTCTTTTCACACATGCCCCTGCACCGTCATGCTCTCCTTTTCCATGTCCAGCCTCAGTGAAACTCCAAATATGTTGCACACCCATCTTGACGTGTATTCTGCTCATCTAATAAAATATTCGTGCATTCTTAAACCGAGACATGTAATTATCTGACCATATATAATGTTGTTTGAAGTGGAAGTCCCTATCAAATAAGTTTCCATAAAATAACCGAAACACCCTTGCACAAATTCAAGAGAATGAGTATAATCATCATTGATATAAAAGTGGTACTCTCTTAAAAAAATTTGATCATTCTCTCATCTTGTCGAGAAATGTATAAATGCTATATGCACAATAATGGTAACTTGTACCGAGTTGTAATATTGCGATTAAACCTCCATTTGTGGTTACAATGTGTAATTCTCTATAAAATTGACCACCAAACAATAGTACCAATAGAAATGTGTCCTTGCATAGCTTGAATTGTTTATCCAACCATTGAGCTCTATGTGTATGCCCATCATACTCAAACAATTTCATCCTTAAATTTTCTCAAAAATTGGAAAACAAACATTTGTTCTGTAACTAGCTCACACCGTTTAGACTCTTTTCCATCTTTCAACTGGTATGCAATTGATTTATATTTATCAAAATCAACTAAATTATGTCCTATTGTACCTTTAATTTGCTCATGGATGTAACTTTCTAATTTAGGTAATCCGTCGCATGTACTACAACTTCCATCTAAACAATCCTGACTATAAAAAAATTGTCCAACTTCTTTTTCACAAAATATAGTAGGAATGAAATCCCTGGAAGATATTGGTGGAACTTGAACACCACATTCCAATAACATAGTTTCAGAATGAAAAATAGAATGAATACGTAAAAATTTAGCATAATGCATCACAAATTCAACATGTTGCCTACAATAACAAGTGGTGTGAGCGTGGTTGATTTTCACATAGAATGGTTTCAACATTTCAAAAAAACGTTGACTAATTTTAATTTCTAGATTCTCTTATTCAAACTTATGAAAAATTGAGTTTGAGTCATATCTAAGAAATACTTTGGATGTGGTTCACGATTAGTAGAACTAACTCTCCATTTTATAACATCTCTTGTATTAGGTGAAACTCTAGTGTTATTATGCCAAAATTTAATAACAAATTCTCTTATAGCATCATAATTATTTTTGTCCTTACGTGGTGCTCTAGTAGAAAATGCCCAAAATTGATGTTATTGAGTGATTGAAGGATATTACGTCTTTCAATTGCTTTCATTAGAGTTTTTCGATTAACTTGCAACATTCAACTTGTTTGTGTAATCAAACATTATTTTTTTATTGATTCACTTACAACACTAATAACAAGTACACAATGCACAATATTACTATCCCTAGTGCGTCTCTTGACACCAACAAAGTGTGATATGCATCATGAAGGTTTTCAACAATTGCAGAGGGTTTGACCATGTATATTAGATGTTGTCAATCCTAAGGTGTTTAACGTAGGTCTAATTTTAATCAATTTCATCAAACCAACCAACAATCGACATATTTGGGAATCATTTAAAATTTCAAAATGATTATCCCAAATTTAAGTGGCTTTTCTTCTAGTTTGTCGTTCAAAGTTTGTCGACATTGGTTTCAAAATGTTTTCATCAATTTCAATAAAAAAATTAGGTTTCTTACGTAAAATCTTAGGAGGTGTTTTTGTCAAATTTTTGTCTCTGTCTACGATTTCAACATGAATTTCCTTATTCACATTTTCATTGTCTCCTTTGATTTCAACATTTGCTACATCATGAGTACTTAATTCTTCTTCAACATTGATAATAAAAACATCTTCATCATGAGTATTTAATTCAACTTCAACATTGGCGTGAGAAAATTACCCGGTTCTTCATTGCTTACAATAGTTGGGGTTGAAGATGAACCTCTTCTTGATTCACGAAGATTCCGCATTCACTCAGCATTTTAAATTTTGTTGGCCTCTAATTCGTTTGGTGTTTTTTTACTTAATGAATTCCTTTTTTGACTTCGTTTCTTGTCTCCCATGATGTTTTGCTTTTGGTGATAAGAAAAACATGCAGAAAAAGACAGAATTTCACAGTAATTCATATGGTAAGGTCAGAGAGTAAAAATCACATGGTAATTCAGACATTGGGATGTGTGTAAATATGATTTATGAACTGCGAGCGCGCTTTATAAACCGCGATCGCGGTTTATAAAGCGCGCTCATGGTTTGTGTTAAAAACGCAATCACACTTTATAAACCACGATCACGGATCTATCTGCCGAACCTAAGGCTCGGGAAATCTTTGTTTTTCCCCAACCAAAGCTATGGAAGGTCATTATGAAGTGTAAAAGGTCAAAAACCTCAAATTTTCTCTTCCAAAGACTTGAACCATGCTAAAAATTGAAAACATTTCACAAAAATGGTGCCATCACGTAGGGGAGACTATTAGCTTTGTAGAAATATTGATTTTAAAGTGAATAGAATAAGATAAATATCATTTTATAATTTTTTTACTAACAATAGGTCTTTAAGACATTTTTTTCATGAATGTTCATGTCTACGTTTAAGACTGTAACTTTTGTTTCGCTTATCAAAATGTGATAAAACTTATACCATCCCAAGCGTGGACAAATTCTATACACGTTAAAAAAATATATTTGATTTCGATATTTTTGATATAGTTATGGTGGGCAAATGGAAAGCGCTTTGTTTTCTAAATATTTTCAGACCACTTTCACAAAAAAATCATTAAAAAAATATTGCTCAAAAAAATACAAAATAAAATCCATCCCAAGATAGAAAACTACATCTAACGTTTCACCAAAAAAAAAAAAAATAACAAGATTTGGTCATCCAAAATGCGGGCAAACGGACTACAATCTTATAAGTTTTTTCAAAAAAAAAACCAAGTCATATAATTTTAAGTGTTTAATATAGCTAAACTTGTCCGTTTTTAAAAAAAATAGTATTTTAGAAACTAGATTCAATGCTACGATTCATATTTATATATTTTTTCTAATTTTGAGTGTGCATATTGCTAATAATCCCTACAAGTTGAGATTTCACTGTTTTTTGCAATATGACGTCCACGGATGACCCTATATTTGTCCATCAACTTCCTGCACTTACCCAAAATATTAATAGAAAGTCTCCTTATCTTGACATAACAATCATTTTGTTTGTTAACCACTCATGGCAAAAACAATGTTGACAACGCTACCATGAATTTGGTATAATTCCATTCTTCACTTTATTAATACTTAACTTACATCCACTAAGGACAATTACAAGAATGCCTTGCCAATGAAATTAAATATTCCCAAAGACATTTACAAGATACAACTTGCCAAGGCAAATATAATTTACTATTAGTACATTTATATTTATATCCAAGATCCTTATTTCAACAATCATTCAATGCAAACTTCCTCGAGTTGAAGTGAGACTATCCAACCAACCTTATTTAACCTGTGACACCACAATTTTGAGGGGTGTAAGTTCAATGAATTGGCAAGAGTAATCCTTCTTGTTACTCTAAGTTTTGACTCTTAATTAAGATTGGTCGAAGAAACTAACTCAACCACCTCTACAAAGATAGCAATACTTCGTAACATTTAAGGAACAAAAATCCTCCAACAATCCCAAAACTGGTGAGAGAAGAAACACAGAAATAAAATCTATTTTTCATCCAACACTGTTTCAGCTTTAATTTCTCATAACATAAAAGTCATACATATATATTTTCACCCGAAAAATGGCTAAGTATAGGTTTCTAGAAAAATTCCGCCAGAGTTTCTGAAAAGGGTTTGAAAACCCACAAGCAAGGATCACGAGGACGACGTGCACATCAACAGATGTGCGAACAACAAATGAAGAGATCTTGGGAGGAGTGAGCATCAACCGAATGTGCATGCAAAGATTTGACAAATGAGCGTAACACTCGTTTAAGTCATAAAACTCTTTTCTATCTCATAGATCAAAAGATGTGTACATATAGGAGGTGTTGAGTAACCCCCAGTGCTGCAATCATGACAACTCGAGTAGAGAGGGGGAGTTACATTCCCAGAATAGAAGTGTAACTCCCAATGACACATATGACGCACTAATGCACTGACGTGTTGACACACTGACGCTACTGACGCACTGACGCGTAAGGGAATCTCATAATGACCCCTAAATGACACATGGACCTATGATCTCACCTAAGTGAGATGACTCACCTAATGATGTGGAAAATATACACACCAAAACCCCCCCTTCATCGTAACTTAGGATAAGGTGGCAAGTCGAAACGAGAAATGGGTCCCAGTGACAAAGCCCGATGAGGTACCCATGCACAAGAAAGAGGTCCCAGCGGTGAAGGAAAACCTAGTGGGAAAAACATCCACCACAAGAGAAAAAAACACTCTCTAATCTAAGAAAGATGCCAAATATGGGTCCCAGCCATAGACGAGCCTGAAAAGGTACCCATGTACAAAGAGGCAATCTCTTAGAAAGAAGAAGAAGAGAGAAGAAGAGGGAGACAAGAGGAATGCGAAGATGCCATGGACGGATCTAGAACTCTGCAACTGTAGGAAGTCTCCTAGAAGAATGTCGATGACGAGATCCTCTGCCTCTAGACTAAAGAAGAGCCACCCGCAACAAACTGTGTGCCTACCCTTAGGAAGGACAAAAATGACGTGTTGGAAGTCCGCCCACTCCACAAAGGAAACTAAAGGCAGCAACACGAAGAACTCTAAGTCTGGTGCAGATGAAGTGTGACATAGGTCTAGCGAGTGAGTGCCAAGGAACCGAAGGTAATGCCATGTGCGTAGAAATGTCAGAGTGTGAAGAGTGAACACCTATAGAAAGGATGTCCATGTGATGTGAAGGGAACAAAACATCCTCCACAATAGAAAAGGGATCCACAACTGAGGGTGGATCAATGAAGGTCTCTGGAAATGTGGAAGTGACATGATTCCCAAAGGGGCACTCCCAACAACAGAGATGATGAAATCCTCTAAAACACTTGTAGATGGATGAGGGACCTGTAGTGCATCACAAGTGGACTCTACGAAAAGATGACAAAGGTTAGGCAGATACTCGTCCCAATGAGGGGCTCAACAAATAGAAGAGCGATGTATGATAGGTATGAGTCATCCAATGAAGGTAGAGGAGTGAAAAGGGCCTCGCACACTAGAAGTGGAAAGGAGGCTGGTGTAATGATAGTGTGAGACTGAGTATGAGACTGCTCGATATCTAATGAGATGTGGGGGGTGACAACAATGTCTGGAATAGTGAGAGAAAGAGGAGAAGAGTCCTCTCAGTACTCTCTCGCATCGTAACAGGTGCACAATCCTTGTCAATGAAGTAACCAAATGAGTCTATGTCAGTGGAACTGTCATCACATGAAGAAATGGAGGAGACAACTGAATCATCAGAACAACAATGGTGGTAGTATGTGAAGGGTCTCCATAGAAGGACTGAAGAATGCTCCAGACACGGTGAGGTGGATCTGAGTCTGCCACGTGAAAATAGAGAGAACGAGAGACATACATCATCATGTGACCAAAGACATGGTCACAAGTGTCATGGAAGTCCTCCGAGATGATGATGATCAGCGAGTGCGGAACTGCCCAAGTAAGAAGGTGAAAGATCCTCGTGGGCGAAGTAACATTCCATGGAAGCATGTCATGTGAATAGTTCTCTCTCTCGGTGAGAAGTGGCAGAGGGTGTAAAGCAATCCTATGACACTCATGTCTAGAAAGAGCACTCTCCATGATGAAAAAATGCAAGATGCAAGGTGCACGAAAGCAAGATGTCAGATTCGGCCGATAATGCGTTTGCGTGCGAAAACCCAAGAGTACAAACAACCCCCTGAATGTGGCACTTTATAAAGTAGTGCATTTACAAATCTGATAATGCCATCACGTAATGTGCAGAAAATCATGCAACTTTGACTAAAGAAGTGCTAAAAAAGCGAGCAACGAGTCAAAAGTTATAGCATTAAAACGATTCCCATGAATCGATGGAAAAATACACTAGACATCGCAAACGCATTAAAAAGTGCATGAAACGAGTGCAAAGGGTATTGTGTGGGTACTTCGTTGGAAAGGGAACAAAATTTTAACAGGGGTTTGTTTTGACTGCGAGGGGGGATTAGCCTCCTGCCAACCCCGGACCTCGCCCTCCGTCTTCGACACTCGTAGGAGGGGATTAAATTACAAGCCAAAAACAACCTTATAAATTAATACATGCCAAGAAATGAAATGTTTTTTATTTAACCACCTTAAAACATTAAAAAGGAGGTGGAAAGAGGGCCCACATTGGAAGAGTGGACGAATGCCAAGTTGGAGGGTCCACGTGGCTAGGGTGAAGCTTTGGAGGGAAAACCACCAAAAAGAGTTGTACAGGCTGCTGAGGGTGCTGCAGACATGTGGGAGGCTGCTGAGGGTGTTGCAGACATGTGGGAGGTGCTGGAGGCTGAGTGGCAGGTCTGCACAAGCGGGAGGAGCCATTTGAAGACCCAAAACGCCCAAAAATGCCCAAAAATGCCAAAAAATGCCCAAAAACGTTTCAAGCAAAGACTGAGCCGTTGAATATGACGTTGCAGGTTGCAGGTTGCTGGAGATGTGTAAAATGGTCACTGGAGGTGTTGGGAGTAGGTGTTGTAGGTCTGCACAAGCTGGAGGAGCCATTTGAAGACCCAAATGCCAAAAAACGCCCAAAACGACTAATTGCAGTGTTGAAACATGCTAAGTTATTGGAGGAGCGGTTGGAGATGCGCCAAGTGCCAGGTTGGAAGGAGCTACATGCCTGAGATGCCTGAGATGTGTGTAGGTGGCTGGAGCAAGGACCAATGACCTAGAGCAGAGTGCAAAAATGTTTTTCCAAAGCAAAAAAACGTAGTTTGGCAGTTTGTTGGTGTTCCATGCAAGGATCCGTCCAGACATTCACAGCCAGCAAGAAGGGAGCTTTCTAACCAACGTGAGAACAAGGCAAGGCTGAGTACGAGCTCTTGGTGCATGAAGCAAAGAGAGAGAAATGTCTGATGGTGAACTTGATGCACAAGGATGGAGTGAGGCCGAGAAAAGACCAAAACCAAACACCGAGTTACAGACAAGGCCCGAGGAGCTTGAAAAAATGAACCATCGAAGATTCCATAGCATAACCTGATGTAGAGAATGCAAATACGAGCATATGCAAGCAAGGAACTGATGAGCCCGAGAAGACACCAAACTCCGAAAACACCAGAAACTTGAACACAACCAAACAAACCGCGATCAAACCCAAACGGAAGTATAAACGCCCGAATCAATGCAAGAAGAGCACAACTGGAATATCCATTACGACACACGCTGAAAGAGATCTGTATATCATGCCGGAAGCTGGAAAACACGCATAGAAATGCCGATGAGTGCATGGATCCACAAGATCCACTCTGATACCATGAAAGAGGGTTTGAAAACCTGCAAGCAAGGATCACGAGGGACGACGTGCACATCAATGGACGTGCGAATGACAACGTGAAGAGATCTCGGGAGGAGTGAGCATCAACCAAATGTGCATGCAAAGATTTGACAAACGGGCAGAACCTGGTTAAGCCATAAAACTCTCCTCTATCTCATAGATCAAAAGATGTGTACATATAAGAGGTGTTGAGTAACCCCCAGTGCTGCAATCATGATAACTCGAGTAGAGAGGGGGAGTTACATTCCCAGAATAGAAGTGTAACTCCCAATGATGCATATGACACACTGACGCGCTGACACACTGACGCATTGACGCACTGACGCATAAGGGAATCTCATAATGACCCCTAAATGACACATGGACCTATGATCTCACCTAAGTGAGATGACTCACCTAATGATGTGGAAAATATACACACCAACATTTCCCCATGTAATATTCACTTTTAAAATTCTCCAAAGAATCAAATTTAGACATACATAAGCACGAATGAAATATATGCTTAAAATAAAAGGTGTGGATCAAGTGATCCAACCCTGCAAGCTTTTGGAAAATCTTGGGATATAAAAAAAAGAGAAACGAAATCTATCTACATAAAGGAAATTTATGTATCCCGCTGAATTTATCAAAGATAAATTTTTACCTTTGCAGCATGCTTATTTTATATCTATTTGCCCCTGCGAAAAAGTTACCGACTGATCGACTTATTGACAAGAATTTCATAACCAAAATATCCACATTATTATATTTAATTTCAGCAAAGATAAAATCATGCCCAAATCGATTGTATATAAGCCATCACGTTTTTTTTGCACAAATCAAATAGAAACGAACACCCAAATTGATATTTTTATTTAGAGTAGTGTAAAATCATTCCCAAATCGATTCCATACTAGGCCATTGTTGATCAGAGAAAACACTTAGTTGAACTTGCACACAGAGTCCGCGTGGAAGAACAACACAGGAGCAAAGGCGCGAAGGTATAGGAAGGCATCATGCACGGAGGTGTAGAGTCAAACTTTCAGAACTTAGCCGATTTTGGAGATCAGGTCTATTCTTAGAGATTGGCGTGTGGAGCACACAAAGTGATGCTGAGACTTGCGTGCCACTCTTCGTGGAGATTTTTGAAGAACATGTCAACTCACTCTTGCATGGGCATAAGCTAAGAATAGATCCACCACTTTAGTTAACTATCAACGTGATCTATAGATAACATACTTGCATGTATGGCTATAGTTGTAAAAGGCGCGTGGCTGTTATTAGCATGCGACCTATTTCTGGTAGAGTTAAGTGGTGAAGGGCTAGTTCCCCCACCCTATATATATGTAATGAATTACTTAGTAAAAAGAGAGATATACAGAGACACATGCTTTGAAGAAAGAGAGATACATGAGTACATGAGACTGGATAATTGTAATAGATCCATGCACACATGTCTGGTATTGTATGAAGCTTTTATACTATTGTTGTGCGATGAATATATAAAGAATATTGGCTAAATAATAGTGTCTGATGTGTTTTGTCAATGTATATTGTTGTTATCATGATGATTTACATTTAAGCACTTATAGATCTAGTTCAGTATAATGATGAATAGATGGATTAGTTACTAAAAATATATGTTTACTGCTTTATCATGCTACCATTCTGCTATAACAACTCTTAAGAGGGACCCGGTACCTTTGCGCTTTGGGTGAGCGCTCAGCCTAGGCTGAGTGATGTGCCAGCGCAACTAGGTGTTAACTAAGAATTCTAGGTTGCATCATTGGTTCCGTTGCCGGACCTCTTTTTTAGTTGTTTTCAGAATGGTTCACGATGAAGCCATACCAGATAACTTTAGCGAGTGTTGAAGAATGGATTCACGATTTGGAGGAAGAATATGCATGAAGGTTTGACACTAGATCCAGATTTAGTGCACGCACTTGGGTAGAGCAGAATCTGAATGATAGTTTATACGAAAGCTTCTTTGCTATCTTTCCAGTAGAATTGTACGAATGCTTGACTGCATATGCATCTAAGCGACTGGAGGTATTGCACACTTGTTTGGACACCGGAGAAATTTCAAACACTATATGATGGTGACTGAGCCGGACTCGCATGGTAGATACTTAGTTTCACTGTCCTAAACAACTATATTTTGGAGTATTCAATTTTGACTTATTCGTGTATGCGGAGGTAGCGGAGTTCCGGTTCTACGATATCCTGAGGGACGATTCGCAAGGTATTCCACCGCTATCAAAATACTAATGGTAACGTTCGACTTGGAAGCTAAACCCATGGAAAGCTAAAAGAATCTCCACGCACCGGGCAATAATAGGATTGGTGAAAGATGGCAAACCTAGTAGCAGCATGACAAAGGGAAGAGAGGCAAACTGAAGTATGATGAGGCATGCGAGAGGGAATTATGCAAAAACAAGAAATTACAGAACGGATGGTGTTGTGGAGAGAGATGGCTCGTGAAGGATTTGAGGCTCATGGGGAGGAAGAAGAACAAGAGCATCAAGAACTCCCCATCTAGGAAAGCATGACAGAGAACCCTCTTTGGCCTCACATGGAAGCACGCCAGTAGATATGACCTAGGCCGTGGGCACGCATCTAAGCCAACCTGTTGACCTAGCCCTTGCGCTTGGTTTTCCAGTATCTAGTACAATAGGTAAAAATAGTTTTAATTTAGGAAGTGAAAGCATAGAAATAGGTCAGACAACAAGTACATCAATGGCAACATAGACAACTTCGTTATTCTTTGGGGGTACGTTTTCAGGCTCATCATCTGCACAGAATATGAGCGCGCCGAGTGTGGGATTCACCTCTGGAACTGGGACTACTTCACAGACTGTAGGGGTCCAGTATAGTACCACTATTGGGACATAGGGGAGTGCATCCACGGGCCCTATTCCAAATCTTGGAGGAGGATCGAGCGGTTTGGGCAGTTCTAGTTTCGGTGGTTCGGGTGGTTTTAGAGGAAGAGGAAACCAAGGAGGTTCTGGGTCGGGTGGTCAAGGCCCGCAGCAACCCTAGAACATTTATATGGAGATGTCCCTTCGTCTCCCAGAGTACAAAGGTATCGAGGATGCTACTGAACATGTTCATATGTGTGAAATATTGTGGCGTGTGAAAGGTATTACGGCCTCTGAGCACAAGGCAAGTCAATTTTCTACTACATTACAAGCACGCGCGCACAACTGGTATAGGAAGTTTGATCCCAATCAAACTTATATTGACTATGCATTGAAAGATGTTTTCTTGAAAGAGTTCCATATCCCAGAGTTTGAGCATAAGAGTATAAGTGCACTCAAGGATATAAAGCAAGGCACTACTGAGAGTGTACGTGAGTATGATGCCCGTTTTAAAATGCTTCTATCCAAACTCTCTTATGACATTCATGCGAGTCAACATGCACAATGGTTTGTCAGGGGATTGATTACCCCATATCGAAGAGCACTGTCGCATAAAACTTATACTTGACTCAATGTGCGAAGCATTGAGGCCGCTTTGTACGCTAAAGGAGTTGGGAGTATTGACACTAGAGTTAGTCCATTTTTGGAAGCTCAGATAGCAGCTATGACAAAACAATTAGAGAAATTATCAGCAAACTCAGCTCATGAAACGCGCTCAGAATCGGGTGTGCATGACAAGCAGAAAGTGGAAGGCCACACCAAGGATAGTTGCCCTCGTAGAACCGTATGTTTGTTCTTTGTTGACCGTGAGATTTTCCATTTGAATCATGATGCTAGTCACTTTCGCCCCTACTACAATGCGCGATTAGAAAGAATGTATCCTCCTTTTGTAAAATTTGTAGGTCCATGACCCATGATACTGAGGATTGTAGATTGATTGGCCAGATCCATGATGCCATTGATATTGGGGTAAGACAGGTGAGTGTGGCTGATAATTCTAAAGGGAAGAATGAGCATCAGGATAGGGATTATAATAAAACGTGCTATGACAGGAATGACGGAAGGTTTGAAGGGGTTCGTGAAAGGGGACGAGGATATCGAGGTGGATATGGAGGATGAGGCCGAGGTGGAGGAAGGAGTGAATTCCCTCGAGGAACTTGCTATACATGTGGTTCACCTGACCATTATAGGCGCGAATGCCTGCAGAATATTTCCTGTTCATTTTGTGGAAAGGGGCATAGTTATGAAGAGTGTCCAGACTTGTATGAGTATCTTAGTAAGCAGACAAAGAAAAAACAAGGGAGCAGGGATGGTTAGAATCCAGTGCGTGATAAAGAATCAGTGGATGCCCAAGTTAACACCAGAACCTGAGGCGGTAACAATCAAGATAACCACACGAGCTGAGGCGGCACGTGCAAGAGAGGTGTTGCAACAGAAACCGACAATCACTAGGGAGGAGGTTTTGCATGCTAGGTATCCAGATCCAGCTCATCAGAAAGAAGTCTATCAGGAAATGATGGAGGTCCTTAGAAGCCTCCAAGGTGAGATACAAGGTTTGAAAGAGAAGTCTCGGAAATTGGAGCACAAGGATACAACACAGGCCCTATTGGATATTGATGACATCAAAGAGGTATGTAGAATGTTGCGCTAGGAGAATATTATTCCTTTAATTGGAAATTGGTTGAAAGGGAATACCCCACACAGTAAACCGAGACTAAAAGACAAATACTTCATGCAAATCTCCCCAGATAACATTGATTACGACAAGAAGATCACTTTGAATGTTGTTGTGGACAGTTGGCTGTTGAGCAATATCTTGATTGACACAAGTGTGGAAGTAAATGTACTTACATTAGATGCGTGGGAACAAATGGGGAGACCCCCATTGCAACCATCATCTAATGTATTGTTCATGGCAAACAGAACAAAAGATACTCCCATAGGAGTTTTGAAGGATGCATCTATCACTATACAAGGGGCCAAGTTCACAGGAGACTTCGAAGTACTAGCGCTTGCGAAGCCAGATAGCTTCCCAGCTTTGCTTGGGCGCCCTTGGTGTTATGCGAACAATGCTGATTTGAGGTTTAACAAGGGGTATATCAGCTTCAAGAACAAGGAGGAAAGGATTATAATACCATTGACAGATGGGAAATATATGCCATACGTGGAACCTTTAAGCGAAGAGGACTTGAACAAAATCTATATACGTGTTATTCGGGACCCAGAGGTCCAGGATCCATCTAAGGAAGGAATCCTTCATTGGGAAGATTCTCAGTCAATTAGTGATACTACCAATGTTGCTTGTGATAATTGGGCTCATGGCACTTATGAACTGTGGGGCGTGAAGTTAAGCGCACGGTTGCTTGTAAAAAGGGTTTTCGCTCTATTTGATGTATAGGTCGCTCAGTACCCCGCTATATTGGATCCGAAGATTTGGTTGGGTTCTTACAGGCCATGGAAACAAATTGGGATGACCAGCTTAAATGATGCGCTATGTTGTCATATACTTTGGGCGGACAGCCGCGCATTGGTGGGTGGTCCATAGGGATAATCTCTCAGAGTGGGGAATGATTGGGACCGCCTTATCAACCAGGTTTTCAAGAAGTAATGCCCCTACAAAGATTCACCCTTATCATGGTGATCAACCTGCTCAACATCATATCTAGCAATGTGAGAGACTCTGGATAGTAGGGAAGGAAGCATTACCGCCCTCACTTTGGGTGCACTGGTTTTATTCTACTCTACAAGGTTGCATGCGTGTGCTTGGTATGTATACGCTGAATTACATCACGACACTAGCAATTGGTAGACTTTGACTGCAGGGATGATCCAAACTTTTGACTTCTTTTCATCTACACCACTAGTGAACACAACTTTAAGCTTTATCAAGCACTTAACCATGGGAGACAGTGGGAAAGCGGAAGAACTTATTCAGAATTATTTGGTGAGACAGAGACATGGGCGTGTTTTGCGGATGAAGAAGATGATGTCATACTACTTGAGTGCGCTTCCCTGGAAAAAGATAAGGGGAAGATGGTTTACATAATTGATGAGGAGGAATTTGAGCACTTGGATGTGGATCATTCACATGGAACACGTGAAGTGTTAGCCAATGTGCAGATGTAGATGCGTGCGCATATCATGAACCTATGAAGACAACAAAGGTCAATATAGGCACAAAAGCTGAACCTAAGGAGGTGATAATTGGGGATTACTGGTCAGAATCAGAGGTAGCAAAGATCATAGAGTTACTTCGAGACTATGAGGACTTATTCCCAAGAGGATACCATGAACTTAAAGGCGTGCATATATCACTCGGAGAAATGAAGATAAAGCTCAAGGAAGGTGCGTGCCTTGTTAGGAAGTGACCATATCGAGATGAATCCCAATTTGCATGAGAAGGTAAAAGAGGAGATTGACAAGATGTTGAAATCTGGGATCATTCGACCATTGGATGAATCAGAATGGGTCAGTCCTATGGTGATAAGCATAAAAAAGGATGGTAGGATTCGATTTGTGTTGATTATAGAGAGTTGAATGCAACATTTGTTATAGTTCCTGCACCATTCACGGAGGAAATATTAGAAGGAGTGGTGGGCGCGAGATATATTCATTTATAGATGGGTTTTCAGGGTATCATCAGGTTAGGATTGCCTCGGAAGATCAAGAGAAGACCACCTTCACTACTGAATGGGGAAGCTTTGCCTATACTGTGATGCCCTCTGGATTGAGGAATGCACCTGCTGTATTTTCAAGGATAGTGGTACAAGCCTTTAAGGATTTTATTCATAAATTTTTACAAGTCTATCTTGATGATTGGACCATCTATGGGCTAATTAAGGATCATTGTGACAATCATGCTTAATGTTTGAAAGATGTCAACAGTTGAGTATCTCATTGAACATCAAGAAGTGCATCTTTGCTACTCCCTTTGGCACACTTTTAGGACACATTATCTGCAAGGAAGGGTTGTTGGTTGACCCAACTAAAGTTGTAGTCATCATAGGCTTGAAAGCACCAGCCAGTTAGCACGAGGTGCGGATTTTTGGGTCATACAGGGTATTACAGGAAGTTTATAAAAGGGTATGCAAAAGTTGCCACACCCTTGGAGGAATTGCTCAGGGGAAAAGGTACATTCTATTGGGGGAGTCACAAAAGAGTGCACATTTGAGATATTGAAGGAGAAACTTACTATTGCACCTATCTTGCGCTTTCCTTCATGGGATAAACCTTTTCATGTTCATGTGGACACCTCTAGCACAACCATTGGTGCCTTTGTCTTAGCTCAACCAGAGAGAAGTATTGTGGATCATCCCATTTTCTTTGCTAGTAGGAAGTTGACCCCTGTAGAACATAATTATACCACTATAGAGCACGAGGCCTTGTCCATGATCTATGCCTTGCACAAATTTCATTAGTATTTGTTGGCTACACCATTTTTGTTTTATACAGATCACATGACATTAAAGTATTTGGTAAACAAGCTCATCTTACAGGGCGCATATGCCGATGGATACTCTTATTTCAAGAGTTTGACTTTACAGTTGTGGTAAAACTAGGCAAAAGCAATTCTGGACCGGATCACTTGTCTAGAATTCAATCAGGAGAAGAGGCACAAATAATATAAGAGACCATGACCTGATGCACAAATGTATAGGTTACAGCATGTGCCATCGAATTGGAGGACATTGCTGTCTTTCTAAAGACTGGTATGGCGCCAGAAGGCATGAAAGCTTTAGAGAAGAAGCAACTTGCTATTCGCGCGACACCATTCATGTTAATTAGTGGTGATTTGTACAAGTTAGGCAGAGACGAGGTGTTACGCCGTTGTGTATTGGAGCATGAACAAAAAGATATAATGGAAGAAGCACATGGTGGTATTGTAGGTGGCCACTATGCAGGTGATGCAACAGCACACAAGATCCTACTTGCTGGTTTGTGGTGGGAAACATTGTATAAGGATTGTAAAGAGTATTGTAAGACCTGTGACCATTGTCAATGCCTCGATCACCCAGACAAAGGGATGAGATGCCTCTACGCCCAATTACAAGTGTAAAACCCTTTGAGAAATGGGAAATTGACTTTGTCGGGCCTATTTCACCAGTCGTGTGCTGGACTAGATCACGCTATATCATCACTTGTATAGATTATCTTACCCAAAGGGTAGAAGTAACAAAGGACTGTATAATGGCTACAGTAGCAAGGTTCTTATGGGAGAATGTTCTTACAAGGTATGGCTGTCCTTTAAGTTTAACAAGTGATAGGGGCACACATTTTTTAAATGAGACAATACGAATTCTTTTATACGAGTTTATAGTTGCCCACCATAAAACTACACCCTATCACCCTCAGGCAAATGGGACTGCTGAGGCTTTTAATAAGATTTTGAGCCACACATTGACCAAGATTTGTGATGTTGGAAGGAAATATTGGGATGATAAAGTATTTGCTATTCTTTGGGCTTATAAAACAACATACAAAAGATTGAACAAAGCCACACCTTTTCAATTGGTGTTTGGCACGGAAGTTGTTCTTCCTATAGAATTTATGTTACCTTCTTTGCGCATTACATGTACTGGAGGTCTAGCTGATGAGCAAGCCTTGGAAGAATGGATCGAGAAGATGGTTCAACTAGATGAGCACCGAGCCATCGCACGTTGGAGTCAGAAATAGGAGAAAGTGTGCCAAAAGGCATGGCATGATCGCCACATCAGAGATAAGAAACTTGCGGTGGGACAAATGGTACTTCTGTATGACTCCAAGTTTTTGTGCCATCTAGGAAAGCTCAAGGTACATTGGTTGGGGCCATATGTTATCACTCATATACTTGAGTCAGGTGCTTGCCAGTTAGAAACAATTGATGGCACACGGTTGCCCAGTTACTTTAACGGGAGTAGGTTGAAGCCCTACTATAAATAAGTCTTCTTGGTGTTTGTAATAAGGTAGTATTGCTAGATAAATTAGGTTTCCCTTTATGCATTTCCTTAATGTATTTCTTTCATCATCGCTATGCTTTGTCAATTTAGCTCTTGTTTGTGTAATAAGCGCGCTTGTGCACATGAAGCTAACTACAATATGAAGCATGTTGATGCGTAGAGGACTGCACATCCTTTTCATGTGGGGTGGATTGTTGGTGACTCTCAGGTATATGCTGCAAAGATGTCATGCTTTGTGGGTGTTGAGAAAGAAGGTTGCTAAGGGTAACTGACAAAAGATTTCTTCTCAAGATAAGAAAGGATGAAGATGGATGACGGAACGTATAACGCGAGGTAAGCGGCGACCATGGTAACTACCAGGAGATGATGTAGTGACGAGGTACTCGGGTGCTAGGGTGCGTGCTGATGAGAAGTCTATGACAAAGGGTAAAAGGGCGCGCTAGAAGGCTATAGTGTTTGGCGCGAAGGTATACCACGCGAGAAATGATAAAAACGGGTCATAAATGAGGAGAATTTGGTAGGTGGAGGAGCAATTAATGCAGCGAAAAGTAGAAATCTATATAAGGATGGGATGCGATTTCATTTTTAAGTGTTGGGTCTTTAAGCTTTGCACGATGCTTCAAATCGAAATGGGTTCTAAGGTTCTTTGGCATAAAATCTTATCCTGTTTTGATCCGGATCTTGTGGCTCGGTATTGGCCTTTATACAAGTGGAGTGTTTCGTTAATGGTGTCCGTAATCTTACTTGTTACCTAGATCACAAGGAAATGATAAAAATGGGTCATAAATGAGGAGAATTTGGTAGGTGGAGGAGCAATTAATGCAATGAAAAGTAGAAATCTATATAAGGACGGGATGCGATTTCATTTTTACCCTTACGACTATGAGAATTCGACAAAGAGCCTACATGCGAAGAGCATAAGCTAACCGATTCAAGGTACGAAGCAAGTGAACTAGGCGCGGAAGATAGATCTATTTATTAGAAGGGCTTGAATCCCCTAGGAAAAGGGTTTGAACGAAGCAGAGTAATAGAACAGAGCTAGGGTGCATGATTTTACGATTACAAATTAGGGCACGGTTGAATCGGGTTAGGGTTTGAAGCAAACTACTCAAAACACACAACAACTGGTCTAGAAAATAAAACCTACAAAGAAGAATGGCACCAAAGAAGAAAGCAACACCAGTAAAGGAGAAAAAGAAGGTGGTGGTGGAGGAAGAAGAAGAGATGGCCCCGGAAAGTAATTTTTCCAAAATGCAATATCTTGAGGAAGTTATTGTGGGCCAGGAATGGGAGACCCACATCCGACAAAGTAAGATATGTGAATATAATCACCGGACCACGAAAACTAGAAGAAACTAGATGACCTGCTCACTTCTCAAACGAACAGGTGAACTGAGGACGACATGCCAATATATGATGATGCCGGGAAAAGCTACTAAAAGGGAATGGTGTCTACTAGCTATATGAGCTCCCATACTTTGGAAAGTATGCACCATTGTATAGATGGCTGATGAGCCGAGTCCATGAGGACTTTTTCTACTTTGCAGGACGAAGGGTAAGATTGACACCCATCCTTATTGCCACATAGAACTGATTAAGGGAAATAGGTGAAGATATTAAGACTGACCTAGCTGACAAGAGCGCCATCTTGGAAACATAGAAAGCACTGGGCTATTAGAAAGGACCGCATGGAATGGACATTGATAAGCTGAAAAATTATCCAAGAAGAGTACAAGTAGCGGCACACCCGGGTCACAAAATTGAATGACCAAGAACATTGGTCCCAAGTTAATTCTATGTGGTTGCATGTGGCAAAGCACATGTCAGAAGGAACCACTTATAACATTGCCAGCTTCATTGCAGAACAAATAGTAGAGGAAGTGCGCGTGGGAAATAAAATAAGTTTTGGCTGTATCTTACTAAGTTTAGTCTTCATGGAGATTGGGGTACCAGATGGCCCAAAAGAGAACATATGGGAATACCCCATGAATCATAAGTCTCTAGCTGAATGATTCAACAAGTATCTTTGCAAGGGGTCAATGACAGAGGAGGTGAAGGAGTGCGTAGAGATGTGGTATGATAGGCTCTGCGTGGCGTTTGGAGAGGAATGACGCATACCCAAGGATTTTCCTTCGGTCCTTGGGAAGCAGGTACAATTTTCAATCTACCAACATTTCTATATTACATGCTTCCCAATGGTAGATGGGTCATGGAGCCCCTAGTGTAAACTACCTTACGCATTTCCCACACAATACTTCCAAGCTGCAGTTCATCGGTTCACCAACACACGAGGTTAGTGTTTAACGCAGACAAGGTGGACTGTGAATACCACACCCTATGGAAGATGTATGGATATCCAGGAAGGAATGTGTACAACGAGAATAATATCTTGGAGATTCTTATCATTAAGCTAGAAACATTGGCCATTGTAGATATCGGGGCCGTGCTAATATATCTCCAAAGCCCAAAATGGAGAATAACAAGTATGTGGAAAACAAGTTCACGCCTCCAGGGCCACCAAAGGGGAAGCATACCGTGGAGAACATGTTATCCAATTTTGCACACATGGCAAGATTGGACAACGGGGTCCTATCACGTTCAAAATGAAATAATAGTCCCAGGAACCCACCTTCGGTTATTAACGAGATGCAATAATTAAAAATAATTCCTAAATTGCATATGAAGAGATCACCTAGCATCGAAAGGCACCCAGTTGATCTCAACTCAGTGAAGAGTTTAGGGTTGAGTTGATAAAGAACCCGGTGTCAAATTGATAATCATCTCAGTAGAGACTCTCAGTTGTAAGAGCTAGACGATGGTCTTGTTAATGCAAAATATAGCTCATTGAAAATCAACGAATTGAAAGGTTCAAGCCACAGGCGGAAGCGAAGGCAGAGATAAGGAGTTCGACTCATCTTCGTGACTCATTCATTTTGGAGATCATGTGGTGAGCTTCTTTTAGGACACATTCTGCAGAGCTAGGGTGATTCAAACGCAAGCCAAGGCATCAAGAGTGCCATAAAATGAATGGAGATCGTTGCGTAAACAGAGATACGTGATGGAGCCCTATCAATGGGACTCATCGAGCATGATGGATAATTCAAGGCAACTCGTTTCATGTGGATGCATTAAAGATGGTTTCTAGGATACAATTCCAGGGCTCATTGATTAATGCAAAACTGGGAGGCCTACTCGAAATAATTTTACAATGGTAAGCTCGCAGAGGCAGCAAGAATGCCGGGCCAGGGTATTAGTGAATACAGTATATATATTTTGCTGATGTTGTTTAGACCTTCCTCGGCCGAGCATTTGGTGCACAGGCAGTTGACATGTTGCAGTATAGCAGAAGTTCTTTTGAGCACTTCCAGCAAGCAAGTCGTCCAACTATGTTTTTATCTGTTCAGCATCGAATGCATCCTCAAATTCGGGATTTTCCTTCAAGATATTTTTATGAAAATCGATTAAGTGATAGTGAGAGTGTTACCGGGAGACCTGATGAAATTTATTACAAAGATTCTCTATCGAGACCTTACTGGTTTTACGATGTAACTCATAGAAGAGAATCTCATAGAGGTGGAACTGTTTCATATCAGAATATTCATGAGGCACAGTTTTCTTTGCAATTATATGAGCATCTTCAACGAGTCACTAAGTTGGAAGGCATAAAGGATTCTATCGAATTATCACACCTTACAAGCTACAACTGAAATGTTTGCACCAAGAAAATGATGTCTCCTCACGCTGGGTGGAAAAGTGGAAATCGGTGGCCATCTGTCCAAAATGAAATATGGCCAAATGATAACGAAACCCCACACTCCAATCCCGGACGTGGAAAATAAGGTGAGCATTGCCAAGGGAAATGATGTGATGTCAAGCCATTGAAAAGATTCCGGGCGTGGGAGAAGTTTGAGTCTACTTGCCAAAAATCGGAGCACGATCATGGCAAGCCGTAGGTAATCCCGCGCATGGGAAACATTTTACTATCTTGCCAAGGTTGCATGGCGAAGCTGAGGCCAGGGGCCCGTGGATTAATGTGGCCGAGCCGTTACGTGGGGATTTAAAGCTGGTATGCCGAGGTCAGAGATTTGACGATGGCAGTCCAAGCTATTCACTCCGCGTAGGGGAGATTCAGGCAAGCACCACCAAGTGGAAATATAACCGTGGTAAGCCATGATCAGACTTCCGCGAGTTGGAAAAATCAGATCAAATTGCCAAGTGGAGACAATACGATGGCTATCCAACATGATACTTCTACACGGGCGTGTAAACAAGATTCGAGTCTTTGTGCGAGTCACTCGGAAGGTAAGTTGGGGAACGTGGGAATGAGACAGTTGAAGTGTTTAATAGGATTGGACGTGGTGGTCTAGCCTGGCCAAAATCGAGTATGACACAGAGATAGGTGAAGGAGGCTCCACACATTCTGCTTACCACGCATAACATCCCTGTAAACCCGTTTACATATCTTCAACTATTACAGACCTGCATTTCCAGGAATATGCTTTCACAAGAAAGAGACACCTTCTCATGGAATACCATAATTGCAGCTTACAGAAGACACGGGTTTCCTTACGAAGCGTTGATACTGTTTCACCGAATGCAACAAACAGATGTCTGACCTAATCAGTTCACCTTTTCCAGCATACTTATCCCAACTCCCGTTCGGCCCCCAGCATTTGGTGGTCGCGAGGCAAACTCCCACACACACTAGTGTAGCAGGCATGCTTTGTAGTCAAGAGAGGCCTTTCTTTTGAGTGCTTCCAATAAGCGGAGTTGTCCAACTGTGTTGTTATCTGCTTTAGATCGAATGCATGCTTATCCTTCTTCTGAACTCAGATCGAATGACAGCTGCAGGAAATAAATATTCACTGCCGTGTACGATGGATTGGAGTCACGCCATTCAAGGCTTCATAAAATTTACCCAATCGGAGATGAAGGTTTATTACGGTGCAGAATGAAATGATTCATATTGCTCAGCACTTCTTCTCCTAGAAACGAATTGAATGTGAAGGTCAACTCTGAAATACCTTGTCGGCCGTTTTGTATGCCACATCTTTGTCACTTGTAAATGGTCTCTTTGAGAAACTCAGGGCAATAAGCAATATTTATACCCTTCCATTATGTACATCCAATCGACAACAAAAGTATTCCTTTACTAGGTTTAGAGAAACTTGTTTTTAACAAATGGACGATTATACTGTAGTTTCTAGCTAATTTTAGCTAGCTTATTTCTATTAGCTTTGATCCACGACTAAGGAAGAATTCATATGGTTGTTACCTGTACATTTTTCCAAGGTCCTCTTGGTTGCCCCAGTTGTTCAATATATTTTTTGAAGGGCTTATTTTATGTGTTGCAAATTGTAACATAAAGGATCTTTTTAGTTTCTGGAAAAATGAGTATATTGTGTAGCTCATAGCTACCTATGCCATACTAAGATCCCAATAGTGGCATAATTGTTGATTGGAGCCGAGATTGCAGAGTGCACTGCCAAAATACCGAAGGACTCAATGCAAAAGAATCCGATTGCCAAAGCGAGGAAAGAGTTAGTGTGGGGTTCAAAATTGATTGCAACACCGAGTTAGAGGATTCGAAACTCACCGAGTTGAGATTTGTGCAGACTCTATCCACATGGACCCCCCTCCTCTTCAAGTCAAACGGGTCAACGGGGGGGTCCCGATATTATGTTAATTAAATTAATATTTTTATTTAAATATTTTAATAATAATATTTATTATTATTATTTAAATATTTTATTTAAATATTCTTTTAACTAATTAAGAAGACTAGGTCATCAGGCAATTAATGACCCATGATGGAACCTTCTCAAGTGGTTCAACTAACTGTAATAAATACATCATGGGCCTTCATTTTAGGAATGTAATTATGACTATTTCCTCTTCTTTCTCACATTTTCTTCTATAAATGTAAGTTGGAAGCTCATTTCAAAGGGTTCCAATAGTTCAAACAAGTTGACAGTTTAGATATCTCAAAGTAGTGTATACTTTTCAAGAATCCTCTCTCTCTCGCAAGTTGTTCTTGTGTGTTGAGAGAACTTTCAAGCCTCCTCCTCAAGACCGTAATGACAACTATTGCCTCTTCGAATGTATGATGCATTATGCATGTTATCAAGTAATAAAAGTGTGTGTTTGTGACTAATCTCGGTCCTTCCATCCTTCTATGCTTCTTTGTGCCTTTCTCGTACTTACAGTACACTGCAAGTTTAAGTTTCTATTGCAGGTTCTTGGAGTTCTCGTGCTTATGGAGTGGTGGAGTATTGCATGCGCAGTTGAGTTGTGGTGTCTGTCACCATTCTTGAGTTCATCCTTCTTCACCGGGAAACCGGTATATTTCTCGGTCTGATAAAGTTTAACAAAGGGAACACGTGTCTCTTAGTTTGTGGTATCTTGTACCCTCTCTAAGTTGCAGTAGGTGAAGTTGACCTGTGGTGCACACACCCTCTTCAAATTAACCCTTCCTGAGTCTGGAAACACCCTTTATTTGGTGCATCACCATCCCTAGTATAGTTTCATTTTTGTAAATCTCTTTCCCTAAAACCCCATGAAAATGTTAGCATAGGACTAGATAATCATTTTTGTTACACTAGGAGTAGTACAACACTTAGTTTAGGAAGAGGAAGCCGGCCTTCTCTGGAGGTTCACCTCGAGCCCAAGTCCCACAAAACTTGAGAGAGGCGATCCCATGTGTCCCAATCACATCGAACGTCCTCTTCACATCCCGCCATTCGGAGGTGATCCACTTTGTTAAACTGGTAAGCAGAAGATTTTTGTGGGTTAAATATAGATTCTTCATCAGTGGCAGCAAACACTCGTTCCAAGAAAAGAGCAATGGAGCCTCAACCTCCTGAAGCTGATCTGGCATCCACTTCTCAACCTAGGTTACAAATGGCGGTTGATAAAAATGCGGGAAAGAAATCACCGAAACACCGCTTGCACGCCACGCCAGGAAAGATGGTTCTCAGTGCATCATGGTACCCAACAAACATTTTCCAAAGGAGGACCCCAATGCCCAAAAAAATGTCATCAAAGTTGGAGCAATTCCCTTTAGTATAGTAGAACAAATGAAGAAAACCAATCTGAGCGTTACCATGTGGGACGCACTCTCGATCCCTCCCAAAGAAACCTGTCATGAGAAGCCCTAAACAGCTTTTAGTACAACCAGATGGTCACTAAGCCATGGAGTGACAAATGCTACAAGTTTGTGTCAATCGGAAGGGAAAATCATTCCTACGGCAAACAAACCACCACCATTCTACATTTCCCTGATCATTGGTGACCACCTGGTACATAATTGCATGATCGATTCTGGTGCCAGTAGCTCAGTCATGCCAAAACAAATTACAGATGTACTAGGCGTACAATATGCGCTAGTTACAAGAGGGGTTGTTCAGCTGGATGACACAACTGTTAAGACTGTTGGGGTTATCAAAGGACTTCAACTTACCATTCATGCATGCCCAAGTTTGTCATTCACCCAAGACATATCGGTCATTGATCTCCCTCCTCTCTTTGCCATCTGCCTATCACGGGATTTCACTGCCAAGATGGGCGGTTACCTATCAGCCGATTGGTCGCATATGATTCTCAGGACTCGATACGGAACCAAAGTAACTATAAGGGTAGAACCAATCTACCATAATCATGTAGAACCCTACACTGCTAGTCCCATAAATGGAAATTACACCATCGGTGATCCAGAAGAGGAAGATGCCGATCATGAACCAACCACCCTTGTTGAAGAAGTCCCTGATACTTTGTTAGATGAAGTAAGTAGAGATCATCGTACAATCCCTACGTTGATGTATTAGTAGAAGACAAAGCTGGTTTGCTGGTTTTGGAAGAAACAAGATTAGGTACCTACAGTATCCATGAAGAAGATACAATCATACCACAACTTGTCAAAACGCCAAGTGATTCTAAAGGATCTGTGGGCAATTGTTCTTCGATGGCTCAAGAAGTAAGAATGGATCCAAAGTGTTGGTGTTATGTTAATTTCTCCAGAGGGAGATAAGTACTTCTCATCTTTCCTAAGGTTGCGGTTCACAGACTAACAATGTTGTCTTGAATACGAGGCTCTTGTGCAAGGAATTCAATTAGCCCAAAGGAAGGGAATCAAGGCCTTGACTATTTTTGGAGATAGTGAGTTAGTTTTTCATCAAGTTTCGGCACATAGTAGCATCCAAAATGATCTTTTAAGATCATATAAGAATCGAGTCTAGGACCCGATCAAAGATTTTGAAGCTTTTGGAATCCATGCAATCCCTAGAGATCAAAATCAAGATGCAAATAGGCTTTTACAATTGTTTCACAATACAACATACCAAATTGATATCATGAAAGAAGGGTAGAAATTTGTTAAAATGGTGGTTCGACCAGCAAGAATCCCCTCGATAATGTGAGTAGTTGGCAAGTGTTTGATAGTGACAACAAATTGTCCTCTTCCTACAAGAAGAGGTGGAGTTTCCTACAAAGAATCAAGATAAGTTGCAGAGGAGTCATATGGTGAGCAAATTATCTAATTGAAAAGCAACAAGTTACCAAAAGGTTTAGTCACTTTGGAATCCATTTTCAATTCGATGACCAAGCCACAAGACAAAGCCCTAACATGGTGGTCAGAGAAGAATATTTTGAGGAAGTTGAAGTATCAAATGAAAAATTTCTTAAGATCGGAAAAGTGTGTACTTCTGAAGAGAAAGAAGCTTTCATCAAACTTTGTCAAGAGTATCATGACATCTTTGTATGGAGCTATAAAGATCTCAGTGTGGTTTTGATCCAGTCTAAGCACAACATACCATCGAACCGGATCCTAATGCTAAGCCAGTTCATTAGAAACAGAGACCAATTAATCCCAAAATTGAGCCACTAATGAGAAAGGAGCTAACCAAGCTCATCAAGGCCTGTATAATTTTTCCCATCAAGCATTCCTCATGGGTAGCCAATTTGGTGCCCGTGAGGAAGAAGAACGGAGAGATCCTAATTATGTGTAGATTTCAGGGATTTGAATCGTGCATCATTAAAAGACCATTATCCTCTTCCATCGATGGAGCAGATCCTTCAAACGGTGGCAGGAGCTCAAAGATTTTCTTTGCTCGATGGATATTCAGGTTACAATCAAATCCTAGTCCAAGAATCCGACCAATTCAAAACGGCTTTCACTACCAAGTGGGGCACGTATGCCTACAATAAAATGCCATTTGGATTGTCCAATGCCGGGGCTACTTTCCAAAGAGCCATGGACATGGCATTTAAGGGACTAATCAACGATATTATTTTAGTTTACCTTGATGATATAACTGTATACTCTAAGCATGCAGAAGATCACATCACACATCTAAGGAAAGTTTTCCAAAGGTGTAGGGAATTTGGGGTTTCACTTAACCCCAAGAAATGTATTTTCGTAGTGCACGAGGGAAAATTGTTGGGGCATGTGGTTTCAGCAGAAGGATTATCAATCGATCCAGCTAGGATTCATTCAATTATGTCCTTATCTCTCCCAAGTCACAAGAAGGGCCTCCAGAGTTTTCTGGGAACCATAAATTTCGTGGAGATTCATCCCTTAATTCGCGACATTGGCTAAACCACTGACAGCCATGCTTTGAAGAAAAACATGCCATTCTCATGGACAAAGGAAGGACGAGAAAGCTTTGAAGCCATCAAAACAGCCATTTCTCAAGCTCCCATGCTTGTGAACCCCAGGTTTGACAAAGATTTTATCCTTTATGCTTTTGTAGGTCAAGAGAGCATTTCAGGGATCCTCACCCAACAAAACAACAACCTGATGGAGCAACCAATCACTTTCTTCAGTCAATCCCTCAAAGACTACGAGTTCAAATACTCATTCATTGAAAATCAAGTCTTTGCGGTTATTCGAGCTTTGAAGAAATTCAAGCACATGTTGTCCAACAACAAGATTCATCTGATGGTGTCTCATCCAGGTGTCAAGGAGTTTTTGCTGAACAAATAAATGAATGAAAAGCATGCTGGATGGATCACGAAGGTAATGGAGTATGACGTGCACATCAAAGTCACTAAACTTGTCAGAGGTAAGGGTTTATGTCAACAACTTGCTGCAGACATGGAATCAAAAGGTAATGAGGACGTGACACTCCTAAATACTGATGAGAATGTTGATCAAGCTGACTGGTTATCCAAAATGAAGAGTTTCCTCTTCTCGGGAGCATATCCGGTAGACATGGATAAAAACCAAAGGCAAACTTTCCATCTTCAATCTATCCCATATGTTTTGGTAGATAGCATTCTCTTTCGAAAATATTTGAACGGCATCCTCCTTCGGTGCATAGGACCAGAACAGGTCAGTAAGATACTAGAAGAGTTTCATAATGGCCTATCTGGAGGACATTATTCTCGCACGAACAACAACTACCAAGATCATGTGAGCTGGCTACTATTGGCCGATTTATTCAAGGATGCCCATCTCTGGGTAAGGAAATGTAAGGAATGTTCCTTTTTCACAGGTAAGCAGAAGTTGGCAGCTCTTCCATTGCATCCAATTCAAGTGGATCAACCCTTTGTTCAATGGGGGTTGACTTCATCTAATGATTAATCCTCCATCCAGTGATGGACATAAGTGGGTCCTTACCGCAACAGACTATTTTACTCGATGGACAGAGGCGGTAGCATTAAAAGAGAGCAATGAAAAGGTAGTTCTAGATTTTTTGGAGGGTATAATGACGAGGTTCGGTGTTCCGTTTACAGTCATTTTAGACAACGCATTGGCTTTTCTTGGTATGAAATTGAGTGAATGGGCTGTTAAAAATGGGGTATACCTCAAAACTTTGTCCAATTACTATCCTCAAGGAAACGGATTGGCTGAGTCTAGCAACAAAAACCTCATAAGGATTATTAAGCGCACAATGGAGACTAACAAGAGGACTTGGCATACACAGCTTAAGACCTCCTTATGGGCAGATCGGATCACACCTAAAAGGGCCATCGGAAATTCTCCTTTCATTTTGGTATATGGAAGAGAGGCAAAACTCCCACTCTCATTGAGTTACCTTCTTTGGAGTTAGCTCATCAACTTGAAGTTATAGAGAGTGATCCTCTGACAATAAGGTTTGCTAGAACTCATGGAGTTAGAGGAAGTACGAGACAAGGCTATGAAAATTTGGAGCAGCATCGTGCCTCAAGTTAAAAATATTTTGATAAGAAGGCGTCCAACAGGTGTTTTCAAGAGGGAGATTTAGTTCTCAAATGGGATGAAGACAGGGCCAAACCAGGTAGGCATGCCAAGTTTGATGCTCTCTGGAGTGGGCCATACATCATCACAAGTTGCAAAGAGGCAAATTCATTCCGTCTATCTAGGCTCAATGGAGAAGAACTGCCCATTCATGTGAATGGGATACATCTCAAAGCTTGTTTTTGAGAAGTGTTCCACCCCCTGTACATTTAAATTAGGTGTTTTCCTCCAAGTGCTTATGCACATTGTTGTGTGTTGTTGTTTTGCTTTCCTTGTTGTTGTGTTTTGTGTTGTTCTGCACATTGTTTCACCATTGGAAGGTGTCAAGGAGAAGAAGGTTCAAGGTTTCCGTAAGAGTTTCAAAATCTACTTCATTCAAAATTTTGCAGTGTTCCATGGATGTCAAGCATTCAATAGATTCAGTATACTTCATGCTTAGCATTCTAGGGAGGCCCAGGATATCGGCAATGCTCAAGGAGATTTCAGGATGTGTCAAAGAAAATCATACTACTATTAGGATTCCAACATAACTCCATGCCCAATGGATGAATTAAGGCTACTGGAATCATTCTTAGCAGGAAATCATCCCCAAGAGGTCGCCAAAAATGTTATCCAATTTTGCACACATGGCAAGATTGGACAACGGGGTCCTATCATGTTCAAAATGAAATAATAGTCCCAGGAACCCACCTTCGGTTATTAACGAGATGCAATAATTAAAAATAATTCCTAAATTGCATATGAAGAGATCACCTAGCATCGAAAGGCACCCAGTTGATCTCAACTCAGTGAAGAGTTCAGGGTCGAGTTGATAAAGAACCCGGTGTCAAATTGATAATCATCTCAAGAGACTCTCATTGTAAGAGCTAGACGATGGTCTCTGTTAATGCAAAATATAGCTCATTGAAAATCAATGAATTGAAAGGTTCAAGCCACAAAGCGGAAGCGAAGGCGAGATAAGGAGTTCGACTCATCTTCGTGACTCATTCATTTTGGAGATCATGTGGTGAGCTTCTTTTAGGACACATTCTGCAGAGCTAGGGTGATTCAAACGCAAGCCAAGGCATCAAGAGTGCCATAAAATGAATGGAGATCGTTGTGTAAATAGAGATACGTGATAGAACCCTATCAATGGGACTCATCGAGCATGATGGATAATTCAAGGCAACTCGTTTCGTGTGGATGCATTAAAGATGGTTTCTAGGATACAATTCCGTGGGCACATTGATTAATGCAAAACCGGGAGGCCTACTCGAAATAATTTTACAATGGTAAGCTCAGCAGAGGCAAAGAAGAATGCCGAGGCTAGGGTATTAGTGAATACAGATATATATTTTTGCTGATGTTGTTCGAGACCTTCCTCGGCCGAGCATTTGGTGCATGTGCGTAGTTGACATGTTGCGATAGCGAAGTTCTTTTGAGCACTTCCAGCAAAGCAAGTCGTCCAACTATGTTTTTATCTGCTCAAAGATCGAATGCATCCTCAATTCAGGATTTTCCTTCAAGATATTTTTATGAAAATCGATTAAGTGATAGTGAGAGTGTTACCAGGAGACCTGATGAAATTTATTACAAAGATTCTCTATCGAGACCTTACTGGTTTTACGATGTAACTCATAGAAGAGAATCTCATAGAGGTGGAACTGTTTCATATCAGAATATTCATGAGGCACAGTTTTCTTTGCAATTATATGAGCATCTTCAACGAGTCACTAAGTTGGAAGGCATAAAGGATTCTGTCGAATTATCACACCTTACAAGCTACAGCTGAAATGTTTACACCGAGAAAATGATGTCTCCTCACGCTGGTGGAAAAGTGGAAATCGGTGGCCATCTGTCCAAAATGAAATATGGCCAAATGATAACGAAACCCCGCACTCCAATCCTAGACGTGGAAAATAAGGTGAGCATTGCCAAGGGAAATGACGTGATGTCAAGCCATTGAAAAGATTCCAGGCGTGGGAGAAGTTTGAGTCTACTGCCAAAAAATCAGGAGCACGATCATGGCAAGCCGCAGGTAATCCCGCGCATGGGAAACATTTTACTATCTTGCCAAGGTTGCGCGGTGAAGCTGAGGCTGGGGCCCGTGGATTAATGTGGCCGAGCCGTTACGTGGGGATTTGAAGCTGGTATGCCGAGGTCAGAGATTTGACGATGGCAGTCCAAGTTGTTCACTCCGCGTAGGGGAGATTCAGGCAAGCACCGCCAAGTGGAAATATAATCGTGGTAAGCCATGATCAGACTTCTGCGAAGTTGGAAAAATCGGATCAAATTGCCAAGTGGAGACAATACAATGGCTATCCAACATGATACTTCCGCATGGGCCGTGTAAACAGGATCTCGAGTCTTTGTGCGAGTCACTCGGAAGGTAAGTTGGGGAACGTGGGAATGAGACAGTTGAAGTGTTTAATAGGATTGGACGTGGTGGTCTAGCCTGGCCAAAATCGAGTATGACACGGAGATAGGTGAAGGAGGCTCCACACATTCTGCTTACCATGCATAACATCCCTGTAAACCCGTCTACATATCTTCAACTATTGCAGACCTACATTTCCAGGAATATGCTTTCACAAGAAAGAGACGCCTTCTCATGGAATACCATAATTGCAGCTTACAGAAGACACGGGTTTCCTTACGAAGTGTTGATATTGTTTCACCAAATGCACAAATGATGTCTAACTTGATCAGTTCACCTTTGCCAGCATACTTCTCCCAACTCCCGCTCGAGCTCGAGCATTCGGTGGTCGCGAGGCAAAATCCCACGCACTGTGCAGTAGCAGGGCATGTTGTAAAGACAAGAAAGGCCTTTCTTTTGAGTGCTTCCAACAAGCAGGTTGTCCAACTGTGTTGTTATCTGTTCAGTATCGAATGCATGCTTATCCTTATTCTGAACTCAGATCGAATGACAGCTGCAGGAAACAAATATTCACTGCCGTGTACGATGGATTGGAGTCACGCCATTCAAGGCTTCATAAAATTTTCCTGAATCAGGAGATGAAGGTTTATTACGGTGCAGAATGAAACGATTCATATTGCTCAGCACTTCTTCTCCTAGAAACGAATTGAATGTGAAGGTCAACTCAGAAATACCTGGTCGGCCGTTTTGTATGCCACATCCTTGTCACTTGTAAATGGTCTCTTTGAGAAACTCTATGGGCAGTAGGCAATATTTATACCCTTCCATTATGTACGTCCAATCAGACAATAAAAAGTATTCCTTTACCAGGTTCAGAGAAACTTGTTTTTAACAAATGGACGATTATACTGTAGTTTCTAGCTAATTTTAGCTAGCTTATTTCTATTAGCTTTGATCCACGACTAAGGAAGAATTCATATGGTTGTTACCTATACATTTTTCCAAGGTCCTCTTGGTTGCCCCAGTTGTTCAATATATTTTTTGAAGGGCTTATTTTATGTGTTGCAAATTGTAACATAAAGGATCTTTTTAGTTTCGGAAAATGAGTATATTGTGTAGCTCATGGCCTACTTATGCCATACTAAGATCCCAATAGTGGCATAATTGTTGATTGGAGCCGAGATTGCAGAGTGCACTTGCCAAAATACCGAAGGACTCAATGCAAAAGAATCCGATTGCCAAAGCGAGGAAAGAGTTAGTGTGGGGTTCAAAATTGATTGCAACACCGAGTTAGAGGATTCGAAACTCACCGAGTTGAGATTTGTGCGCACTCTATCCACATGGACCCCCTCCTCTTTAAGTCAAACGGGTCAACTGGGGTTCCCGACATTATGTTAATTAAATTAATATTTTTATTTAAATATTTTAATAATAATATTTATTATTATTATTTAAATATTTTATTTAAATATTCTTTTAATTAATTAAGAAGACTAGGTCATCAGGCAATTAATGACCCATGATGGAACCTTCTCAAGTGGTTCAACTAATCGTAATAAATACATCATGGGCCTTCATTTTAGGAATGTAATTATGACTATTTCCTCTTCTTTCTCACATTTTCTTCTATAAATGTAAGTTGGAAGCTCATTTCAAAGGGTTCCAATAGTTCGCATAAGTTGACAGCTTAGATATCTCAAAGTAGTGTATACTTTTCAAGAATCCTCTCTCTTCGCAAGTTGTTCTTGTGTTGAGAGAACTTTCAAGCCTCCTCCTCAAGACCGTAATGACAACTATTGCCTCTTCCGAATGTATGATGCATTGTGCATGTTATCAAGCAATAAAAGTGTGTGTTTGTGACTAATCTCACCCTTCCATCCTTCTACTTCTTTGTGCCTTTCTCGTACTTGCAGTACACCGTGCAAGTTTAAGTTTCTATCTGCAGTTCTTGGAGTTCTGTGCTTATCGAGTGGTGGAGTATTGCATGCAGTTGAGTTGTGGTGTCTGTTCACCCTTCTTGAGTTCATCCTTCTTCACTGGGAAACTGGTATATTTCTCATTCTGATAAAGTTTAACAAAGGGAACGCGTGTCTCTTAGTTTGTGGTATCTTGTACCCTCTCTAAGTTGCAGTAGGTGAAGTTGACCTGTGGTGCACACACCCTCTTCAAATTAACCCTTCCTGAGTCTGGAAACACCCTTTATTTGGTGCATCACCATCCCTAGTATAGTTTCATTTCTATAAATCTCTTTCCCTAAAACCCCATGAAAATGTTAGCATAGGACTAGATAATCATTTTTGTTACACTAGAGTAGTACAACACTTAGTTTAGGAAGAGGAAGCCGGCCTTCTCCTGGAGGTTCACCTCGAGCGCAAGTCCCACACTTGAGATGTGATCCCATGTGTCCCAATCACACCGAATGTCCTATTCACATCCTAGCCATTCGGAGGTGATCCACTTTGCTAAACCGGCGCGAAGATTTTTGTGGGTTGAATATAGATTCTTCATCAAGTGGCGTAAAACACTCGCTCCAAGAAAAGAGCAATGGAGCCTCAACCTCCCGAAGCTAATCTGCATCCACTTCTCAACCTAGGTTACAAATGGTAGTTGATAAAAATGCGGAAAGAAATCACCGAAACACCACTAGCCACGCCACAGGAAAGATGGTTCTCCAGGCATCACGGTACCCAACAAACATTTTCCAAAGGAGGACCCCAATGCCCAAAAAGTGTCATCAAAGTTGGAGCAATTCCCTTCATCTCTAGCCAAAGAAGAGCCTCAACAAAAGGAGGAGAAAATAGAAGGAGAAGAAGGAGAACAGTTAGAGGCTACATAGGACAAGGGTGGGGATACATCTAGTATTCCTAACCTTGATGCAGCCATTCCCAGAGGGCCCCGATCTCGTCGAATAGGGGAGGATGCCAAGGCACATACCATGGGGTATGTAGAAGACCCAAAGCTGATTATTCACACTCGGTTTTAGAGCACCATCGAGCAAAAGGATTTATTTGGATGGGTGCTCATGGATGAGGACAAGGTGACTCTACGCACAAGGAAGCAACTTTCATGGTCTATGCACATGCATATGGACGAGCCTGAATTTGATGTTGGTGAAGAATTGTGCACGTCAAGATGGTTGAAGAAGGCACTTGAAATGCGCCACATGAAAATTAAGCCAACGATGATGTCAGACGAGTAGGTGAGCAATGCTCTAATAAAGGTATCTTCTGAAGTAGCAAGAAGAAATATTGATAAATCTACTACCATTAAGGTGTTGATGGAGAAAATGAAAGCCAAGGATGTGGAGATAGCGCGCCTAGTATAGGAAAAGGACTTAATCAAAAGAAAATATGACACTTTTGTTAGTATGGCAGAGGAAATTAGAGATGATGTTCTAAAGGTACGCCCACATCTGGAATCCCAGTACCAAAAGAATTTCCTTCTAGCGATGCACTATGTGAAAACAATGATAACATTAGTGTTGGAGGATGAAAAGGTGCGTGTATCAACATAGTCCAAGGACCCTGGGAAAAGTCAGAGAAAGCACAGGCTACAGTAGCAAGGAAGATTGCTATGTATGAAGGCCTACTGCAAGCCACCCACGATGAACTAAAGAAAGCCGATCATGCGCTAACAATATGCACAGCCCCAGATGCGCTGATCATGGTGAAAACATTGGAGGAGGAAAATGAGGTCCATAAGGCTATGAAGGATGCTACCCTAGGCCGCGCTGAATGGTTAGTTCTGGTGAAGAAAAAGTGCGAGGCACTAGCTGCGGCATAGGCACCGCATAAGGAGAGGTTAGAGGAGCTTGGAAAGCTCATTGCTCAAAAGATGGATGTATTGGAGGGGGTGCAAACCTCTATGTCAAGCGTAATGCTTGTGATACAAAATGAGCAAGGGAAACTCACTATGGAAGAGTTGTAGTCTATCATTGCAGATGTGCCTGAGGTGGTAGGAGTGGCATTGATGGCATGGGAGAACCTGAAGCCGATATCAAAGAAGAATATCCAGAGTTGACTTCAGGATGAAATGGAGGGGCCTGAGGCTTGAATAGTTTTGTTAGCTATGTATACCTTATTCAAAATTTATCCATTCTTTATTTATCCATTCTTTGTGTAAGTTTTGGACATTGCCATTGTCGGGCGACAATGAGATTAGTGTGGGGTAATGTTGATTAGAGAAAACACTTAGCTGAACTTGCACAAAGAGTCCGCGGAAGAACAACATACAGAGAAAAGGTGCAAAGGTATAGGAAGGCATCATGCGTGGAGGTGTAGAGTCAAACTTTCGAACTTAGTTGATTTTGGAGATCAGGTCTATTCTTAGAGATTGGCATGTGGAGCACACAAAGCGATGCCGAGACTTGCACGCCACTCTTCGTGGATATTTTTGAAGAACATGTCAACTCACTCTTGCATGGGCATAAGCTAAGAATAGATCCACCACTTTAGTTAACTGTCACGATCTATAGATAGCATACTTGCATGTATGGCTATAGTTGTAAAAGGCGTGTGGTTGTTATTAGCATGCGACCTATTTCTGGTAGAGTTAAGTGGTGAAGGGCTAGTTCCCCCACCCTATATATATGTAATGAATTACTTAGTAAAAAGAGAGATATACAAAGACACATGCTTTAAAGAAAGAGAGATACATGAGTACATGAGACTGGATAATTGTAACAGATCCATGCACGCATGTCAGTATTGTATGAAGCTTTTGTCTTTATTGGTGCGATGAATATATAAAGAATATTGGCTAAACAACAATGTCTGATGTGTTTTGTCAATGTATATTGTTGTTATCATGATGATTTACATTTAAGCACTTATAGATCTAGTTCAGTATAATGATGAATAGATGGATTAGTTACTAAAAATATATGTTTACTACTTTATCATGCTACCATTCTACTACAACAACTCTTAAGAGGGACCCGGTACCTTTGCGTGCTTCGGTGAGTGCTCAACCTAGGCTGAGTGATGTGCCAACATGACTAGGTGTTAACTAAGAATTCTAGGTTGCATCGACCATCACATTTTTTTGCAAAGATCCAACAAAAATGAACACTCAACTTGATATTTTCATTACCAGCAATTTATTTTCTTTCCCAAATCAATTCCACACAAAGCCATCACGTTTTTTTGCAAAGATCTAACAAAAACAAACACCCAACTTGATATTTTCATTACTAGCAATTTATTTTCTTTCCCAAATTAGTTCCACACAAAGCCATCACGTTTTTTTTGCACAAATCAAACGAAATGAACATCCACGAAAATGGAGAGGCAGAGAGAACCAAATAATCAAAAATCAAAACAAAGAGGAATAAGGAAGAAAACCCTTGCACAAATCAATTTTCTTTTGTTTAATTTTCCTCTAAACCATTTGAAACCCTAGCTGATTTGTTTTGGGTGCTTAAACTCCACTTCACTAACCCAATCACCCTTCCACAATGCAAACTTCAATTGAAATAAAAGGGCTCTCAGTATAAAAATGATTCCGTTCACATATTTAGGCAAAAATCTCAAGAGAGTGACTCCAAGATGAGAGCTCTCTCTCTCTCTCTCTCTTAAGTTGAATTCCAAATGAAACTCAATAATCCCTTCTTTTCTATTTTTGTCCTCATTTTTTAAGAAACCCTAAGTCTCATATATCAATGTGGGTAGGAATTTTGTTAAAAAAATTTTCTTTCACTTATTAAAGTTAGTCTCCCCCATCCACGTTAATATCCACTAAAGTGGATAAATTTGATTTATTAACTTTAGACCATACCCCCTTTTTTAAAATGCCATTACCATTATGAGCTCCAAAACAAATTATATAAATATATTGAATAATCACGCTTTTACGGTGTTAAGTCACCGCATTCCAATTTTGTAGTCAAAACATATAATCAAACATTACTTATCAATTCCATGGGTGCGACAATATGCCCCCAATACTCTAATGATGGTAATTTTAGAATAATCCACAAATTAGTTTTATAATGCCTTCCAACCAACTTATAAGCCGGAGGGGTTTTATCCAAAATACTACATCTCAAAAATAATATATGTAGTCATGAAATAATTATAACAACGACGCAATCCGAATCGGACAATGAAGTTCTGAAATTATAATCAATCTGCATTTAATACTTATAATATGCAGCATTTAATTATTCAAAAGACATACATTTTCCATTATTCGTATTTATCTGAATAATTTAAACACCAAATAAAAAGGGTTAATTAGTGGGATGTTACATTCCTCCCTACTAAAATGATTCATCGTCCCTGATGAATTAATTACTATTTTCACATAACCGAAATAGTAATGCTGCTGAAATTTTTACCAAATAAACCTTCATTTAGTATCCCAAATTCCATAATCAAACTCTCTTCTTTTAGAAGAAAGTAACAACATGGTTGAAACAACTTTCCAATCAGCAAAAACTATCACATAGCCAAAAATATGACATAAATTTGTCATTATAGCTCATCATATCATGCAATAGTATTTAATATATGCATCGAATAATCAAGGTCAAACTATACATACCAAAATCAAATCAGTGGAAAACACCGGCCTTGTGATTTTTCATTTTCTTTTCCTTGTGTAAATTTTTATTTGTAGGAGTCTATTTTAGTAATATCCTAATCTACAATTGATTTTACCAAATACACCATGGTTTTGTCCTTTTCTCTATAAATTACAACATATTTAATGCAGTTGTCAATAAGCTATTAGGGTCATACAATTGTCCTCTAACACAAAAGAAGCCCAAACTCATACTCTCCCTTCCATTCTTTACCTAGGTGCCTTACTCAGCCATCTCATTCAACATAGAATTTTTGTCTTCATCAAGAAATTATGCAACTAAACTAAGGAGCTAGAAACCTTATTTAAGGTATGCATTCCCAAATATAGTGCAAGTTTTTCTAATTTCAATATCCATGCACAATTTTATTCTTACATACCCGTGGATGGTACTCACAATACATAAACACTTGTAAGAACAACAACGCGGTCAAAATCCTTGGTGTGTTAAATACTTTTCTAGGTTCCTCCATTGATTATGATATTCTTATAATTCATCATATACCTTAACAAGGCCTTAAAACTTAGTAACTCACTTTTCTTGACTTAAATTAACCTTTACAAGGATGTAGACCTGAGTTAGGTATGCTTTGCATTTTCTCCTTCATTCCTTCTATAAAGGTCTTAGTAACTTGCACACAAATCAATACATATGATATTCAACCTATAGATTCTAGATCATCAAGGAGTGGGAGATAAAATTAAAGATTTGTTAAATATTTAATTGAAATGGTCTCATTCAACCTCTTGATCCGGGAGTATAAATTTCACCATAGTATTCATTTCTCCCTTCCTCATCTTTGTCAAAGCACACAAGTACTTGATAGGACTACAATAACTTGGTAGTCTTATTCAAACCATAAATAGTCTATGATCTAGTGATCATGACAAGAATTATTTAAACTGTCATAGCATTCACTGCTCATTGTACAAGTAGACCAAGTGGAAGATTTCTTCCCATAAGCACCTTCAAGGCCCCAAAACCTTTCTCTTGCTTAATATACCATTAAAACCCTACAATGCCATGAGAATATAAAGTAGTTTAAAAGAATCATAGATCATGGAAGATCAAGAAAAATTCATATTAAGGGATCGTTCAAACAGATAGTCATATTTGTTGCTTTTCAATCTAGCTTATAGACCCTTGAGCCACTTTGGCTATTTCCATATACCTTCCTATAATTCAAAGGCGTGGAGGACATGATGCTCTTGTGATGCAAAGAAATTTTAAGGCAGCCTATCACATCCAAGAGTTAGGATGAAAACAACAACAACACAAACTTGCCCTTTCACCTCTGCCACGAGAATCCACTTCTCAAGCCTATAATAGGCCTAAAACATGCAAAATTGATTATCAAGGGTATTTTCTAACTTTTGCACTTTAGGATCATTCCTCAAATGTCATTAGAATGTATTATAAACTTTTAAAATGATTGCTAACAATGAATAACTTCATGCTTCTATCAACTACTCAAAGATGTCCTATAAGCCTTTTGAAGAAGAATGCCATTGGTGAGTTCATATTGGGAGAAATCTAGAGAGATCCTAGATAAGGTTAGACCATTTTTATACATCCTTTAGGCTCCCTAAGAATTATGCAAACTTTCATGATTCAAATCACAATGCAAGTCTCTTAACAATCACCATGCTCCTTGAACTAGCTTCTTCTACTAGGCCTTCTCAAGAACCCAAAACTGAAAATTGACCTTATCTTTCTCCCACGTGTGAATTTAATACTAAAATTTTACACATGTTCTTATGGGCATGAATTCCCTACAATTCCAATTTTATAGGAACCCACTTGATAAAACTCAAATTATGAAGTTTTTAGCAATTTGTCCAAATAGGGACAATCACAGGGCAGCGAACAATCAGATCACTATATCTTTTCTGGGTCTTATTGTTATGACCCCAAATTTTAATGTAAGGTCTATACAAACACTAAGAACATATAAAAAAATTTCAAGTTCTAACTCATTCCCCATTTCTTGAATTCATGTTTTATCAATCAGATTTCTGGGTACCTACTAAAGACCAAGAAGAGAAACAAAATGCATTTTACAGAGTTTCACTCGACATTAAGCCACCAAAATTTAGAAACATGTCTATGCCAACATTATTCAACTACAAAAATGAACTCAATTTTTTCATCCTTATTAACCATGTGCAAAATAGAAAAATATTGTCATACAAAGCTCACGAGATATCACACACAGTCCAGATTTTGACTTTGGCACACCTTTCATACATAGGAACTCCAGGTGGGGTCTTAAACCATTGAGTCCGTTAAAAACATGCTTCATACACATTACATAATCACAAGGAACATATTTTAATTGTGTTCTTACAAAATGAACAAAGTTCCTTCTTCAAAAGCTTGCTTTTCTTGACTGATTTCCTCTCATCTACCGTCCCCCCCTTTTATGAAACATGGTATCTCCCTGCATATTTCACCTTATATCAATAATAAAAACAAAATATTTGATCTCTCAGGTGGAAACTCATTCTGATTAATCCCAACTCGAGCTATTCCTTTTATTTTTCCCTTACAATCACTGGTAGAGGATTGAGTTGTAATCTCATAAATCTTTAGCATAAAAGGTCTTGAAACAAGAATCTCATACCAAACCTTTCCTGGGAGCAAACACATTTTCTACAAACCAATAGTTACCTTGGAAAAGTAAAAGTTAAACATCCCTTAATTTTCTATGCTCCAATTTCAGAGCCATAATATTATTACTTTGTCACAACTAGTCAAGGTTGTACAATCTATGACACATAATCATGCACATGTTCATATTTTACCTGCAAGGATATCATATATGGATTCATATACCTGGATTTATCTCTAAATCCCCTTCCCATTACATTCTGATATCAAAACATTCATATGTAATTACAATATATTTAAGAAATAGGCAAACCATCTTTTTATAGAAAGATTTACTTCTTTCAATACTTCTTAGAGTATTATCATATTTGACTCTCATTTATTCCCTTTTCAGATTTATTAGCTCCAAGAGCTCACCTAAAGTGCCTGAGAAAGGCCAAATTTTATATTTAGTTAGCAACATGTAGTTCTAATTAAATTATCTGTCATTATAATAGGAAGAACTTGTTTCCCTTCTTCTAGGAAACTACGACATGCTTAACCACTGGGTTTTACTCTGACAGATCACATTTTTACCTTTTTCCCATCCATTATCTCTTTCTTGCAAGTCAGAGATAAAGAAGAGCTAATGCTCTTGTATTCTTTTACTATTTAAAGTTAGAATTTTATTACAAATTTCATTCTAGCCTAATTGGCCTTTAAGAATCCACCGTTCGCAAATAGTCTTCCTCTATCTACTTTATTTATGCCACGTGGATTTTTATTCCATATTGGATTTAAGTTCCAAATCTGTCATAAAGATAGTTCAATCAATCGAGTAACCCTTTGTTGATTATCATCATTCAGCCCAAGTTGTTTGACTTGGTTGATCTTGCTCACACTTACCAGTTGCTCCACGCATCCTTCTAGTTTAGTGTGTCACGAAGGAATGTTAAAGTATTATCTAACTTATTTACCACTAAACCTGAGGCATAGTTTGGTCTGGTTCATTTTCCATGGTATATCCTTCTCTCATCAATTTTATTTTGTTCATAAAATCAAAATTTATTAAGCGTAAGGACCCAATAAGTCCAAGAGCTGCAACCTTTAGCTCTGATACCAAATGTAACAACCTAAAATTTGACACTCAATTTAGAAGGATTTTTTTAATCCAATAGACCTTCCTCTACATATATAATTCAGGTAGCTAGTTAAGCTAATTAATGCAACAAGTCTTATTATCTTAACAGCAAATAGACATTCCCCGCATAATTAAATCAAATAACTAGATAAGGCTAGCTTATGCAACATGTCATAATTAATAAATCCATCCTATAACAATGTGATAAACCTTGTGCAGCTATAAGGGTTAATATATCCTTGATCTCCACGATCACCATTAACATTCATTAGAATGTTCTTATTTAGCCTCGCTTGGTTTTACCGCTCTGTGGTAGTGAGAACATGTGACTGATCCTCCAGTGTCTACCTAGAGTTTCACTTAGTAAACTCTATCCGAATCCTACACTTTGGGATTTGAGGAATCACGGTGATTAGACAATGTACCCAACAAGCACATTACTTTGGCCAAAGTTTTTAGTTGTACTATGTACGCTTAGAATAGACACTTGCACATAACATCTAAACTTGTCTTCCCATCACCTCACAAATGTCTCATCACAGTTATCTAGATTCATTAATCTTATTCCATTGACTTAATGAATTTTAGTTCTTGCATTTAATTATCTTGAATAGAAGGATAAGGTCATGAAGTGATTATCACCTTGTTTCCCCTTTCATACATTCTAGCATTTTGAAAAATAAAGAGTATTAAAACATTAGTCAGGATTCCCGATAGGTCCTACTAATTTAAATTAATCGCAGCAAGCTCAACTTGTTTTTACCCTCCTAGTTAAGGCATTATTGACATCTTTAGGAATGCTCCTTTCACCTTTATTTATTCCAGGCTAGGTAATGTCGCTCAAGTTGTACCTCTTACTTTGTAAGGTAATTAGTCGAAAAGATTAAGTTTACCATTCTTTATGTTAGAGCTCTTTCCTTTAAAATTGAAATTGACTTTCAACTATAATGGTCAAGATGTGTGCCCCCTTATTTATTATTCCCAAAAATTAATTGAGGCATATTTATATCTTGGCATGATTATTAATAGCAAAGATCATAGCCATTATTAAGTATAGACTAGATTAATATCGCTCCTTGTTTGAGGCTAATTCCCTAGCTTGATTAGACCTTCATACCCTTAGCATATATTATAGACCCAATAAATTTGTAGTTATGGAATGCACTATTTCAGTTCATATCTTGATTACATTACCTTCAAGTTTACTTCCCGTTATGAGATTTAGGAAAATACCAAGACAATTACTCATATTCAGCATTCTTACTTAAGAGACAAGAATAATATTTTTGCAAGTTAGACCATTTAGAAACAACCTTTAAACTCATTTTTGAACCATATGTTTTGACCCGATTTATCTTGATACGGAAGTAGATTTATACATTTTCTTATAGCACATCTTAGTATCTTAGCTCATCCAGATTGATTCATGAAATGTAGGTTTTAATAACCATAGATTCTTTGAAGGGATTCATTTAATCATCTCAAGGTCATCCCATCATATTGTATTAGATCATAACCTGTAATGTTATAAATTTATAGAGAGCTTTCTTAATAAATAACTCCATTTTTAGTTCATAACTATTACCATTAGAGGCACAAAATATTAAATAGAAAGTCTCCTTATCTTGACATAACAATCATTTTGTTTGCTAACCACTCATGGAAAAAATAATACATTCACAACGCTACCATGAATTTGGTACAAATCCATTCTTCACTTTATTAATACTTAACAACTTACATCCACTAAGGACAATTACAAGAATGCTTTGCCAATGAAATTAAATATATCCAGTAGTACATTTACAAGATACAACTTGCCAAGGCAAGTATAATTTACTATTAGTACATTTATATTTATATCCAAGATCCTTATTTCAATAATCATTCAATGCAAACTTCCTCGAGTCGAAGTGAGATGATCCAACCAACCTTATTTAATCACTTGACACTACAAGTTTGAGGGGTGTCGGTTTAATGAACTGACAGAGTAATCCTTCTTGTTACTCTAAGTTTTGACTCTTAATTAAGATTGGTCAAAGAAACTAACTCAACCACCACCCCTGCAAGAGCAATACTTCTGCAATAGTTAAGGAACATAAATTCCTCCAAAGAATCCCAAAATGGTGAGAGAAGAAACACGGAGATAAAATCTATTTTGCATCCAACACTGTTTCAGTTTAATTTCTCATAACATAAAAGTCATACATATATATTTTCACCGAAAAATGGCTAAGTATAGGTTTCTGGAAAATTTCCACGAGTTTCCCCTTGTAGTATTCACTTTTAAAATTCTCCAAGAGTCAAATTTAAACATACATAAACACGAATGAAATATATGCTTAAAATAAAAGGTGTGGATCAAGTGATCCAACCCTTCGAGCTGGAAAATCTCGGGATATAAAAAAGAAAATGAAATCTATCTACATAAAGGAAATTTATGTATCCATTCTGAATTTATCAGCATAAATTTTTACCTTTGCACGGATGCTTATTTTATATCTATTTGTCCTCGAGAAAAGTTACCGACTTGACCGACTTATTGACAAGAATTTCATAACCAAAATATCCACATTAGTATATTTAATTCCAGCAGTATAAAATCATGCCCAAATCGATTTTATACAAGCCATCACGTTTTTTTTCAGACAAATCAAACATAAACGAACACCCAAATTGATATTTTTATTTAGATCGAAAGTGTAAATCATTTCCCAAAATCGATTCCATACTAGGCCATCGATGACATTTTTTTGCAAAGATCTAACAAAAATGAATACCCAAATTGATATTTTCATTACCAACAATCTATTATCTTGCCCAAATCAATTTCACACAAAGCCATCACATTTTTTGCAAAGATCTAACAAAAACAAACACCCAAATTGATATTTTAATTACCAACAATTTATTTTCTTGCCCAAATCAGTTCCACACAAATCCATGATGTTTTTTTTTGCACAAATCAAACAAAAATGAACACCCACAAAAATGGAGAGGCTGAGAGAACCAATTAATCAAAAATCAAAACAAAGGGGAGTAAGGAAGAAAACCCTTGCCTACAAATCAATTTTCTTTTGTTTAATTTTCCTCTAAACCAGCTGAAACCCTAGCCGATTTGTTTTGGGTGCTTAAGCTCTAGCTTCTCCAACCCAATCACCCTTCCACAATGCAAACTTCAATTGAAATAAAAGGGCTCTGTATAAAAATGCTTCCATTCACATTTTCAGACAAAAATCTCAGCAGAGTGACTCCAAGATGAGAGCTCTCTCTCTCTCTCTCAAGTTGAATTCCAAACGACACTCAATAATCCCTTCTTTTCTATTTTTGTCCTCATTTTTTAAGAAATCCTAATTCTCATATATCAATGTGGGTAGGAATTTTGTTAAAATAAATTTTCTTTCACTTATTAAAGTTATTCTCCCCCATCCACGTTAATATCCACTAAAGTGGATAAATTTGATTTATTAACTTTAGACCATACCCCCTTTTTTTAAATGCCATTACCATTATGAGATCCAAAACAAATTATATAAATATATTGAATAATCATGCTTTTATGGTGTTAAGTCACCGCATTCCAATTTTGTAGTCAAAACATATAATCTAACATTACTTATGAATTCCATCAATTCCACAATATGCCCCCAATACTCTAATGATGGTAATTTTAGAATAATCCACAAATCGGTTTTATAATGCCTTCCAACCAACTTATAAGTGAAGGGTTTTATCCAAAAGATTACATCTAAAAAAATCTATAGTCATGAAATAATTGTAACAACGATGCAATCAATTGACAACAAAGTTTCAAATTATAATCAATCTACATTTAATACTTATAATATGTAGCAATTAAGTATTCAAAAGACATACTTTTTCCATTATTCGTATTTATCCAAATAATTTAAACACCAAATAATAAGGGTTAATTAGTGAGATGTTACACTAAGTCATCGTGAGTTGACCCTACACTAGATCATACCCCTAACTCTACCTAGGGAAGAACTATGACCAAGTCATATTTATGTAAATCTGGATGATTAAACTTTGAAGGGTGTTGCAACATGTCAACTGTAATATAATATCCTCATGAAGACCCAAGTCTTCACGAAGCACTGCAGTTGGCGTGTGCCAACATCCGACTGAGTTCACCTCATCTGGATGAACACATCATGGAAAGAAGTTAAATACTTATTAAATTTTCCTTATTAAGGGTTAATTGTAGCAACCCTACTGAACACTAGGTTCATTAACCATTAGGGTTTCAAGTAAAATCTGCAATTAGAGTTTGTATGCAGATACATCTGCCTCCTAACCATTTCATAAGTTTTGATTTTTAATCCATTAACATTTTAATTTATGTTTCAAATAACAGATTCAACATACATAACAGTGTTGTTATTTACTCACCAACCCAAGCCTTAGCTTACATAAGATTAGATAAAGTTCTTTTTATATTAGACTTCAATGGAATGAAGTCTAATCTCTTTTAAGTTCCTTTTTCTACATTCCTAATTCTAGTTAAGGAACTCATCAAGAGGAAGCACACCTTCCACTATCAAAGACAACTTTCGGATTTATTTCCAAGAGGTTTTAAAAATAGTCTAATAATCATTGCAGGGAAGTTGCCTTCCCTTTTTCCTATAAAGGTTTAATGTTCATATAAAACCCCATAGTATTTTACAAGTTATCATCATGGTTTCATTTACCCACATACATTGTTTTAGTAAGGCCATAATAATTTAGTTGAATGTCCAATCACATATGTCAACTTTAATAAGTTGCATTTAATTAAGAGAGTAATACATTTAGTACCCTTAACCTTTATTCATTTTAAACCAACCCAAGAGGGTATATTACTTATATATACATAAGGAAAGTAGAGATAAGCTTATCATTTCATTCACAGAATACCCAAAAAGATTGCACATCAAGTTCAAACAAACCCACAACTCTTTCATTCATCAAAGTGGGATTCATACATTATAAGTTCAAACACTTCAGAAATTTCTAGTGTCAAACAACAACAACAAGATCAATTACAAGGACAACTTTCATTTCCAACAAATACATTTGAATAAAGATCCATATTTCATCATAAAATATCCACCTCTTGTTAAACAAATATAAGTTGTCAAAGGTCTCTTCTTATTTCATCACTTACGAAGTCCATCTCGCAAATAATTACTAAGACAGCCGCTTTCATCGAATCATGCATGATAAGCACTAAGCATTAAAATGATGTGCTTTTAGCTAACTGTTTCATAAAGAGAACTTTGCTTTTATGAAATAGTTAAAGCATTACAGAAAGACATACCAAAAGAAATACTAACCACAAGAGAGAAAGAGAGGTAAGGTAATAAACCATATCATAATTTAGAATAGATCATGATGTAAACAACTTCAACTTTCAACTATTGTTTTATATTAAAAGCATTTAAGCATTAATCCAGATAAGTACTTATTTCATCAAATTCCACTTTGCCTTGCAAATGTCATTTAACATAATTCACTTCTCAATTAATCCTATCTATCATGAGAAGATAACTATCCTTACTAACTCTAAGGAATAGGTCAGCATTTGATATCACAATAATACTTCTATCTCAACATTTATTTCTCTTAATTCCATCCTAAAATATGAGATGCCAAGTTCAATCAAACATTGGAATAAGTTAGGATGAATCAACAACATATTTAGTAAAGAGTTTCTTATTTAAGAATTCTATATCCTAAACTCAGGATTAGAAACCAATCTGAGTTTAGGTCCAACTCTAAACAGATTTTTGACAAAGGATGAAATCAATTTAGCACACAATTGGAACTAATCACACAATCTCAAACGAGATACAACATAACCAAGGATAAAGTCAAATAGGTGAATGAAGGGATTTTAACAATCAGATACAGTTCCTACAACCATTCAAATATGTTTTCACCCAATAAGAGACTTCTCAGAATTTTCCAACCAATCATAACGATTCATTAATGCAATCCTTTGCTTTAGCTAACCTATCCTATCACAATTGGGCTTAATTCTTCAAGCAAGTCTCACGAGTGAAGGTAAAACAAACCAAACTGGTCTGCTCCTTTTTAGAATTGATACGGAAGGAGAATCGAGAGAGAGAGAGAGAGAGAGAGAGAGAGAGAGAGAGAGAGAGAGAGAGAGAGAGAGAGAGAGAGAGAGATTGTATATTCAACATTCAAGGTATGATTAGAAAAAGAGCACACTAATCAAGAATAAAATAGGTAATTCCATTCTCTACTGTCCCTTACCAAAAATTCCCAAGCATAAAATAACCAGAGATCGAATTGAATGATTACAGTCCCGAAGAAGGAAAGAAATGATAACCCACAAAAATCATTACCTTTCATTACTCAGGAGACTAATAAGGAGAGCATCGAAAACCCATAAGACAACAAGTAACCGTTTTCCACAGACATAGTGGAGAAAGGATGAGACATAATCAAGAGGTGAGTCTACACAGTCTTCCCAACTCAGATTCAACAAAGAAGATAGTAAATTAAATGATTAAACCTTACAGGAGTCTCCACTCTTTTGTCGATACCTTAATGCCTAGAAACTTAAAGGGGCGGAATCCGAGTTCGATAACCTAGATCATGAAACATGCAACTAATCCCATCAAGCCATGTCCAAAGAAATATTCGACTCACAATCGATAACAACAACGGTAACATAGTGAGATAAAAACCCAAGATAATTTCCCCTTCTGAACATCAATTCATTAATTTCAGGAGTTACCCAAGTTCCCAAAAAAATAGAAGATAGAAAAACAATTCTTTAAATTACCCTTTTCAAGCAACAATTTCTTTTCAAGGAGATAACACAATAAAATTTCCAATCCTTTATTGGTGAACGATAAAGCTAAAACAAGTATTTAATAGACGAAAGTTCCTTACAAATCCAAACTCAGAACATTACATCTTCCACAATAACCATTGGAACAGATGATTGAAACAAGAAAGTTAGCACAAACCCAGAGTCGCAACCATAGAGTGATAAAAGGAAGGTCGAGACACGATCACAAGGAATGAACATTCCTTCAAACTCAAAAGAATATGTTAAAACCTAGAGTCACATAAGTTTATTTCAAAAAGATTCATTCAAGCTCAACACATTAGACAAGATACTTAACAGTTTATACCCTGAAGTGTTCTCACAGAGGTGATACAAGTTCTCATCCAACCAGTTCTATGAATTTGAGAAATTGAGTTACCCACAAGTTTAACACAACTCAATAAGAGTACAACTGTTACAACTTCATCTCTGACACAAACAAAAGTTAAGCATAATTTAATAATTTCCAAACAAGGGATTCAAAACCTAGAACAGATCTTCCATCACAATAGTGGAATCAAACAATAACCTCAGTAACAATACAAGTGACAAAAGCAGAGATCATAACATCATACAAAGCCTATTTATCCCCAAGAGCAAATTTTTTTAATGAAACATTTAAGTAAAAGAAAAACAACTTAATGGGTAGAGCCTATCATGCCTGATAGCGCTTCTCCTTCACCATTCAAGAGAAGATCTCTGAGTAACTTCAATACCTTCTTCTTTGCCATGAATGTCAATAGAACCTTCAATACTTCCCATTCCTTCTTCTTATAGTTTCCACAAAGTCCAAAAATAGTTCCAAGTAATGAAAATGTTAGGGAATAAGAGATAAAATATGCGTAATAATCCCTTACGTAATCACAACAAAAGAGAAATTAATATGCGAAAATATTACAGATCTCAAATAAAAGTGCGTAATAAATAACACAACATATAGAGACAAGATTTTACGTGGTTCACCCAATTTGGGCTATGTCCACCAAGAATCACTTGCTCAGATTTTATTACAAGCCTCCACTCTCTCAATACAATACCTAGATCCGTTTGGAGCTATGCTCAACAAACTCTATAGAATTCACACCCGAATTCAAAACACATCTAGAATACATTTGCTTGTATTCTATCATATGCATAAGACCATATAAATAGACAACTGCTTAAGCAGTTTTACAAAACCATGGGTACCAAACAATGGGCAAAAACAAAACCGTCCCATAAACCTATGGGTAGTTGAAGAGGAGGTTTTACAAAACAATGGGTACCGAAAAACCATGGGCCCAAAAACAGCCCATAATGGTTACCCATTACCCATGGGTTGATAAACCACCCATGAAAATTTGCTTCGGGGCTTTTCCCCGAACCCCCCTGACCCGCTCACCGGCGAGCCGGACCGCCATAAAATGCCCAAGTGTAACACATAAAAGGTGTACCACACTCTAACATGAAAATAGGCTCCACAAACATAACAAAAAAAATAATTAGTCAAGCAATATTGGAACTAAATATTCGACGAATAGAAAAAACATCATGCGAGCTCGAACTCAAAAATAAACCCAAGAACAAAAAAACCATGCAAAACCCCTCCCGCACTTTCCTAGGTGGTTTTACTCCAAATTCAAAAACATTAACTGTAAAGGATAGATAGTTCCCTCCCTTTTCCATGCCACCACCATCTCCGTTTTTGGCGAAGACTATCTTAAAATTTGCATGCAATAAATTCAGATGGAGATGCCAACTCAGCTCTCCCCAAATTTTCCATTGCCCATGCCAAAGCGATGCGAAAGGATAAGAATGAATTAAATCTCATCCCAATGTCCATGTGTCCCATAGGCCCCCCTCTAGGTTAGCCTCCTTTTAAGTTAGGTTAACATTAGTTTAGGAAATCAACATAGGTCCTTAGGTAGGTCTTAGTTAGGGTCTTAACATTTTAATTTCAAGAGACCAAAAGACATAGGTTAGACTTAGCTCTAGGCTTAAGTTGCTAACATTTTAGTCATAGATACAACAGGTTCTTGGTTGAAGCCAACATTACATACTAGTAAAAGAAGAACCGATTGTGACATCAACATACACATACAATAGGGTCTAAAGACCTCATAAATAATCTAGCACCGTCTGAATCCAATGATCAGATGATCTAATAGACTTGGTCATTTTGACCTCAATAATTAAGAATTAAAAGCATACCTTGGATCAATGGAATTGATCCAAGGTAATGTTGTTTCAAATAGGGAGAGTTTATAAAAACTGAACCCAGATTTCTCAATCCTAGTAGTGAATTAATTCTGCATAAAGGAGGTGAATTTCCCATTTAAATTAAGCAAAAGTATGACAAAATGTATCTGTTCAGTAGATGAATTATTCCCTACTACAAACATGATTTCCCAAGTCATAAGAGTACACCGTCTTAAGACCAAATCACCTGTCAACGTTTGTACCTTCTAAAGTAGAAGTCATCTTAGGTACCTATCACGCTATTATAGGTGTAATTCCCCTTCCTTACCTAATGGACCTAATAGGGAACTTATTTCCCAACCTCCCATTCACAAAAAAATCTTGCAGCTAGTCCAACAAGATCCTCTAACACCCTACATTGCTAACATGGATATTAGAGGAATTGATCCTTCTATTTCCTATGATGGATCAACTGATCCCAATCTACACATTAAGGCTTTTGAATACCTTTATAAAAAATGGATCAAAGTTAAATCTTACACTATCACTAAAATTTTATCTAGAACTCTTACTGGGGATGCCTTAGATTAGTGTCATACTTTTCTTCCTAAATCCATAGTGGAGCTAGAATCTTTAGTAACAACCCTAGTTAATGAATTCCAATATCATGATTTACCTGAGAATAACATCAATGCTTTCATTAATTATCAACAACATGAGAATGAATCAACTCAAGCATTCATTAAGTGTTAGACATGCCAAATGATACCCTATTCCAACTTTTCCTTCGAGCCCTAGAACCTCACCTTCAATATAAGGTTAGGTCTTTCTCTCCCAATTCCCTAGATGAAGCTTTATAACAAGCTAAGAGACAAGATTACCTTATGAAGTAATTTGAGAAGGATTCTCCTATGACTCAAACAACCAAACAAATAAAAATCCTCCAAAAGTCAAAGAACAAGAATGCCACAGATGATGGGGTTGTAGACACCAAATTTGGGTCACACTCCCCTCGATCCCTTTCAATTAATCAACGTAACACATGCACCTAACCATAGTCCCCTTCCACACCTTGATATTAATTTAATCACTTACAATTGAATTAATATTCATCCTCACATTATTAATTAATTTAATTATTTTAATTAATTTAATTTAGTCCTCACACATCCACCTCATCAGGACACCTCACCCTGGACCCATTCTAGGGGAATTTAACTCACAGTGACCAAGTCATCACTCTCAACACTGAGTCATCACTTCCAGTGTTGAGTCACCACTTGACCTAACTAACTGAGACTTCTTCTCAAACCTAGTTGGACTTATTCTATGAATTTCCTACCTTTTCTAACAAGAACTCCACTTTCCTAAGCAGACTCAACTTGGAAAACATGCCAAATCTGGGAAGATCTTCCTATTTTTGGTAAAAGGGACTAATTCACCCTAACCAATGCTGGTTTTTCCTCGGTTGTCACCGGTTACCTGACCACCATCGGTCACTTTATATACATTTTTACAACTCTTTACCCAGGTTGGTTGTTCAATTATTGAAGCCTTTTTGCATTCAATCTCAAATCTTCAAGCCCTCCTACATCTCGACGACTAACACACAACCAAAATGTAAGACAAGCAAGAAGTTCTCCTTCCGAGCATTAGAATACTCACAAAAGCACACAAGCTTCACTTCTATGGCACTGGACCCAAACATCTTTTATTTGATCAACCACCAACCACCTCCACTCACAAGATCTGTAAACATACTAAGTAAGTATTGTGATTTTATCATTTGTGCTTATTCAAGTGTAGATATTTCATTTCTTTCTATATTTCATTCCTTCCATTACTTGTATATCACCTTCTTCCCACCAACCCACTATTTAACCATCCCAAACCTTTACACCATTTCCAACCTCCTTTTCAAAGATACCCAAGTCTTCTTAACAATATCACGACCTTATAAACATCGCCTTCACTCTCTGTGCAATCATAGAGAGGTCCAAACTCCCATTTTTAATATTTGAACCAAATTTCCCTATTGACACCAAGTTAGCCAACCCACGTCGGTCTATATCCTATACCGACATTGGTCGACCAACCGATACCGGTCTTTGAGACTGTAATTTTATCTATAACAATGAGTTAACAACTTCCCCAAAACAACCCAAAACCTTGCCTAATTTCACCCAGACCTCACCTACAACCTCTGCTATACCTGCAAACCCAAACCAACCCATTAATCATCTAGATTTAATTCTAACCATTTCCTATTGAGTTAAATTCACTTGTTGTATGTTAATAGGAGATACCTAAATCTTATCAACTATAATAGGAATTGTTATTTCTTACATTAAGTTGTATTAAATAGAGGATTGACAACCATTCGAGGAAGCGTCACGCTTCTTGATCTAGCCTTGTTAGGAATTCCTCTAACTCTTGCTATTTAATACTATTTGGTGGTCTTGTTGTGTTTCTTATATAGGTCATTCCTCCTAGCCAAAGGAAGCTCACATAATCAACTTGGATCAAAAGTCTACAACGCACGCAATGCCTTCTACCATCTACATAACACAGTATTCCTCCTACGCCTATTACCCACTTATCTGTTTTATCACATTACTTTTAAGGTGAAACATTTTGGCATGCTGGTGGGACCCTCTCTTGGGTTCATTGCATTTTATTCATATAGGGAAATATTGTGTGTCTCTTTCTTTCTAAAAAATTCACATTTAATCTTCTCCTTGGTAACATTCTCTTCTTCTAATTGTCTAAAAGACACTTGTTGTTTGGTGCTTAAAATGAATCCTTTCTTCCTTATTGCATTTGCATAGTAGTGAAGGAACATCCTCTTGACCTATTCATCATTTGCTACATCAAATCTAATTGTCGATTTGGGTTTAAAATTGGTGCATTTCATCCTTGTGTATGTTGCATTTAGCTCATTTAAATTTATTTACAACCTATATGCTAGAGGTCATGACCAACTGATGGTTGGTGGGAATTAAGCATAGCTCACTTCTTGCACACACACCCCAAACCAAATCACTTGAACAAATTACACACTTCTTAAACATCTTCCTTCCCGATAATTACCATTAATGACTAATAATCGATTAGTGGTGGATCCAACTGGTGTTGTGGTCAATCATAATATCAAAGTAGGGCCTTGCATATTCTGAAGTATATATTGGGGACCCCAAGCCAAAATTCACCTGAAAACCATCCATAGTTTTCAGTTTCTAAATGGCATAAGCCACACAACATAAAAATCTATTTCCTAGGATTTTGCGTGTTTGTTAGCTTTTGCTTGATTTTTGTTTTGAGTTGTGAGATCATTTCATCTCTTTTTCTTTCCCTACACACTCCACAATCACAGTTGGTGTATTCCAACATTTTTTTGAGTGTGTTAGAACTTATCACTATCATACTCAGATTTTTGGGTTGGTATTTTTATTTTATTTAATCATCAAAAATTCAAATTTTCATCTCCTCTCAAATTTCATAGTAACCGGTATCGGTCCAACAACCGACATCGGTCTAGCGACCAAAATCGGTTACCTCCTTATACCGGTATCGGTTTATTGATGATCACATAGATTCCTTGCTATTTTGGTTATTTCTCCCAAAAATAATGTTCAATTCACAAATTGACACTTTCTGTGACTTATTCTGTCACTTCATCACATTTCGAGTTTCGTATCATTGTTAGAGTCCATATTCACTTGATTTTCATCATTTATCTCCATATTTTCAAATCTACCTTTTCTTCATAGTAATCGACATCAATCCAAAGACCGACATTGGTTACCGCCTATCTATACCAACATCGGTTAGCCAACTAACGCCGGTTTCTATGTTTTGATTTTCTGTCAAAACAACCATCAAATTCCACCATCTAGATTCATCCTGCTCCATCTTTCTACATTTTTGTATCATCAGTAGAACTTAGATTACATGTTCTACCACCATTCACATGGTTTTGACTTGTAGACAGGCCAACACTCTAGTATTTTATGCTAGTTGCCAACCACTACCACCTAGTCCTTCACCACCTTCTATTTCTTCACCCATGGACCCCACCTCACCTATTGTTATATATGTAGGTGACAAGGAGTTTGCAAAACTCCTTGATCACAATCCTCCCACCTTGCAGTATTATTTGGCTCATTCATCTATTCGCGACTCGTTAGGACAACTTATCCATGGTATGCCTGTATCCATCCTTCCCGCTTTGGTCCCCACTTCCGTATCGGCCACCACTAGTGTAGCGGTACCTACTTCTACCTTACCACCTATCATTTCTCGATCACTCCCACATCTTCTATATCTTTTGCCACACCTACAACACCTATCACATCTTTGACATCCACCTTGCCATCATCTACGACCCCTAGTGTAGGGATTTCCACCTCATCAGTTCCTATTACCTCGCAACCTCCAGTTGCGTCAACCCTTTCCAGAGTTTGGTCATGTCTATACCTGCTACTCGACACCAATTTCAATGAGGGTTTCTACACACATTCCTCCCACCTATACCTTGTCTTGGCCACCACCCATCACCTCCATTTACCATTCAGGGTATATGCTATCATCATCTACCACAACTTACATCTCCCCTTCTCAATTTACTTACTCAAAACCTCCATATACAAGTGTTCCTTCTATGTCTTACTCATCATATCCACCTCCTTATACCATTGGAGGTCTAACTCAATCCAATCTGACTAATGATTTGATCAAGATGATGATGGACAAGATGGAGACCTTGAAGTATCTGTTTCCAGCTCTCACAATACACTGACTTACGACGAGATTTGTAACGATCCTATTCACTTTTATATTCCAATTCATCCATACCCCGCACATTGGGAAATGCCAAAATTTAACCGATTTAATAGCAAGGAAGATCCGTAACAACATTTGCGATCTTTTAAACATGTATGTTATCTAATTTCCCATGATGACGCCTTACTTCTCTGAACTTTCCCAATGTCCTTGACATGACCTACCTTGGATTGGTATAGTTCTCTACCTCGGCACTCTATTTTCTCATTCAATCAATTAGCCAGAATTTCTTGATCATTTCTCCATTAACATTATCAAGAAGGTTACCATGACCGACTTGTATTCATTATGCCAATATGAGGATGATTCTATCACATATTTTGTCACGCGTTGGTAGAACCTTATTAATCAACTCACTTTCCAATTACCTCAAACTGAATTAATAGAGTTGTTTACTAGAGCTTGTGCTAGACATATCTCTCTAAATCTCCAAGTTCAAACCTTCCAAACATTTTACGAGGCATTCACCATGGCTCAAAAACTTGAAATTCGTGTTATCGAAGAGAAGAAGTTACAATTGCGCAAAAAAAGTGCTTCATTTAAATCCAATAACACTTATTTTTCTTCAAAACCACAAAATACTTATTCTAAAGAAAAAGGATCTACCAACATAGTGGTTTTAAAAGCCATCCCTTCTCATCCATCCAACCAATCAAAACCTTCTTCTAATATTTCTCCTATTCAAAATTTCCAGTTCAAGCGGGAACAATGAAAATATACTCCCATTGGAGAACCTTATTCCTCTATTTTGGAAAAACTTCTAAAATCTGGAGCAATCACTCTTCCACCCATGAAAACACATACTAGTTTTGACCCTTCTCATCATGTGCCTGCATGGTACAAGGAGAACAATTACTATAATTATCACCGTGTTAGAGGTCATAGTGACAATAATTATATAACTTTCAAAAACATCATCCAAGAATTGTTAGATAATGGAGATCTCGTCTTGGATAACCCTAATGCACGGCTAACCAAAACCTTCACATCTTTAAGAAACCATTTCCAAATCACACCCCATCATCCAACCAAGCCAACGAAACCTCAATTAATGATACCAATGTTCGAGAGGTCCATGCCATTTTTGATATCATACCAGCTCCTTCCGCTTAGTTTCCTCCCATCCCATCTATTGAGGAAATTATTGCACGAGATCCTCCACCCATAGAGGCACCTATTTCATCCACTTCTCTACCCACGAAGGAGTCTACCTTACCTTCTTCTTTACATGCGAGGATTCTACCTTATCTTTGGATGCATCTATCCCACTCATCTCGCCACCTGTTGAGCAACCCGCATTACCCATTCTTCTACCTATGGAAGAGCCCAACATACTCTCTTCTTTACCAAAGGAAGAGCCTATATAATCAACCTTGCCTCCTCCTCTTCCCACAGAGGACCTACTAGTGGCATCTCTTCTTGTTGGCGACAATTCCCCATTGGCTTTTAAAGACCATGTCGATTTACTATCATCTCTTCTACCCACAGAGTCTAAAGCCAACCATTTCCCTATCTCATAGACATTCTTTACAGGGATTACTACCAAATCAACATCACCCCCCTCCACTTCTGCTCCATTCTCACATTTAATTGACCGCTTAGATTATGTTGACAAGTCCATGCTTTGGGGATACCTTTGACTTCTTGTCTCGACTCAAATGCAAATGTCATCCATAGAAACTTCAATGATTTATCCTAAAGTGTTTAAGACCATTAAATCCATCGCACCTGAGCTAGTTATAGTAGCCTCTTCTACATCATATTCACCTACACCCAAACCTTTTCCATTACCCCGACAACCACCCACACCAAACCTATACATACACCTATACCTACATCTGCACCCAAACCTACCGCTACATTAGGGGTCGTGCCGACACCGAGTCTAGTCCATCCTCTCATTAAGATCAATTTAGCCACATCGTCCCAAACTATCATGAGGCCTATCCCCCACCTAAGAGGAAGACCCAACATCTTAGACCTCGTACCCTAGTTTCTCCCACTCCTCTCTCACCTTCACCACTTCCATCTATCTTAGGTCCTCATCCATCAAACTTGGTCAAGCAGCCTCCTTCTCTAGGTAAACTTAAAATGAAACAACTTACATCCTTGCCATAATCTTCCATCCCACCCAAAATTCTACATTACCTATGCCTTTCCCATCTCCCATACTTTCTCCACTTCCCATGTCCTCATCATTACCCACACCTTTACCCTCTCTTCAACCTCCACTTCCCGTATTGCCTCCTATCAATACCTTCACCGCACCTCCACTCTCACCATGGTTGACCCATCCCCTTCCATCTTCTACATTCCCTTCTACCTCATGCACTCCCTCAACACCTTTACCCAAGAAGGTGCAACCCAAGTCCACAACCACACTACCTACCAAAAGGGTAGTTAAACCTACTCAACCTCTAACTCCACCTTTAACAACTTCTTTTCCACAAAATTTACCCAAACCTACATCCAAATCAACTCCACCTCTAGTAGTACCCCTTCCACGAAGTCACCCAAACCTCCATCCAAACCCACTCTCACTTCTCATTGCAATCCCTTGGTCGGGTCTTACCTACCATCCTTGGTAACTTTTTAGAAACCTCTCATCACATTACCACCTCTCAAGCCTTATGACCAACTCAAACTTAAACTGGAATGGTTTGATGATACCAAGATTTGTGCATATAATTGTGTATTAGGACATGATGTTAAAAACTGTAAGGCCCGTAAGAATATTATTCTTCAATTGTGTTCTCTCGAAGAGCTCTTAGAAGAAGATGACCTTTTAGATGAAGTGCCCATTCCATCCTCACCTATCACCACACGGCATCACCCCATTTCTATTCAGTGACCTTCACCTCCACCTCTCGCAGCCCTCTTTTCCTCCTCCAACCTTTGAAGATCAATATGGTCTAGATTAGAGAACTTGTCAAACCTCCTCCAAAATGCTAGTGCACCATACTTATTTCATAGGGTTCTTATCCCACACTAGGTTTTTGTCCCTCTTATCATTATACCTTTCACGATTCATCTCCCTCTCTTCCTCATATTAACATGGTTCAAGTTTTCACTCATGCACAAAAAGAAAAAGGAAAAGAGAAGACAAAAAAACCATCCACTACACCTTTACCCAACATTCCATCTGCACCTTGCACCCAAAATCACCATCTGTGGGCTGACATATCCTATTTCTGATGGATTCTCACATCGTACCGTGATTAAAAACTACACCAGTCTCCTCTCAAAATATCTTTTTATGACCTCATCCAAACCTCTATGTCTCATCGTCAGGCCCTCATCAAGGTCTTGGAATCTATTGAGGTTCTACCTAATGACCCCACACTGTCGTCACCATTATCACTCCTCATCATGTGGCCACTCTCACCACTTCACCTCCATCTTCTGCTCCCACTACCATTCATCAAGTCTCTGCTATTAGTTTTTATGATGAAGAGATTGTACCTCTCCAAGCCGATGATCCTGACCTTGCCTTATTCATTTCTGTCTACATTGATAATACACACATTCAACACATTATGATTGATGGAGGTTCCAGTATCAACATCATTTCCTCCCATGCATAAAAAATGTGCATCCCTAACAATTACATGCATAATAACCCAGTTATGTTACGTTCATTTAACGACGCTATGACTCCCACCCTCGGTACTATCATTCTCCACATCTACGCGGGCCCTTGTTATATTCCCCGAATTATTCTTTGTCTTAGAGGGGAATTCCAATAAAACATGCTACTTGGCCGACCCTGGATCCATGCCATGGGTTGTGTCCCTTCTACCTTACATCATTGTTTAAAATTTGAACATGAAGGGCACAACTACACCATTCAAGTAGATCCCTCACCGTTCAAAACCTGCAACATGATCTATCGACCTAATGATGTTCTTATAATAGTTAAGGCATCTACCACCACTACCACTTCTTCTTCGATCCGCCGCTGCCTCATCCACCACTTTTGCCGCTGCATCTTCCAAAATTAACTCCTCTATTCCCACTATTGTTGCAACTTCTATAGCTCCGATTAGCCAACCCATTTACTTCTTAAACATCTCGATGCATGTTCTTCCCAACCATCTAGTGATTTATCTATTCTAACTACTCATATACCAACCACTGATCCCTTAGAAGGTGTTTTTCAATGCCTCACTTTGGGGGAGTACTTGCCTTTATAACATTGACACATTCCTTACTCCTCAAGAGTATGGTAACCTTCATCAACACCCACACTATAATCACCGAGTAGGAAAAGTTTTCCCTATGGTCCTCCCCACCTTCGCACCAACCTAACATATGGGGGACTTGATATTTCTACCTACTCACCTGAGCCACCTTCCCAAACTCGACCATTTTCATCTGATCTCTAATCTCTCACCAACCGCCACTTCACCCACACCTTCCTTCATCATTGTGCTTGGAAAGGCTTTGGATTTGGCTTCTATGAATAAGGCCACCATATTGTCATTCCTTGTACCAACCGTAAGCATAAAAATGCAAGTGGTATCAAATTTTTCGAACCACCTTCCAAGAAGGCCCTAGTTGAACTCATTGAAGATGATAAACATTCTTCACCCCATTCACCTACCTCACCACATTCACCTACGAGTCTATGGATCCATAATCCATTCCTCTTAACTATTTTTTTCATGAACACCATTTTCCTAGGACCTTTGACCTATCAATAAACATAGATACTTTGGAAAGCTTCGGATTGCAAATTGTGAGTTTATTTGCAAACAATTCAGAGGATTTGTAAGAGAGAAAACTTGCAATTTATAGAAGCAAAAGTGGTTAGAAGTTGGTTGAACATAGTTGAATGCACATGCTAAAAATACCATTGGAGGAAGTTACAGTAGTCTCGGGTATTTTGGGGCGAAATGGAATTAATTGCAGAAGTTGCATCCAGAAGGTGGTTGTACATGCAATTCAATTGCCCCCACCTTTCTAGGATTCTAGAAGTGTAGTTAACTAGGATGAGGATGTGGAGTCCAAGTGGTTGTTGACTGAAATAAGTGGAATTAAATAACTAAATTTAATTAGTATTTAATTGTGAGGAGATAATTAACCATTTAAATAAATAAATGTTTAATTATATTAGCTAGAAGGTGTTAGGAATTAATTTAATTAATTCCAAGAGAATGGTATAATTAAATTAATTTAATTGTGAGGAGATAATTAACCATTTAAATAATTAAATATTTAATTATATTAGCTAAGAGGGTGTAGGAATTAATTTAATTAATTCCAAAGGCATAATAGAATTAAATTATTTAATTCCAATGGGTAGGAATATAGCTTAGGTAATAGAATTAATTTTAATTAATTCTAAAGGGGAATATTTGAATGATGGAATTAATTTAATTAATTCCAAAGGGGTGTATTGTAGTGAGATATAATTAATTTAATTAATTCTAATTAGATAGAAGCGGGATAGAGTATGTATGTATTTTTAGGGTGTCTACATTTTCCCCTCTTTAAAGTGCTATTGCAAAGTAATAGTGCTTTTAAAGATAGTAGACACATGCAAATCAATGAGTAGAAAATTGTGAAGCATCAAGATGCCCCAACATACAAAATAGTAAAGGAATGCCCCCTCAAGTGGGTGGATGATGCAGTAAGGCGTGCGATAATCGCTTGATAGGAAGAAAGCAAGGGATTAAAACAAGGATGGGAAAGGATTGTGTCCATAGCATAAACATTATTTGGAGATTAATTTTTTTAGAGCGACCTGATTTTTGCTATTACACAATAGAGTTGTCACCATGATTATGAAAGAATCAAGATTGTTAACCTGAGATGCGCTTAAACAAACACACATAGTAAAGAAAATATATAAAGGAAAAAAAAACCCAATATACAAAGTAGGTGCCGAAACGGTGGGGTTATAAAGGAACCAAGATGTGATCACACTACTTGTAAGTGGTCCAAAAAGAGTAAACATCAACAATGCAACAAAAAGTCAAAAATAAGACAATCAATTATGCCCCTAATGTGTGCCACAATGATGATTAAGTAGATACAAATGCTCCCAAATGGGAATAGGATCAGACTAGAAGAGTGGAGTTAAAGCGACTCCTTATGAAACTCTTGTTGAATCCATTGTGTAAATGATCAAAGTTGAAATTGCCCCAGGTGAAGTTATATCGCGAAGGAAAAATAATTTAGTGACTTGCCCCAAACAAAGTTAACATATCATGCAAAGGGAAGAAAGTGATAGTTGTAAGATTGACACAATCACTAGGGTAATAGATAAAAGTATGACGTTTATCAAGATTGTATTGAGATGTTGAATAATTCACTTTAAGTGTTTTCCAATTGTAGGATTTCTATGATAAGTGAATGATTGTCTGAAAGTTTTCTAATTTTTTTGATTTTTTGAATGTTTTGAAAAAATATTTGTTTTTTTGGATTTTTGAAATATTTTATTTTTGATTTTTGAAATATTTGTTTTTTTTTTATTTCACAAGTATTGAAAATTTTGAAACACAAATGAAAAAAACATGAATACATAGAAAAAAGGAAAACACTCCATGGTTTAAGTAAACTAGGAGAAAAACACAATACGTGCAAAGCAATAAAAAATATGAAACGAGCATTGAAAATAAACCCAATATGAACAGGAAGAAAGACAAAATAAAGTTATATGTGAACTAGCATGCTATAGACACTAAAATTAGGTCACACTCCCCTTGCGTCCCTCGACATATAAACACCCTTCATCACATTAACCTAGCCATGACCCCCTTCACATCACTAATATTAATTTAATTAAATTAATGCATTGTCCTCACTTTGTATTTATTATTTAAATATATTTTTAAATAATATCTACACATATAGTTCACTTAGACACCTCACCAAGCCAACTCAACCTAAGACCTACTCTTAGCAAGTTACCATAACTAACTAAGACTTACCCAAACCCTAAAAATAAATGCCTACATTCCCTCTAACCACATTCCCACATGCTCACAAGAAGCTCCCAATCTAATCCGTGGGATAACCACACAAGATCTGAGGAAATCAAAAGGATCTCCCAAAGTTTGGTAAACCTAGGAAATCCTGCCTTGACCGACGTCGGTTACCCCTAACCGTCACCGGTTAATCTGACCACTATCGGTTACCCCTTTTAACCCCAAAACAACCTTATTCTTAAGGTTGGAAGCAAGTTAGAAAACATTGGGAGAAGGTTGATGAGCAAGAATACATCTTAGAGAGATAACACATCTTCAGAGAGCAAATTCCAGCGAAAACTCACATCTAAGGAAGGAGATTAAGCATCTTCTCCTACACAACCATCCTTGCCACGTTTTGATCTATCTAAGCAAAGAGGAGTGTGCATGCAGCCCATGTAGAAGATTTCTTTGAGTTAGTGATCACCTATACCATCCAAACCCATAATCAACACCTCCATCCTTCACACACAGACATTCGAAACGAAATCCAAGTAAGTATGACATCATACTTTCCTCGTTATTTCATTTCATCATTATTTTATCATCTATTGTTTATCTTTGCTCCTTATTGACCATCTCCAACACTTTTCACCTCCATAGACCCATCAAAACCTCACAAAAGCCTACTCCAGGTCACCCATTACCCTATTGCAAGCAACCAAAATCCCTTGTGCAATCACAAAGGAGACCAAAACCCCGTTCGTGATATTTCTAGATTTCACAATGAACCGCACCGGTTATACCTAATCGCGATCGGTCACCCCTAACCGACACCGGTCTCGTGTTTGCCCACACAGCCTTAAATAGAGGCCTACCCACCTAATTTTACCTTACCTTCACTCACCTGTGACCTACCCGAGACCTTTTATTAGACCTGTAGAACCCAACCAACCATTTGACCTATGGATTCTACTAGCTTAGCTTAGCCTGTTAGATTAGATCTATTTCTTATTGTGCTTTAAGTGAGATACTTAAATCATTTTAAAATAACAATAGGATTTAATTTGTTTACAACATTAATTTGTTTAAAATAGTGGACTGACAACCATCTAGGAAGTACCATACTTCCTGGATCTAGCTCACGCTAGGCAGTTCACTACCCATATTGTTTAATTCTTTTTGGTGGTCTTGCTTTCATTACAGGTAGTTCCTCCTAGCCAAAAGGAAGCTCTCACAATCAGCTGTGGATTCGGAAGTCATACGCCAACCCATCAACCGACATTTGAACAGGTATTCCTCCTACGTCCGTTACCCTATCTATTTCATCAATAATTCAAAGAAACAATCTAAGAAAAAGGTGAAACATTTTGGCACGCCTGGTGGGACCCATCTGGGGTTCCTTGCATTTCATTCATTCCTAGGAAAAAATTGTGTGTTTTTTTCCCTTTTAAAAGCGTACACACTAATTTTCTTCCCTGGTAATCCACTCCTTCTTTCTATTTGCTCTAAAGGAAACTTTTCTTTTGGTGTATTTAAAAGGAATCATTTCTTCATGTTTTCTACATTTTAGTGAAAGAGCATCCCTCTTCCTATTCATCTTATTATGTCATCCAATTTCACATTTTCGATTTGGGTTTTAAAATCATTACATTTCATTCTGATTTTCTGCATTAGCTCACATTAATTGAGGGCAACCTATACGCTGGAAGTCATTACTAGCTGATGGTTGAAAAACGAATCGTAGAAAAGCACTTCTATCCTTTTCTCTTTCTCTGAGTCTTACCAAACCACAAAAATTCAAATACATACATTCTTAAACAACATCTTACCTCGGAAGAAGCCAGTAGGTGATCACACAATCACGGCATAGTGGGCACCTGCACTGGGCCGCTCTGTTGAGTCATACTTTAGAGCGTAGCCCGCCCCCACCATAACAAACTTGAAACCTCACCCTTTAGATCTCCTTCTTTGTAGGAAGCCATCCTCACCAAAAACTCTATTTCACAATTCATGTGTCAGTCCCTAAATAGCATAAGCTGAACAAACGTAATAGAATAGGCACTCTAAGAATGTTCTTTCTTAGTGTTTTGTTTGATTTGCATTTTGAGGTGAGAGCTTTCGATCATTATTTTTGTCTTTCCTTGCACATTCCCAATCATAGTCGGTGTATTATGACTTTGTCTAAGTGTGTCTAGACCACATCTACATCATTCTCAGACTTCTGGGTTTGATTCCACATCAAATTCTAATTCACAACCACTTTTTCTCATCACTGTTTCAATCTCACAGTAACCACCATCGGTTACCTCTGACCGCCATCGGTTAAACACAACCGATGTCGGTTCCAAGTCCTTTTGCTAACCTATTCAAAAGGACATTTTCACTTCACTTTCTTCCACTTTCCACAGTCTCTGTCACTGTCATTTTTCCCATTAACATTTTACACATCCTCATATTTGGCATACTTGTCGATTTTGCCTTCTGCCTCGTTGTTTCCTCACTTGTCCCATTTTCCACAAAGTGACCGTGCAAATTCGATTATTTCTAACCGACGTCTATTTTCCCTAATCGGCATCGGTTAGCCTATTTCATATTCCACCCACCATTTATTACTTCATTCATTCTTTTTCAGCTATTCTCTATACCATTTACCAAGAGGCGCCCCACTTGATCGGTCTTTGGTTCACATGGTACTCGACGTGAAGACAAGTGAACGCCCTCGTGTTCCACGCCAGTCGCCAACTACTCCCACCTAGTCCTTCACCACCCTCTATTTTATCACCAGCCATGGATCCTATCCAGCCTACTAATATCACTACCGGAGATGAGGAGTTCGCACGACTCCTTGACTCGTAACCCCGCCTTGTAGTTTTACCTCTCCCATTCATCCACTCAAGATGCCTTGGGTCGGTTGATATACGGAATGCCCGTATCTATCCCCTCGACTCTCGCACCCACTTTGCATCGGCTCCATCTGCTCCATGTTGCCCGCTTCCACTTTACCCCAGTCATTTCATAGTTAGGTCCTATACCCGCTTATGACTCGCGCATCTCATTACCCCCGTAGCTCCCATTACATCCACGATACCCTCGATGACTACCCCAAACATGACCTCATTTCGCCCCTAATGTCTCACACATACCCAGTAGCTACGTTCCCACCTCCAGTGTCGGTGACCCCTACCCTATTTCGAATGTTGTTCTTTCCATTCCACAATCTTTAGCCCCTATTACCACTAGGGTTACCACAACCCTTCCTCCCCCATATACATACTACCAACAACTGCCTATTTCATCTATTGTTCATTCCAGGTACGTACCCCCTATTTCATTGCCTTCTTCTCCACCACCTTACATGACAGCCCCATACATTGGAATTTCACACCCATTATACACCCAAAACCAACCTCCTCACACTATAGGAGGCATCCAATCATCACAACCCACCAATGACCTAATTAGATTGATGATGGATAAGATGAAAACACTTGGAGGCATTGGTTTCTAGCTCCCGCAACACTCTCACTTATGATGAGATTTGCAACGAGCCTATTCACCCATCCATTCCCATCCATTCCCATCCATTCCCATCCATTCATACCCTGTGCATTGGGAAATGCCTAAATTCAACCACTTCAATAGTAAGGAAGACCCACAACAACATTTGCACTCGTTTAAACATGGATGTTATTTAATTGCTCATGATGATGCCTTACTTTTGAGAACTTTTCCCATGTCCCTCACTGGACCTGCATTAGACTGGTATAGTGGGTTACCCAAACACTCCATATTTTCATTCAATCAGGTAGCCCAAGCTTTTTTGGATCATTTTTCTATCAATATTGCCAAGAAAGTTACCATGACTGATCTATATTCCACACGTCAGTATGAGGATGAATCTATCACAGATTTTGTCGCTCGTTGGCGCAACCTGATCAATCAACTTACCTTTCAATTACCACAAACTGAACTCATCGAGCTCTTCACCCGAGCTTGCACTAGACATATCTCCCCAACCTTGCAGGTCCAAACTTTCAAAACATTTGATGAGGCATTCACTATGGCACGAAAGTTAGAAATTCGGGCTATCGAAGAGAAGAAAATCCAATTACGAAATAAAAATTTGACATTCAAGTCAAATGAAACCTCTTCTTCTTCTAAACCACCAACCAATTATTCAAAGGCTAAAGGTACCACTAACGCAGTGGTGCTCAAGGTTGGCCCAACTCATCCATCTAATCAAGCTACACCCTCATCTAATCTATCACCTGTACAGGCTTTTCGATTCAGACAAGAGCAGCAAAAATATACCCTAATTGGGGAACCTTACTCTTTTGTTTTAGAAAATCTTATCAAAGCTGGTGTCATCACCCTTCCACCCATAAAACCACACACTGGTTTTGACCCTACTCGCCCCATGCCCGCATGGTATAGGGAACAAGATTTCTGCAACTATCATCGAGTGAAAGGTCATAGTGATTTGTGAATTACATCACTTTCAAGAATATTGTCCAGAAATGCTCGAGAAAGGCAAGCTAACCGTGGATAATCCCAACGCCACCCCAACCAAAATCTACAAATCTTTAAAAACCATTTCCCAATCATGCCCCTTCATTCAATCAAACAAATGAGACATCCACTCACGATACCCATACTCGTGATGTTCATACGATCTTTAACGAGGTACCTGTTACATCTCAATTACCTCACATCCCTTCCATAGAGGAAATCCTAGCCCAAAATCCTCATTCCACGTCTGAACCAACCATCACTGTTCCTTCACCAATAGAAGAACACCCTTTATCTCCTACATCACCTACAGAGGAGTCTTTTGCGGACATTGAGAGCATCTCACCCCTAGCTTCTCCACTTAGCGAACCTTTACCTACCATACCTCCTCCACCCATATAAGAGCACCCATTACCTCCTCCACCCACAGAGGAGAGCCTATCCATTCCTTCACTTATTGAGGAGCTCCCATCATCTCTTCCACTCATCATAGACCCAGTGGAGATCCCTTTGGCTCTTGGCGAGCATTCTCCATTAGCTACCCAACATCCGATAGACCTACTTTCAGCTCTTTTACCCACAGAAGCTGAAGCCAACTAATTCCCTGTCTCTAAGATGCATTTTACAGGAATTCCCATTAGGTCCTCACCAACTTCACCCACAGACGTGCCATTCTCACGTTTGGCTGATCACTTAGAGTATGTGGATAGAGCTTTGTTATGGGGGCACCTCTTACTCCCTGTCTCAACACAAATGCAAAGATCCCTCGATGACACCTCCACTATCTACCCAAGCACATTTCCACCCATCAAACCACATACAACCACTGACGTCACAACCCCTTCCATGATACCTTCTAGTACTCAAACCACACCTTTACCCATAATCCGACCCATACCTAAATCTAACCCCATACACACAACATTTACCTCCACTAAACCTATTACCACTTTAGGGGTCACCCCACCACCAACCTTACTCATCCACCTATTAAATTGGATTTAGCTACATCCTCCAATGTCAATACCACACCTATTCTGACACCCAAACCCAAGAAACAAACTCATCAACTTCATACCCCTACCACACCAATCACACCCGCACTTGTCCCATCTACCTTAAGACCTCAGTTACCCAACAGGGTCAAGCACCCTTCACCCATTCATAAACCAATTACACAACCACCCATTCCTACCTCACAAATCTCTAACCTACCCTATCACACAACACGACTTGTACCCACACCTACTATCTCTTTACCACCAATACCTCCGATACCTTCACCATTGCTTCTTCACTACCTACTACACTTCAGGCCATTGTCCCTCACACCCCAAGCACGATCTCGTCATCTACCTTCATAGCACCACCATTATCCCCGTGGGTAACTCATCGTCTTCCTTCATCCGCTTTCCTTCTAGACCCCATATACCCACATCACCTTTACCCAAGAAGGTGTAACCCAAAAAACAAAACCCCACTACCCCACAACAAGGTAGTCAAAACAAAATCACACTCTCCTACCCATCCATCTACTATACCCCTACCCAAATGAACTCGACCGATACCTCAAACCACACTAGAGCCTAAACCCATAGCTCGACTGCTCATACTCTTCCAAAACAATTCCCAGCACAATTAACCATACCTACACCCAAACCACATTCACTTCCCATTTTGATCCACTAGCAGGGTCCTATGCCAAAATTTTAACCAACCTCCTCGAGACTTCTGTTATCACATTACCGCCACTCCGACCTTACGACCCCCTCAAACCCAAGCCAAAAGGGTTTGATGATACTAAAATTTGCGCATACCATTGTGTGCCAGGGCATGATGTGGAGAACTACAAGGCCTTGAAAACCGTCCTTATCCAATTGTGTCCACTGAAAACCAACTTTGATGACAATGACCTTCTTGACGAGGACCCTGCTTCACCTACACCCATTCCCACACTACCCACTCAACAACCACAACCTCCACCCTCACAACTCCTAGAACCACACACAAAATTTGAAATTAACATGGTTCGCATTAGAGAACTTGCCACGCCACCACCCAAATGTCGCTGCACCCAACTGACCTCACAGGGCTTTTCTCCTCTCGTAGGTTTTTTCCCTTCATGTTGTTATACCACTTACCCTACACCTTCTCCATTTGACAAATTCCCTCAAATCAACATGGTACACGTCACTACACATGTGCGTAAGGGTAAAGAAAAGGCAGTTGACCCACCAACCAATCCTATACCCAACATACCATCTGCACCCATACCTAAGATAACTATCCATGGCCCCACATACCCCATTTCTAATGGCGTCACACATCGCACCATGCTCAAACAATTACACCAATATCCACTCAAAATGTTTTTATATGACCTCATCTCGACCCTCGGAATCCCATGGTCAAGCTCTCATGGAGGTTATTCAATCTATTGAGGTTTTACCCAATGACCCTACACCCGTAGACTCCATCATCACACCCCATCATGTAGCTTCCCTCACCAAATTACCACCTTCATCTTCAACTCACCTTATTCAACAAGTGGCCTCCCTTAGCTTCTCGGAGGAGGAGATTGTGCCATACCAAAACGAGGACCCGACCCAACCCTCTTCATCTTTGTCCACATTTATGACATACGGTACGCCATGTGATGATTGCTAGAGGTGCTAGCATTAACATCATTTCATCCCATGCATTTGCTCAAATGTGCATACCCGACAATTACATGCACAAACATCTATTGATGTTGAGTTCATTCAACGCTGCTATCACCTCCACACTAGGCACGTCATCCTTTACATTCGTGTGGGCCCCGCACTGTTTCTAGAATTATTTTATGTTTTGGGGGGGGATTCCAATATAACTTGTTGCTTGGTAGACCTGGATCCATGTCATGGGTTACGTTCCTTCCACTTTGTATCGTTGTGTAAAGTTTGAACATGAAGGACACACTTATACCATTCCAGCTGACCCATCACCTTTCAAAACATGTAACATGCTTTATCGACCCAATGATGTACTCATACCTATCACGCCGTCTACTTCCACAACCAATACTACTTCACCTACACCTACACCCACACCTACTAGTACCACCACTACTTTTACCGCACATACCTCCTCCACGCCTACCGCTGCTATAACCTCCACGGCTGACCGATTAGCTTCCCAACCGTTAACACCACCTACACATTAACCCCGACACATCGTCCATACCAAGCTATCCACACCAAATATCCACATACCAACCACTAATCCCTTAGAAGGTGTTTTTCAACGCCTCACTTTAGGGAGTACCACCTATATAGTGTCAATACCTTCCTTACTCCACATGAGTATGAAAGTCTTCACCAACACCCTCACTATGATCACCGTATTGGAGAATGCCTCCTTTATGGTCCTCCTCATCTTCGTACTAGTCTCACCTATGGGGGACTTGATACTACAACTTACACACCGAACAACCATCACAACCCCGCCCATTTTCTACCGACTTCCAATCACTTACCAATCGCCGTTTCACCCACACCTCCTCGCACCCAGTGCATGGAAGGGTTTTGGTTTGTCTTCTACGAGCAAGGTCGCCATACTCATTATTCCATGTACCACTTGCAAACATAATGATCACAATGGTATCGGATTCCTTGAACCTCCTACCAAACATGCCCACATTGAACTCATTACTGCACCCTAGCCCTTCTCCACCTTCATCACCACCCCCTCACCGACGGAGTCAATGGATCCTAAATCTATCCCTCCTAACTTTTTTTTTTTGCATAAACACCATTTCCTGGGGTCTTTCACTTATCAACGTGAGGGCAAGGCCCCTTCCACTCTTCCATTCTCGTATCCTCGCAATGATCGATGACAACACACCGACCATTAACGCTGCTCAATGTTAGGATGATGACTCAATACTCACCTACCTTGGTGCAAAAGACTCATCTATTCATTGGTCATTAGCCTCTGAGATGAAAACCATGTTGAATGAATCAACTATTGAGATCAACATTCATACTCAGGATGACCCACACATCCTAAAGATCAGAAAATATTTAGATGCTACTGAATAGGAAGCCATCACTTCTTTTCTCTGAGATCATAACCATGCTTTTGCTTGGTCTTACGCAGACATGCCTAGTATTGACCCCACCATAGTGGTCCACAATATCGTAACTGTTCCCAATGCCAAACCTATCAAACAAAAGTTGAGGAAAATGCACCCTCGCATTGCCCTTCTTCACAAAGAAGAACTTCAATGCCTTCTCTCGCTTTCCTTCATCTTACCGATTGATTATCCTCGTTGGCTTTATAACATTGTTCCCTATCACTAAAGCAACAAGGGGACTCTGCATTTGCATGGACTTCCGTGACCTCAACCTCACCTCGCCTGAAAGACAATTTTCCCTTACCTGGTATTGATCAACTCAAGTTGACCTTACTGTGGGGTCACAAGATGCTCTTAGTCATGGATGGTTTCTCAAAGTTATAAACAAATTTTTCTCGCCTAGAAGACTAGCACAAGACCACATTCATTACCCTTGGGGAACATTTTTCTATTGAGTCACGCCTTTTGGCCTTAAAAATGCTAGTGCTACATATTAGCATGATATGACTTACATCTTCCATGATATTATGCATCACATATTGAAGATTACGTGGATGATCTCTTAGCCAAATCTAAACGTCCGCGCCGAGCACCTCACTGTCCTCAAAACCATCTTTGATCGCCTCATTAAATATTGTGTCCGCCTTCAACCTAAAAAGTGCGTCTTCACGGTTCTCTCAGGAAAACTCCTGGGATTTATCATTTCCTTACGTGGTATAGAAGTTGACCCTACTAAAGTCAAGGCCATTCTAGAAATGCCTCCACCCACGAACCTCAAACAACTTCGTAGCCTACAAGGTAAATTACAATCCATTCACCATTTCATTTCACAATTATCAAATCGGTGTCAACCATTTCATCATCTACTTAGGAAGGATGTCTCCTTTAAATGGGATGATGACTATCAAAAAGATTTTGAGTCTCTAAAGCAATACCTTCTTCAACCACCCGTACTCATTCAACCTAAAGATGATCAACCTTTTACCTATACATATCAGCTACCCGATCATTCGTTAGGAGCCATGCTCGCTCATCGCGATGAACAACATAGAGATCGGGAGGTTTATTGCATAAGCCGTACTTTTTGGACTATGAAACCCGATATAACCACCTTAAAAAGCTTTGCTTAGCCTTAATTTTTGTTGCCACTAAACTCCGCCATTACTTACTCAACCACAAAACCTATGTTGTGACCAACACCGACCCTTTACACTTCATGTATGCCAAACCATATCAAAATTAGTGCACAACGTGATGGTTTATGCTTTTAGCTGATCTTGACCTTAAATTCATTCATCAAAAGTCCATTAAGGGCCAAAGCTATTGTTGACCAACCGGCCGATGCACCTATTGCTAGGGACCAACCCTCTAATTTTGACTTTCCCGATGAATCCATTGCTACCCTTTCCTTGATGAACCCCCTTACCAAATGACACTATTCTTTGATGGTTCTAAGTGTTAGTGTGGGGTGGAGCTGGTGTTATCCTCATCCCTCTAGATGGAGAACCCATGCCCTTGTCTTTCAAACTAGACTTTGAATGCACCAACAATATTGCTGAGTATGAAGTGCTCATACTAGGTCTCCAGACCGCCTATGCCCTTGATGTCAAATCAATCCACATCTTTGGTGATTCAAAATTGGTCATAAACTAAGTCAATGGTATGTACCAATGTCATAATGAGATAATTCAAAAGTATAAACATCATGTAGACATACTTTTGACCACCTTTGATCGTTATACCCTCCAAACCATCCCATGCGTCAACCAAAAATTTACAGACACCATGGCCTGCTTAGCTTCCCAAATACCCGCTTCCCCTACCGATTCCAAAATATTTGTCACCGTACAATGCCTCCATTCACCTTCTTATTTACCTCATGATGTTTACTCAATCGGAACTGACACCCCTGACCCGAGTGACCTTTGGTATAAACAATACTCCGACTACCTTTCACTCTCCATCTTACCTCCTGATCTCACCCATAACAGATAATGCACCTTCCTTAAAAAGGTCTCCCGTTTCATCATTCTGGGGGGACTCCTCTATAAGCGCAGATTTGATGGTATTCTTTTACGATGCCTCACAAGTTCTGAAATTCCCAATACCATCAAGGAGGTTTGTGATGGCATATGTGGAGGTCACTTTAGTGGCCTTGCTGCTTGCTAAGTGTATCCTTCACCTAGGCTATTACCGTCCGACCCTTAACCATGATTGTTGTGACTATGTAAAATGCTGCGTGAAATGTCAACAACATTCCAACCTTCATCATACACCTAGTCATGCCTTATAAGTCACTCGTGACCTTTGGCCCTTCTTGCAATGGGGTTTGGATCTTGTTGGAGAAATAAATCCTCATTCTTCCCAACGCCATCAATGGATCATAACCACTACCAAATACTGCAAAAAATGGGTAGAAGCCATACCACTCATCTCTATGAAAGCCGAGAAAATATGTGAGTTCATTAACCATCATATCATTTGTCGCTTTGGTGTCCCTCATCGCCTCATCACTGATAATGGAATACAATTCAAAAACAAAACATTGCAAAAACTTTGCGATGCCTTCAGCATTCAGCTTAGTTTCTCCTCACCTTATTACCCACAAACCAATGGCTAAGACAAATCCACTAACAAAACCCTCAATAAAATTCTTATGAAAGTGGTTGACGATACTGGGAAAGATTGGCATACCCACATTCCTTTTTCTCTATGGGTATACTGCATTAGTATTCGCACTTCCACTGCAGCTACATCCTTTTCATTGGTCTACGGTACAGAGGCTGTTCTACCTCTTGAAGTCTAGATCCCTCACTCGCATCTCCCCCTTGACATGCTTATTGATGATTACTTTAATCAGAAAACTTAGCCCAACTAGAGTTATTAGATGAACGTCATCTTAATGCTCTGGATCACCTTCAAGTTTATCAACAATGTATCAAACATGCTTATGCCAAACGTGTTCATGAACGAAGCTTCCAAGTCGGTGACTTTGTTTTGAAAGAAAATCAACATGTAACCAAAGCGAGAAAAACAAATGGGGAAAATTTTCTCCTAATTGGCTTGGACCATACATCATAACTCATACCTATGGATCGGGTGCCTATCGTTTGTCCTCACTTGAGGGTAAACCCAAACCTGAGCCCCTTAACGCATTACATCTTCGACCGCTTCTCTACTGCGTTGACCTCTAGTCCTACATCACTATTTTATCTAGTTCATGCTCATCCCTTAGGCACCATTTACCTTTTCCACACCTCATCTCCAACGATTAAACAAGGATCATGTGATTACCCATCACCCTTTTTCCTTTTCTTAAATATGTGTACCATGGCTCTACACATGGCATGATTCTCATGGATACTTTTTGTCTTATTTTAGATGAGATCCCATGGTCGTTCACCCTTTCCTTCTCAACAAGAACCAAATGCTTTGTTATAGTCTCATCCATGACTTAAAAGCCAAAAAAAAAAGCAAAAAAATATGAATCCCTCAGAAGGACATCTTCCAATATAAGGGATCCACTCCTTGAGTCAAACTTCCAATATAAAAGATGAATCCCTCAAAAGGACATCTTCCACCTTCAATAGTCACTATAAGTAGATTGCTCCCTTGAAGGACAGCTATAAAAAGCTCACAACTCTCTACATAGTCTTTCCAAAAAAGAAGACTATTTTCTCAAAATCAAAATTCAAAAGCTTCCCGCATTGATCAGCTTCAAGACCTCAAGGAGCCATATATTCATCCCATATAGACTTCCCACATCGATCAGTCTATCTTAAAAAAAAAAGAAAAAAGAAAAATAAGCTTTTTCATCATGGACTGCCTATTGTGATCTTGGCTCTATTGCCCAAGGCATTCTATTTCCCATTTTATGACCCAATTACCCGCACCTCCTTACCCGTTGTCTTTTCACGTCATACCTCAAGGGACCTACTGTACCTATGACATTTGGTGATCATGTGACTTTTGTCACCCTTAGAATTATCAATCATGTAATGTCTTTGGGGTCTTACATTCATTTACCCCATCTATCGATGTGTTTTATACGTTTTGATCCTTGCCAATTGGGTGGCTTTCTTGCCCCCTCTTATCTTTTCTCTTCTTCATCACCTTTTGATCTTCTTATACAAGACTTAGTCCTCGATGCTTACCTTTTGGGGTCATCCTCCCCTTTCACCATAGTCACCCTCACCTACAACATTTTTACTACCATCTACCCCCACTTATTAAATCCACACTCATAACATGACCACAAACCTACCACCTAATTTTCATCTTCTTCCCTAGCTTATGGGAGAACTACATTGGTCTGAGGTCCCTTTTTGCCAGGACTATGTAGGCAGCACTTCCAGGGCATGGGGCCCTAGAAGGTTAGCTCGGCCACTCTTTACCCTAACCATTTTCCCCACCTTTTACCTGATTTCCTATTAAAAAAAAAAAAAAAAAAACCTCGACATCTAAACCATATACCACATAACTTTTACCACTTATATTATTTCACATTTTCATACATACCCAACATTTTCCACATTTTACACTCACACATACATTTATATTACCATTTGTTACCAAAATACCAACTCCGACTCAATCCACCTAAATTGACCGACTCAATCCATGCCTAAACCAACCTGACTCAATCCATGCCTAAACCAACCCGACTCAATCCATGCCTAAACCGACATAACTTGATCCATGCCTAAACCGACCTGACTCAATCCATGCCTATGACTTGACTCTATCATGCCTAACACATCTATTTGCCATCCATATCATAATAAAGTAAAACTCATACACATCATAACAACATCACTCGAATATCCTCTCGAGCCCTCTCTAGCCTTTGTCATCCTCAATCAAGAACCACTCTCACCCACATGAATCGTGCCACTTGCTCTCTCATGGTCCCACCTCTCACTCAACCACTCTCACCTATGTGGCTCACCAACCAAGCCCTCTATTGTACCCTTTTGTCCTATTCCTCTTTTATATCTTCTTATCCTTTTCTCCTTTTTCAATGTACAAATGAATTTTCAAACGTGGGTTTTTCACTTTTTATACCCTACCCGACTGACCGCCATTAGTTCCCCTTGACCACCACCACCAGGTCTTGTGCCCTAGACTACCACTGTCGATTCCTCTACACTGTCATCGGTTTATACCGACCGATGCCGAGTTATCCAGTCTACTCATTACCCTCACATTTGCCTCATTTTCCTTACCTCTTCTTTCTTTTGCCTTTCATACACCTATCTGGACCACTTTACCTTCACCTCTAGCCCTCCACCCTCTTTAACCTCCTCGCATCCACTATTGATGCCTTATTATTTTACCCCTACCTCAACCTTACTCATGCCGTGATCTTGATATTTAGACCTGGACCATCGCTAGTGACCTTTGACCTCATGTGTTCGCTATACCTTGCGGCACTGTTACCTGTGTTGTTGAACTAATGACCTTACCTAGCCTATTACCATGACCGTTTATCCTGAACCTACCTTGGGTGTACTGAAACATACCTAGATGTTCCTGCACCTAACCTACATTGTGTTTCCTGACCTTATCCTATACCTTGGATACCAGATTCACTTCACCCTTGTTTGGATAAACCTCTCGACCTTAGACGATGTAGAGTTTGCCTACTCTTCAACCCGGTAGCATGTTGTAATTTATACATGTGTGTGTGTTTGAATGTTGCTACCTTTGACCCTGACCCATTACCTAAATCACCCGAGTAGACCTTTCATCCTCTTTCCCTACACCCACTTAACTTTTCCTCACATTTACCTTTTGTCAAACCACTCACCACTTCAGCCGACTACCATGTCAGTTCCTGGTTTGAGGGGGATCAACTTCACCCTCACATGGGGCACCCACACCTTATTTTTGTTTGCATCGCTTACCAATACAAGCTATGCAACAAAAAGGGGCAAAATGTAGACACTAAAATTAGGTCACACTCCCAAGGTCCTCGACGACATATAAACACCCTTCATCACATTAACGTAGCCATGACCCCCTTCACATTCACTAATACTAATTTAATTAATTAAATTAATGCATTATCCTCACTATATTTATTATTTAAATATCTTATTTAAATAATATCTACACATACAGTTCACTTAGACAACTCACCAAGCCAACTCAACCTAAGACCTACTCTTAGCAAGTTACCATAACTAACTAAGACTTACCCAAACCCTAAAAATCAATGCCTACATTCCCTCTAACCACATTCCCGCATGCTCACAAGAAGCTCCTAGTCTAATCTACGGGATAACCACACAAGATCTGAGGAAATTAGGAGGATCTCCCTAAGTTTGGTAAACCTAGGAAATCCCACCTTGATCGACGTCAGTTACCCCTAACCATCGCCGGTTAAGTCGGACCACCGCTTCGCTAACCCCTTTTAACCCCAAAACAACCTTATTCTCAAGGTTGGAAGCAAGTTGGCAAACATTGGAAGAAGGTTGATGAGCAAGAATACATCTTAGAGAGATAACACATCTTCAGAGAGCAAATTCCAGCGAAAACTCACATCTAAGGAAGGAGATTGAGCATCTTCTCCTACACAACCATCCCTACCACGTTTTGATCTATCTAAGCAAAGAGGAGTGTGCATGTAGCCCATGCAGAAGATTTCTTTCAGTCGGTGATCACCTATAGCGTCCAAACCGATCATCAAGACTCTCCATTCTTCACACACTGAGACTTTCGTAAATGAAATTCAAGTAAGTATTACATCATACTTTCCTGGTTATTTCATTTCATCATTATTTTATCATCCATTGTTTATCTTGCTCCTTATTGACCATCTCCAACACTTTTCACCTCCATAGACCCATCAAAACCTCGTAAAAGCCTACTCTAGTCACCCATTACCCCGTCCCGACCAACCAAAATCCTTTGTGTAATCACAAAGGAGACCAAAACCCCGCTTCGTGATATTTCTAGATTTCATAAGAACTTGCACCGGTTATACTAACCGTGGTCGGTCACCTCGACCGACGCCGGCCTCTCTCGTGTTTTCCCACATAGCCTTAAAAAGAGGCCTACCCACCTAATTTTACCTTACCTTCACTCACCGTGACCTACTCGAGACCTTTTATTAGACTGCAACCCAGAACCAACCATTTGACCTGTGGATTCTACTCTAGCTTAGCCTTTCGTTAGATTATATCTATTTATTATTGTGTTTTAAGTAAGATACCTAAATCATTTTAAAATAACAATAGGATTTACTTTTTTACAACATTAATTTGTTTAAAATAAAGGGACCGACAACCATCTAGAAAGTACCATACTTCTCGGATCTAGCTCATGCTAGGTAGTTCACTGCCCATATTGTTTAATTATTTTTAGTGGTCTTGCTTTCATTACGTATAGTTCCCTAGCCAAAAGGAAGCTCTCACAATCAGTTTGTGGATTCGTGGTCATATGCGTGCAACAAACCGTCAATCGACATTTGAATAGGTATTCTTCCTATGCCCATTACCCTATCTCTGTTTCATTAATAATTTAAGGAGACAATCTAAGAAAAAGGTGAAACACATGCCAATAAATTTCCTACAATTGGTCTATAATAAAGGTAAACAAAATAAAACATAATGACAAATCGAAAGAATAAAAAGCATCGTCACAATGTTAAAAAGCTACAACAATACAATACAACGTGTAAAAATGACGTTTAATGACACTTCAAATGTGTTCCATATCAAGAAATATACAGAATTGAATGCCACCAAGTGATAGCTTAACACACGAGAGGATTGGATAGAGAGGAAGAGTGGAGTGATACTTAGATACTCCAAAAGATACTCTTGTTGGGTCCCATTAAATTTTGATCTGTATTGGATTAAAATATAAAATCCAAATGTGCCCCAAGTAAAGTTATATTGTGAAAGGGTAAATGATTTCCTCAAGCATAGATATACACCATGAGCAATAAATATGAGTATGATCTGGAACAATCATGAGGAGTGCCATCAAATGGTGAAGTTATTGAATTGTGTTATCCAGTTGTTGAAATTTTGTCAAACATTATTTGAATGTTTTGATTATGACAATTTGAAACTATTATTGGAGTTTTGGACAATTTTATATTGTTTTTGTATTTTGTGATACATTTTTGAATGTTTTTGATATTTTACAACTCGGTAAAATGCTCACACAAAGCTTGAAAGCAGTGCAAATAATATGAAGCATCACATTCAATTGGCGTAATATAGATGGTAAAATGATAGGGTGTTTCACTGCTCGTGGCTTCACGCAACTAGGAAGATGCAAGGGCTCATCACCAAGAGCCAAGAAGGATGTGAAAACAAGATGAATAGTGATATGAAAGGTGAAGATAATGGATGCAAAGACACAAGGTGTAACAATGATCCATGTGAGAAGAAATGCAACTCATCTCTAGTCAAGATTATCTAGACCGATTACAAGATGATTCCACTTTATAGGTTTTGAATCGACTTAGATCTATTGATGGCCTATTGATTGAAAAATCCAATTGAAGGAATTGGTGTCTCTTTAACATGAGCAACTAAATTACTTCTTGGGATGTTTTTGATTAAGCACTTTGATTCGATTTCATAAAGGCTTTATTAGTTAATTTTTTTTTTTTTTTGAAGGACCCCCTACATGTTTCCCCATGCCATCAGTAAAAGGCAAGGGCTCAACACCGAAGACAAAATGTAGGTGAGTAAGGGCTTTCTCCATTCCTAGTCTCATATTGCCAGTAAGAAGTATGGGTTTATCACCGAAGACTGTGAAGGACGAAAGGTGTATTGATTTTATAATTTTTGTATTTTTAATTGATTTAATTTGCCTTATATGTTGATAGTGTGCTTGTTGGGAAGGAAAATTTTGCCCCAAGTCTCAGCCTCATGCGACTAGTAGGATGCAAGGGTTCAACACCGTAGATTGAGATGGGTGGTCAAAAAGGACCGGTAAAGAAGTTTAGTGCTTTCTATTAAAGAGAGAGATTATTTGAAAGGAGTTTGCCATTAGTAAGCTTTGAGACAAAACCGTAGGTAAAAAGATCTGAAATGATAAAAACCATAACAAAGACGAGACACATAATTCCCAAGAGGAACAAGGTTAACATGTTTCGTAATAGGTGAAGAAGGCGAGTATATGATAATGGTATGATTAAGGTATCTACCAATAGATGGAATGCCTAACATTATTTGTACACACTTTTCTATTTCCAATTGGAAAACAATGCTCTAATACAAATTTTTATTCTCTTTTTGTGCTTTTTGAATAATTGAACATGTTTAGGAGTTGAAATGGACTCATCAAGAAAGAGGTCCATGTTTATTGAAGTTGAATGGTCTTGAGATACAAGACTTGTTAAGATAAAATCCAAGTCAAGAGGGGGAATCAAAATATTCGATAATTCTTAAAATATGAGACTTGGGTGGACAAGAGCCAAGTCAAAGGAGTGAATCAAATGATTTAGTAAGTCCTGAAGTACAAGACTTGGGTGGACATGTTCCAAGTCAAAGGATGTGTGAGTAGATAAGTCTTCGATGAGATTGAGAGACATATGTGATATTAGAAGAAGATTGTCGATGTGAGGAATATGTTGAGATTCATATTCACCCAAAACTTAAAGAGTGTGAGGAAAGAAGGATGGATCTCTAGATGTATACTCGAGGGTTCCTTGTAAGCCATAGAGAGGAAATAGTCAATGTTTTTCCTTCTAGGTTGTGAATTAATTGATTGGACAAAATATTTGCAATTAAATCTTGAAACAGATTGAATAAGGATATTCTTGGGTATACGTACCTCATAAAGTGTGCTCATGTAGATATCTTGACAAGTAGGAATCATTGTTGATGATATTCCTGTAGGATGGATCATGTGAGGTATAATGGACACAAAAGGTTACATTGTCACAAGTGTCCAAGCTTGTTGTGGTTGTATTTCAACAACAAGACTAGAGATGTTAGGCATAGGAGCTGGAATGTAGCTCAATTGTGCTTGATGAAGGACCCTCTTCTCGTTATGCCAAGGGTTATTAGAGATTCTTGGAAAATTCAAGCACTCAAATCAGTGTTAGAAGATTGTTGTCTAAAATAGGTTCAATGTCTGTTTGGACTATAGGAAGAAAATTTGTAGAAGAAATGGATTGGTTTGAAAGGGGAGATACTTGACCTTCATCATGATCTCGTGGAATGTCAGTTTGAATAGAAGTGGGAATAATAGTCAACTCTTCATTTGAAGGTGTGGAAGTTGACATGTCATTAGTTGTAAGAGCTTCATCATCAAGATCTACAAAGATCTCTCTATCGTCAATTAAGTCTTGGACATAGTTCTTAAAACATGTACATTTATCGGTTGAGTGGCCATTAATGTGATGAAAATCACAATATGCATGAGGTTTGTACCAATATGGCTTAGGTTCTCCTTTAATCCAAGGTCTTGTAAGGGGATATTTTATCATCCCAACCACTTTGAGTTGATGAAAGACACTAGAGAGACTTTCACCGAGGGGTGTAAACTTACATTTAACTTTGCGTGGTGTAGTTTCTTGCTAGGTTGTGTGATTGGATTTTTGATTGATTTGTCATGTATGTTGGCCATATTGTGATTATCCGTGACACCAATAGTGAAGACATTGTGGTTGCAGTTGATGTACCAAGATTCATTGTGAGAAGCTATAGTATGGTGATTATTGCGAGTGAGGTTAAAAGAAAAATGTTTGACGAACTTCTCTAAGAGGTCTGTGAAGGTGGTAATAGATCCCTTTGGAAGGTGTAAGAACCAATCCAAAGCTTGTCCTCCTATAATTCTAGGAAAAAGGCACAAGATAAAGCTATTGTTATATGCCACTTCGTGACATGCTATGGAAAATTATTTGATATGCTGTCTTGGATCAGTTTTGCCCTTGTATTTTTTGAATTTGGGCATCTCAAAAGAATGTAGAAAAAGTATGCATAAGATGTCCATATTAAAAGGGTATGGACACAATTCATCAAAATTGAATTGTTTACGTTGTTTTTGCATACCCACAATGATGTCTTTCATCATTTTCCATTCTTGGGCAAAGGATGAATTGTATAAATCCACCATTGTAATGAGAAATGAGGTAGAGTGAAGAAAGGTACGATGAATAACACAACCCTTAGCAAAGTGAATGCTAAGATGGAAGTGATGAAAATGTTTGAAAACCTTGACTCCTAGCAAAGTGAATGCTAAGATGGAAGAGGGAAGAAGATGGAAAATTTTTGACCCATAGCAAAATGAGTGCTAAGAGGGAAGAAACAAAAAGGTTAGTCGAGTTCCCGTATCTTAACAAAATGATAGTAAAGAGAAAGAAGGATGAAAATAAGTTAGATGTTCTCTATTCGTAACAAAAATGAGTGTTAAAGGAAGAGAGACTTGACAAGGTGGATGCAATCAACTCGTAATCAAAATGAATGATAAGAGTGATGAAGAAATGTAAAAGGTTAACTCCTAACATGGTAAGTGTTAAGAGAAATGACAAAGGGGGAAAAGTGAAACATGCTCGACACTTACAAAAATGAATGTCAAGGGAGACAAGACGTAACAAGATGAAGTCGATCAACTCCTAACAAAATGTGTGATAAGAGTGACGACAAGAGGGACTTCACAACACTTAACAAAATGAATGATGTTAAGGTGGAAGATGGGTTGAAATGTTAGTTTAGAGGATTCTTAACAAAGTGAGTGTTAAGGAATATGAAGAGGTTTGAAATGATTTTACGATCCTTTACAAAGGTGAACGTAAAGAGGGGAGAGATGAAAGGTTAGCGTGCTCAACTTGCGACAATTGTAAGTGCAATAAGAGGAAATTGAAAACATGTTGGATGATGCTCAAATATTAACAAAAGTATGTTAAGTGAAGAGACTTAGGAAAGAAAATGATGGATTTGTGTAGACACCAAATTTAGGTCACACTCCCCCTTCACCCCACATGTATATTAATTTAATTACCCATAATTAAATTAATGCCCATGCTCACAATATTCATTATTTAATTACCTTAATTAAACTAATTTCCACCTCACCTAGACACCTCACCCCACCATCTCACTTAGACACCTCATCATAAACATATTCTTAGCATGTTTCCCTTTTACTAGGACTTAATATCCACTCACCATAACTAACTAAGACTTAGTCTTACCGCCTTAATTAACTAAGATTTAGTTCAACCCTAAAATCACATGCTTATTCTTCCTCAAACCAAATTCCTACTTATTTAAACACAACATTCCATTTTGATCTGCAGAATGGACAGAGTGGAAAAAAGATTGCCAAGATCCTGTCATTTTAGCAAACCTAGGATTTCTCGCCTTAATTGACACCGATCAACTTGAAACCGACGCCACCACCCTAAACCATTGTTGGCTACCAAATATCCATTTTGATAACCTTTTTGAGAGGTTAGAAGAATTATTAAAGTTTTGGAGAAGAGAGATCTGCATGCAAGCATGCACTGCAGAGCACTCCCCGCACATCTAGACATCTTGAACCAGCAACCAAACACCGATCTGAAAGACAAGCATTCACAGTAACATTCTAGGAAGCACAACCATGGTACTTAGTACTAGTTCTATAGATCAACCATCACCTCCATCCAACCACCAGTGTCTGTAAACACCAATAAGTACATTTGGATCTACACCTTCCCATATTTATTTAGATTAGCTTCTTCATCCTGTTTGGGAGTTCTAATCTCCTTTGCATCCCATCACCTCTCACCTCCTTATCAATATCTTTACCAAATCACCTACAACCTCCTAATCTCTCATACCCGATTCTAGGAACCTATGACTACCCCCAACATTGTCATCTACCTCCCCACCGCTTTGTGCATTCTCTATGAAATCCTAGAGAATCACCAAAACTCACCTTCACTAAGTTTTTATCAGCGTCCCTACCGATGCTAGTTAACCTAAATCATCTTTGTTTTCCACTTAATCGACATCAGTCCATACCATACCGACGCCGGTCCTCTATGTCCTGGAAAACCTACATGTAATAACAACCTCATATATTTCATCTAGACAATCCAAATCAGCTAAAGCTTGACCCTGACCTGTCCTAACCACTTTATTTACTGGTCTAACCTCCATATCTGATCATCACCTATCCTATTAGATTAGATTTGTTTATTGTACTTGAATGATATACCTAAATCATATCAACTATAGTAGGACATTATTGGTTTACATCATTTCTTGCATTAAGTTGTTTAAGCAAAGTGGATTAATAGCCATCTAGAAGTACTACACTTCCAGATATAACATATGTTAGGTAGTCCAATAACATATATCATTTAATATTCCTTTTGTGGTCTTGTTTGTATTCATAGTAGTTCATCCTAGCAAAAGGAAGTTCTCGCAATCAACATTGGACCAGAAATCGAAATGCGTGCACTCAACCTTCCACCTTCACTCACATGTATTCCTCCTCACCCTTACCTTATCTCGCTTTTCTCTTATATGCACATCACTATTCAGTGAAACATTTTGGCATGCCCGATGGGACCCATTTGGGTTATTTTCATTGTTCATTCTTAGGGAATCATTTTGTGTTTATTTCTTTTTGAAAGATATTTCACATTAAATCTTCTCCCTTGGAAACATTCTTCTTCTCCTACTTGTCTCAGTGACACTCATAGTTTGGATTAAAAAGAACACTTATTTTTGTTTTGTATTACATTAGTGAAAGACATACTCTTGCCTATTCATTATTGCTCTCATCAAATATAATTTGTGGATTTGGGTTTAAAATCTTGTTGCATTTCATCCTTGTATGTTGCATTATTAGCTCACATTTAAAAATGAGGGCAACCTATATGCTTTGGAAGTCATGCCTAGCTGATGGTTGACATAATTGAACCATAGAAAGCACATTTATCTCTTCTCTCTCTTTGCCAAACCACACAAATTTGAATTTACACATCTTCTTAAACAACATCCCACTTGGAAGAAGTCACAATTATCACAAGATCGGAGGATTGATAGTAGGTGTCAAGTCGGTTTCTCTATCCTCGTCATAACTCGGAGAAAGGACCGCCCGCCATCATAACCTAAAACCTCATAACTTCTTCATAGAAAGGACCGCTCTTAATAACATAAGCTAATAACATAACCTAAAACCTCACCTTTAGATTACGTGTTTTTCTTAGCTTTGTTCTTGACTTGCGTTTTGAGGTGTGAGTTATGATTCTCCATTTTTCTCCTTCCTTTCACACTCCCCATCATAGTTGGAGTATTCTAGCTATTTTTGAGTGTGTCAGACCTTATCTAGTCATTCTCATATTTTTGGGTTGACCCTTTATCTAGTTTAATTCACAAACATCCATTTTTCTTCATTTTTTCTCATCGACAAGAATCAACGTCGGTCCAACAATCACATCGCTTTCATCTCGACCATCGTCGCCGACCTAACCGGTGTTAGCTTCTGGCTCTTTTTGGTTATTTTACCTGGAAAATCCTTCATCACCTATTTTTTCTATTTTTTGTCCTTAGGACACCATCATATCCCCCAACTTTCTAATATCTCTGTCAGGTATAGTTTCCCAAGCTCATACTCATCAATTTTATTTCATTTGTTGAAACTGGTACTTTCCACAAAGTGATCGGTATCCGTTATTGAATTGTCATCGGTTCCTCAGAACTATCATTGGTCATACTGACCATCGTCGGTTGTTGTGTTTGATTTTTAATCAAAACACTGACTAGATTTACCCCCTAGACTTCATCCTTTGCTTTTGTTGTTTTCTATGTCATTTACAAAATACAGTTTTACTAGGTCAACACTAATTCACATGGTGTTGACTCACAGCCAAACTAACGCCCTTGTATTTCATGTCAGCCGTCACCACTCCCACCTAGTCCATCGCCACCATCCATCCTATCACCTATGGATCCAACTCAACTTATTCCCATTGCACACGGAGACGAGGAGTTTGTAACACTCCTTGATCGAATCTTGGGCCCTACAATACTATCTCACTCACTCATCTACCTAGGACTCCTCAGGATAGTTAATATATAACATGCTTGTATCTATCCCTCCCGCCTCACACCCACTTCCACGTTAGCTACCACTAGCTCGGTGCTGCCCTCATCCGCATTACCCCCTGTGGTTTCTTAGTTAGGCTCCACCTCTACCATAACTACTAGCCCCAATGACATCTATTGCACCCGTAGTGTCAACCGTTCCTTCACCGATTGCCTTGAGCATAGCCCCATCCACCCCATTTTCCTCATATGTACCGATTAGCATACGCACACCACCTACGGTGTTTCAGAACCCACACCCCTTTCCAAAATATGGTTCTTTCTATCCTCAATCTATACCACCCATTTCAACAAGAGTCTCATGCAATGACCACCCCACCTATTTACATGCATCATCAACAGCCCCCAATTTCATCTGTCACCTATTCGGGTACATTCCACCTGTATCTATACCCCCTTCATAGTTTTCATATTCCACACCCTCATGTACTAGGATTCCATCTACATCATACACCCATCATCAACCTCCCTTTATTGCATAGAGGCACCCATTCCTCACAACCCACCAATGACCTCATTAGGATGATGATGGAAAAGATGCAGACATTAGAAGTGTCGGTTTCTAGCTCTCGTAACTCCCTAACCTATGATGAAATCTATAATGAGCCTATTCATCCATCCATTCCTATTCGCCCATACCCTGTACATTGGGAAATGCCCAAGTTTAACCATTTTAATAGTAAAGAGGACCCGCAACAACACTTGTGGTCATTCAAGCATGGGTGCTACCTAATTTCCCATGATGATGCTTTGCTCTTACGAACATTTCCCATGTCCCTAACAGACCCACCTTAGATTGGTACAACAATTTACCTAGACATTCCATCTACTCCTTCAACCAAGTGGCTCAGCATTCCTAGACCACTTCTCGATCAATGTAGTCAAGAAGGTCACCATGACTGACCTGTATTCAACACGATAGTATGAAGATGAATCTATCATAGATTTTGTTTCCTATTGCGAGTATTATCAACCAATTAACGTTTACCTCGACTAAACTTATTAATTTGTTCACTAGAGCTTACATGCAGACACATCTCACCAACTCGCAGTCCAAACCTTTCGAACCTTCAACGAAGCATTCACCATGGCATGAAAGCTAGAAATTCACGCTATTGAAGAAAAGAAAATCCAATTACAAAACAAGAACACCCCATTCAAACTAAACAATTCTTCCTAATCTTCAAAACCCCAAAATAATTATTCAAAAGCTAAAGGATCAGCCAACACAAAGTAGTTCTCAAAGCAGTCCATCTCATCCCTCTAATCAAGCCCAATGTTTTCCCAATCTTTCCCCTCGTCCGTGCCTTCCACTTACGTGGGAACAGTGGAAGTAAACATCAATTGGAGAACCCTATTCTTCGCCTTGGAAAAGAATCTTAAAGTGGAGCCATTACACTTCCTCCCATAAAACCTCATACAGGTTTCGATCCCACTCATCTTATGCCTGCATGGTATAAGGAACATGACTATTGTAATTACCATCGAGTCAAAGGCCATAGTGACGGTAACTACATAAATTTTAAGAAAATTTTCCAAGAGATGATAGATAACAAAGACCTTGTCATGTACAAACCGAACGTGCTTAGATAAATCAAAATTTGCACATATTTAAATTTTTTTCCCTAACCATAAGCCATTGTCTAATCAAAATAGTGAACCTTCCTCCATCGACAACAATGTCCGTGAAGTCCACACAATTTTTGATATCATATCGGTCGTTCCTCAAACCCCACCTATTTTTTCTATTGAGGAAATTATGACATGATCCCCTCTACCCACAAAGGATCATACATCTTCTACTCCTTCACCCACAGAGGAGTCCCCTTCATCTCCCCTTCTCTCATGGAGGAACCCACACTTTCTACCAATGTCATTTCACCATCTACCTCACAACCTACCGAATAGTCAATGCTTTTAATTCTCCCATCCATAGGGGAATCATCATCATCTTCTCTTCCACCAAGGGAGATGTTGTACAAGAAACTTCCTTCTCATACGGATGAAAGCTGATATTGGAGCCACCAACAATTTTGAATGATGGAAGGCTTAGGACCTCATATGTAGATGTGGATCTACGAGTGCAGAGAAGATAGATGTGTGATACAAAGAAGTTAGATCTATAAAATTGAAACAAATGAGATTAGATAACAATATGTGGGGGTTTCCCAGACGTTGTGTCGATTCTAAGAGGATGTTAAATCCTTGAGGATGTCACCCTGTGTAAGACAAGATAATAATAGATCATGAAAAATAGTTATTATGTAGAAATAATGGAATTTAAAATGACAAGTAACTAAAATGACTAGTGGACTTAGCTTCAGTTTTGATATGGAGATGAAATGGGCATAAAGATGGCAGTGATGAGGCCATAAATTGGCCATAAATTACCATTATTTTGTCCTTCCAAGTTACCTTTGAAAGTGGATTTAAATGTAATCTAGGAACTTATAGTTTTCTTAAGATAAAATATAGGATATATATCTTGTTCATTCTTTATAAATATTTTGTTATCTATTTTTTTGACTAATCCTATTGATTATTTGGGAAAAGATGCAAAGTCTTATGTATGACGAGCCATAAAGGAAAGATAATGCTAGTATATTGAAAACTAGAATTGATCATTAAAATTATATTTAAAATAAAATCTGATTTCATATTTATATTCCTCTCAAAAAATTATGCAAGTTCAAAAAAAAGAATCATCTCAATCCGAGGTCACATGCAAAAGTTATAGTTGTTTTGAGTTAGTTTGGAACTCACAGAGTTAGTTCTGGAACTTGCAAGTTTAGTTCCGAACTCATAGATTTAGTTCCAGAACTTGTATCAATTGAATGGTAGTTAGTTCCAGAACTTTTAATTCGTGGACAAATCAGATTTAGTTCGGAACTTGTAGATTTAGTTCGAACTTGCATAAAAGGAATGACAACTTTAGTTCCAGAACTTACATCAACGGAATGACAGTTTTTGAGGGATTGTGAAAACTTAGAGATTCCAATGGGAAATATGAGAGAGTTTTTTTGTTCATAGAAATGTGTTTAACAAAAATCTCATTCATATTTGTTACATGTTTTACCAATCAAGAGAGATCTAACTTTTAATGAGCTGTTTGAGGAAATGTGTATCAGACAAGCACTAAAAGTTCCATAAACAAAAAAGAAAATTCAAATGGAAAATATGAGAGATTTTTTTTTCATAGAAATGTGTTTAACAAAAACTTATTTATATTTGTTACAGGTTTTACCAATGAAGAGAGATCTAACTTTTAGTGAGTTGTAGTTCGAGGAAACGTGTATCAAATAAGCACTAAAAGTTTCATAAACAAAAACAGAAAATTAAAATGGAAAATATGAGATGGTTTTTGTTCATAGCAATGTGTTTAACAAAAACCTCATTCATATTTGCTACAAGTTTTACCAATCAAGATAAATATAACTTTTAGTGAACTGCATTCGAGGAAAAAGCGTATTTGACAAGCGTCAAAAGTTCCACAATCAAAAACAACAAAGTCAAATGGAAAATCCGAGAAAGGTATTTGGTCAAAATAATATTTTGAGGGAAATCCTCCTTCCAATAATGTAGAGGAATAAAATCATTATGATTCTTGTTACCAAAAGCAAGGAGAAGATTTGGGAGCAAATCTTCCTAAAATAAGTGAGATAAGATTTGACTTCAATAATATATCTCTCTCCATATTTTGTGGAGATGGAGATCTTAGTTGTTAGGATTGGAATAAAGATAAGATAAGATTGTATTTCCTAAAATAAGGAGTTGGTTGGATGCATAAATTATAAATGCAACCTTCCACACTTAGATATGTAATTTCTTTTCCCAAGTAATCAAGATCTGTTCTTTCTTTCCAATCTTTGGAAGTAAAGTTTTTCTGCAAGTTCTGAATTAAAAGTATGAATTAAATCCTCTTCCAAGGAATGAGCTGGCCACTCATTCCAAGGAAGATGGATCAATGTGTTAATGTTTATTTCTTTATTTCTGCAGTTTTCCTTTTGTTTTAAATTTCTTTTTTTTATGTTATGTAATTTCTTTATTTCTGCAGTTTTCCTTTTGTTGTAAATTTCTATTTTTTTATGTTATGTAATTTATTTTGTGAACCTGCAGGTGTCCTTTCCTCTTTCCTTTATTTTCAATTTAGCAATTTCAATTTATGCAAGTGTGCCTTTATTTCTGCAAGTGTGCATTTCAATTCATGCAAGTGTGTTTCTTTCATGCAAACTTTATTTCTGCAAGTGTGCCTTTTAATTTCCGCAAGTGTGATTTATTTTATGCAAGTTTGGTTTGTGTTTAAAGGAGTTTCTTTCCAAGATCTTCTTCTCTTAATGCATACAACCTTTGAACACCAACTGGATTAACATTATTAATGGCGAGGATCGACGACCCTCATCGCAGGATAACAAACAATGGAAAAGATTTCTCCTTCAAACTTGTAGAACTTAATTAAGATATTTCTTCTCCTCTCTGGGCCTAGGTCCAATCTCTCCTTCTAGGTTTTCTGGGTCCACGTCCTCTGGAGTCCAGCTCCTCCGGAGTCCATATCTCTTTTGAAAGAGGGGGCTGAACCCATATTTATAGCTTGGAGGTGAGGTTAGATGGGGGTTAACGAGTAACTGGGGTTGGGTAGGGTAACCTGAGTTAAGAGGTATGATGTGATTATGTTGGGCCCATAGTTTGAATTTATTAGGTGAGTGGGGAGCATGATTGGCATGGTAGGTGAGATGATAGATTCCATTTGAAATTAATAAAGGGGTGTTGGATGGGTATATTAATACCCATGAATTGAATAAAATGTGAGAGATGCCAAAATTCAATTATTAAATGGGTTTATATGGAGCCCATTTAATAATTAATTAAATTTGGGTGAATAGATGGATGAGGTTTATTTAAATTTAAGAAAAGAAAAGTGAGAGTGAGAATTGAATGGATGTGAGATGATGGAGGGGCGCTATACCAAAAATTGGTGTCTACACGAGAAGTCTACCCCACCCCACCTATTATCTCTCCTACCCATGGAGACTCTTCGACATACCACTACATGTTGGGGGTAATTCTCCCTCAATAGCCCAAGACCCCATTGATATGATCTTGACTCTTTTGCCCACCGAAACTGAGGCTAGCCAATTCCCTATCTCAAAAAATATTTTACAGGGATTGCCACCAAACCAACTCCATCTTCTTTTGCAACAGTCCCATTTTTGCGGCTGGCCGATCACTTGGATTATGTTGATAATTCCATGCCCTGGGGACATCTTTGGCTTTCCTTTTTGACCCAAATGTAAATGTTGCCTAAGAATACTTCCACGATCTACCCAAAGGTATTTATAGCAACCAGATCGACATCAACCATGCCTATTGAAACAACTTCTTCTTCATCATCCCTACCTACATCCAAACCTCTACCGACAACTAAAACCGTTCCAAGACCTAAAAACCTACCCACACCTATCTCCTCACCTGTATGTAGACCCATCACTACCTTGGGTGTCATGCTGACATCAATCTGTACTCACCCACCTGTCAAATTGGACTTAGCCATATCTTCCCAAACCCACACCAATATTATCCCTCTGCTTAAAAGGAAGATCCAACCTTCTAGTCCGCACACATCGATCTCACCTACCACACCTTTTTCACCTTCTCCCTTTCCATCCATCTTAGGGCCCCATCCATCAACCCTGATTAAATAGTCTCTTACCCAAGGCTAGCCAAAAGCTAAACAACCTACTATTGCATCATGGGCCTTCGTTACACCTCATTCACCCAAAAACAAACACCCTCGCCCTCACCCATGCACTTCTTACCACCTATACCTCCACCAGTTACTATAACCCCAAATTTTCCTATATGACTTCAACCCATACCATCCACCCAACCTCTACCAACCACTTCCACCACAACTCGGTTGTCCCCATGGGTAACTCGTCCTCTTCCACCATCTTCTTTCCCTTTTGTATCCCGTACTCTCATGTCACCTTTACCCAAGAAGGTGTAACCCAAAGATAAGAACCCACTACCCTCCAATAAGGTAGTTAAACCAACAAAACCTTCCATTACTAGCTCTTCTACCACACCTTTACCCAAGCAGATGCCATCAAAACCTAAGACAATACCACTTACCAAACCAATGGGCCAACCCATTCCCCCTCCTATAAAGCCTCTTCCCTCACGATCATCCACACCTTTACCCAAACCCACACTCACTTCCCATTGTGATCTATTAGCAGGGTCCTATACCAACATTTTAACCAATATCTTAGAGACTTCCATCATCACATTACCACCACTTTGACCTTACGATCCTCTCAAACCCAAACCAAAAGGGTTTGATGAAACCAAGATTTTTTCCTATCATCGTGTGTTAGGACATGATGTAGAAAATTGTAAGGCTCTAAAAACTATTCTTCTCCAACTTTTTCCTCCTGAAAAAATATTGATGATGATGACCTTCTTGATGAGGACCATGTTCCACCTTCACCTATCACCACACATCATCATCCCTTGCTTCTTCAATGTCCAAAGATCTCCACCACCACAATCTTTTTCTACCTCCAAAATTTGAGATCAACATGGTCTGTATCAGAGAATTGGCCAAATCACCACCCAAATTCCAGTGTGCCCAGCTCACTTCACAAGGATTTTCCCCACCATTAGGTTTTTTCCCATCATGCCATTACACTACTCATCCTACACCTTCTCCATTTACCACCTCCCCTCAGATTAACATGGTTCAAGTTGCCACCCGCACCCAGAAAGACAAAGGAAAAGAAAAAGTAACTATCCCATCAACCAACCCCGTGCCCAATATACCATCTGCACCCATGCCCCAAAATCACCATTCGAGGACCTACATACCCTATCTCTGATGGGGTCACCCATCACACAATGATAAAATAATTACATCAATCCCCTCTAAAGATGTCTTTGTATGATCTCGTCCAAACTTTTGAATCTCATAGACAAAATCTTTGTAATCCATTGAATTTTTACCCAATGACCCCACACCAGTGGCCTCCATTATCACCCCTCACCACATGGCCTCGCTTACCAAATCATCTCCTTCTTCTACCCCCATGCCTACTAATCAAGTCACCACCCTCAGTTTCTCTGATGAGGAGATTATACCTCTCCAGCAGATGATTTTGATCCCGCCCTTTTCATTTTTGTCTATATCGATAACATACATGTACAACGCATCATGATTGATGACAAGTGCTAGCATTAACATTATATCCTCCCTCACGCACGTACAATCAAATGTACATCCCTCCAATTGTATGCATAATAACCCGTTATACTTATGCACTCCTTCAACGATGCCATCACCTCCACCCTTAGTACCATTATTCTCCACATTCGTGTGGGCCCTCACACTATCCTAGAACTATTCTACGTCTTAGAGGGAGAGTTCCAATATAACCTATTGATCGAAATACCTTGGATTCACATCATGGGTTGTGTCCCTTCAACTTTACACCACTATGTAACATTCGAACATGAAGGTCATAATTATACCATCCCCACCGACCCATCACCATTCAAAACTTGTAACATGTTGTACTGACCTAACAATGTACTTGTACTAGTCAAGGCATCTGCTATTACCCCACTTCTCCTTCACCCATGACCCCATCCATCAATGCTGCCACCACCTCTCCCACACCTAACTCTTTTATTCCTACTACGGCCGCAACCTCTGTAGCTAACCCATCTACTTCCCAACCAACCAATACCCCTTTGGCCCAATCATCTAGTGATTCGTCTATGCCCGCTACCCTTATACCGACTACTGATCCCTTGGAAGGTGTTTTTCAACACCTCACTCTGGGGGAGTACCACCTCTACAACATCAACACATTCCTCACTCCACAAGAGTATGGAAACCTATGCCAACACCCTCATTATGACTACTGCATAGGAAAGGTTTTCCCTTATGTTCCTCCCCACCTTCACACTAACCTAACGTATGGGGGACTTGAAATATCCACCTATTCACCCGAACCTCCATCCCAAACACGCCCTTTTCTTCTGACCTCCAATATCTTACTAACCGCCACTTCGCCCACACTTTCCTTCATCATTGTGCATGGAAAGGCTTTGGTTTCGTTTTTATGAACAAGGCCACCATACCATCATTTCATATACCACCCGTAAACACAATGACCGTAGTGGCATTGGATTTTCCATGCCACCTTCAAAGAAGGCCCGCATCGACCTTATTGAGCAAGGAAAACCTTCCCCACCCCATTCACCAACATCACCACCTTCACCCATGGAGTCCATAGATCCCAATTCATTCCTCCTAACTTTTTTTTTCATAAACACAATTTCCTTGGGACCTCTGACTTATCAATGCAATGGTGAGGCTCCCTCTTCTTTTCCCTTCTTGTATCTGACATGATCAATGATGATACACCTTCTATTAATGTCATTCAATGTTAGGACAATGAGTCTATACTCACCTACCTTGGTGTAGAAGATTCTTATATTCACCGGTCATTACCTTCTAGAGACACAAACCATGTTGAATGAATCAATTATCAAATCAACATTAACACTTAGGATGACCCACACATTCTAAAGATAGGCCAATATTTAGATACGGCTGAACATGAAGCTTTTACCTCTTTCCTCTCGGGACCATAGCAACGCTTTTTCTTGGTCCTATGCCGATATGCCTGTATTGACCCAAACATTGTGGTCCACAATATCATAACCATTCTGATGCCAAACCCATAAAACAAAAGCTACGGAAAATGCATCCTCACATTTCTTATGGTCAAAGAAGAAATTCAACGCCTTCTCTCGGTTTCCTTCATCCTACCCATTGACTATCCCCAATGGATTTCTAACATCATTCCTGTCACAAAAGTGACAGGGGGACTCCACATTTGCATGGATTTCTATGACCTCAACTTAGCTTGCCCCAAAGATGACTTTCCTCTACTAGGCATTGACCAACTAGTTGATCTCACCACCGCCATGAGATGCTATCACTCATGGATGGTTTCTTGGGTTATAATCAAATATTACTCACTCCAGAAGATCAACAAAAAACTACCTTCATCACTCCTTGGGGACCTTTTGCTATTGAGTCATGCCTTTTGGCCTTAAAAATGCTGGTGCCACATATCAACGAGCCATGACTTATATCTTCCATGACATCATGCATCGTATATTGGAAGATTATGTAGATGACCTTCTTGCCAAATCTAAACATCGAGCCAAACACTGATAGTCCTTAAGGTCATCTTTGACCACCTCATCAAGTATTGTGTTCACCTTCAACCTAAGAAATGTGTCTTCGTGGTACTTTTAGGAAAACTCCTTGGTTTCATCATTTCTTTGCATGGCATAAAATTTGATCCTGCTAAAGTAAAGGCTATTCTAGAAATGCCTCCACCTACTAATCTCCATCAACTTCAAAGTTTGTAAGGTAAGTTGCAATCTATCCATTGGTTCATTTCACAACTTTCTCATTGCTCAACCATTTCATCATCTCCTCAAAAGGATGTCTCATTCAAATGGGATGATGAATGCCATAAAGCCTTTGACACCTTAAAATAATACCTTCTTCAACCACCGGTGCTCATTCCCCTAAAGATGACCAACCTTTTACCTATACATTTCTACTACTGACCATTCCTTAGGTGTCATGCTTGCTCATCGTGATGAGAAGCATAGGGAACAAGTAATTTATTACATAAGTCGTACACTTTTGGACTACGAAACTAGGTACACCCATGCTGAAAAACTTTGCTTAGCCTTAGTTTTTGTCGCCACTAAACTTCATCATTACCTACTCAACCACAAAACCTTTTTCATCACTAACACTGATCCCCTACATTACATGTATGCCAAACCCTACCAACATCAATGTGTTGACACTTGGCTCATGCTTCTCGTAAACTTGACCTCGAATTCATCCATCAAAAGTTTGTCAAAGGCAAAGCTATCGCTGACCAACTAGCAAACACACCTCTTTAGGAGATCAACCTCTAACTTTGATTTTCCAGATGAATCCATTTCTACCCTCTTTTGATGATACCACTTACTAGATGACCTTATTCTTTGATGGTTCCAAATGTCAACATGGAGGTGGTGCAGGTGTTATCCTCATTCCTCTTGATGGTGAACCTATGCCTTTATCTTTCAAACTAGATTTTGATTGCACTAACAACATCACCGAATATGAAGCACTCGTATTAGGCCTTCAAACCACCATCTCCCTAGATGTTAAATCAATTAATATCTTTGGTGATTCCCAACTAGTTGTAAACCAAGTCAATGGTATATACCAGTGTCGTAATGAAATACTCAAAGGTACAAATGTCACATCGACATACTTTTGACTACCTTTGACCATTACGAACTTTAAACCACCCACGTTCTACTAATAAATTTATGGATACCATGGCCTACCTGGATTCTCAGATACTCACTTCTCCGCCAACTCAAAATCTTTGTCACAATATAAAGGTTGTAATTACCCTCTTATTTACCTCGTGGGGTCAACTCTGTCGAACCATTGCACCTGACCCACGTGACCTTTGGTATAAGCAGTTTGTAGACTACCTTTCCCTTTCCATTCTACCTCCCGATCTCACTCATAATGGAAAATACACCTTTCTTAAAGTGTCTCTCACTATGTCATCATGGGTGGTCTTCTTTATAAATGTGGCTTCAACGGTATTCTCTTACGATGCCTTACAAGTTCTAAAATTCCTTACACCATCAAGGAAGTTCATGACGGAATTTGTGGAGGTCACTTTAGTGGTTAATTGTTGCTAAATGCATTCTTCACCTTGGCTATTATTGGCCAACCCTAAACCATGACTATTGTGACTATGTCAAACGTTGTGTGAAATGATAACAACATGCTAATCTTCATCACACACCTAGTCATGCCTTACAGGTCACATGAGACCTTTGGCCTTTCTCTCAATGGGGTTTGGATCTTGTTGGAGAGATCAATCCTCATTCTTCACAATGCCATCAATGGATTATAACCGCTACTAAATACTACACTAAATGGGTAGAAGCCATTCCCCTCATTTCTACAAAATTTGAGAAAATATGTGAATTCATCAACCACCACATCATTTGTCACTTTGGTGTTCCTCACCGCCTCATCATTGATAATGGAAAGCAATTCAAAAAAAAACCCTACAAAAGCTTTGTGAATGATTTTGGCATTCAAATCATTTCTCATCACCTTATTACCCAAAAAAAATGGCCAAGTAGAATCAACCAATAAAACCTTGAAAAAAATTCTTATGAAAGTAGTTGATGATACTAGGAAGGATTGACATACTGCACATTCCTTTCACCTTGTGGGCTTACCACACTAGTATTCACACTTAACTGCTGCCACACCTTTCTCTCTAGTCTATGGTACTGAGGCTATCTTTCTTCTTAAATTACATATTCCATCTCTCTCGCATCTCACTACAAGACATGCTCAATGATGATGACTTTCGCCAGGACCGTTTGGCACAACTTGAGTTGTTAGATGAGTGTTGTCTCAATGCTCTTGATCATCTCCAAATCTACCAAAAATGTATCAAACATGCCTATGACAAAATGTGTCCATGAATGAACCTTCTAGGTCAGGTGACCTCATCCTGAAAGGAAAATCAACATGTAACCAAAGAAGAAAAAGTAAATGGGGAAAATTTTCTCCTAATTGGCTTGGACCTATATCATTACTCATGCCTATGGATCAAGGTGCTTATCATTTATCTTCACTTGAAGGTAAACCCAAACTTGAGCCCCTCAATGCCTTGCATCTTAGACCATTTTATTGTTGAAATCAAGTCCTATATCACCTTTTGTCTATTGACCACTCATCCCTTGAGCACCATTCACCTTCCATGTTACCCATTTTGAGGATCAATGACTAAACAAGAATCATGTGATTACCCATCACCTTTCAGCCTTATCTTCAATATGAGTACCACGACTCTACTCATGGCATGATTCTCATGGATACTTTTCATCTTTTTCAAAGATGGAATCCCATGGTCATTCATCACTTGAAACCATCTCTTTCATAGTTAACCTCTGTGTGCTATGGTTTTGTCTTCTAAACAAGAACCTAATCTTCCTCTATAGTCTTGTCCATGACTTAAATATCCAAAAGAAAAATGGGATTCAAATCCTTGAGTCAAACTTCCAGCAAAAATATGAATCCCTCAAAAGGGACATCTCTTCTCTTATCTCGCCACTATAAATAGATTTCCCTCGAAGGAAAACTATATAAAGTCATTCCAAAAATACAAACAAAATGTTCAGAAGCTTCCCACATCAATCAACTTCACGAAGACCTCAAGGAGATAATATACTCATCCCATATAGACTTCCTACATCATCATTATATCAAAAACAAAAAAAAAATGAAGAAAATGATAACTTTTTGTCATGGACTTGCCTATTTTTGATCATGGGTTTCTTGCTAGGTAAACATGTTATCATACATTAAGTTACACTAAACCACCCATTTTCACCTCATTACCTTTTCACCCTAATTTCCTATTTTCTCAAGGGACTCACCGTAACTGTGACATTTCGTGATCATGTGACTTTCTTCACCCTTAGAATAGTCCATTATACAATGCCTTTAGGGTCTTACATTCATAAGCCCATCTTGGGTATGGTAGACTCATTAGGGTTCTTATCAATTAAGTGGCTCTTTTACCACCTCTTACCATTCACCTTCTTCATTACTTATTGATTACCTTATACAGGACCAGACCATCGACACCTACATTTTAAAAAATTTCCACTATCACCTAAGACTCAACCATGCCCATCACCTAACTCAACCATACCTATGACCTAGACTCAATCATGCCTAAAACCTCCCAACCCATTCCTTTAATTCCTCATATTCTTCCCTAGCTTATGGGAGAACTACATCTGCCTGAGGCCCTTTTCACCGGGGCTATGTAGGTAACACTTTAAGGGCATGGGCCCTTGAAGGTTAGCTTGACCACTCTTTACCCTAAACTATTTTCCCCCATTTTCCTATTCATATTCTATCTTAGTTTCCATTTTCTACAACACTAAGAAATTAATACAAACATCCATATCTACCATGTTACCACATCATAAAAACATCCAATCAATCATTCCACATTTCTATAATATCAATATTTTTAGAAATTTACACCATAACATACATATAACTCATCATTTATTTCCCATGTTACCAATAACTTGGAAATTAAATAAAAACTAAAAACATGATCAAACCATGCCTAAACCAACCTAACTCAACCATGCCTAAACTAACTTGAAACTGACTCCATCATGCCTAACCGACCTAACTCAACCATGCCTAAACCGACTTGACTCCATCATGCCTAAACCGACCTAACTCAACATGCCTATACCTCAACCATGCCTAAACCGACCTGACTCCATCATGCCTAAACCGACTGACTCCATCATGCCTAAACTAACTTGACTCCATCATGCCTAAACTGACTTGACTCCATCATGCCTAATCCACCTAGTTTCCACCCATATACATATAACAATGGAAATTAAAGCAACTACATCATCCATACCATAAATCCCATCATCTATACCAATGAAAGTCTGCACATCAATACAAATGTACACCGATACAAATACATAAAATTATCTCAAAACTCTCATATACAACCTCACCATCTTTGGCACGCAGTCGGTATATGATCAAAAATCTCAAAACCTCTCATGTACAACCTCACCATCATCGGCACGTAGGCCATATATATAAAAAATAATAAACAAAGTGATGACATCAATCATCGGCCCATCTGATGTCCAGCCGATCTCATCTGTCTCCTCCTCCTCTCTCCTCCATCTCGGTGCCCTACCATCATCTCTCTGCCCTCTATGGGTCTAGCCCTCACCTCTTCCTAACCTAGAGTGGGTCAGCCTCTCATGAGCTAGTGGCCTCTCCCTGACCCTATCTCTGGGATCACCAACCCCCTGTACTCTCTGCACTATGTGTGTGAGATCTCGTCCTCTCACTCAGGCTTGCTGTACCCTGTACTCCGCATAGGAAGGGACGTCTATCCCAACAACAATCAAATGATCCTGGTAGTACCTGGCCTCATTCAGGGCATCCTGAATCTATCCATCAACATGCTATTTGGGTGGTGCCATGGGTCTCATAGCAACCTCTACAAGCTCTTCCCTACTACTGGTGGCCTCGGCCCCTATACCTATGAACCCTACCTCCTCTCTGTACCATGGGACCCTATCTCCACTGATGCTCGATGCTATGATGGGACCCTATCCCTGAGCCTGAGGTGCTACCTGTGCTATGACCTGGCTAAAGGTCACAATCTACGTATGTGTAGTGGCCAACTGGCCTTGTAAACCTGCTACCTACGCTATAGGGAGGCCACATGTCCCCCATCTCCATCTCCACCCTATGTGGGTTCTTATCCTTGTGTAACCTGGGCTTGAGGGGTTACCTACCTATGCCTGTAATGTGGCAACTTGTGCCTCATATCCTGTCAGCTGACCTTGGACTACTCCTAGCTATGTCAAAAGGGTAGCCACCTACCCATGTAATGTGTCCCTCGAATAATAACTATGGGGCTAGATCAGGCTTCTACTTGACCTTGGTGGTGTGCTGCCCATAGTGTGCTTCCCACCACTACCTATATCTATCTATAACTCCAATGTCATCAATCCACCGGTCCACCGCCTACTCCTCCTCCCCTCAGTCGACACCATCGGCTATGGTGAGGCATAGAGGCATAGGCCTCTCCATGTCGTCTCTCTCTATACTGAGGGAATGGTGGAGGCACATCTGAGGTAGCCCAAAATGCCATCTGACCCTATCCACGGGTATCATCTCGCATGCTCTCGACAATGGCCCTCTATCCATCTGAGTAGCTACAACTCATCTAACTCTACTGCCATCTACCTATAGGAAGGGAAGCCAACATATGGCCTCCAAATAATGTCCACTCCAGACAACCCCTCTAGTATATGCCTATAGTATGCTACATCATGTGTAGCCTTGAAAGCCCTACACTCTCCAACAATAGGAACCCAATGCTTGTAGCCAACTCAAACCAAGCCCACATCGAATGCATCTGGTTGAGGCATACCAATTAGACCCACACACATACGATGTGCTTGTATGCCCAATAGTGGAGAAGAAAGGTGCAACACAAACTGAACCTCCGAAGCCTCCCATAGGCCCATAGCTCCTATATATAACTACACTAAGTATGTTGGTGCCCAAGAAAATGAGTCCTCTCCTCCATCATGTCATGGATAACCCCATCAATTCCACCCATGGGAATCTCCCACCCTCCACATCTAGCAGCACAAAACAACACACTACCTCCATAATCAGGACAACTAACCTCATCTCCTCAGGATGGGCCATACATATCTCCATAACTCAGGCTCATGCTATGGAACCTCATCTCCACCATCCCTCTCCAAACACCATCAACATCAGCTCCTATGATTCCTTTGAAGAAATAGAATACACATTTTCTCCCACTATGGGTAATCACAGATCTTGTAAACGTCCTCTAAGGTGACTGTGATCTCACCCATCGGTAGATGAAATGTGTTGGTCATTGAATCCCATCTATCGATGAGTGTGACCATCAATATCAGATCCCAAACTATGTTCCTATAGCATCGACCCCAATCAGTCCGACATCATCATGTGCCTCCTCCTCTCAGTCAGTCACACTCGATCGTACCTAGTAAAAGAGGTGGTACTCTATCTCTCTCATCCGCAACTAGTCCCTAGCCTACACCCAACAAATCACAACATTGTTAAACCTTGACCATACCCAACATCACTCGTAACCAACCACCCTACTCCCAAGACCCTTACTACTTATTACCCTATGTGAGCATATTACCCTACCCATCCTCACTACACCTATCGTTATATCCCATTACCTACCTTTCCCTCCCACCCTATCCCACTTATTGACCTATTTCCCTCTAGAGCCAACCGACATCGGTCCCTATTGACCGACATCGGTCCATCATCACCGGCATCGATCACCTCATACTTTACCAATGCGACCAATGCCAATTGATGTTGGAAAACCTTGACCGATGTCACCATCATTTTCACACACTATCCAAACCCACAAACCCCCTCCCCCATTTCTCAAAATTTGACCATACTTGACCTAAATACCTACCCTATCCTACCCAAACCTCCACTACCTTTCTCCCTACCCCTATTTAACCCACATTGGACTTCCTACCCTTCCCATTTCATCAATTTTACTTCCAAATTCAAATTTAATTCCTACCCAAAACCATTTCTACCCAAACCAATTTCTACAAACTATTTCAACTAACAAGCATAGAATTGGATCGAATCCTACCTCATCATGGTGTTGTCTGCGTGGTGGTACATCTATCCATCATGCCGGTGGTCCACCCAAACCCTCTCCCACCTCTGCCATGCCAAAATCCACTCCTCACCTCCAACCAATCAAATCAATCACACCACTCTCATGGACCCGTCTACTAGCTCCTCTCACCAACTCGTAATCTCCACCTCAACTGATACAATGCCTTGTCCTTCTCTCTAGGAAAAGTGCTACAAGGTCAAATGAATCTGTCATTTTCTCAAAAGTCACAACACAACAATGATTCCATAAAATACAGAATTTTTATTTTATAAACCCAAATCGACTTGACTAATGTCGGTCATATTTGTGCCCTAGACAACCGACGTTGGTCACCCTATAACCAACATCGGTCAACCCTTATAGCTATTTTCCTTACTAAGCTTCCTTTTACCTACACCCATTAGTGCTCACACACCTTTTATCATTATAGACACCTATTGAACCATACCTACAAGCCCAAACTACCCCTACATTTCCTTAGTTGCATCTTGGGATTTGTTATTTTACCTATACTTGGCCTTACCCATGCATGACCTATTTGTCCTAACCCTGACCTACTTGGTGTGACCATTGACCTTATGTACTCGTTATACCTTGCAATGTTATTACCTATGTTGTTTTAGCCTAACAACCATACCTTGCCTATTTTCATGTGCCATTTATCTTGACCAAACCTTTGGTGTACCGAACATACCTAAACATTCCTACACCTAACCTATGTTGTGTTTCTAGACCATATCCTATACCTTGGATACCTAAATCACTTCACCCTTGTTTGGATAAACCTATCGACCTTAGATGATGTAGAGTTTGCAAGCTCTTCAACCTGGTACCACATTTGTAATCTATACATGTGCGTGCATTTGATTTTCATTACCCATTACCCGATTTTGGACCCTAGCCTATTACCTATTACCCAAGTTGACCACTACCCTTCCCCACCTACCTTCACTTCCACCAACTACACATTTATCAACCACTCACCGATTTTGTATTACACCTCATCAGTGCCTAGGTTTGAGGGGGATCACCTTCACCCACACATGGGGCAACCACTTCTTTTTTTGTCAGCATCACTTACCAATACAAGCTACGTGACAAAAAGGGGGAAAAATGTAGACACCAAATTTAGGTCACACTCCCTTCACCCCATGTATATTAATTTAATTACCCATAATTAAATTAATGCCCATGCTCACAATATTCATTATTTAATTACCTTAATTAAACTAATTTCCACCTCACCTAGACACCTCACCCCACCACCTCACCTAGACACCTCATCATAAACCTATTCTTAGCATGTTTCCCTTTTACTAGGACTCAATATCCACTCACCATAACTAACTAAGACTTAGTCCTACCTACCTTAATTAACTAAGACTTAGTTCAACCCTAAAATCACATGCCTATTCTTCCTCTAACCACATTCCCACTTATCTAAGCACAACATTCCATTTTGATCCATGAGAATGGATAGAGCTGGCCAAAAAAAGATTGCCAAGATATGTCATTTTTAGTAAACCTAGGATTTCCCACTTAACTAATGACATCTCCAATCAACCTAAAAACCAAACACCGGTCACCTAAACCATTTTCAGGTTACCATATATCCATTTTGGTAACCTTGTTTGAGAGGTTGGAAGAATTATTTGAGTTTTGGAGAAGAGAGATCTGCATGCAAGCATGCACCAGAGCACTCCTGCACATCTAGACATCTAAACCAACAACCAAGCATTGATATGAAAGGAAAGTATTCACGGTAACATTTCTAGGAAGCATAACCATGGAAATGACTACCACTGGTTCCATGGATCAACCATCACCTCCATCCAACCACCAGGTTTGCAAACACCAATAAGTACATTTGGATCTGCACCTTCCCATATTTATTTAGATTATTTCTTCATCTCTATTTGGGAGTTCTAATCTCTTTACATCCCATCACCTCTCACCTCCCTGTCAATCCCTTTACCTAACCACCTACAACCTCCCACCTCCCATACCTGAATCTAGGAACCTCTGATTACCCCCAACACTGATCATCTACCTCACCATTATCTATCCATTCTCTAGGAAATCCTAGAGAATCACCAAAACCCACCTTCACTAAGTTTATATCATCCCAACCCTACCGATGCTGGTTAACCCAAACCATTCGTTAGTTTCCTCTCAACCAACATCACTCATACCATACCGACGTTGGTCTCTGTGTCTGGAAAACCTTCCTGTAACAACAACCTCATACCTTTCATCCAAACAACCCAAATCACCTAAAGCTTGACCTTGACCTGTCCCAACCACTTTATTTACCTGTCTGACTTCCATATTTGATCATAACCTAGCATGTTAGATTAGATTTGTTTATTGTACTTGAATGAGATACCTAAATCATATCAACTATAGTAGGACATTATTGGTTTACATCATTTCTTGCATTAAGTTGTTTTAAATAGTGGATTGACAACCATCTAGGAAGTACTACACTTCCCGGATCTAGCATATGCTAGGCAGTCCACTGACATATATCATTTAATATTCCTTTTGTGGTCTTATTTTTATTCGCAGTAGTTCCTCCTAGAAAAAAGGAAGTTCTCGCAATCAACATTAGATCAAGAAATCAGAACGCGTGCACTCTACCTTCCACCTTCACTCACATGTATTCCTCCTCACCCTTACCTTATCTATTTTTGGGAAGTAAGGGATTAGTGACCTTAAATTAAAACAAAGTGAATACTTTAATGAGAGAAATGAAGAAATATTGAGGATTTCGACAATGCAATAAAATGATTATGAAGTATGACAACGTAAGATGATAGGATAAAAAATGGAAGACATCGTAAATCAACAAAGTGGATGCAAAAGCGACAAATTAAAAGTGAGGAATTCTTAGAGTTCAAAAAAATAATGTTTAACTTAAGACTTACGATGATGAAAGATCAAGGTGATCAAGAGAGTACTTGACTGTGATAAAGTGAGTATCGCAATGTCAAGACTTCGATGAAAATGAAAGTTCTTAAGTGTGAATATGGATGTCCAAAACCCAAGACTTAGACACATGTACAAAGTGACAAGATGAATGAGAAAGAAACTTGAATAATGAAAGGGAAACACAAGCGTGTAACATGTGAGAAAAATGAAAAGTGGTGAAGTGAAAGTTGTGGCCTCTATCTTAGATTGGCTTGGACAAGGCGTGGCTTCCTAGGTTGCTCTCTCAACTAGGTGTCAGAAGTATATCTGAGTGACCGTGACGCTATTGCTAGCTGACAACTTTACTTTACCCCTTTGAAACCCTGAGTAAAGACCTTTCTCAGAATGAATTGCACTAGGGTCGCCACTAAGGATATCTCGTGACTCTAACTCACAAAGGCTTTACTAGTCATGTAGGAGAAAAGGTTCCCGTTTCGTCCACCAATTCCCTCAAGGTGTGGACTACTTTAGGGTTCCTAAAACCACCCCATTTTTTATAGCTTAAGGCTTATGCCAAGGGGGTTATGTTCTAGTTAAGCGGTCGAGCCGTAGCTCTTAACCAAACCTACAAATACAGTGTTTTGAATGTGGTTTTTTTATCTTTTGATTTTAATGTGGTTTGGTTGAACTCCTTTGACAACCTGCAGTTAGTAGTTTTTGAATGTTTTATCCACCTTGTGAGAGCGGGTCCTGTAAAAAGATTAGAAAGTTTTACTTGAGGTAGGTAGAGGATAAACCAAAAGAAGCAAGTTCACGTTTTTGATTTCCAAGATCGCTTAAAAAGCGTGAGGAAAGAGCATACACATAAAACAAGCTTTGATTTTAAAAAAATTAATTCCCAAAATAAATAGAAACCATCATGTTTTTGATTTCGAGATCACTTTTAAAGTGTGAGGAAAGAGCATATGCGTGAGGTTGTTACGTTAAAAAAGAATTAAAGTTAAAAAACTACAATTTTTTTATTTTTATTTAAAAAATGAAGTGTTAAGAGAAATGAAACCATAATTTTTCTATAAGTCCAAATCAAAAATTATTTTTCCATTGCATAGATATTTTCAATATCTTTCCATTAAAAAAATGAAGTCATTCTGAGTTTGGGAGAAAAAGTTATGGCTTCGGAAGATGGGCTACGATAACACTCTTAGTGAAAAATTTGAACGTGAGAAAATGCCCTAAGAATTTGGTTTTTTTGGTTTTTCGACTTCGTACTTCACTTGATAAACTAAAATTCGACAACATGGTTAAAAAGAATAATAAACATAAAAAGAGTTAGATCACAAAATAATTAACTAAAATGAAAGAAAGAAATGTGGGGAGTCCCACCGGCCTCGCTAAAATGTATGCAAAGACAAAAACTATAGTAATGAAAGATACACAAATAATAATGCAAACCTTCCCCGTAATCCTTTAAATACAAACCTCAGTAGGGTTGTGGAGACTTTGTCTGTGGAACCTTATAAATGGATGTGGGTGCTCTTGAATATTATCTAAATGTGAGTGCAAATGCTACAAACACAGATACTTTGGAAAGCTTGAGATTGCAAATTGACAAAGTTTATTTGCAAACAATTCAGAGGATTTGTAAGAGAGTAAGCTTACAATTTATAGAAGCAAAAGTGGTTGGAATTTGGTTGAACATAGTTGAATGCACATGCTAAAAATAACATTGGAGGAAGTTACAGTAGTGTCGGGGCATTTAGGGGCAATAATAGATTTAATTGCAGAAGTTACATCCGGGAAGGTGGTTGTATGTGCAATTCAATTGCCCCCACCTTTCTAGGATTTTAGAAGTGTAGTTAACTAGGATGAGGATGTGGAGTACAAGTGGAGTCCAAGTGGTTATTGACTGAAATAGGTGGAATTAAATAACTAAATTTAATTAGTATTTAATTGTGAGGAGATAATTAACTATTTAAATAAATAAATGTTTAATTATATTAGCTAGAAGGTGTTAGGAATTAATTTAATTAATTCCAAGAGGATGTTATAATTAAATTAATTTAATTGTAAGGAGATAATTAATCATTTAAATAATTAAATGTTTAATTATATTAGCTAAGAGGGTGTAGGAATTAATTTAATTAATTTTAAAGGCATAATAGAATTAAATTATTTAATTCTAATGGGTAGGAATATAGCTTAGGTAATAGAATTAATTTTAATTAATTCTAAAGGGGAATATTTGAATGATGGAATTAATTTAATTAATTCCAAAGGGGTGTATTGTGGCGAGATAGAATTAATTTAATTAATTCTAATTAGATAGAAGCAGGATAGAGTGTGTATGTATTTTTAGGGTGTCTACAATTCTCACCTACCTTGGTGTGGAATATTCTTATATTCACCTTGTTACCTTCGAGACACATACCATGTTGAATTAATCGACTATTAAGATCAACATTCACACTCAGGATGACCCACACATTCTAAAGATAGGTCAATCTTTAGATGTTGTTGAATATGAAGAATTCACCACTTTCCTTTTTGATCATAAAGAACACTTTTTCTTGGTCTTACACCGATATTCCCAGTATTGACCCAAATATCGTAGTCCATAATATCGTAACCATTCTTGATGCTAAACCCGTGAAACGAAGCTGCAAAAATGCATCCTCACATTTCCCTTCTTGTGAAATAAGAACTCCAATATCTCCTTTATGTTTCCTTCATTCTACCCATTAATTATCCCCAATGGATCTCTAACATCGTTCCTATCACCAAAGCGATAGGGGACTCCGTATTTTCACGGATTTCCGCAACCTTAACCTAGCTTACCCCAAGGACGAATTTCCTCTACCTAGTATTGACTAACTAGTTGATCTCACCACCGGCCATGAGATGTTATCACTCATGGACGGTTTCCTGGGTTATAAGCAAATATTACTCACCCCGGAAGATCAACACAAAACTACCTTCATCACTCCTTATGGGACCTTCTGCAATTGTGTCATGCCCTTTGGCCTTAAAAACAATGGTGCCACATATCATCAACATATGAATTATATATTTCACGACATGATACATAACATATTGGAAGATTATGTCAATGATCTTCTTGCCAAATCCAATCAATGGGCCGACACTTTGCAGTCCTTAAGGTCATCTTTGACCATCTCATCAAATATTGCATTTTCCTTCAACCTAAGAAGCGTGTCTTCGCTATTCTCTCAAGAAATATCCTTGGTTTCATCGTTTATTACGTGGTATTGAAGTTGATCCTACTAAAATGAAGGCCATTCTTGAGATACCTCCACCTACTAACCTTTGACAACTTTGTAGTTTGCAAGGAAAGTTGCAATCTATTCGTCGCTTTATTTCTTAGCTTTCACCACTTCCATCCATTTCATCATCTTCTAAAAAAGGAAGTCTCCTTCAAATGGGATGATAAATTCCACAAATATTGCAATGCATTAAAGGAATACCTACTTCAACCACTTGTGCTCATCCCATCAAGGACAACGAACCCTTTTACCTCTATATTTTTCCACGTACTATTGCTTGGGTGCCATGCTCTCTCATTGCGATGAGCAACATAGGGATCAGGTGGTTTATTATATAATTCATACTCTTTTAGACTATGAGACTAGATATACTCATGCTAAAAACTTTACCTCACCCTAGTCTTCGATGCCACCAAACTTTGCCATTACTTACTCAATCACAAAACCTTCGTCACCAATACTCGACCCCTTACACTACATGTACCTTAAGCCTTACCAACATCAACGTGTTGCACGTTGGCTCATGCTTCTTGCAGACCTAGATCTTGAATTCATCCATCAAAATTCTATTAAAGGACAAACCATTTCCGACCAACTTGCATAGATGCACCTCTTTCCGGAAATCAATCTTCTAACTTTGATTTCCCTGATGAATCCATTACTACCCTCTCCCTTGATAAAACTATTTATTAGATGACCTTTATTTTCAATGATTCTAAATGTCAATGTGGGGCTGGTGTAGGGGTCATTCTCATTCCTCTTTACAAAGGTGAGCCTATGTCTTTATCTTTCAAATTGGATTTCATTTGCACTAATAACATTTCCAAATATGAAGAACTCGTGTTAGGTCTTAAAATCGCCATAGCCTTAAATGTTAAATCCATTAATATCTTTGGTGACTCCCAACTAGTAATGAACCAAGTCAATGGTTTATACCAGTGTCGTAACGAGGTACTTCAAGTATAAACTTCACGCCGACATATTTGTGATCGCCTTTGATCATTATGAGCTTCAAACCACTCCATGCAACACTAACAAATTCATAGATACCACGACCTACCTTGCTTCTCAAATACTTGCTTCTCCTTCCCACTCAAAAATATTTGTCACATTAAAAAAGTTGTAATCATCCTCTTATTTATTTCAAGATGTTAACTTTGTAGGAAGAATTAAAATTGATCCACGTGACATTTGGTATAAGCATTTGTCAATTATCTTTCCCTCTCAATTCTACCTCCGGAACTCACTTGCAATGGACAACGAGCCTTCCTCAAAAGTGTCTCTCACTATGTCATCATGGGGGGTCTTCTTTACAAACGTGGATTTGATAGTATCCTCCTACGATGCCTTACAAGTTTTGAAATCCTATACACCATTAAGGAAGTTCATGATGGGATTTGTAGTGATCATTTCGGTGGGCTAGTTTTCACTAAGTACATCCTTCGCCTCGGCTACTCATCGCCAACCTTAAACTAAGACTACCGTGACTATGTTAAAAGTTGTGTGAAATGTCTGCAACACACTAATCTTCACCACACCCCTAGTCACACCTTACAGGACTCCATAGAACTTTGGCCTTTCTCCCAATGGGGTTTGGATCTTGTTGGAGAGATTAACCCTAATTATTCTCAATGTCATCAATGGATCATCACCGTAATCGAATATTACACTAAATGGGTGGAAGCCATACCTCTCATTTCTACCAAAGCTAAGAAAATTTGTGAATTCATTAACCATCACATCATTTGTCACTTTAGTGTTCCTCACCGCCTCATCAATGATAATAGAAAACAATTCAAAACAAAACCCTATGTAAACTCTATGACACCTTTGACATTCAACTTAGTTTTTCTTCACCTTATTACCCTCAAACAAATGGTCAAGCCGAATTGACTAACAAAACTCTTAATAAAATTCTTATGAAAGTAGTCGATGATATTGGTAAGGATTGGCACATGCACATTCCTTTTGCCTTATGGGCTTATCACACTAGTATTCATACCTCCACCACTGCTACACCTTTCTCTTTGGTCTATAGTACAGAGGCTTTCTTGCCTCTTGAAGTAAAAATTCCATCTCTTCATATCTCACTCAAAGACATGCTTAATGATGATGAATTTCACCAAGACCGTTTGGCCCAACTTGAGCTTCTAGATGAATGTCATTTAAATGCTCTCGATCACCTTCAAATCTACCAAAAATGTATCAAATGTGCCTATGAAAAACATGTCCATGAATTAACCTTCAAGGTCACTATCTTTTCCGAAGGAAAATCAACATGTAATCAAAGCCGAGAAAAGTAAACGGGTAAGTTTTCTCTTAATTGCTTAGACCCTATATCATCACTCATACTATAGATCAAGTGATTATCATTTATCTTCTATCAAAGGTAAACCCGAGTTTGAGCCCCTCAATGCCTTGCATCTTCAACCATTTTATTGTTAAATCAAGTACTATATCACCTTTTTTTTTGTTATACACTCATCCTCGAGGAACCATTCCTTTCATTTAACTCTTTTAAGGACTAATGACTACTCTTTTTTGTTATATTAAGTATGCTCATCATGGTTATTGCCACTTATGGAGTCTTTTTGCCTCGTATACTATTTTCCCCTTTACTTACTTCTTGATTTTTATACACATGACAAGACCTTCAACATTTAGTTTCTGGGATTTCTTCTCCTTTCACCTACCTCAACATTTCTCATCTATTATCATCAAGTCATTTTAAACACTCAACCATGCCTAAACCGACCAACCTATCCATCTACTTTATCATATTCTTCCCTACCCTATGGAGAAATACATCGGCCTGAGGCCCCTTTTCTGGGGCTATGTAGGTAGCACTCCGAGGGCATGGGGCCCTTGGAGGTTAGCTTGGCCACTCTTTCCCTTGACCATTTCCCCCTTTTTACACACACATCATAACCTAGTTAGTTTCCATCCACACAATAACTTGGAAATTAATGTATAACCAAACACACATCATTTCATCATACTTACCATGCTACAAAATCAACCACATCATAATCATCTTCCATTTCCATGATATCAATTACTTGGAAATTTAACCAAACCAAATCTACAACACATAATTTCCATAAAAATAGTAACTTGGAAATTTTTGACTCAACTATGCATAAAAACCAACTAACTTCCATGACACCACTATATTGACAATCCACTATGACTCTACCATGCGTAACTATGACTCAACCATGCCTAACACAACCTAATTTCCATCACAACAACACTTAGACATTTCTGAATCCATCATGCCTAAACCTTCTAAATTCATACTGACTCTATCATGCCTACATCTAACTCAACCATGCCTAACTCACCTAGTTGTTGGGATTAGCACATGGTTGTCCTGACAATATATCGAGATCTAAGCATACATGAATAAAAAGTAGATATTCTACTGGAAGAAATATACAAAACGAGAGATATAAATCAACACCAGATTTAACGTGGTACACCCATATATAAAGTGGGCTACATCCACCAAGAAACAAGCCAATATATTATCCCAATCTTTGAGAAGATATACAATCATCCACACCTCTCATGATGTACAATAATTTCTTTCTCTCAAGATTCTCCTTCTTCTCCAAGAATTCTCTCTCACAATTATTTTCACAATAATAATTAACTCTCTCTTCTAACCCTAGCTTTCTATCTTATAAATACCTTATACAAACTTAGGGCACTTAGCCATGCAATTACAATCAATATATTTACTTTAATACTAAAATTAGATCTAATTCCGTGAGTTAAATAAAACACTCACGCATAGGTAACCGATGCCGGTTAGCCCTAACCAATGATGGTTCCTACTTACATGACCAATGCTGATCATGGTGACCGATGTCAATCCCTTCATAATCAATGTTAGTTATTGTGTTTTCCAACAAGTTGATATAGCATGCTAAACTGAAGTAATTGAGCTCCACATCTCAACACTAGTTCCCATAACCTACAAATAAAACCTACAACATCCATCAAGTTAAGTTTCCATAATAACAATACAATGGAAATAAAACCAAGTACATCATCAGTCCAATATCATAATCAACTATATAAGGGGAGTGTTTGTGTATATAAGTTGCAAATGATAACAATATCTCAAAAATCTCATGTACAATCTAACATATTTGGCATGCATGCCATATATGTATGAAAATCAAAATACAATATCACCTATCATCATGCCTCACCCCCATTTAGGGCCCTTGCATCAACTATCACATGCACCCTTAGTTGGTCCTATCATCCTCCCGCTAATCATTTTACCACCCTTGTCTGGTTATGGCCTCCGTGAAATTGTCACCTGCCTCTCGTCATGTCTATGAGATCCATGGATACATGCGGTGCTAGTATTGCGGGTCCATGTACTAGTCCTCTAACTAGCTACCTATTGGGCCCTATGTTTGGCATATGATATAACCTCAATATTAGCATTTGTTATCTTGTCTTGATAATAGAGGGCCTTTTTCGGTGGCATCCCCGAACCTTTCCATGGATATTGTTTGAGGTGACGCCGTTCTTATGGATCCAACCCCGTGAACCCTACCCTAATAATAATGGCCCATGTCCCCCTGTACCACTGGCCCCTATCCTTTTCCCCTATACCAAGGGACCCTATCCTGGTGCTAGTGCCTATATAACAGACCCTATCTTGGTGCCTAAGATGGTGCCTACACTGGTGCATGTGCAACTATCTTTGCCTATAATGTCGTGACTTGTGCATGGGATGCTATTAACTGACCCTATTAACTTGTAACCTAAGCCTGTAGAGCTGCTACTTGTCCTTTGTCCCTGCTGGGATCTTATGTAGGAGTTTGAGCCTACGCGTGGGCTAGTTGCCCCTATAAAGATGTCACTTGTCCTGTCAAGGTGGTTACTCGTGCCTATGCCTATGTCAACTACACCCCTAAAGCCATCACCTTCCCCATAGCATCCCTATGAACTAGCATAATAGTCAAGTTTGGCTAACTTGGTCGTGGCGTAACACCTATAGCTAGGCTTCCCACCAACATATGTAACCATTTATCACACCTGTGTCATCTATCCTCCTATTCGTCCACCTACTCCTTCTTCCCTACTTGCTTTATCGATGTGTTGGAGATAATAGTATCTCCACACTCGTCTCTACGATACCGAGGGAATAATGGGGGCACATCCTACTACGCTTTGAACTAGTGTAGGAATTTATCTATTGGAATCATCTTGTGCTCACCGATACACCTCCCATGTATCCATTTAAGTAATTTTAGGCCCTACAAGTCATGCACTATACCTCTATAAGTAGGAAACCCCACATATGGTCACCATACTATATCCATCATGTATAACCCTCCAACTGTCATCTATAGTAGGTCACATCATGTGTTGTCTCCTCTACTTAGGGATGTGCTCCTACTACCACCCATCTCTTGTAGCCTACTCTCATCCCACCATGATGCCAATATGCTATCGGTAGTCCCTGTGGGTGCATAATCACTATGTGCTCATACACCCAACAATGCAATAGATACGTACAATAGATGCCATATCGTTGCATCCTCTAATAGGCCCAAAAATCCCTATAAAGATGCACTAGATATGCAGGAGCCTATGCAAAATAAACCCACTCCTCAATTATATCCTCGTAAGCCTCGCATCAATGCTCGGGAAATCTGCCACTCTCAGAGTCAAGAAGTGCATAACATCGAATTGTCACCATCATCGCATTTTAACCGGATATCCTGCGGGATGTGTAGTGTACATAGCTCCATAAACAATACTAGGATTTTTCTCTACCAAGTCACCCACTACCTCCCCAAACATTGCAACCATCAGATCCATCACCTCATCTGATGAAATATGATATATAGACTCTCCCGCAATTAGTAATCATAGAATCCTATACACGTCCTCCAACATGATAGTCATCTTGTCCAAAGTGGGTAGATGAAAAGTATTGGTCACTGCATCCCATCTATCAATGAGTGTGACCATCAAACTATGATCTCAAATGATATGCCCGTATCACTACATACCCATAAGCCTCACATCTTGTATGTGCTCCCACTCATCTTCGTGACAGCACCGGCTCGTATCCGCACTAACAATGGTGGTACCCTATCATGCATAGTTAGCTGGTGATGTGCCTACATCCATCCCAATCAATAGTGTCAAGTACTTACCTATTTTACTCATCTCTTCGCTCCTACCTAGTCCCATCCAACACACATTGTTTCCCTACCTACCTATCCATTTCCTACCTATTACAGTTGAGTTATCATATATTTTATGTAGCCTCAACACTCCCCCACATTCTATTCCTTCATTTTCTTTCCTTAGTATTTGACACACAATTCACTTCCACCCACCTAGTTCTTCCTTACCTTCACCTTAACCCCACATAATTCTATATTTCTATACTCCTCATCTCTCTACTTTTACCCCATTACCTAACCATTTACCCAACCATATTATTTTCCCATATTTTTGCCTTCTAAACCTTCTCGTTTAAGACCTGGTCAATTTTTACACGATGATTGGCATTAGCCACTTTGATCGATCTTGGTCACCCATTTTACCCATTGACGCCGATAAGCATATCGACGTTAGCCAAGGCCCGATCGGCATTGGTCATTGGTTTGGCCCCAAAGCTGAACCCCACGCCCCAAACTTTGAAAGTTTTGAAAAAACAACCTAAAATCTACCCAAAACCCACCTAAATCCCACCCATTTCCATTTTACAACCTATTTAACCTACATTTCACCCTCCCCATACCCAATTTCATTCCTTTTTACTAAAATTTCAAATTTCAAATTCAAACCCCCATTTCTTCATTTTTACCTCAAACTATAATAAAAAACAACCAGAGAGGATTGACTTCTACCTCTACACGGCGCTTCTTCCTCGGTGGATCTCCAGGTCTCGATCCGGAGGTCCTCCAACACCTTCTCCTACCTCAGCCATGATTGAATCACACTCTCTTCACCTTCTCCTACCTAACTCCTCTAACCACTCTTTACCTCCACCCAAGTCTAAAAATATACTCGTCCTTTTCTCCCATGTCAAAAGCCCAAATCCATCCTCTCTATTGTCATTTTCCTTAAATAGAAATACATAAATGAACTTTTCAAAATGTGGGTTTTGTGTTTTATTACCAAATTTGACTGATCGACATATGTCGAATCCCTAATTGACCGATGTCAATTTTTCTACATCGGTATTGGTTTACCTTGACCGTATCGGTCATCATACCTAAACCCATTTTTCCTAACTTCACCAAATTTGATTTCCTACTATAGTTTTTATTACTACCCCACCCTTACCCAAGCCCTTGTGGTTCACCCTATCATGTTATTACCTAATACACGACCTTTGTTTCATTTGGGGCAAATTTTTGCCTATACCGCGACTTACCCACAACTTTACCTATGACCTTACCTCTTGACCTCAACCAAAACCCACCCATGGACACTCAAATTTTCTTACACACTATACCTTACAATGACATTACTTGTGTTTTTTTCCTACTTTCCTTACCTTGCCTAATGCCATTTCGTTTCTCCCAACCAAACCCTTTGGTTATTTGGAACACACCTCAAGCCCATTCTTGCACCTATCCTAGTTGTGTTTCAGGACCATATCCTATACCCTGATACCTGGATCACATCAACCTTGTTTGGGTAATCCTATTGACCTTTGATAAAGAAGAGTTTGTGAGCTTTTACGCCTAGTGCCTTATCGCATTCTATACATGTGCATGTGTTTGAATTCCCCCGTATATTACCCACACCTTTACCATTTTTGCCTACCCACCAACCACCCCTTTTTTTGATCACTTATCTTTTATCAAACCACTCACTGAATCAACATACCATTTCATCAATTCTTGGTTTGAGGGGGATCACCTCCACCCATACTTGGGGCAACCTAACCTTCACTCATACCTAGAGCAACGACCTTCTATTTTTTTCAGCATCGCTTATCAATACAAGCTATGTGACAAAAGGGGCAAATGTAGACACCAAATTTAGGTCATACTCCCTTCGATCCCTTTCAATTAATCAATGTAACGCATGCACCTAGCCATAGTCCCCTTCCACACCTTGATATTAATTTAATCACTTACAATTGAATTAATATTCATCCTCACGTTATTAATTAATTTAATTATTTTAATTAAGTTAATTTAGTCCTCACACATCCACCTCATCAGACACCTCACCCTAGACCCATTCTAAGGGAATTTAACTCATAGTGACCAAGTCATCACTCTTAGCATTGAGTCATCACTTCCAGTGTTGAGTCACCACTTGACCTAACTAATCGAGATTTCTTCTCAAATGTAGTTGGACTTCTTCTATGGCTTTCCTACCTTTTCTAATGAGAAATCCACTTTCCTAAGTGAAATCAACTTGGAAAACATGCCAAATCTGGGAAGATCTTCCTATTTTTGGTAAAAGGGACTAATTCACCCTAATTGACACTGATTTTCCTTGGCACATTGGTTACCTAACCACCATCGGTCACTTTATATACATTTTCACAACTCTTTACATGGGTTGGTCATTCAATTATTGGAGCCTTTTTGCATTCAAGCTCAAATCTTCAAGCCCTCTTGCATCTTGATGATGAACACACAACCACAATACAAGACAAGTAGCTAGTTCTCCTTCCAAAACATTGGAATAATCATAGGAGCACACACGCTTCACTTCCATGGCATTGGACACAAACATCTCTTCTTCGATCAACCACCAACCACCTCCACTCATAGGATTTGCAACATACCAAGTAAGTATTGTGATTTTATCATTTGTGCTTATTCAAGTGTAGATCTTTCATTTATTTTTGTATTTCATTCCTTCTATTACCCGTATATCACCTTCTTCCCACTAACCCACTATTCAACCATCCCAAGCCTTTACACCCTTTCCAACCTCCTTTTTAGCATACTTGAGTCTTCTTAACAATATCATGACCTTATCAACACCACCTTCACTCTCTATGTAATCACAAGAGAGGTCCAAATTCTTGTTTTTAATATTTGAACCAAATTTCCCCTACGACACTCGGGTTAGCCAACCGGTGTTGGTCTATCTCCTATACCGACATCGGTCGAACAAGCGATACCATTCTCTCGAGGCTGACAATTTTTTCTATAAAAAGAGTTAACAACTTCCCCAAAACAACCCAAAACCTTGCCTAATTTCACTAGACCTCACCTACAGCCTCTGCTACACTTGCAGACCCAAACTAGCCTATTAATCATCCAAATTTAATTCTAACCATTGATTGTTGAGTTAAATTCACTTATTATATGTTAATAAGATATACCTAAATCTTATCAACTATAATAGGAACTATTATTTCTTACATTAAGTTGTATTAAATAGAGGATTGATACATTTGAGGAAGTGTCTCACTTCCCGGATCTAGCCTTGCTAGATAGTCCTCTGACTCTTACTATTTAATACTATTTGGTGCTCTTGTTGTGTTTCTTATACAAGCCATTCCTCCTAGCCAAAGGGAAGCTCACACAATCATCTTGGATCAAAATTCTATATCACGTGCAATGCCTTCTACTATATACATAACATTGGTATTCCTCCTACATCCTTTACCCACTTATCTATTTTATCACATTACTTTTGAGGTGAAATAGGGGCTCATGTACCCTTCCTCTTATGGATTTTTCAAATAGGAATATCTTTAATATTGAACCAAAATCTAATAATAATAATATAAAGCCTACTTATTATCATCCATTGACCAAGGATGAGTTGAGATGACACATGCCTAAACCATTTAGTTAGATCCTTGATCCTTCTTGACCCATCCATCAATGGCATGAAGAGAAAAATTTATATGGTGGCATGCTAACTGGGGCCATTCTCATAAAAATTGTTGTTCCCTCTCATAGGGTTTCCATCGCATTCTTCGTAGCCCTCAATTTGACCATGACACCATCACTCGAGAGTGCTTGAATGAAATGGTCAAATCTCATGACAATCAAAAGTAAAAGGATTGTCATAATGCTATCAATCAATTTAATGAACAACTCAAAGTTTTCTTTGATCCTATGCCTAGCCACAATACATGTGAAAGCTATAGAAACTAGAAAATTCCACATCAAACATGGTTGATCATGATTATCCTCTTGAGAACATAGTTTCCATAAATTATATGAGTCGTGTTATAGCACACATTGAACCTCAATATCCTCCATCCTTTTAACCTCGTGACTCATAAAGTCATTTACCCTTATGTCTTTCAAAATAAAACCTCCAAAGACAAAATTCCATCTTCTATGGATGCCATTGGCCCTTGTGACAAAACTACTATAGGGATGAAGGTGTTTGAAAATCCTCCAATCGAGATGCCTTTGATCGAGCTAATAACATGGAGCATAAACAAAAATCAATTTATGAAGTATCTTTAATCACTCCTACTTCGAGCCTAATTATGAGTATCCTCAACACTCTCAATCCATTGCTCAATCCAGCCATGATGAGTGGGATCCCTTAGAATCGTTGTCTCAAATTCTTGGTCTAATCCCCTTCTTAAAAATCATGCACACGTCACCTCACCATCGTGAGCATCTTATAACTACATTTTTAATATAAAATTCACTTTCCTCCTACTTTAGGGAAGTCTCCTACATTACACAGCTTCAAAAGAAATCTTCCACCATTAATGTGAAGAACTTTCCATTTACACTAATCATACCACTAACATTCAAACTTGTATATGTCTCCCCATAACTACTATGATTCCAAATGAGATCGTGCTTCGGGCAGATGACCCTCCACTCTTTATCTCTGTATAAATTGGTGAAAACAAAGTCAAGTGTGCCCTCATTGATGAAGGTTCTCGCACATGTGTGGCCTTATTAGATTTTATCAAAGCCCTCTATTAATCTATAGAAAAATTCAAAACCACATGTACTACTTGTCATGGGTATGATCATCGGCAGATGCCTCCTATGGGTTGCATTTGGATGCCCATCACTATTCCTCCTAGGACCATACATGTGAAAGTCATGGTCTTTAACTTTCCCCTATCTTATAATATTCTCCTCGGTCGAACTTGGACCCACCGCATGCATGTGGTCACCTCTTCAATGCATATCAATGTGTCAAGTTTGCACATCAAGGGGCTATTTATAAAATTCAAGGTGACCTGAATCCTTGGAATTATGACACTCTAAAAAAGGGGACATATAAATTCCCAACCCTTCAAAAACTATTTCCCATCCCATTTCGTAAATATCAACTCTTCAATTATCCTATTGAGTCTCTTCATTGTAATGTGGGTCATCCACAATTGTCGTGCAATCACCTCCCAATCTCTTGGATTTTGAAGATGATGAGCCCGATGAGATTACTATTAGGATTAATACCTCGACCTACCATATCTCATCATATCCCAACTTCCTCCTAACTTGTGATCTCACAAGGAGCACTCCATTCCCGTTACTATTTCACATACACTTCATCCTCCACTAGAGAAAATGGTTCAATTAGAAACCATGGTTGAATCTTTTGTGGTAGATATCTCTACTCTTGAATATGATGATGGTTATACTTTGGATGATCCCCATTTGGCTAGTTATGCCCAAATTTGGGATAGAAAAGTCCAATGTTACCAAAGAACCCTCTAAAGCACACTCACTTATGATGTGAATGTGATTATTATACAAGAAGAATCTTCACATTCAGTTGAGTCTCCTAGAAAACTAGTGTATGATCCTCGATGCACTCACTAGTATCGCCCTCTCTTCGCAACTCAGTTACTATACCATATGATGTACCTCCTCATTTAAAAGAAGCGAGTGCACAACTAGTTTTGACTATGAAGATGATGACCTTATGGATGATGAATCATAAGATGCGTTGATATCATCCATGCCAACCCATATTAGTCATTCACATCCTTCCCTACCTCTCACCCTTATGGCTCCATAAGCCTCTCGGGATAGAACCATATTTTATATGGTATAAAACCCTAGGGCATGATGTATCCGAGTGTAGAGCTTACAAAAACCCATGAAAATCTTGAAGTGGAAGTTAGAAGAGATCAATCTCAAAAGATTACATTGTCTTCTCGCCTTGCTTTGCTTTATTGTTCACACCATGGCTACTATTTGCATATTGATGTAGATTGTTAGGCCATGCATAAAAGATGCCCGATTCCCGAGCCCTCTTCATGTGGAAATAAGCATAAAACTAAATCCTCTTGAAGATGCCAAACTTCCCCTAGACCATCTAGACCACAACCTACATATGGGCCTCCACCTTTCCCTGAACCTCATCCCACTCTTAATGATATTCAACAAGGCATCCTCGCTCGCCGGAGGACCGAATAGATGACACTTTGTTTGCCACATGATCTAAATTCCATCAACAGGTAACTATTACACAACATCCTATTGAGGATGTTATCACTCATGCTCAAAGTCATATCAGAAACCAAGTTGACGATATCATCACTGATACTATACAATCATTTTCCCCTCGTGGCTAAACACATATTTTAGAAATATCTTGACTACATCTTTCTTCACCTAGGCTCTCACCCCCTTGGGTTTTACACACATCTCTAAAAATATTATCCTTTCTTGGGCTCTCTCGCCACTTGGGTTTATCATCACCTCTCTTTTTCCATGACATCTCCTACCATTGGAGTTTTGTGGTCTTGATTTCACCTATCTTGGCTTCGATTCACCCTAGCCTTTCCTAGTGCATTGCACATAGCTCTTGTATGTCATCACTTAGGTTCTTGACCTTGCTTGGATTTATTTTTCTCCGAAATTACCTTGAGACCCTATTATTGGCGTTTTTTGGCCTCTTTTCTACTTATTTTGGCTTCAATTCACCCCGACATTTCCTATGCAATCACCGTGATGTTGTGCATCCTCACTTAGGCTCGTAGTCTTGCTTGGATTTATTTTCCTCAATTAATATTATAACATCTACCTATTGGTTTGTTACACTTTTTAGCATTTCCATTTCACCTTTTGGGCTAATAATTCATGTTCTATTCATTTGTACCTTTGATTTTTATCACAATACCTCTTTACGATTCTACCATACGATTTTTTACACTTTTCGTGTTACTACCCGCTTTCTTGGATTTGAAACTATGACACCTTATCTCTATGATCCTATGACATGACATCCATCCCATGGGCCCCTAGTTAGGTGATTTATGTCTTATTTTACTAATGATCCTCTAGTGTTTCTTTTCATTTTTGCTTCTCTAGGGTTCTAAAGAACATGGATTGTGCATGTACGTGGTAGGACGACCCACACTATTAGGTACGCATTAGTGGTTATATTTCATTTCAGCTAGTCTATTATTTAATTTCAACATATAATTTCAGTTTTGGTGTTATGTATCATTCTTTCCACTGACTACCCCATGTTTCGCTATTGCGACATGCGATAATCAATGGATGGGGCATATATATACACCTAATTTTTTGTGCTTTGATTTTCATACCATTACTAACAATTTATCTTTTCATGTTAGAGGTCGCTAGTGCATATATTTCTAGGAATAGGTTCCTCAAGGGGCTTGTTTTGGGATATGGGTGTGGTTATTCATGTAACCATTGGGATAGGGATGATACATGGAGAGAGAATAGCTTTTGATCCTATTTTATCCACCTCTTTTTCTATTGTCTTCTTTATTTTCTTTGTAATCTTCTAACGCCTTCCTTGCTCATGGCCATATTATTTTTCCTTGCATTATATTTGTTTCTAATGACACATTACACACACCCTTCACATTGTCCTCCCTAGCTGACACCATCAACCATGAGCGAAAATGTTGGCACTATTTCAAATCCATGGCCAATGACTTCGTCCGTGGTTGATAAAGGCGTCAATATAAATGCCAAAAACAATCTTCACCACATGAGAGAAAACATAAAATTCATAAAGGAACTCACCATTAGCTCCGCTTTCTTATGCCAACTTGCATCTACTCACTCGATCTTGTATTTATTGCATCTTGACTCTTGGCTTGGAGATTATTCTTGATTGGATTGGTTTGCTTACACTTTTGGGTCACCTATAGTGAGATAGGACTAGATTATTTCCCTTCTCCACCCAAAAGCTATTCTCTCTTGGTGTATGGTCCTTTTGGAGATAAAAGAATCAAGAACTGCCCCATCGTAAGTTCTCTAAATCGACTTGTAATTTTGTATAGAGTAATCTACTACATCTTTGCCATTAAATTATGTTAGCTTAGTTTTTATGCACATGTTAGGTTAGCGTATTGTATTTCAATTCTTTATTTCATGTTACATGCTTTACTTCTATTAGCATAGACTTTTGCATGTTTATTTTGTTCATCATCACCCCCAATAGGGTTCCTTCCTCTTCTTTGACCTAAGGCCTTGAAATCTTAAGTTGTCTTAGTGTAAGGGCCTCAGTACTCCCCTTAATTCTATTTGTTGTGTGTTGGTGTTAGTGTGTCTCTTACTCGTTTCCTCGATACCCTAGTTGAATGGATGATGAGAGTGAACATTTTTAGACACATTTTTACCCACCATATAGTGGGTATGGCTAACTACTGTGCACCATGTGAGGAGCTACGATATTATGAGGATATAATGTGATGGAGGATTCTAGATGAGCCTTGTTATACAATGTTTTTAGTATGTCAAAAAGTGGCTCCATCAAGTAGTACTCGTGAGCATGGGTTAACCACCACGAGGTCTAGAATGAGGACTGTAGCAGAGGGCCGATGGGGCTTAGGGGAATGGCGTAGGGGGAGTGTTCATTTGACGAAAATTTACTTTACTTAGTAGTTTTGTAGATATTATTTTTATGTATGAGGCTCTTTGGAGTGCTTATCGATGATGTATATTTTTGATACATGGGGATTTTTAGGCCCTTGATGATGTACTGACATTTTGGATATATGTATATGATTTTTTCGTTGAGTTATGTTTTTATTTTAATTTGCAATGTGATGAATGTAGATGTGATTGATGAGGTTTTAATTAATGATTTCTGTTATGATATGATGAGTTATGGAAATATTTGAAATGTATGATTTAGATTATAGATGCATGTGTTATAATATGATTATGATGATTTTAGACGTTGTCGTGACAAGTGGTAATCTTGTTGTATGATTTATGCACTTATATGATGGATAAGAACTTATTATGAAATGTTTGCTTCTTTACTGTTTTGGACACATATAGTGTATGATGGTAAATTGATTTATACGTATGATACTACACATGCGGCATCATACTAGATGTTAACATATGACCCATAATGGTTAGTCATACTAGGATTATAGATAAATATGAGATAGTTGGATCTTATCCTTGTCCGACATAGGAAAGGTTTTGTGTTTAACAAGCATAGGGAAATGGGTTCTTCCTGATAGTTCCCATGGTTTTTCCCAACTTTATTATATATGATACAAGTTGATCGATGCGGGAAGCTTACATTTTGGGAAAGCTAATCAATGCAAGAATATTTCTTGGGATTGTTTCTTTTGATTTTTGGTATGAGGGATGATCGATGCAAGAATCCCCTTTTTGATATGAGGACTGATCAATGTAGGAAGTCCCTTTTTGATATGAGGAATGATCAATACAGGAAGTCCTTACTATGTATTTTTATTGGGTAGCCATTATTCGAGGGAGTGGTCTACGATTTTATTGATTTTTGATTTCATGGTAGTCATCCTTCAAGGGAGTGGTCTATAACTTTATTTGACATGTTTATTTTTGATAGTCATCCTTTAAGGGATCAATCTATATTTTGATTGTATACATCCCATAGATATTTTTATTTTGAGTTGAGGGAAACCTTGGGTAACCACGTAGAAGGGGATAAGTAAGTGTGTAAACTACAATTATGTCCTTGTCATGTCATTTAATAAGATAAGATAGGATGGTGAGAGTACTGATTACACAGGGTTCCCTAGCCATGAGCGGGTAGCTTTTCCATAAGGAATGTGTTATGAGAAGAGATGTGGCGCCCACATTTAAGGCCATGACTGATGTGCTAACGAAAATACCACATGATTCTTAATAACTATGAGGATGATAATATTGTTCGATTAATGGAAGAATATCATAGTTTGACTAAGATTTCATGAGTTGATACATTAATAGTAGAGCGAATGCAAGTGTAATGTGTTAAGAGTTTTTTTAGGTTTACCATTAAAAGAGGCTAAACAATAAGCCCTAGACCCATATTTATGAGTGATAATATATGGTCCAAGATAGTTCGAGAAAACTTTCCACGTTTTCTCTTTTCCATGTTAGTGATATGTTAGTTTTCTTTGAGAATAAGATCACCAATATTAAAGTCATGCTTTGTTTGAGATTTTTTTATAGGCACGTTTGATTCGTTATTGATATATGTTGAAATGTTCAAGTGAGGTTAGATGACATTTGTATAATAGTTCAATTTGTGATAAGCATTCTTGATGGTGGCCCTCATCAAAGATGAAATATCTAAGAGAAATGCATAATGATGGAATTTAAACTTCAAGGGGAAGAAAAATTTAGTTTTGTAGACTAAAGAGAAAGGTGTAGCACCTGTAGGGGTACAGATGCTAGTCCGATAGGAACACAAGGTAAAGGGAATTTGAAGATGGCAATCATACCTAGCTTGATCAACAATTTATATGGGGATTTGTTGAGTATTTTTTTAGAGGTATCTGTGACTGTTTGCTTGCAAATAATATGGTGTAGAAAAGCTAAGTTTGATGTTGAAGGTTTCGTGAAGTTTATGATTTTTTTTTTTTTTTTTGAATAATTTTCCATTATCTATGATGAGCTTATGAGGAATACCAAAGCAACATATAATGTGATGATGGATGAAGTAGACAAATTTATTTACTTTAGTAGAAATGAGGGATTACTTCCACCCATTTTGTAAAATATTTGTTCGTTGTAATAATGGAGTTATGTCATTGTGATGAGTGAGGGTTGATAAGGCCAATGAGGTTGAGTCCCCATTGTGAGAAGGGACAAATATCTTGAGTTGGTTGAAGAGCATGACTAGGAACATGTGTGAGGTTGGCATATTGTTGACATTAACGCATTTCTTAATGTAGTCACAACAATCTTGATTAAGTGTGGGCCACTATTAGCCTATGTATAAGATGCATTTAGCGGCAACTAAATTATTGAAGTATCTACCACATATGTTGTCATCAACCTCTTGTATAGATAGATGAGCCTCTAGAGTTTTGAGACATTAGAAGAGGAGGCCATTAAATAATATTTTGTAAAGGATACCTCCTACTATAAAGTAGCGTGATGCACGTTGTTGAAAATATATTTTTCCATTTCAGGATATATTTGAGGGTAGTGTGTTAGTGTAAAGATAGTCGTATGCTTGATCATACCAAGTATCAAAAGAGCTAGATTCTATATGATTAATCGTTGGGAGATTAGTGTTGGTGTAAGATGGTTGATCGAGTTTGTGTATAACAAATAATTTGGAATCATTAGGTGATAGAGGAATGAGTGAGGCAAGAGAAGCCATTGTGTCTAAAAATTTATTGGATGAGCAAGGAGTTGTTTGGATTTCATAATGGTTAAAGAGTTGTAGGAGATATTTGATGATGGTTTTGTATTTCTGAAGGACCTCATTTTTACATTGATAGATTCCTTTGATTTGATTGATGACAAGTTGTGAGTCACCATAGATATCCAAGATTTACATACCTAGAAAGGTAGTGATATAGAGTCCGATAATGAGTGTTTTATATTCTGCCATGTTATTAGTAAATTTGAAGTTTAAATTATAATATAACATAATAGGATTATCCCAAGGTAGTATTATGACTATTCGACACACTCCCCTAAAAGAGTGTAGGACAAAGACCTGAAAGAATTCATGTGCATCGAATAGTTACACTTCACCAAAGTGTAGGAGTTGCGAGATTAAAGCAAGCAAGCTTTGTAAAGCAATGTGCATGCATATGAGAGCTCAAGATTCAAAAAGTGGAGTGGAATGGAAGCCTTATCTTAGCTTGTATTGGCTTATCATAGATCCAAAGAGATGGTGTACATATAGGGGAGTGAATGTGTAACTCCCATGTAAGAGAAGATTCCTCCATAATGGAGAAGAGGAGTTACTTTCCCAAATGGGAATGTAACTCCTATGACACACTTACACATATGACATATTCTGTAAGAGAATCTATCATAACTAAAATGACACCTAGATCCATGTCCACCTAAGTGAGATGACTCACATGGTGAGGTGGAATAACACTAAATAAGTGAATAAATATACCACCTACACCAACACCCCCCCTTCATCGTAACTTAGGATGAGGTGGCAAGTCAGAAATGAGAAATGGGTCTCGGGTACAAAGCCTAATGAGGTACCCATGTACAAGAAAAAGATCCCAAGAAGTGAAGGAAAACCTAGTGGGAAAAACATCCACCACAAGAGAAAAACACACTCTCTAATCTAAGAAAGATGCCAAATATGGGTCCTAGCCATAGACGAGCTTGAAAGGGTACCCATGTACAAGGAGGAAATATCTCGGAAAGAAGAAGAAGAGAGAAGAAGAGGGAGACGAGAGGAATGCAAAAGATGTCATGGACGGATTTGAACTCTATAACTCTAGGAGGTCTCCCAGAAGAATGTCGATGACGAGATCGTCTGCCTCTAGACTGAAGAAGAGCCACCCACAATGAACTGTGTGCCCGCCTTAGGAAGGACATAAATGATGTGCTGGAAGTCTACCCACTCCATAAAGGAAAATGAAGGTAGCAACATGAAGAACTCTGAGTCTGGTGCACGGAAGTGTGACATAGGTCTAGCGAGTGAGTGCCAAGGAACTGAAGGTAATGCCACGTGCGTAGAACTGTCAGAGTGAAGAGGAACACCCACAGAAAGGATGTCCAAGTGATGTGAAGGGAACAAAACATCCTCCACAACAAAAAGGGATCCACAACTGAGGGTGGATCAATGAAGGTCTCTAGAAATGTGGAAGTGACATGATTCCCGGAAGGGGCACTCCCAACAACAGAGATGATGAACTCCTCTGAAACACCTGTATATGGATGATGAACCTGTAGAGCATCACAAGTGAACTCTGTGAAAAGATGACAAAGGTTAGGCATATACTTGTCCCAATGAGGGGGCTCAACAAACAGAAGAGTGATGTTAGATAGGTATGAGTCATCCAATGAAGGTAGAGGAGTGAAGTGGGCCTCACACACTAGAAGTGGAAAGGAGGTGGGTGTAATGATGGTGTGAGATTGAGTATGAGACTACTCGATATCTGATGAGATGTGGGGGTGACAACAATGTCTGGAATAGTGAGAGAAAGAGGAGAGAAGTCCTCTGTAATGCTCTCTGCATCAAAAGCTGGTACACAATCCTCATCATCAGAAGTAGAACCAAGTAATTCTATGTCAGTGGAACTATCATCACATGAAGAAATGGAGGAGATGACTGAATCAACAGCAATAATAATGATGGCGGCAATATGTGAAGGGTCTCCATAGAAGGACTGAAGAATGCTCCAGACACGGTGAGGTGGATCTGAGTCTGCCACGTGAAACCAGAGAGATCAAGAGACATTCATCATCATGTGACCAAAGACATGGTCACAAGTGTCAAGGAATTCCTCTAGATGATGATGATCAGTGGGTGTAGGAACTGGCCCAAGCAAGAAGGGTAAAAGACCCTCGTGGGCGAAGTAATGTTCCATGGAAGCACACCAAATTGAATAGTTCCCTCTCCCGGTGAGAAGTGGCGGAGGCTATAAAGCGATCCTACAATGCTCAAGTTTGGAAAGAGCACTCTCCATGATGAAAAAATGCAAGATGTAAGGTGCACGAAAGCAAGACGTTGGACTCGGCCGATAATGCGTCTGTGTGTGTAGGCCCAAGAGTACAATCAACCCCCAAGAATGTGGCACTTTAAAAAGTAGTGCATTTACAAAATTGATAATTCCATCATGTAGTGTGTGAGAAATCATGCAACTTTGACCAAGGAAGCACTAAAAACGAGTAGCGAGTCAAAAGTTATGGCATAAATACAATTCCCACAACTGATGGAAAAAGTCAATAAATGCTGCAAATGCATTAAAAAGTGCTCAAAACGAGTGCAAAGGGTATCGTGTGACTACTTGTTGGAAACGACATCAAATTTTAGGCATAGTTTGTTTTGCTTGCGAGGGGGGATTAGCCTCCTGCCAACCCCGACCTCGCCCTCCGTCTTCGACATGCGTAGGAAGGTAAGAATACAAGCAAAAACAACCTTGAAATTTATTACAATGCCATGGAATTTTTTTTTAACCTCAAAACATTAAAAAAAAGGTTTGTTTTAACCGCCAAACAAGTTTAAAAGGGATGCATGGGGCCCATGATGATCTGGTTCATAGTTGACCGAGCTGGTGGGTTGTTTGCACCGAACCGAGGGGTGAACTACCCGAGTTGACAGTGTCTGATGTGGAAAGTTGTATGCCATTGAGTTGCCGAGCCAAGTGCCAAGAACTACCCGAGGGTGGACGAGTGAGCCACATGTTCGCGGTGAGGGGAGCCATGTCTTTGGCCCGCAGTTATACGAGTCAAAGCAAGGAATCCAACAATGAGTAAATTAAGAGCAGAGGTGTTGAATGAGAGGTTGCTGAGCTGTTGGGAGATGCTGCAGGTCTGCCATGTGTCAATGCTGCAGTTAGAATTCACCTTGGGTAACCATTTCACAGCAGAAGAAGGGGGAGCCATTTTAAAACATATACTCTTGAGGCAATGCCATGAAGAGCGCCGAGCAGCCAGAGACAACGCACCAATGTCAGGAAAAGTTGGAAGTAGTTGGTGGTTTCGAAGCTACAGCCAAAAGGATATCTTCGAACAACTCGAGTTGTAGGATACCAGGGAGGAAAAACCAAGTAGTCAGCAGTAAGGAAGGATGAATAGGCCAAGCAGGTGGTCAGTTAGAATAGAATCCAAAAACAATCCAAAAAGAGCTGAGCCACTATTAAAAATGTTTTATCTGAGCTTCCTGTATCGTTGAATGCAGAGAAAGGCGTGCTAGTGGAGAAATACACAAGGCACGAGCCACAAACATAAGGAGAAATGAGTACAGGGATAATGCAAAGCTCTATGGTGCATGAGAAACTGAGTTAAACACACAACAGTAAGCCACGGTCATGAAAAATGTCCACACATAGGTAGACCTGAGCCAATAGTGAAAAAACCAAATCACAGCAAATAGAATGAATGTAGAAGAGAACTAAGGAGCTGGAGGAGTCGAGGCAAGGCCATGACAAGAAGGGAATAGTGGAAAAATGAACCACGACCCAACAAAAGTATGATCCACGAATCACAATGAACCAATGTAGTCAAGGCAAAAATCATAGCAGAAAAGTAGGGACCAACAATGGCAAGGGCAAAGTGCAGTGCATGAAATTTCAAACCAACATGTCGAGAAGCGCCTAGGTAACTTGAGCCGTGTAGGACAAGAAGTATCAAACAACGAGCATGAGGTCTGACAGTCCAACACGAGCATGAACCAGGATGGCAAAGGAAGGTACCACCCGAATGGTCGAAGAAGGGTTCAAAAAACTAGAAACGCAATAGCCCTCAGGAAAACACCTCCAAACGCGCATGTAAACATGAAGAATTGAGTGTCAAAGACACTAAACTCGAAAAACACTAGAAACTCGAACACCAAGAGCACAAACACCCTAAAAATACACCCACAAAATCTCAAAATATGCAAGTAAAGCACATGCAAAAGCGAGAGCTTGCACAAGCAACTACACGGTGGAGCAATGATGGTGAGTAATGTGATTCTGGTCCCCACGCTATGATACCATGAAGGAGTGTAGGATGAAGACCTGGAAGGAATTCACGTGCATTGAATAGTTGCACTTCACCAAAGTGTAGGAGTTGCGAGATTAAAACAAGCAAGCTTTGTAAAGCAATGTGCATGCATATGAGAGCTCAAGATTCGAAAAGTGGAGTGGAATGGAAGCCTTAGCTTAGCTTGTATTGGCTTATCATAGTTCAAAAGAGATGGTCTACATATGGGGGAGTGAATGTGTAACTCCCATGTAAGAGAAGATTCCTCCATAATGGAGAAGAGGAGTTACTTTTCCAAATGGGAATGTAACTCCTATGACACACTTACACATATGACAAATTCTGTAAGAGAATCATCATAACTAAAATGACACCTAGATCCATGTCCACCTAAGTGAGATGACTCACCTGGCGAGGTGGAATAACACTAAATAAGTGAATAAATATACCACCTACACCAACACCCCCGCCTACATTTGGACTGTTAAAGAACAAGGTAAATTTGAAAGGGCCTTGTCTTGATCGAGAGTGTAGATTGATTCGTTAGATAAGTGTTCAAAAGTTAGTTGATTAGATGGAAGGGGAGCTTCTGTAAGTTGATCAATAATGAACTGCCCCTTAATGAATTTTAAGAGATGAACTCAAAGTCAAATTCAGTCATGAGCATGAGCCATCTAGTGATGCGATCATTGTGATAATATTTAGAATGTATGGATTTCAGATTTGAAGTTCATGACTACATATGTTTTGTGATTAAGTAAATAGTGAAAAAGTTTATACAAGGAATAACACAACTTTTAGAATTTTGAATAGGAAGTTTCGTACTCATGAAGGGTGCAACTTATGTAATAGAAGAATTGTTCCTTACCTTGTTCGTTTCGATGTGAAAGTATGATGACCAAGGCACGTAAGTTGTGGATATATAGATAGAAAGGACCCCCTCGCGTGGAGGTGTGAGCATGAGTGGTGATAGGAGGTACTTTGTTTGAAGGCATCAAAGGCCCGTTGAAAATTATCATACCACTTGGATATATTTTCATAGAAGATGATGGAAGGGTTGACAACGGTTAGACACTTACAAGATGAAACAAAATATAGATTGATATTTTCCTTAAAGACTAAAAAATTACTTAATATTAGATGGTGGAGGTATTTTGAGAATGGATTTAACTTTAGCAAGGTCAAATTCAACTCCCCTAATAGACAGTATGAATCTAAGGAGTTTTCATGTGAGAACTCTAAATACAATTTTGGTGAGATTAAGGCAAAGGAAAAACCGGAGAAGATGCACAAAGATAATATCAAAAATGGCTAGATGGTATCTTTGGTGTTTGGATTTACCTAAGATATCATTGATATAGTCTTCTATAGTTTTATGGATGATATCATGGAAGATATAGGTCACAACGGGCTAATATGTAGCTCTTACATTTTTCAAGCCAAAAGGCATTACTCTATAACAAAAGGTTCCCCGTAGGATGATAAAGGATGTCTTGTGTTGATCCTTTAGTGCAATTAATATTTGATTGTGACAAGAAAAACCATCCATAAGGGATAACATTTCATGGTCTCTGCTATTAAATCAATGATTTGGTTGATGTTGGGCAGAGGAAAATCACCTTTAGGGAAGACGAGGTTCATGTATCGAAGTATATGAAGATGCATAATTTTCTAGTTGATTTAGTGACATGTATGATGATAGAAACCCATTGTGGATAATCAATGGGTAGTATGAAGTTAGCTAAAAGAATATGTTAAAGTTATTCTTTGATTAGAAGTGTGATGCGAGGATGCATCCTACAAATTTTTTACTTCACGGGTTTGGCATCCGAGATGGTGATGATATTGTGGATGATGATGTTTGGGTCTATTCCGGGCATATTTCTCTAGAACCACGCAAAATCTTGACTATGTTTGGATAAAAACAATGAATTCTTAGAGTTCACACAAGTCTAAGGGTTGGGCGCTTTTGACAATGTGTAGCTCTTGTAGTGAGCCCATGTTAATGTTGAAAGTGGATTCATTAAGGAGGGAAGACATGTTAGATGGGAGGGTCTTATGAAGATAATGATCCTCGGACCCATAGAGGATGACATCGTCATCGTGACAGTGGAGAATGTTGATGGTAGGATAATATTATTCTATCATGTGAGGTAAGCTTAAGGGGATATATTCATTCTTTCCATTAACTTGGTAGGTTAGTGTTATCACCAAATTACAACAACCTTTGATTTGCACAAGTGTGTGTTCTTGACCTCATGGTGTGACTAGGTAACATGGGTACTATCTCCAAGTTGTGGGACTTGCTACTCTGAGATAGACCTCCAGAGAAAGCTGGTTCTTCTTCCTAAACGTAGTGCAAACTATCTCTACTAAGATGAAGCTGCTAACTATCTCTATCCTATAATTTACAAGGGACCATGGAGAGAGAAATAACATGTAAATGAAGGAAAACTACACTACATAGGTGATGCACCAAAAGAAGGGTGTGAGAATAATCCCCAATATGTGAAAATGGAAGAAAAATATAGATTAGAGAGGGTGATAACAGCTTCTCACGGTTTAACAACAACATTCACAACACATTTTCATACATAGAAAACAATAATAGATCTTTGCAAGAGCACAAAGTATACACAAACTTCTGCAATAAGATTAGAGAGGCAAGGAGAATGCAAAAACACAAACAAAGATACATCCAAAAACTTGCATCTATTGGTTCATTAATATGCACAGTTTAAACTATTACAAAGAGAAGGCCTAGATCACCATGCAAGAAGTCCACTATAAAGACCCACAACACATTGGCTTCACAAAACTAAAATGACAGAAATTTTCTACTCAAACTATCCTCCCCAACGATGAGCCCAACACTCTAATTTATAGAATTTTTAGAGGAGAGAGAGAGAGAATACAATTGCTAAAATTCACTTTTCAACTGATTGTAAGTCATGATAAATGAGTATGGTTGGTGGTTTTGGACCTGCATAAGAAATCTCAAGGTACCCCACACACTTGTGAATGAAGCATTATTGCCCATGCTCATTAAATGCTTCTTCAACCACTTTTCAACAACCAAACAAAAGTGGGCTTGTTTTCATTAAAAAACACCATAAAAATTCATCAATTTCTACATTTCTTAATTTCTATGTGTCGAGCTTAGAATGAAAATTCCAACGAGACCGATTTTGTGAACATCTCTGTTGAAAATTTCTCAAGTTATGACCCTCTAAGTGTGAGTAGCTATTTTGAGTTTGCTAGGGATTTCTTGCATTTTACGGGACTGAACATTTAATTTTTATAGCTGGAGATGTTTCTTTTATTTTCACCCACCTACCCTTACTAAAAATAAGAAATCTATTTTTGGAGGCGTAGAGGATGTTGAGAGATTTCCAAAAAGTCCAATTTTGTCAAAATTAGAGCTCTGGGTCAAAAGTTATGCCCATTTGAAGTTCAGGGTCGAGGTGTTCCACGTGGCTCTTATAATCCACATTAAACCACTTTCCCTTTGTATTGCGGGTATTGCGGGTTTTTGGGGAACTTGCACTGATGGAACTGGACCACCTGGGTAGCGGACTTGATTTTCCGCAATACATTGTGCTCACTTCATTCCTTTACAAATTAGACAAGTCAACATTTTGAGGAACTTACGACCAGATGGAACTTGGACCGCATAGGCTGCAAACTTCTGCCTTTTCCACAATACATTGGATCTACTTCCATTCCTTTGTAAATCGAGTAAATCGGCTTTTCAAGGAACTTGCGACCTGATGGAACTTGGACCGCACTGCAGTGCACGGACTTGGTTTACCCAGTAAATCATTGTTTCCTTAGCATTTCGGATCCAAGTCAAGGATGAGGAACCCTAGTTCAATCCATAGTCATTCCACCCATAGCCCCTAGACTGCAATACATTAAAACATGCCTTTTCCCCATTTTAAAGCAAATTTTAGCTAACTCCTTAGATTTTCCTTGAAAAGGGAGTTATAGAAAATCAAAGGGGTGCCTCCAAAATATAGATTTCTTGTTTTCACCATTTCTATCTATCCGAGTCTAAAGAAATTGTGCAATTTGTTGAAATCACCTTGGGGTAAATTTGATAACAATTTGGTGACTCAACAGGGCCATTTACTTGCTAAATGGAGTGTGGCTAGTTGTTTGAAGCTATCCATTGGGCATGGAGTTTGCATTATCACCATGAATAGATGTGAACTCGAAATATGATCCCGAAATGCTTGGGATGATGCTACCTACTTTCGAAGCTGCCCTCTCAAAGCTCATATTCTCAACGTTCATAAGAAAATCTTGAAGTCAAGGTTTGTGAGAGTAGAAAATTTCTTAAAACCTAGATTTCACCCATTCCAACAACTGTGATCCATGAGGCTGAATGATGAGTACCTATGAATGTTGCCTCAACATCTGATTCCTTACCAAGTGTGGATAAAGAGATTGATCTTCTATCCGGGTGAAGTATATTACAGAATTGGAGTGAAACTTGTCAACTTGGACATCATGGAACTCTTATTAAGTTTTCATTTTATTTATTCATCCGAATGTCCAATTCTACTTTGACTCGAGCTTACTTGACTTGGGCTACTAACCCATCCTTGTAAGGACTGTTTTCAAACCTTGGGAGAGCACTGTGGCTTATATCTGCTGTTTATACATTGACTGAAGGATGAGTGAAAATTGGGGACTCCCATCTACTGTAGTACCAATCCTAATTTTTGACTTGAGAAACTCAATTGTTGTTTAGAGCAAGCAAAAGAATTGAATATTCAAAAATATGTCACTTGTTTTAGTTGTCTTGCATCTGTTTGAATTTAAAATTTATAATTTTGCAAGTAACTATGAGCTTCCTACTACTACAGTGATTTCTCTTTCTTGAAGCATGATGAATTGTATAAAAGAATAAACTATAAGAAATAAAAAACGTGCACCAAAACTTAGGGAAATTGAAACCTATTCCAATCAACAACAACAATGTGCACAAAACTTAGAGGAATTAAGAAACCTAGACTAATATCTATAAGGGTGAGAAATATTTCCCTAAGTAACAACATTTGAGATAGATTCCATTGACTGGAATATGTAGTTCTTCACCATCGAACTTGGCCAGTCGAAAAGCCTTGCTACCTTTGCATTCAGTGATCATATATGGACCACTCCACATGGCATCAAACTTGAAACGCTTTCCTGGATTTGCATGATCAACATCCCATTTCAATACGAAGTCTCCTACTTGGAATGACCTAGATTTAACTTTCTTGTCAAATATCCTCTTGATCAATACTTGATCCTTTTCCATGGTTTACACTACATGTTCTCTTGCTTTTTCTAATTCCATCAACTCTACATACCTGATTTCCATGGGCTCAAACTCATCCAGTTCCAACTATTTCATGATTTCCAATGCCAACAACTCAAGTGATATATGTAGCACTGATTCCTTTCTATATACAAGCTTGTATGGAGAGCTACCTGTAAACCTCTTGGGTGTGAATCTATCAGCCCATAGAGCTGATTTGAGATGCATGTGTTAGGTTCTCTGATTCTCATCAAGAGTTCTTCTAACGATTCTCAACAAGTTATTGTTTTTAGAATCTACTTGACCATTACTTAGGGGTAATAGTTTGATGAAGTGCTTTGAGGTATGCTAAACGCTAGTATTTCCCCCTCATCCGCTAGGCAATCAATGAACACCACTTGTCATCATAGGGATAAGGAAAATTTTTCTATCCCTTCTATACCATCACAAGAGGACAATGGGGGAAAATGTGCCCATGAGGCAATTTGATTAAAAAACCAAAAAATGGCTAAGTCTTTAAGTCTAATGTGCTTCATTCTTCCATGTCCCCCTCCATGAATGCATTCTCAAAAAAATAAATTAAAACCATAAAGAAAAATCCTTGGCAACCATTAAAGAACTTTTAAATCTGTTCATAACATTTAAGAACCGAACACCCTCTTTTGTGCCCTAATCTCCCAAACCAAGTTTCACTCATAACTCATGTTCCCGATTAACTAAGATGTGGATTTATTAAGTTAATCTAAAATAGGAACAATAGTAAATAATATTAAATAAAAGCAGTAAATAAATATAGAAAGTGACCCAAACAACTAGGCTAATGAAAATAGAAACCCTAATGTGCAAGAAGAGTAAGGAAATGACTTACACGATCTAGTTTGTCTTATAATGAACTAAATATTTTGAAATCAAGAATGAACATGCAGAGGTCTCAAAAAGGATAGATATGAACTGTTTGACTAGACTAGGGTGCCCAAGAGAGGATGAGGGCACCTGTGGGCACCCTAGTCTAAGTTCTGAGTGCCTTAGTCTGTGCAAGAGGTCAAGAAACCAAACTTGCAAGTTTAGAAGATGATATGAAGCCCTCACTATCTATTGCATGTAATTCACTACTTTTTCCGAATATCTTCAATGATCAATGATTAAAGATAGACATGAAAAACCCTAAAACAAGTAGAAACCCTAAAAAAGAAAAATACAAATGAAGGAGTCGACTCGTCCTCACCGTAATGGTGGACTTACTAATTGAATGTTGCACTACATCTTAGACCCAATGTATTTCTATGTGTTTGTGTGTGTAATCATTCCTTAGGTGCTCTTGTGCTAGTTGCACTTTGTGAAAGTAGTGAACTATAACTATGTGTAGAAATGTAATAGAATGGTAGATGGAATAGAATAAAATTCCCTCCTATAAGGAAATGCTAACCCTAATATGTAAGAGAGAAGAGGAAAGAACTCATCTCGATTAGAGGATGCTCACAAGACTATGTCACAAAGATGACTAGAGAAATCAAAAGTAGGAACGAATGTGTAGAAGCCCCTAAAAGGATGGATCTAGAGTATCTATCTAAACTAGAGCACTTGGAGAGGGACTGGGGCACTTGCGAGTACTCTATTTTGTAGAATAGGTGCCTTAGTATACTTAAAAGATCTAGAACTAAATTTCACAGGGCTTGGAGGTGGTCCGAAACCCTCATTGTGTGTCGCATCAGATTCATACCTTGTGCTATGTATGTCACCAATAATCCAAGATGATGAAAAGACCTTACAAAAGACCAAAATAAGTATCAAAACCCTAAAAAAGAAAAAATGCAAATGAATGGGTTAGAATGACCTCAGCTTCCACAAAAGTTGGGCTTACTAATTGAGTGTTGCACTACATTTCAAACCCAAATGTAGTTTTGGTGAGTGTGTGCATAATGTGCCCTAGGTGCTCTTGTGTCAGTCACACTTTGTGAAGTAGCAAACAATAACTAGATGTAGAAAATGTAATAGAATGTGTGCATGGAATAGAATAGAATCCCTCCCCCTATGAAGTGTGATGTAGATGTCCTATCTTGTGCCTTGTGATGGAGCTATGTGGATGCAAGTGATCTCCAATATGGATGCAACTCTAGATGGATGATAGTAGTGACTAGTGTTTGGTCCCTCATTATGGTCTCATAACTTTATATTTATAGGGTTCTCTTGATCTAATTTTGTAATTAACCCCAAATGGCCAACCACCAAAAAGATAAAGATCTCAAATGGCTAGAAAGAGCCCAAAAAGTGGCGGAAAGTTCAAAAGGATCGAGGCGCCCATGGTGGGACTGGGACCCATGGGCCCCAAGATCTATGGCATGGGTGCCCCAATCGAGGCTAAAATAATGGAAAATGACTGAAATAAACTGGGCATATAGGTGTAAAATGTCGGGAATGAAAAATAAAATAAAACAAGATGGCCAAAAGATGAGGGTTAATTAGTACTTTCTTCACTCAAGAACCTTCTAAATAGTAGTATGAAACCAAGATAAATAATATCTAAAGTGCATGATTTTGTGACTACATTTTGCCCCCACTTTATGTTGGTGAGTGGAAATTTGGTAACATAAAGTAGATAGAGATGCATACCTGATGTCCATGAAGATTGTAGTAGAAAATGTGTCGATGGACTAGACAAAGCATGGAATGAAAAAAAATGATGGAGCATGGAAACTAAAGATGAAAAAATGTAAAAAAAAGTGATGAGAGTGAACCTAGGGGAAATGTGTGTGTAGTTGTTGATGTGTGATGTACCTACATGGTTAGTATGGTGTGTGTCATAAAGTGTTGTTGTTGACATTGTTGTTGTTGTTTCCCCCATTTGACTGCTTTGTTTCTCATATGGCTAGACTGCAAGGAGAAAATGATCAAGTAGTCAAATATGTATGTATGTATGTGTAAAAATGTAATGTAAAAGATGTATGTATATGTATGTATGTAAATGTAAAATACGTAAATGAAAAAAAAATGTAAATGGAACATGTGCACCTGATCCATGTCGAGAAAGAGAGTGTAGAAGGATATCCTATACTATGTCGATGGTTTTTTTTGGGTGATCTCACACCATAGGCCAAGAAGTGTAGGGGAGGAATTCTATCAGTCCTCCAAGCTCTAACTACTTCCCTAAATGTGTGTGAAGATCTCTTGTATGTCCTAGTTTTTTGGGTGATCCGACGCCACCGACCAAAGTAGTGTAGGAAGCACACCCACTGTAACCTCCAGCCTATAATTACTTCCCCAAATGCTAAGGACACCATGTCCTATAAAATTTGTTGTGTATGGGGTTCGTAGACTAGTCTGAACCCACTCATTGTATGTAACCCACAATGCCAAGGGTGGAAAGTGCACTAAACTAAACTAGTGTAAATGCGTTGTGTTAGTATGTAAACCCCAAATGATGCCCCCTCTTTGGGGCACATGCAACATCACTGATAGGAGAATGCAGCCCCAAAAGAGGACCAACCACATGAACTATGTCATGGAAAATGTGCTTGGTAGAAACCAAGGCACACACAAACAAGAGGCTAGCCAAAGACAAGTGTTAGTACAAACAAACATGCATATAGAAAACAATGTATAAGCTACACAAACAATGTAAAAGCTACCAAGAAAAGTAGTAATGTAAACATGTAAAGAAGAAAAGTAAGCCACACAAAGTGGGTCAGCAAACATGGGACATCACTCATGATGTCACAAGACACACAAGGCCATCATGGCCACAAACAACAAACAAGTGTGCACACCAAACATAGGGCAAGGCCCACAAACAAGAGCAAACAATAAAGCAGATAATGTAACAAACAAGTATGGAAGAAAATATCCCTGCATAACAAATGTTGCACATGAAGCACCCATTAACATGTTAGAAAGATAACTAGTATGTCAAAATCATGTATAACCAAGTAATGTAAAGTGATAAGTACAAAATGAAACAATAACACTTGTGAGAGAGATGAATGTGGATGCCCCAACGACCAATGTAGGAAGGGTAGAAGGTGAGCATCCATGTTACATGTAAGAGACCTGTATCTATGATCACAACTAGAAAAAGATGTGAACATGCATGTGTGGATGATATAGATAAATGACATACAAGTAATCTAACTAGCATGTGTAATAAAGTGACCATGAACAAGCAAAAAATAAGCAAGAGTAAAAGCAACCATAATATGCAATATGTTGTGGATGGATGGAATGGAATGAAAAATGGAGTGATAGGAGCCACATGCCCCCCGAGTGAATGGAAATGTATGTAATGAGGTTCATTTGGTTTTCCCCCTCAAAATAAGAATGAACCATAAACGAGAGTGCATCATCGGGAAATGGTCGAATAGTGTGTGTTGTGTCTAGCAGCATTGTGATGATGTATGTATGTATAATGATGATGATATGTGACATATAGAAGAGATGTGTGTGAACCTTATATCCTAAGTGTATATCATAACAAATGAAATGAAGGAGTGATGATTTATCCTAAAGCGTATATCACTATAAGATGAATAATAGTGAGATGATCCTAAAGATGTAGCCTAAAGTGTATACCATACCACTAATGAAGATGATAGAGTAAGTGATGATTTAGCCTATAACATGTGTCACTATCCTAGAAATGTCACATGATGAAAGGTGAAATGATAAATATGTGATGAATGTAAGGTCCATTTGATTTGTAAACCCTCGGCAGTTCGAGTATGGACCAAGGAACTAAAGTGCATCATCGGGTAGTGAGTGCAACGCGTAGAAAGACAATGTAATATGCATGATGATAATATACGACCATGTGATGAGTAGAATATGTAATGTATGATGTGTAATAATGTATGTAATGCGAGATGTAATGTAATGATGTATAAGTATGTAGTATGTGTATAAGATGTAATGTATGTAGAGATGTAAATGTATGTAATGATGCAATGAATGTAGTATATGTGTAAATGCTGAGACTAATAGACCATGAAAGTGTGTGTATGTATGTATATAATGATGTAAATATATGATGTGTAATTATGATGTGTAAATGCATGATGATGTAAATTATGTAGTCTAAATGCAAGATGTATGATGTAATGTATGCATGATGATATGCAAAAGGTGTGATGTAGATGTAAATATATATGTAGGTGATATATGACATGAGATGTATGTGTAATATCCTAGAAATAATGTGTAATATGTATGTGTGTGGGGTTCATGTGTAGTAAGCCCTCAACAATCAAGTGTGAACTGAAGCACAAGAGTGTGTCATCATGTAATGATGATGCTAAAATGTGTGATGAGTATGCCTATACTAGAAGATAGATGTATGATAATGCAAAGATAATAGATGAGTGATGATATGAATAGGATGTGGGGTGTGTAATATATGCCCCCAAGTGTGTGGTAATACATGTATTGTTCAATAAATGATGTATGAAGGTGGTGAAGTATCATAGAATTTTGTAAGATTGATTCAATGATGGGATAAATAATGAGAGATGTATATGTATGCGTAACGAGTGATAGATGATTGTAGATGTATGTATGTATGAGTGGTTATGTAATAGATAGATATGTGAATGTAAGATGAAACAAGGTTCTTTATCATAAAATACCCCTCAATGTCATATAAGAACCATAAGAATATGAGTGTGTCATCATTAGGGTGAGAGTGACAAGTCACACTTATGCCAAAGACCAAGTTTGCATGCAGTGGTGGAACCATGTTGGAAAAAAATTTAATAATAGATAATGTGGTGGAATGGTGGAATGTGGATCATGATCATGACCACTAGTAAGAGGATTAGTTGCTTTGATGAAAGTGATTGGTTCAAGATTAGACTTGAGAGGAGGCCAAGTTGCACTAAATTTTAAGGGAGGTTACTTAGGTTGACTTGGTATGATAGATGACTTATTAGTAGGAGATTGTGAACTAATTTGGTAGGTGATTGACTTGGTGATGTCATAGATGGCTGAGTAGGAGGAAATGGTGAACTAAGTGTGAGAGGTTGTTGCTTAGGAGGTGCTTGAGTAACGCTGGCATGGTGATGCTCATTAGATATAGATGAATCAAATTTAGGAACCCAATGGGATTTATCATTTATATTAGAATGTTGTGTAGAAAATGAAATAAAGCCTTGATGCTCAAGATGTTTGATTATTCATGTAAAGTGTGGCAATCATTGTCATTATGTCCATTGATTCGATGATAATTACAATATGGATGACCTTGATATTTTGCTAACCGATAAGGAGAATAGTAATGAGTAGGTGGTAGAGTGATCAACTATGACTAAGGAGCTGAATAAGAATGTCATGTTGTGTAGTATTATGCTCAAATATGAGAGGCTCAGGAAATGGCACATGTCTTGAGGTTCAACTAGATGACATGTAGTGGACATAGATTGCATATAAGATGTAGAAGAGCACAAACATGTGATTGAGAAGCATCCTTAAGCTGTTGAATTTCAGATTTGAGAGATATAATCGTGGATTCCATGGCCTTAAATTTATCTTGAAATAAAGAATGTAGAGTGTGATTGAGTCCAATAGGGGTTGATTAGATGGAGGATCACTAGGGTCATCAAATAAATGATCAATATAGGACTTATTTTGTGTGGCGGTATTTTCATCCAGATACATGGTGTCTAGCTATTTTTACAAAACAACCTGAAAATGGGGATATCTCTTAAGTAAATCAGATAAAGAGACTTGAGAAACTTTGGGAGCCATGATAGATGAAAAATGAGGATCCTAAGCATGAAAGATGTTCAGGGTTCACCAAAATGATTAACTAAAATGATGAATATGTGGGATATCCTATAGTTAATCTAATCTAGAATAACATGTAAAATAAAGTAAATAAATGTAGTAAAGAAGTATGTAAAATGATCCAAAAACTATGAAAAAAGGAAATGCTAACCCTAATATGCAAGAGAGAAAGAGGAAAACTCAAGCTGATTAGAGGAGCTCTCGTTGATGTGTGTCATAGAGGTGACTGGAGAAACATTAGAAGCAAGGAAAAACTATGTAGAAGCCTCAAAAAGGATGGATTTGGAGTATCTATCTAGACTAGAGCACCTAGAGAGGGACTGGGGTGCCTACAGGCACTCTGGTTTGTAAATGGGCCCCTGGTCTATGTAAAAATTTCTAGAACTAAATTTCACAGGGATGGGAGGTGGTATAAAACCCTCATTGTGTCGCATCAATTCATTCGCTACCTTGCATTGGATGTCGCCATAATCCAAGATGATGAAAAGACCTGCAAAGACCAAAAGAAGTATCAAAACCCTAAAAAAGAAAAAATGCAAATGAATGGGTTAGAATGACCTCAATTGCCACAATAATGGGCTTACTAACTGAGTGTTGCACTACATTTTGGACCCAAATGTAGTTCTAGTGAGTGTGTGTGCATAATGTGCCCTAGGTGCTCTTGTGCAGTCACACTTTGTGAAGTAGCGAGAAATAACTAGATGTAGAAAATGTAATAGAATGTGTGCATGGAATAGAATAGAATCCTCCCCCTATGTAAGTGTGATGCAAATGAACTAGCCTTGTGCCTTGTGATGGAGCTAATGGATGCAAATGATCTCCAATGCAATAGATGGATGTAAATCTAGATGGATGATAGTAGTGACTAGTGCTTGGTCCCTCATTATGGTCTCATAACTTTATATTTATAGGGTTCTCTTGATCTAATTTCATAATTAACCCCAAAATGGCCAACCACCAAAAAGATAAAAAATCTCAAATGGCTAGAAAGATCCCAAAAAGTGGCGGGAAAGTTCAAGAAGGATCGGGTGCCCATGGTGGGACTAGGGCACCCATGGGCGCCTAATGGGCTAAAAGGCTAAAATAATGGAAGTGATGAAAGTTATTTGGGCATGTAGATGTAAAAGCCGAGAAATGAAGAAATAAAATAAAACAAGATGACCAAAAGAAGGGGGGTTAATTAGTACTTTTCTTCACTCAAGAACCTTCTAAAGTAGTATGAAACCGGGATTAAATAATATCTAAAGTGAAATAGATTAGGCATGCATGTGTGTGAGGTCGGAAATGATGACAGAAAGAAAAATAAAATGTCCAAAAGACGGGGGTTAATTAGTAATTTCTTCACTCAAAAATCATATAAATAGTACTATAAGACCGGGAATAAATAATGTCTAAAGTGCGTGATTTTGTGACTACATTTTCCTCCACTTTATGTTGGTGATCAGAACACTTGGTAAAATAAATTAGATAGATATACGTACTTGATGTCCATGTAGAGTGATGTAGAAAATACGCCGAAGGATTAAACAAAACATGGAGTGACAAAAAGATGATGGAGCATGGAAATTAAAGATGTAAAAGACCAAAAAGTGATGAGAGTGAATGTAAAGTAGAAACACATGTGTAGTTGTTGATGTGTGTGATGTACCTGCATGGTTAGTATGGTGTGTGTGTTCTGCTGAAAAATGTTGTTGTTGCCCCCATTATTATATTTGATTGCTTGTATCTAATATGGTCGGACTGCAAGAGAAGATGATCAAGAAGTCAAATATGCATGTATATATGTAAAAACACATGTAAAAGATGCATGTATATGTATGTAAGAGTATGTAAATGTAAAATACACAAATGAAAAATGGAACATGTGCACCTGATCTGTGATGAGAGAAAGGGTGTAGAAAGAGGATATCTGTCCTAGGTTTTTGGGCGATCCGACGCCATAGGCCAAAGAAGTATAGGGAGGAATTATGTTGTATCCTCCAACCTTTAACTACTTCCCTGAACATGTATGAAGAGATCTCTGTACTATCTGGTTTTTGGGCGATCCGATGCCACTTGTCTAAGTAGTGTAGAGAGGAAGTCCATTTGTATCCTCTAACCTCATAATCGCTCCATAAAATGATGAGGACTACCATGTCTAGTAAAATCTGCTATGTATGGGGTTCGTAGATTGATCTAAACTCATTCATTGTATAACCCACAATGCCAAAAGTAGAAATTGAATCAATTGAACCGGGTGTATAAGCATTGTATAACATGTAAACACCAAAATGATGCCCCCTCTTTAGGGCGCATGTAACATCGTTGATAAGAGAATGATGCCCCAAAAGAGGAGCAATTTGCATGAAATCTTTAACTCTACCTTGCGGGGAAGGGAAAGCGCTTGGTATAAATAGAGGTGAGTACAAAAAGAGGCTAGCCAAAGACAAGTGTTAGTACAAACAAACGTGCATTGAGAAAGTAATGTGGAAGCTACACAAACAATGTATAAGATACCAAGCAATGTAGTAATGTAAACACGCAAAAAGACAAAATAAGTCACACAAAACAAGTTGCAAACATGGGACATCACTCATGATTTTGCAAGACGTGCAAGGCCATCATGGCCACATACAAAAACACGTGTCCACACCAAACAAATGGAAAGGCCTGTATACAATAGTAGATAATGGAAAGAAAAGTACAAACAACAGATAACCATGAAATCAAGTAATCCTGTGAACAAATGATACACATGAAGCACCCGTTAGCATGTTAGAAAGATAACCAATATGTCAAAAGCGTGTATAACCATGTAATATAGAGTGCTAAGTACAAAATGAAACAATAACACTTGTGAGAGATGAATGTGGATGCCCCCAATGACCAATGTAGGATGGGTAAAAGGTAAGCATTAGTATTGTGTGTAAAATACATGTATTTGCCATCACAACTAAGAAAAAGATGAACACACATGTGTGTATGGTATAGATAAATGACATACAAGAGATGTAATGAGCATATGTAATAAAGCGACTATATACTAGAAAATGTAAACAAGAATAAAAGAAACCAAGATATGCAACATGTTGTGGATGGGTGGAATGGAATGCAAGATGGAATGATAGGAACCACGTGCCCCCTGAGTAAATGGAAACATATGTAGTGAGTTTCATTTGGTTCTCCCCCTCGTGATCAAGAATGAACCAGTAAACAAGAGTGCATCATCGGAAATGATCAAAATATGGGTTGTGTCTAACGCATTATGAATGATGAATGTGTATGTGTGATAATATGTGACCTAGAAATGATGTGTGCTTGAACCTTATAGCCAAAGTGTATATAGCAACAAGATGATTGAAAGATTGATGATGTGTTCTAAAGCGTATATCACTATAAGATGAATAAAGGGAATGATGATACAACCTAAAGCATATACCACTACAAGGTGAAGGAAGAGGTGACCATTTAGCCTAAAGTGTATGTCACTAACCTAGTAATGTCACATGATGGAAGGTCAAGTGATGAACATGTGTGTATGATAAGGTCCATTTGATTTGTAAACCCTTGACAGTTGAGTATGGACCAAGGAACTAAAGTGCATCATAGGGTAGTGAGTGCAACGTGTAGAAGAAGATGTAGTATATGTGATGAGTAGATGACCATATGATGAGTAGAAATGTGTAAAATGCAATGCATAGTGTGTTAGGTAACATGTGTAGATAGTAATGTAGTATGTAGGATGAGTAGTATATGATGCTAGACGCATTGTGGACAATAGGAGTATGACATGTATATGATGAACACTAATATGATGTGTAAAGTATGTATGATATGTAAATTTTCAATGTTTGAAATGATGTAGTCTAAATATATGATGTATGATGTAATATGTATAATATGATATGTGTGAAGATTGTAGTGTGTGGGGTTCATGTGTATAGATATCCCTCAATAGTCAAGTGTGAACCAAAGCACAAGAGTGTGTCATCGGGAAATAACGATGCTAAAATGTGTGATGAATATGCCTATGTGAGGATATGAATGTACGATAATGTAAATATGAGAGATAAAACTATGCGAATATGAGGAGGGGGGATGTGTTAGATGATATGCCCCAAGTCTATGATAGAGAAGGTGACTATGTGCCGCTATCAATGAGATCATCGTTATCATGGTCGAAACCTACTAGAGAAGCATCAAAAACATGATGAGCTATAGAGTGAGGAGGGTCATATAAGGACCCATTGCGGTGTAGTGTGTACACATTCATTGCATATTCCTCATCAGTAAAGGCTATTGGTGGACAACCATGAGCATGCCAACAAGATATATTCATAGTGTAATTAGGAGAAGAGTCATTAGGAATAGAGATATTGCCAAAAGGCATAGGAAATGTAAGTAAAGAATGGTTAGCATCTATCGTACCACCAATATAGTCAAGCCAAGACTATCCAAGTGTGAGTGGAGAATCACGAGGGGTACGTGCAACAAATACTATCAAATGAAAGACACGTAGGCCATAAGTCATTATAATGTAAAAATAACCATGATAAAGATGTGGTGAATGAAGAGGTGGTAAGATGTCATTAAGTGTCATGCCAAACCTAACCAAACCGTCACATGTACAAATAATATCTAAGAAAGTGGAGTCAATTGGGATGTGCTACCAAAAGGACCTGTTGATAAATAATGTGCATGTAAAAGGGGGCAACAGAGCTATAACCCATGGAGGAGAAGATGAAATAACGTATACATTATTTCCGGACCCTCACAGTATAGTACCATAGCATTAGTAAAGGAGGGGTCTTGAATTTATATTCACCTGGCCATCAACCACAAAGGTTTCTTCAAAATAAGAGTCATCTACATCTATAGGAGTAAAGTTAAGTTGTCCTAATGCTTCATTAGTGAGTTTGATAACGTCAAATTTGTCATTAGAGTCCTCAGAATCATTTGTGTGGGCATTGTCATGTTGTATTGCTTTATCAAGTATATTGTTAGGAGTTATACTAGGGAAGGAATTAAAGGTGCCTCAATAGATGAAGAAGAAGTGGTCATTGGAGCAGGTATGGTGGGTGAGATGATTTCCATAGTATGAGTAGAAATAGTCGAGTATGTGTAGCAACAAAAGAAGGTAGCAAAGCACTAGACTGACCAATGTCATATGTGTTGAGACTACTATATGGGATACGTTGTGGAGGTGGGATAGGTATAGTAGTAATAGGGTCTATGTGACAATATTTGAATGGTTCTAGATCTGCAGTGATAGTATGTTCATAGCCATCATGTAAAAATTTGACACATTGGTGAATAGTAGATGGAACTGCTTGCATTGCATGAATCCAAGGTCTACCTAACAAGAGATTGAATTGAAACGAGGCATCTATAACATAGAAATCAATTAGAATAGTCTTAGGCCCAACCCTAATGTGGAATGAAATAGTTCCTAAGCATGTACAAGTGGTGGAGTCATAACCTCATATGATAGTAGAATTTCTAGAAATGAGAGTATCACTAATACCCAATTGTTTTAAAAGAGAATAAACACATAAGTTGATGACTGATCCATTATCAATAAGTACTCATTTAATACAAGTGGTGCTAACAACGATAGTAATGAGTAAAGGCACACACAAATTGCTTTTAGAAAAAGGTGAAAGACCTACAAAGGCCATCACAGTTGTTACTTTCAATATGAATAACATGAAGTATAGCTTCTAGCGTGTTACGATAATGCGTACATTACATAATAATTCATAAAGAGAAATCTTGGTGGGTGTATTTTTAAGTTTCTCAACAATGTCATAGCCCTTAGAAGTAGTAGGAAGAACTACCGAAGAAATGGGTGGAGGGATAGAAGCGGGTAGATCCGTAGCTGAATTAAGATGAGTACGACAAGTAGTAACTACATTAATAGATGGATTAGACCTAGACATAACAAATCGGGAGGATGTTGAGTATGCACACACATAAAATTAGCAATGATTAACTAAAATTGACAAAATGTATAGTATGTGGGAATAGTTAATATAAGCTATGAATAGCTGCAAATAAATGTAAATATGACACAAACAACTATAACAAAGGAAATGCTAACTCTAATATGCAAGAGAGAAGATGAAATAACTCAGTTGAATAACGAGATGCTCACGGGATTGTGTCACCGAGGTGACTGGAAAATAGGAAGGTGGCAATGACTATGTAGAAGCTCGAAAAGGATGGGTCTAGACCGATTCCTTGGAGTGGAGTGTCTAGAGAGTGACTAGGATGCTTACAAGCACATTGGTTAGCTAAATGGGTTCCCTAGTCTATACAAAATATCCTAAACCAGCTTTACAAGTTCGTTAGATGGTATGAAACTCTCGTTGTTTGTCGCATCAAGTTCGTTGTCTTGTACTAGATGTTGCCAATAATCCAAGATGATGAAAAGACCAAAAGAAGTATCCAAACCATAAAAAGAAAGATGCAAATGAATGGGTCGGACTGACCTTAGCTGCCATAATAGTGGGCTTACTAACTGAGCAATGCACTACATTTCAAACCCAAATGTAGTTCTAATGAGTGTGTGCATAATGTACCCGAGGTACTCTTGTGCGATCACAGGTTTGTGAAGTAGCGAACAATAACTAAATGTAGAAAATGTAATAACATATCTGCATGGAATATGATAGAATCCCCCTATGAAGTGTGATGCAGATATCCTAGCCTTGTGCCTTGATGATGGAGCTATGTGGATACAAGTGATCTCCAATGCAATAGATGGATGCAACTCTAGATGAGTGATAGTAGTGAATGATGTTAGGTACCTCATTATGGTATCATAAATTTATATTTATAGGGTTCTCTTGATATAATTTTGTAATTAACCTTGAAAAGGCTGACCACAATAAAGATAAAGATCTAAAATGGCTAGAAAGAGCCAAAAAGTGGTGGGAAAGTGCAAAAGGGACCGGGGTGCCCCCAGGGGACTAGTGCACCCATGCGCACCCCAATCAAGGTGAAATAAGATGACTAGGCATATGGGTGCAAGAGGTCGATAATGACAAAATAAAATAAAACAAGATGGTGAAAAGACGTGGGTTATTAGTAACTTCTTCACTCAAGAACCTTCTAAATAGTAGTATGAGACCTGGGACTAAATAGTGTTTAAAGTGCATAATTTTGTGTCTACATTTGCCACCACTTTATGTTGGTGAGCATAAAGCTTGGTAACATAAATTACATAGAGATGCATACCTAATTTTCATGAAGAGTGTAGTAGAAATGCGCTAAAGGACTAAAAAATTGTGGAATGACAAAAATATGGAGGAGCATGGAAACTAAAGATGAAAAATGTGCAAAGAAAAAGTGATGAGAGTGAACCTAGGGCGGAACACGTGTGTAGCTGTTGCGGTGTATGTGATGTACCTACATGGTTAGTAAAGTGTGTGTTGTCACGAAGTGTTATTGTTGATGTTATTTTTGTTGTTTCTTGTTGTTGCTCCCATTTGACTGCATGTTTTTCATACGACTAGAATTGTAAGGAGAAAACGATCAAGTAGTCAAATATGTATGTATGTATGTGTAAAAATGCAATGTAAAAGACGCATGTATATGAAAGCATGTAAATGTAAAATACACAAATGTAAATGGAACATGTGCACCTGATCCATGTCGAGAAAGAGAGTGTAGAAGGATATCATGTATTGTGAGTTTTTTGGTGATCTCACACCATAGGCCAAAGAAGTGTAGGGAGGAAATGCTATGTGTCCTCCAAGATCTAACTACTTCCCTAAATGTGTGTGAAGAGATATTTGTATTGTCCTAGTTTTTGGGTGATCTCGATGCCACTGGCTGAAGTAGTGTAGAGAGGCACACCCACTGTAACCTCCAAGCTTGTAATTGCTTCCTAGAATGCTAAGGACACCGTGTCCCGTAAAAGCTGCTTGTGTATGGGGTTCATAGAGTGGTATAAACCCACTCACTCTATGTAAACCCACAATGCCAAGGGCAGAAAGTACACTAAACTGAACTGGTGTAAATGCACTATGTTAGTATGTAAACCCCAAATAATGCCTCCCTATTTGGGGGAACATGTGACGCCTCTACGATAGGAGAATGCACCCCCAAAAGAGGACCAACCACATGAACTCTATAACTTTGCCCCGTAGGGGAAATGAATGCCCTTAGTAGAAACCAAGGCATGTAAAAATAAGAAGGATAGCCAAAGACAAGTGTTATTACGAAAAAATATGTATGTATACGACAATGTGCAATCTACGCAAACAATGTATGAGCTATTAAGAAAGATAGTAAAATACAAAAGAAGACAAAGTAAGATGCACAAAGAGGATACAAACACGGGACATAAATCACTATGTCATAAGACACACAAGGATATCATGGCCACAAAATAAATAACAAGTGTGCACACCAAACATAGGGCAAGGTTCGCAAACAAGAGAAAAAAATAGTAGTCAATAGAACAAACAAGTATGGAAGCAAATATTCATGCATAACAATGTTGCACATGAAGCACCCATTAACATGTTAGAAAGATCAGTAGTATGTCAAAATCATGTATAAGTAAGTAATGTAAAGTGCTAAGTACCAAATGAGACAATATCACCTATGAGAGATGATTTTGGATGTCCCCAATGACCAATATAGGAAGGGTAGAAGGCGAGCATCCATGGTACATGCAAGAGACCTGTATCTATGATCACAATTAGACAAATGTGTGAATGTACATGTGTATGATATAGATAAATGACATACAAGTAATCAAACTAGCATGTGTAATAAAGTGACCATGAACAAGCAAAAGTAAGCAAGAATAAAAGCAACCATAATATGTAGTATGTTGTGGATGGATGGAATGGAATGCAATATTGAGTGATAGGGGCCACATGCCCCTAGTGAATGGAAGTGTATGCAGTGAGGTTCATTTTTTTACCCCATCAGTAGTCAAGAATGAACTATAAATGAGAGTGCATCATCGGGTAATGTTAGAAGTGTGTGTTGTGTCTAACACATTGTAATGAATGTGTATATGCATAGTGATGATGATATGCGACATATAGAAGAGATGTGTGTGAACCTTATAGCCTAAGCATATATCATGACAAGATGACTGTATGAGTGATGATTTATTCCTAACGCGTATATCACTACAAGATGGATAAAGGGAGTGGTGATGTATCCTATAACGTATACCACTACAACATGATAGAATGTATAGGTGATTATTTAGCCTAAAGCATATGTCACTATCCTAGAAATGTCACATGATGAAATGTCAAATGATAATCACATGATGAATGTAAGGTCCATTTGATTTGTAAACCCTCGGCAGTCGAGTATGGACCGAGGAACTAAAGTGCATCATAGGGTGGTGAGTGCAACGTGTAGAAGATAATGTAAGGATGAAATATGACCAGGTGATAAGGAGAATGTGTAAAGATGCAATGTGTGTAGAATGTGTAAAAGTGTGATGTATATAATGAAATGTAATGTAAGTAAATAGACAAGTAATGTAGTATGTAGGATGATGTAATGCTAGACTCATATGTGATGAAGACTAGTATATGATGTAGAATATATGTGAAATGTGTCGTGTAATATGAATGGTATGTAGATAAATGAATAATGAAATATGTAGGATAAGTAGTGTAGGATGTAAGATGCGTAGAAAAGGGTGTATGCATAATGACGAGTGATGCAGCCTAGAATTTACCAGATAACACCCTAGACGTGTTGGCACATCACTCAGCCTAGACTGAGCACTCACCTAAAGCACGCAAAGGTACCAAGTCCCTCTTTAGGGTTGTTGTAGCAGGATGTTAGCGTGATGAAGGAAGAAACATATAGATCCATAACTAATCCATCATTCTACAATGCATGCCATATTCAGATCTATGAAAGAACAAACTTAAATAATAATCATGATTGAATAAAGAACATGCACTACTCAATTACACACAGGAATGAAACTTAGATTCAGCCAATAACTTCCATCTATTAATAAACATAGAAGCTCCTTACAATAATGACATTCTATACCGATGCATGCATGGATCTGATACAGTAATCTAGTCATATGCACATATCTCTTTATGCTTACCTCTTACGCTCTGCATATACCTATATATCTCTCATCTCTCTCTCAAGTAATTCACTACATATATATAGGGTGGGGAATTTCTCTTCACTTTTTATCTATTCTAAAAATAGGCCGCATGCTATTAATAGTGATGCGCCATTTATATAAGGCATAGCTACACATGCAAGTGTGCTATCTATAGACCTCTTATAGTTAACTGAAGTGATAATCCTATTCTTAGCTCGTCTCCATACAAAATGATTCGATCCAATCCTCTAAAGATAGACAATGTGTGGCGTGCACGTCTCTGCATTGTTGGTGTGTTTCACATGCCCTCTTCTAAAAATAGGTCTTCATGCTCAAAATTGGCTAAGTCTGAGTCTTGAACTTTTGATTCGCACGTGCGTTCTTCCTATCCATTCGTACCCTTAAACCTGGATTGTTTTCCCATGAGGAATTCTTGTGTGAGTTTTGTCAAGTGTTCTCTGATCAACATTACCCCACACTAATCTCATTGTCTCCCCAACAATGGGTATCTCCAAAAATTGACGTAAAGAATAGAAGAATGGAAATAATAAGAATGAAAGAATGTAGATGAATAAATAATTTTTATGAGGCAGCTGCACTCTGTATCGACGTTTGAAGTATCAACTCAAGATACTCCTCCTTTATTCCGGCCTCCAGGTTTTCCATTCGGTGATTGCTTGTTACTCGCTTTTTTCTGGAATGTCCACAACAATGGAATCTAATTCATCCCTTGCAATATCCCCTTTATCATTTTGTAGAATCAACACAACACTGGAAATTGAGGTCATTCTTCCTTCTAGAAGATCCATCTTCTGCGCAATGAGCTTCCTAAGCTCTTCTAGCCGAGTCTTGTGCGGATCTTGTGCTACTGCCAGGGCCTCGCGCTTCTGCTTAACCATTGACAATCTTTCTACGCGGCCCAATGTTTCATCCTTCATTGCTCTCTAGACCTCATTATTTTCTTCCAGGGTCTTTATGTTGATAAGCACCTCTGGAGCTGTGCAGATGTTCAAAGCCTAGTCTACTTTCTTCAATACTTCTTGTAGCACTTACAACAACCCTTCATAGGATGCAATCTTTCACATCACTGAAGCTTTCTCTCATTCTACCTCTTGTTCTGAATTCCTTGGCGCTGACATGCATAGAGGTTCATATTCAAGCACTAAGTCCACCAACTTTCCTACATAATGTATTACTGAGGGAAACGTTTGTGGTACCTTGGTCTCCAAGTGTGGCCTAGCTCTTATGACATTGTCTCCAATCTCCTCTGCGATGCTAATAAATACTTCATTCTTCTTCTGTGTTAAGTCCCTCTCTTACATTATGTGCGCTATCTCTGTATCCTTTGTCTTTAGCTCCTCGCGCGAGTGCTCTTATCGCTGCAGATTTGTCCATGTTTTTTCTAGCAACTTCAGTAGAAACCTTCACCAATGCGTTGCTGACCTTCTCATCTAACATAACAGTAGGCTTTACCATCATATGTCTTTCTTGGAGTGCCTTCTTCACCATCTCGACATGCATGAATTTTTCATACATCAAAGTAAGGCTCATCCATGTGGGTATGCATTGACCATGAGAGTTGATTTCTAGTGTGAATGGTCACCACATCCCCATCCATTAATTCCCATCAAAATAAATCCTTTTATTCTACAGTGCTTTGGAAACATGCGCAGATGATTTTTTGGTGTCCTCTATATAGCCCATGATTGGTGCACTATGTTCCCCACTCATCCTCTTTGATCTAGGTCCCTTGGGAATTGTAGCTTCAAGGTTAGGAGCCTGTCCTGTTACACCTTAAACAATCACATGCGTGGATCCGAAGGTTTCTTTCTCTCTTTCTTCTCCATCCTTCATCTCTTCATATTTTTGCTCTTCCTCATTCTGTGGCTTGTTTTCTTGCTCAAGTGTGATAGGAGATGCACACTCTCTCTCCTTGATTCTTCCACTTCTTCATCTAAATTCAAATTTATTCTCCTCTTTGGCTCAGTGGTCTCCTTGTGTGGAGAGAGATGAGGTGATTTCCTTACCATTTATGGGGTTCCACCTTGAGTCCTTGTGCGTCTGAACACTTTCTTAAATATGTTCTCCCCCTGCTTAACCTCCATATCTTCCTCTTCGTCCTATCCCTAAGGTGGAGTGGTCGTACGCTGTGACTCTTCTCTATCATAAGGTTGCTTTCTTCTACGCTCCAAGCCTCCACTATCTTCATGCTCCTCTTCTTCATCCTCTACTTCAATAGTTTCTATGGGCCTTTGCGTCGGTATGTTTTCCATTGTGTGCTTACCCTTCGGTGGCCCTAGGAGCATGAATTCATTCTCCACATACTTATTGTTCTCCATCTTGGGCTTCAGCTGAAGATACACTAATGTTGCCCCTATATCTACTACACCAAACTTATTGGCTTAATATTCAATACCTCTAAAATGAGCCTCTCAACATAGGCACTTCTTCCTGGATACACATACTTCTTCCTTAACATGTGGTAGTCGTAGTCTACCTTATCTACATTGAACACCAGTCATCGCATGTCTATGAATTTGTGAAAAATGCTTGGAAATACCTTGTAGTGAATGCGTAAGGTAATTTACACCAAGGGCTCCAGACTCCATCTCTCATTGGGAAGTGCATGATGCAGAAATGCTGATATACAACAAACTAGACTTGTTTCCCCACTACTGATGGTAGGTCCTTCGGGATGTGCCACTCTTCTCCAAATTCCGTGCGAGCCTGTCGTACCATTTCTCCGCCCTTTGCTTGATGTCATTTGTCATGGACCCTTTACATAGGTACTTACTAAACCTTTCAGCTAGCGACTTATTCTCCATGGGGTATTCCCATACCTTTTCCTTCATCCTATCTGGTACTCCAATTTCCATGAATACCAGTGATAATAGAACAGCCCCAAAGCTGATCTTCCCTCCTGTGCGTGCTTCCTCGACTATTTTCTCTGCAATGTAGCCTGCAATATTATAGACTACTCCTTCTGACATCTTACACGCAATGTATAACCACATAGTATTTACCTGTGACCATCACTCCTGGTCATTCAAATTTGTAAAAGGTGTGATACTACTTGCATAACTAGACATTTCTTTAACTTGTCTATATCCATACCACGTGGACCCTTCAAGTAACCCAACTCCTATCCGGTGCAGTAAGATCATGGCTTTATCTCGTGAGATCATTCTTGAAAGAGGGTTTAAAACCCATAAGCAAGGATCACGAGGGACGACATGCACATCAACGGACATGCGAACGGTAGCGTGAAGAGATCTCGGGAGGAGTGAGCATCAACCGAATGTGCATGTAAATATTTGAAACATGGGTAGAACCTAATTAAGCCATAAAACTCTCCTCTATCTCATATTTCAAAAGATGTGTACATATAGGAGGTGCTGAGTAACCCCCAGTGTTACAATCATGACAACTCAAGTAGAGAGGGGGAGTTACATTCCTAGAATAGAAGTGTAACTCCCCATGATGCATATGACACATGATGCACTGACGTGCCGACACAATGACTTCCTGACACAATGACATGTAAGGGAATCTCATAATGACCCCTAAATGACACATGGATCTACGATCTCACCTAAGTGAGATGACTCACCTAATGATGTGGAAAATAACACACACCAACACCCCCCCTTCATCGTAACTTAGGATGAGGCGGCAAGTTAGAAACGAGAAATGGGTCCCAACACAAAGCTTGATGAGGTACCCATGTACAAAAAGAAGTCCCAAGCAGTGAAGGAAAACCCAGTGGGAAAAACATCCACCACAAGAGAACAAAAAACTCTCTAATCTAAGAAAGATGCCAAATATGGGTCCCAGCTCTAGACGAGCCTGAAAAGGTACCCATGTACAAAGAGGCAATCTCTCGAAAAGAAGAAGAAGAGAGAAGAAGAGGGAGACGAGAGGAATGCAAAAGATGTCATGGATGGATCTGAACTCTGCAGCTCTAGGAGGTCTCCTAGAAGAATGTCGATGACGAGATCCTCTACCTCTGGACTAAAGAAGAGCCACCCACAACGAACTATGTGCCTGCCCTTAGGAAGGACATAAATGACATGCTGGAAGTCCGCCCACTCCACAAAGGAAACTGAAGGCAGCAACATGAAGAACTTTGAGTCTGGTGCATCAAGTGTGACATAGGTCTAGCGAGTGAGTGCCAAGGAACCGAAGGTAATGCCAGTGTGTAGAACTGTCAGAGTGTGAAGAGTGAACACCTGTAGAAAGGATGTCCACGTGATGTGAAGGGAACAAAACATCCTCCACAACAGAAAAGGGATCCATAACTGAGGGTGGATCAATGAAGGTCTCCGGAAATGTGGAAGTGACATGATTCCCGGAAGGGGCACTCCCAACAATAGAGATGATGAACTCCTCTGAAACACCTATAGATGGATGAGGGACTTGTAGTGCATCACAAGTAGACTTTGTGAAAAGATGACCAAGGTCAGGCAGATACTTGTCCCAATGAGGGGGCTCAACAAATAGAAGAGCGATGTATGATAGGTATGAGTCATCCAATGAAGGTAGAGGAGTGGAATGGGCCTCACACACTGGAAGTGGAAAGGAGGTGGGTGTGATGACTGTATGAGACTGAGAAGGGGACTGCTTGATATTTGATGAGATGTGGGGAGTGTCAACACTCTTTGGAATAGTGAGAGAAAGAGGAGAAGAGTCCTCTGTAGTACTCTCGACATCAGAAATGGATGCACAATCCTTGTCAACAGAAGTAGAACCAAGCGAGCCTATGTCAGTGAAACTATCATCACACAAAGAAATGGAGGAGACAACTGAATCAGCAGCAACAAAAATGGCGGTAGTATGTGAAGGGCCTCTATACAAGGACTGAAGAATGCTCCAGACATGGTGAGGTGGATCTGAATTTTCCATGTGAAACCAGAGAGAACGAGAGACATGCATCATCATGTGACAAAATATATGGTCATAAGTGTCGAGGAAGTCCTCTAGATGACAATGATCAGTGGGTGTAGGAATTGGCCCAAGCAAGAAGGGTAAAAGACCCTCGTGGGCAAAGTAACGTTCTATGGAAGCACGCCAAGATGAATAGGTCTCTCTCGGTGAGAAGTGGCAGAGGCTGTAAGGTGATCCTACGACACTCACATCTAGAAAGAGAAATCTCCATGATGAAAAAAATGCAAGATGCAAGGTGCACGAAAGCAAGACGTCGGACTCGGCCGATAATGCGTCTGCGTGTGAAAACCCAAGAGTACAAGTAACCCCCCCAGAATGCGGCACTTTATAAAAGTAGTGCATTTACAAAACTGACAATGCCATCACGTAATGTGTGAAAAATCATGCAAATTTGACTAAAGAAGCGCTAAAAAATGAGCTGCGAGTCAAAATTTATGGCATTATTAAGATTCCCGTGAATCGATGGAAAAATACACTAGATGCTGCAAACACATTAAAAAAGTGCCTAAAACAGGTGCAAAGGGTATTGTGTGGGTACTCGTTGGAAATGGAAAAGAATTTTAACAGGGGTTTATTTTGATCATGCGAGGGGGTTAGCCTCCTGCCAACCCCGGACCTCGCCCTCTGTCTTCGACACTCGTAGGAGGGTGGATTAATCAAGCCAAAAACAACCTAAATGATTATTACATGCCATGAAATGAAATGTTTTATTTTTTTAACACCCTAAAACATTAGAAAAAGAAGGTGGGCCCATGTTTGAAGTGGCCAATGCCACATAAGGAGTTGTCCACGTGGAAGAGAGCTGGGAGTTTGAGCCGTTGGAAGGAGTAAACCAAAAGTGCAGGTCTAAAATGCCAAAGACCATGTGCTTTGGATCAAGTTCTGAGTCTTTGTAGGGCAGGTCCACATGCCAAGGAAGATAAAAATGCAGTGCTCAACAACAAAGGATGGCTCTAAAAACATCCAAGACCATGTGCAGGTTAGAAAAAATGTTTTTGTAACCTATGCAATGCAAAAAAACATTTTCTAACATTGGAGGAAGGAGCTGGAGGTGCTAAAGCCACGTGCTGGAGGTCTGAGTGCTAGGAAGAAGCTGGAGAAGACCCAAACCACCAAAAATGCCAGAAAATCTAGAAAAATAGCTGTGTTGGGTGTGCAGGTCTGAAACGCCGAGGCAGCGCCAAAAAAATGTGCCTGAGGAAGCAAAAATGTTTTCCTATGCACAAAGATGCAGGTGTAACATTTTCCAATGCAAAAAAATGTAGGTTGAAGGTGAAAACACCTGAGGAGAGCCGGAATAGCATCTAAAATGCCAGAGCAGGATGCCACGCATAGAAAAATGGCCACGCCTGTAGAGAAACAAACCAGATGATTCCTGAACAACAAGCAAAAATGGCCACGTTCAAAGGAGCCAACGTTCCAAACAAACCACAAGCCCACGAGATCAAGAAAAGGCCAAAAATGTGTATAGGCACCCAATCAGCGAGTCAAAGCATGCACAAAGTAGCTTACAGACCAATGCAGAGGCTGGACCAACACGTAGCACGAGCAAGTTGTAGCTGAAGGGCAGGGAATACGTGCTCATAAAAACACCTCCAAATGTGCATGCAAACCCGAAAAATTGAGTGGTCAAAGACACTAAACTCAAAAACACCAGAAACTCGAACATGACCAAATAAGCCACAATCAACCCCATGCAAGAGGTATGGTGCCCAAATCAGTGCAAGTAGAGCACATTCGGAATTTCCATTACGACACACGCACGAGATCTGTAGATCACACCAGAAGCCAGAAAATGCATACAAACACCGATGAGTGCATAGATCCACAAGATCTGCTCTGATACCATGAAAGAGGGTTTAAAACCTACAAGTGAGGATCACGAGGGACAACATGCACATCAATGGACATGCGAATGGTAGCGTGAAGATCTCGAAAGGAGCGAGCATCAACCGAATGTCCATGTAAATATTTGAAACACGGGCAGAACCTGGTTAAGCCATAAAACTCTCCTCTATCTCATAGATCAAAAGACATGTACATATAGGAGGTGTTGAGTAACCCCAAAGGTCTGCTGAACCATGACAACAAGAGTAGAGAGGGGAGTTACATTCACAAAATAGAAGTGTAACTCCCAATGATGCATATGACGCACTTGACACACCGGACATGCTTACGCACCGATGCAATCGATGTGTAAGGGAATCTCATAATGACCCCTAAATGACACATGGACCTACGATCTCACCTAAGTGAGACGACTCACCTAATGATGTAGAAAATAACACACACATAGAGGTTCATATTCAAGCACCAGGTACACCAACTTTCCTACATAATGTATCGATGAGGGAAACGTTTATGGTACCTTGGTCTCCAAGTGTGGCCTAGCTCTTATGACATTGTCTCCAATCTCCTCTCGCGATCTTTGATAAATACTTCATTCTTCTTCCTTCCTAAGTCCCTCTCTTGCATTATGTGTGCTATCTATGCATCCTTTGTCTTTAGCTCCTCGCGAAATGCTCTTATCGTTGCAGATTTTCCCATGTTTCTTCTAGCAACTTCAGTAGAAACCTTCACCAATGCGTTGCTGACCTTCTCATTTGACATGACAGTAGGCTTTACTATCATATGTCTAGCTTGGGGTGCCTTCTTCAGCCATCTCGACATGCATGAATTTTTGCATACATCAAAGTCAGGCTCATCCATGTGGGTATGCATTGACCATGAGAGTTGATTTCTAGTGCAAATGGTCACCATATCCCCATCCATTAATTCCCAACAAAATAAATCCTTTTATTCTACAGTGCTTTGGAAACGTGCGCATATGATTTTTTTGGTGTCCTCTATATAGCCCATGATTGGTGCACTGTGTTCCCCACTCATCCTCATTGATCTAGGTCCCTTGGGAATTGTAGGTTCAAGGTTAGGATCCTGTCTGTTACACCTTAAACAATCACATGCATGGATCCGAAGGTTTCTTTCTCTCTTTCTTCTCCATCCTTCATCTCTTCATCTTTTTGCTCTTCCTCATTCTGTGGCTTGTCTTCTTGCTTGAGTGTGGTAGGAGATGCACACTCTCTCTCCCTTGATTCTTCCACTTCTTCATCTAAATTCAAATTTATTCTCCTCTTTGGCTCAATGGTCTACTTGTGTGGAGAGAGATGGGGTGATTTCCTTACCATTTATGGGGTTCCACTTGAGTTCTTATGTGTCTGAACACTTTCTTAAATCTGTTCTCCCCCGCTTAACCTCTATATCTTCCTCTTTGTCATATCCCTAAGGTGGAGTGGTCACACGCTGTGACTCTTCTCTATCATAAGGTTGCTTTCTTCTGCGCTCCAAGCCTCCACTATCTTCACACTCCTCTTCTTCATCCTCTACTTCAACAATTTCTATGGGCCTTTGCGTCGGTATGTTTTCCATTGTGTGCTTACCCTTCGGTGGCCCTGGGAGCATGAATTCATTCTCCACATACTTATTGTTCTCCATCTTGGGCTTTAGCTGAAGATACACTAATGTTGCCCCTATATCTACTACAACCAAACTTATTGGCTTAGTATTCAATACCTCCGAAATGAGCCTCTCAACATAGGCACTTCTTCCTGGATACACATACTTCTTCCTCAACATGTGGTAGTCGTAGTCTACCTTATCTACATTGAATACCATTCATCGCATGTCTATGAATCTGTGAACAAATGCTTGGAAATACCTTGTAGTGAATGCGTAAGGCAATTTACACTAAGGGCTCCAGACTCCATCTCTCATTGGGAAGTGCATGATGCATAAATGCTGATATACAACAAACTAGACTTGTTTCCCCACTACTGATGGTAGGTCCTTCGGGATGCACCACTCTTCTCCAAATTCCGTGTGGAGCCTGTCATACCATTTCTCCACCCTTTGCTTGATGTCATTTGTCATGGACCCTTTACATAGGTACTTGCTAAACCTTTCAGTTAGCGACTTATTCTCCATGGGGTATTCCCATACCTTTTCCTTTGGTCCGCATCTGGTACTCTAATTTCCATGAATACCAGTGATAGTAGAACAGCCCCAAAGCTGATCTTCCCTCCTGTGCGTGCTTCCTCGACTATTTTCTCTGCAATGTAGCCTACAATATTGTAGACTACTCCTTCTAACATCTTACACGCAACGTGTAACCACATAGTATTTACCTGTGACCATCGCTCCTAGTCATTCAACTTTGTAACAAGGTGTGATACTACTTGCACAACCATACATTTCTTTAACTTGTCTATATCCATACCATGTGGACCCTTCAAGTAACTTAAATCCATGTCTGGTCTTTAAGATCATGGCTTTATCTATGAGATCATTCTTTATATCCTCTCCCGTGGCCTTCAAACCTGTCACCATTGAGATAAGCGCGGATGATATTCTAACTCTGCATCTTGCAAAGTAGAAGAAGTCCTCATGCACTCTTCTCATGAGGAACTAGTACAAGGGCTCACACTTCCCAAAATATGGAAGCTCATACAATTGGTAGACCCCAATTCTCTTTAGGAGCTTCCTGCCTACATCATCATAAACCAATATGTCATCTATTGTATGTTTGTTCATCCTCACAAGTAAGGAATAAAGCTCCTTCTTGTTCTCTAAGGTCATGTGATTGTATTTTCTTACTTTTCTCTTTCTAATGGGTGAATCCCATTCCTGGCCAATGATGACTCCTTTTGGATATTGCATTTCTGAAAAATTTCTTTCGAGTGCCATCTCTTCCTCCTCAACGACCACATTCTTCTTTCCTTTTGCTCCTACTATAGCTACCTTCTTGGGTGCCATTTTTACCTTGTAATTGTCTCCTCTTTAACTCTACGCAATTTGTGAATCAAACCCTAGCTTGATTCAATCATGCCCTAGGTGGAAACTTCGTGCCCTAAATCCTCTTTATCACCTTGCTTCACTCAAACCCTTCATCACCGGGGATGTAAGCTTCTTTTTCATAGATCTATTTATCACACTTGGTTTTATACCCTTCGCACCTTAACCCAATCACTCAGCTCTTCGCACTTAGCTTTTTCCTCAAATAATCTTAGTCACAATGGTAAAAATGAATTCGTATCCCATCCTTATATAATTTTTCAAATTTTGATGCATTTATTACTCCTTCACCTACCAAATATCCTCTCATTCATTGACCAAATTTGTTCATTCTCATGTGGTACATCTTCACACCCCAACTATAACCTTCTAGCACGCCTTCCTACCTCTTGGTCACAAACTTCTCTTTAGCATGCACCCTTGCACCTGAGTACCTCATCACTGTACCTTCTCCTGGTAGTTATCATGGCCTTTACTTACCTCACATTATACTGTCCTTTCATTCATCTCCATCCTTGGTCACTTTTGAGAAGCAATCTTCTTTTGACTTAAAGCACACCCGTAGCAGCTTATTCCTTTCACCTTTCAATTCCCACAATCTTTTACTTGGATAACTACAACCACCCCACACTAAAAGTATGTGTAGTCCTCTGCGCATAAACATTATTCATATAGTAATTAGCTTCATGCGCAAACACACTTATTTACACAATAACAACAACTAAATTGACAAAGCATAATGACAATGAAGGAAATACATTAAGGAAATACATAATTGAAAACCTAATCTAAATGGCAATACTGCCTTATTACAAACACCAAGAAGACTTATTTATAGTAGGGCTTCAACCTACTCCCGTTAAAATAACTGGGTAGCATGTTCCATCAAGTGCTTCTAACTAAAAGCACCTATTCAAGTATGTAAGTGATGACATACGACCCCAACCAATGTACTTTGAGCTTGCCTAGATGGTGTAAGAACTTAGAGTCATAAAGAAGTACCATTTGTCCAACCACCAACTTTTTCTCCTTTATATTTCTATCATGCCATGCTTTCTACCTAGCCTTTTCTTGCTTCTGACTCCAATGTGCTATGGCTCATCACTCATCCAAATGAATCATCTTTTCAATCCACTCTTCTAAAGCATGCTCATCATCTAGACCTCCAGCGCGTGCAATGCACAAAGAAGGTAACATAAATTCTATAGGGAGAATGGCTTTTGCCAAACACCAACTAAATGGTGTGGCTTTTTTCAATCTCTTATAAGTTGTTCTATATGCCCAAAGAACAACTAACACTTTATCATCCCAATCCTTTCTTCCAACATCACAATTTTTTTCCAATGTCTAGCTTAAAATCTTGTTGAAAGCCTTAGCAGTTCCATTTTCCTGAGGGTGGTAAGGTGTAGTCTTATGGTGGGAAACCATAAACTCATCTAATAGGATCCTTATGGTTTCATTTAAAAGTGTGTACCTCTATCACTTTCAAAATTAAAGGACATCCATATCTTGTAAGAACATTCTCCCATAGAAACCTAGCTATTGTAGCTATTGTACAGTCCTTCAGTAGGTGTTGCTTCTACCCACCGTGTGAGATAATTTGTGTAAGTAATGATATAACACGATCTAGTCCTATGCATGGCTGGAGAAATAGGTCCTACAAAGTCATGGCCCATTTCTCAAATGGTTTTACACTGATAATAGGTCTCAATGGCATTTCATCTCTTTGTCCTAGTTTTCCTAGGCACTAAAAATGGTCACATGCCTTACAATATTCTTTACAATCTTTATACAATGTCTCCCACCATAATCCAACAAGTAGGATCTTTCGAGAAGTCGCATCACCTGCATAATGGCCTCCTGCAATACCACCATGGGATTCTTCCATAATATCCTTGCGCTCATGCTCTAATACACAATGACGTAATACTTCATCTCTACCTAACTTGTATAGGTCACCACTGATTAACATAAATGGTGCCGCACGTATAAGCAAGTTGTTTATTTTCTAATGCCTTCATTCCTTCTGGTGTTACACTAATCCGTAGAAAGACAACAATGTCTTCTAATTCTAATGGTGCATGTTGTAACCTATATAACTGTGCATCTGGCATGGTTTCTTCAATTGTCTGTGCTTCCTCTCTTGAGTTAATTCTAGACAAGTGGTCTGGTCCAGAGTTACTTTTCCTTGGCTTCACCACAACTGTGAAGTCAAACTCTTGAAATAAGAGTACCCATCTACATATGCACCCTTACAAGATGGGTTTTTACCAAGTATTTCAATGCCATGTGATCTCGTATAAAATACAAATGGTGTAGCTAGAAAATATTGTCAAACTTGTGCAATGCATAGATCATTGACAAAGCTTTGCGCTCTGTAGTTGTATAATTATGTTCAATAGGAGTCAACTTCCTACTAGTAAAGCAGATAGGATGATCGACAATACCTTCTCCAAGTTGAGCTAATATTGCACCAATGGCCATGCCAGAAGCATCCACGTGTACATGAAATGGTTTTCCCATGAAGGAAAATGTAGGATAGGCGCGGTAGTAAGTTTCTCTTTCAATGTTTCAAACACGCGCTACTACGATTCTCCCCAATAGAATGTACCTTTTCCTTTCAGTAACTCCTCCAAAGGTGTGAAATTTTTTTGTATATCCCTTTATGAATTTTCTATAATATCTGTGTGACCTAAAAATCTACGCACCTCACTCTGACTGGTAGGTGCTTCCAACCCTAAAATGACTACAACCTTAGCTAGATCAACAAGCAATCCTTCCTTGCAGATTATGTGTCCTAATAGTATTCCAAAAGGTGTAGCAAATATGCACTTCTTGATGTTCAAAGAGATACTCAATTGTCTGCACTGTTCAAACATTAAGCGTAGATTGTCACAATGATCCTTAACAAGCCCATATATTGTCCAATCATCGAGGTAGACTTGTAAGAAGTTGTGAATAAAATATTTGAATGCTTGAACAACTATGTGTGAGAATACAATAGTGTGTTTTTTCAATCCAAAAGGCATCACAGTATAGGAAAAACTACCCCATTCAGTAGTAAAAGTTGTCTTTTCTTGATCCTCTTGAGCAATCCTAACCTGATGATACCCGAAAACCCATCTGTGAATGAATATATTTCGCCCTTGTAACTCCTAGTATTTCCTCAGTAAATGGCATAGGGAATGGGTCTGTTACACATGCAACATTTAGCTCCCTGTAGTCCACACATATTCTGAATTCATCCATCCTTCTTGATACTAATCACCATTGGACTAACCCATTTTGACTCATCAAGGGGCTTAATAATTCCAGATTTCAACATTTTATCAATTTCTTCTTTTACCTTTTCACGTAAATTAGGATTCATTCTATAAGGTCTCTTTCACACTGGGATGCGCACCTTCCTTAAGTTTATCTTCATTTCCCCAAGTGATTCATGCACACCTTTAAGTTCATGATACCCTCGAGGGAATAAGTCCTGATAATCCTTGAGTAACTCAATGATCTTTTCCACTTTCGATTCTGACCAATAGTCTCCAATTATGACCTCCTTAGGCTTAGCCTCCATCCTATATTGACCTTCTTTGTCTTCATTGGTTCATGGTATGCGCACGTATCCTTATCTGCACTATCCAAGACCTCACGCACCCCTGTGAATGGTCAATATCTAGGTTTTCAACTTCCTCATCATCCACGATGTACACCATATTTCCTTTTTCTTTCTCAAGGAAAGCACGTTCAAGCAATATGGAGTCTTCTCTTCTTCTTCAAAATGCGTGCCTAATTCTGTCTCACCAAATAATTCCTGTATGAGTTCCTCCACCTTTGCACTATCTCCCATGGTTAACCGCTTGAAAATTTTAATGCCTCTTCTATTGGAGGTTGGGAAGAAAAGTAGTCAAAGGTCTGGATCATTCCTGTAGTCAAATTTTTCCAGTTTCTAGTCTCTCGATGTAGTTCTGCGTATACATACCAAGCGCGTGTGCACCCTTGTAGAGTGGAATATAATTTATGCACCTAGAGTGAAGGTGGTAATGCTTCCTATCCTGCTATCCAGAGTCTCTCACACTACTAAATGTGGTGTTGAATAGGTTGATCACCATTATAAGTGCAAATCTACTTGTAGGTGCATTGCTTCTTACAAACCTGGTAGATAAGGTGATTATGATCTCCTTCCACTCCATAAGATTATCTCTATGAACTACCCACTAGCCGCACTGCTTGTTGTCCCATGCAAGACATATGCTAACATGTCTCTTCTCTTAATTTGATCTATCCACTGTGCTTCCATGGCTTTCAAAAATATAGGAAGATCTTCTACTCCTGTATACCAAGGTATACACCTATCCGTCAATCGAATGAAGTCCATTCTTGCGCGCAACCACACTTTTTACCTCGTGTCCTACTAGTTCATATGTACCATGAGCCCAATTGTCACAAGCAATACTCATAGTATCACTAATAGAGTGAGAATCCTCCCACTGTAGGATGCCTTCCTTTGATGGCTCATTGACCTCTGGGTCTTGAATAACGCATACATAGATTTTGTTTAAGTCCTCCTCACTTAGAGGCTCAACATACGGTGTAGACTTCCCATCTATCAAAGGTATCACAACCCTTTCCTCTTTGTTCTCAAAGCTGATATACCCCTTATTGAATCTCAAATCAGCATTATTCGCATAACACCAAGGGCGTCCAAGCAAGGCTGGAAAATTGTCTACTTCTGCAAGTGCTAATACCTCAAAATCCCCAATGAATTTGGCCCCTTGTATAGTTATGGATGCATCCTTCAAAACTCCTATGGGAGTGGCCTTAGTCCTATTTTCCATAAACAACACATTAGATGATGGTGTAATGGAGGTCTCCCCATTTGTACCCATGCATCTAAAGTAAGCACATTGACTTCCACACTGTATCAATCAAAATATTGCTCAACAACCATCCATCTACAACAACATTCAGAGTGATCTCTTTATCATAGTCAATGCTATCAGGGGGAAGATTTGCATGTAGGATCTACCGTTCATTCTCAGTGCTTTCACGTGGAGTGTTCCCCTTCAACCAATTCCCTAATAATGGAATAATATTCTCTTAGTGCAACATTTTACACACCTCTCTGATGTCATCAATATCAGAGGGGACCTTCCCTGCTTCTTTCTTCTATTCCATCTTTCTAGACTAGCTCTTTTAAACATTATATTTCACCTTGAAGATTTTTGAGGACCTCCATGGTCTCTTGATAGACTTCCTTCTGATGGGCAGGATCTGGGTACCTTGCATGCAAAACCTCCTCCTTAATGATGCCTCTCTTGTGTGCTGCTTCAACATGTGTGGTAATCTTCATAGTTAAGGCCTCAGGTTCTGGTGCTATCTTGGGCATCCACTGATTTTCCTCCACGTGCACTGGATCCTAACCATCCCTGCACCTTTGTTTTCCTACTTATGTTGTTTACTGAGATGCTCATATAAGTCCTGGGCACTCCTCATAGCTATGATTCTTTCCACGAAAGAACATGTAACATTCTGGGGACATTCGCACCTATAATGATCAGGGGATCCACATGTATAACACGTTCCTCAGGAAACTCACTTCTTCCTCCACCACATGGCCTCATCCTCCATATCCACCTCAATATCCATGTCCTCTTCCATGACCTCCTTCAAAACAACCCTCATTCCTGTCATAGCGTGATTTGATTATGATCCCAATCCTGGTGCTCATTCTTGTCCTTAGAGTTATCCATTACACTTGTCTGTCATACCCCAATGTCTATAACATCATGGATCTGACCAATCAATCGACAATCCTCAGTATCATGGGTCATGGACCTACAAATCTTACAAAATAGGATACATTCTTCCTTATCATGCATCACTGTAACAAAGGACAAGTGGCTAGCATCATGATTCAAATGATAGATTTCACAGTCTAACAACAATGAACGTATAGATCTACGAGGAAACTATCCTTGGTGTGACCTTCCACTTCACAATTTGTACACCAAATCCCTGAGCATGCATTTCATGGGCTGAATTTGCTGATAACTTCTCTAACTATTTTTCCATAGCTGCAATCTATGCCTCTAAGAATGGACTAACACCAGTGTCAATGCTCCCAACTACCTCAACACACAAATCTACTTCCAATGCTTCACAGTGGATCAGTGTATGTCTTATGTGACAGTGCTCTTTTAAATGGTGTAATCAATCCTCCAAAAACCATTGTGCATGTTGGCTGGCATGAATATCATAAGACAACTTAGATAGAAGTGTCTTAAAATGGGCATCATACTCACATACACTCTCAGTAGTGCCTTTTTGATATATTTGAGCGTGTTGATACTCTTCTACTCAAACTCTTGGGATATAGAACTCTTTTAAGAAAGCATCCTTCAATGCTACATAATCCACACAAGTTTGATCAGGGTCAAACTTCCTATACCAATTGTGTGCACGTCCTTGTAATGTAGTAGAAAATTGACTTGCCTTATGCTCAGAAGTTGTGATCCCTTTCACGTGCCATAATATTTCACACATATGCACATGTTTGGTAGCATCCTCTATACCTCTATACTCTAGGAGATGAAGAGACATCTCCATATAGATATTTTGTGGTTGTTCATGGGCCTTGACCACCTAATCTAGAACCTCCTATGTTTCCTCTACCTCCAGAACCACCAGATCCACCAAAACTAGAACCACCTATACCTCCTGATCCTCCACCTATGTAGCTGAATAGGACCTATAGATGTACTCCCTTGTGCTCCGATAGTAGTACTATACTGAACCCCTATAGTCTGTGAGGTAGTTCCACTTCCAGAGGTGAATCCAACATTCTATGCGCTCACACATTTTGTGGATGATGCACCTAAAAATGTTCCTCCAAATAACATTGAAGTCATCTGTCCTACCATTGATGTACTTTCTCCCTGACTTACTCCTCTCTCCTACTTCCCAAGTTAGCTTGCTGGTTACTTATCATACTAGATACTGGAAAACCAAGCAAGGGCTAGGTCACCAGGTGGATTAAGATGCGCCCGCAGCCCAAGTAGTCTTTTTGGTGGCACACTTCTGTGAAGCCAAGGGGGATCTCTATCATGCTTTCCAAGATGGGGGAGTTCCTGATGCTTTGGCTCCATGTCTTCTACGTGAGCTTCAAATCCTTCACGAGCCATCTCTCTCCTCAACACCATACTTTCTGCAATGGTACGTTACTTCTCTATCTCCCTCTCACGTGCCTCATTATACTTAAGCCACCTTTCCTCTCTCTACCTTTCTACCGACTAGGTCTACCATCTTTCACCAAACCTATTCCTGCCCTCGTATGCATGGTGAAGTTTAGTTAGCCATCGGTTTACTCTCCAAGTTCAAAGTTACCATCAAGATCTTGATCGCTAGTGGAATACCTTGTAGATATGCTCCTCTAGGATACCACAAAAACTAGAATTCAGCTACCTCTAGGCAAGAATACATCAAAATTGAATATTCCAAAATATAACTATTTAGAACACCACAAAACCACATATCCACAATGCAATTCCCAGATCAGATCAACATCATAAAGGGCCTGAAATTCTTCCTGTGTCTAGACAAGTGCGTGATACCTCCAATTCCACTTAGATGCATAAGCAATCAGCCACTCATATAATTCTACTAGAAAGATGGCAAAAATCTCTCATATAAGTTTTCATATAGATTCTGTTCTACCCAAGTGCGTGCGTTAAACTCAGATCCACTATTGAACCATCGTGCATATTCTTCCTCCATATCGTGTATCCACTCCTCAATACTTGCTAGAGTTAACTAATGTCTTCATCATGAACCATCCTAAAACAACTAAAAAAGAGGTCCCAACAATGAACCAATGATGCAACCTAGAATTTACTAGATAACACCCTAGATGTGTTGGCACATCACTCAACCTAGACTGAGCACTCACCCAAAGCACGCAAAGGTACCAGGTCCCTCTTTAGGGTTGTTATAGCAGGATGTTAGTGTGATGAAGGAAGAAACATATAGATCCATAACTAATCCATCATTCTACAATGCATGCCATATTCATATCTATGAAAGAACAAGCTTAAATAATAATCATGATTGAATCAAGAACATGCACTACTCAATTACACACAGAATGACACTTAGATTCAGCCAATAACTTCCATCTATTAATAAACACATAAGCTCCTTACAATAATGGCATTCTATATCGATGCGTGCATGGATCTGATACAATAATCCAGTCATATGCACATATCTCTTTATGCTTACCTCTTACGCTCTGCATATACCTATATATCTCATCTCTCTCTCTCTCTCTCTGTAATTCACTACATATATATAGGGTGGGGACTTTCCCTTCACCGCTTATCTATTCCAAAAATAGGCCGCATGCTATTAATAGCCATGTGCCATTTATAGGCATAGCCACACATGTAAGTGTGCTATCTATAGACCTCTTACAGTTAACTGAAGTGACAATCCTATTCTTAGCTTGTCTCCATGCAAAACTATTTGATCTGATCCTCCAAAGATAGAAAATGCATGGTGCGCACGTCTCTGCATTGTTGGTGTGTTCTGCACACCCTCTTCTAAAAATAGGTCTTCATGCTCAAAATCGCTAAGTTCTAAATGCTTCTTCTACTCCATGTGTGCATTATTCCTATCCATTCGCACCCTTAAACTTCCTATTTTCCTACGCGCACTTCTTGTGTGAGTTCTATAGTATGCCTAATACAAGGATATGAATGTATAAAAATGTAAAAGATGATGAGTGTGATTGCTAAGATGAGGTGGGGGATGTGAAGTGCTATGCCCCCCAAGTGCATGTGAATGAATGAAATATCCAATGACGGTGAAGGATGGAGGTCCTTCATCTGCTATAGGAGATGAAAGCATATGACTATGCTCTAATAATGGTGGTATAGTAGACAAACGCTATGGTGGTGAATGAATTCTATGTGCATGTGAGGGATGAATATATGAAGAAGGTCATGGCATCACAAAATGTGTTGGTGATGGAGATTTATGTGATGTGGAATGCAGAGGTGAAGAAGATCCACATGGAATAAACCGAGGTGGTGATCTATGGTGAGATGCATTAACTATCTCGAGGAATAGGATTATGCCAACGTGTAGGAATAGTTGAACAATGTGGTTGCATAGTCGATGCTCAAATAGGAAGAGAGGGGTAGATTGTTCTTTGAACAACATAAAATGAGATATGCTAGAAGAAGTGGGTGGTTTCTTATGAGACTCTTGATTGGAGGAAGAAGGTATACTAGAAATAATGGCATGCTTCTCAATAGATGCGTAGGAGTGGTCTTTGGAGCCCATTTAGAGGTAGCATTTGAAGATGGGCATGTAATAGAATGTTGTGTAGTGAATGAGATAAATCCCTGATGTAAAGTAGGTAGGCAATCATAAGTAACTTGAGGGAAATTATTGAGGATGAAACGATGGAGGAAAGCATCCTTCATGTCATAGTAAATATTGATGGACCCAAAAGGGAGATTAATGTACCATTGCAATGCCTTAATGACAAGACTATGTCAAAAGTTCTTGTGTAATAATCTATCATTAGAATAAGAGGTCATAGCCATGAGGGAACATTGAAGATGAGCATGAGGATCATCAGTACCATAAAATCAAGTGAATTTAGGAAATTATTAGTTATGAATATTCTTAGGAATAGGGTTATCATGTAATGAGTTGTTATCAATAAAAGCATAGTAAAATTTTGTACTTTCTAGAGTAAGAGACTAGAAATGAGATTGTAACTGACCTATGACATGCTTGAGAGAGATAATATCCTATGAAGGAATAATGTAATATGACAATAATGTATTAAGAGGTCACAATTGTCCATGGTGAGTGAGCATAGGAATATGAAGAGATGATAGAGGAGATTCTGATGTTAAAGGCACACTGGGAGTAGGTGCCAAGAAGCTATAGTAGACGATGTGGGTGGTATATCCATAGTGAATGTAGGAATAACATCAGAAACATCCTTATGCAATGATGTGACTGATGGAGATATAACTATGGGAGAAGATGAACTAATAGGCATGGATGATGGAATAAGAGGAGATGAAATAGTAGGAGAAGAAGAATTGATATATGGGGGTGACTCATGCAGTCTTAGGAATAATCTCATGCAAAGATAAAGATGGAGGATAAATTCCTCCATCATCCAAATGAGAAGAAAGTGAAGCATCAATAGCTTGTGGCTCTACAATATCAGATAAAGATGTAGGAACAAAGATTGCATCGAGAGGATCATCGATATGCAATGCTAGAGAACTAATAGGTGAGGCTAAATGAGAAGCATCTGGAAATTCAGTAGAATTTGGAGATGTAATTATGTGATTAAATTGAGTACTTGTGCTTGTGTAGCCTCATATAGGACATGTGCTAATGCGCTTTGATCAATAGTATGCATATAAGTAATGATAGCATCATCTAGAACTTCAGGATCTATATCAGAAGATGGAATATGAATAAACGAAGGGCAAGGCCTATAACCATAGAAATCAGCTGGAGTGTCAACATAGGCACAACAAGAACTATCAAATTGAAGAGTGAATTGAGAAGCATCCTTAGCCATGAGGGTTTGTAGTGGATCCTAAGGAAAAATATTTGAAAGGACAGGTTCACCAAAATGATTAACTAAAATTGACTAATAAGTATAGTATGTGGGAACCATTAATCTAAGCTATGAAAAAACGTAAATAAATGTAAAGATGACACAAACAACTATGAAAAATAAAATTATAACCCTAATATGCAAGAGAGAAGAGGAAATAACTCAATTGAATAATAGATGCTCACGGATCGTGTCACGAGGTGACTGGAAAATATGAAGGTAGAAATGAATGTGCATAATCTCTCGAAAAAGGATGGATCTGGGTGATTCCTTGGATTGGAGTGCATGGAGAGGGACTGGGGCACCTATGGGCACTTTGGTTTGCCAAATGGGCACCTGGTCTACCAAATGTACACCCTAGTCTACAAAAATTTCTAAGACTTAGCTTCACATGTTTAGGAGATGGTCCAAAACTTTCATTTTCCTCGTCGCATAAAGTTTGTCATCTGTACTAGATGTCACCAATAATCCAAGATGATGAAAAGACCTACAAAATACCAAAAGAAGTATCAAAACCCTAAAAAAAATATACAAATGAATGGGTTAGACTAACCTCACTGCCACAAAAGTGGGATTACTTGTTTGTAATTTTCCGGTTCATGGAGAACAGTTTAAAATCAAAGCGTAATGTGGGGAGTCTTTTCCCTTCCTCTTATTTTTCTTCCCACAATCGAGAATGACAAGTGTATTTTCCTTATTAATTTTTTCCCAGGAGTTCATGGGTAATACATGTATATCTTTGATTGGATGCGGTTTGGTCATTTTTCAAGTGATAACGAGAGCCTCCACATGTCCAAATGATGCAAATCTAGGGGCAGGGTCCAAGGGACAATCCTCAAATAAGCATGGGCCTTCCACGTGTCCCGGGTTCAAAATGAAGGTAAAACAAGCTAAAATCAGCTAAGTATTGAAGTTTCAGTGGATAATGCGACACATGCCTCATCGACGTAACTTCAAGGGTCAAAGTCAGGGGGTAGTTCTCAAACTTGTGCCAGTCCTCCACGTGTCCTAGGTCCAAAAGGGACAAAGCCGATAGTTAAAATTGGCTAAGTATGGGCGGGTCGGTGGAGGTCTCCACGTGCCGCAACGACTGATTCTGAAAGTGACACAAAAGGGCCAATTTCCAAATGAGCACCAGATCGCCACGTGTCCAGGGTCAATAGAGAGACAAAGTTGGCTATTGAAAATTCTAATCCCGGTGGAAGGAGCCACACATCATCTTGGCACAATTTCAGAAGGCGCTTCCAAAGTAAAACTCAAAACAACACCAACTCTCCACATGTCTAGGGGTCAACATGAGTCAAACAGGAACATACCTCGGATCAACTAAGTTTAAAGAATCAGTGAGAGCCTCCACGTGTCACCTGCACAACTTCAAAGACAAAATCTAGAGGTAGGTTCTAAATGAGCACTAGCCCGCCACGCATCCAAGGTCAGATATATGGCCCCGCCAAACAGAAGGTAGATAGTCAAGGTGTCTGAAGGCCCATTTCTAATCAATTCCTTCCACATGGGTGGCCCAAATTTGAAGTTGTAAAAGCAAATCGAAACCCATGTTTTAACTGAAAACTAATGTAATGGCATATATATTTTGAACCTGTTCTTCCGCCATTAACGTTTCTCTACGAATCAAGAATTTGAAGGGGTGCAAATGATTAGAATAAGTTGAATAATTTTTTTGCTTGTTTGAGGAAGTTGTAACCATCTCTTGCAAGCTATATCATGGGCTTTCAAAGCCATTGTATGGGTTGGAATTTTGATTATTCTGGAACTGTAATTTTGAATTGGAAGAAATCAATACAAAGGTTTTTCCCTTTTCTTCTTTCTTTCTCTTTCTTTCTGGTTCTGATATGTGAATCATCTAATCCTTGCATGCTTGGAAACTTTGTGTTCTAGTTTGTACAATTTCTAGAACTTTGAGTCTGTGAATTGTGTCTGTTATAAACGTGGATGGTTCTATTCTGTATCTCATTTACACAATACATATAAGGGTTTTCTCTACCATCTCTTTTCCCTAAAAGTATTGTCTTCTTCTGCCTCCCTCCTCTCTTCAAAGTCTTCTATCCTCATGTATTGATAACTTTCCAAGCTTAAAACACATTTCAGGATATCGGAAACCACCATTGAATGAAAGACTGTGCATTTGTACATAGGTTTTTCCCTTCTTTCAATAAGGGAACCTCTCCCATTAAAGAGGAGGGACTTGCTTGTCCCCTAACTATGGTTTCATCCCTAAGTGCTAATCTGAAACCCAACAGTTTTTGGTGACTCCACTGGGGAATTTGTTCAACAAATTTCCTTTCTAAAAAGAACAACTAATTTGATCATTTCTTTGATCTGGAAACTCTAAGATATACTCGTGGTAGAAGGGCTCTTGGAATTGAAGATCCCCAATTTCAACTCTTAGATCAACAAGGTTTTCAACTTCCTCCAACAAGAAGAAATAGAAGAGCTCATTCCACAAGCACACCTCCTATTGAAGATAGAGCTTCTGGTAGTAGCATTCCTCAAGCACAACTTAGCCCTAATCTTCGTGCCCTAATTCTTGCTGGTGTCTCAGTTCCACTTCAAGAAATCTTTCCAAGGATGGCAGCACCTCGGCCTTGGGGACAAAGAGTTGGGCCTCTGGCTCTTCCTCAACCATTGCATGAGTTACCTAGGGGTAACAGAAGAATTTTCCCAAATTTAGAGGTGATGGAAAAGTACACCCTGATGAACACATTACAGCCTTCACTTCATCACATGCATGTGGGGTCCTGGGAGTTGAACATGAAGATGTCTCTGTTAGGATGTTTGTGGAGACCTTGCAAGATAATGCTGCAGATTGGTTTTACCATCTTCCTATCGGGACCATCACTGATTGGGATACTATGACAACTCAGTTTGAGTAGTGTTTCAAACCTGCTGAAGATGTGCATGCTTTGTTAGCTCAGATTTCTCAAATCAAGGAGTCACATGAGCCTATGAGAGAATTTGTGGCCAAGTTCAACAAGTTGATTAACAAGATTCCACAAAATACTAGACCTATTGATCAGATTCAGAAGTGTTTCTTCTTGAATGCTCAATTTCCAGAAGTGAGCTATGCCCTAAGGAGAGAAAATCTTGCAACTTTGGATGCTTGATCAGAGATTGGCATGTCAAAGCAGGGAAGATGATTTGATCATGTCTGGCAAGCTAAAAAGGAGTCTTTCAAATCCAAAGCATCCTCTTCTTCTCCTTCTCTAGAGGTAATGTAGATCAGTTGGTGCAAAAGCTTGCTAATGACCTTATTTCCATCAAGAAACAATTGGCTCAACATGCTCCATATCAAGATGTTCCAAGGAAGAATTTTCAGCCTAGAACCACCTACCTTCTCCTCAAACTAAATTGGCCATTAAGGTCCACCCCTCAAGGTGCCTATCAATGCTACTTGTGAGGTTCTTGAGCCTGATGATGAGGAAGAAAATGGACTCTATGATGAACAAGAAGAGGAAGTTGATGAAGATCTAGAGGAGCTTGGTGATTCTCGTTCATTTCCTCACCACTGAAGGTGTAGATGATGAAGATGACTATGATGATGTAGTGGCTAAGATGAATAAAGTGAGTCATATGTTGTTATGACCCAGAGAGACAAACTAAAAAAAGGAAAAAGTGGTGCAACCTAAAAAGATCCAAGGAGTACCCCATTACCATCCCAGTGGTTGCAAGAAGAGGAGCTCCTATTCCTACTACTTCCACTCAAAAGGTAAGCTCATAGTCCTTCTTCCTCTACTTCTACTTCTAAGAATTCTTGTCCAACAAATGATAAAGTTGATAGATCAAAAGCTCCTCCTACTCCTAGTAGTGATTCCCCATCCACATCTAGATCTTTTGATATTATAGACCATCTTAAGAAGACCAAGATTCAGATTTCTGAGGTAGAATTCTATCAAACCCATCCTAAAGCCTTTGCCAAAATGGTTAACTTTGTAAATTCCAAATCTAGAACCCCAACCCATTCTTCTAAAGGCCTTTTACCCACTCCCTCTTCCTCACCTCAATCAAGCCTTGTGGCTACAATCATGTCCCCTAATGAGAAAATTGAACCATTCTATGTGACCCTTCTCATAGTTGGCCATAAACTCAGTAATTGTGTCATAGATTCAGGAGCATCAGATAATGTAATGCCTACAAAAGTGGCCCATGCTTTGGGTCTAACCCTAACCCACACTTATGGCTCTTTCTATTCCATGGAGAGTAAGAAAGTACCTTTGGTTGGTAGAATTAAAGATGCACAAGTAGCTTTTGCTACTTTTCCAGAGAAAAGGGTCTTAGCCACCATTTTGGTAGTGATATTCCTCCTTCATATGGGTTGTTATTGAGTAGAAATTTCTACAAGGAGGTAGGAGGGGAAATTCAAATGGATTGGTCACATGCCTTAATCCATATCAATGGGAAGATGAAGAAGTTATGCTGCCTGAGAAACAAGTAGAGTATATTGTGCAAAAGACAGATGATCCTAAAGCACAAATATTGTATGAAGACATTGGGCATGGGAACTACATGATCATGTCACAAGAGGAGAAAAGTCTATCAAAGGGAGTGTTGCTTGACCCTAATGGTGTGTGGACTTTGGAGTTTGATGGGAGCTGTCTCTTCAGCTAGTTCTAGAGCTGGTGTAGTGCTCATTTCTCCTGAGGGTAAGGTTCATCCTTTCTCCTTCAAGTTTCAGTTTGAAAATACCAATAATACTGCTTGAGTATGAGGCCCTCATTCTTGGGTTGAGCATGGCAAGGAAATGGGAGTGAAGAACCTTCTTGCTCATGGAGATGCAGAGCTAATTGTAAAACAAGTTAGAGACCTTTATCAAGTAAAGAATGAAGGTCAAGCACTATAGGAATCTGGTCTGGGATTCCATTGAATTCCTTGATGCTTTTTCCATTGAAATTGTGCCAAGGGAAAGGAACACTAGGGCTGACTCTCTAGCTGTTTCGGGTCCTTGTTAATTCCTCATCCTGATTTTCCTCAAGAAAAATTCACCATTGAGATGATCCATAGACCCAAGTGTGCTCGATAATGCAAATAATTGCAAAGTTTTTAATGATGACCAACATTTGATTTCTTTCTTGAGCTCGTAGACAACTTTGATCAGTTGTAGATTTTTAAGGAAGTGACAATCTTCCTAGAGAGTGTGTGTCATCAAATGAAGAGGGTGTCAAAGAAGAGATGGATCAAGATGGATGCATCAAACTAAAAGGAAACAAAATCCCTAAAGGGCTGGTGAGTTTAGAGGATATTTTTGATAAACATGATAGATATATGAAGTCTAAAGTTTCCCAAGGAGCCCGATAATCTGCTGAGACTGAGAAAGTGAATATTGGGAGTCTTGATGATCCTAAAATGGTCAATATTGGAAAATGTTGCACTCAGAAGAAAAAAAGAAGGTGGTGAATTTGTTGAAGAGGTATGTTGATGTTCTAGCTTACTCTTATGATGATCTTAAGGCTTTTTAGCCTAAAGAAATGCAACATTTCATTCCTCTTAAGCCTAGGATCAAACCTTTCAAACAAAAGCAAAGGCAATATAATCCAAAGATAGCTGATACAATTTTCCAAGAAATACAAAAGCTTTTGAAGGCTAGGATCATCTTCCCCATCCACCATTCAACGTGGATTGCTAATATAGTGCATGTCAGGAAGAAGAATGGTGAGATCCGGATCTGTGTGGACTTCAGAAATCTAAATTAGGTTTCTTTGAAGGACAACTACCCTCTCCCCATGATGGACCAAGTTTTACAAGTTACATTACAGCTCGAGATGCTATCTATGTTGGATGGATTCTCGGGTACAATCAAGTAGAGGTGAATACTACTGATCAACACAAGACTACCTTTACTACTCCTTGGGGCACCTTTGCATACAAAAGGATGCCATTTGGTCTCATCAATGCTAGTGCTACTTTCCAGAGGGCCATGGACTTGGATTTTGGCAGTTTGAAAGGGAAATGCATTGTTGTGTATTTGGATGACTTGATAGTGTTTTCTAAAGCAAGAAAAGATCACATCCAACACCTTGAAACAATATTGCAGAAGTGTAGAGAGCATGGGATTTCTTTAAATCCTAAGAAGTTTGTGTTTTGTGTCATATAAGGAAAGTTGTTGGGACACATTGTTTCAAAGGAAGGGATTAAGATTGATCCGAAAGAGTTCAAGCCATCCAACAAATTCCTCTTCCATCAAGTAAGAAAGGTGTCCATTCTTTCTTTGGTAAGATCAATTTCTTAGGAGATTCATCCCCGATTTTGTAGAACTTACTATGAGCATTTCTCACATGATGCAAGGGAAGAAAACTTTTGGTTGGTCCTCTGAAGGGAAGAAATCATTTGAAGACATTAAACAAGCTATTGCAAAGACTCCAATCTTGGCATGCCCAGACTTTAACAAAGATTTCATTATCTATTATTATGCCACTGAAAATACCTTAGCTATTGTGTTAGCCTAAAAGAATGCTAAAGATCATGAGCTCCCAATTGCATTCATGAGTTATGTCTTGAAAAATCATGAGCTGAAGTACACCATGATGGAGAAACATGATTTTGTAGTTGTCAAAGTTGTCAAGCAGTTTAGGTTTTACATTCTTAATTCTCATTCTGTGGTGTTGGTGCCTGATACAACAATCAAATCCATTCTTACTCAACAAGAATTTGGAACCAAGAGAGGTAATTAGGTAGCAAAGGTCCAAGAGTATGATCTTGATATTAGCCAACAAAGCTAGTTCGGGGTAAGGGCCTTGTGTGAACTCATTATTGAGGGAGCTGCCAAGGAGTTATCTAAAGATGAGGTTGATGCCCCTGTTGTTTTGTTCCTCACTGATGGATGTATGGTATGCTGACATTGCTCACTTTCTGACCTATGGAGAATGTCCATCTCACTTGAGTGCCAAAGAGAAGAGAGCCATCAAACTGAGGTCTAGCACAATATGTGCTATGGGAAAATGCTTTGTTCAAATGAGGCATAGATGGAAGGTTTTTGAAGTGTGTAGACAAGGAACAACAAAAGAAGTTGTTCTCTGCTTTTCATGACCAGGCTTGTGGAGGTCATTTCTCCTCTCATTGTAATAGCTCATAAAATACTTCAGTGTTGGTTATTATTGGCCCACTCTATTTAGAGATGCATCAAAATGGGTTGGTAAATGTGAAGCATGCCAAATGTTTGTTGGAAGACCTAAGTTGGCTTCTTTGCCTCTCAAGCCTGTAGTGATTGAAGAGCCATTTCAACAATGGGGTTTAGACTTCATTGGAGCACTCAATCCATCTTCCAGTGCTAGACATACTCATGTGTTGACTACCACAGATTACTTCACCAAGTGGGTGGAAGCCATCCCAGTCAAGAGCACTACCTCCGAGGTAGTTTGCAACTTCATTAAGGAAAACATATTGATCAGGTTTGGGATCCCAAACAAGATTGTGATGGAAATGCTTCTAAATTTTCTTCTGCTAAGATGATGGAATTATACTATGGATATGGGATCTCCCTTGCTCACTCTTCAGATTACTACCCCAAGGGAATGGACAGGTAGAATCAACAAACAAGAATCTTGGTAACTATAGTTAGAAAGCTTGTAAATGATTCTCAGAGGAATTGGCATAAGAGGCTATATGATGCACTTTGGGCTAATAGAATTACACCCAAGAGAGCAATTGGAATGTCCCCTTTCCAAGTGGTGTATGGTGTAGAAGCTCAACTTTTAGTCATGGTGGAATTTATTGCCTTGCATCTGATGAAAACCATTGAAGATTCAAGTTTCAGTAGCTCTTTGGATAAGAGAATTTTGTACCTTCAGAAGCTCGATGAAGACAGATTGCAAGTGGTGGACAGGATAGCAGCTCATCAAGTTGAAAGTGAAGGCTTTGTTTGACAAGAAATCCAAACCCAGAGTCTTCCAAGTGGGAGACATTGTGCTTGCTTTGGGACAAAAGACATGAGCCACGAGGAAGCCATGGTAAGTTTGATTCTCTTTGGCTTGGTCCTTTTAGAATCAGACATTTTGTTGGAGAAAACTCTTTTTATCTGATTACATGGATGGTTCTCCTCTCCCACTTCCTTATAGTGGGCAATATCTTAAGTTTTTCAAGTCCTAGGTGACTAGGAAGTCCTTTTGTATATTTTGTACAGTGTTTTGGCTTCGGCCATTCTTTCGTGTTTTGTTTTGGGTCTTTCCTAGTTTTGGCTTGTTTTCTTTCTTATTCCTTGTTGTGTGTGTTGCCTTGTATTGGTTTTTCTTTTGACTCCTTTTCCCAATGGATAAGGCACTAGTCCTCTTTCCCTAGAGTTATTTATAGTTCTTGATCTTGCCTTGTGTCTTCGTTCCAAGCCAAGTCATCCCCAGAAAGAGCCAACTGTTGTCGGCCCCAAAATTCCCCTCTTTTGGAGTCATTTTTGAAAATTTTGAGTCTATTCCTTAGAGTATTGAATCACATCAAGCCTGGTATTGTTTGTAATTTTCTAGTTCATGGAGAACAATTTAAAATCAGGCGTAATAGTGGAGTCTTTTCCCTTCTTTTTATTTTTCTTCCCACAGTCGGGAATGGTAGGCATATTTTCCCCATTAATTTTTGCCCCAGAGTCCATGGTAATACGTGTATATCTTTGATTGGATGTGGTTTGGTCATTTTTCAAGGACAATGGAGGCCCCCACATGTCCAAATGGTGCAACTCTAGGGGTAGGGTCCAAGGGACAATCCTCAAATAAGCGTAGCCTTTCACGTGTCCCGAGTTCAAAATGAAGGTAAAACAAGCTAAAATCAGCTAAGTATTGAAGTTTCAGAGACAATGACACGTGCCTCATCGACGCAACTTCAAGGGTCAAAGATGGGGAAGTTCTCAAACTTGCACTAGTCCTCCACATGTCCTAGGTCCAAAAGGGACATAGCCGATAGTTAAAATTGACTAAGTATGGGCGGGTCGGTGGAGGTCTCCACGTGCCGTAACGACATAATTCCAAAAGTGACATAAAAGGGCCAATTTCCAAATGAGCACCAAATCGCCACATGTGGTCGGGTCAATAGAGAGACAAAGTTGGTCGTTGAAAATTCTAATCCTGGTGGAAGGAGCCACGCGTCAGCTTGGCACAATTTTAGAAGGTGCTTCCAAAGTGGAAAATCAAATCAGCACTAACTCTCCATGTGTCTAGGGGTCAACATGAGTCAAATAGGAACATACCTCGATCGGCTAAGTTTGAAGAATCAACGAGGCCTTCACATGTTAGCCTGGTGCAACTTCAAAGACAAAATCTAGAGGCAGGTTCTAAATGAGCACTGGCCCGCCACGCATCCAGGGTCAGATATACGGCCCCACAAAACAAATGGTAGATAGTCAAGGTGTCTGCAGGCCCGTTCTAATCAATTCCTTCCACGTGGGTGGCCCAAATTTGAAGTTGTAAAAGCAAATCAAATGGCCCATGTTTTAACTGGAAAACTAATGTAATGGCCATATATTTTTGAACCTGTTCTTCCACCATTAATGTTTCTTTGGGAATCAAGAATTTGAAGGGGCGAATGATTAGAATAAGTTGTAATTGTTTCTTGCTTGTTTAAGGAAGTTATAACCATCTCTTGTGAGCTATATCATGGGATTTCAAAGCCATTATATGGGTTGGAATTTTGATTATTCTGGAACTGTAATTTTGAATTGGAAGAAATCAATACAAAGGTTTTTCCCCTTTTCTTTTGCTTTCTTTCTTTCTTTACTCCGATATGTGAATCATCTAATCCTGCATGCTTGGAAACTATGTGTTCTACTTTGTACAATCTCCAAACTTTGAGTCCGTGAATTGTGTTTGTTATAAATGTGGATGGTTCCTTTTTGTATCTCATTTACACAATACATATAAGTCACACTTTGTGAAATAGTGAGTAATAAATAAATTTAGAAAATGTAATAGCATGTGTGCATGGAATAGAATAGAATCCCTCCCTCTATGAAGTGTTATGCGATATCCTAGCCTTGTGCCTTGATGATGGAGCTATGTGGATGAAAGTGATCTCCAATGCAATAGATGGATGTAACTCTAGATGAGTGATAATAGTAAATGATGTTAGGTCCCTCATTATGGTCTCATAAATTTATATTTATAGGGTTCTCTTGATCTAATTTCGTAATTAACCCCGAAAAGGTCAACCACAAGAAAGATAAAGATCTAAAACGGCTAGAAAGAGCCAAAAAAGTGGAGGGAAGTGAAAAAGGGACCAGGTGCCCCTGGTGGGACCAGCACACCCACGGGTGCCCCAATACTAATCTGGGTGCCCTAGTTGAGGCTAAAATAATGTGAGATGACAGAAGATGACTGGGCATATGGGTGTAAGAGGTTGGTAATGATGAAATAAAATAAAACAAGATGACCAAAAGATGGGGGTTAATTAGTAATTTCTTCACTCAAGAACCTTCTAAATAGTAGTATGAGACTGGGACTAAATAATGTCTAAAGTGCATAATTTTATGTCTACAGAAGCAATAGTCATTATACTTTGAAAACCTTAGTAGGTGAAAAATCAGGATAAGACGATTGAGTCATGACTTGATAAGGTGAAGAAATGATCGAAGAAAAGGTTGGATACGTTGGGTTCACTAAAATGATTAACTAAAATTTATATTTATTAATTTGATCTAAACTAGGAACAACAATAAATAAAAGTAGTAAATAAATATAAAAAGTGAGCCAAACAACTAGGCTAATGAAAATAGAAACCCTAATGTGTAAGAAGAGTAAGGAAACAACTTTGCTAATCTGGAGGCTGATCTAGACTATGTCGTATAATGAACTAAATATTCTGGAAGCAGGAATGAACATGAAGAGGTCTCAAAAAGGAAAGATCTGAACTATTTGGCTAGACTGAGGTGCTCGAGAGAGGATTAGGGCCCCTGTGGGTGCCCTAGTTTGAGTTCTGAGCTCCCGATATATGTAGGAGGTTTAGAAACCAAAATTGTAGGTTTGGTAGATGATATGAGGCCCTTGTTGTCTATTGTGTGTAATTCACTACTTTGTGCCGAATGCCATCAATGATCAATTATGAAAGATAGACCTACAAAACCCCAAAACAAGCATCAAACCCTAAAAATAAAAATGTAAATGAAGGGCTTAGACTATCCTCAACTACCATAATGGTGGAATTACTAACTAAGCGCTGCACAAAATCTTAGACTCGATGTAGTTCTATGTCCTTGTGTGTGCAATCATGCCCTAGGTGCTCTTGTGTCAGTCACACTTTGTGAAAGTAGCAAGAAATAACTATGTGTAGAAATGTAATAAAATGGTGGAATGAATAGAATAAATTTCCCTCCTATGTAGTGCAATGCAAATGAACCAGCCTTGTGCCTTGTGATGGAGCTATATGGATGTAAATGGAGCCTTTGATGGATGCAACCTTATGTGATGATAGCAGTGACTAGTGCTTGGTCCCTCATTATGCTCTCATAACTTCTCTTGTTCTAAGTTAGTAATTAACCCCAAAAAGGAAGACCACAAGAAATATGAAATGTTCAAAATGACTAGAAAGTGCCCAAAAAGAGGTGGGAAAGTGGGAAAAGGATCAGGGCACCCTGACTAGGACCAGGGCACATGTGGGTGATCTAGTCAAGGCTAAAATGATGAAAAATGACAAAACCAAACTAGACATGCATGTGTGGGAGGTCAAAAGTGATGAAAGAAATCAAAGTAAAATGGTCAAAAGATGGGGGTTAATTAGTACTTTCTTCATTCAAAACCATATGAATAGTAGTATAAGACCGAGACTAAGTAATGTCTAAAGTGCATGATTTTGTGACTACATTCTCGAACTCTAATTGACATGAGAATTTAACCTTGGATTCCTTGTGTGGATGCCTTTAAGAAAATTATTTTCATGCCCTCATCCATTCTGTCATTCATTTTTTATATCCACATGAAGTTTCCAGCAAAAATTCATCTTTTTAAAGATCTACAACAATTTGGCAATTGGAATTTCTCCAAAATTTGAGCAAAGCCTTGAAATGAATTATGTAAAATTCTGGAAGTGGTTTCATTCGAATCCAATACTGGGAAGACCAATTTATATTTTTAATAAGTCTCTATGGGAGCAGCTACTAAAAAATAGTAAGTTTGAAAAAATGTGCATTCATACTCCTCATTCCATTCCCCCATGAGTGAGACACTTGAAAATTAGCAAAATTGACAAATTGGGAAAAATTGCTAAGAATGGGTACTTATGGTGAATATGCTAAAAATAGAAAATGGATGAAATGAGCTGAAATTGGTCATATGTAATTGTTTCAATTATTCTATAATGTTCTTGGCACTCACATAATCCTTCCACTCAAGTTTCAAGTAAATTCCCACACTGTATTCCCGATGCGGTGAGCATAAAGTGCCTAAATGGGAAAATGCCAATTTTGTCCTAAGAGCTATTTCACTTCATCTCACATAGAGTGAATGATAAAAAGATAGAAGGAACTTATTTTGGTTCCTTTATTATTCCTTTAGAATTAGAAATATTTGGCCTCATACTTCGCTCACCGTCGGTGCTTACGTAGTGATAGAATCAAATATCATGGTTGTGTGAACAAAGTTCATCCAATCTCTCCCATGTGAATCATTGATCATAAAGATGTGACAGTGTCTCAAGGATCAGAAATATTTTATCAATAAGGAGTTTCCTCTTCAAGTGTTTCCAATGGTATACTTCTCGGTGCCCATGGCTCCTCTTCTCGGTGTGTTCAAGAAACTTGGCAAAGATTCATCATTTCAAGAGTTTTCAAAAGAGGAAAAGTGTTGAAGTTGTATTCATCGAGATATTTTCATCGCACATCATTGTGGAGGGTCATCGGGGTCATATTGTCGTATTCAACTTCTTTGGAGCTTATTTTCATTAAAATCCATGCTTTAGATCATTCTTTTGATTATCTTCTTGTCCTCCTCTTCTCTACCTCCTTTCTAATTCTTCGTCGAGCATAATAATTACATTTTGTCCTATTGACTTAACTGACATATTTGTAAATTGTAAAAGTATTTTCTCAAAATTATACAATAAATGCTTAATTTGTCTCTTCTAGGGGCAATTAAAAGGTCATAAGTGGAATAGGAACATGAAGATTCATGTTGGGGAGATGATAGGTCAATTCACATTGTTATATATTGGGATGGCTTCTCCATTTAAAAAGATCTTGAAGATCTTGAAAATTTAGTTCTTTGTAGTAATGGTCAATTGTGATTTGGGTTTTGAGCTTTGTATCACAAACACATGAAATAAAGCTACATTTCTTCCATTCCCCTTTTCTTATGTGTTCTTATATTTCTCTCTTTTATGCACTTTGCAAGCTCAGGTGATCAAGAAAGAGATATGTAACTTTGATAAATGAATCTAAGAACTGTGTGTTTAGTTTTTTTTTCTCACTAGATAGCTTCATTGTTTCTTTCCTCTATATTGAATGTTGAACTACTCCAGTTATTGGGTGTGAATTCTGCTTGTGCCTACACACAATAATAACCTTCCTTCGTATAATTTCTCTCATTCACCCCTCATCACTATAATTTCCTCCCTTGTATCTTGTACAAGCACTTTTCCATAGGTGCAGTGGAGTGTTCATGTGTGATCCCCAACCTATTTGGCCAACCCACAACATTTAGATAGGAGTAGATTAGTTTACATTCAATAATTGGAGATACACCATTAAATGTAGAGGGGTGCAAGCCCGTGAGCATAGGTGGAAACAACTTATTTTCCATATCAAAAAATTATTTCACCAACATTTTTTGATGACTTCGTTGAGGAGAGATCTTCCTAGCACCCAAAAAAACTCTACAAAACACCAAAAAAGTATATATTACAAAAAAACCATATTTCAAAGAAAAATCAAATTTTGAAGGCAATTGCATCAAGGAACGAATCCATCTCACATTTTTTCCCAAAAAGTAATGAAGAAATTTCCATATTGGAGTGAGGTACCAATGAGTGACAATGAAGAAGAAGAAGAAGATAACTACCAAGAAATATTATTTTTTGATCACCATCATTCTGGAACATTTCTTGAAAAATATAATATTGTAATTAGCTAATGGAAATAAGGTCCATACCATCTTTGAAGTATCCAGAAAAAGACTTTCCAGTGGTGGAGAATATTGGTTCCTATGAAGACTTTGTCATCAAGTCATGGTGGATACAATTTAAGAAGAGTGCTGCTAGAGGAAAGAACATGGGGATTTCTACTGCTAATGATTGAGAATCCAAGAAATAGATGAAGATAATTCATAAAAGATATGAAATTTTTATGGATATCATGAGGGAGGAGATTCTACTGAAGGTAAAATTTTCAAATTCACGCAACTGACCAAGAAAATCAAAATATTGTCTTTCATCTCCCTTCCTCTAGATGATTTCCTTGCATACAGTGATGAAGAAATAGATATTTTGAGAAGAGAATATTTCCAAAGGATTCTGAGCATGGAAGAAGGAAATTCTGATCCCAAATCCTATCATGATTTGAGGTATGCTTTGGCCTTAAAAAGAAGGTATGAACATCTTGAAGCACTTTGTGTTGTTGAGGATGAAGAAACTCAAGGAGATCCTAATGATTGTCCACACTATGAGGTGTTTATCTATGGAAGATTCTTGAGCACGTCTGAAGTATTTCATATCCTTGAACCTCCTCATGAGAATTAAATCGACACTGTGCATTATGATGAAGAAGAAATGACATTTGAAACTCCATTCATCAACTCATTCTAGCTCAAGGCGCAACCCATTAGAGAAATAATGGATTCAAGAGAGGAAGATTCTTATTGCATGACAAATGATTCAATGCTTTCTAAAGACTCCACCAATATTGAAGAATTAAAAGAATCTTGTCTTGCATCCCAAACTCAAGATGAGGAATTTGAGGTAATCATAGATGATTTTCCTTCCTATTTTGATTCTTAAAGTGATGATGAAATATTAAATGATGAACAAAGATAGTTGGAGAATTAAATTCTTCTCTTGGATCAATCACAGATGCACAAATGGAAGAGTTCAAATTATTTCTATAAATTAAGGAGGATGAGAAAATTGAGGATGACCTTTATGAAGAAATGATGTCAGTACCCTCACTAAAGGAGCACAATGATGATCATCATAGTAAGTACAAAACCTCTCCCTTACCTTAAGAACAAGAAGATGGTACAAGAAATGATCAAGATGAAATTGAAGGTATTTCAGCCCCAACATGGTTCTCTACCTCCCATTATGATCATGATGAAATGGATACTGAACTCAAAGGTGTGCCCTTCCCACATAGCTTGGATCAAATAATTTTGAGAACCACGTATACCTATCCTCACAATATGGTGAACCTTGGATGATAAGAAGCATTGAGAATTTGAACAAGGATGTTTCAAATGAATCATGGACATGTGTGGATCAGATTTTCAATCATCTCCTTGAAGCTCAATGTAATGACTTTTCTAGTAAAGATAAGAATGAGTATATGGAAAACTCAAAGGATTTATCTGTACAATACATCTTGAAGGATACAAAGCAACTAAAGACCCTCAACTTAGTCTTGAGATCCTAACTCGGGTCATAGAAATTGAAGATAAACATGAGGCAAGTTGTGTTTCTTCTTTCCATCCACCAATGTTTTATGATGATACAAAGAGAATGTATGAGCTTGATGTCTTCTTCAATGCATGGATGTATGGGAGAGAATGTGAAGGCAAGTTTTCCTCTTTCTTGTTTTGTGAAGAAGATCATGAATGCAAAGGAAAGGATATTCTTGAATTTCCTATAAATATTTACAATCTTAAAGACAACACCCTCACCACAGAGGATGATGAGGAGATGATTGTTGAGTTGGTTTCTATCAAAGATATTTTTTCAAAACAAAGTGAGAATGTGTGTTACCCTTGTGAAAGGATTTAAAATCAGGTTGCACTCACCTTTTCCCAAGGCACTAATTGTATCTAACATGCTTCCATGCTGCAAAATTTGCTTGAGAGTGATGAAAACTCCATGCCAATCATGTGGAATCTATTTTTGAAAGAAGTTTCTCATAAAAACAAAGCGAAAGATTTAAAGAAGTTGTTAATGAAGAAGTAAACCAACTTGTTCTCATTCATCTAAGTTATATGCTGATTTAGGAGATGATTTCATGTTGTATTTCAAATATGATGAATGTTTCCAATATAAATGCAATGTTACCACTTTTGAGAACATGGAGGATTGGTTTCTCATTTTCAAAAAGCATAAAGTAGAAGATATAGGGTGTAAGAACTTTGAACATGTAACACGCTTTATTTGGATGCAAGAATGTTTTCAAAGTGAAATATATGTACAAAGATGGAATCTTGGTTGGCATCCTTCTTATCAAGTCATGTAAATTCATCTCAGAGGATGGTATTATTGGATAGTGATATTTGAAATTTAGAGGTTTCATTTCAATCCATTCTTCCATGATGGAATGTGATTTTTCCAACCCATTTTTGGGTATGTATATATTATTTCCCCTCCTTTGTGAATTTCCTTCCCTTGTATATAATTACCCTTTTTTATTGTGTGGTGTTTTCCACTTCTTTGTGTTATACTTTTCGTGTGTTTGTTTGTGTGTGTGTGTGTGTGTTTGAAAGAAATGAATCCATAAGCACAATGGATAAGGCATTGGTCAACCAAGTTTTCTTGCGATTCTAGGGGTTCTTTCTTGCTCTATCCTAATTGCACTCAATCCAAAACATGTCCCCAAGTTAGATCCGATGTTGTCATGTATTTTTGCAAAGACAAAATTCAAAGATGAAACATGACAACTATACCCTAATGTAAAATAAAATCCTTGTAAACCATCCCGAGAACTCCTTCAGATTAATTCTCCCTAGGTGTCATTCTTACTTGATGCAGAGAAAACATAATATCATGCATATATACTATGAACAATAAGTTTTCAAGCAACTCTCTTCTCCTTAGCTCTGCACTAGAGGATCAAAACAAGCCCAAAAAGGATAAAAATTGCTAAAATTGAAAAATTCTCACTTAGATAGGCTAATCATCACCATAACATATTCAACATCTACATGACATTGCTCATTCATCAACCAACTCATCAAACTTCTCTAGGGTCTTCTATACATTTACTTTTCTACCACTTGCACAATTTCTTACTTGACTAACTCCTTTGCTCAAGGTGAAATTCTTGCTCTTTTGCTTCTTTTCTACTTCCCAAACCTGCTTCCCTATTCTAATAGCTCAAAAAATATTATTTCACTCATCAATAACATTCAAAATGACCCAACTCATTAAATTACCTTTCTTGATCAACCTTGCTTACTAAATGCCCCTTAAGACAACATGCTTGCAACAACCATGGATAGAGTGATCTAAGGACACCCAAAAGGTTTTTAAAAATTCATTAGTTAAATTTTTTCATCACTAAGGTACTCCCAAAATATTAGACTCCAACTCCCTATAGCCCACTTTTTCACTTTTTGCTCACAAGAAGACAACTAGTCTAGGACAATCTTACAACTCACATAACTTTTAATGTAGACACTTCCAAGACAAAAATCAACACTTTTTAGGACCCATTATGGAGTAATTTAATCCTAATAAGTTTCAAATTCCATCTCAAAAGGAAAATACCACTTCCTTTGTAAATCACCCCTCTAAACTAGCTCTTAACTGTGTGTTAACCATCCTCTTCCGAATTGTCATAGAAATATCAAATTTTAACCCTTATTTCTTCAAATTTATTTCATAATCCCCTTCTTGGGTCCCTTATCATCATATATTAAGAGTTTCAAATCAAAAGGAGTTGATTTGGTGCTCCAAAATGCAAGCCCTAGCATGCTCACAGTGAAACCCTCCTAACACACCCGGTAGAGGTTATTTGGCTATAAATTCTTCAAATCTTTGATTCAAACCATGAAATTTTATCTAAATGTCTATGGAATCATGATAAAAATATATTCTTTCTAGTAGGAGTTGAGAAAATTAAAATCCCTCCTTTCATTCACTTATATTATTGCCCTTCCCTGGTAAAACACATTCTGATTAAGCAAGTACATTCATCAATGAAACAAGATAATTTTCTTTGTTTGGATGGATCTATATATTCCTCATCAACATTTCCATGTATTGAAATTAAACACCCTTATTCCTAAATCCTTCACAAAGTTCACAGTCCTACGCATTTAATGCTTAGTCACTATCATAGTTTGTTATCTCAAGGTTGTCTCAACATGTAAAGGAAGCTACCATGCTACACACATCAATAAACTCTTGTAATGCTCACTATAAATTTCTAGCACAAGAATATTACTTATCACAAGCTTCCTTTCTCATGCATACACTGATTTTCAACACTCAAAGATTACAACTTACCTTCACTAAGCTTCTAAACATCCTGCAATCATTTGTATAGTTTGGTCAAGCATGAATCTCCTTCTCTCCATAATAAGATCATCCAAGAACATGAAACAAGCACAAGAAACAATGTCTTACTAATCACACACTAACTTACACCATATACTCCACAATAACACAAGAATGTAAATCCAATGCCATATCATGTATGTGAACACAAAAACAGAGACATATGTATATTTTCTCTACAATCTTCATACAAAAATGTTTTATTTTCTTCACTACATAGTTTCTCTCTTCCTCAACATGAGGAATGAATTATTTACTTACTCTTATCTTATCACATATTCAAAATTATTCCATGCATGTAACTCCTAATATTTTTGTAAATGCTCTTCTAGGAACTATAATGACTCACTATGTGACTCTCAACTTCCTATGTGCCTCTTTTCACATTATTGGAATTTTTACATTTCAAATTACTCTTTCACATCTTAGGACCTATTACCTTGTAACTAGACTCCACACACAACCATCTAGACTCTCTAAAACATCATATGGCTCCTTTACATGCTATTGTAATTTTAATTCATTATGGAGGGAAAAACGAATAGTTTAAAATTTGAATCTCTTAAGACCTCATTATCCCCTAAAACACTTGTTGTTCTCATAAACAAAACTTGATTGAGAGAATATAAAATTTTATGTGCTTCATGTGATGCCCTTGTATCATATTCCCAAGGTGGATAAAATCCTTCATGTACTTTGTTTGTACAACTAAGTCTCTAGCCAAGTCTTCATCATGTTTACATGTTTTGGTTCTTCCTCCTTCATTCCCAATGTGCTTCCTTCCCTCATATCCACTTGGGTACCATGTATTAGTTTTTATCCTTCCACTTTCCTTCACTTGACTCAATTGCTTCTTGATCTCCATATGCATTTCTTTCTTGCTTTTTTTTCTTGTTTTTCTCACTCCTCTTTATCTCCATGGATTTTTTATCCCAAATGAGAACTTATCTTTGCATTTTCTTCTTGTAATCTCTCTTAATATCCTTCTTAAATAAAATTTATCTCTTTATCTATCAAACCTACAAAAACACAATCAAACATAGCATTAGATGAAAAATTTGGATACCATTTGGTCTCATTCATGGTTTCCTCCATCACTTCTTGCTCCTCTTCATCTTTGTCTTCTTCCTCTTCATAGTTCATTTACATTTCTTCTTCAATTTTTGTATCTTCACTTACTATCTCAACCTCTTCCTCATCATAATTTATTATTCCCCATACAAAGATTCCTCAAGATATTTTATTTCCCTTTCTAACTACTCTTCATCCTCATAAAAAATATGCACTCTAAGTTTTCTTCTTTTCCATCAATATCCAAGCCTTCAAAATGGATTACAAGTTGTTCTACCTCTTCTATTTCTTCTTTCTCTCTCTCATTCTCAACTTCTTCATTTCTAGATTCTTGTTCTCCTATGGAAGCTATAAACCTCTCTATTATCTCTTCTTCATCTTCTATTTGCATGCTTTCTTCAAGAATGACTTCCTTCTTTTTCGTAGCATCTTCTTATTTTCTTCTCTTTCACATTTCTTGAGTCTCCTCTCTTCTTATCTTAGTTGTACCTTCACCTGCATTCTCTCTCTCTCTCTACAAGTTTCTTTATGGGCCATTTGATCTTCTTTCTCAATACTATACCAATCTCTTCATTTTCTTCTTCTCTCATCAACACAATCAACTTTTCTACCTCTCTCTTCAACTCACTTATCTTTCTTTTTGCATCCATAAGTATAATTTCCTCTCTCTTTCTTTTCTCTCTATCCTCTCTTTTTCTCTCCTTTGGTGGCTTATCATCTCTATCAATCCCTTAATCACTTCTTCTCTCTCTAACTCCATCCTATCATTCTCTGACAAGTCTTTTTCACCTTTCCTTTCTCTACACCTCACCTTGGCCTCACTAGGTCTTTTGGTGTCTTCTTCACTCTCTTCTCAGCCTCTTCTCACTCACTTTCTTCTTATCTCTTCAAGGGATTTGCACTTTCTCTTTCCTTGATTATTGCCTGTCAAAATATTCATCAATCATTCAAAAATAACTTGTGGTTAACAATAAAAATATGAAAACTATATAAATTCAACACTTTGATATCAAATGATGTAGAGAAAAAATAATATCATGCATATATATTGTGAACAAGAAGTTTTCAACCAACTCACTTCTCCTTAGCTCTACACCCTAGGATCAAAACAAGCCCAAAAAGGCTAAACATTTCCTAAAACTAAAAATTCTCACTTAGATAGGATAATCATCACCATAACTTGTTCAACTTCTACATTACATTGATAATTCATTAACCAACTCATCAAAATTCTCTAGGGCCTTTTATACATTTACTTGCTACCAATTACATAATTTCTGCTTGATAAGCCCCTTTGCTAAGGTGTAAATCTTTCTCTTTTTCTTATTTTATGATTTCCAAAATTACTTCCATATTAAAATAGCTCAAAAATCTTATTTAACTCATCAATAACATTCAAAATGACCTAACTCATCAAATTACCTTTCTTGATCAACCTTGCTTACTAAATGCCCCTTAAGACAACATGCTCGCAACAACCATGGATAAAGTGATATAAGGAAACCCAGAAGGTTTTTAAAACTTCATTAGTTAACTTTTTGCATCACTAAGGTGCTCAAAATATATTATACTTCAAATCCTTCTCCAACTCCCTATAACTCACTTTTTCACTTTTTGCTCAATAGAAGACCACTAGTCTACATGATGGTCTTGAAACTCATGTAACTTTTAATGTAGACACTTCCAAGACAAAAATAAATTTTTTTAAGGACCCACTATGGATTAAATTAATCCTAAGAAGTATAAAATTCCATATCAAAAGGAAATGACCTCTTCCATTGTAAATCACCCATCTATACTAGCTCTTAAATGTGTGTTAACCATCCTCTTTTGAATTGTCATAGAATTATCAAATTTTAACCATTATTTATTTAAATTTATTTCATAATCCCCTTCTTGGGTCCCTTATCATCATATATTAAGATTTTTAAATAAAAATAATTTGATTTGGTGCTCCAAAATGCAAGGCCTAGCATGCTCACAAGTGAAACCCTCCTAACACACATGGTAGATGTTATTTGGCTATAACTTCTTCAATTATTTGTTTCAAACCATGAAATTTTAACCGAAGGTCTATGGAATCATGATAAAAATTAATTATTACCAAAAAGAGTTGAGAAACATGAAAATCCTCATTTCATTCACTTATCTCATTGTCTGCCTTGGGTAAAACACAATTATAGTTAAACAAATGCATTCATCAATGAAACAAGATAATTTTATTTCTTGAGCTGGATCTATATATTCCTCGTAAACATTTACATGTATCAAAATTAAACACCCTTATTCCTAAATCATTCACAAATTTCACAGTCTTATGCATTTGATGCTCGGTCACTATCGTTGTTTGTTATCTCAAGGTTGTCTCAACATGCAAAGGAAGCTACCATGCTACACACATCAATAGAATATTGTAATGTTCACTATAAATTTTTGGCACAAGCATATTACTTATCACAATATCCCTTTCTCATACATGCACCAAGTTTAAACACTCAAAAATCACAACTTACCTTCACTAACATTCTAAACATCTTGTAATCATTTATACAATCTGGTCAAGCATGAATCTCCTTCTCTCCAATAATAAGATCATCCAAGAACATGAAACACACACAAGAAATAATGTATTACTAATCACACACTAACTTGAAAGGGAATGTGAAACATACTATACTCCACAATATCAAAAGAATGCAAATCCAACTTCCATATCATGTATGTGTACACAAAAACAGACATGAACATTTCCTTTGCAATCTTCATACAAAATTGATTTTTAATTCACTCCATAGTTTCTCTTTTCCTCCACATGAGGAATGAATGATTTAATTACTCTTATATTCTCACATATTAATTTTTTTCCATGTATGTAACTCCTATTCTTTTTGTAACTACTCTTTTAGGAACTATAATGGCGAGCTCATTATGTGACTCTTCAACTTCATATATGCCTCTTATCACATTATTGGAATTTTTACATTAATTTAATATTTCAAATGACTCTTTCACATCCTAGGACCTATTACCATGTAACTAAAATCCACACACAACCACCTAGACTCTCTAAAACCTCACATGGATCATTTACATGCTCTTGTAATTTGAATTCATTATGGAGAGAAAAATTCGAGTTTACAACTTGAATCTCTTATGACCTCATCATCCGCTAACAGGCTTGTGTTGTTCTCATGAACAAAAATTGATTGAGAGATTATCAACTTTGATTTGCTTAATGTAATGCCCCCACATCACTACCCCAATCCTCCAAGTGATAATTTTTGTTGAGATACCTTTTCTCAAGTGTTTCACATATGAAAATAGGTTTATGGAATTCTTCCATTGCAATGCTTTTGAAGGTGATCTCTTCAATATACCTATAAAGGCTATTTCTAGCCTTTCCCACGACAGGTGTGCACCCTCTCCGGTATATGTAAAGCTCAAAAATCATGTCGGAATGGTTTTAAAGAGATATAAATATATTACAAATAATTTTGTAAGATTTTGGAAAGTTTTAAAGGCCTAGGGACAATTTTAGTAAAAACAAGTTTTTAAAGGTGAAGAAGCTTACAGTACAAAAAATCACCTGGAATTCTAAAGAAGATTTTAGGAGCTCTTAAATGAGTTTGAGACTAAAAATATACCATTGGAAATTTTATTCAATTCCTACATGGTGGTATTTCAATTTTTCACAAGACCAAGGAACTTCTTTCCACAACTCATTTTTGGCAGGAACACCCTACGATCCCCAAAAAGAAGTCTATTTTTAGGGTGTTTCAGGAATAATTATACATTTATACCCATCCCATTTTATTTATAAGGATATTTGGAGTCAAAATAATATAAGGGTTCATCATAAAATTCCTCCTGGAGCTCTGGCAACTTCGTCTTCAAGGTCCTTGTCAAGGTAAGCCTTCCATACTTAGCCATTTTTTTAAAGTACCAAAAGTCAAGCATGAGGCCGAGGAAAACTTTATTTTCACTTTGATCCCATCCCAAGGGTAAAATAGCGACACCAAAATGTGCTCCATGCCATGTTAATTGTTTAGAACCATCATATGACTCTAAGAAGTCTCAATAAGCCCTTTTCCTAGTTTCTAGTTCCTCGCCTCGTGAAACCTCAACTTGCCACTTGTCATCATAAGGATTAGGAAAATTTTTATGTCCCTTCCATCCAAAATAAATGGTAAAATTGGGTTACAAAAATTTCCCCCCTACTCTTGCATGGTTTTTTCATATCACCTGGCCTCGGCCCAGGGTGCTAAATGCTAGTTTTCTCCCCTCATTCATTAGGCAATCAATGATCTGTCACCACCAATCCGGCACTATGATAATTCTTCACCAGGAACTCATTGTGCTATGATTATTTACTAATGCATAGCCTTTATTTTGGTGGATGTAATCTGGAAACACAACAACAAACATAACACAAGAATACCATCACCTATGAAAAGAAGGAATGATGATAAATCAAATATTAGAGTAAATTATAATATTAACATGAAATTGTTACAATCTCACCCATGAGGTACTTCAAGTGTTATTGAATTCACTTGCCTTTCACCAAGACTATGGGAGAAACTTTATAATTACACCTCTTAATGGCTTCGTTAACACACCTTTAAACCGATGGCTTCCTTTACACACTTCATACAATATTTCTCACTACTTCCTTCTATGCTAAATGAGGGGGGTGGCCTCTTTATTTATAGAAATTCCAGGCTTATCCATCTTATCTCTAAGATAGGATAAGAAATCCACTCTGACGAATCATATTCCATACCTTAACTCTTATCTCGTACATGTAAGCTTATCTTGTAAGATAAGATAAACCTTATTAGTTCACACATGGGTTCCACATTTTTAGACTTTTTACAAATAAAATACACAAAATATTTATGACCTCACTCCTTGTCCTTATTACCAATATAATATTTCTAATTCCTAATCATGTAGACCCTACTTCTCTACTTACCCAAACTTTGACATTTTAACATTACCGGACCACTTACGACAAATATTTACTTTTTACCACAACATTCCTATTGTACTTTTGACTATTACCATACTATACATTATTGGTGGTGTCGTACTGGCAGCACCGTTATCTTCTATCGACGCTACTACTAATTATACTTAACAACATCCTATTCCTAATACATACATTAATGAAATAGAAATTACGGAGGAAAATTTTAGTGTCGACATCTTCCCCCTTCCTAGCTTCTACTCCGTCCTCGGAGTAGACTATTCAGTGCTTGGAAAATCTTCAACTTGTCGTGGTTGACCCATTTCGTAATGGGAGTGCCATCCAATTCCTCCAGTTGGTACGTACCATTTTCATGCACAACTGTTATTTTGTAGGGCCCCATCCATTTTGGAAGAAATTTTCTCTGTCTTCTTTTTTTTGTATCTAGAATCATATACTAGAACCAAGTCATTCACATGAAATGGAGACCAACGGATCTTTTGATCAAAGTATTCCTTCTGCTTCATTTTCTTCTTATAGCTTGTATCCTTAGCTATTTCCCTCATTTCCTCTAGCAAATGAAGATGTACCAACCTTTCTTTTACTGAATCACTTTCATCCATCCTTTTATTTTCCATAACTCTGACCGTGGGAATATCAAACTCAATAGGAAGAACTGGATCAATGCCATAAGCCAACTGAAATGGGGAGTATCCTGTTGCTGACTTTGATGTTGCCCTATATGCCCACAATGCTGCATGAATCCTCTTATCCCATTTATGTACTGCAAGGATGCATTTTTGGTAGAATTTGACACAACACAAAATTTGTTCGTTCCACTTTGTCCATTTGTGCTTGGCTTGTATGTTGTTGCCTTCTGTGCTTAATAGAAAAATTATTGACTAGGGCTTCTACCACCTCATTAATGAAGTGGCTTCCTTGATCTCATTACAATTTCTAATGGACAACCAAATCTAGTGATAATGCGTTCATATATGAACCTTGCCACTTCATCCATGGAAGTTGTTTTCAATGGCCTAGCTTCACCCACTTGGTTAAATAATGCATGACAACTATAATATACTTATTTTGGCATGAGGTAGTTGGAAGTGGACCTACAATGTTTATTCCCCACTTTTCAAGGGACCAAGTGGAAGAATAGGGAATAATGGAGTTGATGAAGTCTTACGGTTACCATGTGTTTGAAAAATATCACATGTCTTACAATAATTATAACAATCTTTAAAAAGTGGGCTAGTGATAACTCTGCATCCAAGATCCTTCTTGCTATAAGTTATCTAGAGAAGTGCCCTCCACATGTACCATTGTGGAATTCTTCTAGCAGCTCCTTCCCTTGATCACGTCCAATCGCCCTCTTGTCTGTCCATCGAGTCCTATTTGAAATAATACTCCATGCGAGAATAGAATATGGACGCCATCGATTGAGTAATCTTTCTCTTAGTCTTTGCATTGGCACCATCGAAACTTGAATTCATTTAGATAATTCCAAATATCTATGTATTCACTAGGGAATTGTGTCGAGGAGAACAATGCTACATCGGAAATCATCATCATCACAAGATGAACCTAAACCATCATAGGCTCGAGAGAGTGCATCTACATTGACATGCTTCTTTCCTGGCCTATCTATAATATCAAATTCAAATTCTTGTAGCAAAATTATCCATCTTGCTATCCTCCTTGATGGGTTAGGCTTATTGAGAATATATTTTAGAGCACGATGATCTATTACTGACTATAAATTTCTACCCTAGCAAGTAATTTCTAAACTTCTTTACAACAAAAATGATAGCTAGAGCCTCTTTTTCAGTTACAGTATAATTTACCTCAGCACTGCTCATTTGTCTGCTCCCAAAGTAAACTGGATGTTCATTCCCATTTTCATCCTTTTGGCTCAAAGTACTTCCTAGTGCTACATCTGAGGCATCAGTGTACACAATGAATGGCTTGCTCCAATCTGGATTCTTTAAAATAGGTGAAGACACCAGGGCTTCCTTCAGTTGTCCAAAAGCTTCATGCACCTTATTTCCTGGTTCATAAGTAACATCCTTCTTCAAGAACTGGGTTAGTGGCTATGTAATCTTTGAGAAATTCTTGATGAACCTTCTATAGTAACCCACATGGCCTAAAAATGATCTCAACTTACTTCTATTCATAGGAAATGGTAACTCTTTGATTTTTGAAACTTTATCAAGATCAGTACCAATACCATCTCTGGATACAACATGACATGCCCTAACAAAACACCTTTAGAACATCCAAAGACACACTTTGTAGGGTTTAGTGAGGCTTGTGCTTCATCTAACCTTTGAAATGTTGTCTCCATCTAGTGCAGGTGGTTCATTTTACTCCCATAGATGTAAAAATCATCTAGAAATACTCTGATGAAGTTCCCAATGTAGGGTTTGAACACCCTATTCATCAAACGCTGGAACGTTGCTGGAGCATTACACAACCCAAAAGGCATAACTCTATAAGAAAACGTTCCCCAAGGAGTGGTGAACATGGTCTTCAGTCTGATCTTTCTCATTATACGGAATTGGTTGTATCCACTATATCCATAAGTAAAACTATAACACTCCTGGCCAACTACTTCATCCAATATCTGATCTGAGAATGGAAGAGGGTAATGATCCTTCTTTGTTGCCTTATTGAGCTTCCTGTAATCAACACAAATGCGTAGCTTCCCATTCTTTTTTATTGAGATCACAATGGGAGAAACCCATTCTAAATTCTCCACGAAAATATGAATCCACAAGCATCATATGAATCCTTTTTTTTTTACAGTCTTGGAAAAATTAGGATTCATTCTATATGGCATTTGCTTTATAGGCTTAGCACCATCTACTAGCTCAATAGAATGTTCTACCCAACTTACTTGATGGAGTTCCTTGTAATCAAAAGTGAATATGTGTATGTACCTTCAAAAGAGCTGGAGGTAGGATTCCTTCTCATTCTCCATCACAGCATCACCAATCTTTATTTGTTGGAGACGATCATCAACTTCTTCTTCAGAAAATTTTATGGGGTCATGAGTCGGTGTGACTGGAAGGATATCCATGACTGAAACATCAACCTCACTTTCTTCATCTTCAGTGTCCACTTCACTGGTACTAGAGTAATAAGAGGATGTCCAATCATCAGTTTCATCACTTGAATCCACAAGTTCTACCTTATGATGTCGAGGGATCATGTTTATCTTCACCCTCTCTCTACCAAGTCCAAGTGTCATGAAGCCTTCTTCATTCCAGTAGTTTCTTGCATGAACTCTCCTTAGCCATGGTCTTCCCAAAGAACATTGGGTACGCAAACAGTACCATTTTTCATCACTGAAAGTATACCACACATACAACACCCATAATAGATATTGCCACATTTGAAACTACACCTTCTCGGTTTAGTTTTCCCTTATTTAATGACCTTAACATAAGTGTTGAAGGGCGATCAATTTTAAACCCAACATATTCATTACAGACTCGGTCATTACATTAACTGCAGCACCTCCATCAACTAAGACATCATGAATTGAAATACCATTACATAATACCTCAGCTTGTGGAGCATAGGGATCCGCCTCTGCCTCCAAAATAGGGACCTCAACCTCCTTCCTTCTTCGAGCATTGAGTCCACTTCGCAGCTCCCGCCTCTTCTCAGAAGACATAGCCAAGAGTTGACCATATGTAATATTTGCAGGCCTTTTGGACAGATCTTCCAAGATGGAGTATGGTCCTTGCCCCTGTGAAATCAGAAAATCCTGCACACCCAACTTTCTTCTCCTATGTTTCTTACTAGTTTCTCCTTTCATCTTCTTAGGATCATTTCCATCTTGATTATCTTTTTCTTTCTTTCTTTTTGTTACAAACACATCTACTTCATTATTTATGCTCTTATCTACTACATCAAAAGAATTCACAGGTGCTTTTCCTTTATCATTATCTCCTTTACCAGATGTAGAAGCTCTATCTGAAAATTATACTTATAATGACCCTTTTTATAACAACCATAACATACAACTTTAGAAATATTTCTTTTTGGACCTCTATCTCCTCCCTGAGAACTAAATTATTTTCCTTGAAGAAGATTAATAGTTAACTGACCCATCTTCTTGAGTAGATCTTCATACTCAGTAGATGTACTAGGAGAAAGATTTGTGCTCACCGAGAGTGGTTGTGGATTCTGGACCAAAGGTGCTGGTGTAGGCTCTACTTTAGCAAAAATTTCTTTGGGCTCCTCTTCCATGCTTTCTTCTTGCCTTCTTGCAATCTCCTTTGCTTGTTCAATGGTAGTTGGGCGGTCATACTTCACTCGTTGTCTGATCTCTGGCTTCATCCCAAGAATGAAGTGCTTACATAGGAGATTATCCACGCCATTCATCAACCCATCCGTTAATCCTTCCTTCCTGATTTGGGCATCGAGCATGATAATCCCTTATCTTCTCCTTCTCTCCTTGGGATAGCTTTGTGATATCGATCATGAGATCTGCATATCTCTGTTGTTCACCAAATTCTTCAAGAAAACTTTCAGTTAATAAATCCCATGAGTTTTTCACATTATCACCTAGTGTTTTAAACCACCTAAGGGCTGAACCATCCAAAAAGGTAGGAAAAAATTCAGTCCATTGTTCCCTTCTTATAAGGCCATTACAAATACAAGATCATTTAAACTCTTGAATGAAAGAGGAAGCATCTTCATTAGATTGGGTTGAAAAAACAAGAATCTTCCCCATTTTCAAAAGTAACCACAGTGAAATACCAACCCACAAGTACAATCAACAAGACTTATGTGCACAAATAATTGAAATCACTATAATAGAAAATAGAAATGACCACGGTAAACTATGGTAAAACTTGACTTACTGTGGTAAAAACTGACTTTACTGTGGTAAACACTATTCACAGTAAAAAGTGAAGTTACTGCGGTAAATACTATTCATGGTAAAAAGTGACTTTACCATGGTAAATACTATTCACGGCAAAAATGACTTTACCATGGTAACTACTATGCACAGTAAAAACAAGGTTACCCTCCAAATGATTTTTGACTAAGTGGGAATATCTCTCCAGAAAATCCACCAACGAGGAATGGTCCCGGCAACGGAACCAAAATGTCATCACCAATCCGGCACTATGATAATTCTTCACCGGGAACTCCTCGTGCTATGATTATTTACTAATGCACAACCTTTAGTTTGGTGGATGTAATCTGGAAACACAACAACAAACATAACACAAGAATACCATCGACTATGATAAGAAGGAATGATGATAAATCTGAAATATCAGAGTAAATTATAATATTAACATGAAATTGTTACAATCTCACCCATGAGGTACTTCAAGTGTTATTGACTTCACTTGCCTTTCACCAAGACTATGGGAGAAACTTTACAATTACACCTCTTAATGGCTTCTTCAACACACCTTTAAACTGATGGCTTCCTTTACACACTTCATACAATATTTCTCACTACTTCCTTCTATGCTAAATGAGGGGGGTGGCCTCTTTATTTATAGAACTTCTAGGCTTATCCATCTTATCTCTAAGATAGGATAAGAAATCCACTCTGACGAATCATATTCCATACCTTAACTCTTATCTGTACATGTAAGCTTATCTTTTAAGATAAGATAAACCTTATCATTTCACATGGGTTCCACATTTTTAGACTTTTTACAAATAAAATACACAAAATATTTATGACCTCACTCCTTGTCCTTATTACCAATATAATATTTCTAATTCCTAATCATGTAGACCCTACTTCTCTACTTACCCAAACTTTGACATTTTAACATTACTGGACCACTTACGACAAATATTTACTTTTTACCACAACATTCCTATTGTACTTTTGACTATTACCGTACTATACATTATTGGCGGTGTCATACTGGCAACGCCGTTATCTTCTATCGACGCTACTACTAATTATACTTAACATCCTATTCCTAATACATACATTAATGAAATAGAAATTACGGAGGAAAATTTTAGTGTTGTGGATGATCGCCACTTGTAATCGTGAGGGATGAGGCACGCTTTTGTCCCTTACATCCCATCCCAAGGGGAAAATGGAAAATAAAATTCACCCATGAGGAAAGTAGATTAAAAACCAAAAATGGCTAAGTCTTTAACTCTCATGTGCTTCCTCCTTCCATCTCCCACTCCATAAATGCATTCACTCATGATTACCACCACTCACCACTCGGAAAAACAACTTAAAAACATAAATCAACCTAATTTTCAGCCATTAAACAACTTTTAAATATGGTTCATAACATTCAAGCACTTTGAAAAACCATCTTTTGTGCCCTAATCTCCCAAGCCAAGTTTCACTCATATCTCATGTTCCCAAACTTTGATTGACATGAAATTTTCACCTTGGATTCCTTGTGTGAACTCCTTTAAGAAGAGTATTGTATGACATAATAAAATACCTACTTTATTTTTTATATCCACATGAATTTTACAGCAAGAAATCACCTTTTTTCATATCTACAACAATTTGGCAATCGAAATCTCTCGAAAATTGGAGGAGAGCCTCGTAATGAATTATGTAAAATTTTACAGGTGGTTTTATTCAAATATAAAAAGGGAAGGAAAATTTATATTTAATTAAGTCATTGTGGGATAACCTACTAAAAATAGTAATTTCAAGAAAATGTGCATTCATACTCCTCATTCCATTCCCCCATGACCAAGACACTCGAAAATTGGCAAAATTGACAAATTGGGCAAAATTGATAAGAATGAGTACTCACGGTGAATATGCTAAAAATATTAAATTGATGAAATGAGATAAAAATGATCAAATTTCATTCCTTCACTCATTCTATAATGTTCTCAAGACTCATGGAAGCCTTCTCGCTCAAGTTTCAAGTAAATTCTCGCATTCCCCGATGCGGTGAGCATAAAGTGCCTAAATGGGAAAATGCTAAGTTTGTCCTAAGAGATATTCCACTTCATCTAAAATGGAGTGAATGATCAAAATATATATGGAATATTCCTTCAGAATCAAAAATATTTGGCCTCATTCTTCATTCACCATCAATGCTTCCACAAAGTGACAAAATAAAATATCATAGTTGTGTGAAAAAGTGCATCCAATATCTCCCATATGAATGGTTGATCATAAAGATGTGATAGTGTCTCAAGGATCGAAGGATTTTATCAATAAGGGGAGTCATCTTCCATTGTTTTTAGTGGTCTACTTCTCATGTGCTCATCACTCCTCTTCTCAGTGTGTTTAAGTAGCATGGCAAAGGTTTATCATTTCAAGAGTTTTCAAAATAGGCGAAGTGTTCAAGTGGTCTTCATTGGAGCTTTTCATCAGTGCATCATTGTGGAGGGTCATTAGGGGTCATATTTTCATCTTCAACTTATTTAGATCTGATCTTCATCAAAATCCATGCTTTGGATCATTCCTTCTCTTCTCTCCTCATTCTCCTCTTCTCTACCTCCTTTCTAATTCTTTGTTGAGTATAATAATTGTATTTTGTCCTATTCACTTAAGCGACATATTTGTAAATTATAAAAGTATTTTCTTGAAATTATAATAGAAATAATCAATTTGTCTCTTCTAGTGGAAATTAAAAGGTTAAAAGTGGAATACAAATGTGAAGATTCATGTGGGGTGGGGGGAGATGAGAGGTCAATTCACATTGCTATAAATTGGGGTGGCTTCTCCTTTCAAAAGATCATGAAGATCTTGAAAATTTAGTTCTTTGTAGAAATGGTGGATTATAATTTGGGTGTTGAGCTATGTATCACCAACGTATGAAATGAAGCTACATTTATTCCATTCTGATTTTCTTATGTTTTCTTCTATTCCTATCTTTTATGCACTTTGCAAGCATATTGATCAAGAAAGAGTTGTGTATATTTGATAAATGAATCTAAGAATTGTGTGTCTAGGTTTTTTCTTCTCACTAGATAGCTTCATTTTTTCTTTCCTCTATATTGAATTTTGAACTACTTCAGTTATTGGGTGTGAATTTTTCTTATGCCTACTCACAACAATAAACTTCCTTTGTCTAATTTCTCTCATTCATCCCTCATCACCGCAATTTCCTCCTTGCACCCCCATACAAGAACTTTTCCACAGGTGCAATGGAGTGTTCTTGTGTGATCCCTAGCCTATTTAGCCAACCCAAAACATTTAGATAGGAGTAGATTAGTTTACATTCAATAATGGGAGCTGCACCATTCAATGTAGATGGGCATATCCTCAAGTTAGTGTTTGGGGAAACACCTAATTTTCCATATCGACAAATAGTTTCACCAACATGGATGGTAACACGTAGAATGCTTCCGATTGGTAGCATTATGCATGCTATTGACCGATAGCATACAAAATGTTATAGGACGATATCATTTCTAGTCATATACAAAATGCTACTACCGATAACATATAGAATGCTACCGTCCTAACATTCTCGCATACTACCAACTGGTAACATTCTCAATGCTATCAGTCGGTAACATGCACGAATGCTACCAACCGATAGAATTATGAATGCTATCGATTAGTCGTATGTAAACTTCTGCTTTCTACTACAATGTTAAACTTTCACTAAATGTTGTCAAAACTTCACCATCCCTATGAAACATTTTTTTCTACAATCCTCCTTACTTTTGGAATTCATTTTTAGAAATTCACCAAGTAATATCTATGTTTTTTTATAGGGGGGAATTAAAATTTACCCTCCTTGGTAGGTGACCTAATAGTATATAAAGGTTATTCATCCATAGGGCTTCCTCTATTGTACATACTTAGGAATAAATAAGAGCTTGTAAAGAGCTTGTGCAATATTTTGGTGTCTCATTTAAAATTTGAGGACCATTTCCACTTTGGTTGATGGGAATATTTTAACCAAATATCTAGTTCATGTGTATATGGGTATGTGGGATATTTAGGTATTGTGTAGGGAATATATTCACTCCTATTAATATGGATCACAATGATGGAATCATCAAAGTTAGCTTATATTTGATATGAGATGATATTAATGGTAATTTTCCCATCATAATCCCATTTATTCCCAATCAATATTAGATAATTTGTCTCATTTTTATTCATTTCATTAAATTCAAAATATTACTTTAGATTGATATCTCTCACTCTAATTTCAACATCCGCTAGTCAACTAATAGGTTCCATTTAACCGTAGTATGCTTTAGGCTCAACATTATTAGACTATATCCTAAACTAATATTACTCATGGCTTCCCATGTGGACTATAGAATCAGGTTTACCATGCCATCAAACTAAAATTCTTCATCTCTAATTTCATACCCTGCCAAAATGGTACTTAACTATATATATGTATCCCAAGGTTTCTAAGTTTTGACATACCATACAAATTTATTAGTGTGTTGAGAATTACTCGATGTACACTCCAAAAGATATTTTACAAAATGGGCCATATTTTGTGAGATATCCTCAGTGTGTAATACATGTAATAGCTTTATAAAATATCTAAGGGACATAATGAATGCATTTTTGTTATCATATACATAATTTTACCATATATTTGTGCTTCATCTTTCGCAACAATCCAAGTCCCTAGATCCCTATTCTTAATAGAATTCAACAATGTAGCGGCCTAAAATAACCAAAAAAACCAAATTAAGTGTCTCACTTAATAATTTACTAGTTTTCAAATATTTAAAATAATGCTCTCAATTTTCCATAAACGATTAAAAATTGGTTTTAAAACTTTAAAATAGTAATTAATCGATAAAAATGAGAAAACTAAGGAAAATAAAAATACAAAGAAAACCAATTGACAATTAAATTCACTTGATATGAGCTACATCTTTTGGTCTAGAAAATATCTCAAACCAATCTATTATGATGTCAAAATTACTTTGTATAATAATAATTACATCAAAATGTTTCTTTTGTCTCCTAAGAATCTATGCACAATCTCTAGGGATGCCCTAGTTTAGTATCCAATAAGATCCATACAATTTTTTTATCAAATTCACTCACACTTTCCCAAAGGGGTCTACAATTTTAAAATTTACCTCTTAAAATATAAAAATTTCTCTTCTATAACATTTTAAATCCTGTCGCTTAGTGGTTTTGACGCTATCCTTTTAAAGAATGGTGAGGGGGTTGAATCCCCCAAGTTTCATCTTAATCCCCTTATTTGGGATAAAAATACCAAATTGCATGAGTAGTGAATAAAAAAAGACTTTAATAAGCCTATGGTGGTTGTGTTATCTTATGGCCTTGACCACGTTTGGCAATGCTTTGTTCCAAGTTCAATGAACTCACCAACGATCTTGTTTTGGACTCAACATCAAGATATTTTGATGAGTTACATTGTGATCTCGATCTTGAACACATCAAATGTTATATGATTCGGTCGTGGTGTGGGGTGGCATGGTAGTAACTTGGCATGAATTATTTGTCTTACTATAGCTTGCCGAGCTATGTGATAGTGTGGAACTCAGTGGTGACTCACCGAGCTTGCAACGTGATATTGTTGAGCTTTGGAAATATAATGTAATTTAGTCCCACATGTAATAGAAGTTGGTCTTCCAAAAGGTTTATAACTAAGAATGCTTCCCATATAATGTCAAGATAGTTGGAAAGGTCCCCCTCCTGATAAAAAGTGGACCCCACTAGTTGTTGAGCCCCAAACTGACACATAATGTGGGCCCCACATCAACTATCGAAGAATGGAGGCTAAAACTAAAAACCATTTTTTTTCTCAACCCACTCTACCATTTTCATCACCTCATGCATCGAATTGTCTAGCTCTCATCATTCCACCTCACCTTTGTGTAACCTACTACATTATTGTTTCCAGGTTGGAGAAAAGATTCAATGGACCATCTCTTCCTTATGCGACATCTATTTTTCCTGTTCAAAGTGTGTTAGAAAGCTCTTGACGATATCTTCCACGTGTAAGCATTTTCATAAAAATTGTATAAATTTTGATTGATTTGGTGTAGGGATCCTCCTAGATCACTCCTCCCCACTAAGGAACTTTTAGAATACCAAATTTTTAGTTTTATTTTGACAATAGGTGAGGGTATAGTTCCCTCACTCTTCCAATTTCCATCCATTTTACCTTATTTGTATGCATTCCTTTTAGACCCACACAAAGATATTCCACATCACCTCTTCATGAATTCCTCACCCTCCTATCAAGAATAACATCTTCCTATAATTCATCAAGATATTCAAGAGAAAAATCTTCAACGAAAGGTACTTGAATAGTCTCATCTTAATCAATGATCATGGGTGGCTCATACAATTTCAAGTTTTCAACATTCACAATGGAATACATCTACATATATGGAGGTAATCTAATTGAAAGGCATTATCACCAATCTTATCCAATATTTTAAATGAGTCATGCCTAATTATTTAAAGCTTTTTACCTTCACTTATAAGTCTTTCCTTACTAATATGTATCCAAACTTGATCACCAAATTGAAAATGATTATCAACACGATGTTGGTCATGCCTAGCCTTGTACTTGGCCTGACTCTTTTCCAATTGCTCTTGGAAAAATTTATGAACCATCTATATCTTCTAAATTAACCTTTTAGATTTATCAACATCATCATGTCCATTCACCACTAACTCTTATCCAAAATAAAATTCAAAAGGATACTTAGGAAAATAACAAAAACAAGTCTCAAAAGGAGACTTTTGTGTGGAAGAATGTAAGGAACGATTATAAGCATGTTACTCATAACATAAATACTCATACTAAAGATTAGTATGTTTAATACAATATCATTAGAGAAAATCCACTATTGTAAAGTTGACCACTTATATTTTCTCACCAATCAGGATGAAAAGAAATACATTTATTCAATTTAATATCCATCAAATCCCATATATTTGACCAAAACTTCCTAAAAAATCATGAATCCTAATAAGATATAATAGATGTGGGAAGACTAAAATGAACCCAAACATTTTTGAAGAATAAATGTGTAGTTTCCTTGCTTGTTATTTATTTTTTATAAGGCACTAATATACACATCTTTTTAAATCTATCCACAACCATGTACAAATAGTTATGTTTTATTTTTTTCATAGGCAAGCCTCCAACAAAGTCCATGGAAATACTTTCCCATGGTTTGGTTGGTATAGGAAGTGGGGTATACAAGCCCAAATTTCTATTACTAGGCTTACTTGTGGCACAAAGAATACAACCTTTTACATATTTAGATACATTTTCATACATCTAAGGTAAAAAAATAATATCTTTGTAATTTTATAACTATTTTACCAATACCAAAATGACCAAAAATAAGAGAAGTATGTGCTTCCCTAATCAAATGAACTCTTTCATCTTGTGGAATACAAATTTTACCAAGATGATAAAGTAATCCATTATGTAAATGATAGTCTAATTCTTCCACTTGTTTACCATGATGTAAATGTTTAGAGAATTCCTTAATTCAACATCTTTAACATATTTTCCTTATAGATTTCACGTGTTAAAGGACTATTTTGCAAAAAAATAGATACAATAACATCAGGTCTTGAAAGCGTATCAATAATTTTTTTGTGTATCTTTTTTTTTACTTGATCACAATATGGATTTGTTATAAAAACCACATCTAATGAAATTTCCTTGACTGTTGTATCTTGGACTATGACTAAAGATATTGCAAAGGTTGATGATCTATATGGATTATTGTTTCTTTTCCCATCAAATAGTGCTTCCATTTTTTCACACTCTACACCAAAGCATACAAATCCTTGTCATAAGTAGGATAATTTCTTACCACACTTGTGAAGGTCTCTAAATGGTAACACACAAGTTTTCTCTTCTACATCAATATGACACCCATGGCATAATCACTTGCATTGGTTTCAATCTTGAATGACTACTATAAAATATGTAGTGCTAACGCTAGGCTTGTGCTTATCTTTTCCTTCAGCATATCAAAGGATATATGGTACTTTCCTACCCACTAAAAGACTTGTTTATTAATTTTCAAGTAATGCAAATGAGTTGCAAATGAATGAAAAATCAGCAATAAACTTCCTCCAATATTGGACTTCCCTAAGAAGCTTCTAACTTCAATTAAATTGTTATACTTAGGCCAATTCATTATGGCTACAACTTTAGAGGGATAAATTTTCAATTCACCACCCCTACTACAAATCCTAAGTAAATTAAAGATGTTTTACCAAATTCACATTTTGACATCTTCAAATACAATTTCTCCTTTCACAAAGTTTCCAAGACTTTCTTAATATGTTCAACATGATCTTCCCAAATTTTACTGAAGATAAAAATATCATCTAAGTAGACAATAAAAAATCATATATGAATGGCCTAAATACATCATTCATAACCTGCATAAATGTGGCAGGTGCATTACAAAGCCCAAAAGGCATAACAAGCCACTCAAATAGACCTTTCTTAGTTTTAAAATCAATTTTCCAAATATCACCTTCATTGATCCTAACTTGGTGATAACCACTTCTCAAGTCTAACTTAGTGAAATAAACAACATTTTTCAACTGATCTAACAAATCATCAATACGAGGAAGAGGGTGGTAATTTTTCACTGTTATTTTATTTAGTGCCCAATAATCCACACACATCTACCAAGTGTCATCTTTCTTGGTACCAACATAGTTCCAGGGAACCATATGAAGAAGTTCTTGGTCAAACGATTCCATTCTCAAGAAACTCCAGAATCTACTTTTTTATTTCTTCATATACAATGCCAATATTCAGAAGAGGTGCATTAGGTTACAAATGAATCTCATGTTGTATATCTATTTTATGAGGTAAACTTTGTGGCTCCTAAAACACATCATCATAGTTAGAAATAACTTTAACTATCTCATTCTTATGTTTAGGATCAAAACCTTCTAAATCCTTGGATTTATCATCATCCTTATCTTTTACAATCATGAGCACAAAATTTTTACTTTGATTAAAAAACATCTTCATCTATCTTGCTAACCCAAGTGATAAGTTTTCCTTTATCCGATGAGCTCTTACAATGTATTCAATCCCATATTTTACAAGAAAATATTTATTCTCTTCCCTATAGAATATTTATTTATGTCAAACAAATAAGGACTCCCAATAATAATGCCACAAATATCAAGTGGAACCACATATAATTCTACCTCATTAATGAATTTAGAGGTGATTGTAAATCTAAGTTTGCATGTTTTAGTGACCTACAATTTAGCATCATCACATACCCAACCCAAAGGGTAAGGTTTTGGATGCATTTTAGTCTTGAGTCCCAATTTCTTAAAACAATCTTCAGAAAATGAGATTAGCTTGAGATCCACTATAAAAAAGAGTATCAATTTTAGTATGTTTAGAGATTAATCTAATGTGGAAAATCTATTTTCTTTTATTTTCATGCATAGATTTAGAATTATAAGTATGAGAATTACTTATAGGAGAGGAAAAATGAACCTTGCAAACCCATAGTTTTGATCTTGGTCTCATCACTTGAATCAGATCCAAGATCTTGCATTATTGTAGTTCTTCTTATCACCTCCTTTCTTGAACCATTTTAGCTTGAGCTATGGATGGAGCTTCCAAGACTTTGCATTTACATGTTCTTATTTATTACAAATTTAACAAGCAATCTTCTTATTTTCTTTCTTAACCATGGAAGTGTGTTTTGTCTTACCCTTTCCTTTACCTTTTCTTTCAAGTTATTGTTTTCCTATTTTGTTTGTGAAGTTTTCCTTAGTATTCTTACCCCTTGATTCAATATGGGTAGCTTGGACACAAACTTCATCAAGGTTAGTGGGATTAAACATGAGTATGGTATGTCTCAAATAACTATGTAACCCACCAATGTATTTCAAAAGAGTCTCATGAGTATAAAGGGGAATGCCAAAAATTAAATCCATTTTCCTAAACTCCTAGTGTAATCTGTACACTTCAACCCTTTGTTTGTCTCACATTTTACCAATCCATAGTAGTTTGTTGCATATAACTCAAAGGATAAAATTATTTTTTCAAATAAAAAACAAAATCAGCCCAAGGTAAAATCACTTTACTATGTTTTAAAATATCCTCTTGAGTCTTACTCTCCCATAAAATGAGTGTTGTACCACCCAAATGAAGAGCAGCTAACTAAATAAATTTTTATTCCTCATCTATAATTTTTGAACCCTACATTAAAATTCAAACTAATTGACCTAATGATCTAATTTTTTCTGCACTAAGCTCTCCATTATAAATCGAAATATAAATCTTAACATCAAGTTTTAATACAAAGGAAACATCATAAACTTTCTTATCACCATCATGTGGAAGAAATAGATGGTTTAGAAGTAGATGAAAGATTTTTTTGAGATTCTTATCATTTAACTTTATCCTTACCATTTTTTCCTTCTTTGATTTACCTTCAAGTATTTGTTTTCATTCTCGGTATAAATCTTACACCATGCTCTTCATTTCCATAAAAGCTTGTTGAAAGGCCATTTGTGAGTCCATTCTCTCTAAGAAATCATCTCGAAATTCCATAGTTATCCTTCACCTCACTTATACTTAGACCTGTAGTATTCAAAATAAAAAGCATTACAAATTACCAAAATAGGTGTTAAAATGACCTTAATCAAATGCTCTGTGTTGAGCAGAAAATATTGTTCTAAGGAGAAGACACACATATGATTCGTGTGCAAGAACAAGGCACATTGGAAGGTGAGGAATGATAGGAAAGGAAACGCGTGTCGACAATTTGATTCATGACTTTTCCATTTTCATGGATATAGGCTATTTTTGGTGATAGCATGCAGAGCACACATCGGGATGGAGACTTTTGCGACATGTAAATGGTATTTTGGGAAAAAGTGACTAATAAGCGTTATGCATGAGCTTGAGTTAATAATAGGGTTACTTCTTCTAGTTAACTATAAGATTTCTATTATTAGCGCACTTTCATGTATGCATGTTATTATAAAAGCACATGGATATTATCGCATGCGACCTATTTTGGGAAGTGCGTAGGAAGTGAAGGGTAAGTCCCAACCCCTATAAGTAGGTATTGAACTATGTAGTTTAACAAAGTAGTGAATTATTATAGAGTTATGCTCTTGGATCCGATGTGCACATGACTTATGGTGAAACTTTATAATGTAAGAATATTTTATGTTTTACAGTGTTTAATGTAATGGAGTATGTTGGCTGGATAATGGTGTTAAACATGATTGTAACTAGTTCTTGTGTGGTTGATCATATTATAGTTATTTTTAATTCATGATTCTTTAAGATCTAGATCTGGAATATGCTACGTGGAATGTTTATGGTTATTTATGATTCTTAATATACTTTATCTTCATCACACTAACATCCTGCATAAGAAACTCTAAAGAGGGGCCTGGTACCTTTGCATGCTTTGGGTGAGCACTTAGCTTAGGCTAGGTGATGTGTCGAATGCCTAGATTTTATACAATGAATTCTAGGCTGCATCATTGGTTCTGTTGCTGGGACCTTTTTTCAATTGTTTTCAGGATGGTTCATGATGAAGATGTACCGGTTGACCTTAGCAAGTGTTGAGGAGTGGATAAAAGATATGGAAGAAGAGTACGCTTAGAGGTTCAACATTGGATTTGAGTTTGATGCACGCATGTGGGTGGAGCAGAATTTGTATGACTATTTATATGAGAGCTTCTTTGCTATCTTCTCGATCAAGCTATACGAGTGGTTAGTTTCTCATGCTTCTAAAAGGAATTTGAGGTATCATACACTTGTTTGGATGCATGAATAATTTTAGGCCCTCTATGATGCTGATCTAATTTGGACACGTGTTGTGGACACTTAGTTCCGTGGTGTTCAAAATAGTTATATTTTGGAGTACTCAATTTCTACTTATTCTTGCACAAAGGTAGCTGAGTTTAAGTTTTTATGTTATCCAAGGGGAAATTATTTTCAAGGCATTCCACTAGCGATCAAAATCTTGATGGTAACCTTGAACTTGGAAGAGAAGCTAATGGATAGCTAAACCCCACCACATGCGAGGACAAGAGAAGGTTTGGTGAAGGATGGTGGACCTAGCGGTAGAGAGGAAAAGAGAAGAAAGGTGGCTTGAGTAAAATGAGGTGCACGAGAGGGAGATAGAGAAGCAACATGATATTGCAGAGCGAGATGGCATTAAGGAGAGAGATGGCTCGTGAAGGATTTGGAGCTCACGTAGAAGGCATGGAACCAGAGCATCTGGAACTCCCCATTTGGGAAAGCATAATAGGGAAACCTCCTTGGCCTCACATGGGAGCATGCAGAAGAGATGACATGGGCCATGGGTGCACATCTGAATCTACCTGTAACCTATCCCTTGCACTTGGTTTTTCAGTATCTAGTACAACCAATAGTTAGCAAACTAGTTTGGGTAGTAGAAGATTAGGAGTAAGTCAGATAGAAAGTACATCTATGGTAAGGAAAATGTCTTCTTTGTTGTTTGGAGGTACCTTCTTAGGTGCATCATCAGCATAGAACTCAAGCGCATAGAATTTTGGACTCACTTTTGGGAGTAGTACCACCTCACAAACTATAGGAGTTCAGTTTAGTACCACTTTTGGGACACATGGTAGTACATCCACTGGTCCACTTCGACTATAGGTGGAGGATTAGGGAGCATAGGTGGCTCTAGTTCTGGTGGATTTGGTAGTTCTAGAGGCAACAAAGAACATAGGAGGTTTTGGATCGGTGGGCATGGTCTTTATTAACCCTACAATATTTACATGGAGATGTCTCTCCATTTACCAGAGTATAGGGGCATAGAAGATGCTTTGCTAAACACGTGCACATGTGTGAGATACTTGTGGTATGTAAAAGGAATTATGGCTTCGAGTGCATGGCATTCGGTTTGCAACTATGTTATAAGGAAACACACATAGTTGGTATAGGAAGTTTGACCTGATCAAACTTGCATAGATTATGCAACATTAAAGGATGCTTTCCTCAAGGAGTTTCATATCCTTGAGTTTGAGTAGAAGAGTATAAACGTGCTCAAGGATATTAAGTAGGGCACTACTGAGAGTGTTCGGAATATGATGCTTGTTTCAAAGACATTGTTTTCTAAACTTTCTTATGATATTCATGCAAGCCAACATGAACAAAGTGGTTCATTGGGGCTTGATCACACCTTTTAGAAGGGTGTTGTCACATAAGACATATACGGACCCACATGAAGCACTTGAAGCCACTTTGCACGATGAAGTAGTTGGGAGTATAGACACTGGAGTGAGCCCATTCCTAGAGGCATAGATTGTAGCTATGGAAAAGCAGTTGGAGAAACTATCAGAAAATTTAGAACATGAGATGTGCATTGGGATTTGGTGTATAGATTGTAAAGTGGAAGGGTACACTAAGGATAGTTGTCCTCATAGATTAGTACGTTAATTGTTGCTAGACTATCAGATATGTCATTTGGACCATGATGTAAGCCACCACCCATTATTACAACATGCGATAAGAAAGAATGTATATTGTTATTGTAAGATTTTCTCGGTCCAGAATCACAATATAAAAGATTGTCGGTTGATTGGTTAGATCCATGATGCCATAGATATTAGTGTGTGGAAGATTGAAGTATCGAGATAACTCTAAAGGAAAAATTAAGCACCATGATTGTGACCATGCTCAAGCGCACTATGATTAGAATGAAGGGCACTTTAAAGGAGGTCATGGCGAAGTCAAGGATACCATGGTGGATTCGGGGCTAAGGCCGTGGTGGTGGATGAGGCAAGTTCCCTCACAAAATGTGTTTTACATGCAAATATCCTAACCACTATAGGTACAAGTGTCCTTAGAACATTACTTGTTCTATTTGTGGGAAGAATCAAAACTATGAGGAATTCTTGGAGTTCTATGATCATCTTAGCAAGCAACATAAATAAGAGAATAAAGGTGCAAAGATGGTTATAATACAACATGCGTTGGAAAATTAGTGGATGCCAAACTGGCACTAAAACTTGAGTTATTACACCGTGAAGATTACTACATGCCCCGAAGCTATGCATGCCAGGGAAGCATTATAGCAAAAGCCTACCATCACTAAGGAGGAAGTTTTACATATAAGGTACATGGATCTTGCACATCAAAAGGAGGTTTATAAAGAGACCATGGAGGTACTCAAAAATCTTCATGGTGAAATACAATGTCTAAAGGAGCAGATCACAAAAGTTAGAATAAAAGAAGGAAAAAGATAGTCTAATCGGATATTGATGACTTAAAAGAGGTATCCAATATTCGCACTAGAGAATATCATTCCATTATTAGGGAATTGGATAAAGGGAAACACTTTATGCACAAGTATTGAGAATGGATGGAAAATACTGCATGCTAATCTTCCCCCTCATAGTTTGGATTATGATAAGGAGATCACTCGAATGATGTTGTGGATGGGTGGTTCTTGAGTAATATATTGACCGATACATGCATGAAATTTAATGTGATTCTTTAGATGCATGGGTACGATGGGAAGACCTCTATCGCAACCATCCTCAATGTACTATTTATGGCTAATTGAACTAAGGACACTCCAATCGAGTTTTAAAGTATGCATCCATTACTATACAAGGGGCTAAGTTCACTAGGGAATTTGAGGTCTTAGTACTTGCAGAAGCAGACAACTTCCCAACTCTACTTGAGCACCCTTGGTGTTATGAAAATAATGTTGATCTACGGTTTAATAAGGGGTATATAAGTTTTGAGAATAAGGAAGAAAGAGTTATTATCCCTTTGACAGATGGGAAATCTGCACCTTATGTTGAACCTTTGAGTGAGGAAGACTCTGAACATAATTTATGTAAGTTTCATTCGGGACCCGAAGTACTTGAGCCATCTAAGGAATCCTCTAGTGGCAAGATGTAAAGTTTATTAGTGATACTACAAGTGTTGCTTGTGATAACTAGGCACATGAAACCTATGAGATGGTTGGGAATAAAGTAAGAAGTGCATTTGCATGGAGAAGCAAACCTCATTGTGTTAGGAGGATAGGTAACTCTATACCTTAGTACACTGGAGAAGGAGACCCTACGATATTCCTATGCACCATGGAGGAGCAATGAACATATCAAGTGGAAAGAAGAAATATGTTAGTGTATACCCTATGTGGGACAACAACGTGTTGGTGGATGGTTCACAGGATAATCTCATGGAATGGAATGAAGTCAGAATTTCTCTAACCACTCGGTTCTTCAGAGCAATGCACCTACTACAATCTACATGTATCATGGTAACTAACCTATTGAACACCACATTCAACAGTGTGAGAGACTTTGGATAGAGGGGCAGAAGCTTTAACACCTTCACTAGTGCATAAGATTTATTCCACTTTACAAGATTGTGCATGCACTTGGTATGTTTATGCAAAGATGCATAGGGAGACTGAAATTAATAGGACTTGATTACGGAATGACCCATAATTTTGACTACTTCTCTACTAAACCTTCGGTGGAAGAGGCATTAAGGGTCATAAAGCACTTAAATATAGGAGACAATACAAAGGCTGAAGAAATCATTCAGGGAGTTATCTGTTGAGGTGGAATTAAGAGCACGTTTTTATGAAGTATATGCTACAGATGCCAAACTATTTACGGGTGCTTGATTTGAAAAGGAGAAAGGAAAGATGGTTTGCATAGTGGTTGATGAGGAAGTAGATGATCCGGATATAACTCATTCGGTAGGTACATGTGAAGTGTTAGTTAGTGTCGATAAGAACATGCATGCCTATCATGAACCTATGAAGACCAAGAAAGTGAACATTGACATGGATACTGAACCTAAGGAGGCAATAATCAAGGATTATTGGTCTGATTCTGAAGTGGTAAAGATAATTGAATTACTATGTGATTTCCAAGATTTATTTCCTAGGGGCTACCATGAGTTAAAAGGAGTGCATGAGTCATTAGGTGAGATGAAGATTAAGCTAAAGGAAGGATGCGCCTAGTCAGGAAGAGACCTTACAGGATGAACCCGAACCTGCGCGTAAAAGTTAAGGAAGAAATTGACAAAATGTTGAAATCTGACATCATTAAGCCCCTAGAGGAATCAGAGTGGGTTAGCCCAATGGTAATCAATATCAAGAAGGATGGTCAGATCAGGATTTGTGTGGATTACAGGGAATTGAATGCTACATGTGTGATAGATCCTTTTCCTACACCTTTCACAGAGGAAATATTAGAAGGTGTTGCAGGGTGTGAAGTTTACTCTTTTATAGATGGATTCTTTGGGTATCATCAGGTTAGAATTACACAAGAGGATCAATAGAAAACAAATTTCACCACTGAATAGAGAATTTTGAATATATTGTGATGCCTTTTGGTTTGAAAAACACACTTGCTATATTTTCGTGCATATTTGTTCAAGCATTCTAGGATTTTATTCACAAATTCTTATAGGTTTACATGGATGATTGGATGGTATATTGGCTTGTTAAGGATCATTGTGATGATTTGTAATTAATTTTTAAAAGATGCGATAGTTAAACATCAAGAAGTGCATGTTTGCTACACCTTTTGGAACTCTGTTAGGGCATATCATCTGCAAGGAAGGTTTGTTAGTAGATCCAACTAAGGTTACAATTATTGTAGGCCTAGAGGAGCCTACCAGTCAGAGTGAGGTGCATGGATTCTTGGGCCACATAGGATATTATAGAAAATTTATCAAAGGTTATGCAAATATTTTCGTGCCCCTGGAAGAATTATTAAAAGGAAAAGAGACATTCTATTGGGAGAACAGTAACAACGCACATTTGAGGCATTGAAGGAGAGACTTACTACAACACCTATTCTGTGTTTTCCCTCATGGAACCAACCATTTCATGTACATGTGGATGCCTCTGGCATGACCATTGGCATGGTGTTAGCTCAGCTGAGAAGGTACTATAGATCATCATATCTATTTTGCTACTAGAAATTTGACTCATGCAAAACAAAATTACACAACTATAGAGCACAAGGCCTTGTCAATTATCTACGCACTTTATAAACTCAAATAGTATTTTCTCAACACCATTTGTATTTTATACTAATCACATGGCATTAAAATACTTGGTAAATAATCCCGTTTTACTGAGAGGTGTATATGTCGGTGGGTGCTCTTATTCCAATAATTTTACTTTATTGTCATGGTAAAACCAAGTAAAAGTAATTATGGCCACGACCACTTATCAAGGATTCAATCAATGGAGGATGTACAAACAATTAAAGATACTATATCGATACACAATTATACATGTTACATCACACACCTTTAGAATTGGAGGATATTATTTTCTTTTTATGCACAAGTATAACACCGGAAGGAACAAAGGCATTATAGAATAAACAACTTTCAATTCACACGACACCCTTCATGTTGATTAGTATGACTTATACAAACTTGGCCGAGATGAAGTATTGCAACGGTGTGTACTAGAACATGATCGCATAGATATCATGGAAGAGGCTCACGGTGGTATTATAGGTGGGCACTATACGGTGTGACGCCACCGCGTGTGGAAATTCTACTAGCTGGATTATGGTGGGAGACTATGTACAAATTTTGTAAAGAGTATTGTAAGGCGTGTGATCATTGTTAGCATCTTGGAAAAAATGGGCATAGAGATGAAATGCCTCGAGGCCTATTGCTAGTGCGGGCCATTTAAGAAATGGGTTGTAGACTTTGTAGGTCCTATTTTCCTAGCCACACGTAGAAATGGATCACACTATATAATCACTTGCACAGATTATCTTACTAGGTTGGTAGAAGCAATACCTATAAAGGATTGTTCAAAGTGAACCAGGTTCTTATGGGAAAATATTTTTTGTTGAGCTTGATAAGTGATAGGGACACACACTTCTTGAATGAGATAATCAAGATATTGTTAGATGAATTTATGGTTACACACCACAAAACAACACCTTATAATCCTCAGGAAAATGGGACTGCAGAAGCCTTTAACAAGATATTGAGCCAAACTTTGACCAAAATTTGTGATGTTGGAAGGAAAGATTGGGATGATAAATTTTTTGTTGTTCTTTAGGCTTTTAGAACAACCTACAAGAGGTTGAATAAGGCCATACCCTTTCAGTTGGTGTTTTGCATAGAAGCAATTATTCCAATGGAATTCATGTTACCTTCATTACATATTACACGTGTTGGAGGTATAGCTTATGAGAAAGCATTATAAGAATGAATTTACTGAGTGTTAATACAGTTGGATGAGAGGTGTACCATAGCATGTTGGAGTCAGAAGCAAGAAAAGGCCAGGCAGAAGGCATGACATGAACGACACATCATGGACAAGAAGCTTGAGGTTGGACAGATGGTACTACTTTATGATTATAAGTTTTTGCGCTATCTAGGAAAACTTAAGGTGCATTGGTTGGGATCATATGTTATCACTCATATACTTGAGTCCAACGCTTTCCAGCTTAGAGGTGCTTGATGGAATACGGTTACTTGGTTACTTCAACTGAAGTAAGTTGAAGGTGTTGGAACATAATGATTACGTGGTTTGGCCAATGCTTAATTAATATGGGTCCATCACTATTATATATGTTAAATATTTAATAATATGAAATACTTTTCTATTATTAAATATTTATACTTAGGTAATATACATTGGGCAAGTTTCTAATAATGTGAATCATTTATGTTTATATTTATTGATTACACTCACCTAGGTATACGTGTCAACCATTTTAGGTTGAAAATGTGGGTCGAGAGACATACCCGATCACCTTATATAAAAAGGACTTTAGGTCCTCATTTGATATATTCGGGAATTATATCAAAGGTGTGCAAATCAAGTGATTTGGTTTTACCCTTGGTAAATAGGGTTTTAAGGAGGAGGTGATCTTACTAGATATAAAATAAGTTATCTGAAGTAAAATGTTATTTTCAAAGTGGTTTTTACCCTATTGAGGTTTTTTATTATAAATATTGTGTTACCTGTGTTATTTATTTCCGGTAGTAAGTATCTCTTTATTTACTTATGTTATGATGTAACGTTTATTTAAATATTTATTGTAACATTATATAATATGTAATTTGATTAAATCCGTATTTATTAGAATCCTCAAATTCTAACATGGTAACATAGCAAGGTAAATTAAATAAATTAAGATCAAATGTTTTGTATTTTATTTATTTAATTTGGATAGATTTTTTCAAGCAACCCGAAAAGGTAAATTAAATAAATTAAGATAAAATGTTTTGTATTTTATTTATTTAATTTGTATGGGTTTTTTCAACCAACCCTAAGGGTAAATTAAATAAATTAAGATAAAATATTTATATTTTCCTTATTTAATTTGTTTAGATTTTTTCAACCAACCTAGAAGGGTATTTAAAATAATCGGCCCCTTCTTTCCATTGTGCAACCTAAAAGTTTTTCTTTGTGAAGAATCAAGGTGAATTCATAGGTGGAAAATTTGGAAACTTCTTACCTTCCATGAAAACTTGTGTAGAGGTAAGGGTAAAATATTTGAAATATTTTTTTATAGTTTTAATATGTGCAGGTTGAATTTTTTCAATGGTAAATTGAGGAGACAAAGCTCCATCAAAATAGGATTTGAATTTTTTCCATTGGAAGTGTGAAAAATGTTGTCTCCTCTGTAAATTCTAAGGTTTATGTAGAATTTAAAATTACATGGCCTCGTAAATGTTTTAAATATTATTTTTCATGAGGGGCCCTCGTAATAAGGGTTATATGTGTTTATTTTTAAAAAGAAGTATATATACTATAGTTTATAATTTTTTATAGACTATATGTTGTTTTTTATTTACATTATATAAACTATATACCTCTTTTTAAAAAGTGAATATATTTTTACATTATAAATTATAATAGGTTAATATAATGTATTAAAATATAACCTCCCTAATATTATATAGAAGAAGAAATTCTAGAAATACACAACTTTTGAATCCATTAAATTTGACGGTCAAATGACTGTCATGACAAACAAACATAAGGCAATATGACGATCATTTAAACGTCAAATTTAAGTTGGCTAGATATTTGTCTACATTATTTTTTTTTCTAGAAATTTGAAGTTGTTTTGCATTCTTAGGGGTTTCTTCTTCACTTCTATATGGTCAATTTTTTTATATAAGTCTGGGGTATAATGCAAAGCCCTTTATATTGTGGGTTATTATTTTGATCATGGGAGGTTAATTAATATGCATTGTAATGACAAAATTAGTTATGATTAAATAGTTTATGTAGATCTATAAAATTTAGATTTGTTTTTATTAAAAGTTTTTTTATAAATATGTATCTAACTTTGTGGTACATTGTATATTATAATGGGGTGTGTTTTACAAGTTCAGGAAAACAATGACGTCCGAGATATTTTTGTCTTGACTAAACCCGGATCTTGAATAGAACTAACTACAACTTTTGGAAGATCAGGGTCAAATCAAAACTTATGGTGAGGAAAATCTAGACAATTGTTTCTAGATCCAAGGTTGCTCTAACCATCGTCAAGCAACTAGATAACATGAATGCAGGAAGCTCTTTCCATGATTTTGTGCAATGTGAATGATGAGTACCTTCTACACATTGGTAATATCGAACATCCGAAAGAGGTATGGATGCAACTAGAATCCATGCATGAAGGTACACGTTTATCTAAAATTATTAAATTAGTTTTAGAATTGCTTACAACTCCTATGAAAGGAGATGAAAAAGTAGTTAATTTCTTAGCCAAAATTAAAAATATTAAAACAAAATTAGATGGATGCAATTGTGATTTAATTAGTGAAAAATTAATCTACTTTATTGTTTAGTTAAATATACATGAAATATTTAGGAATTTTATTTCTATCTTGAACTCTAAATATCAGAATGAAAAATGATCTACTTGATTTAAATACCTTGAGTTCACTTCTAATACAGGAAGAGCAAGTGATGATGAAATTTGACTCTAAGGAGAATGCCTCTCAAGAACTTCTTGCTCAGAATTCAAAGTTCAAACCTCACAAGCCCTTCTTAGATCAAAAATTTAGATCTAAATCTTCTTTTGTTGATAAGAAAAGTTTTTCTTCTAATCAATTACGTGTTAGCTTTAGTGGTAAATTTCATAAATGTGGTAATTTTGGACATAAAAAGGAAGATTGCAAAACTAAGAAACCTATATATAAAAATAAAAACAAACTTTTTCTTCTAAATACAATTTAAGGAAAAAGGATAGCTTTGATGATATTCCTAAAACTGTTGCATCATATGCCTTTGCATTGTATTCTTCCTCTAATTCTAAATTGATTCTAGATTCGGATGCATCAAATCATATGAATGGTGTTTCAAATTATTTATTTGATGTTTTAAAAATCAATGAACATGTGTATCTTGGTGATAACTCATCTTTAGAAGCAATAGAGAAAGGAAAAGTAAAATTTTCTAATGGTGTGTTGAATAATGTTTTATTTGTTCCTAAGCTCAAAAAGAACCTTTTATCATGTTCTCAATTAACTCATGATGGTTTGGATATTCAAATTTTGAAAGATACTTGGTATATCAATGATAGTAATGTTGATATAATAGATGAAGGAATTCAAAGAAATGGTCTGTATATTTTTGATGATTTCTATTTTGCATCCTGTTTTGTTTCTCAAAGTTTGAATAATTCAAAACTATGACATGAAAGATTAGGACATGTTAATTATCAAAGTTTATATGAAATGGATAGATATAATATTGTGAAAGGTTTGCATGTGTTGTCTTATTCTCATGATTCATGTGGATGGTTTTTACGCTCAAAACAAAGTGCTAAACCCTTTCACTCACATCTTGAAGAGAGTTCTTCTTCCCCACTAGAACTTATTCATAGTGATGTTAGAGGACCTATTGAAGTAGCTTCATTAAATGGTTATTTATATGATATGAATTTCATTGATGATTTCACCAAGATGATTTGGTAATATTTTCTTAAAAATAAATATGATGTACTTGGGAAATTTAAGGAATTTAAAGCATCTCATTGAAAACTCTTCAAATTAAAAGATTAAGAGACTTAGAATAGATAATGGGGGTGAATATGTTAGCAAAGCATTTGAATTTTTTTTTATTGATTGTGGTATTAAAAGGAATTAACTTCTCCTAATTCTCGCCAATCTAATGGTGTTGCAAAAACGTAAAAATAAGACTATTTTAGATATGGCTCACACTATGCTTCATTCTCGCTAGTCTTTCCAAATTTCTATAAGCGAAGCAATGAACATAACAAGATATGCATTCGAAATAGGGTTCCCACCAAATATATTCATCTTTCAACTCCTTTAGAAAAATGGTCAAATAAAAACATGATATTTCTCATCTAAAAGTTTTTGGTAAACTTCTTCTTTATACATTCCTAAAAAGAAAAGAAAGAAACTTGATATGACTTTTTTCTCTCATGTTTTTGTTGGATATGGTATTAATAGTACAGGTCTAAGGATTTATGACCATGTAAAAAGGGAATTAACTAAAAATGCAATGTGGTGGTTTTGAAAAATACTTTTTTCATCCGATAATGGTAAATATGTTCTTAACTCTGTCAATATTTCTAATGATGGTTATGATTTTGATAATGAGAATATAGTAAATGGTCATGATGATGTTTCTTGTGTTGATACTATAGATGATTTTAAATCTCCCAACTCCCTAGTTAAGAAACCAAAATGGGCTCAATCTATGTTAGAAAGTTCTAATCCTATTGATCTTAGGAAAATGACCAGAAGCCATCATACGTACCATGCATTAATGACCTTGTATGAACCTGAGCCATAAATTTTTGAAGAAGCTTCTCAGAATGAGAAGTGGATAAATGCAATGCAAGTTGAATATAATGCCCTAATTCAAAATCAAACCTGAGAGTTGGTCCCACCTCCAGAGAAAAGAAGTATTATAGGGTATAGGTGGTTATACAAAGTAAAATATAATGCAAATGGTAGTATTGACAAACATAAAGCTAGACTTGTTCTACTCGAAACCCGGTATTGATTATGTTGAGACATTTGCCCTTGTAGCTAAAATGAGTATTGTTAGGACCTGATTTGCAATTGCCACTCAATTTGGGAAATCCACCAAATGGATATGAAAAATGCCTTTTTGAATGGTGATTTAAAATAAGAAATTTACATGTCTCAACCTAAAAGATTTGAAGAAAATGGTAAAGAAAACTATGTTTGTAAATTAAAAAAATCCTTATATGGTTTAAAGCAAGCTTCTAGAGCTTGGTATGTAAAAATTGATTATTTCTTTAAACAATTAGGATATGTTAATTATTCTTCCGATAATGATCTATTCATTAAGCAAGAAGGGTCACACATTATCATTGTTTGTATATATGTTGATGATTTGCTTATGACTGGTGATAATCCTTCTTTAATTTGTAAAATTAAAGAAAAAGTGAAACAATACTTTGAAATGACTGATTTAGGTCTCTTACATCATTTTCTTAGCATGGCTGTATTTCAAGATAAATATTCTATTGTTGTTTCTCAAGCACAATATGTAACCAATGTTCTAATTTTTTTTAACATGATTGATAATAAACCAATTTCTACTCCTATGGAAGTTGGACTGAAAATTGATCCTAAACCCGAGTGTGAAAATTTGATCCTACTTTATATAGGCGCTTAGTTGGTAGTTTGATATATCTAACTATCGCTAAACTAGATATTTCCTATGCAAGAGGAATTTATTCTAGGTTTATGCAGGAACCTTATAGAGATCATTGGAATCTTACAAAAATTATTCTTAGATATATTAAAGGTACAATCAATTATGGGTTGCATTATACTAAGAATGAAAATGCTAACTTATATGGATTTTATGATTCTGATCATGTTGGTGATGTATTGGATAGAAAATCTACTTCTGGATATGTGTTTAAAATTGGTGTAGGTGCCATTACTTGGTGCAGCAAAAAGTAACCAACTGTTTCTATCTCTTCAACAAAAGTTGAGTATAGAAGTGTAATGGAAGCTGAAAAAGAAGCTTTATAGCTAAAGAGGTTGTTCGATGAGATAAAGATGAAGGATCCACGTAATGTTCCTTTTTTATGCGACAAAAAAAGCACCATAGCTCTTGCACATAATCCAATAAAATATCAGAGGAGGAATCACATTGAGATACATATACACTTCATCTATGAGAAGGTGCTAAGTGGCGAGATAGATCTCAAGTTTGTGCCAAGCCGAAGAGTAGGTTGCTGATATTTTCACAAAGCCCCTAAGTCTGTAAAGTTTTATCACTTTCTTGAAAAGCTTGGATTGTTAGAGTTTCCATTGAGGGGGAGTGTGCATGAAAATTTCACCTCCTAATGGAACTTAGTTTTTGTAAAAAGACCTTCGGGCATTTGTAAAAATACCTTCGGAAAGTGTAAAAAGACCTTCAAGCATGTATACCTCCTCGACATCTTTTTAGAAAGAAGTGTAGAAAGATCTTAAAGGTGGTCTTCTTGATGTTTGAAATAAGTATTCTCGGTGTTTGTAATAAGGCAATATTTCCATTTAGTATGGGTTTCCCTTTCTATATTTCCTTTAATATATTTCCTTCTTCGTTGCTTTGCTTTGTCAATTTAGTTTGGTGTTTTGTGTAATAAGCGTGTTTATGCGCTACAAGCTAATTACCATCTGAAGTATTTTTATGCACAGAGGATTGCACATACCATTAGTGTGGGGTGGTTGTTATTTTTTATTCACAACTGGGTACACATGAGAAAAAACTATTATAGGTGCTATTCAAGTATGGAAAGGAGTTTTTGAAAGGTGATTACTTCTAAAGAAGACCATAGATGGAAATGAATGAAGGAACAATATAATGTGAGGTAAGAAGTGGCCATGGAAACTACCAGAAGAGGGCACAGTAGTGAGGTACTTCATGCATGGAAGCACGTGGAAGAGAAGTCTGTAGCCAAAAGGTAGGAAGGCACACTAGAAGGTTATAACTAGGGTGCAAAGGTGTACCACATGGAAATTGGGAAAATGGTCAATTAATGAGAGGATTGTTGGTAGGTGAAGGAGCAATAAATGCACTAAATTTTTGAAAATCTATATAAGGACATGATGCGGGTTCATTTTTACCTTTACAATCATAAGTATTCAAGTGAGCTAAGTGCAACCAAGCCAAGTGAATTGTGTTGAGGTGTGGAGAGATACGAAAATAGACGTGGAGAGAAGATTTGTGTGTGGAAGTGGCTTGCATCCCCATTGGTGAAGGGTTTGAGCATAATATAAGCATTAAGAAGGAGCTAGGGCATGTGGTTTCAAGCTAGGGAATATGATTTCAAGATAGGGTTTGAGCTTACTCAATACAGAAGACAAAAGGTGGGATTTTTATGATGGCACCAAAGAAAGCACCTGTAATGGCACAAAGGGAAAGAAAAAGGTGGAGGTTGAGGTCAAAGTTGTGCTTGAGAGAATTTTTTCAGAAATGCAAAGACCGGAAGGAGTGATAGTTGGATGGGATTGGGATTCCCACATTCGCCAATGCAAGATAAGTGATTACAATCATCGTACCACTGACAACAGGGGAGAATTAGATGTGTTGTTGAATAAGAAGACCAACAAGCACATGGTGGATGATATGTCGGATATGATGATGTTGAAGAAGGTAGGGGTTTATCAGTTATATGAACTCCCATACTTTGGAAAACCAAAGGCTTTATACCAATGGCTTATGAGCATATTCCATGAGGACTTTTTCTAGTTTGTTGGATGGAGGGTAAGGAACACAATAGCCCTAATTGGCACATTGACAGGACTGAAGGGCATAGGGACATATATTATGAGTGATCTAACTGATAAGGTAGCTATTATAGCCACCAACAAGGAGTTAGGATACTCCAAAGGTTTGTGTGGAATGGACATAGAAAAATTGAAGAAGTTTCTTGTAGTGCAGGAAGTCACGCATCTGCTCACCAAATTAAATGATCAAGAGAGATGGTCACAGGTGAATACCATGTGGCTACACATTTCAAGGAAAATGACATAGGGAGAAATCTACAACTTGGTTGGCTACATTGTAGAGACTATTATTGAAGAAGTGTGCACAGGTGAAAAGATAAGTTTTGGAGCTATCCTAATATCCCTTGTTTTTATAGGAATTGGAGTGCTTGATGGGCCAAAGAACAAAATTTGAGAATACCCCACTTAGAATAAATCCCTCATGGAAAGGTTCGAGAAATATTTATGTGAAGGATAAATGAGCGGCCTGTTCAAGCAAAGGGAAGAAATATGGTATGACCAACTTCATGTGGCATTTGAGGAGGAGTGGCATATTCTGAAGGAGCCACCCACAGTAGTAGGCAAGGAAGTACAACTCAAAGTGTATCAAAATTTTTGCATCGTGTGGTTTTCCATAAAGGATGGGACATGGAGTCCATCATGAAAAAATCCCTATTCCTTCATAGTGCACTACTTCCGGATTTAGTTCACAAATTTACTGATGCACACCGATGAAATTCAATATAGACAAGGTAGATTGTGAATACCATACCCTCGGAAAACATATGTATATGCGGTCACTCTACCTACATTAAGAGGCTCATTTCAAATGTTATAAACATTAAGCCGGTAAGCTTGGCTATTGGGGATAGTGGAGCTATGCTCATATATCTTCAGCTTAAGCCTAGGCTAGAGAATAATAAGCATGTGGAGAATGAGTGAATGCTCCTAGGGCCACCTAAGGAAAACATACAATGGAGAATGTGCTAGCTCCAAATCTTGCCATGACCATAAAAATAGACAAGGAAGAAGAAGAAGACAGTGGAGGCTTAGATCATAGGGGCCGGAGGTAGGCCACATATAGAGTAAAGAGTAAGCATATAGATACTCCACCATAGAGGCAAGAAGTAGAAGAGGACTTGAACGTAGATATATTCCCTAAAGAGTGCTAGTTCAAGAAGGTATTAAGAAGGACTAGGACCCAAGGCAAAAGAACACCACATCTTGTAAGGAATCACCTTGAATATCCCCTAAAAAAGAAGCACCCGAGAAGAGAATGAGAAAGTTGACAATTAATGAAGAGGTGGATGTTGATCGAGAGAACACTTGATAGAACTCACACAAGAATTCCGTGTGGGAAAGTTTCGGAGGAATGACGAAGATCTGGAGGGAATCTATGAGCATCAAAATGTTGCACTCAACTATGGAATGGTGTAGCTTCAAGATCCAAGCAAGAACTCACCCATGGGAGCAATGTGCATGCATTAAGGGAAAAATGACTCAAATCCCATACTCTATTCCATTCCACCATATTGCTCAAGATGAAAGGGTGTACATATAGTAGTGGGGTATGTAACTCCCCCAAAAATGTAGCCATCAAGAGGTGGGAGTTACATTCCCGGAATAGCCACTCAAATGTAACTCTTATGACACTCTATGACATGTGTAAGGCCATAATGACACCCTAGGACACCTAAGCATGATGAATCACCTATGTGGAGGAATCCCATGTACATAAAATATGTGCATGGTAAATATCCTACACCAACACCCCCGAAGCATAGCTTAGGTGGACACATAGATGAAAACAAGGAGAAGTGGGTCCTAGAAACAAGCCTGATGAGGTACCCATGAACAAGAAGCTCTCGAAAAGTGGAGTAAAAGGAGAAAACCCAGTGGGAAAAACTCCCCCCCAAAAGAGAGACAAGCCCACTCTCTAATCTAAGAAAGATGCCAAAGATGGGTCCTAGCCATAGACAAGCCTATAAAGGTACCCATGTACAAGGAGGAAATCTCTTGGAAAGAAGAAGAAGAGAGAAGAAGAGGAGACGAGAGGAATGCAGAAGATGCCATGGATGGATATGAACTCGGCAGCTCTAGGAGGTCTCCCAAAAGAATGTTGATGATGAGATCCTCTACCTCCTGGATGAAGAAGAGCCATTCGCACCAAACCGTGTTTTCCTTAGGAAGGAAAGACATGATGTGCTGAAAGTCTACCTATTTATACCCAATTTTTTTCTCCTTTTTAGTCGAGCAGCATCAAAGATATGGCATGAAGCTTGAAGTCAAATAGATCATGATGTGTGTCATTTTGTAGTCGGGGATGTGATCTAACTGGTACTTAGATTTGTGGAGAGATGGATAGCACTCAAATAGGACTCAATCTTGTCCTAACTATTTTAGGTTGTGCCTTTGAAGCAAGGTAAGAGGACCTATTTTGTAACGCTCAAATGGTGAAGGAGATGAAGATATCCCTCAATCTGTGTAAATGGTATGGAAAGAGCCTTGGGAAAATATGATCAACACTCTAAATATGACTTTCACAAGTTGTCACTCCCAGTTAAGGAGATATTTTCAATGCAAGGCAAGGGTTACTGAAGACATTATATGATCTTGATTTGCTTTGTGCATTTTTGTAGATGGATTTAATTCTTTTGTTGACACACAATGCAATGTAAGGGTATTATGGGGTAGGATTAGTTATTCTGAATGAATTTTTGGTGGGAGATATTCGACAAGACTAACAAGAATTTACCAAATTATTTGAGGACCTTTGTAGGGAATTTGTAAGACCTAAACAACAGAATGCTTTAAAGGGGTTAAGGTACTCCTTCAACTAGGATATGTGCACCAAAATGGAGGCCCGTATCTACACTCTCCACACACATATTTGACAACCCGCCATAAAATCTTGAAGCGCAGATGAACCAATAAAGCATTCAAAACCTCTATTTTATCATGACCTAAGGTGCACCCAAAGGTTTACAAACAATCTCTAAATTCAAGGAAGGTAAAGTGATTTTAAATCAGTTTATCTCTTTATCGATGAAATCTCTTCGAATGTGAGATTACAAATGCTACTAAACTATCAACAAGAAATTAGACCATGTATGATAAAGAGAGATTTTGAATACAAGACTACAACAAGAGCAAGAAACACAAATTGAAAACATTCTAAAACATAAGTGCATGCAAATTTTTCAAGAGACAACACAAAATAATCTAGAATGACCAAATTTATCAGCAAGGAATGTTATAAGAACAATCTCGAGCTTGTTGATGGCTTTACAACCAAAACCAACTCAACATGATACAAATATGATGCGAAAAGGAATTAGAAATGGTTCTCATGTGGTTTCTCAGAGAATGGGCCTTTTCCCATATTTTCCCATGAAATTCTAAGTTTCTTCGACCTTTTGCATGTCAAAAACATGCATTATATAACATTCTATTACATTTGATCCTTCTTTCCCAAGAAAATAATATGCCCAGCATCAAGTTTGTTACAAAATTCCAACATGATTCGTAGATAGGGACATTTAACAAATTTGCAACAAAAGTTGCTAGGTGTTTCAAAAAGGTGAATCATTACAAATCCTTCATCATTATCCATTGTGGAGGCACGTTTTTCATTCTCCAAGCATGCAGACCCCTTTCATTTCATTATTTCATCCTTATCCCTCCAAAATTTGATTATGTAACTTCTTGATTTGATATTTCACATTTTGGATGGGCTAGGGCAAAAAATTATTTCAAAAACACCTCAAATCTGCAAATTGATCCCTAAAACCACTTGCATTGGTCCTTACAGGCACAAACGACATGAATTTGCCAAAAATTTGATGAAATTTGATGCAAAATTTGCATTTCCACACTTCCTGGAGCAAAAATGGTAGCCAAAATGAAAAATGCATAGTTACCATTGATTTGCCCTTTTCCCTTCAATCTGGGCCCTCCACGTGTCAAAATACGATTGGGAATGGATTTGGGATCACTTTTTGACTTTTTAACATCTTTGGAAAAATGTAAAATTTTGACTTTTTCTCCGCCCCTCCGCCCTTGAAATTTGGAGCTGACACGTGGCATATGGTGGGTCCCATTGAAGTCATGGCTCAATTCGCACATTTTCACCCTTTTTGGAATTTGGAAAATTTTCAATTTTTTCCCTGCGGGCCCGCACCTCCGCCTCTATCCTTGACATGTGTCCACTTCTCTATCACTGAGGATCCGCGGGCTTATTTCACGTTTTAACCCCTTTTTTGCCAAGGAAAATTTTTCACTTTGCCTCCGCGGCCCGCGCCTCCAATTTGTTCCCTTCTACTTATCACCTTTTCATTTTCACAGAGCCACGCCTCAAATTATCATTCTAATTCTTTTTACCAAAAGAGAATTTTTCTCTTTTCCTCCAGCGACCCGCACCCACTCTGCCCACCACGTGTCTCCCCGCTATACTTGGCGGACCTGCGGCCCCTTTCACAACTTTCATCCCTTTCACCAAAAAAAAAGAGGCAAAATGCCTAATTCCTTCACCGGTCTAGACTCCCTTTGACCCCCCCGCCACGAGTTCACCCCGATTGGCTTGGTGGACGCGCGGGCCTATTTTGGTCTATAATACCTTTTCACCAAAGGGTGAGATTTTCCAAACTGCTCCACCTTTCTCCCTGCCTGCCACATGTCCCCCTGTGGTTCATTGCAGACCCGCGGCCCTTTCCTCACCTTTTTCCTTTTCACCAAAAGGAAAAAACTTCCAAGTCCCCCGCCAACCTTCCATCCCACCTTTGAATAAGAACACGACACGTGTCCTCCTCGGGACTTGCGGAGTGGGAAAAATTTGCAAAATTTTCCAAAACCAAAAAACGTTAAGTTTTTATAAGAAACCCACCGAATCTCATCCAACGAAAAATGGCCACGTAGGAGGAGAGGCTTGGGATTAATTTTGATGGGAAAATGACACCCGTATTACCGTAAAAAACACATGAATTTACCAGAGATGCCCGAATTTGATTTTTTCTTCATGGGTGAAGGATTTTTGGTCAAAAAACAAAGGGAAATTGATTTTAGGCAATATTCGACCATGGGGATTGATTTTCGAGGGAAAATAAGCACAAAACGAGCAACCACGAGCTTCCAAAGGGTGGGAAAAGTGGAAAAAATGACAGAGGCCCATGGATTTAGAAATTTAGGGCACAAAGTAAGGCATACATGTATATTTATTTCAAATTGGGGAAAAATGATAAGTTTGTGAGCATTTCAAAGCATTCAATATGGATGGGGAAACTTGCAGACCACCAAATTCGAAGAAAAATCATTTTAGAGCAAGAAAACCAAAGGGGAAAGATGGCAATATAACAAAGGATTAAAATGGGGACCAACACTACCCACTCCACGAAGGAAATCAAGGCAACAACATGAAGAACTCTGAGTCTGGTCCACGAAAGTGTGACATAGGTCTAGTAAGTGAGTGCGAAGGAACCGAAGGTAATGTCACAAGTGTAGAACTATCAGAGTATGAAGGGTGAACACTGTAGAAAGGATGTCCAACTAATGTGAAGGCAAAAAAACATCCCCCACAATAGAAAATGGATCCACAAGCAAGGGTGGATCAATGAAGGTCTCAAAGTGGAAGTGGTAAGAGTCCCAGAAGGGGCACTCCCAACAATGGAGATGATGAACTCCTCTGAAATACCTATAGATGGATGATGAACCTGTAGTACATCACAAGTGTACTCTGCAAAAAGATGACTAAGGTCAGGTAGATACTCATCCCAATGAGGGGGCTCAACAAATAGAAGAGCGATGTCAGATAGGTATGAGTCATCCAATGAAGGTAGAGGAGTGAAAGGGGCCTCACACACTGAAGGTGGAAAAGAGGTGGGTGTGATGACTATATGAGACTGTATAGAGACTGCTCAATATCTGATGAGATGTGGGATGTGTCAACATTCTCGGAATAGTGAGAGAAAGAGGAGAAGAGTCCTCTGTAGTACTCTCGACATCATAATTAGGTGCACAATCCTCATCATCATAAGTAGAACCAAGTGAGTCTATGTTAGTGGAAATGCCATCACATGAAGAAGAAGAGGAGACCACTAGATCAACAACAACAATGGTGGCAGTATGTGAAGGGTCTCCATAGAGGGACTGAAGAATGCTCTAGACATGGTGGGGAGGATCTGAGTCGCCACGTGAAACTAGAGAGATCTAGAGACATGCATCATCAAGTGACCAAAAACATGGTCACAAGTTTCAAGAAGTCCTCTAGATGATGATGATTAGTGGGTGCAGGAACTTGCCCAAGTAAGAAGGGTGAAAGACCCTCGTGAGCAAAGTAATGTTCCATGGAAGCACGCCAAGATGAATAGTTCTCTCTCCCAATAAGAAGTTGCAGAGGCTATAAAGAGATCCTATGACACTCAAGTCTAGAAAGAGAACCCTCCATGATGCGAAGCAAGAAGTGCAAGGTGCATGAATGCAAGATGTCGGACTCGGCCGATAATGTGTTTATGTGTAAAAACCCAAGAGTACTAGTGAACCCCCTAGAATGCGGCACTTTATAAAGTAGTGTGTTTATAAAAATGACAATGTCATCATGTAATGTGTAAGAAATCATACAAATTTGACTAAAGAAGTGCTAAAAAATGAGTAGCGAATCAAAATTTATAGCAAAAATACAATTCCCGCAACTGATGGAAAATGCCAATGAACTTTGCAAACTGATTAAAAAAGTGCCCAAAATGGGTGCAAAGGGTGTCATGTGGGTACTCATTAGAAATGACATCAAATTTTAAGAAGGGTTTGTTTTTCTTGCGAGGGGGATTAGCCTCCTACCAACCCCAAACCTCGCCCTCCGTCTTCGACATGCGTAGGAAGGGCATTAATACAAGCAAAATTAGAGCTTTAAAATTATTACAATGCTAAAAGTGAATGTTTTACCTCAAAACATTAAAAATGAGGGATTTTTAACCTCCAAACAATGTCTAAAAGGGAGGATGTGAGCCCATGTTGTCAAGCCATGTGGCGGAAGTTCTGAGACGTCAAAAAAATCAATGTAACCGTCCAACGGTTAAGTAAGCCCCACCGGTCTCCATGGCAAATGAAACTCGGCGATTAGCAGATCGGTGAGCCCGCTGCGAGTCCATATGCCCGAAGAACTAGGTAACGGTTAGAGATGAAGGGTTCTATTGTAGTGTAACTTCCACAGGTTGATGATGGCAGAGCTGCAGGTAAACGGTCACCCAAAGATCTACGATGGATTCTCGAGCGGGCAAGTTATGCGAATCGTGAGCAATCACCGAGATGACACTAAGATCAACAACCATATGAGCCATTCAAGTTGTAGGATGACATAATGGTAAATCCAATGCATAAAAATGATCGAACCAACACCCAAGTTGGTTGGGAGTAATGCAGGTTGGCATACGAGCAATGTGAATGCACACGAACAAGATGAGTGTAGGCAGATCAATGAGCACAAGCTGACAAATTACCAGTGTAGGATAAAAGGATGCAGAATAGAGCACTCAAGGTGAATATACAGTAGGTGGTCTAATGTAAGGGTGAGTAAAGCTGATACATGGGCTCGTCTAACCCGAGGAGCCAGAATGACTGCAGGGTAAAACTCCAACTCGAATGGCAAGGTGGAGCCGAGTTGGTTGTGATGGCCAATAATGCAGAACGTTCACACAGAGACACCCTCAAGTCGTTAGTCCAATGCAAGACCCGAAAGAGTAATACCCAAGGACCAATTCGATGACCGATGCAAGGCACTACAAAAACATGTTCATGCAGAAGGAAGTCTTGATCCGGAAGACCAAAAAATCCCCGAACCAAGTAAAAACTAGGAATGAGATCCAAACGACTAAACCATCGTGTCAAACCAAGAAGGAGCTGAACAATCCAAGTTGGATGGATGGAGTGCATGTGAGAACTATGCACGAGTTGGTGAATGCAGTGAATGCAACGACGAGAAATAAATTCAAAGCAGTATAGAAGCAATCATGAGCTTAGCAACTGATAGTGCAAATTGACCAAATACCCTTTAAAAAATGCAAGTAGAGCACATGCAAAGGAGAGCTTACACAAGAAACTACAAGATGAAGAGTAGTAAGAAACTAAGGTAAACAACACGATTCCGATCCCCGAGCTCTGATACCATGTTGGAGGAATGACGAAGATCTGGAGGGAATCCGTGAGCATCAAAATGTTGCACTCAACCATGGAATGGTGTAGCTTCAAGATCCAAGCAAGAACTCACCCATGGGAGCAATGTGCATGCATTAAGGGAAAAATGACTCAAATCCATACTCTATTCCATTCCACCATATTTCTCAAGATGAAAGGGTGTACATATAGTAGTGGGGTGTGTAACTCCCCCACAAATGTAGCCGTCAAGAGGTGGGAGTTACATTCCCAGAATAACCGGTCAAATGTAACTCCTATGACACTCTATGATGCGTGTAAGGCCATAATGACACCCTAGGACACCTAAGCATGGTGAATCACCTATGTGGAGGAATCCCATGTACATAAAATATGTGCATGGTAAATATCCTACACCAACAGAAAGTAGGCCAGGTTTAAGGGTGCAAATGGATAGGAAGAACACACGCACGCAGAGGGAAAGTTCAACATTCAGGACTTAGCCTATTTTGAGCATGAAGACCTATTTTTAGAAGATGGCATGTAGAACACACCAACAATGTAGGGACGTGCACACCACACATTGTCTATCTTTAGAGGATTGGATCAAAGCTTGTTTTACATGGAGGCGAGCTAAGAATAGGATTGTCACTTTAGTTAACTAAGAGGTCTATAGATAACACACTTGCATGTGTGGCTATGCCTGTAAATGATGCATGGCTATTAATAGCATGTGGCCTATTTTTGGAATAGAGAAGTGGTGAAGGAAAGTTCCCACCCTATATATATATATATATATATATATATATATATATGATGTGAAGCACATAGTAGAACATACACACTTAGAGAGAGATATATGTATAGAGAGGTATACGATGGGATTATCAGTATCAGATCCATATGTGCATTGGTATAGAATGCCATTATTGTAAGGAGATTCTGTGTTTATTAATAGATGGAAGTTATTGGCTGAATCTAAGTGTCATTCTTGTGTGTAACCAAGTAGTGCATGTTCTTGATTCAATCATGATTATTGTTTAAACTTGTTCCTTCATAAATATGAATATGGTATACATTGTAGAATGATGGATTAGTTATGGATCTATATGTTTATTCCTTCATCACGCTAAAATCCTACACAAAATGTTAGGATAAAATTTATTATCCTAATATTTAATTATGCATAGTTGGATTATTTAATTAATTTTAAATAATAAATTGTTATATTATTATATGGTTAAACAACCATATTTGTCTCAGTATGCACATTATTATATTGTTATAAACAATATATTTGTTTTTATGTAATTTTGCTTCCGGATGTTATTGGAAGCTTGTTTATTCTGGTTTGTGGTTGCACCTGTGCAACTCATTTTCCCGGATGTATTTGGCTGATGCAATATCTATAAATATTGCAGCCCATCCTCTGTAATTTTTACTGATTGAGATCAATAAAATCTACACAAGCTTCATCCTATTTCTCAATCAACATTTGGTACCAGAGCAAAATTCTGGCCCTGTGAAGGTGTGGAAGAGAGAGCAGCAGAGAGAGAGGAGATTGGAGACGTGTTTGCAGCATTTGAGAGCCTGTGCAGCCTCGTGCAAACTCCCAGCCCCATCCCTGCCTCCCCCACATCCGCCTGTTCCTTCCAGGTACTTGGAAGGCAAATTTTTTTTGCACTGGTGCACTCAGCACCAGGCAAAATTAGCTACAGGTATTGGAAATAAATTTTTTTTTCCAATAAAGGTTTTTTATCTACTGTATGTGGAGGTTGTTTTGCTTGTTTTGGAGGTCTGTCTGTGCACCTGCAGTGAATCAAACAGAGCAAAAGAAAATAAAAAAAAAAGGAGGCGCCCAAGCTGGAAAATATACAGTGGAAGGAGATAAAAACGTTTTTTTTTTAGCAAAAAAGGCGCCATTCTCCCTTGCCCGCGCCTCCAAAGAACTCCGTGACAAGGAAAAAAAAACGTTTTTGTGAGCATATGCGCCCTTTGCTGTCCCCCACGGCCTGTGCAAGCAAATAAACACAAAAATGCAGCCCAGGCAATAAAAAACAGCGACCCAACTAAGATGCGCGGCCTGTACATGCAATACAGTGTGTGCAAAGCTTAAATACGCGCCCAAGCAAGGAAAAACGTGCCATTTTTGTCTCCACCGACCTGTACAAACAAACAACAAGCAAACAGCAAGCACATTCATCAAAAAACGCGGCCAGGCAGGAAGAAACATGGCCAAGGAAGGTTAAAAATGCGCCCCACAAACAAAAACGCGCCCAGGAAGAAAATACAGCAAAAAATACGGCCTGATCAGTGCGTGGGAAGGAGAAAATGCGGCCTGAGCAAGTAAATGCGGCCTGAGCAAGGAAATAAAGCCTCAGATCCGTTTTTGGGCAAATACAACCCTAAAAACGCCCCTTCACCAGCATGCGCCACGTGGAGGCTCACCAAGTTGCATTTTTTAAAGGTAAGTCAATTTATTTGTCAATAAATACAAATTGCTTCCTTTCATAGTCCAAGCGCCCCAAGTGGGCAAGTTGGTTAGTGCATGTGCCTTGGGAGTGAGAGGTTTGAGGATCAAATCCCACAAAAAACACTCAAAAACTCTCCTTTTGCATCTCAAGTGGAAATTTCGCAGTGAATCTGCTAAATTTAGCGAGGCTTTTTGAATTTAGTTACAACTAACTAAATTTAGCAGAGAAATCCCTAACTTAGGGTAAAAAAAAAAATAAAAAAATTCTCCTATCTGGTCTGTTTTCTCATTCCAGACATTTTTTGCAAAAGGAGACCCACCTAAAAATTGCATTTTCAGCTATTTTTTTGCAATTTTTAGCATTTTGGGTTCAGGAGGTCACCAGGACCCCGAAACTGAAATTTTTTGCCTGTTATTCAAAATTGTACTGTATATTGTACTAATTTGCAGGTTGCCATAGTCAACTGCAAAACTTTGTAACTTCTTTCAGTAAACCGCGTAAATTGTAATAAAAAACAGAAATTTGGTTCTATAACACTCACGAGATCCTAGATCTCATTCGCAGCGTTCGGTATATACAGTGCCTCAGGAAGCGCTTACGGGTAAAGCCGTCGCGACTACTACTGCACTTAACGCCTAATATAGCTGCAACAACATCGTCTGGGCATCGTCCCTATAAATCGACGGGGAGTAATAAGGTCACAGTGCACACACTATGAACCATCCCATCCGTCTGTGAATGATTGCAAGACATAAATCCGACTGAGAAATTATCCGAGTATATAGCGAAGTTACTCGCGTGCGTGAGGATATTTCTTTGAGCCGGTGTCAATAATCGCACAGACCCCATCGATCTTGTCTTGGTACCACGTATTGAATTCTTTCACGTACGTTAACGCCTCTTTCACGTACCGGGTATATAGAAAGGGCGAGCTTCTTCCACGTACCGATGGGTATATCGGAAGGGCGCGTATATAGAAAGGTTCGGTATATCGGACTGATGGTATATAGATTGGGAGACCTAATACCTGGAGTGATAAGAGCCAAACCTTGTCAGTGATCTCTGCAAAATGGGCACCAATGCCCCCAAATTTTTTCTTCCGGATTCACAATTGCTCAGAGGAAGCAACTATGCTGCTTGGAAGACAAAAATCAAAACACAACTTGAGTTTGAAGAAATCTGGCCTGTTGTGACTGGTACTCTAACCAAATCACCAACGGATGCAACACAACAATGACAATTTGATAGAGCAGATCAGAAAGCAAAGCTCATCATTTTGTTTGGAGTGTCCGACGATGTGCAAGCCCACATTCGAGATGCCACATCAGCAAAAGAAGCGTGGGATAAGCTGAGCACAATATATGAGGCCAAGAACAAGAATGTCATACTCAATTTGTAGAGTCAGTTACATACATTGAAATTCAAACAGAATGAGAAAATTGAAGCCTTCCTAAGAAGAGTTGCAGAGTTGAGGGCTTCACTTCTAGCCCTAGGAGAAGAGGTCAAAGATGAGTCTCTCGTTCCCATTGTTCTGAGAGCTCTCCCTTCTTCTTATCGAATTTTTGTCACAACTCTAAACTTGTCAGATACGACAATTAGTTTTGACAAGTTAGTAAACCTACTGCAACAAGAGGAAGCAATGCACAACAAGGATGATGAAGAGGAGCAGGCACTGTCTTCACATCAAAAATGGAAAGGAAAAGGTAAAGGGAAACCTAAATCCTATCAGAAGTCCCCACATCAAAATCAGTATCATGGGGACAATCAATAGAAGAAGCGATGTCCCATTTGCAAAAGAGGACATGACTTGCAAGAATGTTGGTTCAACACATATAAGAAAGGTTCATCAAGCAATTCTGGACCACAACAACAACAAACTTACAAGGGACATTCAAACAACTATCACGGGTAGAAAAAGGGGAACTGGAAAAGAAGACCCCACTAAAGAAGTAATATTGCTTTGAGCAATAAGATCGATCGAGACAATGAAGACTTCTTGTTCACTACTCGATCAAGTGAACCATCCACGTCATCTAGTGACGTGCACGTATGTTGATTCGGGAGCCACTCGACACATGACCGGCACAGAGTGGTTTATTTCAATGAGGGACACGCCATCAAAAAATCATGTTTCGTTGGGAGATGATTCTTCATATACAGTTCAGGGGATTGGAAACATTTCTCTACCCCTTGGTTCACGCAAATGCAAACTATCGATGTTCTATATGTCCTTGGTTGACAAAGAACCCTTCTTTCGGTCGAATTCCAACTCCTAGATCACAACCTGAAAATTGACTTTGATAGTCAATCCGGCAAGAAAATGTGTCGATTCGAGATAAATCCGAGGCTCGAAAATAATTGCAAAAGCCTCAAATGTGGGACGAATGTTTCAACTTGATTTCATTCACAAAAATGATCAAGCACTTGTGGCTAAAAACTCCACCTCAGCTCAGTTGTGGCATCGGAGATTTGGTCATGTAAGTTTCAAATATCTCGACACACTTCGCTGGTGTAATATGGTACATGGGCTACCATCTCTTCAGAAGGATACAGACAAGTGTCCTCACTTTCGCTTAGCAGAAACAACAACACAGTTTCATTCCAAACAAGTACTTTTCGAGCTCATGGTAAACTTGACCTGGTTCATACCGATCTGTGCGGTCCGATGCAGCCAAGTCATTCAGGGTTCCAGTACTTCATGCTCTGTGTTGACGACTATTCACGCAAAATGTGGATTTTCTGTCTTCGCAAGAAAAGTGAAGCCTTTGAAACATTCAAAAAGTTCAAAGTGGCAGTTGAGAAAGAAACTGGTCATCACATCAGAACTCTCCGCTCAGATCGAGGGGGGGAATTCACCAGTGATGAGTTCAGAGACTATCTACAAACTCACGGGATTCGTCGACAAATGCCTCCTCCACACACACCGCAGAAAAATGGTGTTGTCGAGAGAAGAAATCGTACTATCATGGAAATGGTGCGATGCATGATCGATGATTCCGAACTTGCAAAGACATTTTGGGCAGAAGCAGCAAAAACAAGTAGTGTATTTGTTAAACAGAGCGCCCACAACTGCTCTTGATGGAATTACACCACAAGAAGCATGGTCAAAAAGGAAACCATCCATTGCACACCTCAGAGTATTCGGGTGCAAAGCCAGCATGCACATACCCAAACAGAACAGAAAGAAATTGGACATGAAGTCACAAAATCTCATCTTCATTGGATACAGTGAAGAGACTCTTGGGTACAGACTGATGGATCCTAAGACCAGAAAAGTCTACACAAGTAGAGATGTTGAGTTTTTCGAGAAGAAGGAAGCAGAGACTCCTCCTCCGGACTCGCAAGATGTAGATTTTTCACCAGTTGTAAAAACTGAAGCTAATGTTCCCTCAGAAGATGAAAGTGATGATGGGGATGATGGTGTTGATCAGATAGAACCACAACCCATGGGAACAGCTCAACGTATGCCTAAATGGTGTACAAGCACATTACGAGATGCAAGACTGGATGCTCCACCTGGATACATCCACCCTGGACCACGGACTCGCAATAAAGCAAGAGAAGAAGTTAACTTTGCTTTGATGAGTAGAGTTATTGAAACAGACAAGCCATCTACAGTCCAGGAAGCCCTACAATCAAAAGCTTGGAAAGATGCCATGGATTCTGAATATCAATCAATGATGAAGAATAACACTTGGCAGCTTGTCGATCTTCCACCAGGGAAGAAACCCATTGGTTGCAGATGGATATTCAAAACTAAGTACAAAGCAGATGGGACAGTGGACAAGTGTAAAGCAAGACTTGTAGCAAAGGGGTACGCACAGAAAGAAGGCATTGACTATGAGGAGACATTTGCTCCCACAGCTAAGATCAAAACGATCAGGATGATCTTTGCTCTAGCTGCTCAGTTTGGTTGGAAAGTCCATCAAATGGACGTAAAAAGTGCCTTCCTGAATGGAGATTTACAAGAAGAAGTCTACATGACTCAACCTGAGGGATATGTAGTACCTGGTCAAGAAGAAAAGGTATGCAGACTCAGGAAATCTCTGTATGGCCTCAAACAGGCACCCCGGGCATGGTACATCAAGATTGATGAGCATCTCGTACAACATGGATTTGTCAGAAATCCATACGATCCCAATCTCTACCTCAAAAATCAAGGGGGGGAGATGGTGATTGTTGTAGTTTATGTCGATGATCTAGTCATCACTGGCAGTTCAGTGAAGATGATTGATGAAACAAAGAAAGATCTTAAGCGATCATTCGACATGAAAGATCTCGGGCTTATGCACTACTGTCTTGGACTGGAAGTATGGCAGAAATAGAATCATATCTTTGTTTCTCAGATGAAATATACCAAGACAACGCTCGAGAAGTTTAGGATGATGGATTGCACACCAATTGCTACACCTATGGAGAATAGATTACGCTTATCTCGTTCGAGATCCATCTCCCGAGGTAAGTGCCACTCTCTCGGCACCGATTGGGAGTCTCATTTACACGACCTACACTAGACCGATATCAGCTTTGCAGTGAGCTATCTATCCAGGTTCATGCAAGAACCCAAAATTTGTCATTGGAAAGCAGCAAAGCGCATTTTGAGATATCTCAAAGGATCAATGGATCTTGGTCTAGAATACAAGAAGAATGAAAACTTCTTCTTGACTGGATATTCGATTCAGATCATGCAGGTAACATTGATGATAGAAAATCCACTTCTGGATTTGTATTCTTTATGGGATCTGGACCAATATCATGGGGAAGTAAGAAACAACACTTTGTTTCTCGCTCTTCCACAGAAGCCGAGTATCGTTCTGCAGGAGAAGCTGTCTGTGAAGCGATTTGGCTACGTCGCATACTGGAAGGACTTGGAATACCACAGGACAAACCGACCACCATGTATGTTGACAACGAAGGTGTTCTCAAACTTGTTCGCAATCCAGTTTTTCACGAGAGAACAAAGCACATTGAAGTTCAGGTTCATTTCATACGCGAACATGTGTTGAAGCACAACATCCAGCTTCTTGATTTTGTCAACAAATTGAACAACGAGCAGATATTTTCACAAAGTCACTTGCACGTGACAAGTTCGAGTTGTTCAGAGCATTTCTCTCCTCATCTCTTCAGACAATGCACAATTAAGGGGGGGAATGTTAGGATAAAATTTATTATCCTAATATTTAATTATGCATAGTTGGATTATTTAATTAATTTTAAATAATAAATTGTTATATTGTTATATGGTTAAACAACCATATTTGTGCAGATGCACATTATTATTATATTGTTATAAACAATATATTTGTTTTTATGTAATTTTGCTTCCGGATGTTATTGGAAGCTTGTTTATTTTGGTTTGTGGTTGCACTGTGCAACTCATTTTTCGGATGTATTTGGGTCATGTGCAATATCTATAAATATTGCAGCCCATCCTCTGTAATTTTTACTTGATTGAGATCAATAAAATCTACACAGGCTTCCGTCCCTGTTTCTCAATCAACAAAAAACCCTAAAGAGGGACGTGGTACATTTGCATGCTTCGGGTGAGCGCTCGGTCTAGGTGAGTGATGTGCCAAAGTGATTAGGGTGTTATCTAGTAATTCAAGGTCAGTATCGGTAGAGGAGTCTGAAGAGATTACACTTGGAACCCTAGTGTAATTAGAAGATGTGGAGGATCCCAAGGATGAAGAAATGAAAGATGAAGAAGAAAGGGTGAAGGAAGAAGAAGAAACTGAGTGTGAGAAAACCAGCGTGCCAATTACAACTCAGATAGGAGAAGGGCCAACTCCAAGCCTTGGTGCTTAGGTTCCTAAGGGGCCAAGGATGAGGAGAAGTGAAGAATATGTTGTGCTAAGTATGGGCTATGTTGAGGACACAAGTAAAATCATCCACGCCCGGTTTCATAGTATAGTGGACCTTAAGGAGTTATATGGGTGGGAGCTGATGGACCCAAATATGGCCACTATGTGTGTAAGGAAACAACTATCCTAGTCCATGAAAACTCACATGGACAAACCATATTTTGATGTGTGTGAGGAGTCTTGTGTCTTAAGGAGAGTAAAGAAAGAACCTCAGAGTAGGCACATGACCATAAATCCCACACTTATGTCTAATGAGCAGGTCAACAATGCCTTAGTCAAGGTATTTGCTGAGGTGGCATGAAGAAATATTGATAAGGACACCACCATTAGAGAACTGATGGAAGATAACAAGGATAAAACTGCTGTGGAGATGGAATGCTTAAAGGTAGAGAAGGAGTGATAACGAACAAATATTGAGGCATTTGTTAGCATAGAGTAGGAGATTGGCAATTACATTCTAAAAGCAAGGCCTCATCTTGAACCAAAGGTACCTGAAAATTTTCTTTTTGTAATGCATTATGTATGCACTTTGGTTGATTTGGTGCTAGAGGATGGACCACTTAGAATGCCTGCACCAAAATATGTTGAACAAGAAGCAGAGAGAGCAAGGGTCTCTATGATCAAGAAAATTTCAACATATGAGGCATTGCTCCATATTTTGAAGTATGAGATGAAGAAAGTAGACCAAGCTTTAAATTTGTGTGCAACTCTAGAGGCAGTAATAAGAACCATAACTTTGGCTGAGGACAATGAAGTTTTGGTAGCAATGAAGGATGAGACTTTAGGGCACGCAAAAAGATTGAAACTAGTGAAATAGAAGCATGAAGCCCTTGCAGTAGCCCAAGATCCACATAAGGAGAGGATAGATGAGATTGGGACGATCATAACGCATAAGATGGATCTTATTGAAGGAATGATGTCTATTATGGCCAATGCGTCTACATTTTACGAGAATGAGAAGAAAAAATATTACTTAGGACAAGTTGCATGCCATCGCTATAGACATTCCTAAGAAGACAAGGATTGTGCTAGATGAATCACGGACATTGGAGGCTAAGATTAAAAGTGAATATCCAGATTTGATCCTTCCGGTTGAAGAAGAGGAAGCTACAGAGTAAAGACCCATTCTTTTGTATAGTGATTCTTTACATTCATTCAATTCTTATTCTTTATTATTTGGGAACATCAAAAAGAATCCCCATTTTTGGGACAACAATGTAATTTAGTGTGGGGTAATGTTGAGAAGACAATATTGTTCTAAGGAGAAGACACACATATGATTTAGGTGTAGGAACAAGGCATATTTGAAGGTGAGGAATGATAGGAAAAGAAACGTGTGCCAGGACAGTTTGTTTCAGGACTTAGCCATTTTCATGGATACAAGCTATTTTTTGAGATAGCATGTGGAGCACACATCGGGATGGAGACTTGCGTGACACGCAAATGGTATTTTAGGAAAGAGTGACTGATAAGATTCATGCATGAGCTTGATTTAATAATAGGATTACTTCTTCCAGTTAACTATAGGATGTCTATTATTAGCACACTTGCATGTATGCATGTTATTGTAAAAGTGCATGGCTATTATCAACATGTGACCTATTTTGGGAAGTACGTAGGTGGTGAAGGGCAAGTCCCCACCCCTATAAGTAGGTATTGAAATATGTAGTTTAACAGTAATGAATTATTATAGAGTTATGTTGTTAGATCGATGCGTGCATGACTTATGGTGAAACTTTATAATGTAAGAAGCTTCTATGTTTTACAGTGTTTAATGTAATGGAGTATGTTTGTTGGATAATGGTGTTAAACATGACTGTAACTAGTTTTTGTGTGGTTGATCTTATTATAGTATTGTTTAATTCATGATTCTCTAAGAGCTAGATTTGGAATATGCTTCGTGGAATGTTTATGGTTATTTATGGATCTTAATATGTTTTATCTTCATCACACTAACATCTTGGACAAGCAAATCTAAAGAGGACCTAGTACCTTTGCGCACTTCGAGTGAGAGCTTGGCTCAGGCTGGGTTATGTACCAGCGCTCCTAGGTTTATACAGTGAATTATAGGTTGCATCACTCTAATACCAAACTGATCTGAAAACTCAAATTAAGTGACTTCTTAACAATTTTTTACTTTTTCATATACTTACAATAATGCTCTCTATTTTTAAAATGATTAAAAATTAGCTAAATAAAACAATAATTAATTGATAAAACTAATGATAAAATAAGGGGAAATACATAATACAAATCAAACCCGAGATAAAGTAGTTTAACCAATATGGTTTATGTATCTGGGTCTAGAAAATCCCTTGAACTAATCTATTACGATATAAAAATAGGTTTATATAATAATAATTGCATTAAAATGATTTTTTAGTTTGCTATAAAATATCTACACTGTCTCTAGGGATGCCTTGGTTCGGTCTCCAAAATATCCCTATAGAAAAACTTCTCCAATTTTTTTCACACTCTCCCAAAGGGGCTTAACATTAAAAGTCACCTCTTCAAATATAAAAAATTATGCTTTTATAATGTTTGTAATCTTGTGGCTTAATGGTTTGGGCACTATCCTTTTAGCACATGGTGAGGGGTTCAAATCCCCCAAGAATCATCCCGGGCCCCTTATTTGGGATAAAAATCCCACATTACACAGAAGTGAACAAACAAAGTCTTTAATAGGATTTTGGTGGTTATGTTAGCTTATGGATTTGGCCATGCTTAGTAATGATTTGTTTCAAGCTCTATGAACTTGCCAATGATCTCACTTTCGATTCAACATTAATCTGTCATGATGAGTTAGAATGTGATCTCAATATTGAACATGATGGATGTCATATGACTTGGTTATAGTGTGAGGTGGTATGGTGGTGACTTGGCATGAATTCATTGTCTTACTATAACTCATTGAGCTATGTGATGATGTGGAATTTAGTGGTGACTCACCAAGCTAGCAAGGTGATAGTTTTGAGCTTTGGAAATATAATGTGATTTAGTCCCAAATACAATATAAGTTTTCTTACAAGAGGTTAATAAGAAAGAATAATTTCCATACAATGTCAAGATAGGTAGCATGGCCCCCCTCCTAATAAAAAGTGGACCCCATCGGTTCCTAGGCCCCCATCTAACACATAGTGTGGGCCCCACATCAATCAATGAATATTGGAGGCTAAAACTAAAAACCATATTTTATATTGAATTCATTCTACCATTTGTTCTCACCTCATTATTTCACTTGTTAATCTCTCATCATTCCACCTGATCTTTGTGTAACCTACTCCATTATTTTACCAGTTCAAGAAAATGTTCAATAAAACAGTATCTTCCTCAAACAATTTCCATTTTATCCCATTCAAAGTGCATTGGAAATATATTGATGAGATATTCCATGTGTAGAAAGTTTTATAGCAAGTTTATACCTTTTTATTGATTCGGTGTGGGGATTTTCATGGATCACTTATAGAAATGCATTTTCCATACCAAGGTCAAGGTATCTATCTTCTCTTTCTTTACTTATTTTTGGTTAGGATGGAATTTCCATGAGTTATATCCCTTTCACTTTCATCTATGACCTCATCATTGCATAAAGATATATAGATTTACTTGGCACCACATTCACCATTTCAAAATTGTGTAGTTATTTGTCCTTTCTTTGATTCTCCAATGTGGGAAAATCTTATGTATTATGTTACATAAGCACCTTGCAATACATGTACAATATGTTTCATATTATGGATCTCCTGGATCATTTTACACAAGGTGGTTTTCCTCTATATAAATATAACATACAATTTTTTAGCGTTGTGTTATGGTTCTTATTCACCACTATTTATATCCACATTGATATCCTCTTTGAAAATTATATCCTCCTTGTCTCTATAGAGAATTACTTCCCATTTTTTTATTATGATATCCTCAACATGGCCCTAAAGGGGATAGTGGAGCTCATTATGGCTAATTTTTGATAGGAGGGTCCCATCCCATTATACTTTTGAGAGAATGTGACCCCATGTTAAATAATTTTTAGGTAAAGGAATATCCCATCCCCCTCGTAGTGTCATCTCCATACACTTCACTGAAGATTGAGGTTATAAAGAGGGATTTTATTAATCTTTTAGTACAAATACACTTATAATATTTCATCTTGCAAATACAACAATGCCCTACATTATTTGGATTCATGTGTAGTGGACTTGAAATTTTTACAAATCACACTTTAAGGATAAAAAAATATTGTGTTTCAATGATTGATGTTTCATTGTAGGATGACCCCGTACTCTTGTAAATTTTTTAATATTCAGATTTGACATCTATAGCTATAAGAAGATTTTGTAGACACTCAAATTTAGTAACTTATCCTTTGGAAATGAAAAGTTTGGATTTGTTCCCATATTAAGATAAATGCTCATATTTTAAACCCAAAACACACACACACACACACCCACCCACCCACACACACACACACACACACACACAGGTTAAATTTTAAGTTCAAGTTCAACAAGGATAAATTTTGGTTCAAGTTCACCTAATGGATACAGTTCAAAAACTAAATACCCATTAAGTTCGATTAATAGAAAAACATAAAAACATATGAAATTATGTCAATCACAATCTTAAACGTGTAATATTAAGTTTTTAGACTTCATACTAACCCGATATAGGCTTAGAGGCTATTGTTTACATCAACATGTTGTATATCATCAAAGACCAAATGCAGTATATAGCCTTATAGGTTACTTGGTACATTAAAAAGTTCAATATCATAATAGAGAAAACATACTCTATAGCCTTATAGGCTACTTGATACATCAAAAATTTACATATCATCAAGAGAATTTGGCTCATAGACATTATGACAATCACTAGATCCATCACAAAGGAATTCATGATCATCTGCATCTTTCATGTCTTCTCGAATAGGTTGGGATAGTGAAGAAGAAGATTTTTTTCACATTTTTCATGCACATCCAAAAATTCTTGCAAACATAAACAAGATCTCCTAGATTTACTAAAAATAACTTATTTCTTTTTTAGATTAGATGCCATCAAAACAAATCTAATTCCTTTCACATGCTAATGCACTTGCCCCTTGAATAAAACTTCAAAGAGCAAAGAATTGTAGTTATTATGCACTTGATCCATAATATTTCCACCCTTTGATCCCTCAAGAAGCTTCCTATCATCCATGGCTCCTCATGCTGAAAATATACCTTATTCTACATGCCCTTGTTTTGTGCCTAATTATCCTTATAAGTTCAAGATCTAGAATAATCTTGTAAACAACTTCATAAATCCCACCCATGACTTCAAAATCACTTTATATCTATATGAAATATCCTATAAGTTGTTGAATGTAAGGGTGTGTGACTCATTTTCCATATTACATCAATGAAATCCCATATTTCTTTATAATCTTCCTTCACATCATTGAATCTATTCTAAATGGATTCCTAACAAAGTGGTCCATATTCTCATAAACCATGTTACGACAAGGGGTGTCACCATCAACCATGCAAAGCACATCCACAATAGGTTCACAAACTTTTAGAACTTTGTTTACACTTTCCCAAATTTTTCTATTTAGAATAATTTGTTTTTCATGTTTTCCTTAGAGCTTGTTGAAAAAGTAGATATTTCCCACCGATTGCAACAAATCAATGACATTATTACATCTTTAGATCCTCAACTACTCTTTTTAAATGATATGAAAAGAATAAAACATTTTTTCACAAGGCCTCAACAACTCCTTAGATGCATCATGTCTATAAATGCTCAATATAAGGTGGTGGTTCCTTTGAAGTTTATAATTGTCCTCCCCTTTGAGTTACTTCATGAACCCATGGAAATTTCTCCAAGTCCCGAGTAACAAATTTAGGAAATGAGATGTACAAGGGGTCCAATAGATTAGAGAAAACTTTCCCATTATCCTTTTTCTAGTGCCTACACAATTAGTGGCATTATTAGCGATAATCTACACTACATTTCCTCAACCAATTCTTGAATTGATCTATCAAAGACTTTGAAAATAAACTTTGAAGTCTTCTTACAGTTCATGGTGTCAACAAATTTAAGAAAATATATTCTTTGAGGAAAATACACCAAGATATTAATCAAGGGTTGTTGACATTTATCAATCAATCCATCATTCAATATACCACAACTTGTTACACTCCAAGAGTCATTAATGCCTACCATATTTCTAGTCACCCTTTCTTTTGACCTTTTAAAAGATTACAATACTTAGCCTCTTTGAACAAGGAGAAGTGTATCCTTTGTCAAATTAAAATAAGTTTTAATTATGTTTTAAAAAAAGACACCTTTTCATATTGAATAAAATGAAACTTGAATAAAACAAATTTTCCAATGCATCATCTACATCTTTCTTTTCATTGGCTTCCAAATCAAAAGAAGTGTTCCACTACCACATGTGTTTGATTGCATACATGATGATGACATACTTGCATAAAATCCCTTTTGATGTGTTTCGGAAATAAATTTGCAGTCTCTTTATTTCCACCACCCTAACTACCTAGGCATGTTGGCACTTCATCCAGTCAAAATTGAACACTCACCCAAAGTGCACAAAGATACCAGGTCTCTCCTTTATACTTGCTTGTCCGGATGTTAGCATGCAATTTCATGTTTACCATTATCGAATCATACATTCAAATGTAGATCATTAAAAACATCATAAGGAAATATAACATATCAAATCATTACTAAGACCAATTGTGCCATGTGATTACCATACTCAAATATATCAATTACCAGAATCCAACCATCATGATCCATTAATAGCCAAAAGATTACATAGCAGAAGTTTGAATACATCACAGTCACTATCACAAAGCCAAAGCGCTAGTAAATCAGGGAATCATAACTATATTATATCACGTTGTCCAAAACTATGAAGATAAATACATGTATAGGAGTGGGGACTTTCCCTTCACCGCCCATGCATTCCTAAAATAGATGACATGCCCAAAATAGCCATGTCTAGCAAGAATCGCATGATTTTACAAAAAGGCTAATAATATATTAATCTATAAATAAACTCTACTTTAATCCTATTATTAGCATGGTTCATACATGACCTTTGATATCTAATTTAGTCCCAAAATAGATCTTTCTTAGCCACAAAGTCTTCTTTCTTTTATCTTTACTTGGGCCACACTCCAACCACTTTTCCTATTTTTAATCGGTGACATGCAAAATTGGCTAAGTCTTGGTTGTTTCTTTCCTAGGTGCACCCTACTTCAAGTGACACTTTCACACATTTACACGCCCTACTTGTGCACTGACTATCTCGTGTGCCCTCTCGATACTTAGGAAATTTGGCCAACCCAACATTACCCCACACTAATTACATTATTGTCCTCGAAATGGGTTTTCACACTTATCTCTCTAAATAATAAAGGAATAAAGAATAAGTTATTCCATACTTGAAAGAATAGAATAAATGAAATAATAACCAGCGCACATCAATCTTCAGGTTGGTTGTAGAAGTTCATGGTACTCATTGTTTATTATAGCCTCAACTTCATTCCACTCTATGAGTCCCTTCTTCACTTTCTCCAAAACATTTTTTCAAGCATTATCGTAAATAGGTTTGTCATGTTCCGTCATCAAATCCATCTTCTTAACAAGCTCCTTTTTGATGTCATCTTTTTTTCCTAAGTGCAGCTCTTGTGCACATGGACTCCCATACACGACCTATAATCATACCTTCTGGACACTGCATTTCTAAAAATCACTCTTTAGGTGGTTCTTCCTCTTCTACAATGGGCTTGTTCCTTCTCCTACCTCTTGCAACTACTAGAGGAGATCTTCTTGGTGCCATGTCAACCTCTCATAACTCATCCTCTCCATATTCTACCTTTAAAGACCTCTGTGAACTCAAACTCACTTGCCCTAGCTGCAAATTTTCCTTTTCAAACACTAGTTCCTTAAACTCTTCTTTCACACGCCTTCCATTCACTCTAAAACTTCCCACAAAGGATATCTACTAAGGTTGTGCTCAAATTAACCTAGTTCGTTGCTCTACACATCCGCACTTGCACTTCACGCTTGGCATCTCTTTAATTTACACTTCTCATCTTGAAAAATCAAATATATAGGGTGAGAATGAAGTCACATGCACCCCTTTTATAAAATTTTCTAACTTTTCCACATTAATTTCTCTCTACCTACCACTGTACTTCATCTTTAATGATGTTTTTCTACTTTTTATGCACTTTTTTGTTTTCTTCCATGCACCAGTCATAACCTTCTAGCACACCTACTACATTTTGGCCACATACCTCCTTACGCATGCCTCCATGACCCTAACCCTATGTGCCTCATACTAAGTAGTTTCCCATGCTACTTCCTACCTTGTGTTACACTACGTGGTCATCCTTCTATGTGCAAAGTCTTCAATGAGAAAAATTCCTTAAAAAACCTTCATCTTGGGCACATGTAACACCTTTCTTTTGCACTCACCATCCCTTTTGAAGATGTTCATAATCCAGCCCATATATATACTTGTGTGCGAACTTGTACTTGAATCCTAGTAAAAATAGATTCATTTTTCTTATATCTGTTCCACCCCACACTAAAATTATGTGTGGTCCTTTGTGCATGAATCTAATAGATAGTAATTAGCTTCTTACGTGTAAGTGTGCTTATTACAACAAAACAAAAAACTAAATTGATAAAGCATAAAAATAATGAAAGGAAACACATAAAAGGGAAATCTAATCTAAGTGGCAATACTACCTTATTACAAACACCAAGAAGACTTATTTATAGTAGGGCTTCACCTACTCCCATTGAAGTAACTAGGCAACATGGTGCCATCCATTTCCTGTAATCTGAAAAGCACCTGATTCAAGTATCTTTGTTACCACAAAAGGTCCCAACCAATGCACTTTCAATTTCCTGGGTGGTGCACAAACTTGGAATCATATAGAAGAACCATATAAATATTTTGTTCCTTATGTTCCTATCATGTCAGGTCTTCTACCTTGCCTTCTCATTTTATAGCTCCATCGGGAAATTGCTCACCTCTCATATAATTGCATCAGTTTGTCAATGCGCTCTTCAACAAATTTCTCATCATCTAGTCCTCTTGTGCACACAATATGTAGGGATGGTAACATAAATTCAATAGGAAATACAACCTCTATACCAAATACCAACTAAAAGGTGTGGCCTTATTTAATCTCTTATAAGTGGTCCTATATGCCTAAAGTACAACTCGATACTTTATCATCCCAATATTTTCTCCCAACATCACAAATTTTTGTCAATTTTTGTCCCAAAATCTTGTTGAAAGCTTTAGCAGTACCATTAGCATGTGGGTGATAAGGAGTATTCTTATGGTGTGCCACCATAAAATCTACCAAAATAATTTTGATTGTCTCATTCAAGAAATGAGTTCCTCTATCACTTGTTAAGCTCAATGGACAACCATACCTGCTAATAATATTTTCCCATAAGAATTGTGATGTCATAGTTGTTTTACAATACTTTGTAGGTGTTACCTCTTCCCACATTGTCATATAGTGTGTACAAGTAATAATATAGCACGCACCAGTCCTACACGCGGGTGGGGAAATAAGACCTATAAATTAAATAGCCCACTTATCAAAAGGTTCAAGTACTTGCAATAAGCCACAATGACATCTCATCTCTCATTCCAGTGGTTTCCAAGGCATTGATAATGGTCACATGCCTTGACATATTCCTTAATATCCTTGGACAAATTTTCCCATCAAAGGCCATCCATTAGAATCTTGTGCATTATATTATCACCGAATAATGCCTTCTTGCAATCCCACCATGAGATTATTCCATAATAACATCGTGCTCATGCTCTAGAATAAAATGGTGCAAAAATTCATCACATCCTAAATTATACAAGTCTCCACCAATCAACTAGTAAGGCATCACATGTATTACAAGTTCATTCTTCTCTAATGTTTTCATTCCCTCAGCGCTTGTCTAGTGTGCAACAATACTAAAATATATTCTAAATTTATGGGAGTGTGGTTAAACCTGAAAATCTATGCATCCAACATTGTGTCTTTAATGCTCTATGTGTCCTCACCAAAATTGATCCTTAACAAGTGGGAAGGCCCAATTTCTCTTTCCCGGTTTTACAATGAATGTAAAATCAAACTCTTGAAATAGTAGTATCCACCTACAAATGCGCCCTTATAAAATAGGCTTGTTGACCAAATAATTGCACGTCATTTGATCTTTGTAGAAAATGAAAAGTGTTTCCAACAAGTACTGTCTAAACTTTTGCAACACACAGATCATGGAAAAAACCTCATACTTAGTGGTTGTGTAATTCTACTCCACTAGTGTTAACTTCCTCATTGCAAATCAAATGGGATGATCTATAATTCCTTCTCTTGGTTGCATGCCAACACTACACTAATTTCCATGCTAGAAGCATCAACATGAACATGAAAGGGTTTTTCCCATGAAGGAAATCACAAAATAGGTGTAGTGGTCAGCCTTTCCTTCAATGTTTCAAACATCTGTTGTTGCGCGTCACCCCAATAGAATTTTCCTTTAGCCTTCAATAATTATTCCAAGGGCATGATAATATTTTCATATCCTTTAATGAATTTCCTATAATACCCTGTATATCCCAAGAATCCACACACTTCACTCTAATTGTTAGGTTCTTCCAAACCTAAGATCACAACTATCTTGGTTGGGTCCACCAACAATCCTTCCTTATAAATGATATGCCCAAGTAAAGTGCCAAAAGGTGTTGTAAAGATGCACTTTTTAATGTTGAGAGAGATGCTCAATTGCATACACCTCTCAAACATAAGTCTACAATTATCAATATGATCCTCGACTAAGCCATACATTGTCTAATCATCCAAGTAGACATGTAAGAATTTATGAATAAAGTACTTGAAAGGCCTACAAAACAATGCGTGAGAAAACCGATGGCACATTCTTTAGTCTAAAAGGCATAACTTTATATGTAAAACTTCCCCATTCGGTGGTGAAAGTTGTCTTCTCTTGATCTTCCTTTGTGATGTGCACTTAATGATAACCTAAAAATCCATCTGTAAAAGAGTATATCTCACGCTTGCAACTCTCAAGGATTTATTCTATGAATGGGGTGGGAAAAGGATCAATGACACATGAAGCATTCAATTCTCTATAGTCCACACAAATCATTATCCTTCCATCCTTCTTAATGCTTATGACCATGGGGATAACCCATTCAGATTCCTCAATAGGCTCAATTATACCAGACTTGAGAATTTTATCAATTTCTTCCTTTACCTTTATGCACAGATTAGGATTCATCCTATAAGGCCTCTTCCTAACCAGGCACATAACTTATTTTAGTTTTATCTTCATCTCACCTAAAGAAGGGTGTACCCCTTCAAATCTTTATAGCCCCACATAAATAAGTCCTGAAATTTGCATAAGAGTTCAATAATCTTAGCCACTTCTTACTCTGACCAATAATCACTAATGATGGCCTCCTTAGGCTCTATCTTGGTACCAATGTTAACCTTATTTATCTTCATAGGAGCATGATATGCGCATGCATTCTCATCTGCGGTGTCCATCACCTCGCGCGTACCTTTAGTGTGGTTAACATCTAGGTTATCAACCTCATCATCATCTATCATATACACCAGTTTTTCCTTTTTTAATCCTTCCAAGCGTGAACCATTTCTTCTTCATTTGTTTCCTCAAGATCCAGGCATGCCTCAAGATCAAGTTCCCCAAAAATTCCAACATAAGTTCTTTAGACTTCATGCTATCTCCTAATATAAGGCACTTCATAATCTGCAATGCTTCATAGACCGAGACTTAGTAGAAAAATAATCAAAAGTCTCGAATCATACCTAAATTCATCTCTTTCCAATTATTTGTTTCTCTCTTCAACTCAGCATGGACATACCATGTGCGCATGCAACCACATAAGGTGGAGTAAAACTTATGCACCCAGAGTGATGGTGGTAATATATGCCTTCCTTGAGCCCTTTTTCTCTCACAAATCATGGACGTGATGAGAGGAATGAGTCTTCCCATGAAATTTATATGTAGGTACATTATTCTGAGTGAACCTAGTAGAAAAGGAGATTCTCACTTCTTGCCATTCCAAAATGCCATATCTATGTCTTTCCCACCAATGCGTTACAGTCCCACATACAGTATAAACCAACATATTCCTTCTATCCACTTCATTATTCCACCGATTCTCCATGGTGCATAAAAATGTGTCAGGATTCCCTTTGTTAGTGTACCTTAGTACCCGGTTGTTTCCTAAGAGCCTAATCATGGGTGGCCTAGTCACACAAGTAACTATGTTCTTTATTTCTTACCCAACTACTTCATACATTCCATGCACCCAATTGTCACAAGAAATACTTGTGGTGTCACTAATTGATTGAGCATCATCCCACTGTATCACTCCTTCCTTAGATGGCTCAGTTACCTCAGGGTCTCTAATTGTGCATGCATATATCCTGTTCAAGTCCTCTTCACTCAAGGGCTCAACATACGAGAGCATATTTTTCATCATACAAAGGTATAATGATGTACTTGTCCTTGTTCTCAAAGCTAATGTACCCCTTTTTAAAGTGTAGATATGCATTATTGGCATAACACCAGGGGTCACCCAAGTAGTGTTGGGAAGTTATCCGCTTCAGCAAGCTCTAATACTTCAAAGTCCCTAGTAAAATTGGCTCCCTGAATTGTAATAGATGCATCCTTTAGTACTCCAATAGGAATATCCCTAGTTCTGTTTTCCATATACAACACATTCAAAGAAGGTTGCAATGGTGGTCTTCCCATTTGATTCCATACATCTAACGTGAGTATATTAACCTCCGCGCCTGTGTCTATCAAAATGTTTCTTAGAAGCCATCCATCTATGACTGCATTAAGTGTAATTTCCTTGTCAAATTCATGATTATGTGGGGGTAGATTTTCATGAAGTATCTACCTCTCATGCTTAGAACTAGCGTGCGGTAATTTGTCTAGCAACCATTCTCCCAACAAAGGGATGAAGTTCTCCTTGTGCAACATTTGACATTCTTCTTTCAGGTCATATATGTCTTTCTACGAGAGTTTAACCTTCTTTTCTTGAGTCATAATGCGCACTTTCTCATTTAAGCATTGAATCTCTCCCTGAAGATCCATAATGACATCCACAGTCTCTTAGTAAACCTCTTTCTGATGTGAAAAATTTGGATACTTGGAATTTATCACTTCTTTCTTTGTTATAGTTGTCTTATACTTTGGAGGTTCACGTGCGCATGCATCCTCAACGCATGTAGTAATTAAAATGGGTTGTAATTTTTGATTATGTGATATCTTTGGCATCCATTTATCTTGAACTACATGTTGTACATTAGTCATTCCCACACCCTTGTATTTATTGTGATGTTTACTCATTTACTCATATAAATCCAGGACATTTTTATAACTTGTGTTTCTTCCCACATCAAGAGAAAAGGTTATTATGAGGGAATTCACTTTGATAATGATCAAGAGATCCAAAAAGATAGTAGGTCCCTCTAGAAAATCCTCCTCTACCACCGCCACGACCTCGGCCTCTATATCCCCCACGAAAACCTATATTCTTGTTATCCCCATTAACATGCCTTTCATTATGTTGTTCTCTTTGTTCTTTAGACACACTTTCTACACTAATCTAGTGCACACCAGTCTCAATGGATTCATGAATATGATCAATTAATCTACATTTAGTGGTGTCATGAGTATGGTTTTTGTAAATCTTACATTATATAGGCACATTCTTTTGAATCATGCGCTGTAAAAGAGGGCATATGATCACATCATGGTCCAAATGAAAAATCTCACAATCTAGTAATAAGGCACACACCAATTACAAGTGTAGCTATCCTTAGTATGTCCTTAAACTTCATAGTTTGTGCACCATATGCCATTGCACGTATCATGAGCTGAATTAGTAGAGAGATTTTCCAACTTCTTTTCCATGGCTGCAATCTACACTTATAAGAATGGACTCACTCCAATGTCCACACTTCCAACTACCTCTATGAGTATATTTACTTCTAAGGCCTTTTGCGGGTCCACATAAGTCTTATGAGAAAGCACTCATCTAAATGGAGTCAAAAATCCACCAACAAAAAAATGAGCATGCTAACTGTGATAGATATCATAAGACCACTTTGACAACAACATTTTGAAATGCACGTCATACTCCCTTACACTCTTAGATAAGCCTTGTTCAATGTCTTTGAACATGCTAAAACTCTTTTTCTCAAAATTTGGAATATGGAACTCAACTAGAAACATAGAGTGCAAAGCATCATAATCCATTGTAGTTAGATGTGGGTCATAATTTTACCAGCTATGTATGTGTAAATGAAGTGATATATCATAGTAAAATTTATGTGGATGATGAGGGTGTGGAACCCGCCCACCAGATCCCCATCAATATTTCATCCACCTCCAAAACTACCTATTAATGCAAAATTACAGCACCCCTAACATGGGATTATCCTATAGTGTGGGTTAATGCAAGAAGGATAATCCTCTGAGAAATCTGGCTTCTTCCTCTAACCTAGTGCCAACTTCCCCAAAGTGCAAAGAATGGCAAGCTAAAACAATCCTATCCTAATGCTTTCTAAGGAGACAGGGATAGAAAGATGCATGAAATAAAACTACTCTAAGTGAAGGTGATGCACCAAGAAAGGGTGATACAATCCAAGTGAGTGAAGGATAGGGAGAAAAATGGGAAGGAGAGGGCTGGTAGAAATGCCACAGTCTAAGACAATATTTGATTCCCTATATTCATAAAGCATAACAAACTATAGACTCTACAAAGAGATAGATACATGCACAATATACTTATAAATATAATGGAAGGAAAAAAATGCAATTCATAAAAGTTAGGAGAAAATGACCACAAAACATGAATTTTATTGCTCAAAAACATGCAAAATCCATTATATCATAAGAACAAGACAAAATCCTTTACAATAAGCCCAAATTCAAGGCCTTTAGGTCACAAAATCTCTGAACAATTTGACAGAGTTCCTTTGCTTTTCCAAAAAATCTCCCTCAAAATGAGGCAAATTTTACAATATATAGGCAATTTGGGTCACCAACTAGCAGGATGCATTAAAGAGGTATGGGAAACCATTCATTTTGGTACTTTTCCTACATGGGCGGTCATGGGCACCATGCCTCATTAATTCTAGTTTTTGGGATGTCATTCATTCACCTACCCTCATCTGGCTTGTAACATGTCCATCCTTTTTGAGAAAACTTCCTAGCCTACGAGTTCCTTTCCATATTTGGGTTAGACGGTCATCTAACCATGATCCATACAATTGTGAGTAGGTTGTCTAACCTGATTGTTGTCCAATTCATTAGGGTTGGATGACATCTAATTTTGTGACCATACACGATTCTTATTTCGATCAACTCAGAGTTGCCATCTTCACATTGTGGGTCATCTAACCCAGAAGGTTAGACGGTGTCTATCTCTACCCGTATGACACACTACCCATCCATTCTAGAAGATGATGAATTGATGAGCTAACGAGCCAACCAACCAAGTAATATAAGTGTCCATCCGACTAATCATAACCCGTTAACCTAAGTTGCCACAAAATTCAGCCAACACACCCATCTGACTAACCCATCATCCATCCAACCGAGCCGACCAACCAGTGGGCTGTCCAACCTATCTTCCGTACCAAGGATGGATACCAACTAACCCATCACCTATCTAACCATGTTGACCAACCAGAGAGCTGACCAATCAAGTTGACCAACCCGTCATGTCATTTGAATAACTAAGCCAACCAACCTATCACCCGATCAACCTCGGACTCAACAATTCTCTAATAAGCTCGATTGCCAACTCCAAGATTCATCCTGGCTTGCCAACTCACCGCAAGTTATGACCAACTCAGCCGAGCCAAAACATGAGCTACCATGCATACTACAAAAGTATTTCTCTTTTTCCATCAACTGTCGATGTTTTGACCTGCTAAGTTGTCCATTTCACAAGGGGTTTGAAAAATGGATAACGGGGTAAGTGCAACAAGTTGGGGAGACAAAAAGGGGTCATAAGTGGACATCATATTGCAAATAACAACATAATATCAAATTGTAGGGATTATTAGCAATGCATACACTCAAAATTAGAAAAATTATATCAATATGAATCATAGAATCCAGAATCTAGTTTCTAAAATACTAATGTTTTTAAAAAATGGACAAGTTTAGCTATATTAAACACTCAAAATTCAATTACTTGGTATTGTTTTTTAAAAATGCCTATAAGATTGTAGTTTGTTTGCCCGCGATTTGGATGACCAAAAATTGATATATATATTTTCCTTTAGTGAGAAGTTAGATGCCGCTATTTATCTTGGGATAGATTTTATTTTGTATTTTTTTGAGCAATATTTTATTTTTTATGATTTTTTCCGTGAAAGTGGTCTAAAAACATAAAGAAAATAGAGTACTTTCCGTTTGCCCGCCATAACTTCATCAAAAATATTGAAATCAAATAATTTTTTTAACATGTATATAGTTTTACCATGGCTAGGATGGTATAATTTTTATCACATTCGACAAGTGAAACAAAATTTACAGTCTTAAACGTAGACATAAACATTCACGGAAAAAGTGTCTTAAAGACCTACTATGAGTAAAAAATTATAAAATGATATTTATCCTATTCTATTCACTTTAAAATCAATATTTCTACAAATTTAACAATCTCCCCTATGCGATGGTACCATTTTTATGACATATTTTTGAATTTTCGGCATGGTTCAAGTCCGCGAAAGACTAAATTTGATGTTTTTTTGTTTTTGATGTAAAATTCAAAATTTGATGTCCACTTAATTATCCCCCAACTTGCTGCACTTACCCAACAATTGACAACCTGCGAGATGATCTTCCCGCTTGATCTTTAAGACCGATGACCTTATGGGATACATTGGGCATGAAGTCATATTGATTTCTCGGAACCACCCGTCACTTGAAAATATATCCTCCAACTCTTGGAGAAAAATCGGGATTTTCATTTCAAAAGAAATCTGGGTTGAGGACTTGTTGTTTCTTCACCAAACTTTTCTTGAAACTAGAAAGTGCAAGAGAAACAAGGGCACAACTATATACAAATAGAAAATGACATACACATTCCAAATAGAATATGTAGAGAGTGCATAAGCACTTATTACAAAAGTAACCTAAACTAAAACAATGCAATGTGCTACAAGCACTTGGAGGAATTACAACCCCTAAACTAATATGTACAAGAAGGATATTTCACTCAATAAAAATGCTTGAGATAGATTCCATTGACTGGAATTTGCAGTTCTTCTCTATCCAACCTTGATAGCTAGAAAGCATTGTTTTCTTTGCAGCCTAAAATCATATAAGGGCCACTCCATATTGCATCAAACTTAGAGTGCCTTCCCGGATTTTCCTTGTCTACATCCCATTTAAGGACCAAGTCTCCCTCTTGGAAGTTTCTAGCCTTTTCCTTCTTGTCAAAGCACCTCTTGATCAACACTTGATCCTTCTCCATGATGTGCATGGCTTGGTTCCTCATCTCCTCTAACTCCATGAGCTCTACATATCTAGCTTCCATGGGTTCAAAATCAGATATCTCTAGTTACTTCATGAGTTCCAATGTGGGAAATTCAAGGGATATAGGCAGCCTTGCCTCCCTTCCATAGACTAACCTGTAAGGAGAGTTCCTGTTGACTTCTTGGGAGTAATCCTATCTCGCCCACAAGGCTGATTTCAACTTGGTGTGCCAAGTTCTCTGGTTCTCATCTAGATTTCTCCTTATAATCTTCAAAATATTTTTATTGGTGGACTTGGCCTACCCATTACCCTGTGGGTAGTAATTTGATAAGGTTCTCAAGTATATCCTATTTTTTACTGCCCACTCGTGATCTTGGCACCTAGGAATGCCAAAGCATTATCTAGATATAATGGTGGCTGGAACTCCAAACCTCGTCACTATCCCTTCATAAAAATCTAGTATGCTAGCCTCATTTGCTTCTTTGAGTGCAACTACCTCCGTCCACTTGGTGAAATAATCTGTGGTTGTGAGGATCCACTTGTGGCCCAAGATAGAATTTGGATTAATCACCCCAATGAAATCCAACCCCCATTTGCATGAATGGTTCATTTACAAAAATGGGGTGGAGTGGAAGGGCTGTTAACCTCTCTTTTCCTATGAAGAAGGCACACTTTTTACACTTCCTAATCCATGCATAACAATCATGAAAAGGTTAGGCCAATAATAACTCCGCCTTCATAATTCTAAGATTTGTCACCCTTGCGGAAAAATGGCCACTTGTTTCTCTCTCATGAAATTCATGTAGCACCTTCTCTATCTGATCTACCTTGAGGCACCTTAGGAGGACACCATTTACATCTTTCTTGAACAAGATACCATCAACCAATACAAAGGGGATACAATGGAGCCTGAAATATCTTCTTTTGTCCTTGCTCATCCCTTGAGGACTTTGACCTGTTTGAAGGAAATGGACTATATCTTGAGTCTAACAAGGATTGGGTGAGGCATCGACTAATTTCTCTTGATCACCGTAGCACCAAAATAACCTCTCCTTTACCACTTGACTCGACATGTTATCCCGAAGCTAACTATTCACATAATCCCTTCCCCCTAACCAGCTTGGTCACCTTAATATCAATGTCATATTCCATGACCTTGGTTACCCAGCCAACCCTTTTTTCATTGAGGTCCTTGTTTAAAATAAAATATTTTATACCAACATGTGTGACTAGTAGATGAATCCTATTATTTGACACTAAATGTCTAAACTTCTTCAAACTTATAATCACAACAAGGACATGTTTCTCAATGAATGAATATCTTACCTCATAGTCCATAAGGCCTTGGCTGAAGAATGCAATAGGCTATTCCAATCCTTCCTTACTCTGTTGCACCAAGATTGCGGAGATGGTGTCCAAACCACCGAAGGTGTATAGAAAGAAGTCTTTAGAGAAGTTTGGATTAATGAGAGTTGGAGCTTGAGATATGGCCTACTTGATAGCTTCAAAATTTATTTTCCCTCTGTTTTCCATTTGAAAGCCAAATTCTTCTTCAACATCATTATTAATGGCTTCACAAGAGTGGAAAAATATGGTACAAACCTCTGAATAAAGTTTATCCTCCCCAAGAAACTTTGGAGATTTCTTATGAATTGGCAATGGCAGAGCATTGATGGTTTCTACCCTCTCCGGATCAATTGTCATCCCTTCCTTCGACACAATATGGCCTAGAAATTTACCCTCATGTCATGAATATGCACTTTTTCAAGTTCAAAGACACTCCAAACCTCCTGCACCTTTAGAAGACCTGTCTGAGATGAAAGAGGTGACCTTGCATTTTTAGAAAATACGGTGATTTCGTCAAGATATACAAGTAGTATTTTATTTAACAACACCTTAAATTCCATATCCATTGCTCATTGGAATGTTGCTCCAGCGTTTGATAACCCAAATGACATTGTTCTCATGCATAGGTTCCCATTTTGTGGTGAAGGTTGTTTTGAACCGATCCTCCTCCTTCACCATAAATTGATTATAGCCCGAATATTCGTCTAAGAGGAGAATCTTTCTAAGCAATACATTACCTGTAAAATCTTGAAAATCTTGAAAATCCTTGGGAGGCCTTGTTTAAATCTTGAAAATCCACACACAACCTGATTTCCCCATTCCTTTTCCTAACGGGCACCAGATTTTCCACCCAACTTGAGTGCTTGATTGGGAAAATGATACTTGCCTCAATGAGCTTATTCAACTCCTTCTTCATGAGAGGCTCTATATGAGGGTTGACCACCTTTGTTTTTGCTTGACAGATTAGCCTCTGGATGCAACTCAATGGTGTGTTGTGCCAATTTTGGGTTAAAACCCTTCAAATCCTCATAGCTCCACGTGAAAACATCTAGGAATTCTTGGAAAAGTTGCACAAGGTCATACTTTTCTTGTTCACTATTCATCTTGCCTATTTGGAGTGTCTTACCTTCTCCAATTGAAATGGGCTCAAAATCCTCCCTTTTACTTGAATTTTTTCCTTCTCTTTCTAGAATTGATCACTTGTTTGAATATTGACTCTAAAGTCACTAAACCCTTTGAAATTTGTTTGTTCGCAATTGCACTATTTGATACCCATATTGCTGCTCCAATTTCTCCTGATTTTTAGTTGAGAACTCAACCTCCTACTATAAAAACTAATGATTTGTTGATCATTCTCAAAAACCTACCAACTTTTGTTATTATCTGATATAGCTAGCCTTACAATGAAATGAATATGTGGTTGTGCTTTATCTCTCTTGATACTGTCCACCACATCAAATGTTGCTCCAATTTCCAAGAGCCTAGTCCACGACCTCATTCTTCTTCCACGGTATGGCTTGAATATTGAATGCTTCAAGGTCTTCAATCTGATCCCATACCCAATGCTTGTAGGATTTGAGTAGATCATTCTTAGCAACATGTTTTCCTCTAACCTAGTTGACAATTAACTCACTATCCCCAAATACTTGCAAGTTTTTAATACCCTTTTTCTTTCCCAATACAACCCATGGATTAAAGCTTCATACTCAACTATGTTGTTTGAGCAAACGAACTGAAAAATGGAAAGTTGAGTAATATTTTGTACCTTGTGGTGAAACAAGCATAGCTCCTCCTCCAACACCTTGCCTACTCCTTGAGCCATCAAAGAATAGTTTCCATACCTCATTATCATCTTTAGCATCTGGTTTGGTGATACTAAGAAGTAGTGAATTTTCTTCGTGTAAACAATAGACCCCTAACTCAGTTTTTGGAAGCTACAAACCGACGAGCTAACTAAGCAATTAATACAAACTTCCATCCTACTAATTGTAACCCACCAACCTAAGCTGCCAAAAAAGTTAGCCAACACACCCATCCGACTAAGCCATTACCAATCCAACTGAGCCGACCAACCAGCGGGTTGTCCAACCTATCTTTCATACCAAGACCGGATGTCGAAAAACCCATCACCCGTCAAACCATGCCAACCAACCATCGAGACGACCAACCAAGCTAACCAACTTGTCACTCAATCAACTGAGTCGACCAACCTATCACCCGATCAACCAAGTTGACCAACTTGTCACCCGACGAACCATGCTGACCAACTTGTCACCCGACCAACCGAGTCGACCAACCTGTCACCCGACAAACCTCAAACTCAACCAATTCTCTAATAAGCTTGATTTCTAACCCCAAGATTGTTCATGGCTCATCACTCACCATGAGTTATGACCAACTTGGTCAAGCCAAAACACGAGCAATCCCGCATACTACAAAAGCATTTCCATTTTTCCATCAATTTTTGGTGTTCCGACACATTAAGTTGTCCATTTCATAAGGGGTACGGAAAATGGATAACACCACTTGATTTTCTTGATCCCAATCCTCCTGATCCACCCGACCCTCCTGTAGTGGGCACTAGACCATTGGATGTACTTCCTTACATCCCAACTGTAGTGCTAAAATAAACTCCCATAGTCTGTGAAGTTGTAGTACTCTTAGATGTATTCCCAATGTTCTACATACCCAAACTTTGTCTTGACAATATGCCTAAAAATATTCCTCCAATCAGACCTCTAAACAATGATGTCTTCTCGTGATGTCATAGGTGTATGTGTTGTTTGATGCAATTTTTAATTCAAAGGGAAATGATATCTACCCGTAGCTACTGGATTACCTATACTTATTTTCTTCTCAATGACTACTTCTGGAACTAGAACAACATGTGCAAGGGCTAGGTCAATAGGTGAGATCAGATGCATGCATGCTGCGGTTCTCAATCTTTCCTCCTTTGGCATGCTCTCATCGGAAGCCAAAGGGGATTATCTACTACACTTTCCTAAGTGTGGGAGAGCCTAATGCTCTAGCTCCATGTCTTCCATGTGAGCTTCAAATCCTTCGTGAGCCATCTACCTCCACAACTCCATAGACTTGATTATACTTTAGTCTTCTTTCCTCTCTCTGCCTTTCTGCCACCAAGTTTTCCATCTTTCACCACACCTGCTCCTACCCCTATGCATGGTGGATGGTTTAGCTAGCCATAGGTAGTTGATCCAAACTCAGTATCACCATCAAGATCTTAATTGCAAAAGATATAATGTGCAAATAAGACCATATGGGCTCGCATAAGAATTCAAACTCAGAAATTCTAAACATGAATACATAGAGATAACGTACTCCAAAGTGTAACTGCACACTACACCAGCCCACCAACAATCTACAACATGAGTCCAAGATTCATCTGTATCAAACAAAGTCTAGTAATCTTCATGGATCCAAACACTTGGCCTGTAGACCCGATTTTCTTTGATGTGTATGCTGACAACCACTCATACAATTCTATTGGAAAAAGGCTAAAAATGTCTCATAAAGCTCATGATAGATATGATCTTCCACCCACTTACGTGCATTGAAATCAGGTCCAGAACCATATCTTCATAGAAATTGATCTTATTCCTTGTACCCGACTTTCAATGCTCTCCGAGTCAATCGATGCCATCTATATGTAACATCCTCGGAAATCAATTTAAAAAGAGGTCCTAGTAATGGAACCAAAATATAGTCTCTTTATTTCCACCACCCTAACTACCTTTGCGCACCGGAACTTCATCCAAATTTCAGTAAATGAACGCTCACCCAAAGCACACAAAGATACTAGGTCCCTCCTTTATACTTGCTTAACAAGATGTTAGCATGCAACTTAATTTTTACCATTATTAGAGCATACATTCATATTTAGATCATTACACACATCATAAGGAAACACATGTAATAAGAAAACATAATAGATCAAACCATTACTAGACCAATAACACCATGTGATCACCATACTTAGATATATCAATTACTAGAATCCAACGACCATGATCCATTAATAGCCAAAAGATTACATAACGTAAGTCAAATACATCACAGTCACTATCACAGAGCCATGTCTGCTACTAAATCAGGGAAGTATAACTCTATTACATCATGGTGTCCAAAACTATGAAGATCAATACATATATAGGAGTGGGGACTTTCCCTTCACCGCCCATGCATTCCCAAAATAGACTACATGCCCAAAATAGCCATGTGCTAGCAGCCACATGCTTTTACAAAAAGACTAATAATAGATTAATATATAAATAAACTCTACTTTAATCCTATTATTAGCGTGGTTCATGCATGACCTTTGATCTCTACTTAAGTGCCAAAATAGCTCTTTCTCAGCCACAAAGTCTTCTTGATTTTATATTTACTTGGGTTGCACTCCAACCTCGTTTCCTATTTTTAGCCGCGACATGCAAAATCGGCTAAGTCCTGGTTGTTCCTTTCTTGGGTGCACCCTACTTCAACTGACACTTGTGTGTGTTTACATGCCCCACTTGTGCACCTAACTATCCTACGCACCTAACTATCTCGTGCACCCTCTCGATATTTAGGCAAATTGGCCAACCCAACAAGCTTTTTCAATTCTCTTTTTGTAGTGTTCTTTATGTTTTTTTCCAACAAGTGATTATTTCTCATCTCTCTCCAATATGGATACAATTTACAGTGTGAATTAGTAAATGCTTTAACACCCCCACCTATCCCACCCACTCTTCTAAACATGTGGTTCACTACCCTAGTTAAATTTCCAATAAAAACTTTGTTGCATAAGTTACATTTGATTTCATTTCCAGGTCCTCATACGTTTGATGTGCTTACATCCCTCAACTTACAATCTCTTAGGAGCCATGAAATTTCCTACAAAAATAATACCACAAAATTAAAGCACACTTAGAAACAAAATAAAGATAGAATATATGTTTAAAATTTAAGAAATTAAAAATAAAGATAATTTTTTAATATAATTTAAATATATTTTATATATTAAAATAAAAGTAAACATAAACAAATAAAAATAACAAAAAATGAAATAAATCTAAAAACAACTTAATATTTAATCATAATATTTAAAATTTTAAAAACTAAAATTGATATCTAATAAATTTAACTATTATTTGAAATTTAAATTAGTAAAATTTTATCTAATAATTAAAAACAACCAACTTCAAAATTTTAAAAAGACAAAATAACAATAATAATTTAGTACTTGAATGAGTTGTGGTTCAACACTTTGTGTATGATGTTGTAAAAGGTGTCATGCCACCAAGGTTCTAATTTCATCCACCAAACTGTTCTAATTTCAAAAAATAAATATATTTATTAATAAGGGATGACCTCATGATCATAACTTACAAAAATAAAAAAGTCCGATATATAAAATGATGTTTAAAATGTTTTTAAAAAGAAAAGAAAAATAAATATTATAAACTAAAAAATATTTCAAAACATAAAATTAAAATGTGTCGAAATGAAACCTAGAATTAAAATAATGAAAAGAAAAAAAGAAAAAAATGTAAACTAAGTAATAAAAACAAAAAATATTTCCTAAAACTAAATTGTGTTGAAACCTAATGCTAAAATTGAAAACATTGCTAAATTTGACGTAGAGGTCGGAGGAAGGCTTTGACATGATGCGAAAGGATGGAGACTCTGTCTGCAGGTGTTTTTATGCCCTCCCTCTTTGTTATGCACATAAATTTGAGCTTGGTGACTCCTACGGCGAGGCAACAACGCTTTCAAGATATCATGACATCTATTGAAATGCCCACACTATCTGCTACATGCTCTAAAGAATTCCCACACCACCAATATCCATCTTTGATGCTCATTTTTTGAGTTTCAACACAAATACCATGACAACGACTCATAAACATTCACAAATCTAGTAAAAACACTCACAATTCTGATGTATTTCTCCCGTATAAGGAAAACTATTTGATGTGTTTAGTAGAGTGAAAGTAGGGTTTATAAGGAACAACTTGCACTCTTTCCCATGTTTTTTCCACTCTTCTTCCCACATTTTTTTGTCATTTTTCCCAAAGTGAATTGCATTAAATTCAACGAACATTACACGACACATACAAGTTCGAGGAACTTTGAATTTCGCAAAAATTCAGCAAACCTTATGACTCTCTCTCTCTCTCTCTCTCTCTCTCTCTCTCTGTGCATGTGCATGTGTGTGTGTGTGTGTGTGTGTGTGTGTGTGTGTGTGTGTGTGTGTGTGTGTGTGTGTGTTGAATTACTCATATTTTTTTATATTTGGTAAAAGGAGGGTTTTGGCAAGGTCCCTACCCTGTTACAATAAGGATCTACAATCCAGATATGACCATATACATTTCATGAGTCAAAACTAAACCAAATATAAAAACAACTGGCACATACAACATAAAACCAGCCCAAAACTAGTCAAAAAAATTCAAAAATAGTCTAGACCCTATAAAAAAACCCATACAAAGAGCTACAACAGAGATCGAGAGGGAAAACAAACAAAAAATCAACTATGATTGAAAATATGGGTAGAGAGCTACACAAGATCCTTAATGTATTTTTCCCTCTTCTCTATTTCCTTCTTCCTGTTAGTCTCCATGCCTTTGCCTTTGTTATCTCTGTTCTTGAGTTCATTGACAATGGAGTTGAGCAACCCATTTTTGCAGGATGAAGCCTTCCACCATAAGATTGCACTTACTTTCATTTTTTCCATGTTCCCCTCAAATCATTCTAGGTGTCCTCATATTACTCATATTTACACATTGCTTTGTTTTTCATCTAGGAAATATTAATTAGCTAAAATAGTAATCCATCTACAAATATCATCTCTAAACTTTGGATTTTTCATCACTAGTTGTATGTTTAAAACTACACATCTCAAGTATATAGTGGAGTACAATCTTGGCTGACCTATATGATCCCGAAATCTCCCACATAATGAATCTTTTTCCAAATCATAAACATTATGTGAGTCTATTAATATTCCATAGTTCATTCATATTACGAATGTTTAATCTTTTGAAGCCTATATTAGCAAGTCAAATTTAGTTTATGACTCACCTAATATTTTTAAAAGCTCCTATTATAAATATCAACACTAAATCACTTACAAATCTCATAAATCTTCCTAAAGAAGTTTCACATTAGTTAGAGTAGACACCACATAGGTTTGAAGCGCTCAAACAATGTTCAATCTTATAGCTTCCTCCATTTTTAAATACTCAAAGGTCCTAGAGCCATGTCTTAACAAGAGAAATTCACTCCAAGCATTTTTAAAGGGATTCAATGAATAATATGGATTAGCCTAAAAATATGAAGCACACCATATCACTCTACTACCATACTAGGTATAATATCTACTCTACATTTATCCCACTATATTTGTGTCAAGAGACACAAGGGAACTAGTAAGAGGTTGGATTAGATATGCATACACACTTATACCTACATTAGGAGAACTACATGAGGCTTACTTCCACTCAAGAAGATGTAGTGTAGAACTTGGATTGATTCATGATGAGTTGACCACCAATCATAGTCCAACCAGGACCCATAAAATTATTTATCCTTTGGTTATCTGTTTCTTTTATGAAGTTTGTTGTAAGTATCTAGGGTTTTTATATGTTGCAATTCTAGTAAGTGGCGCCAAAGTTTTGAAAGAAATAATGAAAGATAACAATACTCATTCCCAAGTAGGTGAAGGGAAAAAAAGTTTCAAAACCCCTATGCATAAGTCTAAGACCATACAAATTATGCAAGATCATACTATGTTCTAACAAAAGTTGTATGGACCTACACATGATTAGTTTATAATTCCAATTTTTAGAGATGAAGCATTTCAAAATATAGAATAGATATTATACGCATTCTACACACTTATATCATATCTCCACCACTCTATAAAGAAAAGTACTTCGCTTGTTTGAATCAATCGTCATATCATTTTAGCATAGTTACAAGTATTAATGTTTTATTTTCAATGTGCACATATAATTTTTATTAATTAATTTAGAATAATCAACCTATAACATTCTTTAACTTCTTCCCGATTCATTCTTATTATACTTAAATAATTAGGAATTGGTTAAACCATTTGGTGAGCTTAACCCTTGTTTGTATCTATCATTCAAATCCTAGGTATCGTAGGGTTTTTCCTTCTATTTTTATACATGATCCTTCTCTTAGATCTATTATTACTTTTTATATGTGTCATCTTGACTTATCCTCATATATTCTTTGATCTGCACCTTAATCCTAAAGTTTCACTCCCTCACTCTAGTATGAGCTACCATCCCTTTAACTTGATTCATGCTCATACTTTGGGTGAGAGGGGACCCTTATATTGATTCTTCTTACTTCATGTGCAAAGAGACTCCTCTCTATATTGATATACAATCTACAATCATTCTTATTACTACATAGTATCCTCACTCTTAACACCTTTACATATGGCCCCTAGAGTTAATGTGGTTAATACAAGGTGTAATAAGAAACCCATTGGTGGAACCCAAATTTACCTCCACCACTCATGCCTCCCATCATTGAGCTTAGTAATCCTTCTAAGTGGTATAATATTTTGGAAAATTAAGTAATTGCCATTTTAAGGTATCTCTTTTGGAATTTCAAAAATGACTTGTGTATAAAAATATTATATATGAAGCTTTTCAATCTATTTATTTTCCTAAAAATACTCATCTTTACACCTCTCGTATCTATTTTATACACATTTAAAACTATGGATGATGCAAATAATTTTAGTTCTACTTGGGATACCTTCTCCACATGGTGTGGATCATTACCCACCATTTTCTTATCATTATGTGTATTCAAGTATTCCTCATCAAGTGTGTTCTAATTGATGATGGATAAGTTTGAATATATTTTGTATCTCTTTACTTAAGTAAATGGGTATTTCGATGTCTTTTATTGACACCTCTACTAATATTGTACAAAGATTTACTAATATCACATAATCTACATTGGGCATTATCACTCAAGATCTTTTAGTTGGACCTAAAACTACCTATTACATTTCACATCATGGACAACACTCTTCATTATAATTGACTCTTAGTATGTCCTTGAATCCATCCTATGGAAGTTATCCCATCTATTGTGCATCAATGTGTCAAAATTTTACATTATCACCGATGTTGATCCTTCAAATATTACAAAATTGATACATATAACTCTCATGTGCCTATTATTACTCCTCCTATGTATCCCATCCATTTGGATAAGTTAGATGCATATGTGGTTGGTGAAAAAATTAATAGTATTGACATTGTGTCTTATGTAGCACCATTAGTTGAGAAATCCTTGAGTATTTTTTCTTCTTCTAATTTTGAAACCACATCAATCCAATTCATTATATTATACCTCCCCTTGTTGTTATTACTACTACACTTGATTTGTTGGATAATTCACAATAACAAGTTAATGTTATTGATTATCACTCGATAGTGATGAGGATTTTATTGAAGATAATAATGATTGTTTATGTAAGATTAACTTACATTTGATGAAGATGAGTTTATGTTTCATTCTCTATTTTTTTACTATCCATAGGAGATATTGGTTTAAATATTTTATCACCGATACTCATGTAACTATTCTCGTGTAGGAGCATCTCTCCTAGGGTTGAAATTCTGGTTTGACATGCAATTTTGGCTTGGTAGATGGTTTTAGGAGTCTAGGAGGTTGTTGAGATCATGTTTGGAGGGTTTCTTGATTGGTAAAAGAAAGCAATTTTGCAAGCTTAGAGAAAATTTGAGTTCATTGGTTCGAACTAATATTATTGATTGGATGAGTTGTCTTGGTGTTCTACATCATTTTCCTATATAATAAGTTGTGTCTACTTCCCTTATTGGTTCACATGATAAAAATGATGATCACATATAATTAATGATGTATAGCATTGATCCAATGCAACATGTTGTAAACATGTTTGATCCCATACTCACCTTTATCTCTATTACTATTCTCGACACATCTTGTTACACCAAAAGAATTGTTATGTATCTTACTTGATCATAACATACTTCCTTTACCCCTACATGTCATCACAATGCTCAAAATATTTGCCACCAACCTAGTAAGCCATATTATGACTACAACTATATATTTATACAAAATGTCAATCATTGCCAAGATTTGATTAAAAATATTAATAACCTAAAGTCTAATGGAACTATTACTATACTCGTTGAAGAATCCTCGTAGTTAAAAAAATCACATCCATTGGATGTTGCGAATTAAGTAAGTGCCTATGCTTTGATACATTTACTAACAAAATTTATATTCACAATAAATATCGATAACATGTTCCATTGAATTTAGATACAAATAAGAACTTTTGCACTTATGAGGCATTCAACACCCTCAAGTTTACTCCATCGATATCGTAGTGCTACTTGTCCCATATCATACCTTTCAAGTTTATATCATGTTCCTTTCCCACTTTTGGATTACCTATTATCGTAAATAAAGTATGGGTCACACTTGACCCTCAATCATCCCCCTTTCCTTATCTCCCTCTTGGCTACGACACCTTAAATGGAATATTGATGAACATAATAATAATAATACTATTGTGCAATCACACTGGATGCTAGTATGATCAAACTAGAAATCTGATCAACATCCAGGGGTGCTGCTGATTTGCAACAACAGTTTTGGCACGCCCGGTGGGACCTTAGAGGTCTTCATCTTCATTGCAACAAAATTGATGTGCATTTGTTGCAAGTTCTTGCTTTAAAGGAGCTATAAATTGCACATCTGGTGACTCCAAGGAAGAAGAATCAGCTGGTTTTAGCAGTGTAGACCTGAAAACTCATGAGAAGAATCACTACAAGGTCAAGAGCTGGAGAAGAAGAGGTGTTGTTTGAATATTTGCAATTATCTCCAAGAAGAAGGCAAAGTGGGAGGAGAATCCAAAGGTCTCCATCTCCACCAAACAGAACTCTCTTAACTCCTCCACCTGGTAGGCCTTTCATGCTCAACAAGAGTTCTAAGGCCAAACAAAATGGCACAAAACAACCCCTATGTCAATTTCACTGCAGCAGCCCACTTGCTCTCAATGCACAAAATCCAATCCCAGTTGTAGCATTGAAAAACATCCCATACTTCACTGGAGAGAATCAGACCACTCCTGGTGATCATGTCAAGGATATTGCCAACATTTGTGCAATCCATGAGATCAATGAGATGTAAGTTGTTGTCAAATTGTTGGCATCTTCATTCAAAGGGAAAGCTTTGCAATGGTTCAGGAGCCTTGCCTCAGGTTCTATTCAAAATTGGAATCAGCTATGTATAGCCCTCCATGAGTAGTTTGGGGAAAAGGGAGACAACTTGTCCCTTTTGGAACAACTGACAACTATCAAGAGAGCTCCCAACGAGCAATTGACTGATTTTAACTTCAGATTTCAAAGGACTTGGGAGAGAATTCCAATCGGCCAAAGCCAACAATGTAAGGTGCTTTTCTTTATTACCTCAAAGCTTTAAATTCTGATATTTCTATGTTAATTCAGTCCATGGGAGGCACAACTATCCCCATTGCTTATAGTATTGCCATTAGAGCTGAAAATTGTTTGATACAAGCTGGCAAGTTGGCTCCTAGACCTCCAATGCCATTGTTTCCAAGTTTAGAGAGCCCAAACACTAATCAAACGCCTAATTTAGCTCCTATTCCCACTCCCAGGAATCAAAATTTGAATGAAGCTTCTACTTCATCTTCTAGTGCCTCAAATGAGCTTCAGGAAGTCATGAAGCAGCTGCAAAATCTAGGCAATGAGCTAGTTACTCTCAAGAGGCAGCAAGCCCAAGGTTTTAGACCTTCTTTCCAGCCCCAAGCTTAGCCTAACAGGCAGCCATATCAACCCCAAAGACCACCCAATCCAGCTGCAAATCTAAATCAAGCAAGGCCTCCTACCAACAGACCATTTCATCCCTATAATCCCAATGCTACATCTACCTCTAAAGCATTAGTGCCAGTACAAAACAATATAGCTCAAGAGTATGATTGGTGTTTCCCATGCAATGAACCTCATAACTAGTCCATGTGCTTCAATGGTGCCTTGAATCAAGCATTAATGGTGACAACAACTGGTGTGGAGGGTGAAGGTAGTCAAAGAAATGACCAGCAACAAGAAACATTCCAGCAGCAATCAGCTCTAAATGATACCACACTTGTAAACTGGCAAGCAGAAGATTTTTGTGGCATGAACCAGATAGTTTCCCAAAGTGTTGTAGCCAACACAAGGTCAAAGAGGAGAAATTTGGGTGAAGAACAACCATTGGCCCCAAGCAATCCACAACCTTCTGTCACTCCACAAACTATTGGCAAGCAAAATGCAATCCCAAGCACACAAGGATTGCCTAAAACAGTTCCTAGGCCAACCCAAATGCCAGTTGTTGCTGCCCATGCACAAGGAATGAATGTGCAGGCCAAGGGATAACAAAGGGAGATTTCATCTCCATTCAATATCATTGATCAGATGAAGAAGAAAATGTAAACATATCAATGTGGGAATCACTATCTATCCTAGGCCAAAGAGATTTGCTACAAGCTGCCATGAAGGACTAGTCAACTTCAAATCAACAAGTCCAAATGCAAGAGAAGGTGCTCAAAAATGCTGCCCAACCTGAGGGGAATCATGGAGGACAGCAAGGTAAGATGTTGAAGCCCCCTCCATTCTATGTTTCATTGATCATTGGGAACCAATTAGTACACAATTACATGATTGATTCCGGGGCAAGTAGTTCAGTAATGCCCAAGCAAATAGCTGATCAGTTGGGAATTCAGTATGAAACCATATCCAAAGGGGTGGTACAATTGGATGGGACAGCAGTAACAACAGTTGGAGTGATTAAAAACTTGAGTCTTACTTTGCATGCCTGTCCCAACGTGGTTGTTTTGCAAGATGTCTCAGTAATAGACCTTCCACCACTCTTTGCCCTATGTTTGTCAAGGGATTTCACAGCTAAGATTGGAGGTTACTTATCTGCTGATTGGTCACACATGTTGTTTAGAACAAGATATGGAACCAAAGCCACAATCAGGTCTGAACCTATTGCAAACTTTCACATTGAGCCTTACACCCCAAGTCAGATAAATGCCAATTGTTCAACATTTGACCAAGAAGATCACCCAAGCACTGATGAAGCTGACACCAAGGTTGGAAGTATCCCAGATCTAACTCTTGATGAATGGGCAAACAAGGTGCATGCTTTTGATCCTTATCAAGAAATAGAAGAATCTGAGTTAGGAGTCTATTGCATGCATGAAGAAAATCAGCCTATCCCTAGCATCACCAAGCCAGACCACAAGGATGACAATGAGGTATGGCAGTTTTTTTTTGATGGATCAAGGAGTAGACAAGGTGCAGGGGGGTGAGCCATGTTGGTTTCACCTCAAGGAGTTATGTATTATTCAACTTTTTAGATTTCAATTTACATGCTCTAATAACACTTTGTTGAATATGAAGCTTTGGTGCAAGGACTGCATTGGTCAATCAAGAGAGGAATAAAGAACTTGCAAGTCTTTGGTGACAGTGAGTTGATTGTCAACCAAGTTAAGGGGCAACATGTTGTCAAGAATGATCTGCTCAAGTGCTACAAGAACAAGGTGTGGGACCTCATTGAATATTTTGAGGGATTTAGCATAAAATCCATCCCTAGAAAAGAGAACCAAGCTGCTGACAGGCTTGCAGCAGTTGGGGCAGCCTTTGATGTTGTTGAAAGCATTCAAAAGATAAGGTACAGCCAAACATCCATGTGATTGTGAGGTATTCAATGGTCGACAACAATGTAAGTTGGCAAGTGTTTGAAAATGATCAGCAAATCATCCATTTCTTGCAAGAAGAGGCTGAGTTCTCAAAGCCAAAAATCAGGAAAAGTTGGAGCAGCAGTATGGTGACCAAGTGGTGCAGCTGAGAACCAACAAACTACCAAAGGGACTTATTACTTTGGAGTCCATTTTCAATCCTAATGATCAGTTTAGGAAGGAGAAGGCAAACATCCAAGTCAAGAGAGAAGATTCAGTATTCATCTCAGTGGAAGAAGGAAAATCACTCCAAATTGGTAAGATGACAACTGAACAAGAAAGGTATGAATTCATACAGCTTTGTCAAGAATTCCCTGATGTGTTTGCTTGGAGCTATGAAGATTTGAAAGGTTTCAATCCCGAGTTAGCTCAACACACCATTGAATTGGACCCCAGTACTAAGCCCATTAGGCAAAAACAAAGGCCAGTCAATCCACACATGGAGCCTCTCATGAGAAAGGAATTGAATAAGTTGATAGAATCAAGGATCATATTCCCTATCAAGCATTCTAGTTGGGTTGCCAACTTGGTTCTAGTTAGAAAGAAGAGTGGGGAAATCAGATTGTGTGTTGACTTTAGAGATTTGAATAGAGCATCTCTCAAGGATCATTATCCACTTCCTTCCATGGAGCAGATTTTACAAGTTGTTGCTGGCTCTGAGAGGTTTTCATTACTTGATGGCTATTTAGGGTATAATCAGATTATGGTGAAGGAAGAAGATCAGTTCAAGACAGCCTTTACAACCAAATGGGGAACTTATGCATACAGGAAAATGCCATTTGGGCTGTCCAAAGCTAGAGCTACCTTCCAAAGGGAAATGGACATGGTGTTCAAGGGTTTAATTAACAACATAGTACTGATATATCTTGACGATATCACTGTTTTTTCAAAAAATGCAGTAGACCATCTCTTTCATTTGAGACAAGTGTTCACAAGGTGCAGAAGGTTTGGAGTATCCTTGAATCCTAAAAAGTGTGTTTTTCTAGCCCATGAAGGAAAACTCCTTGGCCACATTGTCTCCAAAGAAGGATTAGCAATTGATCTAGAAAGAGTTGAAGCCATAAGAGCACTGCCATTGCCAAGCCACAATAAGGCCCTTCAAAGTTTCTTGGGGAGAATGAATTTTGTTCGGAGGTTTGTCCCAAATTTTGCAGCCCTTGTCAAACCTATCACCAAGATGTTAAAGAAAAGCATGGCTTTCAAATGGACAACAGAAGGAAAAGAAAGTTTTGAAGTAATCAAAGAAGCCATCTCTCAAGCACCAACTCTCATCAACCCGGATTTCTCCAAGGATTTCACCCTCTATGCATTTGGGGGTGATGACACTATTTCTGCAATTTTGGTACAACAGAACAAGGACAATGATGAGCAGCCAATTACTTTCTTCAGCCAAATCCTGGAGGACTATGAGGTGAGATATTCTTTCATTGAGAAGCATGTTCTTGCAGTAATCAGAAGCTTGAAGAAATTCAAGCATTTAGTCTCAAACAACAAGGTTCAATTGTTGGTTTCTCATGTGGGGGTTAAAGACTTCCTCCTCAACAAAGACTTGAATGAAAAGAGAGTAGGTTGGATTACTCGTGTCATGGAATATGACATAGAGATCAAGGTCACCAAGTTGGTTAGAGGAAAAGGATTATGTGAGCAGCTGATTTTAAGCAAACAAGAGGAAGCATGAAATGAGAAAGAGACTGTTTTGGCGTTGCAAGACAACCATGAGCAAGAAAGCACTCAAGAGGAAAATAATGGTGTCCCCACTCCTTGCTGGACCCAAAGTATAATGCACTTCCTAAGCACAGGCCTATGCCCTCCAGAGATGAACAAGACCCAAAGAAGACACTTTAGATTGCAGGTTGTCCCATATGCCCTTGTTGATGGTGTTTTGTTCAAAAGGGATGTGAATGGAGTACTGCTGAGATGCATTGGTACAAATCAGATTCACAGGATGTTGGAAGAGTTCCATGGTGGACTAGCTGGTGGTCATTTTGCACCAAGAGTGACAACTCTAAAGATCATGAGGGCTGGTTATTATTGGCCCAAGATTTTCAGTGATTGTTATGCATGGATCAAGAGGTGCAAGAATTGTGCATTCTTCACAGGTAAAGAGAGGCTAGCTGCCCTTCCATTGCATCCAATTTCAGTTGACCAGCCATTCATGCAATGGGGTTTAGACTTCATTGGAGTCATTAATCCCAATTCAAGCCAAGGACACAAGTGGATTTTAACAGCCACAGATTACTTCACTAAGTGGACTGAAGCAGTAGCACTCAAGGAAGCAAATGAAGCTAGTATCCTAGACTTCTATGAGGGAATAGTAACCAGGTTTGGCATACCAGCTACAATAATATTAGATAATGCATTAGCATTCATTGGATCCAAGGTGACTGAATGGGCTGTCAAGAACGGGATCTACCTAAGTACTTCATCAAACTATTACCCCCAGGGTAATGGCCAGGCTGAATCTACAAACAAGAACTTGTTGAGGATCATTAAGAGGATTCTTGATGAGAATCAGAGGTCTTGGCATACCAAATTAAAATCAGCTTTATGGGCTGATAGGATAACTCCCAAGAGGTCTACAGGTAATTCTCCATTCAAGCTTGTTTATGGGAGAGAGGTAATTTTACCCATGTCTCTTGAGTTGCCAACATTGGAACTCATGAAACAGTTGGAGTTGTTGGAGTTTGAGCCCATGGAGGTTAGATATGTAGAATTGATGGAGCTCCAAGAAATCAGAAATCAGCATCCCAAGCAATGGAGAAGGATCAGGCTTTGATAAAGAGGACCTTTGATAGAAAGGCCAAGAATAGATCCTTCCAAGTTGGAGATCTAGTGCTAAAATGGGATGCAGATAGAGCAAAACCAGGGAGGCATTCAAAATTTGATGCCATTTGGAGTGGCCCATACATGGTCACAAAGTGTAAGGACAACAATGCCTTCCAATTGTCTTCATTGGATGGTGAAGAACTGCAGATTCCAGTCAATGGAATCCATCTAAAGCATTGCTACTAAAGGGAAATTCTCCACCTTGTAAATATTAGCTTAGGTTTTCATTCCTCCAAGTGCTTGTGCACATTGTTCTGCTGTAGGTTAGTTTGCTTTCCCTAAGTGCTTTGGCACAAGCTTGCTATTCCTAGAGATGTGTTTGCAGGCCTTGCTCCATCAGGTGATATTCCATCTTCCTCCTTGCAATGTTCTAGTCAGTTGGGGTATCAAACAGAGAATTCGATGACTCCATGCCTAATGGATTGCTTCAGCAACCGGTAACTTCATCCAGCAGGCAGATGACCCCTCTAAGTCACCAAAATTGTTATCCAAAATGTGTCCCTGCTCATTTTTTGTGGCTAACTCCTCTCATTTTTTCCTCTCTTGTGCCTCAATCATAATTTTTTCTTTTCAAGCACTCAAAAATTTCTGAAAATGACACCATTGGATAGAGATCTTTCTTAGATTTCCAGAAAGGTAAAGTTTTCCTCCTAACTCCATGTATTTTTGAAGTTATGGCTCGGCGGAGTTTTTTGGGAAAATTTTCCTCAAAGGCCCGCGGCCAATGAGATGCCGCCACGTGTCATGGAAGTGGCGGGGGTCGGAGGAAGACTTGGAATTTTCACCAAGTGTTTGGTGAAATTTCAAATGGAGGATTTTTTCCCATGCAGGCCCGCCGAATCAGGTGATGCCACGTGTCCAGGGGAAATTTGAAAATTTTGGCTAAGTGTTGGCGCATGGAAAATTTTGAAGGAAGAGCCCGCACCCAATAAAAACGTGCCACGTGTCCTATGAGCTCGGAGCTGCGGACCGCGGGAGGAAATTGGGATTTGTTCCCAAGGTGTTGGCGCAGAAGTAAAAATGTTGTGAATGGCCCGCCACGAATGATATGTCGCCACGTGTCCTGGAGTGGCGGAGCAAGGGGAGAATTTGGGAAATTTTCCCAAGGAGAAAATAAAGGAAAATTCAGAGAGGAAAAGCCCGCATGAAAAATTAGAAGGGGAAAACCCACACCCAATGGGGTTTTGACACGTGTCCGGTTAAAAAATATCAAACGGCCCATGGAAAATAGAAGAAAGACAGGCCCGCGTCCAATTAAAACTTGCCACGTGTCCCAAACTCGCCGCCCGACGGGAATTTAAAAAAAAAATTCAAAGACAAAAGCAAAGGAAAATGAAGTAGGATGGGCCCACGCCCAATAGAAATGTGCCACATGGCACCTGGAAAGGTGGAGCACGGGGAAATTTTGGAAAATTTTCCAAATGACCAAAAAGGTAAAAAATTCAAATTTTTGCCCGCCAATCCGATTTGGCCCTATTTTTGCCCTAAAATTTCAAATGGCCATATCTTTCGATCTAGAGCTCGGTTTTTTGTGTTCTTTATATAAATGGAAAGTTGGTGAAATTATCTACAAGATTATGAGGTTATTTTTGCATTTTGATAGATTTTGGAGAGAGAAAATTGAAAAAACGCCTCTCGCACATGGTCATGGACACAAATGACGTTTCAACCACCGTTTTTAATGAAGAATGGCTCACATTCTCTCCCAAAGATGGCTAAAAATGTCGGGAATGGGTCCGTAAGGACACCCATGCTATTTTGATGGCATTTTGGTCAATGGTTGAATCCCTTCCACGTTTTCCCGTGTTTCTCTCTCCGGCTTGTCCTTGACCGTAAAAGCCGCTTTTGGCTCATTTTCAAAGGGTTGAACATTTTTGTGTATTGCAGTCCCCTTTCTCCCCTTGGAAGTGATTTTGTTGGATTATCGACCTTTTCTAAGAACTGCAACTCATTTTTTCCTCCCAGGTGTTATAATGCAAGTGATTTTGATGTTAAAATAACAATACAGCCCTGTGATTAATTTTTCATCCTCTGCTGGTGTTGTTTGACTAATTTCTGATTCTTCATTATAGTTATCAGTTTGTGCATGTTGTTTTGTTACATTTTATGAATTGTGTCAATCTACAGAAGTGAGAAATGCTCACCACTCCTTTGGTGCATCACCTATTAGCATTAGTTTTAGCTTTTTTGCATTCTCTATCTCTGTCTCCTTTGGAATTTAGGGTAGGGTTAGGAATATAGACCTCTGCAACTTGTAAGTGATAAATATGACCAGAGGAATTGAGGAACCAACCTCTAAATTGGAGATTCCTTTCTCATTTTGCAAGTCCCACACTTGGGGAAAGGATTCAATGTTGTGCAATCACACTGGATGCTAGTATGATCAAACTAGAAATCTGATCAACATCCGGGGGTGCTGCTGATTTGCAACAACAATTACATTTCCATTACTCCATAATATAACTAATATTTAATATGATAGCCTCTATGATTATCAATCTAATATGAAACACTGGACCCATAATAGAATTTATTGATGGTTTCATTTTACAGATGAATACATCATGGCATTATATCACCTCTAGGAAACATGATAATTAGATGGCCCTTGTTTTCAATATTTATGCAATCATGTTGACCCTCGGCACATTGATTTTGATCCTAGTATGGATTATCTCCTCGATAGTGAATAAAAACTCTTGTGCTCCCCTTACCTATACATATATATTTTTTAAATGATTAAAAATTAAATTAATCGGGTAATTAAAAACATTCAAATATTTGTATAAATATAAAACCATGACCAATATATGATTTTATTTGATATCTCTTTCCTTTACGTTTTTTTTCTATATTGGTTTGATAGATAAAATATATTTCTATATACTCCTTAAACATGCAACTTCATTAGATATGTTGAGCTTGATCTTGAAAAGAGTTTGCGAAATCAAATCGGAAATGAGGCACCACGAAGTAGTTGCACTCCAACGGTATCGTGAAAGCTCCAGCAATAACAAGGAAAAAATGATCGATAATGGAAGAACTTGCTCAATAGAAACAAAGCTTGCATAGAGGAAAGACAACAGAGTGTCTTGGCATTCTCATAAATGAATAGAAAAGGGGTACATATAGGGTGTTGAGTAACCCTAGTGCATGACACATATGAAACCCTAAACCTAACCCATGTGAGATGACCCTCCAACATGAGAGGAGGACACATATGATAACTCACACTAGCACCCCCTTCATCGAAGCTGGGGTAAGCAGCTATGATGAGTCAGACGGAAGAGGAAGACACTCCTAAACAACAAAGAAAGATGTGCCAATGGGGCCTAGCAACTAAAGGCCTGATAAGGTGCCCATATACAAACACAATCTTCCTAGAAGAAGAAGAAGAAAAGAAGGACTACATAGCCCTAAAAAGATGGGCAACCTGAGAATACCTCACCCCAAGAAGAGACCATAAGTGAAGAAACTTCATCTCAGTGAAAGGCTTGGTGAATAAGTCTGTAATCGATCACTATCTCGAATGTACTGAATGTCGATGATACCATCATGAATAAGCTCTCGTATGAAGTGCATATGGATCTCAATGTGATTCCTCCACTAATGCTGAACTAGATTTCTATAAATAGAGATAGTGCTTGTGTTATCACAAAGAGATAATGGTAGGCCGCCGAAAGTGGATGCCAAACTCTGTCGTAATACCCACAGCCAAATAGCTTCTGTGGCAGCATTAACTTCTCCTCTATATTCTACCTCTATAGATGATATCACAATTGCATTCTGCTTCTTTAATAGGACTCGAACCAAGAGAGAAACTGTAGCCAGAAGTAGATTTCCAATTATCTAAGTCACTGGCCTAATCAAAATCTGTGAATCCAATCAAGTCAATATCAACCCCTCCATAATAGTGTATGCCATCAACATAAGTGCCACGAACATAATGAAAAATCCATTTAGTTGCTTTCCAATGTAGGTCATGTGGCTCCTGCATGAATCTAGACACGATCCCAACAGCATATGATAAATCCGACCGAGTGTGAGTCAAGTAGATCAAGCTCCCAACTAACTGTCAGTAAAGAGTACCATCAACCAAGGGAGTAGAACAATTTGAAACCAACTTAACCCTAGAAAAAAAGGAGTAGGAGAAGACTTGCAATCAGACATCTGAAACCTAGCTAGCAAATCAAGAGCATACTTAGGTTGTGAAATCAAGATTCCCGAGTCAGATTGTGAAATCTAGATCCCAAGGAAGTAATGAAGCAGACCTAAGTCAGTCATGGAAAACTTGTTGGTTAAGGCAATCTTCACATAATCAATAATAGAGGAAGAGCTACCTGTGATCAACAAGTCATCAAAACATAGAACAAGAATGAGTATGGAGTCATCTTACCGTAGAATATAAACATTTGGATCAGAGTGACACCTAGTAAACCCTAATGTAAGTAAGAAGGAGTCCATCTTGGCATACCAAGCCCGAGGGGCTTGTTTGAGGCCATAAAGAGACTTCTTTAACTTACAAATGAGGGAGGAATCTTGGACATAACTTGGAGGTTGTTCCATATAGATCTCTTCCTCTAGGTCACCATGAAGGAAGGCACTCTTAATATCCATTTGATGGACTTTCCATTTGTTCACTGTAGTAATGGCTAGGGTCAGTCGAATAGAAGTCATCTTCACAACCGAGCAAAGGTTTCGTATAATAAACCCAGCTATCCGGGAGAAACCCTTAGCTACTAATCATGCTTTAAACTTTTCGACATCTCCATCTACTCCATACTTTGTTCGAACACCCACTTACACCGAACGATTTTTCTTCCTTTCGGAAGAGTGGTGAGATCCCAAGTATCGTTCTTCATGAGAGAGGAATAATCCTCATCCATGGCAAAATCCCACTCAGAATACCATAAGCCTCCCGAAAGACTATGGATCAGAAGCAGAGGTGAAGAAAGAGTGGGGTCCAATGAAATCTGAGTGAGTATGTCTCATATCTGAAGTATCTCCAACTAAATCTCCAAAGACTTTGTAAAGTTTTCCTGGCCTAAAGGGGACCAGGAGGATCAGGCTCAGAGTCGGAAGATTCTTCACTTGAGTGAGAAGGGACATAGTCCTCATCATCACTACTGTCAGAATCAAAAGACTCAAAGGTCTGATGGTTGGGAGGATCCGAAAGAGGAGCACGCTCAACAAGATTATCATCATCGATGAGTTAGAATCAATCAGTGAGTCAAGAACCTCAATAGGTGGATAAGTAGAAGTCGAAGAAGACTCATAAAACTTAACACTTCTCTCGATATATAGCTCATGAGAAGTAGAATTCATCAATCGATATCCCTTCACGTCATCAGGATACCCTACAAAGATACAAGGTTTGGATTGTGGTTCCAAGGCCACATTTCTTCTTGGGAATCTGAGGCATAACCTTGGATCCGAAGACTCAAAAGTGCTCAACATCAGGTTTGGGTCCAAACCAGGCTTCAAAGGGTGTCATCCCTCTTACTACCTTGTGTGGAACATAGTTTTGAATGTAATTTACACAATTCACTGCTTGGTCCAATACTGCAGAGGGAAGAGACTTCGAGTGAATCATACAAGTGGCCATCTCCTTCGTAGAGTACGCTTCTTCTTTCTTTCTCCATGACTCCATTCTCGCGAAGGGTTGTAAGTAACTGTATGTTGCAAAGAGATCCCTTCAGAAGTACAAAATCCATGAACCTATTGTTTACATATTCACCTCCATTATCAATTCAAAGAACCTTGATAGACCGTTCCGCCTGTTTCTTAGCAAGAGCCTTAAAGTCTTGAAAATGTTCAAAGACTTTAGACTTAAGCTTAAGAAAATATACCCAAGTATATCGCGAATAGTCATTAATGAAGGTTAGCACATAAAGAGCTCTAGTAAATGAAGGAGAAGGAAATGGACCAGAAACATCGTTGTGAACAAGATCCAAAGGATGAGTGGCTCTCCAGGCTTTTCCTTTGTCAAAGTTCTTTTCAGGATGCTTTCTAAGGGTACAACCCTCATAAAGACCCTTAGAAAACTTGACACGAGGTAACCCATTGACCATTTTGTTTTGACTCAATTATTCAAGGTAGCAATAATTTAGATGTCCAAAATGCTCATGCCATAGCTTACTAACCTCATTTGCATGAGTGAGAAAGGTAGTGGGCGTAGAATCAGAAGTAAAGTGGGAGAACGTGTACAACTATGAATGGTGGTCTACGAATGATCATCAAGTTATGACCAAATTCCACTCACATTCCTTCACCAAGGTGAGTAATTTGGTAAACTGATAGGAGATTGGTAGAGAGATCAGGAACACTCAACACTTGGTTAAATGTCCCCCCATCCATCTCTACCGATCCACTACCGGAAAATGACATTGTCATGTCATTACCCATCGTGATTTGGGACATTCCACAAGGTTCGATGTTGGAAAACTCAACATGTGAAGAACCCATGTGGTGCAAGGCATCGGAATATATAATCCATGTCAATGAAGGAGCAACTTTGGCTACAAGGGCCTTTCCTTTCTTCTTATCATTTTTAGCACCTTTTGCAGCAGAAGACTCGGCCTTCGGAGCACTTTGTTTTATGGATTCAAGAACACTTATTTTATTTTTCTCAAGTAAATGAGATAAGTGATCAATCTGTTTCTTAAAATAGTGTTGCTCATCATGACTAGACTTCTTGCAATAGGAACACAAATACTTACTTTTCTACGCCCTAGGCTCAGAAGTTGAAGTGTTTGTGTCATTTTTAGGTTTGATCTTGGTTTCTTTCTTAGGTTGATCCTTAGTTTCTTTCTTCTTTTCAGTCTTCTTTCCCTTGCTAGTACTTGCTACAAGGGCATGTGACTTGGACTTGAGAGACCCCATTTTAATGAGTTTGTCATGTTCTTGAATGAGTTGGGATGAAAAATAGTTAAAGGAAGGCATTGTCCAAGTATCGCCCAAAACAGATTTTGTAGCGTAGAAAGTTGACATGAAGAAAGAATATTCGGACCTAGCTTAGAGAGAATCAATAAGATCAGTTGAGAATCTTTATTTTCTACTTGACATCCTTTTAACAATAATCTAATGTTGACAAATTTCGAGAAGAAGGCTTGTAGGTTTTCAAAGTCACTAGGATTTAACCCTAGTAGTTCATTTTCCAACTCATGCGCTCTCATGTCATCTAGTTTTCCAAACATCGCATCTAGCATTTTCCACACAAATTTAGGTGTTTCAAATGCCTCAATGTGGAAGAGAAAGTCAAGAGAAATAGACATGCAAAGAAGACCTAAAGCTTCATCACTACGGTTTAACCACTTAGATTTTTCAAGTTCATTGTCTGGTTCAGTCTCAGTTCCCATGGTGATGCAGAATAACCCTTTACCCCTTAGTTCATTATTATTTTTTATCTCCATTCAAAAATTTGAACGGGGTAAGCAAAGGAATTGAAAGTACATCCATAGTGAGAGAGAGAGAGAGAGAGAAGGAAATGCAGAAAAGAAACACAACCACCCAGGACAATAACAACCCCCCTACTTTCGGCACTTTAGGTTAGTGCGTTGATTAAAATTAGGTCTGTGCGTGTGGTTTGAAATACTTGGTAACTCGTCTTACAATTAGTGTAATAATGTGCAAGAGAGGAGACCACAACAGTGTTTTGTGGAGCGTAACAAAAAAGGACACCATAAACAAGCACAAGCAAAAAATAGAAAGGAGGTAAAAGCCAACCCTGGTGGTGAGAAAAAGCATCTCACATCACACGAAAGAATCCCTTTGTCATAAGACTGTGGTAGACGCGCTCACAAGTCCACAAAAAAAGGAAAGGAACAAAGCTTAAAAATAAGCTGAATTTAAGCAATACAAAGACACCCCCCAGAATGCGGCACTTTATAAAATTAGTGCGTTTACAAAGCTAATGATCCCATCATCTAGAGTGCAAAAAAACATGTAACTTTGACTAAAGAAGTGCTCAAAACCGAGCAACGAGTCAAAAGTTATAGCAAAAACCAATTCCCGCAATTGATGAGAAAAAGCCAATAAGCTTGCAAATGGATTAAAAAAGTGCCCTAAATGCATGCAAAAGGTGTTGTATGTATGCCCATTGGAAATGACATGGAATTTGAGATAGGGTTTGTTTGTATTGCAAGGGGAATTAGCCACCGCCAATCCGGACCTCACCTTTTCGTCTTCTAAGACTCGACGAAAGGTTAAAAATACAACTAGCTAAAAAAGACTAAATTTTATAATGCCAAAGAAATATATTGTTTAAATAATGTGAATGAAATAAAAGTAGATCTAATGTAATTAAATCTACTGAATTTTGAAAAAGGCTTTAATTAAACAAATCACTGAATAAAGCACTTTTTTGAAGATTTTCTAAAACTTACAAGTGTTAGAAAGAAGGCGTTTAAAAAAGAATTTTAGATGAAGATTTTTTTAAAAAGATTGAATGCTTCTAATTAAAACAAATTTCTAAATTGGTTTTAGAAACTGACATATAAATTAAAAATCACGGTAAATTAGAAACTTTTTAAAAACTTACCAAAACAAAGGAGTAAGATTTGTTTTTAAAAAACAAACTCAACTTACCAAATACAACTACGGTTCATTTTTTTAGTAGAGGATTTTATAGAGTAAGATTTAAAAAAGGAAAGTTGAAAACTTACCAAAAACTTACCAGTTTGAGTGTACGGCAATGCACATATGAGTGTACACCAGCGTTTTATGTTGTCGAGTGCCAAAAACAGAATGAATGAAACGAGCCATGCCGAGGAAAAAGATCAAGGAAACTTTACCAGTGCCGCGCCAAGGATTAATAAACACTGAGAAATGTTACTGTGCCACATTTAGAGGAGAAAAAACATTAAAAAAAGGCACGCGCAGAGAAAAGTGCAGGCCGCGTGGGCAAAAAAATAGTTTCTTGGGTGCATGGGTGCTAAGGGGAGGAGTCTACAGTCCTTTGCAAGAGATAGAACAACCTATACATAAGATTTTACAACTCCTTCAAGCAAAAAAACACGGCAGAGGTTAGAAAATGCAAGTGAATGAAAAAAATTATGCAGAGCAACCCATGTCCAAAGTGAAAAAAGGACGTATTGTATTGTATTTTGAATAGTTTGAGCAATTTGAATAGTCCAAAAATGGTCAGAGGGACAACAGTTCGTTGATGAGCAACCACGACTGAAGAACTCAAAGATCCTGCAACCACAGACAACATGCATAGACAAATATCCTACAAAAACCAAAGATCTTAAAAAATTTCACTTCCATTTTAATAAATGTAAAGAATATCTATTTTAGATTTTGATACATCCAACTAAAAAGAGCATAAAAACCCTTGATTTATCAAGGTATTTTGAAAAATCCTGCACATGCATAAGAAAAAAACACAAAAAAACTTTTTGAGAAAGCTTATTAGAGATATTAGCAAGATAATTTCTAGAAAAAGATGATCAAAAGACTTACATGCAAAGTAAAATAACGAAACCAAGTAAGAGTAATCACAACAAAAAAATTGATTACACGTTTACTCGATCTCACTCGATACCATGAAAAGAGTTTGAGGGAATCGAATTGGAAATGAGGCACCATGAAGTAGTTACACTCCAACGGTATTGTGAAAGCTCCAAATGATAACAAGGAAAAATGATCAAAATGGAAGAACTTGCTCGACGAAACAAAGCTTGCATAAAGGAAAGACAACGGAGTGTCTTGACATGCTCATAAATGAATAGAAAAGGGGTACATATAGGGTGATGAGTAACCCTAGTGCATGACACATATGAAACCCTAAACCTAACCTAAACCTAACCCACGTGAGATGACCCTCCAAAGCATGAGAGGAGGACACATAGGATAACTCACACTAACAGATGCATGACATATATAGATTGATACAAAATGATGAGTGGTGGCCTAGTCCCTTATCGATTACACTAATAATGTGGGGGCATCTCCTATAATATACAAATTCATTTGTTTCATTTCGCTACATTTTAGTTCATGATTACACTTAATCCCTTATATTGTGTATATGTTATCCTTTGGGCTAACATGGCTAACACGTGTCTTGTGCAATGCTAACCTCTCTTGCTATATATTAGTTTTTACTATTGTTTACTATACCTGTTTTATTTCTCTCTTACTTGATTACTTGACTACTTGATGGTTATTATATGTGACATGAGTGCCTTGTTTTTCTTATGACACTTGTGTGTCCCATGTTTTATGGATTTTTGCCTCTCTAGTGTGTACATATTTAATTATATATATGTAGCTTGTGTGCATTCATTGTGATTTTCTTGTGACATCGTGGGTGTCCCATGTATGTGGCTCTTTTCTTTGATGTAACTCTTTCACTTTCTATTTCTTATGTAGCTTGATTAATGACTTATTTTCCTTTGTGCTTGTTTTATTCTCTAAAACATGATTCTATTGTTGATGTTTCTTTTGCATGGTGTGTGTTACATGTTGATTTATTTTTACACCATGGTGTCTACCATGCACAACCTTCTTATAGGAATGATATTCTATTGGTGTCCACTACTATAATCTTCCATGTGATCTAGCTCATATTATCAAACTTATTTGACATGGGTAAACATAACTTATTTTGAGTCACATGCTCACAATATTTATCATATATTCCTCAAAAGATGGGGAATTCATCTAGGTATACTCTATATCTATAGATGTTATAGGCATTTTAAAACACATAATCACAAGTTTTATTGGGTATAAATCTTGAAGTAGTTATAGATTAAAAAAATTGATAGAATTCGTAATTGTTCATAACTATATAAATAAGGCCAAGATCATACTATTCATATAGACCCTAATTGGATGTTCTCAACCTAAGGGAAATTTCTAAAAAAAAAAATTCTTACATGCATTCACAAAATTATGGTATGAATTTAGAAATAGATGCCACATTTTAGAGTATAATACAAGGAACATAAGTACTTCATTCCTCCATTACACAATTTAGATAAAGTGATGAATACGATGTTTGAGGCATGTTTCATCTTCCTCTTTGCATTAATCACCATTTTCATAATCATAGTTAGTTGAACACATAATGGGGGCATGGGTCATCCATTCATTTTGAACCTTGTGCTATATTTATAAAATTTGTCCTAGATTTGTCTATAAAAATATGGTCTATGGGTTAGAAGGTACAAAGCACTTAAGTTTTGCTAGATTTTCCTTCCTTTCTTCTTTTCTACTTACATGGGAAGATATAATGTTTTAAAATATTCTCATACATTACTCTTCCCACTTTATGGGTTGCTTTGGTACCTCTCATATTCAAAGATTAGGTCATGTGTACTCAATTCCATCTCCTACTCTTCCTTCTCCTTTGACATAATTGAGGATTGATCAACCCCAATCCTTTAGTAACTCAACAAAAAATATAAATCCCAAAATAAAACAAATAAAAAATTATTGCTCTAAAAATGTACATATGTATTCCTTCCATGTATTTCATCTCTTTCTTTTACTTTGTACAAGTTTACATTTATAAATTTACAAACATTATATAACATTTGGTTTATAGTTCAATTTATACTATGGATGTTGAATGAACTGTGTTGTAGGTTTCACCATGGAATGTTCCAACATGACCAAAAAGGAAAAAAAAACATCAAGTAAAGGCAAGGTTTGCATGTAAACTTTGGTATGTTTTTCCTTTAAGTATGCAGTTTTCAATTTCACACTTAAAGGGGACAGAATGTAGACTCTCAACTTTGATAACTTATCCTTTAGAAATGACAAATTTGGCTTTTTTTTCCATGGTAAGATAAATGCTTACATTCTAAGTCCAATTAATACAAGCACACACGCACACACACACATCTTGATTTTTTCATCTTTACACATTGCTTTGTCATTTATTCAGGAAATATTAATTAACTAAATGATTAATCCATATACATGTATCATTCCTAAACGTTGGATTTTTCATCACTATATGTGTGTCCAAAACCGTACATATAAGGTCTATAGTGGAGTATGGTCTAGGAACCTCCCATTTAAGGTGTATTTTTATAATTTGAAAACATTATGTTAGTCATTTCATCTTCCTTAGGTTGGCCATAATACACATGTTTAACCTTTGAATCCCACATAAGAATGTCAAATGAATAATATAACTCACCCGACATTTTAAAATATCCTACTATAAATATCAACACTAAATCACTCAAGGATCTCCTAAATATTCCTAAATTACTTTGACATTAGTTAGATCATCCATCACATGGATTTGAAGCTCTCAAACTAGGTTTAAGAGTATAGTGTTATCACCGATTCACAACACCCTTCAATTTTTCGACATGTGTATGAGGTAATCGGTGTGATTGTGTAACATGGAGTTGTTTCAAGGTGTGAGAATTTGCAGTGAGACTGTTGGAACATAATGATTAAGTAGTCCGCCAACCCTTAATATATATGGGTCCATCACTAATATATAGGTTAATATTAAATAATATTTCTATTTCTATTTCTATTATTAAATATGTTAACTTTGTGTATATATTTTAGGTTAAATATTTAATATCATGAAATGATTATATTTCTAATATTAAATATTATAAACCTAGGTGTATGTGTCAACTATTTTAGGTTGAAAAGGTGGGTCGGGAGACATACTCGATCACCTTATATATAAAGGAATTTATGTCCTTATTTGATATATTCGAGAAATATATCAAAGGTGTGAAAATCAAGTGATTTGGTTTTACCCTTGGTAAATAGGGTTTCAAAGGAGGAGGTGATCTTACTGGATGTAAAATAAGTTATCTGAAGTAAAAGATTATTTTCAAAGTAGTTTTTACCCTATTGAGGTTTTCCACTATAGTGTCATCACCTATGTTATTTATTTCTTGTAAGTATTTCTTTATTTACTTATGTTATGATGTAATCTTTATTTAAATATTTATTATAACATTATGTAATATGTAAGTTGATTAAATCCATATTTATTAGAATCCTCAAATTCTAACATGGTAACAGAGCGAGGTAAATTAAATAAATTAAGATCAAATATTTTGTATTTTATTTATTTAATTTGTATGGGTTTTTTCAACCAACCCGAAAGGGTATTTAAAAGTATCTCGGTCCCCTTCTTTTTCCCCAATTTATTTTGGCATTACATTTGTGCAATTAAACTCTCGAGTAAATTTTTTAGGTTTTTTCAATTTTAAATCCCTAATTTTTTGGGAGGGGAGATGTAATATGATATGATTCTTACTTTTATTTACATTTTGTAAATTATGTGGAATTAATGTTTGTCTGAAGATTGATGTGTGCACAGGTGAAAGGGGCTTCAAATATTTACCTACATGAAAGTCACATACAAAAAAAGAAAAAATTTATTACTATATGAAATAATTTTTATGTTTTCTATAATGTCAAATGTTTGTAGGTTAAATATTTGAGAAGGTAAATTCATACCCGTATTCTTTGGTCCCCTCTAACAGATTCGATTTCAAAACTATAGTTTATAGTTAATCTATAACTATATCCTATATAATTTGAAAATTATATTATTATTTTTAAATAAAAATATATATAATATAGAATAAGGTTTATATAATAATTTATATATAAATCATATTAAAATTTACATAGTTTTGAAAAAAAAATTATATATTAAAAGCCTTAAACTATATTAAAATTACATGGGATTGAGGGAAGAGTCATCGAGACCATATTCTAAGCCTAAGTTTAACTCATATTTAAACTTAACTTATAAATCTAGGCATATATAGTTTTTTTTTAAGAAACAAACCTAAGTTTGAATTATATTATATATATGGTTAGTTTAAACTGTTTAAAATATAAATTTTATTAGATTTGGTTTATATATGTTTAAAAAAACTTAACTGATTACTTTTTTTAGTAAGGGGGCCCGTGTTTATTGTTTGGCCATGAAGGAATTACTTTTTAAATCTTAATAATTATTAAATAAAACCTAACATGTGTCCCTAACCATTTATATTATCCATGTAAGGGGCGGCCCCATTCATTTATATCTTATAGTTTATAAAAACTATATACATAAACATATTTAAAGGTTTTCTTTTATATAAGAGTGGGAGTGGAGAATAAAATGAGATAAAATATCGGTATAAATGTGGAACTCTCAAGTATAAACGAGATTTTTAAAAAGGGCTAGTTTATTGGTGGCCCACATGAAGTGTGGTAAATATTTATTAAAATATTGGTAGTTATAGCCACATAAAATTTTAAAGTTTTTAGCTTGCAGGAATTATATAAAATATTTTGTAATATTTTATTTCATTGGTCGGCTGAAATTACTTGTCCCCTCCGTAAAATATGCGGGGTAATCTATACTCTCAAAAATATACTTGCACATGGTAAAATTCTTTTAACTTGGTCTAAGTCCTTTAAACCCCTTTAATAAGGGTTATGTGTTTTTTTATATAAAAAATATACTATAGTTTATAATTTTTATGAACTATATGTTGGTTTTTATTTACATTCTATAAACTATATACATTTTTTTAAAAAGTGTATATATTTTTAGATTATAAATTATAATAGGTTATATAATGTATTAAAATATAACCTCCCTAATATTATACAAAAGAAGAAATTCTAGAATTTCACATTCTAGAAATACACAACAAGTTTTGGCTTCATTAAATTTGATGGTCAAATGACTATCGGGTAGACTCAAACATAAGACAATATGACGGCCAGTCGGTTAGACGTCAAATTTAAGCTCGTAGGTTCCAAGAAAATTTCATTGTGTTAAAATTGAAGGTCAAATGACTGTCACGACAGACCAAAAAATAAGCCATTATGATGGTCATTTAGACGTCAAATTTAAGTTGGCCGGATATTTGTCTATATTTATTTTTTTCAAAAATTTGATGTTGTTATGCATTCTTAGGGGTCTCTTCACTTCTATATGGTCGAAAATATTTTTATATAAATATGGGGTATAATGTAGAGCCCTTTATATTGCAGGTTATTATTTTGATCATGGGAGGTTAATTAGTATGCATTGTAATGACATAATTAGTTATGATCAAATAGTTTCTTTAGATATGATTCTATTAAAAGTGTTGTTTTTATTATCGATAAATATGTATCTAACTATGTGGTACATTGTATATTATAATGGGGTGTGTTTTATAGGTTTAGAAAAATAATGACGTCCAACTATTTCTATCTTAACAAAACCTAGATCCTGAATGAAACCAACTACAACATTTGGGTCAAAACAAAATTTATGGCGAGGAAACTCTGGATGATTGTTTCTGGATCTGAGGTTACTCTCACTAATCATCAAACAATCAGTAGATAACATGAATGCATTCTTGCAATAAATGTAGGAGGCTCTTTCTATGATTTTGTGCAATGTGAACGATGAGTACCTTCTACACATTGACATTATTGAACATCCGAAATAGGTATGGACACAACTAGAATCCATGCATGAAGGATACTTGGTATATTAAGGATAGTAATGAGAGTATAATACCTGAAGGAATTCAAAGAAATGGTCTGTATATTTTTGATGATTTCTTTCGCATCTTGTTTTATATCTCGAGTTTGAATAATTCAAAACTATGAAATGAAAGGTTAGAACATGTTAATTATCAAAGCTTATATGAAATGTATAGATATAATCTAGTGAAAAGTTTACATGTGTTGTTTTCTTCTCTTGAAGTTACTTCATTAAATGCTTCTAAATTATGGTTTTGATAATGATTTGGTAAATGGTCATGATGATATTTTGATGCTATAGATTTTTTTGAAACTATTATCTTCCTAGATAAGAAATTAAATTGAGCTCAATCTATGCTAGAAAGTTTAAATCCTATTAACCTTAGGAAAATGACCAGAAGTCATCATATATACTATGCATTAATTACTTTGTATGAACCTGAGTTGTGAAGTATTATAGGGTCTAGGTGGATATACAAAGTAAAATATAATGTTGATGGTAGTATTAACAAACATAAAGCTAGACTTGTTGCTAGAGGTTTCACTTAGAAACCTGGTATTGATTATGTTGAGACATTTCCTGTAGCTAAAAGGAGTACTATTAGGGTCTTATTTGCAATTGTCACTCAATTTGGATGAGAAATCCACCCAATGGATAAGAAAAATAATTTTTTGAATTACGATTCAAAAGATGAACTTTACATGTTTCAACCTAAAAGATTTGAAGAAACTAGTAAAGAAAACTATGTTTGTAAGTTGAGAAATCCTTATATGGTTTAAAACAAGCTCTTAGAGCTTGGTATGTGAAAATTGTTTCCTTCTTTAAACTATTAGGTTTTGTTAATTGTTATTCTAACAATGATATATTTATCAAGCAATAAGACTCATGTTGACATGAAGATCTATTTTTAGAAGATGGCGTGTGGAACACACCAATGAAGTAGAGACACGTGCGCCATGCATTGTCTATATTTGGAGAAGTGGTTCAAAGCGTCTATGCATGGAGACAAGCTAAGAATAGAATTGACACTTCAGTTAACTGCAAGAGAACTATAGATAGCACACTTGCATGTGTGGCTATAATTGTAAATGGCATGTGGCTATCAATAGCATGCGACCTATTTCTGGAATAGTTAAGCGGTGAAGGGAAAGTCCCCACCCTATATATATGATGTTAGGTGCATAGTAGAAAGAGAGGAGGACATGTAACACAAGAGCGGTGTATGTGTGTATCAGATCCATACGCGCCTTGATATAAATTGACAGTACTGTAAGGAGCTTCTATATTATTAATAGATGGAAGATATTGGCTGAATCTAAGTATCATTCTGTGTAATTGAGTAGTGCATGTTATTTATTCAATGATGATCACTACTTAAGCTTGTTCTTTCATAGATCTGTGGGTAGCATGCACTTGTAGAATGATGGATTAGTTATGAATCTATATGTTTCTGTCTTCATCATGCTAACATCCTGTTATAACAACCCTAAAGAGGGACCTGGTACCTTGTGTGCTTTAGGTGAGCACTCAGTCTAGGCTGAGTGATGTGCCAGCGTGACTAGGGTGTTATCTTGTAAATTCTAGGCTGCATCATTGGTTCCATTATTGGGACCTCTTTTCAGCTATTTTCAGGATGGTTCACGATGAAGACGTACCGGTTAACTCTAGCAAGTATTGAGGAATGGATACATGATCTAGGAGGAAGAATATGCATGATGGTTCAACAATGGGATCTAAGTTTAACGCATGTACTTGGGTAGAACATAACCTGTATGACAATTTATATGAGAGATTTTTTGCTATCTTTCTAGTAGAACTATATGAGTGGCTTACTACTTATGCATCTCAGTGGAATTGGAGGTATCACACACTTGTCTGGACACAAGAAGAATTTTAGGCCCTTTATGATGCTGATCTGATCTGGACTCACGCATGGTGGATACGTGGTTTCATGGTGTTCTAAATAGTTATATTCTGGAATATTCAATTTCAATTACTCTTGCCTAGAGGTAGTTGAATTCCAGTTTTACGGTATCCAAGAGGGACATATTTGCACATGGTATTCCACTAGCGATTAAGATCTTAATGGTAACCTTGAACCTAGAGAGTAAACCGATGGCTAGCTAAACTTCACCATACGTAGGTTTGGTATTAAGATGGTGGACCTAGTGGTAGAAAATAGAGGGAGGAAAGGTGACTTAAATATAATGAGGCACATGAGAGGGAAATAGAGAAGCAATGCGTTCATTGCAGAAAGTATGGCATTGAGGAGAGATCTGGCTCATGAAGGATTTATGGCTCATGTAGAAGACATGGAGCCAGAGCATCAAGAACTCCCCCATCTTGGAAAGCATGATAGATATCCCTTCTTGGCCTCACGAAGTGCACCAACAGAGACTACTTGGGCCATAGGTGTGCATCTTAATCCACTTGGTGACCTAGCCTTTGCGCTTGGTTTTTCAATATCTAGTATGAAAAGTAACCAAAAAACTAACTTGGGAAGTAGGAAAGTAGGAGTAAGTCAGGGATCAAGTACATCAATGGCAGGATAAATGACTTCAATGTCATTTGGAGGAGCATTCTTGGGCACATCATCCACATAAAATGTAAGCATGTAGAATACTGGACTCACCTCTGGAAGTGGAACTGCTCACATGAAATGTAGGGGGGTTCTATATAGTACTACTATTGTCATAACACGGGGAGTACATCTACAGGCCCTATTCCAACTATAGGTGGCGGATCAGGAGGTATAGGTGGTTCTAGTTCCGGTGGATCTGGTGGTTTTGGAGGCAGAGGGAACACAAGAGGTTCCAGGTCAGGTGGTCAAGGTCCACAGCAACCACATAATATCTATATGGAGATGTCTCTTCATCTCCCGGAGTATAGAGGTATAGAGGATGCTTCCAAACATGTGCATATGTGTGAAATCTTGTGGCACTAAAGGGATTACAATGCTGAGTGAAAGGAAAGTCAATTCACTACTACATTATAGGGGGCGTGCATACAGTTGGTATAGGAAGTTTGACCTTGATCAAACTTACTGTGGATTATGCAGCACTGAGGATGCTTTCTTGAAAGAGTTCCATATCCTGAGTTTGAGTAGAAGAGTATAAGTGTGCTCAAAGATATCAAGCAAGGCACTACTGAGAGTGTACATGAGTATGATGCTTATTTTAAGACACTCCTATCTAAGTTGTCTTATGATATCCATGCTAGCCAACATGCACAATGGTTTGTTGGAGGATTGATTACACCTTTTAGGAGGGTGTTGTCACATAAGACCTACACGGATCCACGAAAGCACTGGAAGTAACTTTGTGTGTTGAGGTAGTTAGGAGCATTGACACTAGGAGTCATTCCATTCCTAGAGGCACAGATCGTAGCTATGGCTAAGCAGTTAGAGAAGCTTGTCGCAAAATTCAGCCCATGAAACATGCTCAAGAATTTGGTGTACAAATTGTGAAGTGGAAGGTCACACCAAGGATAGTTGCCCTCATAGATATGTACGCTTATTACTATTGGACTGTGAAATTTTCCATTTGAATCATGATGCTAGCCACTGTCCTCTATTACAACGCGTGATAAGGAAGAATGTATCTTGCTTTTGCAAGATTTACAAGTCCACGACCCATGATACTGGATTGTCGGTTGATTGGTCAGATCCAGGATGCCATAGACATTGGAGTATGATAGATAAGTATAATAGATAATTCTAAGGGTAGGAATGAGCACCAGGATCGGGATCATAATCAAACACGCTATGATAGGAATGAGGGATGTTTTAAGGAGGTCATGGAAGGGGACATGGATATCATGGTGGATATGGAGGATGAGGCCGAGGTGGAGGAAGAGGAGAGTTTCCTCATGGAACATGTTATACATGTGGATCTCCTGACCACTACAAGCATGAATGTCCTCAGAATAATGCATGTTCTTTCTGGGAAGAACCATAGCTATGAAGAGTGCCCAGACCTATATGAGCATCTGAGCAAGTAGCATAAGCAAGAAAACAAAGGCACCGAGAATGGTTAGAATCTAGCACATGGTAGAAGATCAATGGATGCCCAAGATAATAGAGGGACTTGAGGCATTGATAGTGAAGATTACTACACATGTTGAAGTTGCACACGCACGAGAGAGGCATTGCACCAAAAACCTACGATCACCAAGGAGGAGGTTTTGCATGTGAGGTACCCGGATCCTGCTCATCAGAAGGAAGTTTACCAGGATACCATGGAAGTGCTAAGGAATCTTCAGGTGAGATACAGTACCTAAAGGAGCAAGAAGAAAGCCTCAGAGATAGTTCAAACTGATATCGATGATCTGCGGAGGTGTGCAAGATGTTGCGCCAGGAGAACATTATTCCACTATTGGGAAGTTGGTTAAAGGGAACACTCGCGCGTGCAAGTCTTGAGACCGATGATAGATTTTGCATGCAAATCTTCCCCCTGATAGCATTGACTATGACAAAGAAATTACTCTGAATGCTTGTTGTGGATGGGTGGATTTTGAGCAACATATTGATCGATACAGCGTGTGAAGTAAATGTGTTGACATTAGATGCATGGGTACAAATGGGGAGGCCTCCATTGCAACCATCATCTAATGTGTTATTCATGGAAAACCTGGACTAAGGCCACTCCCATAGAGTGTTGAAGATGCATCTATAACTATATAAGGGCCAAGTTCACTGGGGATTTTGAGGTATTAGCACTTGCAGAAGCAGACAATTTTCCAACCTTTCTTGGACGCACCCTTGGTGTTATGCAAATAATGTTGACTTGAGATTCAATAAGGGATATATCAGCTTTGAAAACAAGGAGGAAAGGGTTGTGATACCCTTGACAGATGGGAAGTCTACACCATATGTTGAGCCTCTAAGTGAGGAGGATTTGAACAAAGTCTATGTACGTGCTATTCAGGACCCAGAGGTCAACGAGCCATCAAAAGAAGGCATTCTACAGTGGGAGGATTCTCATTCTATTAGTGATACTACAAGTATTTCTTGTGACAATTGGGCTCATGGTACATATGAACTAGTAGGGTGCGAGGTGAAAAGTGTGGTTGCACACTCACGAATAGATTTCACTCAATTCAACGGATAGGAAGCACAATACCTTGGTATACAGGGACAAAAGATCTTTCTACCTTTCAAAGGCCATGGAAACGTAGTGGGTAGATCTAGTTGCAAGGAGAGATATGTTAGTGTATACACTTGCGTGGGACAACAACGCGCCTGGTGGGTAGTCCACAGAGATAATCTTATAAACTGGGAAGAGATTGGAATAGCTTTGTCTACCAGGTTTATAAGGAACAATGCACCTACAAAATCTACACTTATCATGGTGATCGACCTGTTCAGCATCACATTCAACAGTGTGAGAGACTCTGATAGCAGGACAGGAAGCATTACCACCTTCACTCTAGGTGCATAGATTGTATTCCACTCTCTAAGGATGCGCACGTGCTTGGTATGTATATGCAGAACTACATAGAGAAACTGGGAACTAGCAAGAGTTGGCTGCAGGTATGATCCAAACATTTGACTACTTCTCGACTCAACCTCCTATAGCAGAGGCATTAAAATTTATCAAGCGCTTAACTATGGGAGATAGTGCAAAAGTAGAAGAGCATATTCAAGAATTATTCGGTGAGACAAGGTTCGGTGCATGTTTTGAAAAGGACAAAGAAATAGACTCCAAACTACTTGAGCGTGCTTGCCTTGAGAAAGAGAAAGGAAAGATGGTCTACATCATGGATGATGAGGAAGTTGAGAACCTGGATATTGAACATTCACATGGGGTGCGAGGTCTTGAAGTATAAAAAGGATATGTGTGCCTACCATGAACCCATGAAGACAAAGAAGGTGAATATAGGTTTAGAGGCTGAGCCTAAGGAGGCCATAATTGGGGACTACTGGTCAGACTCGGAGGTAGAAAAGATCATCGAGTTACTCAGGGATTTTCAGGACTTATTCCCTCGAGGATATCATGAACTTAAAGGCATACATGAATCACTTGGGAAATGAAGATCAAACTTAAGGATGGTGCACGACCAGTTAGGAAGAGGCCTTATAGGATGAATCCTAATTTGCATGAAAAGGTGAAAGAAGAAATTGATAAAATGTTGAAATATGGAATTATCAAGCCCCTTGATGAGTCAGAATGGGTTAGCCCAATGGTGATTAGTATCAAGAAGGACGGATGGATTAGGATATGTGTGGACTATAGGGAGCTAAATTCTACATGTGTCACAGATCCTTTCCCTACGCCATTCACTAAGGAAATACTAGAAGGAGTTACAGGGCACAAAATATATTCTTTCACAGATGGATTTTCCGGGTATCATCAGGTTCAGATCACTTAAGAGGATCAAGAAAAGACAACATTTACTACTGAATGGGGCAGCTTTGCCTATACTTTGTGATGCCCTTTGGATTGAAAAACACGTCTGTTGTATTTTCACGCATAGTTGTTCAGGCATTCAAAGATTTTATTCACAACTTCTTACAGGTCTATCTAGATGATTGGACAATATATGGGCTTGTGAAAGATCATTGTGATAATCTGCACTTAATGTTTGAATGATGCAAACAATTGAGTATCTCTTTGAATATCAAGAAGTGTATATTTGCTACACCATTTGGGATACTGTTAGGACATATAATCTGCAAGGAAGGTTTTCTAGTTGATCCAGCCAAGGTTGCAGTCATTTTAGGCCTGGAAGTGCCTACCAGTCAAAGTGAGGTGCGTGGATTTTTAGGTCATATAGGATATTATAGAAAATTCATAAAAGGGTATGCCAAAATTACTACACCCTTGGAAGAATTACTTGAAGGGGAAAGGTACATTTTATTGGGGAGAACTACAGCAGCACGTGTTTGAGGTATTAAAAGAGAAATTGACTACCGCACCCATTTTGCACTTTCCCTCATGGGATAAACCATTTCATGTGCATGTGGATGCTTCTAGTATGGCCATTGGCATTTATGCTAGCTCAACTTGGTGAAGGTATTATAGATCATCCAATCTATTTTGCTAGTAGGAAGCTAACTCCTGCTGAAAGGAATTATACAACTACAAAGTGTGAAGCTTTTCAATGATCTACACATTGTACAAGTTTTGATAGTACTTGTTAGCAACACCATTTGTGTTTTATATAGATCATATGGCATTGAAGTACTTGGTAAACAAGCCCATCTTACGGGGCATATGCAGATGGGTGCTCCTATTTCAAGAGTTTGACTTCACAGTGGTGGTGAAGCCAGGGAAAAGTAATTTTGGACCAGACCATTTATCTAGAATCAATTCAAGAGAGGATGCATAGACAATTGAAGAAACAATGCCTGATGCACAGTTATACATGTTACAACACATGCCCATGGAATTAGAAGACATTGTTGTCTTCCTACGAATAGGTATGGCACCAGAAGGAATGAAAGCATTAGAAAAGAAGCAACTTGCTATATACGTGTGACACCATTTATGTTAATCAGTGGTGACCTGTACAAGTTAGGCAGAGATGAAGTGTTACACCGCTATGTGTTAGAGCATGAGTGCAAGGATATCATGGAAGAGGCTCATGGTGGTATTGCAGGAGGCCATTATGCAGGTGATGCGATTGCCCAAAGATCCTAATTGTTGGATTATGGTGGGAGACACTGTATAAAGACTATAAAGATTATTGTAAGGCATGTGATCATTGTCAGCACTTGGAAAACTAGGGAAAAGAGATGAGATGCCTTTGAGACCAATTACTAGTGCCAAACCATTTGAGAAATGGGCCATTGATTTTGTAGGACCTATTTCACCAGCCATGCGCAGGACTGGATCGCGTTATATCATTACTTGCATAGATTATCTTACACAATGGGCAGAAGCAACACCTACGAAAGACTGTATACAGCTACAACAACTAGATTTCTATGGGAGAATGTTCTTACATGATATGGATGTCCTTTAAGCTTGACAAGTGATAGAGGTACACACTTTTTGAATGAGACAATCAGGATCCTATTAGATGAGTTTATGGTTACACACCATAAAACTACACCTTATCATCCTCAGGCAAATGGAACTGCTGAGGCTTTCAACAAAATTTTGGGCCATAACTTTGACAAAAATATGTGATGTTGGAAGAAAGGATTGGGATGACAAAGTGTCAATGTGCTTTGGGCATATAGAACAACTTACAAGAGATTGAACAAAGCCACACCATTTTAGTTGGTGTTTGGTGTGAGAAGTTGTTCTCCTATAGAATTTATGTTACCTTCTTTGCGCATTGCATGCATGTTGGAGGTCTAGTTGATGAACATGCTTTAGAAGAACATATTGCAAAGATGATTCAATTGGATGAGCATTGAGCCATAGCACGATGGAGTCAGAAGTAGGAAAAGGCTAGGCAGAAAGGCATGGCATGATAAAAACATAAGGGATAAGAAGTTTGAGATTGGACAAATGGTACTTCTTTATGACTCAAAGTTCTTGCGCCATCCAGAAAGCTCAAAGTACATTGGTTGGGGCCGTATGTTATCACTTCTATACTTGACTCAGGTGCATGCCAATTAGAAGCACTTGATGGATCATGGCTACCTGGTTACTTTAACAAGAGTAGGCTGAAGCCCTACTATAAATAAGTCTTCTTGGTGTTTGTAATAAGGTAGTGTTTCCATTTAGTTTAGGTTTTCAATTCAGTATTTCCTTAATGTATTTCCTTCATTGTCACTATGCTTTGTCAATTTAGTTGTTGTTTGTGTAATAAGTGTGCTTGCACATGAAGCTAATTATTGTATGAAGAATGTTTATGCATAGAGGACTGCACATACTTTTAGTGTGGGGTGGTTGTTGTTATCCAAGAAAAAGACTGTGGGAAGTGAAAGATGAAAGGAATAAGCTGCTACAGGTGTGCCTTAAGTCAAAAGAATATTGCTTCTCAAAAAGTGACCAAGGATGGAGATGAATGAAGGAACATATATAATGCGAGGTAAGTGGAGGCCATGTTAGCTACCAGGAGAAGGTGTAGTGATGAGGTACTCGGGTGAGCACGTGTTGAAGAGAAGTCTATGACCAGAGGGTAGGAAGGTGCTAGAAGGTTATAGCTAGGCGCGAAGATGTACCGCATGGAATGAACAAATTTGGTCAATAAATGAAGGGATATTTGGTAGGTGAGGAGCAATAAATGCATCAAATTTGAAAAATTATATAAGGAAGGGATGCGGGTTCATTTTTACCATTGCAACTAAGAGTATTCATGAGAGAAGAGCCAAGTGCAAAGAGCCGAGTGATCGAGTTAAGGTGTGAAGGGTGTGAAACCAAGAGTGACAACCAGATATGTGTTATAAGAAGCTTGCGTCCCCGGTGGTGAAGGGTTTGAGTGAAGCAGGAAGATAGAAAATAATTAGGTCACAAGTTTCCACCTAGGGCATAATTGAATCGAGATAGGGTTTGATTTGTAGAGTTGCAGGGTTGAAGAAGAGACATTTGCAAGGTAGAAATGACACCAAAGAAGGCATCTACAATAACAAAAAAAGAAAAGAAGAAGGTGGTCATTGAGGAAGAAGAGATGGCACCCGAAAGTCATTTTTCGGAGATGCAATACCTAGAAGGAGTCATTGTTGGCCAAGAGTGGGAGTCACCCATTAGAAAAAGAAAAGTAAGTGAATATAATCACAGGACCTCGGAGAACAAAAAGGAGCTCGATTCCTTGCTCACTTCTAGAACAAACAAACACACGGTAGATGACATGCCAGTGTATGATGATGCGGGTGAGAAAATTTTGAAGAGAATTGGGGTATATCAGTTGTATGAGCTGCCATATTTCGGGAAGTATGAGCCTTTGTACCAGTGGCTCATGAGCAGGGTACACGAAGACTTCTTCTACTTTGTAGGATGTAGAGTTAGAATTTTATCTGCACTTGTTTCATCAGTGATAGGTCTGAAGGCCACAGAGAAGATATAAAAAGTGACCTTATAGATAAAGCCATGATTTTGAAGACCAAACAGGAGTTGGGATACCTGAAGGGTCCGCATGGAATGGACATAGACAAATTTAAGAACTATGTCTAGTTGTACAAGTTGTAGCACACTTGGTTACCAAGTTGAATGATCAAGAGCGGTGGTCGCAAGTAAACACTATGTGGTTGCATGTGGCACAAAAAATGTCGAAAGGGATGATCTACAACATTGCAGGCTATATTGCAGAGAAAATAGTCAAAGAAGCATGCACACAGGGAGGGAAGATCAACTTTGGGGCTGTTCTACTATCACTAGTGTTCATGGAGATTGGGGTACCAGATGGACCAAAGGAGAAAATATGGGAATACCCCATGGAGAACAAATCCCCAGCTGAAAGATTCAGCAAATACCTATGCAAGGGGGCCATGATAGATGAAGTGAAGCAAAGGGTGGAGAAGTGGTATGATAGGCTCCACATGCGGCATTTGGGGAAGAATGTCACATTCAAAGGACCTACCAGTGGTGGTAGGAAAACAAGTTCAGTTTTTTTATACTAGCATTTCTATATCACACATTTTCCAATGAAGGATGGAGTCTGGAGCCCTTGGTGCAAGTTACCCTACGCATTCACTGCAAGGTATTTTTAGGAATCTGTTCATAGATTTACCGACACACGTAGATTGATCTTCAATGCAAATAAGGTAGACTATGACTACCATACATTGCGGAAGAAGTATGTATATCTTGCAAGAAGTGCCTACATAGAGAGAATTATTTCAGAGGTGTTGAATATCAAGCCAATAAGCTTGGTTGTAGTAGATTTGGGGGCAACATTGGTGTATCTCCAGTTGAAGCCAAAGATGGAGAACAAAAATATGTGGAAGGTGAGTTCACACTTCCAACACCACCAAAAGGGAAGCATATAATGGAGAATATTCCAATGCCTAAGCCCACAGAGAAAATCGAAGTGCAGGATGAGGAGGAAGAGCACGAAGATAGTGGTGGCTTGGAGCATAGGGGTAGGAGACATCCTACAAGTCAGGGTGAAGTTGAGCGTGCTATTACACCACCTCAGCCATAAGAGGGGATGAAGAGGACTTGAATGCGGTCCAAGGGGAGCATAAGTTTAAAAGAGTATTCAGGAGAACAAGGACCCAAGGTGTTACCCCAACCACTTGTGCATAAATCACCCCGACTCTCCCCCCAAAAGGAAGTGACCATGCGAGAGAAGGAGGAAGTTGAAGTTGAACGAGGAGGTGGAAGAGTCTAAGGAGAGCGCGCCTACATCTCCTACACTTCTAGAGCACATAGAAGAAAAGGATGAGGCATCAAAGGAGAAGGAAGAAGAAGAGGAAAGACCAGAGGAAATAACTACAGAAGATACTCAAGACATGGAGATACAAGTCCCAAATTTGGAGGCTAGAGTTCCTAAGTAACAAAGGTCTAGGAGGACAAGTGGGGAGCACATTCCACCAGCCATGGGGTATGCGAGACACATGAAAATATTATCCACAGCCCGCATCCAGAGCACAATAGCACGAAGGATCTATTTGGCTGGGAGTTGATGGACGAGGATATGGTAACCATGTGCACTAGAAAGCAATTATCATGGTCGATGCACACCCACATGGATGAGCCTAAATTTGATGTGTGTGAAGAGTCATGCATTTCAAGGTGATTGAAGAAGGTGCCTTAGGATAGACACATGATAGTAAAGCCTACATCATGTCGATGAGAGATGGTCGGTCATAATGCACTAGTGAAAGTTTCTACGGAGGTGGCTAGAAGGAACATGGATAAATTTGCCACAATCAAAGTGTTGCGTGAAGAGTTGAAGATGAAGGACGTGAGATAGCACATAACTCAAGAAAGGGACTTCACACAAAAGAAGAATGAAGTGTTCATAAGCATCATAGAGGAGATTGGGGACACTGTAATCAGAGAAAGGCCACACTTGGAACACAAGGTACCACAGACATTTCCTTCAGCGATACACTATGTGGGAAAGTTGGTGGACTTGGTGCTCAAAGATGAAACTCTGCATATGCAAGCACCATTTGGAAATATCAAAACAAGATGCCAAATGGGAGAAGGCATCTATGATGAGAAAAATTGCATCTTATGAAGGGTTGTTGCAGGCATTACAAGAAGTCTTGAAGAAGGTGGATCAAGCTTTAAATATATGCACAGCTCCAGAGGTGCTCATCAACATTAAGACCTTGGAAGAGAATAATGAGGTCCAGAAGGCCATGAAAGATGAGACATTGGGCCACGCAGAAAGATTGTCCATGGTTAAAAAAGCGTGAGGCCTAGCAGCGCACAAGAGCCACATAAGACTAGGTTGGAAGAGCTTGGAAAGCTGATTGCATGTAGAAGATGGACCTTTTGGAAGGGAGGATGACATCTATGTCCAGTGTTGTGTTGGTTCTACAAAATGAGAAGGGGAAATTACGTGGGATGAGTTGGAATCCATTGCTGTGGACATCCCAGAGAAAGTAGAACAGAACTCACTAATGGTAGGTTTTGGAGGCCACATAAAAGAGGAGTACCCAGAGCTGATGCTACCAACTGATACAGAGGAGGTTGCTTAAATAACCTCAAATAAATTCTTTATTGGTCCACATTCTTCATTCTTATTCTTTCATTGATATTCTTTACTTCAAATTTTTGGAGATACCCATTATCGGGATGACAATGAGATTAGTGTGGGGTAATGTTGATCAAAGAATACTTGGCAAAGATCACACAAGGAGTCCACACGGGGATGGAAGGTCAAGATCAAAGGTGTGGAAGATAGAAAGGACCCATGCGTGGAAGGCAAGTTCAGATTTTGGGACTTAGCTGATTTTGAGCATGAAGATCTATTTTTAGAAGATGGCATGCGAACACACCAACGAAGTAGAGACATGTGCACCATGCATTATCTATATTTGGAAAAGTAGGTTCAAAGCATCTATGCATGGAGACAAGCTAAGAATAGAATTAACACTTAGTTAACTACAAGAGAACTATAGATAGCACACTTGCATGTGTGGCTATAATTGTAAATGGTGTGTGGCTATCAATAGCATGCGACCTATTTCTGGAATAGTTAAGTGGTGAAGGGCAAGTCCCCACCCTATATATATGATGTTAGGTGCATAGTAGAAAGAGAGGAGGACGTGTTTTCATAGAGAGTGGTGTATGTGTGTAACAGATCCATACGCGCCTTGATATAAATTGACAGTACTATAAGGAGCTTCTATATTATTAATAGATGGAAGATATTGGCTGAATCTAAGTATCATTCTATGTAATTGAGTAGTGCATGTTATTTATTCAATGACCACTTATTAAGCTTGTTCTTTCATAGATTTGTGGGTAGCATACACTTTGTAGAATGATGGATTAGTTATGAATCTATATGTTTCTATCTTCATCATGCTAACATCATGTTATAACAACCCTAAAGAGGGACCTGGTACCTTTGCACGCTTCGGTGAGCACTCAATCTAGTGAGTGATGTGCCAAAGCATGACTAGGGTGTTATCTTGTAAATTCTAGGTTGCATCAACTCACATATTATCCTTGTATGTATATATGTTGATGATTTTCTTATGTCTGTGTGACAATTCGATTTAATTCATATGATTAAAGAGAAATTGAAGCAAAGAATTTAAAATGAATGAGTTAGGTCTCTCACATCATGTTATTTATATGATTGTATTTCATTCTATTGTTATTTTTCAAAACATAATATGTAACCATTGTATTGAAAAAATTTCTTATGATTGATTGTAAACCATTTTATACTTCAATGGAAGTTGGAATAAATATTGATCCTATTTTATATACGTTGTTAGTTGATAGTTTGATTAATCTAACTATAACTAGATCAGATATTTCCTATACAAAGGAATTACTTCAAGGTTTATGAAGGAACATTTTTTAGAAATCATTAGAATCTTGCAAAAATAATTTTTAGATATTTAAAAGGAACAATCAATTATGGGTTGTATTAAAATAAGAATGAAAATTCTATCTTATATGAATTTTTTTATTCTAACCATACTAATGTTGTGTTATAAAATATACTGGATATGTGTTCAAGTTTTTGGTGTATTAACCAAGATTTGGAATAACGAATATAATCAACGGTCTCCATTTCTTCTATTAAGGAAGATAAATACAATGGAAGAAGTAAAGAAGCCATGTGGCTGCAACGACTATTGGTAGAGATACACATGGAAGCTAAATGAAGTATTTCTCTTCTATGTGGTGGTGAGAGTTGTATTACTATTGATTAAGAATCTAGTTTAACATCAAAGGACGAAGAACATTGAGATACATATACGATTCATCCATGAGAAGGTGTAAAGTGACGAGATAAATTTTGAGTTTATGTTGACTAAAGAGCAGAGTTCTTTGACATCTTCACAAAGTCCTTGAGTGCTGCAAAGTTTTGTCACTTTCTTGAAAAGATTGGATTGTCAGAGTTTCCATTGAGGGGGAGTGTGCATGATAATGTCACCTCCTAATCGAACTTGGTTTTGTCAAAATACCTTCAGAATTTGTAAAAGACCTTCAAGTAAGTGTAAAAAGACCTTTGTGAAAGTGTAAAATGACCTTCATGAATGTATATGTCCTCACCTTATTTTTAGAAAGAAGTGTAGAAAGATCTTAAAGGCGGTCTTCAGTAAAATATTTAGTGCTATTGAGTTTACTAGTAAACATCTAGTACAAGCATATTATTAAGGAGGTCCTTGGTTATAAAAGACTCCTATATGCTTGGGTTTAATAACCTTTTATGAGAACCTGTGAGAATATGTAAAACTCACAAATCATACTTAGCCACTGATCATGGGATGATCTTTGGGATTCCAAATCCTTTTGTACCAAAAGGAAAATCGAGTATGATGAAGGTGTTATAATTCCTTCAACCGATATGCTTTTCTAAAACCTTTATGGTTTAAGGGTTGTAAAGTCTGTAGAGTGTACCACGAGCAAGTAATCTATTGGCATATGTTATGTTATCCCACTTAACATTAAGGGGAGTGTTGGAACATAATGATTAAGTGGTCTGGCTAACTCTTAATGTATATGGGTCCATCACTAATATATAGGTTAATATTTAATAATATGAAATATTTCTATTTTTATTATTAAATATGCTAACCTAGGTATATACTTTAGGTTAAATATTTAATATCATGAAATGATTATATTTATAATATTAAATATTATAAACCTAGGTGTATGTGTTAACCATTTTAGGTTGAAAAGGTGGGTCGGGAGACATACCCGATCACCTTATATAAAAAGGACTTTAGGTCCTCATTTGATATATTCAGGAAATATATCAAAGGTGTGCAAATCAAGTGATTTAGTTTTACCCTTGGTAAATAGGGTTTTAAAGGAGGAGGTGATCTTACTGGATGTAAAATAAGTTCTCTGAAGTAAAAGGTTATTTTTAAAGTGGTTTTTACCCTATTGGGGTTTTCCACTATAAATACTATGTCACCTGTGTTATTTATTTCCTGTAAGTATTTCTTTATTTACTTATGTTATGATGTAATATTTATTGTAACATTATGTAATATGTAAGTTGATTAAATCCGTATTTATTAGAATCCTCAAATTCTACCAGAGACAACTCTCTAGAGGAGTCCGGCTCCTCTACCTAAACTAAGCACTTCACTATTCCTAAATGTAGAAAATACCGATTAATCCTACTTTACAAATTCCAAGGAGACGGAGAGAGAGAGAGAGAGAGAGAGAGAGAGAGAGAGAGAGAGATTGCATGAAAGAAAGGGGAAATCCTACACTAAGGGGTGATAACACCAAGAGAAGGGTGATTGATACACTCTCTAGGGGTGAAAATGAAGGAAAATGGAGATAGGAAGGGTGTGGGAACACCATAGTCCACAAACACACATTTACACTATCATTCCCATTAAAAAAATCATTCAAAGCATACAAGAAACTGTAAAAATGTAGAAAATACCTTTAAATGTAATGAAGATGTCAGTAGTTGCAATAACATACAAACAAGGGTTACAAAATAACCACAAATATGATTTTATTGCTTCAAGAGTTGATACAACTCATTAAAATGGAAGAAAGAGCCATATATTCCTTGTAAAATTATTAAAATGGAGTTTTTAGCTCATAGTAGACGTGTAATTACTTCAAAAGGGAGAGGATCAAATGGATAATAATTAACAACTTTGTAAAAATGTTCCTTTTACAATATAAAGGAAGAAGGAGATGAAAGAGAAACAAACAAAATCCCAAATCCATATTTCAACCACCTCTTAAAATAATCATTTCACCTACAAGAGGGATGGGGAAACCTACAAAACCCATGCCCCATTATACTTTGCCTTGTGGGAGAATAAATGTTCCTCCATACTTTCATTTACTTGATTTCTTTGACTGGTATGACCTCCATTGTCTTTTAACTCCGTCCTTTATTTTCACCAAACTAACCCATTAATTTACCATTTAAATCATTTTTTCATAGATCTTTGAATCCTCTTTCCATTAACTATAATTTTGTCTAAAACCGATGAGTATAATGAAATTTTTGATCAATTTTGTATGGGTTAGTTTTGGGGCATCACCCACCTACTCAAGCTCCTTAGGCAACTCACCTCCTAACCCGCCATTTAAGTCGACATGCAAGTAAGAGGTGGGTTATGATTTGTAATTACATAATGGCTCGGAAACATATTTTACCTTCATACACCTTTGACATGAAACTACATCCTGAATTGACTTGCATGCCTCATGTTTCGTCAAACCTACTTCTACTTCTTAGCTTAGTGAGCTCGTCATGCATATTTGTCGGAATCGGGCATGACTTGCATGTTACATGTTCCGAGATAAGTACTTGAGCACTATGTTTTTATGGTGTGTAACCCCAACCTACTAAACCAACATAGAGCTTTGTGACGTACTCACCATTGCGTTGACCCCGCATGACTCACGACATGTTTCGAGGTTCAAAACCCACCTTACACAACGCACGCAACTCGACGACATGCATTATGTTGGTTCATTCCCACACTTGAATCTAAAAACCTTTTCCACTTTACAATAAACTCACCTCACCAACAAATCGACATGTTAACTCCCTTCGACACCAACACTTGCAAGTTGAGCTCGCCCCGATCTGTTGGCCTCCATCTTCACCGCGGGCTAGCCAAGTTGACTCGATGAGCCAACTCACCCGTGTCAATTCCGATGCGACCACCAAACCACCTACCAAGTATCCATTAGCTCACCAATCTAATCCATTTTCATAGCTCTCCCAAGCTATTTTAGCTCTCGCTTAGCTCGCCCACCACCACCCAGTGGTTGGGCTCTTAACCATTTTTTGACCTTTTCCACATTTTCCCTGGATTTTTTGGAATTTCATCAAAACCAAAGGGCCAAGAGAGGGAAATGGATTACCATGATGCCAAATTTTTCATTTTTCCTTCTTTGGTTGAATACAGGTCTCGAAGTCATGTTCTCACTCCAGAACTACTCAAAGTTCCTTAAAAATTAGAAGAGGAAAAAATTCCCTGAATGATTCCACACTTCTCGAAAGCCCTAAAACTACTCCCAAAACATGGAATTGTGCCAAAGAAACCTCATATTCATTCATGAAGACCCTATTTTATGCTCGAGTCCAATTCTCCCCAATTGTTCATCTTTCCCGGGGAAATGGATGACAATTTGGTAACTCAACGAGTGTTACTTGCCCGTAGGTGAAGTGACCAGTGTCCTAAAGCCTCCATTGGGCATGGAGTCATTTAATGTCCTAAAATTGATCCAACACTTTGAAAACCTATTCCTCGAGCCATTCAAGTACTATTGTTTGAACCTGGAACTTCCTTTCACTTGAATTTTCCAACCTCAATAAGAAAATCTTGAAATTTGCATGAGTGGAAAATTGTTTTGATCTAAAAAAATTTCTCCTTCATTTATGCAAATTGATTTGTTAGGACCAAGATGAATGAAACATTTGAGATCTGTCCCAAATCTAATTTATTTTCTCTACATTTTAAACCTTTTGAGGGTTGAATCTGTTCCCTGTAACTCTCGAGCTTCTTGTCATGACATTTTTCCGACAGGCATACCGAATCAGCAAATAGATCACTAGGAGAAACAAAACCTGTGCCCAAGGCACCTAGGGAAACTAAAATCTATTCTAACAAAAAAAATGTACACAAACTCTTAAATGAATTAGAAAACCTAAACTAATATGTATAAAGGTAAGAATTTACTTAAGTAATTCTTGAGATAGATTCCATTGACTAGAATCTTAGTTCTTCTCTCATCAACTTGGAAATTTGGATAGCATTATTACTTTTGCATCCTGTGATCATATAGGGACCACTCCATATGACATCAAAATTTGAATGCTTTTCTAGTTTTTCCCTATCAACATCCCACTTCAAAACTAAATCTCCCTCTTGGAAAGTCCTAGCCTTGGCAAAGTGTTGTCAAAAATCCTTTTGTCCAAGGCTTGATATTTCTCCATGGTTTGTATTGCATGCTCTCTTATTTCTTCCAACTCCATGAGTTTTACATACCTAGATTCCATAGGCTTGATTTCGATAACTCCAAATGTTTGAGGAGTTCCAATACTGGTAACTCAAGGGATATGTGCAGCCTAGCTTCTTTTCTGTAGACTAACTTGAAGGGATAGTTTCTCGTTGAACTTTTTGGTGTGATCCTATCAACCCACAAGATGATTTGAGCTTGGTATACCATGTCCTCTGATTTTCATCTAGATTCCTTCTGATGATTCTCAGCAAATTATTATTTGTGGACTTAACTTTCCCATTACCCTAGGGGTAATAATTTGAGGATGTTCTCAAGTATATTCCATTCCGAACATCCCACTCAGGGATTTTAGTGCCAAGGAATGCTAGAGCATTGTATGATATGATAGTGGCTATGACACCGAATCAGTAGTAATTCTTTCATAAAATTCCAGTATACTAGACTCATTTGCTTCCTTGAGTGCCACTCCTTTAGTCCACTTGGTGAAATAATCTATTTCCATGAGAATAAACTTGTTCCCTTGGCTTGAGTTTCGATTGATGACCACAATGAAATCAAATCCCCACTGTATAAATGGTTGGTCAACTGAGATTGGGTGGAGTGGCGAGTTACATTAGTTTCTCTTTCCCTGTGAAGAATGTATACTTCCTACACTTTTTGATCCATGCGTAGCAGTCACGGAACATTATGGGCCAATAGTAACCAGCCTTCATGATCTTGAGGGTCGTTACTCATGGAGAAAAATGACCTCCAACTTCTCTATCATGGAACTCATCTAACACTTTCTCAATTTGATTTGTTAGAACACACCTAAGGAGAAATTCATTCACATCCTTCTTGAATAAGATACCATCAATGAGAACATACATAATGGATTGGAGTATAAAATACATCCTTTTTCCTTTACACATCTCTGGGGCATAGACTGTTTAAATAAATTGCATCATCAAGTTCCAAGTTCAATAAGGAGTGGTCATACCATCTGCGGTTTGTTCTTGAATATCCTACATCACCAAAACTCGTTTATCCTTCAACTTTAGACTCAACATGCTGATTAGAAGCCATCTGTTCACATTAACCTTTTCCATGGACCAATTTAGTCACCTTGATTTCTATTTCATACTCCATGACATGAGTAATCCAACCTTCCATTTTCTTGCTCAAATCCTTGTTTAGGAGAAAGTCTTTTAATCCCACTTGAGATACTAAAGAATCTGAATTTTGTTGTTTGAAACCAAGTACTTGAAGTTCTTCAAACTCCTTATAATAATGAGGACATGTTTCTCACCGAAAGAGTACCTAAATTCATATTCTTCTAGGCTCTAACTGAATAAATCAATGAACTTCTCGGATCCTTCCTTGTTGAGTTGTGCCAAGATGGTAGAGATTGTTTCTGAACCACCGAAAGCATAAAGGATGAAGTCCTTGGAGAAATTTAGGTTAATGAGAGTTGGAGCTTGGGATATTGCTTACTTGATATCTTAAAAACTCTTCTTGTCCTATGTTGTTCATTTAAATTCCATACCCTTCTTTAACATCATCATCAATGTCTTAACAAGAGTGGAAAAATCAGCCATTAACCTGCTAACAAAATTGATACTCCCCAAGAAGCTGTGGGAGAAATTTCTTGTGACTTGGTAATGGTGGAGCACGGATAGCTTCAACTCTTTCTGGATCAATTGTCAACCCCTTTTTAGACACAATGTGGCCCAAGAGCTTGCCTTCGTGAGCTAGGAATATACACTTCTTCATATTTAGAGACACTCTGAATCTCTTGCATCTTTGGAACACCTACCTGAGATGGTGGAGGTGACTTATTGCGTTCTTGGAAAACATTGTGATATCATCAAGATAAAAAGCACTATCTTGTTTATCATCCCCTTGAATGCCATGTCCATAGCCCTCTAGAATGTAGCTCTAGCGTTTGATAATCTGAATGGAATCTTCCTATAAGTGTATGTGCCCCATTTTGTGGTGAAGGTTGTTTTAAATTAGTCTTCCTCTTTCACCATAATTTGATTGTAGCTCTGAGTAGCCATCTAGGAGTGAGAATCTTTCTGATCAAACTACTATTTGCAATATTTTCTCCATGTAAGGAAGCAAATAGTGGTCCTTGAGAGAATCTTTGTTCAAGTCCTGGAAATCCACAAAAAATCTAATTTCTCCATTCTTCTTCCTAACTGGCACAAGATTAGTAACCCATGAAGAGTACTTGATTGGGAAGATGATGCTTTCCTGAATGAGCTTGTTTAGTTCTTTCCTTATGAGAGGCTCAATATGAGGGTTTATTGGTATTTCCTTCTATCCGATAGGCTTGGCTTCCAAATCTAGTTCAATGGTATGTTTTGTTAATCTCGATTAAATCCTTTCAAGTCTTCACAACTCTAAGAAAAGAATTCCAAAATTCTTGACAAAGTTGAATGAAATCCAATTTTTCTTATTGAGTGCTCACTTTGCCAATTTGGAGTACTTTACCCTCTCCAATTGAAATGGGCTCTGAATCTTCCCCCTTGACCTGAATGTTTTTCTTCTCTTTTCGAGAATGGTCATTAGGATTGAAGATGGATTCGAGATACACTAGACCTTTAGGCAATTTTTTTATTCATGGATGAACCACTTGATCACCATACTATTTTTCCAATTTATCCTAGTTTCTTGAGGAGAACTCAGATTATTCCTAAAGGAAATTGATGATTTTTGATCACTTTCAACACTTTCTAACTAGTATTGTTATCCAAAACAGTGGTCTCACAACCACTTTGATATGAGGCTGAGTTTGATCCTTATTGATACTTTCAACAACATCAAATGTGGATCCAATTATCGCCAACCCGTCAAACAACCTCATTTTTCTTCCTTGCAATGGAATCAATGTTAAAAGCTTGAAATTCCTCAATGAGATCCCACACTTGATTCTTGTAGCTCTTGAAAAGGTCATTTTTGATAGCATTCGTCCTTTAACTTGATTCACATTTAGTTCACTATCGCCAAAACTTACAAATTATTAATACCTCTTTTCCTTTCCTAGTCTAATAGGTGGATTAATGCTTCATATTCAGTTGTGTTATTGGAACAACTTATTTTAAATTAGAAAGCTAAGTAGTAATTATTAGCTTTTGGAGATATAATCATCTCTCCTCCTCCCGCACCTCGTCTCTCCTTGAATCATCGAAGAATAACTATCATAATTCATTTTCATCCTTTTCATCTAGTTTGGTGATGCTAGGGAGAGGTGGATTCTCTTCAGCAAGCAATAAATACCTAGCTTAGCTTCTTCCATCTCCCTATAAGGGTCATATCCATGCCTCTTATTTTCGCATTCATCTAATGTTAAATTTGCAATGTCTCCATCCTTAGTACCCATTTCTAGCGTACTTAGAAATTCTTCTTGGTCAAAATCTAGGAAATTAACATTGATTGGTCTTGGCACATGAGGTTTAATGTGATAGTTGGAAATTGGCTTTAACCTAATTGTAGCCTTAGCTCCATACCTAGTTATAAAAATCATGTGTGACAAATCAATTGATAGGTGCCCACCAATTTTAGTCGTGAATCTCCTTGAGAAACACAAGGTGAAGAGTGATGGTAGGTCAATCATTGATACATCTTACTATACTATGACATTGGGATAAACATGCAATTTGAGATCCAGACCTTTAATGATTCTGACTATTATTACTATTATCTCATCCAATTGCACCACTCCTTTAGAGATAGTTTCATATTTTAAACCAAGATGATCCATAATATGTTTAGGCATCACTGAGCTACTTGCACCTGAGTCAATCATGCAATTGTGTACCAAGTTATTTCTAATGATCAAAGATATATAAAATGGTGAAGGTCTCATGTTTCCCTTTTGATGACCACCTCTCTTGCTTGAGTTGCATTAGTTATCACCTTTTCTTGATCCCTAGGTGTATGACTTGGAATGGACAAGTTTTCATTACTTCTCGCAACAAATCCCTCTATCCTGGAATGGTTAGAGACTCCCACATTGAAATTCTCACATTTTTTTCTTCATGTTATCAATGATGTTGAACAAAGGTGAGCTATCCTTCCATTTTCCTTTACTCAACAAAACTTTTTCATGCACCGAATCGGTACATGGGTTGATACAACATGTCCTTTAGGCTGACTAGATGGATTCAAAGTTTTTTTGATTTTTAACTCCCTAGGGTGTGATAGGAGGCACATAAGTACTGGAATTTGATGATTGTCCTTCTTCTCGTATTTCTCTTTTTATACCTTGTGTTGGTTGCTACACCCTAAGAAGGATCTTGATTCATCCCGCATAAATCCTTAGCTTGTCAATTCACAAGTGAAGTCTCACTTAGAGGTGCTTCATGGGTACTTGTTTGTTGCTAAATTTATTCTTGGTTTTCTTCTTGAGGACACCAAAATTTTACACCATTAAGGATGGGTTTAGAGCATCGTTGAAACATGTTTCTTGATTATGGGTTTGGCCACAAGGGAAACACCATTCATATTCCTGTGCAAGGATATTCCGGGTTGGGACTAGGGCCCTGGATGTTGAAATTGCATTGAGATTGTATGGTTGAAATGGCTTAATAGTAGGATATTTTCCTTGATTTTTATTTTGATTTGTAGTTTGAGCCGGAGGTTGATTATGCTGATATGGGGGCATATTAGGTTGGAAAAAGGCTAATAAGGTCTAGAATTTTAGGCTCGTTGCCTCTTGAGGTTCACCAACTCGTTCCCTAAACTTTGCGATTACTTCATGACCTCCCGTAGTTCCTTGGAAGTAGTAAAATAAGTAGATGCCTCACCGTAACTTTGATTCCTAGGGGTTGGAATGGGATTTAATTTAGGTTCTTAACAAGGGTTAGGATTTCCCATTTCCGTAGAGAGGCACAGTGGCCTTGGTGCAAGTTTACCAGTTTATATCAAACAAGTCTCGGCCTAATGGCTATGACATAAGCCCCATAAATTTTGTCGCTCCCATAGATCAGTATCATCACGGATATGTCGAATTTAGAGATTTAAGGAAGTAGAGGAGTGCACCTTCCATCATTGGCCTCACGATGATTGGAATCCTATCCCATGTCCATTGGAATCAGAAGTTAAAATCAACCATCTATTCATTTAGAGCCCTCTTGATTGTAGTTAGTTTCTCCAAAAGAGACAAGTTTCCCGCTCTCTCTCTAAATTGGTTGTGAAGTCCTGAAAATAGTTTATTCCAATTGTTAATGGACCCATCTATTAGGATGATAAACCACTACAATGGTTTTCCTTTAAGAGAAGAGGTAAGGATTCCAACTACAACAACCATCTCATTAATCTCTAGAATGACACAAACATTTGCAATGTCCTTGATATGATCAATTGGATTTATCTGATTTTCTCTAGTGAAGTAGGAAATGTTCTTTAATGTTGCCACTAGAATAGAATTTTGGGCATTGAGGGCAAGTGGAATGCTACCCATGAAGTTGAAAAATGGATTTGGTGGTGTTTGAGCCATTCTTATAGGTCTAAGAACTGTTTGATTGAAGGAAAGGTCTACCAGGTGGAGGTGTTGACAAGGTTCTATTTGGTGAGGATGGAGATCTCTAAATCTTCTTCCTCTACCTAGATATAGTTACAAATAATCAAAATCCCTCTTCTCTTATTATTAACCTATTTGGATTCTTCTCGTGAATTTGAGAAGTTTGGGCTGCTAAAACCATTGGGCTCTGATCTTGGGAGTCACTAGATGTGTTGAGAATAAGCCTCCAAAGGCTAGGGTTTTACCAAGACACACATATGATCCTAATAAAATGGAAATATTAAATTTGAAGGGCCCAAAACCTGATTTCAGAAGTTGGACCTTGCTTGCAATTGCCAATCCCGAAATACATAGGGTGGAACTCGGTTCATGCAATGCGCAACCTTCAAAACCCAAAATGTGATTTTCGAACTTAAGACCACCTTTGCAATGTCCTTGATCTATTGTTTTCAAATCGGGGCTTGTTTTACACATGCTAAATCCCAAAATACCTTTTTCCAAGTAGGTAAAAGGAATGATAACTAGATCATACCAATCCAAGAACTCGATGCTAATCAAAAACTACAATCAATCGATGAAAGAAATTTGTTAGAATAACTTTACCAAAATCTTTTCAAACAAATGAGTAGCAATATCATATATTATTATGGAACTCAATGAAACATAATGACAATGGGCCTTTCTTATATAGGAAAGGAATAACAATCTAGGAACCATTCAAATTCGTAGATCAAACCATGAATCAAAGAAATAACTAGTCATCAAAGAACTAGTTAAGACCATAGATTTAGCAGAGAACTAGACATTAAGGATCTAGTCAATACCATAGATCAAGGAAAGAACTATATGACAACTAGATAATATCCCCCTAACATCTAAATAAATAAAAAGAAATATCCACACACATAATTGGGTGAGGATAAATACAAAAAGGTAAATAAATTACCTAGGTGAACATGAGCTAAGGTAAATACCTACTATAACACCCCCCTCAAGTGAAGATAGGGGCCAAAATAGAAGTGGCATGTCCACAATATGAGTCTTGACAACTAGGCTCGATGAGGTACTCATGTGAATATGTCCACGAGAAATCTTGAACCAAAAGAAGGAAGGAATCCTGCTATAAGGAAAAAGAAAGAAGAATAAGAAGAAGGAATATGTTCTCATGAACACCCCCAAGAACAACTTATGAAACCTCAAGAATTCCATGCAACTCAAGGTAGTGAGGTGATACAAAAGGATTTGTAAATATGTTTGTAACCTTCTGCTAAGTCAAAATGTACTCCAATTAAAGAACTCCATCCTGAATGTGTTGATGAATGAAGTGGATGTGTATCTCAATATGCTTGGTCCTTTGGTGCTCAATTGGAATGCGGAAATGTGAATTAAACTTTGGTTATCACACTAAAGTACATTTGATGAATCTTATGGGAATCCAAATTTGTCAATAATTGTCGAAGCCAAAGAATCTACCGACTCATTGAAACTACTACCCTATACTCTACATCTGAAGATGAAAGTGCAATAACATGTTGTTTTTTTCATGCCTAAGCAATGGAGAAGAACCAAGACAAAAAGATAGCGAATTAGAACATCACTCATCAATAGAACCCGCCCAATCTAAATTTGTATATCCAACCAACTAAGTGGGAAGTGTCATTCAAATAGTGCAAAATCCTTTTAGCATCCTGTCAATGACTAGTATGAGGAGAATGTGCAAACCAAGATACAAGCCCTACTGCAAATGAAATATCAGGGCGATTATGGTTCAAGTACATGATACTTCCAACCAACTACCTATAGAAAGTAGTATCACAAAGTGGAGTGGTACAAGTGGAAGTAAGAGTAACCCTAGAATGAAAATGAGATGGAATTGACTTACAATCAGCCATATCAAAGTGTTGAAGAAGATCATGGGTGTACTTTTGCTGACTCAAATGAATCCCTAAATCATCTTGAGAAATCTACAATCCAAGGAAATAATGTAATAACCCAAGATCTATCATGTCAAACTATGTAGAAAGATCCCTTTGAATAGTTTGAATGTGGGAAGAAGAGTTACTAATAAGTAACAAATCATCAACATAGAAGACAAGTATCACAATATCCTCACCAACATGCTGGAGATACACTGTATGATCGGAGTGGTAACGAACAAAACTAATAGATAGAAGAAAAGAATCCATCTTCTCATACCAATCCCGAGGGGCTTGTTTGAGACCGTAGAGAGACCTTCGGAGCCTACAAACAAGAGAAGAATCCTAAACAAATCCAAGTAGGTTGCTCCATGTATATTTCATCTTGTAAATCTCCATGTAAGAATTCACTCTTCACATACATCTAGTATATGGGCCACCCCTGTGATGCGTAAATAGAAAGTATAGGGCGTCTAAATCCATCTTGGAAACGGGTGCAAAATCTCAGAGTAATCAATACCTTCAACTTGTGAAAAACCCTTTGTAACAAGGTAGGCCTTATACTTGTCAATGGACCCATCAACTACATATTTGGTTTGGTATACCCCCTTACACCTAACCATCTTTCTTCCTTTAAGAATATATACCAAATCCAAAGTATGATTCTTCACCAAATAAAAATACTCATATGTCATTACATCATCCCACTCCTGTATCCCATGAGCCTTTGAAAAAGAATGTGGATCCTCATAAACTACTTGACAAAAAATTCCATAACCTTTAGAATTTTCGTGATGATGCCTAGTGGGTGGAAGATCCTATATGAAAGGTGTTGCCTCGAAACTGTAGTATGAGCTCACTTAGGCATAGTGACAACATCAGTGGGAATAGGATCCTCAACGACATCTATAACATCCTCAAAGAAAGGATTCTCAAGATGAGATGAAAAAGGAGCCATGGAAGAAGATGAAGAATCATGAGGAGTGAAGCACTCATCAAACTGAACATGTGTTTGAAAAATAATGTCATGAGTATTAGAATCTAAAATTTGACAAGCTCTCATGTCCTCATAATAACCTACAAAGATCAATGGTTTTCTCTTCTTATCCAAGGCTTTCCTTGTCTTCTTTGGCAAAAAGGCCCAATCATGGCTCCCAAAGACTCAAAAAAATGAGACATATGACTTAGTGTTGGAACAAGCTTCCTCTAGAGTCAAATGTTCAAGTGTTTTGTGTGGTGTGTGATTTTGAATGTAGTTAACACAATAAACTACTTATGCCCACTAGATAGGTGGTAAATCTCTAGAATACATCATACAGCTAGTCAATTCCTTCAAAGTTCTATCCTTCTTCTACTAAGCCATTATTTTATGGAGCATGAGGAATAGAATGCAAGTGAATAATGTCTTGAGTCTCCAAAAAGTCAGAAAACTCATTACTGAAGTACTCCCACCCATTATCAGTATGAAGGTTCTTTATGAAACTAGAATATTGTTTATCGACCAAATCCTTAAAGACTTTGAAGTGTGAAAAACATCACTTTTGTACTTGAGAAAATAAACCCAAGTACACCTCAATAAATTATCAATAAAGGTAAGTGCATACTTAGCTCCATTGAAAGAGGGTGTAGGAAAAACCATCAAGTCACTATGCACAAGCTCAAGTGGTGAAGAAAATTTGTTGGAAAAATTCTTAGGAAATGGATCTTGGTGTTGTTTCCCTAATGCATAGCCAGAGAAAACTCCCTCAACACAAGAAACTCTAGGAAGACCATCTACCATAAAATGAGTTCTCAAATCCTTCAAATATTTGTAATTCAGATGTCCAAATCTTTCATGCCAAAACTTACTCTCTAAATCTACATGAGAAACTAATCTTTTCCCTATAAAGGAAGTGTCATCAAAAACCTCAAAGTTATATAGTCTAGAACTATAATCAAGAATACCTTGAGAAACAAGTGAATGAGGCTCCAACAAATTTCATACTTCTGCCCCATGTGGTGTAAAAGTCACTATTTTTCCTTGACCAGAATGACAAATTTGATATACATAAAGAAAATTTGTGGTAATGTTAGGAATATACAATGCATCCGGATACGCCACTATCAAGGTGTATATCACCTTTACCCTCAACAAAAATATATGAATAATCTCCAACCTCAATTTTGGAAGAAAACTCAAACCTAGAGAAACAAAAGACTCTTAGGAAGAAGTCATCTAATGAGAAGCACGAGAATCTATAACCCAACTATCTATAAGTGGTGACTGAGATCTCCCAACAACATTAAGTGCTTTGTCATGCTGATTAGAAGGAGGTGGAGTGGAGATAGAAATTTTTGTTTCTTGACTGCATCCTCTAAGGCTTGCATTCACTTATAACACCTATGTTCTTCATGACCACTACCCCACAAAAAGGAGCATAAAAGGCTAGACTTATTCTTGGATTTAGAAGACTCCTTGGGTTTAGAGTTGTTTTCTTTGGGTTTAGGAGCATTTTGAGATGGAGAAGAGGTGGATTTGGTTTTACTTTTTATTTTTCCCTTGCCCTTAGAATTAGATGCAACTAATTCCTTTTGAGAGGTGGTAGACTTAAGGTGAGACAAATTGGATTCTTCCCTAGTAAGTCTTTCACAAAATGTTTCTAAGTCAGACATTTTGAATGTGTCACCTAAGGCATCTATGCTAGAGAAAAAGGTAGAAGAAAAAAATTTGGAATGGTCCTCTCAACTTGGATAGAATCAAGTAAACACACTCTTCATCTTTCTTATCTCTTCCACTCCCCTTCAACTATGTCAACAAATGCTTGAATTTGTTAAGATAGTCTATAATTGGTAGAAAATCTTCAAGATTAATAGAGGTGATCTCAATTTCAAGTTGTATGGCTCTCATATGATCCACCTTACTAAATAAATCCTCCAATTTCTCCCATATTTTGAAAGGAGAGTCACATTTTTCTAAATGAAACAAAATACTATCACTTACATAAGTTCTTATCAAACCCATACACTCATCAAATTTGCATTGGTACTGAAATTTCTCATATTCTCTAGTGAACATTGGTTGTTCTAAATAATTTAAAGCCCATAATCCTTTCCACTTAATTATTGTTTCCATTCTTGGTTTCCATGTGTGGTAATTATGTGTTTTTAATGGATCAATATACTATAATGCAGAAGTAGATGCCATTCTCAAAAAAAAAACCAAAAGAAATGCAAGAACCAAGTAATGTAATAAGACCCCAAACAATGCAACAAGAGCCCCCATATTTTGGCACTTTATAATGAGTGTGTGTTACAATATGGAACTTTATAATTATAGTTTGATTCTCAAAATAAATATTTCCAATGGAAAGAGCACAAAAAAAAAAAAAGCATTTTTGCAAAAACAACACTCAAATCCGAGTTTCCGATCAAAAGATACAAGCTTTCCAAGTTTATGTTGTACTATTTATTTTAGTTGTCACTAAAACAAAATAAAATGCTCTTGTCTTCGCCACATGAATAAAATGTAATGGCTATGGAGTTAAGCACCGACTAGTAGGAATCACAAGATTTAAGCCATCATACGACCATATCATATGACCAAGGGCTAAGTATTTTAATGACAAGGGTTGCAAAATAACAACAAATATGATTTTATTGCTTCAAGAGTTTATACAATTAATTACAATGGAGGTGTTTCACCAAATAGTTTGCGTAAAATAGATAAGGTAAGAGGTTAGGAGGAATACCTAAAATCAAGGTCGAAGGTAGAATGCGTGCATTATTGACTTTTGATCCGAGCTGATCATGGAGAGCTTCCCTTTGGATAGGAGGAATGACCTATAAGAAACACAACAAGACCACAAAATAACATTAATAATATAGGTTAGTGGACTACCTAATGAGTGCTAGATCCAGAAGCAAGGTGCTTCCTAGAAGGCTATCAATCCACTTTTAAATACAATTTAATGCAACAAATACCATGAAATAAGGAAATCCTACTGTAGTTATATGATTTAGGTATCTCGTGCTAATACAATAAGTAAATCTAATCTAACAAGAAAATTTATGATTAGATCTAGAGGTTTGGTAGGTTGTTCGGGTTTTACATGTCTGATAAAGGGTCTAGGATTGATCAGGTGAGGTCTGGGTTAGTTTTGGTTGAATTGAAGGCTTGCTAGTTAGAGGGTATAAAATGACACAAAGACCGATATCGGTTAGGTGACTGACACTAGTATAGGGGTGAAACCGACGGTGGTAGGGTAAACCGACGTCGGTAGGGGAAATGGGTAATAACTTAATAAAGATGGATTTTGGACCTCTCTTGTGATTACAAAAAGGTGAGGAAGGTGTGGTTAGGCTTGTAATATAACTGAGAAGACTTAGGAATACAAAGGGAGAGGTTAAGAAAGGTGGAAAGGCTTGAAATGGTTGGGTTGGTGGATTGGTGGGAAGATGGAGATATCTGGGTAACAACAAAAACTGAAATACTGAAAGAAAATAAAAGATCTATAGTAAAGTAAGCACAAATGATTAAAATCACATTACTTACTTGTTGTTATGAATATCTCATGACCGAAGGTGGCTGGTGATTGATTGGTGATGTGATGGTTGGTTCAGTGTCGTGGCAATGCAACCCATGTGTCCTCGTAGATACTTCTAATGATCTGGAAGAGAACATGTTGTTTGTGTTGCACTTTGGTGGTATGTAGACATCGTTTGGATGAAGGAATGGCTCTGAGATCCTCACTTGATTGCAATAGAACTCCCAAAACTAAATTACCAACCCATGCAAAGAGTTGTAAAATTGTATATAAAGGAACCAATGGCGGTTTAGGTGACCGACGTTGGTTGAGGATAAACCGGCATCAATTAGGGTGAAATACTCCTATTTACCAAAAATAGGGAGATCTTCCATGATTTGGCATGCTTTCCTTTTGGTTCCGCTTAGGAAGTAGAGTTCACGTGAGAGAAGGCAAGAATATTTTTGATGAAGTCTAGTTAGGTTTAGGAAGAATTCTTGGTTAGTTGGGTCAAGTAATGATTTAACACTAGGAGCGTTGCTCGGTGTTAAGAGTGATGACTTGGTCATTATGAGTTAAATGCCCCTGGAATGGGTCCAAGGTGAAGTGGAGGTGTGAGGATTAAATTAACTTAATTAAATTAATTAAATTAATTAATAACGTGAGGATGAATATTAATATGGGGTAAAGGGGTCATGATTAGTTAAATGTGTTACGTTAATTAATTAAAGGGGACCAAGGGAGTGTGACCCAAATTTGGTGTCTACATTTGCCCCTTTTTTTTGCATAGTTTGTATTGATAAGTGACGCTAAAAAAAAAAGAAGGCGGTGCCCTAGGTATGAGTGAAGATTAGGTTTCCCCAAGTATGGGTGAAGGTTAGGTTGCCCCAAGTATGGGTGGAGGTGATCCCCCTCAAACCAGAACTAATGAGGTGTTAAATAGAGTTGGTGAGTGGTTTGATAAATAGGTAAGTGATGAAAACAAGGGTAGGTGGGTTGTAGGTAAGGGTGATTTCGGTTTGGGTAATAGGTAGTGGAAGTCTAACATGCACACACGTATAGAATGTGAGAAGGTACCAAGTTGAAGAGCTTGCAAACTCTACTTTGTCAAAGGTTAATAGGTTTATCCAAACAAGGTGAAGTGGTTCTGTATCCAAGGTATAGGATATGGTCCTAAAACACAACCGTGAAAGGTACAAGAACAAGTAATAGGTTTGTTCCAGGAACTAAAGGTTAGGTCAAGATAAACAACATGACATTAGGCAAGGTAAGGTCATTAGGCTGAACAACATGAGTAACATCATCACAAGGTATAACTAGTAAGCAAATTTGAGTGTCACAATGGGTGAGGTTGGGTTGGGTGATTTAGGAAAGGTCTGTAGGTAAGGCCACATTAGGGAACCGATTGTGAAGTTGCGTAGTAGGTAATAAAGTCAGTAGGTGGAGTGGTAAGCATGGGTTCAAACTTGGGTTAGGCGTTAAGGGTTTTGGGAAATCAAATGTGGTGAAAAATGGTGTAATAGGATCGATCATACTAACCGATATCCATTTTGTAGAATTGATGCCACCAAGGGAGACCAATCGTGGTAAACTACGGCACATGACTGATGTCAATCATAGTAAATCGACATTGGTCAAGTCAGGGGTAGGGTAAAAAGTAAAAATCCATATATTACGGATTCATTTTAACCTTTCAACTTTGTGAAAATGACAGAGTGAAGCGTGTGTGTGCATTTTACGTGGAGAAAAGGACAAGGTAATCTGTTGTCGCCAAATCACTGCACCCTCCGAATGGCTAGGATGTGAATAGGACGTTCGGTGTGATTGGGACACATGGGATCACCTCTCAAGCTGTGGGACTTGGGCTCGAGGTGAACCTCCTGGAGAAGGCCGGCTTCCTCTTCCTAAACTAAGTGTTGTACTACTCCTAGTGTAACAAAAATGATTATCTAGTCCTATGCTAACATTTTCATGGGTTTTAGGGAAAGAGATTTACAGAAATGAAACTATACTAGGGATGGTGATGCACCAAATAAAGGGTGTTTCCAAACTCAGGAAGGGTTAATTTGAAGAGGGTGTGTGCACCACAGGTCAACTTCACCTACTGCAACTTAGAGAGGGTATAGGATACCACAAACTAAGAGACACGCGTTCCCTTTGTTAAAATTTATCAGACCGAGAAATATAATAGTTTCCCAATGAAGAAGGATGAACTCAAGAAGGGTGAACAGACACCACAACTCAACTGCATGCAATACTTCACCACTCGATAAGCACAGAACTCCAAGAACCTGCAATAGAACTTAAACTTGCACAGTGTACCTGCAAGTATGAGAAAGGCACAAAGAAGCATAGAAGGATGAAAGGACCGAGATTAGTCACAAAACACACACTTTTATTGCTTCAATAACATGCACAATGCATCATACATTCAGAAGAGGCAATAGTTTCCATTACAGTCTTGAAGAGGAGGCTTGAAAGTTCTCTCAACACACAAGAACAACTTGCAGAAGAGAGAGGATTCTTGAAAAGTATACACTCACCTAAGATATCTAACTATCCAACTTGTCTGAACTATTGGAACCCTTTGAAATGAGCTTCCAACTTACATTTATAGAAGAATATGTGAGAAAGAAGAGGAAATGGTCATAATTACATTCCTAAATTGAAGGCCCATGATGTATTTATTACGCTTAGTTGAACCACCGAGAAGGTTCCATCATGGGTCATTAATTGCTTGATGACCTAGTCTTCTCAATTAATTAAAAGAATATTTAAATAAAATATTTAAATAATAATAATAAATATTATTATTAAAATATTTAAATAAAAATATTAATTTAATTAACATAATGTTGGAACCCCCCCGTTGACCCGTTTGACTTGAAGAGGAGGGGGGTCCATGTGGATAGAATCTGCACATAGCCAAACTCGATGAGCTTCGAATCCTCTAACTCGGTGTTGTACTCGATTTTGAACCCCACACCAACTCTTTCTTTACCTTGGCAATTGAGCCCTTTTGCATTGAGTCCTTCGAATGGTGAGCTATCAAACTCGATTCTTATCGTTTTCCTTAGTTAACTCGAGGCCATTTATGCATTCCACGTTCAAAATTCATGAAACAACACCATGAGCTCCCTGTGAAGTCACCGAGCTCTTCATCCAGAAAACAATCTTACCTTTCCTGGGCTCAAACTCACTTGAATACCGAGCTTAACCCAACATTTCTGAAAAGAATGGTTTTACCACAATGCTCAGGATTCTTCCTCATCATATAACACTTGTAGTAAAAATGTTTTGGCTTTTCCATAATAAGCACAATTGTACCTTCCAAACGATGAGAAAATGCCATTACCAATAAAGACCTAATGCTGCCATGATGATGACCCAGGTTCATGCCCATAACATGTCGATAGACACCCTTAAGACTGATTTTTGGTCAAAGAGCCCTTCAAAAAATACATTGAACAACTGGGGCAACCAAGAGGACCTTGGAAAAATGTACAGGTAACAACCATATGAATTTTTCCTTAGTCGTGGATCAAAGCTAATAGAAATAAAGCTAGATAAAATTAGCTTGAAACTACAGTATAATCATCCATTTGTAAAAAACAAGTTTCTCTGAACCTGGTAAAGGAATACTTTTTATTGTCTGATTGGACGTACATAATGGAAGGGTATAAATATTTCCTATTACCCTCAGAGTTTCTCAAAGAGACCATTTACGAGTAACAAGGATGTAGCATGCAAAACGGCCAACCAGGTATTTTCAGAGCTGACCTTCACATTCAATTCATTTCTAGGAGAAAACATGTTGAGCAATATGAATCATTTCATTCTGCACCGTAATAAACCTTCATCTCCTGATTCGGGAAATTTTATGAAGCCTTGAATAGCGTGACTCCAATCCATCGTACACGGTAGTGAATATTTGTTTCCTGCAACTGCTATTCGATCTGAGTTTAGAATAAGGATAAGCCTACGAATTTGAGGATGCATTCGATACTGAATAGATAACAACACAGTTGGACAACCTGCTTGCTGAAGCATTCAAAAGAAAGGCTTCTACTGTACTGCAACATGCCTGCTGCCTGTGCATGGGAGTTTGTCTCGCGACCACATCAAGTTCAGAATTGTACAGAGGACGAGGAGAAGGTCGTGGCAGCTATTAAAGCCGATTCAAAGTCTGAACAGTTCAGTGGAATCCTAACAAGGGCGGATCTGTATGAAAGGAGACACTTTCTTCGTATGATCTATGGAACCCAATCCACAGTCCATGCAACACGCATCCTTTCCATCTGGATGAGTTTTCAGCATTGCTTTCCCATCAAACTCTTCGCATATGAGCCACGACTGAGCCATTAACGCATCGCCTTCGTTGGGTGAGATACGAAGCCACTTTCTTTCCTCACAGTGGTGAACCGAGTGATTCTTCAGGCTAAATTCCGAAATGTTCTCCTTTTCCCATGCATTCAAACTGCAAGCGCTGACCCCCACTCACCATGTTACTCGGTATCATTTGAAAAATATCTGCATAATGAGACGAGCGGCCTGTAGCCTCCGCTGAAATTGGTATCACGTCACGTTGTTTTCTCCATGACCCACTCCAATTCACAACTGTCTTATTAATCCTCCCGTGACTCGCACAAAGACTCGAATCCTGTTTACACGGCCCGTGTGGAAGTATCATGTTGGATAGCCATCATAATATTTCCACGCTTGGCAGTTTGATCAGATTTCTCCCATTCACGGAAGTTTGATCATGGTTTACCAAACCAATATTTCCACTTGGCGGTGCTTGCCCTGAGTTTCCCTATTCATACCTCAACGCGGATTGACACTGACTGCCGCCATCGTCAAATCTCCGACCTCGACATACTAGCTCCAAATCCCGTGTAACGTCATGACACATTAATCCACGGGCCCTAGCCTCAGCTTTGTCAGTCAAACTTGGCAAGTTCGTTCCTTATCTCCACAATTCCCACCAGTGCACGGAATCCCCATGATTTTTTCTCCTGCCGAGTCTTCCTTCATCAGATTTGAGGATAACATCAAACTCTCGGTGTAAACATTTCAGTTGTAGCTTGTAAGGTGTGATAATCCCAACAGAAGCCTTTATGCCTGCCAACTTAGTGACTCGTTGAAGATGCTCATATAATTGCAAAGCAAATTGTGCCTCATGAATATTCTGATATGAAACAGTTCCACCTCTATGAGATTCGCTTCCATGAGTTACATCGTAAAACAAGTAAGGTCTCGATAGAGAATCTTTGTAATAAATTTCATCAGGTCTCCCGGTAACACTCTCACTGTCACTTAATCGATTTTCATAAAAATATCTTGAAGGAAAATCCTGAATTTGAAGATGCATTCGATGTCTTTGAATGCAGATAAAAACATAGTTGGATAACCTTGTTTGTTGGAAGTGCTCAAAAGAACTCTTACTATACTTTGCAACATGCCTCGCTTCTGTGCACCGAATACTCGCCGAGGAAGGTCTCGAACACCATTATAATTCACACTCTTTTAAGATGTCGGTTTGACTCAATTTTACATTGGTATTCTATGGTGCTTATACTATCTTCCTGGGTCGATAGAAGTCCTTCCATTATGTAATTACAAACCCGAGATTCAATGATGTTGAACCTCCCATATCTGCATAATTTCATATCATCTCGGTCAAACAAGATAATTCTCCCAAGTGGTTGGTCGAGCACTATCTTAATGGATTAAACCTGGCATCATGTTAACTTTGACTCTCCCTGACTTGGCCTTCAGATCTTTTTGCATCGATCTCCACCGAGATCCTTGTAGAGTTCCTTTCATTCGTCAATTTTCAATGAGCTATATTTTGCATTAACAAGACCATCGTCTAGCTCTTACAACTGAGAGTCTCTACTGAGATGATTTCTGAGATGATTATCAATTTGACACCGGGTTCTTTATCAACTCGACCCTGAACTCTTCACTGAGTTGAGATCAACTGGATGCCTTTCGATGCTAGGTGATCTCTTCATATGTAATTTAGGAATTATTTTTAATTATTGCATCTCGTTAATAACCGAAGGTGGGTTCTGGGACTATTATTTCATTTTGAACGTGATAGGACCCCGTTGTCCAATCTTTCCATGTGTGCAAAATTAGATAACAGTACTATACTTGGCTGACTTGGAAAGAAATTATTGGCTAATTGGATTCAATTTGCAGGGTCCGCGAGATCGATACGAGTGAGGTGATTGGCCGATAACAGAATCGTGGTAGCGAGGCGAGGAAGCATTGAGGGGCCCGAGGGGGGTTATTGATCATGACATTTGATAGTGTATGATGATTTTGATTTTGGTATATATATTGACCTGCATGCCAAAGATTTTGTGAGATTGTATATGAGAGTTTTTGAGACACTTTGATTATTTGTCCCTATATACATATGTATTGATACATAAACATTCCTATTTATATAGTTGATGATGATTATTGGACTGATGATGTAATTTTTTTAATTCTAATTGTTATTGTTTATTATGGAAACTAGGTGAGTTAGGCATGATTGAGTTGAGGTCATGTAGGCATGATGGAGTTAGGTATAGGCATGATTGAGTCAGGTGTAGGCATGATGGAGTCAGGTATAGGCATGATTGAGTCATGTATATGCATGGTTGAATTAGGTGTAGGCATGGTTGAGTCAAGTATAGGAATGATTGAGTCGGGTGTAGGCCTGGTTGAGTCAAAAATTTCCAAGTTACTTGATTTTATGGAAATAATGTGTTGTATGTATGTTGTGTTTAAATTTCCAAGTAATTGATATCATGGAAATGTTAAATGATTCAGGTAGAATATGGTTGAGGTTATAAAATGGTAGGTATGATGAAACAATGTATGTTTTTATGATATATTAATTTCCAAGTTATTGTGTAAATGGAAACTAACTAAGTTTGGATGTGAATGTAAAGGGGGAAAATTGGTTAGGGGTAAAAGTGGTCGAGCTAACTTCCAAGGGCCCCATGCCCTCAGAGTGCTACGTACATAGCCTCAATAAAAAGGGGCCTTGGGCCAATGTAGTTCTCCCATAAGCAAGGGAAGAATGCAATGAGGTATATGAATGAGTTGGTAGGGTTTAGGCATGATTTATTCTAGATTGAATAGGTATGGTTCAGTGTAGGTCAGTTAGGAATGGCTGAGTTTAGGTCGATTAGGCATGGTTAAGTCTACATTGAAGGGGATGAAATCCTAGAATGTAGGTGTCGAAGGTCTAGTCTTGCATATCATAATCAATAAGTAAGAAAAGAGATGAATGGTAAAAGAGGTGGAATGCTCCAGAAGTGGAAAAAGGACCATAATGAGCATACCGAGGACGGGTTGATGAACTTAAACCCCTAAAGGCAAGTGCATGATTGACTATTCTAAGGGTGAAGGAAGTTACATGATCATGAAATGTCACATTTGTGGCACATCCCTTGAGTAGGTAGAAAATAAGAAAGAAAGGAAGATGAGGTGAAATGGGTTGTTTAGTGTAACCTTGTTGTGAGACAACATGCCTCTTCTACAAGATACCCAAAACTGAAATAGGAAAGTCCATGACAAAAAAGTTGTACTTTTCTTGATTTTTGTATTTTATTTTTGTTTTTTATAGACTGATTGATGTGGGAAGTATATGTGGGATAAATAGAATGAATCCTTGAGGTCTTCATGAAGTTGATCGATGCGGGAAGCTTCAGAATATTTTATTTTTATTTTGCAAAAATAGTCTTGTTTTTGTTTAGTTTTCCTTTGAGGGAGCATTCTATTTATAGCAACAAGATAGAAAGATAGATGTCCTTTTTGAGGGATTCATCTATTTTCTAGAATTTTTACTCAAGGAGTTGAATTTTAAAATCCCATATATTAATTTTGAACGTCTTTAGACTTTTAGGTCATGGACAAGACTATAGAGGAGTATAGGCTTCCTTTATGAAGGAAAAACCATAGCATGCAAAGGTTAACTATGCAAGAGGTTTTTGAGTGACGAATGACCATGGGATTCCATCCTAACAAGAATGAAAAGTATCCATGAGAACCATGCCATGAGTAGAGTTGTGGTACTCATATTTAAGATAAGGTTGAAAGGTGATGGATAATCATAATTCATGTTTAGTCGTTAGTCCTCAAAAGAGGTGAATGAAAGGGATGTGTACTCGTGCAATGCTTTTATAATAGAAAAAAGGTGATGTAGTACTTGATTCAATAATAGAATGATTGAATATGTAAGGCATAGAGGGGCTTAGGTTTTGATTTACCTTTAAGTGAAGATAAACAATAAGCACCTGACCCATAGGCATGAGTAATGATATAGGGTCCATGCCAATTAGGAAAAAATATTCCCTGTTTACTTTTCTCCACTTTTGTTACATGTTGATTTTCCTTCAGGACAAGGTCACTGACCTTGAAGTTTTTTTCTGGACATGTTTTTCGTAGGCACATTTGATACGCTTTTGGTAGATTTTAAGGTGATCAAGTTAAGTTAGATGACACTCATCTAATAACTCAAGTTGCATCAAACGGTGTTGGTAAAAATTATCATCGTTGCACATATCTTTGAGTGATATACGAAGAGATGGAATTTGGTTTTCGAGAGGCAAAACAACCTTTGTACCATAGACCAAAGAGAAAGGTGTGGCAGCGGTTGAGGTTTGAATACTAGTATGGTAAGCCCATAAGATGAAAGGAATGCATGTGCAAATCCTTACCAAAGATCATCAACAAATTTAATAATAATTTTGTTTAGGGTTTTGTTAGTTGATTCAGCTTGGCCATTTGTTTGAGGATAATAAGGTGAAGAAAAAATGAGTTGAATGTCAAAGGCGTCATAGAGTTTCCATAGGGTTTTTTTTTTGAATTGTTTTCCATTATCAGTGATGAGGTGGTGAGGAACACTAAAGTGAAAAATGATGTGATGGTTGATGAATTCACATATTTTCTCATCTTTTTAGAAATGAGAGGTATGAATTCCACCCATTTAGTGTAATATTCAATAGTAGCGGTAATAATCCATTGATGACATTGGGAAGAATGAGGGTTAATCTCTCCGAAAGATCCAAACCCCATTGAGAGAAATGCCAAAGGTCTCGTGTGACTTGTAAGGCATGACTAGGGGTGTGATGAAGATTAATGTTGTTGCTGACATTTCATACAACATTTTACATAGTCACAATAGTCTTGGTTTAGGGTTGGCTAGTAATAGCCAAGGCGAAGGATGCACTTAGTGACAACGAAGCCACTAAAATGACCTCCGCAAATCCCATCATGAACTTCCTTGATGGTGTATGGGATTTCAGAACTTGTAAGGCATCGTAAGAGGATACCATCAAAGCCATGTTTATAGAGAATACCACCCATGATGACATAGTGAGAGACACTTTTGAGGAAGGCTCATTTCCATTGCAGTAAGATCTGGATGCAAATTGAAAGGGAAAGGTAGTTAAAAAACTTCTTATACCAAAGGTCACGTGGGTTAGTTTCAATGTTTCCTATAAATTTAACATCTCGGAATAGATAAGAAGGTGATTATAACCTTTTTATTGTGACAAATATTTTCAAGTCTAGAGGGTGAAGTGGGTATTTGAGAAGCAAAACAAGCCATGGTATCCATGAATTTTTAGTGGAACGCGGGGTGGTTTGAAGTTCATAATGGTTAAAGGTAGTCAAGAGCATGTCAATGTGATGCTTGTAATTTTGAAGTATCTCATTATGAAACTAGTATATACCATTGACTTGGTTCACAACTAGTTGAGAATCACCAAAATATTAATGGATTTAACATCTAAGGCTATGGCGGTTTGAAGACCTAATACGAGTGCTTCATATTCGGTGATGTTATTGGTGCAATAAAAATCTAGTTTAAAGGATAATGGCATAGGTTCACCATCAAGAGGAATGAGGATAACTCTTGTGCCACCCCCATGTTAGCATTTGGAACCATCAAAGAATAAGGTCATCTGATAAATGGTATCATCTAGGGAGAGGGTAGTAATGGATTCATCTGGAAATTTGTTAAGAAGATTGGTTTTTAGATAGAGAGGTGCATTTGTAAGTTAGTCGAAAATGGTTTTCCTTTGATGGATTTTTGATGGATGAATTCAAGATCGAGGTCTTCCAGAAGCATGAGCCAACATGCGACACGTTGGTGTTGGTAGGGTTTAGCATACATGTAATGTAAGGGGTCAGTGTTGGTGACAATGAAGGTTTTATGGTTGAGTAGGTAATGGCAAAAGTTTAGTGGCAAAAAATACTAAGGCTAGGAAAATTTTTTCAACATGAGTATATCTAGTCTCATAGTCTAGAAGAGTATGACTTATATAATAAACCACATGCTTTCCCTATGTTTCTCATTGTGATGAGTGAGCATGGCCCCCAATGAATGGTCTATGGTAGAAATGTAGAGGTAAAAGGGAATGTCATCTTTTGGTGGGATGAGCATAGGTGGTTGGAGGAGGTATCCCTTTAATGCTTCAAAAGATTTGTGGCATTCATCATCCCATTTGAAGGAGACATCATTTTTGAGAAGATGATGAAATGGATGGCAACGATCGAAAAAGATGAGAAATAAAGTGATGAAATAGATTGCAACTTTCCTTGCAAACTACAAAGTTGATGAAGGTTAGTAGGTGGAGGCATCTCAAGAATAGCCTTGATTTTAGTGGGATCAAATTTAATGCCACGTAAATAAATGATAAAACCAAGGATATTTCTTGAGAGAACAATGAAGACACACTTCTTAGGTTGAAGGAAACATAGTATTTGATGAGACAAGAAAAGAAAACCTTAAGGACTGCAAGGTGTTTAGCCCGATGTTTGGATTTGGTAAGAAGATCATCGATGTAATCTTCCAATATGCTATGCATGATGTCATGAAAGATATAATTCATATCCCACTATATGTAGCACCAACATTTTTAAGGCCAAAAGGCATGACACGATAACAAAAGATTCCCCAAGGAGTGATGAAGGTGGTTTTGTGTTGATCTTTTGGTGAGTAATATTTGGTTATAACCCAAGAAACTATCCATGAGTGATAGCATCTCATGGCCGGGTGAGATCAACTAATTAGTCAATACTAGGTAGAGGAAAGTCATCTTTGGGGAAAGCTAGGTTAAGGTCACGAAAATCCATGCAAATGTGAGTCCCCCTATTTATTTTGTGACAAGAACAATGTTAGAGATCCATTGGGGATAATCAATGGGTAGAATGAAGGAAATAGAAAGGAGGTGCTGGAGTTCTTCTTTGACAAGAAGGGAAATGCGAGGATGCATTTTTGCAGCTTTTGTTTCACAGGTTTGGCATCAGGAATGGTTACAATATTGTGGACCAAAATTTTTGGGTCAATACCAGACATATCAACGTAGGACCAAGCAAAATCATTGCTATGATCCTAGAGGAAAGAAGTGAAAGCTTCATGTTCAACAACATCTAAAGATTGGCCTATTTTTAGAATGTGTGGGTCATCTTGAGTGTGAATGTTGATTTCAATGGTCGATTCATTCAACATGGTTTGCATCTTAGAAGGTAACAACTAGTGAATATAAGAATCTTCACACTAAGGTAGGTAAGAATAGAATCATCATCCTAACATTGAATGATGTTAATAGAAGGTGTATCATCATCGATCATGTTAGGATATAAGAAGGGAAGAGAAGAGGGAGCCTCACCATCACGCTGATAAGTCAGAGGTTCCCAGGAAATAGTGTTCACAAAAAAAAAGTTAGGAGGAATGGATTATGGATCCATAGACTCCGTAGGTGAAGGTGGTGAGGTAGGTGAATGGGGTGGAGAAGGTTTATCATCCTCAATGAGTTCAACTTGGGCCTTCTTGGAAGGTGGTTTGGAAAATCCAATACCATTGTGGTCTTTATGCTTACGAGTGGTGCAAGGAATGATAATATGATGGCCTTGTTCATAGAAACCAAAGCCAAAGCCCTTCCAAGTGCAATGATGGAGGAAGGTGTGGAAAAGTGGTGGTTGGTGAGAGATTGAAGGTCAAGGAAAAAATGGTTGAGTTTGGGAAGGTGGCTCGGGTGAGTAGGTAGAATTATCAAGTCCCCATACGTTAAGTTGGTGTGAAGGTGGGGAGGACCATAGGGGAAAACTTCACCTACGCGGTGATCATAGGGGATGTTGGTGAAGGTTACCATACTCTTGAGGAGTAAGGAATGTGTCAATGTTATAAAGGTGGTATTCCCCTAGAGTGAGGTGTTGAAAAACACCTTCTAAGGGATCAATAGTTGTATGTGGGTAGTGGGAATGGATGAATCATTGGATGGAGGGGAAGAAGAAGCATTGGATGTTTGAGAAGTAGATGGGTTGGTTGATGGGTCAGCTATAGAAGTTGTGGTAGTAGTGGGAATAGAGGAGTTGAGTTGTTAGGAAGATGTAGAAAGAGGTGGTAGTGGTGGATGAGGCAATGGTTGAGAAGAAGTGGTAGCGGTGGTAGATGCCTTAACTAGTATAAGGACATCATTAGGTCGATACAACATGTTACAGGTCTTGAATGGTGAAGGTTCAGCTAGAATGGTATAGTTATGCTCTTCATGTTTAAAATTTAAACCACAGAGTAAGGTTGAAGGAACACAACCCATGATACAAATCTATGGTTAGCCAAGAAGTAGAGGTTGTATTGCAATTCCCCTCTAAGACAAAATAATTCAAGAATGGCATGGGGGCCCACATGAATGTGGAGAATGATGGTGTTGAGGGTGGAAGTCATGGCATCATTAAATGAACGCAACATAACTAGGTTATTATACATGCAATTGGCAGGGATTCTCATTTGGTTGTATGCATGGGAGGAAATGATGTTGATACTTGCACCTCCATCGATCATAACACGTTGAATGTATATTATCAATGTAGACAAAAATGAATAGGGTGGGGTCAGGATCATCTGATTGAGAGGGACAATCTCTTCATTAGAGAAACTGAGAGTGGCTACTTGATGAGTGGTAGCGGGAGCAGAGGAAGGGGGAAAAGTGGTGAGAGAGGCAATGTGGTGAGGGGTGATAATGGATGTAACATGCATAGGGTCATTAGGTAGAACCTCAATAGATTGTAAGACTTCAATGAGGGCCTCGATGATGAGACTCAGAGGTTTGGACGAGGTCATACAAAGACATTTTGAGAGGATACTAGTGTAATTTTTAAGCATTGTACGATGGGAAACCCCATCGAAATAGGGTATGTGGGTCCACGGATGGTGATTTTGGGTGCAGGTGTAGATGGAATGTTGGGTAAAGGAGTAGTGGATGAGTTGGTTGTTTTCTCCTTTCCTTTTCCTTCTAGGCTCGAGTGGCAACTTGAACCATATTGATCTGTGGTGAAGGAGAAGGTGAGTCATGAAAGGTGTAGTGACATGACATGTAAAAATATGGTGAGGGAATATAATGGTTTTGTGAAAGCAATGTGCGACACATTAGAATTTTGGTGGAGGTTTGGCTAGCTCTCTGATGCATGGACCATATTGATCTCAAATGTTGGAGGAGGATAAAAGGGTTATGGAGGTGGAGATGGAGGTCATGAATAGGTATGGGACAAGGTTGTGTGGTATAGGTGTAAGGTGGAATAGGGTCCTCATCTAAAAGATCATCATCATCAAAGTTTTCTTCAAGAGGACATAGTTGGAGAAGAATAGTTTTAAGAGCCTTACAATTTTCCACATCATTCCCTAGCACACGATGATGGTAAGTGCAAATTTTGGTATCATCAAACCCTTTTGGTTTAGGTTTGAGTGGGTTATAAGGTCTAAGTGGTGGAAATGTGATGATAGAGGTTTCCAAAAGGTTAGCTAAGATGTTTGGCATAAGACCCTGCCAATGGATCACAATGTGAAGTAAGTGTGGGTCTGATGGAAGTGTGGGTGACTTTGGTGGGAGAGGAATCACTGGAGGTGGAATCGAGGTTGAGTAAGTTTGACTATTTGTTTGGTAGATAGTACGGTTTTGGGTTTGGGTTATACCTTCTTAGGTAAAGGTATAGTCATGTGAACTAGTTGTTGGAGGTGGTGTAGGTTTAACTACCTCTTTGGAAGGTAGTGGGGTTTTGGGCTTGGGTTTGCACCTTCTTGGGTAAAGGTGAAGAAGGAGTGCTGATGTAAAGGAAGGAAGGAGGATGGCGGAAGGGGATGGGTTAAAGAAGGTGATAATGGAGGTGCGGTGAAGGTGGTGGTAAGAGGAAATGTGGAAGGGACTATTTGAGGAGAAGGGAATGAAATGGATAATGATGAGGATACAAGAAGTGGTGTAGGTATAGGAGGTAGAAAGGATGTAGGTAATGGTGAAGGTGTAGGTTGTGTAGGTAATTTGGGTGGAATAGAGGATCATGATGAGGAGGTGGGTTGTTGTGTTTTTTTTTACCTTGGGTAGGAGGCTGCTTGACCAAGGTTGATGGGTGGGGACCTAGGATAGATGGAAGTGGTGAAGGTGACAGAGGGGTAGTGGGAAAAGGTGTTATATTCAACCTAAGAGGTTGGGTCTTCCTCTTAGGTGGGGGAATAGTCTTTGCGATGGCTTGTGAGGACATGGCTAAATCCAATTTGATAGGAGGATGGACTAGGCTTGATGTTGGCATGACTCCTAATGTGGTAATGGGTCTGCACAAGATGGATATATATAGTGAAGGTAGGGTTTTAGGCATAGGAAAAAGTTCATTTGATGGTAAAGGTTTAGGTGTATGGGTGAGGTTGATGAAGAATGGGTAGCTACAAATAGGCATGGGCATGGTGGGTTTGGTTGTCTGAAACACCTTTGGATAGATTGTGGAAGTGTCAATGGACAACATTTGCATTTGAGTTGAGAAAGACAAGTCAAGGCATCCCCAAAGCATGGAATTTTCAACATAATCCAAGCAGTCATCCAAACATGAGAATGGCACCAATGTAGGGGAGGATGATGTTGATTTGGTATTAATCCTTGTAAATAATGTCTATGAGATAGGAAATGGATGGCTTTAGACTACTGTGGGGTAGAAGAGACGAGAGCATATCAATAGGATCCTTGAAAGCCATTGGAGAATTGTCACCAATAGGAAGGGGCACTACTAATGGATCCTCTGTGGGTATGGGAGAAGGTAAGGTGGATGAGGTAGGTTCTTCTTTTGGTGAAGAATAAGGTAAGCATGAATTTCCTGTGGGTATGAGAGTAATATCTGGGGTTGTTCATCAAGTTGAGAGGTGAGTGGGTAAATTGCATCAGAAGATATGGTGGACTCCTCCATGGGTGAAGGAGGAGATAAGGGAGACTCCTCCATGGGTAGAGGAGTAGATGAAATAGGTCCCTCCGTGGATGAAGGATCTTGTGCAAGAATATCCTCAATAGATGGAATGGGAGGAAATGAGCAGAAGGAGTTTGTATGATGTCGAAAATGACATGAACCTCAACAATCATTACTATCACTAGTCGAAGTTTCACCAGGTTTGGTTAGATGACAGGGTGTGATTTGGGAATGAATTCTTGAAGATGTGAAGGTTCTTGATTAGCTGGTGTGTTAGGGTTATCCAAGATGAGATCTCCATTATCTAACATTTCTTGGATGATGTTTTTGAAATTTATACAATTACCATCACTATGACCTCTAAATGTGATGATAGTTATAGTAATCATTTTCTTTGTACCATGCAGGCACAAGATGAGAAGGGTCAAAACTAGTATGTGGTTTGATGGGTGGAAGAGTGATTGCTCTTTTTAGAATTTTTCTAAAACTGAAGAGTAGGGTTCTCCTATGGGAGTATATTTTCATTTCTCCCACTTGAACTGAAAATCCTGAACAAGAGAAAGGTTGGAAGAAGGTTTTGATTGGTTGGATGGATGAGATGGGTCAACTTTTAAAACTACTATGTTGTCCTTTTTCTTTAGAATAATTATTTTGTGGTTTGGAAGAAGAAGAGGTATCATTTGATTTAAACACAACATTCTTATTATGTAATTGTATCTTCTTCTCTTCAATGGCATGAATTTCAAGTTTTTGGGCCATGGTGAATGCCTCATCAAATGTGTGGAAGGTTTAAACTTGGAGAGTTGGTGAGATGTGTCTAGCACAAGCTCTAGTGAACAACTCTATCAACTCCGTTTGAGGTAATTGGAATGTGATTTGGTTAATCAGGCTACACCAACGAGTGAAAAAAATATGCAATAGATTCATCTTCATATTGGTGTGTCACGTACAAGTTGGTCATGGTGACCTTCTTGACAATGTTGATAGAAAAGTGGTCTAGAAAATCCTGAGCTACCTGATTAAATGAAAAGATGGAGTGCTTGGGTAGAGCACTATACCAATCTAAATTTGGTCCCATTAAGGACATTGGGAATGTCTGTAAGAGAAAAGACGTCATCATGAGTGATGAGATAACACACATGTTTAAAAGACCACAAGTGCTATTGTGGGTCTTATTTGTTGTTGAATCAATTGAATTTAGGCATTTCCCAATGCGTAGGGTATGGATGAATCGAAATGGATGGGTGAATGGGCTCATTGCAAATCTCGTCATATGTTAGAGAGTTACATGATCCATAGACAAGATACTTCTAATGTCTATATCTTGTCCATCATCATTTTGATAAGATCATTTGTAGGTTGTGATGATGGGGCACCCCTTGCAATATAAGGGGGTAGATAAGGTGGGTATGATGTGGAACAACATCCCAGTATGTGGTGGTGTTGAGTACAAAAATTGTGATGAAGGAACATAGGCCGAAATAGATGTAGAGGGAAAGTACCTAATAAGCGGTAGATGAAATAGGGGGCTATTGGTGATAGGTGTAGGTAGGTGGGGTGGACGTAAAGACTCTCATAGCAATCAGAGGAAGAGATTGTGAGATGAGAGAGGACAAGGTTTTGGAAGGGAGTATGGGTTTCCGACACCAGTGGTGGCTAAGATGCAATAGGTATATGAGAAGTAGAGGACATAGATAGACCTATACTAAGGGCGGTTGATGAATTCATGATGGACATTGTAGGGATTACAAACATCAAAGGAGTGATAGATATTATAGGTGTAGTAGATATCGATGATGTAGGGTCAAGTTTGGGAAACCACATGTGGTAAGGTGGAAGAGGTTAAGGCTACACTAGTAGTAGTTGATGTAGAAGTGGGTACAAGAGTAGGAGGAAAAGACATAGGCATGCCATATATAAATCTACCCCGATGAATCATGGGTAGATGAATGAGCAAGGTAATACTACCAAGTGGTGGGTTTTTTGATCAAGGAGTCTCACAAACTCCTCATCACTAGTGGGTATGGTAAGAGACTGATTGGGGTCCATAGGTGATGAGATGGAAGGGGGTGATGGGATAGGTGGAAGAGGTTGATGGCTAGCATGAAACACAAGAGAGTGTTGGCTTGTCTACGAGTCAAAACCATGTGACTATAATAGAATGGGTATTCTAGCCCTGTTGATGATGCAAAAAACACATAAAGTAATGGAAAAAATGGGTCTAAAAGGTGTGATTTGATCACTATTCTAATTGAAAAATTAGAACACAGAGATCGATGTCATCGGGTAACATGTTGGTAACCGCTTTGGTCATATAAACCGATGTCGATTATTGTGGAGAAATGAAAGATTGGAAAATCTGGCAATAAATGATAAAAATAAAGTAGAATTGGCTCAAGGTAATATCAAAGACTCAAAATATAGTAAAGTGACAAAGGAAGTCACAAAAAGAAAGGAAATAGAGATTGAATGCTACTTTGGCAAAAATGACCAAAATAGCCTAAAACCGATGATGGTGAGATGATGAAACCGATGTTTGTTGTGGACAAACACCGTACTATCGTGAAATCTGTGAAAATGGAAAAATGATTTTTTGGTGATTTAGGTCAAATAAAAATACCAACTCAAAGACCGAGTATGGAAATGATTAGTCCTAACACACTCATAAATAGTTGGAATACACCAACTATGATTGTGGAGTATGTAGGGAGAGAAAAAATGAAGAAAACAAACTCACACCTCAAAACACAAATCAAGAAAAGCTAGCAAACACAAAATCCTATGGTGTATATTTTATGTTGTGGCTTATGCCATTTAGGACTGAATTGTGAATAGAATAGAGTTTTTGGTTACCGAAGGTGCCCTACTGAAAACTGACAACTATGGTTGGTTTCAGGTAATTTTTGGTGTGGTGTCCCTAATATATACTTTGCAATACTTGAGGCCCTACTTTGATATGATGAATGGCCATAAAACTAAATGGAGCCCACTATCAATCCTTTGATCATGTGATCGTTGACAGCTTCTTCTAGAAAATATGTTGTTTAATAAATGTGTAGTTTGTTTTTAGTGGTTTGGTATAGAGGAGAGAGAGAGAGAGAGAGTGTGTGTGTGTGTGTGTGTGCAAAATGTGAGCTACGGTTCAATTTGTCAACCATCAGCTGGTCATGAATTCTAGCGTATAGGTTGCCCATAATTTAAATGAGCTACAATGTAGCATATAGAAATGAGATGCAAAGATTTTAAACCCAAATCCACAAATTATATTTGATGAGAACAAATTATGAAGGGGTAAAGAGTATGACTTTCACTAGATGAAATGCAAGAAATAAAAGAAGAGTTCTTTTTAATCCCAAAAGACAAATGTCACTGAGACAATTAGAAGAAGAGAATGTTTCCAGAGAAGAATCTTAATGTGAACTTGTTTCGAATGAAATAGACACACAAGATTTTTCCTAAAAATGAACAAATGCAATGAAACCCAACAAGGGTCCCACCGAGCGTGCCAAAATGTTTCACCAAATAGTTTGTGTAAAATAGATAAGGTAAGAGGTTAGGAGGAATACCTATAAAATCAAAGGTCGAAGGTAGAATGCGTGCGTTATTGAATTTTGATCCGAGATGATCATGGAGAGCTTCCCTTTGGCTAGGAGGAATGACCTATAAGAAACACAACAAGACCACAAAATAACATTAATAATATAGGTTAGTGGACTTCCTAGCGAGTGCTAGATCCGAGAAGTGAGGTGCTTCCTAGAAGGTTGTCAATCCACTTTTAAATAAAATTTAATGCAAAAAATGCTATAAAATAAGGAAAACCTACTATAATTGTATGATTTAGGTACCTTGTGATAATATAATAAGTAAATATAATCTAACAGGAAAAGTTATGATTAGATCTGAAGGTTTGGTAGGTTGTTCTGGGTTTTGCAAGTCTGATAGAGGTCTGATAAAGGGTCTAGGACTGATCGGGAGACATCTAGTTTCATTTTGGTTTAATTGAGTCTTGTATTTATCTTTATTGTATTTATCCTCACCCACTTATGTGTGTGGATATTTCTTTTATCTTATTTAGATATTAGGAGATATTATCTAGTTGTTAGGTATAGTTCTTTCCTTGATCTATGGTATTGACAAGATCCTTGATGTCTAGTTCTATTATAAATCTATGGTCTTGACTAGTTCTTTGATGACTAGTTATTTCCTTGATTTATGGCTTGATCTACGACCTTGACTAGTTCTTAGATTGTTATTCCTTGCCTATTTAAGCAAGGCCCGTTCTCAATGTATTGCATTGAGTTCCATAATAATATATGATATTGTTGCTCATTTGTTTGCAAAGGTTTATGTAAAGTTATTCAGTGAATTACTTTTTTTACAAAGCACAGTGTGCCTCGGGATTCGAGCCAAGAAAAAAATGTGATTTTATTTATTCGGGTTTATTGAATTTATCAAGATCTCGTATTGGGTTTCTTCATTGCAGCGTATCTATCTTGGTTTGTGCACATGAAGGTTTTCGGATCTTTCCTTTTTTGGTAGGGGTCCATGGATGTTGTGCACGTTTTTAACTATTTTGGGAAAATCCGTAGGTTCTTTATTCAAGGACACCCATTAAAATCCTTAGCCTTTGGTCATATGGTAAGGTCATATGAGGGCTTAAAATTTGTGATTCCTACTAGTAGGTGCTTAAATTCATCCCCCTTTAATTTTAATTGTGTGGTGAAGGCAACAATAATTTATTTTATTTTAGTGGCAACTAAAATAAATAATAGAGCAAAATATTAAAAAGCTTGTATCTTTTGATCGGTAGCTCGGTTTTGAGTGTCGTTTTTGCAAAAGTGCTTTTTTTTCATGATCTTTCCATTGGAGTTATTTATTTTGAGACTTGCACTATAATTATAAAGTGCCAAATATGGAGGAGTGTTGTAATCAATTGTGGATGCAATTTCGGCTGAGCCCGACATCCTAAATTTTTGGGAGTTGCAATTTGTACCTATCATGGATTCTGAGAATGATATGCTTTTCTCTAAAGTATGTGGACTTCAAGAGGATATTGTAAAATTTGTGGAAGAAAATAGATCGCTTCTTGTTTTGAGCATTTTTCTTTAGATCGCTTCTTGTTTTGAGCATTTTTCTTTAGCAAGTGTAGTGTATCTCTCTTGTTTGTTGAGAGATTTTGTATCTGTATTTTCAACACTTTTGGCATGTTGATAGTATCTCTTATGGGGGATCTATTCTAGTGCATTCCAGTGTTAGTTTGTCAGTGTTTGAGTAGTTGTTTTGGGCAACTCATACAGATTTGTAGCATCACTCCACCCATTCAATAGTATGGGAGGGTGTGGTGTTGATCCTGCTTCTTCGGGTTTCGTGTCCTTGCCTTATTACCTTGGCTTTTCTTGGATCGTGACACTCTAGATTTTGTGTCCTTGCCTTGTTGCTTTGGTTTTTGTTCTTGGATCATGGCACACCTATTTGCAGCAGTTGATCAAATTATGTTTGGTGTTTCTTTTTTTTACACTTTCGACATCACTCCGTTGACAGTCTCCTTGTATGGAGCTATTCTGGTGAAACCTAGTGTCAGTTGTTTTTGAGTTTTGTGATCAAGTAATAGATTTAGACCACAGTGCACACCAAACTTCTTCAACATTGTATGAGTTTTTTGAGTCGAGCTTCTTGGGATGCCTTGGAGCGGGTTTTTACTCTCTTTACTTTTTTGTTACTGGTTTTGGGTACCTTGCGGTGTCCCTTTTTCCCAGTTATTGTACATGAGTACCTCATCAGGCCTAGTTGTCGGGACTCATACTGTGGACATGCCACTTCTATTTTTTCCCCTAGCTTCTCTTGAGGGGGTGTTAGAGTAGGTATTTACCTTAGCTCATGTTCACCTGGGTACTTTATATAAGTTTATTGTATTTATCCTCACCCACTTATGTGTGTGGATATTTATTTTATCTTATTTAGATATTAGAAGATACTATCTAGTTGTTAGGTATAGTTCTTTCCTTGATCTATGGTATTGACTAGATCCTTGATGTTTAGTTCTCTCCTAAATCTATGGTCTTGACTAGTTCTTTGATGACTAGTTATTTCCTTGATTTATGGCTTGATTTACGACCTTGACTAGTTCTTAGATTGTTATTCCTTGCCTATTTAAGCAAGGCCCATTCTCAATGTATTACATTGAGTTCCATAATAATATATGATATTGTTGCTCATTTGTTTGCAAAGGTTTATGTAAAGTTATTCTGGCGAATTACTTTTATCTTATTGATTGTGATGTTTGATTAACATCTGTGTTCTTGGTTGTGAACTCACCATTAATGGCTTCAAGGCCAATGGTTCTTCTGATTTACTCAATGCTTGGTGTGTAATGCAATGGAAAAATAAATAGCTCAATAAAAGAAAAGAAAAATTTCTAAACCCTAAACAAAATGCTATAGTTTATGTTAGGAAGAAGGAGAGTTCTTAGAAATGGTCTAGGGGTAGTGGGTTATTTATAGTTTTCCATTTGAGAAAGTGGGGAATTTTGGTGCATGTGGGACTAAAGGGAGACAAAAATTTGATTAGTGAGTCAAATTAAATTTTTACTAGGTTTAGAAGAGTTTGATCATGGTTAGGACTAGTTAAACTAGGTTAGGCTAGTTAATCTTTCTTAGAGAGGGATTAGGGTTCTGAGAGAGTTTTGAGAGGTCTAATCAATCGAATGAAATGGATTGATAGTCTAGGAAGTTAGTAAAAGTGGTATAGAAGAGGATGAGAAGATGGTTTAGCCAATAAAGAACTATATTAACACCATTAATTGGTTTATAGGAGAAATGCAACCAAACGAATGTCGTAAAAGATGAGTTAGAGGATTCAATTTTACGAGGTATCATCAATTTGTAAGAAGGATAATAGCTAGCACAATATTAGGAATAATAGTGATTTTATAAAACTACAGGTTTCTACAATTTTCACCCACCTAATCCATTAATTTCTCTTTTTTAATCATTTCATGTCATAGAGCTCTTAATACTCTTTCCATTGAATGTAATTTTTCCCAAAACTGATGAGTATAATGAAAGTTATGATCAATTTTGTATGGGTCAGTTTTGGGGCATCACCCACCTACCCAAGCTCCTTGGGAAACTCGCCACCTAACCCACCATTTAACTCACCATGCAAGTCGAAGGTGGGTTCCTCTATACAACTACATAATGGCTCGGTGACATGTTTTTTTCATCATGCACCTTTGACACAAAACTCCACCCCCAACTCGACGCGTGCATGCCTCATGTTTTGTAAAACCCACTTCCGCTTCCTAACCCGGTGAGCTTGTCATGCATGTGTGTTGGGCTTAGGACCCCACTTACCTGTTGTATGTCCCGGTGAGGTGCTTGAGTGCTATATTTTTGTGACGTGCAACCTTGAGTCGGCCGAGTCGACATCGACCTCTGCGATGTACCAATGCCACATTGACCTTGTGTAACTTGCCGACATGTTTCCTAGGTTCATAACCCACCTTGCACAATGCATGATACTCGGATGAAATGCATTATGTTGATGCATTCCCACACCTAACTCTAACATACCTTCACCACTTTCCAACCTAATCACCTCACCGATAACTCAATGTGTTAACTCTCACCAACGCCAACACTCACTAGTTGAGCTCGCCCCGATCCGTCGACCTCCATCTTCAATGCAGGATCACCGAGTTGACTCAGTGAGCCAACTTGCCCATACCAATTCTAATGTGACCACCGAGCTACACGCCGATTTTCCATTAGCTTGCCAATCTAGTCCATTTGCATTGCTCACCCTAAGGGTTATTTTTCTCGACCAAGTTGGTTGGGCTCTTAACCATTTTTGAACTTTTCCACATTTTCCCTAGAATTTTTTGAATTTTTTGGGAATGTATTCAAAACTAGAAGGGCTAAAAGAGGGCATTGGGGTACCCTAAGGCCAATTTTTCCACTTTTCCATTTTTATCGAATGTGGGCCCCAAGAGCCTGTTCTCACTCTGGAACTACTTTGAGCCTCCTTAAAACCCGAAGAAGAAATAATTACTCAATGATTCCGGACTTCTTGAAAGCCTTGTAACTACTCCCGAAACATGGAATTGTTTTTGTAAACCTCAAATTCCTTCATGAAGACCTTGTTTGATGCTCGAGTCCAATTCTCCCGAGTTCTCCATCTTTCCTAGGAAAATGGATAACACATAACTTCATCCATTTCCAAGTACTCAAAGTTCCTAGAGCCATGTCTTAGCAAGAGAAAGTCACTTTAATAATTATCAATGAGATTTAAGGGAAAAAAGGGAATTATTCTAAGCATCTAAAGCACACCACATCAAACTAGTACTACATTAGGTACATTCTCTACATTATAGATAGCCCAATATTGTTTTGTAAAGATACATGAGGGAAATAATAGGGGATTGGATTATATATACATGGCCACTCTCATCTACACTAAAAGAAATACATAAGTATTTCTATCATGTTATGGGATGTAGTGTAGCAATTAGATTGGATCAACATGGGTTGATTACCAAGGGTAGTCTAGCCTCACCCACACATTGATATCTCCTTTGGTTATCTAATGTTTTCATGATGTTTTTTGTAAGTGTCTAGGAATTTTTTTGCATGTTATTACGGGTGGTGCAAAAAAATTGATCCCTATAAACAAAAAATGACACTCATTTCCAAGAAGATGAACTAAAAATGAAGTTGTAATACCCCACTTTACATAATTCTAACATCATATAAAAACGTCAAGAACATACCACATTCTAGGAATAGATTTATAGTCCTACAAAGGAGTATTTTTAGTTCTATTTTTAGAGACAAAGCATTTCCAAATCTAGAATAACTCTATAACCTAGTCTCACGCACACTTAGATAATCTCTGTACCACTTTTCATAACTAAGTATTTATCCTGTGTGTGTTTTTATAAATCATCATATCATTTTAGCATAGTATTTAGTATTAATGCTTTATTCTAAATGTGCATGGTTAATTTTTATTAATTAATTCATAATAATCATCCTATAACATTCTTTAATATTTTCCTAATTCACCTTTGCCATACTTAACTAATTACAAATTAGTTATAACAATTTATTCCCATATATATTAGGGAAATCATGTTTCGATGTCCTTCCTCTCACAATTTGTGCACTTAATAATAATACAAGCCTTCTTTCCTTCTCATATATCCTCAACCCTTCTCATGAATGCATCCAAGTTAACCTAATTTTTGGTGTTTATTAATAACACTTATCCATAGTCTTCAATATTTACTACCCATATTGCAGCCTCAATAGCCCAATCCTTTATAGTGAACTTTGTTTGTGTAATGAAAATCAAATCTTACTACACAATCCTCTATAAAATAATAAAATTTTCTCACATCATCATGTACTCATGGAAAATATACAACACATTTCTAATAGGGAAGAAAATAAAATGAAGTAAAAACCCCAATGAAACAAGTAAAATGGGACAATAATGTCCTAGAAAATGTTTTAGAGGGTTGTAGAGATCTAAGCCAACTATAATGTTATATTTTGTAAGTTTTAAAACATTGAGGCTTATGTGGATTATAAATTTTATGTAATTGCTATAAAAATACAAAAAGAGTAGATGTAAAAATCTTAGAATAAAACTAGAGGAAATGAGGTGGCTAGAATGCTAAGCGACACTTACAATGGTATAAAATATGTAAGAAATTTTGAGTAGTAGGTTAAATCTATTGGTTTTGAAGATTCTAAATATGAATAGAGTAGAATAAATATATGTTTTACAAATCCTTGATCTATACCTTGAGCATTTTCCTTTCTTATGTAATCATGTTAAGTAGCCTCTAGCATTCAAGATGGGTGTAGAAACCAAAATTGGGTCACACTCCCCTTGGTCCCTTTTCAAATAGCCAACTCAAATATATTCACCTAACCATGACCCTTTTACCCCACATTAATATTAGTTTAATTATTTATAATTAAAGTAATACCCATGCTCACAATATTCATTATTTAATTACCCTAATTAAACTAATTTCCACCTCACCTAGACACCTCATCACAAACCTATTCTTAGCATGTTTCCCTTTTACTAGGACTCAATATTCACTCACCATAACTAACTAAGACTTAGTCCTACCTACCTTAATGAACTAAGACTTAGTGCAACCCTAAAATCACATGCCTATTATTCCTCTAACCACATTCTCACTCATTAAAATGTAACATTCTGTTTGATATGTGAGAATAGATAGAGTCTAGCCCAAAATATTGCCAAGATCTGGAATTTTTAGTAAACCTAGGATTTCCCACCTTAACCGAATCTGTCAACCCTAAACCAATGTCGGTCACCCTCAACCATCGTCGGCTACCTTATATTCATTTTGGTAACCTTCTTTGAGAGATTGGTCACATTCTCGAGTTGTTGGAACGAATGAGATCTGCATGCAAGCAAGAACCAGAGCCCTTTCACATGTTCAGACAACCATAGCCAACACCAAAAATAATCAAAAGGTATATTCATTCACGATAAACACGACCGTAAAGACTGAGCACCATTCCACATATCAACTTTCACTAGCATCTCCAACCACCTCTCCACCACTACAAGCATTTAGAACCCTTCTGAACTCCAAGTAAGTTGGTTTCTCCTCTGTCACTTGTATTCTCTATTTTCCTTCATCTATTCACTGTTCTTACTTAGATCTATCCCTCACTTTCTCTCTATCAACCACCTCCTCACACCCCACCTAAACTTCACAAAACCTATCCCAAAACCATCTCCCTCACTTAGACCTCACAAACACCCTCCAAACTCTTTTTGTAGTCACAGAGAGGACCCAAAACTCATTCTACAGCATCTTCCAGTTCCCCACAGTCCACCGAAATAGGTTAATCCTAACCATGGTCGGTTCATCTTATACCGACATCGGTCTCCTTAATTGATATCAATCACTGTGACTGTCAACCCAACCTAACAACTCAACCCTTAGCCTACCCCAAACCTCACTCAAAACCTTACCACACCTATCTTGGATCTGTCACCTCACTCTCCCCCACAGAGACCTTTCCAAATCTTTGTTTCAAGACAAAAGAGAGCCAAACACCCTCCCCCGACTCCCAGCCACTTTCCATAGTGACCATCATTGGTCACCCTAAACCGGTATCACCATACCTAAACCAACATTGGTCACCCTAACCGATTGCGATCTGTGTCTAATAACACTGTTCCAGACCAACAACATAATTACCTCACCCAAAACAACCCAAAATCTTACCCAACCTTACCAAGACTCTTTTTGTGACCTATAGACCACCAACGCTACCCTCAACCCAACCCAAAACCTTTACCTGCATAGCATTTTAGTATTTAATCGGATTGATGATGATAGTAATATGAGGCACCCAAATCAGAACGCTAGCACTAGATTCTTTTATTTACATGTTTAAGTTATTTTGTATTGATTTATAAACACTAGATTGATGGCCTTCTAGTAAGTATCACACTTCTCGATATATAGCATAAGCTAGCACCAATGTCATATATTATTTAACTCTCTTTTGTGGGCGTGTTTTGTATTTCAGGTAGTTCCTCCTAGCCAAATGGAAGCTCCCACAGTTAGCATTGGATCAAGAAGTTAGAACACACGCAACAACCTTTAAACCAACCATTACAATAGGTATTCCTTCTTGGCCCATACCCTTATCCATTTCGGCAAATCCATAAAGAAAATAGTGAAACAATGGGAATTTAGTTTTCTAAAATATATTTTCTATGCATATAAGAAAATTAATCCTCCTAAAATTTAGTTAATAACCCACATCATAATGTAGAAAACAACCTTAACATGTCCCGATGAGGAAATCCAATATGTTAACATGGTTACCATTCTAACACCGGTTCTATCGTTGATACTGAATATGTTAACATGGTTACCATGAAAAAATGTAGAGAGATGGCTAGAAGAGAATATGGACTATCTTTTGGAAGAATACATAGTTAAAATAGGAATACATGCAAAGAAAATAATAGAATAACATATATATGTAGATATTTATGAAAGATTTGGTGTGATATTTTAAACTACTAGTGGCATGGTTGTCAAGTTTGTAGCATTATTTATTTAGTACTTGATCCAATAAATAATTTGATTAGGACAAGGATATGTTCATTAAGTTGTGCAAGATTAATATTGAGTGGAATAGAGCTATAGATTGTGTGTGTGTGTGTGTGTGTGTGTGTGTGTGTGTGTGTGTGTGTACTGACATGTCATGGGAAAGGGAGTCTCCTTTATAGGTTTTGGGCGATATAGGTTATTTTAACCATTATTTATATGGGTGGTTAGATCAATCGTGTTTATGGGGAGCCGTTATGGGTTTTTATTACCATTATGATGGTTTCCTACTGATGTGCTTACATACATATTTATGCACACAATAGGATAGAAAATAACTGAGAATTGCATTATTATATAGTAAAACAATCGAGTTGATATAATAAGGAGAGGAGTTAAGTTATTGTGTTGGGTTTTTTCATGAAGGGGTTTCACAAGATATATTGTGTACTATGTTATTTTGTGTATGTCATTTCTCTATTTCTATTTATCTTAAATATTATGTGAAGTATTTTTCTCTCATATTTGTTTATCGGATCAAATTCTCTTCATTTGGTATTAGAGTTAGGTTCTAGATTTGTGTGAAGAGTTAGGGTTTATTGACCCTATTGATAAGATTTTATTTGAGTGGAATTTTTTTGTGTGAACATATTTTAGTAGAGGGAAATGAATGGAAGTGTAAGGATTGAGATTGAAAAATTTAATGGCCAACATTTTGAGTTATGGAAGCTCAAGATGGAAGATCTTCTTGTGGATAGAGATCAGTGGATTGTTGTGTCTAGAGTCATGCCTACGGGTATGAAGGTAGAGGATTAGGAAAATATTGATAGGAAGGGAAAGATTACAATTATATTGTGTATTCCATAATATTTTTTTTTTTTAGAATGTATGAAATGAGAAAACTATTCATGCTATGTGAGAATTTGGGGACTTTGTAAAAGACAAAGTCTATGGTTTACAAATTGTTTCTTCAAAATAATTTATATTCGTTAAGAATGAAGGACGATGACCTTGTCACAAATCATCTTAAAATATTTAATAATATGTTAGGTTAGCTGATTTTTGTTGATATTAACATGGAAGAAGATGATAAGTGTATTACTTTGTTATGTTCTTTACTTGAATCTTGGGATAATTTAGTTATGGATATTACTAGTACTATAAGAAAATTACAAGTTGAGGATGTAGTTGCGGATTTATTATCAAAATAAATTAGTGAGAAATTCATTGAGGATTATAATTCAAAGCATTCCTTGTATGTGAGAGATTATACCCAAGAGAAAATCAAGAAGAAGCAAGGACAATCAAATTCCATAAGTAAATTAAAGACTATAGAAAAAGATAAGAGGAAATGTTGGAATTGTGGTAAAATGGGACCGAGAAAATGGTAAGTCATGTGACTATGAATAATCGGAGATTTGTTCTTAGTGGTGTCTAGCTCATTTGCATGTGATGGAGTATGGTTGATTCACGCAGTGCATCTTATCATATTACCCCTCATTGGGAGTGGTTATGTGAATGTGAAAATATCAATGGAGGTTAATTCCTTTTGGAATACAATTCGACCTATAAAACCATAATTCACAATATATTCATGTTGAGGTTCAGATATAGAAGGGTTAAAACCCTCCCTAGTGTTATGCACATTCCATGTTTGACTAGAAACCTAATATCTATAAGTAAGATGAATGGTATGGGTGTATAGGTAGTATTTATAAAGGAAATTAAAAATATGGTTCAATAGAAATGGTATTGGCAAGGATATTCCATACAAGAACACTTTTCAAGATTTATTCAAGCGCTGTGAGTGATGAGTGCAATAGTTATGTGATTTTGGAGGATAATAAAGTTGCAAATATAATTCCTTCATCTCCTACAAAGAAGATGAATATTTTTTCATAAAAGGATGGAAAATATTGGAAATTAAAGGCATTCATTGATGGAGATAAAATGTTATAATAAATTATGCTTCAATATTTTTAAGGACTATGAGTTTAAAAAAATGTATATGAGCTATCAAGGATAACTCTAACAAGACTTAGGGATCCACTAGTGTTATCTAGGATCAAAATACTGAAATTCAAAACTTTTGACTTCTTGAAACATATCAGTAGGATTCTTTTGTATATTCAAAAATATTTTTCAAGTTGAATATGCCAAGAAACTTCTTTGAGATGTTAAAGGCCAACCAACTACTTCTTGATTGTTAAGGATAAAATTTCTCTAAGAACCATCCTTTTAAGGCATCAAGACTTTTTACAAGGTATTTTCCATTACTAAAAACCAATACTCATTGTCACAAAACCTCTACTAACCCCAAAGTGGTACAAGAAATGAGTCTCTATGATAGTTAGAGTTGAATAAGAAAGATCACATTATTGGGCTATAGTCAGCCCCTAAATTCTTCCAAATGTGAAATGGTGGTTTCATAAGAGTTTTAAGCTGTTATTTATCTTTTAATAATAATTATACACTTCAATTCACTTTATAACAAGATGAGGACCATCTAATTCACCTTTCACTTGATCAACAATGAGTTACAATCAACAATTGTTATAAAAGTAGAGTAATAAGACCATTCTAGACCTAACCAATGCATGAATTTCATTAGGTGTGTGTGTGTGTGTGTGTGTGTGTGTGTGTGTGTGTGTGTGTGTGTGTGTGTGTGTGTGTGTGTGTGTGTGTGTGTGTGTGTGTGTCTTTGTCTTTGTCTTGAGCTTGTGAATCCCCTTTAATGAGTTATGATTTTGATCTAACTAAGTTCTCATATTAGATATAAGTTTCATTTAATCTTCAGATTCAAAACAAAGTTCCTTGTATCAACTATGAAAGTCAACTTTGTTTTTATAGTAATAAATTATCCTTATCATTTTCATATCCAAAATTCATTTTCTTCACCTTCCTACAGAGCTTAAACACTTCAAATAACATTTATCTTAAGCTATCCTTTACTACAATATAAAGGTTTGTAACAAGTTCTTGTTATACATATGAATATTCTTACACTTTCAAGGGTTTACATTCATGCTTCTATGATGATTTCACGTTCACCCTACTAAATAACATCATGGAATATAAATAAAATTATCTACTAGTTACTCTAACCATATTCCAATGTTTTAGGGGTTGTTTGTTATTCCAACGAATCAACACATAATTAAGAGGATCACAAACAAATATAAATGACTTCAATATTTAGTAACTTTGTGTAAATTGCATACCATTATTAAGAAGAGATTAGTGACTAAAGAAAAAAAAATTATTATCTCGGTGTAACATTGAGACCATTTCTTCCAAATTCCTGAAGATCTCAAGAGCCTCTCTCACTCTACTACCAATCCTTCCTTCTCTTGCTTCTCTTCACACATACATCACACTTTTTCGTATCATATTATTGTTAAAATATCCTATAATTCTTTGTCAATAACCTACACTTACTATATCATGCCACATAATGAAACCCAACTTTAAGACTTGTATGAGTGATTATAAGGAAGATTTTAAGATTTCATTTTTTGAGCATATCACAAGGTTCTTATCGGGGTTTTCAAACATTCATACATTATCAAAAGTTTCCAATAAACCATGAAACCCTTGTTGAACCCTATTCATTTATTTTTCATCGATTTCAAGTGGTATTGATGGCAATGAAGGTTGATTGTTTGTGCCTTCTAATGATGATTGAAGCTCGTAGAGAGAGTTAAAGATGGTTTTAGTGTTTTGCAGGCTTGGTCGGTGAGGTAGGCATCCACTTTGGAGGTATGTACATGGTTATAAAACTTGGAAAATGTGGTCTACAGGTCATTCATGATGATATTATCATGGGAAATATATATTACATTGAATTATAGGTTAGTTGGTGGAAGTCTTAGTTGAAATTGGCTCATTTAGGCTTGTTTCTAGAGCCTGGGGGTGTGAAAGTATGATTCAGGTCATGAAAATACAATGTGAGAATGGGAGGAGCCTAGGAATGTTTTCTAGGGCATGTGTGAGCAAAAGAAGGATTTTTAGCTCCTGGAGGAAATTTTCAAAATTTTACTAAAGTTGGCCTTGAGGACTATTAGTGTAGGATGATGAAAATGAGATAGGTTTTGAATAATTCAGAAATATTTATGAAAAATAAAATCATGGATCATGTAGAGGGGTGAGTTTTTGTGCTTTATGTCAAATTTCATCAAGTTCTGAAGAGTTATGTGAAATTTATGCTAGTTTTTCTAAAATTGGTTCATTGAGAAGTACATTTTGAGCCCTTTGTCTTCTTAGTATCCAAGAAAAAATATGAAGACTCATTCAGATAAATCATAGAGGAATTTTTTGGAGATAATTTCAATCCTAAAATTTTGCAAAAGGTTTGGAGCAATTTGGATAATAATAAAAAAAGTTATGAGCTCTATTATATCGGTGTTTCTCTCTCTACCAAGCATGTTCTAAAGAAGTGGAAGTAAAATGAATGTGTTTTCCTAAAAAACAAATTTTGATGTTGTCTCAAGTTATTCAAGGTTGTCTAGAGATGAATTCAAGACAGATAATATCATTTAGGCTTCTCAAGCATATTTTCTCTTCTCAAGGCCCCTCAGTGGGATGCAAGTGGCATATTCAAGCCATAGAGTGAGACAATCATCTCTAAAGGGTAAGGGTGCTTCAAATTTGTGGGGTTGAAGTAGAATGTGATTTCCCAAGTTCGAGTAAATGTTTGAAATTCAAATTTTCCTAACAAGAAGGTGTTATTGGCATTCATGACTCTCAATCTACCTCCAAGGATCAACATGAAGCAGAGCTTTTGAGTTGTAAGGTATAACTTTGTTCTTTAGTGCATGTTCCCAAGTATGTTGAAATTGTAATGTTGGTCTTTTCCTCATAACACATATCTCCAAAGGTGTTGGAGTAGCTTAGAGATCTTGTTGTAGTGTGCCAAGGTTACATTTGGTTATGATATAGACTATTTTTCTCTCAGGCAAACATGGTTTAGACTATGAATTGAAAATTTATGATATCCTAGCCCTAGTAATAGGTGTATCATGATTCATACATCCACTCAAGCCTTTTATAGTGTCTAACTAGACCCAAAATAAAGTCACCGCTTGACATGAGTAAAGACTGCTCATATTGTCTCTATATTGTGCATTATTTTTCCTCTATGTTGGGAATGAATTGAATAGTTTCATACTACTTTGGTGCATTGAAAATGCATAGAGCACTAATTCAAGTCCACAAAGAGGTGGAATATTCAACCTTCATTAATAAATCAACAATAAAACTATTTTTTTGATGTCTCGGGATTCCATGGTGACCTAAACCCTAGTTATAGGGTTTGAATAGTAATTTGGTTGAATCTCAAAGTTAAACCAATAAAAATTTCTAAAATTTTGGGGAAACCTCTACAGGGATAGTGTGAGTTTGTTGCAAAAAAAAAAAAATTATTTTATTAAGGATTGATTGAGATTTCAATAATGTCAAGATTTGACCAAAACTTCTTCATCACCTTTGTGCGATGTGGGTGTGGTCATAAAATTCAAAATCCTTTGTGTTTGAGCTCCAAAACTTTCATTTAAAGCTTCTAAATGTCAAGAAATAACTAGATCATGCTTAGGTTGATCAAAAAAATTCTTGGAGAAGTGAATTTTTGTGACAAAGGTGGTGCTCTTGTTAAAGATCAAAGTACAAGTCTAAAGTCTCAATTGACTATAAACTTGCAAATTTGGTTTAATATGATGTTGGAGCTATGAAATGTGTCCCTTAAGCATAAAATGAACCTTTATATATGTGTAAATGTTTCAAATGTCCATTTTTTTAGTCTTGATGCATAGAATCCTGGTAATGTTGTTTTAATTCATTGTTTGGTCTTCTTAAGAAGTTAGAGAGTCATGAAATTGTCCACTCAAAGAAAGTAGGAGTCTAAAATATTTTGATCGATTACATGCTTGAAAATAAACCATTTTAGCTCGATCAATATAGGGAAAGAACCATGAAGGTGAAGAGTCACTTAGCTAACTTAAATTAAGTGAGAAGATGAAGAGTTACTTTCGAGTTAACTATAGATATAAGTCCAAAAAAGAAGGAAATCAAAATATGTAATAGTTAATGAGTAGATCCCATGCAAGATCTCGAGCAAGTGTGACTCGTGGAATGTGAGGTGTAGTATACAAGGTGGAATATCATGAAAGATAGATAGAGAAATAAAATGAAGGGACTCGTGTTATTGTTCTTAGGTTTTGGATATAGAAGAGATGAGACAAAAATAAAGGATATCAAATAGAAGAAGAAAACTTAGTGTGAACTAGAAATCATTGTAGGTGTATAAGGTTGCATGATAGTGATATGTCAAGGAGTGTGTAAGGTTACATGATAGTGAAATAATAGAAATCATTGTAGGTGTATAAGGTTGTATGACAATGAAATGATAGATGAAGGGATGATAAATCCCAGTAGTTCGAAATAGTGTAAATTCTATAAGGGCAAAGAGATAAAATGTCTATATAACTCTCTAGAACAAAATGGATGTATAGTGAAAGTGTGCATAAGCAATAAAGCTAAAAAGTGGAAGGATAATGATAGTATGTAATGCAAACAAGTGATTAAAATCAAGAAGTTGAAGAGCATTGAAAAATTAGAAATTGTATGATGGTGAAATATCTAATATGAAAGTGTGTATGAATGCTTTTGAAAAGAGGTTAAAGTAAAATGAGTTTGAAATATGAAGGAGATACATCAAATACAAAGTGAGTATGTGTGAAATAAAGTAGAAGCAAGGTGAGTGAACTAGAAGAATATAATGAGTTCACCAAATTAATATCTCATTGTTTAGTCTTGATCATTCTTAGATACAATTTGAATAGATCATGATAGTTCTTAAGGCAACAAGAACATTATGATTTTATAACTATACATCTAGGTTCACGTTAAGGTGTTTTGAGACTAAAATATTGAATGGAGACAAAGATCTAATGTTATGAGTGTGAATTTTGGATAAGTTGATTAATATATAGTAGAGTGTGATCATGGCACTCATTTTATCGTCAAGAAGAAATAGAGAACACTTCAAGTATTCGAGAGCAAATTAAGTGTAAAGTTGAGTCTTTTTGAAATTACAGTGCAATAAGGAAGTTGATAAGTAAATTTAGGGGAAAATTAGGGTGTATGCAGCGGGTTGAAGGTCCGAGGTATTAGAAGAATTTATGTGTAAAAGCTATCATGTATGACATAGGTTAATGTGGATTCACTAAAGGAGAGCATGGTGAACCGAGCCTTGCATCCGATTAAATGATCAAGAGAGCTAAGTCGGTAGCAGAGAAAAATAAGCAAAGTGCGCTAATCTAGAGGTCATTATCAGTTGTGTAATATAGTAAATAAAGTGTGACCAAAACACAAAACAAGTCTAAGTTACAGCTTAGCATATAGGGGTTGTATCCTCCTTATAAGTAGTAGCTTATAGAAGATCACCAGAATGGTTAAATTGTAGGGGGTTGAAGCCTCCTTTTGAGTTAAAGATCACTAAAGGTCAGTTATTGTTGAACAAAATTTTAGAGTTGTAGCTCTAGGTTGAGTTGAAGCTCAACCATGAAATCAATGTAATTGATACGGAAAATATTTTCCTAAGCCAAGTTCTTGGTTTCACTGGGTATTTTCCCAGGTTTGGGTTTCCCATATTAAAATTTTTGTCTTTGTGTACTCTCTTATAAACTTCTTGTTCATGGTTTTATATGTTCATCATATCAAATTTGAGAAGGTAAATTTGATAAGACATTGTTTCACCCCATCTTAGTGTCCTAGTTTCTAACACCCTTGTATATTTATCAAGAAAACGTAATAGCACATATAGTCTAATATAATCTTACATACTCGTAAAAACAAAATTCAAGTCACTTCAAGATATGAGAATCTCACCAAAGAGAAATACCAAATTAAAAACTTTTCTTAAACCATATTCAACCTCTAACATCCTCAAATATATTCATTGTAGCGTAAGAATACAAATAACATGTGGAGGAACACCTTATTTTCCTATCTCTACTTGACCGATATAACATACTCCTCCTAATAAATTGATTACCTACTCATCTCTCTATATATTCCTCTACACTTATCGCTTTTCTTCAACTAACCCATTCATCACATGTAATTTAATGAATAAATTGTGTTTATCTGATTTTTAGGTATGTATACACATTTTTCTTGAGGAATCCTACTTCATTGGGCCTCTAATGTGATACTTTACATGTTCTATGTTTTTTTCAGACCTCTTTCCTCCTACCTACACTCTCTCTACTTTTTTTTTTTCTAATTCGTTCCTCTTCGCATTTGAACAAATCCTTATTTTATTTTTGTTTCTTGATAGTTACAAACTTATAATTGATTTAGTAAACCTTAACTTGGGAGACAAGTAACTTGGAAATGTGGAAACATCTTGGAGGGTTTATTTTCTCCTCATTATAAATTTGTAAGCCCCTTTACAAAGTTTCCATGACCCTTTTCTAGATCCTAGACTCCTAAACCATCTTAAGACATTCAAATTCTGGAGGGAAAATGAAAAACAAGAATATAGAAGCTTGGTAAGGGTGTGAATGATATAAAATAGAATTTATTCTTCTCCTAAATCTATCTAAGCCTTACCAAGTCAAAATTTATATCTACATACATTACGATGCTCATGCATCATTCATGAATTAAAAAGAAAATTTATGGTTAAAGCAATTTCTAATTGTCTTTTAGATTTTTATTTAAGTGGATATTGTGTGTTTGGAAAGTAAACGAAGGTAAAGATTCCTAAAAATTCTACAAGATCAAAAGGGTTTCTACATTTAATACTTAATGATGTGTTTAGACTTGTGAAGGTTCCATCACTAGAAAAAAATTATTATGTCACATTTATAAATTATTTCTCAAGGAAGACCTAGGTATATTTTATGTAGAACAAGTTTGAGGTTTTAAATAAGTTCAAAGAGTTTAAGGATATTGTGGTAAATCAAACATAAAATAAAGTAAAGTTTTTAGAAGTGATAATGGTAGGGAATATTGCTCTAATGCATTTGAAAATTTATTTTTAAAATGTGTAATAGAAAGGTAGAAGACAACTCCATTTATGCCATAAAAAATGAAGTTACAAAAAATGAACATAAATTTATTTGATAAGGGTAGGATTATGCTTAATGGTGCAGGTTTGGACAAGAAATTGTGGGTAGAAGTAGCTACAACTTCTTGTTACCTGATCAATGGATCATCCACATCTACCTTTGAAGATAAAAATCCATAAGAAATAAGGACTTGTAGGAAACACTCTATTTTAAGTTTAAGAGTATTTGGTTGTATTTCTTATATATGTATATCCCAAAAGAGAAAAGAACAAAGTTAGATGATAAATATGTTAAGTACATATTTATTGGATGCTCTAATGGTGTAAAAATATACAAGATATGAAATACGAAACACGTAAGGATATTTACAATAGTAGTGTAACATTGGAATAAAGTTAAGGGGATTCCGAGTGTGGGATTGTTCTACAAGGATCAACTAGAAATCCATACACATCAACAAATTTATACTCCAATGGAAATGATCAAGGTCCAAGTAATCACGCTTCAAATGATCAAAGCCAAGATTGACCAAGCTATCAAGTGATGCAGAGTTCTGTTGTTGTTTACTGGCTACGAAGTGCTATCTTTTGGCTGAGATGTCCAGTGATGGTTATCTCTTGTTCACTTTTTGTCTCTACTACTTTTGTTCGGATCACTGTACATTTTGATCCTGTTTTATTACTGTTTTGTCTTATCTGGTTGTTGAGCCCTTTGATGTTGGATGTTTTGCTCCTTTTTGGGCTGTTTTTACCTCTTTGGTTATCTGGCTTTTGAGCCTTCTGTATACAGGGTATAGTCCCTTCAAAACTATTTACCCATAATAAAAAAAAAAAAATACCCCATAGAAAAATAATTCTATTTATACTCATAGATCAAAATAAGAGGGTACATATGGGAGTGTTGTGTAACTCCCATGCTTAGAAAAATCATTCCCTCCATGAGGGAGAAAGGAATTACAATTCCCAAGATGGAATGTAACTCCTATGATGCCAATGACACATATGACAATGATAGATTCCATGGCGTAATCATTTATATGTCATATAACTCTTAAATACCTATGACCTCGCCTATGTGATATGACTCACCATGTGAGGTAGAAAATGCCCCAAGTGAAAAGGAAAATACATTACACCAACACCCCCTTTCATCAAAGTTGAGGCCGAGGAATGGAAATATAGAAAAATAAAGATAAATCCCTAGACAAATAAGAAATATGTGTCATATGGGTCCCGATAACTAAAGTCCAAATGAGGTACCCATGTACAAACTATAGTATTTATAGAAAATAAGAAGAGGAGAAGAGGATTGGAAATCCTAAAAATATCGATAACTGCAAAAGACCTCACCCCAAGAAGAAAGTGCAAGTGAAATAACTTGGCTTTAGTGAAGGGCTTGGTAAAGATGTCTCAGTAACTGATTAGAAGTATTACAATACTAAAATTCGATGATTTCCATGAATTAACTCCTATATGAAGTTCATGTGGATCTTAATGTGCTTCATTCGATGATGTTGAATCAAATACTATAAAATCCATATGGTGCTCATGTTGTCACAATAAATGATAGTATGACTCATAAAGTGAATACCAAAATATGTCGAATCCTTTACGCAACCAAACAAATTCTATGGTAGCATTGACTACTCCCTTGTATTTTTCCTCCATATAATATATCATAATCAGACTTTACTTCTTGCTTAACCAACTGACAGGACTCAAACCAAGAGAAAAATTGTAGCCCAAAGTATATTTTTAATGATTGAGATCACGGGCCCAATCAAAATTTTTAAATCCAACTAGATCAATATTTGTCCCTCCCAAGTAGTGAATACCATCAGTATGAGTTCCATGAATATAGTGAAGGATCCACTTTTTTTCTCTCTAGTGTAACTCATGAGGCTCCTACATAAATATGGACACGATCCCAACAACATACGAAAGATCTAGCTAAGTGTGAGTTAGATAGATCAAGTTCCCCACCAACTGGTGATAAAGGTTACCATCGACTATGGGAGTGGAGAAAATAGTAAATAAATTAACCCTAGAAAGGAAAGGAGTATGATATGGCTTACAATAAAACATGTGAAATATGGATGGTAAATCAGGTGCATACTTAGGTTGTGCAATCACAATTCTCGAGTTGGATTGTGAAATCCATATCCCAAGAAATTAGTGAAGAAAAATTAAGTAAGTCATGGAGTACTTGTTGGCTAAGGCAATATTCATAAAATCAATGATCAAGGAAGAGCTACCCATAATCAATAAGTCATCAACATACGAACAAGGATGAACATGGAGTCATCCTGCCACAGAATGTAAACATTAGGGTTAGAGTGACACCTAGTGAACCCTGATCGAGAAGAAAGGATTCCATCTTGGCATACAAAGATTGAGGGGATTGTTTAATGTCTTAGAGAGAATTCTTTAACTTGAAAATGAGTGAGGAATCATGGACATAACCCAGGGGTTGTTCCATATAGATATCTTCTTCTAGGTACCCCATGAAGGAAGGCACTCTTAATGTCTATCTGATGGACTTCCCATTTATTCACGATAGTGATAGCGAGGGTTAGTCAAATGAAACTCATCTTTGCAATGGGTAGGGTAAATTTGAAGACCGACCCTAAAAATAACCATAGATATTACTTGGTGAATTTCTATAAATGAATTTCAAAATCTTGGTGAATGTCATGAATTGAAAGGAAATATTGCCTTCTAGTATTAATTTTTGGTTGGTAGCATTAGGTTACTTTGAATAGTAGTAAATTTCTCTTTTGTGCATGTAGTAAAGGTGATTTGAATATTAAAATTTGGCTATTAATGTAAATGCTAGGTGAATCAACCCAAAAAAAAAAACCTATACCTAGAAAAATTAGGTGAAGTAACAAGTGACCTAACCCATCAAAATGGTCCAAATCTAAATGTAAAAACCCAAGTATTCATGAATTAACAAAGATTAGCCACAAAATTTACACTAGCAATGGGAGAAAAGGTCTCTAAATAATAAACCCCATCTACCTAGGAGAAACCTATAGCTACAAGTCATACTTTAAACTTCTTAGAATCTCCATCGGCACCATACTTTGTTTGGTACACCCACTTACACCAAACATTTTTTCTTCCTTTTGGAAGAGGGGTGAGATCCCAAGTATCATTCTTCATGAGTGAGGAATACTCCTCATCCATGGTAGAATCCCACTCAGAATCCCAAAATCCTCCCAGAAAGATTGAGGGTTGGAAGTGGATGTAAAGAAGGTGTGGGGTCTAGTGAACTTTGGATGATTTAATCTCTCATCCAAATGATCCCCTATCTAATCTTCGACTCTGCAAGGTCCTGTCTTAGCCCAATGAGAATGAAAAGGAGAGTCATACTCAAAATAAGCAGATTCTCGTATTTGAGTTAGAAGGGAAAAATTCTTCATCATCACTACTTTCATAATAAAAATATTTTTAAGCATGAGGAGAAGGAGGGGAGAAGGAGGAGGATAAATAGGATCATCATCTAAAGAATAAAAAATAGATAGGGGTATAAGGACCTCAGTGGGTGGAGATGTGGAAATTGAAGATGACTTGTCAAAATTCACACTTCTTTCAATATAAAGTTGGTGATTAGTAGGGTTTAACAATATATAACCCTTCATGTCATTAGGATACCCTATAAAGATACAAGGTCTGGATTATGGTTCCAAGGCCTCAAGCGTCTCTTTTTATAAATTTGAGCCATAACATTAAATCTAAAGATGTGAAAATTTTTGACATCGTGTCTGCATCCAAACCAGGCTTAAAAGGGTGTCATCCCTCTTACTACCTTGTGTGGAACATGATTCTGAATGTAACAAGCGCAACTCATGGATTCATCCCAATACATCAGAGAAGGGATTTAGAGTGAACCATACAAGTGGCCATCTCCTTAAGCATTTGGTTATTTCTTTTCATAACTCCATTTTGGGAAAGACTATATGAAACTATACTCTGTAAAGTAATCTCTTTGGAGGTACAAAAATTTAAACCTATTTCTCACATACTTACCTCCCTTGTCGGTTTAAAGAACCTTGATATACCTTTCAGATTATTTCTCAACAAGATCCTTGAAGTCTCAAAAGTGATCAAAAACTTCGATTTCTGTTTGAGAAAATACACCCAAGTGTAACGTGAAAAGTCATCAATGAAGGTAAGTATATAAATATCTCTAGTAAATAAAGGAGATGGGAAAAGGATAGAAATTTCACTATGAACAAGATCCAAATGATGAGAGTATCTCCAAGATTTTCCTTTTCTAAAAATTTCTTCGAGGTGTTTTGTGAAGGCACAACCCTCACAAAGACTCTTAGAAAATTTGGTGTGGGGTAACCCATTGACCATCTCATTTTGTCTCAATTGTTCAAGGTGACGATATTTAAGATGACAAAAACACTCATGCCATAGCTTTTGACCTCATCTGCATGAATAAGTAACATAGTGGGTGTCAAATCATAAGTAAAGTGGGAGAAGGTGTATAATTGTGACTAATGATCCACCTTTCCCTTAGTCATTTTAAACTTGTTATTAATCTCATGAATAATCACCGATTTAGGATTAAATTCCACTCACATTCCTTCACCAAGATGAGTGATTTGGTAAATCAATAGGATATTGGTAGAGATATCGGAACACTCAACACTTGGTTAAATGTTCCACCTTCTACTTCTACCAATCCACTACCAAAACTTGAACTAAAGTATCATCAACCAAAGTGATTTGGGACATGCCACATGGATCTATGTTGGAAAACTCAACATGCAAAGATCCCATGTGGTGTGAGGCACCAGAATCAATGATCCACATCAATGAAGGAGAAACTCTAGCTACAAGGGCCTTTCCTTTCTTCTTCTCAGATTTAGACTCCTTTGTTTTGGAAGACTTGGAATTTAGAGCATTTTGTTTGATAGACTCAAGAACACCTATATTATTATTCTAAAGTAAATGAGTTATGTGATCTATTTTTTTTTGATGCAGCCTAGAATTCACCAAATAATACCCTAGACGCACTGGCACATCACTCAGCCTAGACTGAGCACTCACCCGAAGCACACAAAGGTACTAGGTCCCTCTTTAGGGTTGTTGTAGCAGAATGTTAACATGATGAAGACTTAAAGCATATAGATCCATAACTAATACATCATTATATAGTGCATGAAAATATGTATCTAGGAAAGAATAGGTTTAAACAATAATCATTATAGAAATATGAGCATGCACTACCTAATTACACACAAGAATGACACTTAGGTTTAATCAATATCTTCCATCTCTTAATTATCACAATAAAACAAAAGTTTCTTACAATACCGGTGATCTATGTCGATGCGCGGATGGATCTAACCAATGTACCTTAAGTTTTCTTGGATGGTGCAAGAACTTAGATTCATAGAGACATACCATTTTTCCAATCTCAAACTTCTTATCCCTTATGTTTCTATCATGCCATGCTTTCGCCTAGCCTTTTCCTACTTCTGACTCCATCGTGCTATGGCTCATCACTCATCTAGTTGAATCATCTTCTCAATATGCTCTTCTAAAGCCTACTCATCAGCTAGACCTCCAACACATGCAATGCGTAAAGAAGGTAACATAAATTCTATAGGGAGAACGGCTTCTACGCCAAACACCAACTGAAATGGTGTGGCTTTGTTCAATCTCTTATAAGTTGTTCTATATTCCCAAAGAATAGCTGAAACTTTATCATCCCAATCCTTTCTTCCAACATCAAAATTTTTTTGTCAATGTCTGGCTCAAAATCTTGTTAAAAGCCTCAACAGTTCCATTTTCCTAAGGATGATAGGGTGTAGTCTTATGGTGTGCAACCATAAACTCATCTAATAGGATCTTGATTGTCTCATTTAAAAATTATGTACCCCTATCACTTGTCAAGCTTAAAGGACATACATATCTTATAAGAACATTCTCCCATAGAAACCTAGCTATTGTAGCGCTTATGTACACAGTCCTTCGTAGGTGTTGATTCTGCCCACCTTGTGAGATAATTTATACAAGTAATGATATAGCACAACCTAGTCCTACGTGTGGTTGGTGAAATAGGTCCTACAAAATTGATGGCCCATTTCTCAAACGGTTCGACACTAGTAATAGGTCTCAAAGGCATCTCATCTCTTTGACTTGGTCTTCCAAGATGTTGCCAATGATCACATGCCTTACAAAATTCATTACAATCTTTATAGAGGGTCTCCCACCATAATCCAACGAGAAAAATTTTACACGTTGTGGCATCACCCGCATAGTGGCCTCCTGCAATTCCACCATGAGCTTCTTCTATAATACCCATGCACTCATGTTCCAATACACAACGGTGTAATATTTCATCCCGATCCATTTTGTACAAGTCACCACTAATTAACATATAAGGTGTAGCGCATGTAGCAAGTTGTTTCTTTTCTAATGCCTTCATTCCTTCTGGTGCCACACTAGTCCGTAGAAAGACAACAATGTCTTCTAATTCTGATGGCGCACGTTGTAACCTATATAACTATGCATTTGGCATGGTTTCTTCAATTTTCTATGCTTCTTCTCCTGAGTCAATTCTAAACAAGTGGTCTGGTCCAGAGTTACTTTTTCCTGGCTTCACCACAATTTTGAAGTCAAACTCTTGAAATATGAGTACTCATCTCGCATATGCATGCTTGTAATATGTATTTGTTCACCAAATACTTCAATGTCATGTGATATGTATAAAACACAAATGGTGTTGCTAACAAGTACTGTCAAAACTTGTGTAATACATAGATCATTGACAAATCTTCACACTCTATAGTTATATAATTGTATTCAAAGCAAGAGTCAACTTCCTACTAGCAAATCAAATTGGATGATATACAATACCTTCACTAGGTTGGGCTAACACAATGCCAATTTCCATGAAAGAGGTGCCCACATGCACATGAAATGGTTTATCCCATGAGGGAAAGTGTAGAATGGCCGTGGTAGTAAGTTTCACCTTTAATATCTCAAACATGCATTGTTGCGATTCTCCTCAATAAAATGTGCCTTTTCCTTTTAATAACTCTTCCAAGGATGCAGAAACTTTGGCATACCCTTTGATGAACTTCCAATAATATCCTGTGTGACCCAAAAATCTGTGCACCTCACTTTGACTGGTAGGCACTTCCAAGCCTAGAATAACTACAACCTTAGTTGGATCAACCAGCAAACCTTCCTTGCAGGTTATATGTCCTAACAAAGTATTCCAAAAGGTGTAGAAAATATGCACTTCTTGATGTTCAAAGAGATACTCAATTTTCTGCATCGTTCAAACATTAAGCACAGATTGTCACAATGATCTTTCACAAGCCCATATATTATCCAATCATCTAGATAAACCTATAAGAAGTTGTGAATAAAATCTTTGAATGCCTGGACAACTATCTGGGAGAATATAATAGGCACATTTTTTAGTCCAAAAGGCATCACAATATAGGCAAAAATGGCCCATTCAGTAGTAAAATTTTTCCTTTCTTGATCCTCCTGAGTAATCCTAACGTGATGATACCTGGAAAACCCATCTATGAATGACTATATTTCACTTCCTGCCACTCCTTCCAATATTTCCTCAATGAATGGTGTAGGAAAAGGGTCTGATATACATGCAAAGAGTCAACTTCTTGTAATCTACATAGATTTGAATCCTACTATCCTTCTTGATACTTATCACCATAGGACTAACCCATTCTGACTCATCCAAGGGTCGAATAATCCCAGATTTCAGCATCTTATCAATCTCTTCCTTCACCTTTTCACGCAAATTGGGATTCATTCTATAAGGTCTCTTTCTAACTGGTGTGCACCGTCCTTAAGCTTTATCTTCATTTCCCCAAGTGATTCATGCACGCCTTTAAGTTCATGATACCCTCAAGGGAATAAGTCCTGATAATCCCTGAGTAACTCAATGATCTTTTCCACTTCCGATTCTGACCAATAGTCTCTAATTATGACCTCCTTTGGCTTAGCCTCCGAACCTATATTCACCTTCTTTGTCTTCATGGGTTCGTGATAGGCATGCGTATCCTTTTCTGCACTGTCCAAGACCTCGTGCACCCCTTGTGAATGTTCAATATCCAAGTTCTCAACTTCCTCATCATCCACTATGTAAACCATCTTTCCTTTCTCTTTCTCAAGGCAAACGCATTCAAGTAGTATGGAGTCCATTTCTTCTTCCTTTTCAAAACACACTCCAGACTCTATCTCACCAAATATTTCCTAAATAAGATCTTCTTCCTTTGCACTATCTCCCATAGTTAAGTGCTTGAAAATTTTTAATGCTTCTTCTACTGGAGGTTTAGTCGAGAAGTATTCAAAGGTCTGGATCATTCCTGCAGTCAAATTCTGCCAATTCCTAGTCTCTCGATGTAGTTCTGTATATACATATTAGGCGCATGCGCATCCTTGTAGAGTAGAATACAATCTATACACCCAAAGTGAAGGTGGTAATGCTTCATGTCCCGCTGTCCAAAGTCTCTCACACTACTGAATGTGATGTTGAATAGGTTAATCACCATTATAATTGCATATTAGTGTAGGTGCATTGTTCCTTAAAAACCTAGTAGATAGGGTGATTCCAATCTCCTCCCATTCTATAAGATTATCTTTGTGGACTACCCACTAATGCGTTGTTGTCCCACATAAGGTATACACTAACATATATCTTCTCTTAATTTGATTTTTCCATTGTGCTTCCATGGATTTCAAAAATATAGGAAGATCTTCTACCCCAATATACCAAGGTACTGCACTACCTATCTATCGAACAAAATGAATTCCATTCTTGCGCAACCATGATTTTTACCTCGCATCCTACTAGTTCATATGTACCATGAGCCCAATTTTCATAAGAAATACTTGTAGTATCACTAATAGAATGAGAATATTCCCACTGTAGGATGCCTTCCTTTGATGGCTCATTGACCTCTGGGTCCTGAATAACACGTACATAGATTCTATTTAAGTCCTCCTCACTTAGAGGCTCAACATATGGTGTAGAATTCCCATTTGTCAAAGGTATTACAACCCTTTCCTTTTTGTTCTCAATGCTGATATACCCCTTATTGAATCTCAAGTCATCATAACACCAAGGGCGTCCAAGTAAGGCTAGAAAACTGTCCCTTTCCACAAGTGCTAATACCTCAAAATCCCCAAAGTGAACTTGGCCCTTGTATGGTTATAGATGCATCCTTCAAAAATCCTATGGGAGTGGCCTTAGTCCAATTTTCCATAAACAACACATTAGATGATGGCTGCAATGGAGGCATCCCCATTTGTACCCATACATCTAATGTAAGTACATTCACTTCTACACATGTATCAATCAATATGTTGCTCAAGAACCATCCATCCACAACAACATTCTGAGTAATTTCCTCATAATAATGTCATGTCGTTGGGGAATATTTGCATGTAGTATTTTTTGTTCATTCTCAGTGCTTGTGTGTGGGGTATTCCCCTTCAACCAACTTCCTAGAAATGGAATAATATTCTCCTGGCATAGCATTTTACAAACCTCTCTGATGTCATCAATATCAGAGGGGACTTTTTCTAGCTTCTTTCTTCTGCTCCATCTTCCTTGACTACTCCTTTAAACATTGTATCTCACCTTGAATATTCTTGAGGACCTCCATGGTCTCTTGATAGACTTCCTTCTGATGAGTAGGATCTAGGTACCTTGCATGTAAAACCTCCTCCTTGGTGATCGTAGGCTTCTGGTGTAATGCCTCTCTTGCACGTTCCACTTCAGCTCGTGTAGTAATATTCACTGTTAATGCCTCAAGTCCTAATGCTATCTTAGGCATCCACTGATCTTCTACCATGCACTGGATTCTAACAATCCTGGTGCATTTTTTTTTCTTTCTTATGTTTCTTACTCAGATGCTCATATAAGTCTGGGCACTCTTCTTCATAGCTATGGTTCTTTCCACGTAAAGAACATGCAATATTTTGGGGACATTCGCTCCTATAGTGGTCGAGATCCGCAAGTATAACATGTTCCACAAGGAAATCACCTCTTCCTCCACCGCGCCGCATCCTCCATATCCACCGTGATATCCACATCCTCTTCCATGATCTCCTTCAAAATGCCCCTCATTCCCGTCATAGCACATTTGATTATGATTCCAATCCAAGTGCTCATTCTTACCCTTAGAATTATTTTTACACTTGTCTATCGTACCCCAATGTCTATAGCATCCTGATCTGACCAATTAACCAAAAATCTTCAGTATCATGGGTCATGGACTGGAAAATTTTACAGTAATAAGATACATTCTTCCTTATCGCACGCTGTAACAAAGGACAATGACTAGCATCATGATTCAAATGACAAATATCATATTCCAATAGTAATGAGCGTATAGATCTGTGAGGGAAACTATCCTTGGTGTGACCTTCCACTTCACAATCTGTACACCAAATCCCTAAGTGTGTTTCATGGGCTGAATTTTCTAATAGCTTCTCTAATTGTTTTGTCATAGTTGTAATTTGTGCCTCTAATAATGGACTAATGCTAGTTTCAATGCTCCCAACTTCTCCTCAACATGCAAAGCTACTTCCGAAGTGCTTCAATGCGGATCGAGTATGTCTTATGTGATAGTGCTCTTCTGAATGGTATAATCAATCCGCCAACGAACCATTGTGCATGCTGGCTTGCGTGAATATCATAAGAAATCTTAGATAGGAGTGTTTTAAAATGGGCATCATACTCACATACACCGTCGGTAGTGCCTTGCTTGATATCCTTGAGTGCACTTATACTCTTCTACTCAAATTCTAGGATATAGAAATCTTTCAAGAAAACATCCTTCAACGCTGCATAATCCACGTAAGTTTGATCAAGGTCAAACTTCCTATACCAGCTATGTGCACATCCCTGTAATGTAGTAGCAAATTGACTTTCCTTGCGCTCAGAAGCCATGATCCTTTTACGTGCCACAATATTTCACACATGTACACATGCTTAGCAGCATCCTCTATGCCTCTATACTCCAGAAGATGAAGAGATATCTCCATATAAATATTCTGGGGTTAGTACGGACCTTGCCCACATGATCCAGAACCTCCTATGTTTCCCTACCTCTAGAACCACCAAATCTAATGGAACTAGAACCACCTATACCTCCTTCTCCTCTACCCGTAGCTGGAATATGACCTATAGTTGTACTCATTTGTGCTCTAACAAAGAGTACTATACTAAACCCCTACCATCTGTGTGGTAGTCCCACTTCCAGAGGTGAATCCAACATTTGGTGCACTTACATTCTGTGCAGAAGATGTGCTTGAAAATGTTCCTCCAAATAACATTGAAGTCATTTTTCCTGCCATTGATGTACTTGCTCTCTGACTTACTCTAGTTCTCCTATTTCCCAAATTCACTTGTTGATTACTTGTCGTACTAGATACTGAAAAACCAAGCGTAAGGGCTAGGTCACCAAGTGGATTAAGATGCGCGCCCACATCTCGTGTCATCTCTGCTAGCACATTTCCTTGTGAGGCCAAGGAGGGTACCCTAACATGATTTCTCAAATGGGGGAGTTCTTGATGCTCTAGCTCCATGTCTTCTACGTGAGCTCCAAATCCCTCACATGCCATCTCACTCCTCAACTCCATCTGCATTGAAACATCACGTTACTTCTCTATCTCCCTCTCACGTGTGTCATTATACTTAATCGACTTTCTTCTCTTTGCCTTGGCAAAGCTAAGTCCACCATCCTTCACCAATGATGTCCCCACCCCTACGCGTGGTGGGGTTTAGTTAGCCATCGGTTTACTCTCCGTGTTTAAAGTTACCATCAAGATCTTGATCTCCATTGGAATAATTTACGATGTGTTCCTCTAGGATACCGCAAAAACTAGAATTTAGCTACCTCTGGGCAAGAATACTTTTTAAATTGAATATTCCGAATATAACTATTTTAGAACACCATGAAACCATGTATCTACAACACGATTCCAAATCAGATCAACATCATAAAGGGCCTAAAATTCTTCTTGTGTCCATACAATTGTGTGATACCTCCAATTTCACTTAGATACATGAGCAATCAGCCACCATATAATTCTACCGAAAATATGACAGGTTCTTCCACCCATACACGTGCATTGTACTCGATTCGATACTAAACCGTTGTGCATATTCTTCCTCCAGATCACGTATCCATTCTTCAATACTTGTTAAGGTCAACCAATATGTCTTCAATGTGAACCATCCTGAAAACAACTGAAAAGAGGTCCCAACAATGGAACCAATGATGCAGCCTAGAATTCACCAGATAACACCCTAGATGCACTAGCACATCACTCAGCCTAGACTGAGCACTCACCCAAAGCACGCAAAGGTACCATGTCCCTCTTTAGGGTTGTTGTAGCAGAATGTTAACATGATGAATACTTAAAGCATATAGATCCATAACTAATACATCATTATACAATGCATGATAGATCTAGATCTAGGAAATAATATGTTTAAACAATAATCATGATAGAAATAATAACATGCACTACCCAATTACACATAGGAATGACACTTAGGTTCATTCAATATCTTCCATCTCTTAATTATCACAATAACACAGAAGCTTCTTAAAATACTAGCGGCAATCTCCGTTGATGCGTACATGGATTTGATATGGTAATCCAGAAACATGCACATGTCTCTGTATACTTATCCTCACACACACACACTATGTTATCTATCTCTCTATATCCATCATCTCCCTACCAGGTAATTCACTACATATATAGGGTGGGGACTTTCCCTTCACCGCTTATCTATTCCAAAAATAGGCCGCATGCTATTAATAGCCACACGCCATTTTCATGCATAGCCACACATGCAAGTGTGTTATCTATAGACTATTGATAGTTAATTGAGGTGAAAATCCTATTCTTAGACTATCTCCATGCAAAATCACTTTGAATCCGATCCTCCAGAAATAGACAATGTGTGGTGCACACGTCTCTGCATCGTTGGTGTGTTCTGCATGCTATCTTCTAAAAATAGATCTTCATGCCCAAAAATGGCTAAGTCCTGAATGTTGACTTGTCCTCGCGCATGGGGTTCTTCCTGTCCCTTTGCGCCCTTGAACTTGGCCTATTTTCCCATGTAAAATTCTTGTGTGTGTTCTATCAAGTGTTCTCTGATCAACATTTTCTCATACAATGATGCTTATAATGTCTAGTCTTCTTACAATAGGAACAATTACACTTTTCCTTCTTCGCTTTGGGCTTAGAAGTAGAAGCATTCGTGTTAGATTTGGTTTGGATTTATTTAGTCTTGGTTTCCTTATTAGGTTGGTCCTTTCTATATTTCTTCTTTTCTTCTTTCTTATCCTTACCCTTACCAATATTTACTACAAGGGCATGTGACTTGGATTTGAGTTCTCCCATTTGAATCAACTTATCATGTTCTCAAATGAGTTGGGATGAAAAGTTGTCAAATGAGGGCATTTTCCAAGTACTCTTTAGAGATTATTTTGTGGCGTGGAAATTAGAAAAGAAGATGGAGTATTCAATTACAAGCTTAGAAAGAATCAACAAGATTAATCGGCCATATTTTTCTCAACTCCACATTCTTTCAATAGTAATCTAGTGTGGACAAACTTAGAGAAGAAATCTTGTAGGTTATCAAAGTTACTAGGAGTTAATCCTAGCAGTTCATTCTATAAATCATGTGCTCTCATGTCATCTTGTTTTCCAAACATATCTTCAAGATTTTTTCCATGATCCATCGGGTTTTGTGGAAAACTCAATGTGGAAGAGTAAGTTAGGAGAGACAAACATATAAAGAAGACCCAAGGCTTCATCACATGGGTTAAACCACCTATATTTTTTAGGTTCATATTTTGGTTATTTGTCTACTCCCATAGTGATGAGGAACAACCCTTTACACCCTAATTACATAACCATTTTATATCTACATTCAAATAAATTAAACAACTTGAGAAAAGTAACAGAAAGAGCATCCATTGTGAGGAGAGAGAAAGAGATAATACATAAAGAAAAGAAACACACAAATACTAAAAACAATATTTTCACCCCTATTTGATGTAGTTTATAGTTTAGTTCGTTAATTACAATTGGGTTCGAATGTGCATCATGAAATATTTGGCCACTCACCTTACAATTAACATAAAAATGTAAAAGTGTGGTGACCACAATCAAGTTTTGAGTGTTTGAAACAACTTGATACTATAAGCAAGCACAAAATGAAGTGAAAATAAGAAATGGGGAGAGAAAATAAGTTCTGTGAGAAACAATGTCTCACGTCGCAAGAGAACTCCCTTTCCGCAAGGCTATGACAGATCTACTCACTATCCCACAAGCAATAACATGGGTGATTTACAAGAAAGAATGACTTAAAATGAGTCGAAGGGCCTCCCACAAATGTAAGAAAATCCTCCGTAAAAATAAAAATGACCCTACACACCCCCACGGTTAAAAATGTCCAATAACGCTAAATTTACAATTAATTTAATTATTAAAATAATTCAAAAATTAATTGGAATTTTAATTACAAAAAAACTACCTCTTAATTAACCTTAATGACCTACCTAATAGATTTCCTCCTTTCAAAATTAAAAACATAACTTATATTTTAGAAGCTATGTTAAAAAATATATCCTAAGTTTAATTTAGGAAATTAAACTAAACTTATGGTTATATAAAAAAACAAGGCTACAAAGGTGGGGATAAAATTTTAAAAAGGAGGGAAGAGGATGGTCAAATGGGTCAAGGGATTCGTAGGTGCCACATGGCATATGGAAGGATCCTAAGGTAGAAGCATTTTAGGATTGAAACACAACAAAGGTCGGCTCGACGGTTGCACGAAACGGATCATACATACGGGGCTTGGTGTTAATGCTTGGGTGAAGTAGATCTAATATAGAAAGGTATGTTAGAAGCTCTCCAAGTGGGAGGTAGGGATGAAACCAAGGCGATCGGGGTTTTGATGGGTGAATGAGAAATGACAAGGTCGAGCTAGTTGAGACAGGGGAAGAAGAACACATGAGCTAGGCTAATGGAACAATCAAGATGATTGAGAAAGAAACTATGGGCCGAGATGAGAACATGACATAGAGTAGGATTAAACCAATATGAATTCAATCCCATGACCAACTCGGTGACCATGGCAAAGGAAGATCTTAGCAAGGAAAGTAATGATATGAATACAACTTTTCCAACAACAACGCGATCTTGGAGGAGGATAAAGAATGACACGATGAAAAATTATAATAAAAACAACAACCATAAATACCTCCAAAACATTTTTTCCGCCAAAGATAGCTACAACTAGCCAAGTTTAGCTGAAAACCCCTTAAACAACACATGCAAAAAAATCCAAACAACACAAAATCCAAAACCAAATATATTAATCCAAATTTCCATGATTAAAACTTGTATGAGAAATGATAAAAAATGAAACTAGAAGTATTCATCAACAATGAATGTGAGTACACATTTACCAAATCACATCTCTAATACCATGTGGCCGAGATTGTTATCATTTTTGCGAGGATCACCGCAAATAGAAACTTGTGTACATTGATCCTTTTTTCGAGTTACACTCCAGCCTCACAGCATAAGGGTATGGAAACAAACAAGCTCCAAGTAATCATCAAACAAGTGTATAATCGAAAAATTAAAAAAAAAACTCATAGAAAAATAGGTCTACTCGTGACTCACCGATCAAAAATAAGAGGGTACATATGGGAGTGTTTTGTAACTCTCATGTCTTGGACAATCATTCCCTCCATGAGGGAGAAAGAAGTTATGATTCCCAAGATGGAATTTAACTCTTATTATTCTAATGATGCATATGACAATGAAATATTTCATGACGAAATCATCATATGAAATATAACTCCTAAAGACTTATGATCTCACCTAAGTTAGATGACTCACCATGTGAGGTGGAAAATTCCCTGAGTAATAAGAAAAATACCTCACACCAAACTAAGTAAGAATTAAAACTAAAGCATGAAAATGAACAAGCTTATATTGAACTAGAAGAGGGTGAATCTGTGTCTGAGTTTGATGCAACTATAGAAGATGAAGTGGAGAAAAAATTGCAAGAGGAAGATTCATATGAAGCAAGGAGGAGGAATAAAAACTCTATTATTGATAAGATCATATCATGTGAGAAGGGAAATCGATAGGTATATCCCTCTCAATTTCCATTGTGATTTTGTTTTATCATTTTTTCTATTATTAATGAAGACTCAAAGATTGTAAAGGAGGATTTTGGATCAAAATAAAACAAGTGTTGGAAAAAGGAAATGTGGAAAAAATGGAGTCCTTAAATAAAAATCACAAATGGTACTTGGTAAAATTACCTCTTGTTAAAAAACTTGTTCCAATTATAAATGGGTATTTAAGAAGTATAGTGTAGAAGTGAAAACAAAGAATTATAAAGCTTGCCTAGTAGAAAAATGGTTCTCATAGGTATAGGGACTATAGTTTGGTGATATTTTGTTATCATATCTCTAAGTTACATTATATAATATTTCTTCTAGCTATTTTTGTTTCTTTCGATATAGAAATAGAACATATGGATGTTAATACAAAAATTACGTGGTGAGCTTCATGAAGAAAACTATATGAAGAAGCTAGAAAAATTAAGGTTAAAGGAAAGGAATATTGTTTATGTAAGATGACTAAGTCTCTATATCACTTGAAACAATCACCAAGAATGTGGAATGAAAAATTTGACAGGTATGTGTTGGGACTTGGACTTGGAAGAAGTAAAGTTGATCCTTATGTTTATTATAAACAAGAAGGTGAAATTTTTGTTATCATTATATTTTACGTAAATGTCATGTTATTAATTGGTAACATTAAAAAAATGATTAGTGAGGTTAATATCATCTCTCATCTCAATTTGATAGGAAGGATCTAGGTGCGGTAAATTTTATTTTGGGAATGTAAATCAAGAGAGATCGAGTAAATAGGAAATTGTGGTTAAATCAAAAGAATCACGTTGAGATTGTATTACAAAGGTTTGAAATACAAGAAAGTAAACCTAATAGTATTCCCTTTCCCACTGGTCAAAAATTATGTGTTGAATAATTTCCTAAAACTAAAGAAAAATTGAGGACATGTCTCAAGTGTTGTATGCTAGTGTGATTGGAAATTTGATGTATGAAATAGTTTATACTAGACCTGATATTACTCATCTAGAGGGAGTAATTAGAAAATTCATAAAAATCCTAAAAAGTAATATTTTATTGTGGTTAAGAGGATTTTTGGGTATGTGTGTGGAACATATAATTATGTAATATGTTATTATGGAAATCCTGGTGAAAGAAAGACACTTAATCTACATGGTTTTGTGGATTTAGAATGAGGTGGCAATATGGATATGTGCATATCTATCAATGGGCATGTTTTCAAATTGTTTGGTGGAGATGTAAGTTGGATGAGTGAATGTCAATAAATTGTTGCAATATCCACCACAAAAGTAAAGTTCATGGAAATTACTCATGTAAGTAAGGAAGCGGTTTGACTTCAAAGACATATTTACATTGTTGGATTCACTCAAAATGTTGTAAGGATTAATTGTGACAATCAAAGTGTAATTTGTCTATAAAATAACCATGAATTTCATTCTAGAATTAAACAAATTTATGTTTAATACCATTTTTAAGATAAATGGTGGTGGAGAAGGATATATTTCTATAGAATATGGACATGGAAGATCATTTTGTTGATTCTTTGAAAAGGTTATAAGCACTAAGATATTTTCCATGTGTAGAAAATCACTGGATCAATTTCCATGAGTTGAAAACTATATGGCCTTGAAATCTCATATGTAAAGTATTCAATAAGTGAGAGAATGTTAGAAATGTGTTGTATATTTTCCATGATTTACACTCTTATAGACCTACAACCTAACACTACCAAACGGGTCCCCTTTACAATATTTTGGGCATGTATAAGTAATTTTAACCTATGTTATTATGGGTGGTTAGATCACTCATGTTTATGGGAAGCCATTATGGGTTGTATTCTTGGCACATGGTTTTGATACCCATTATTTTGTAGTACTACTATGATGGTGAACTATTGATTTTCTTACATATAGTTGGACATACAATGTAGGATAGAGAAGAACCAAGAATTACATTATTGCATGGTAAAATAATTGAGTTAATAAAATAAGGAGATAAGTTATTGTGTTGGTTTTGTTATCCAATTTCCACCCCCCAATATAAATTGGCCAACTTGACAAATATGAACTAAGGCGGATGATGGAGCCTTGGAGAAGAAACTAGAAAAAAAAAGTGATTTTGTTTAACTTGAATAGGTGTAACTGATGAAAAATGGAGAAATTTTATTTTGGGATGCTCCTTCCTTCTTTCCTAACCCGTCATTCCTTTACTTAGCCAAAAATTCAAGAAATTGGGTCATTTATAATGTAGTGCAATTGGATCGGGCTTCGTGGGAATTGATGAGTGCATTAATTGACTTGTTTATATCATCTATGTGATTATTGATTTGTCATTAAACATAATTAATTAGTGCATGAAGATGTTTTATATAGTTGTATCCTAGTAAGTTCAATCTATTTCTCTTGTTTTATTTCATACAACTTGTTAATCGTATATTCTCCCACTAATCGCCTCTATGAGTGAAATGTGGTGACATGTGTAGGATAATAGTGGACACTTACTTGCCAATGCTGGGAATTGTAATCAAGGAGTCTCGAGTCTAGAGCCATTGTGCAATCATGGAAGACTTTTTCCATTAACAACCTATAAACATGGATCTTGTTTTTAGCAGTTCCGTAGGATTTAATGAACTTTAATAGGGTTGTTAGTGGAAGAACTCAGTGCCTACAATTTTGGCATGATGTGTAACTGACTATGTCTATATAGACATCTCCTTAAAGAACAATTTAGTAGTTAGTTGATGTTGGTAATCTGTAATATAGTTTATAATAGTTAGTATCTATTTTCCAGTTATGTACTGAGTATGTTATGGAAATTTTCTAAATCAATATATTAGATGTTGTTTTGAATATCCTGTGGTGTTGATATTACCTTCGTCCCGAAGGAAGAGAAAGGGCCCACTCGACCAAGGTGACTGGAGGCTTTTATGTTTATGCATGCTTATGGTTTCTGATAAGTTATAGTTTGAATGCAATTACTTATTTCCTTTACTACAATTTCCATTTAGTGTGTGTTATTTCCTTTCATGCAATTTCAATTCGAATGTGTCATTTCAATTCTAGCAATTTCAATTCAAAGTGTGTGTTATTTGAATTTTGTTATATTGATTTGGTGTGTGTATTTCAATTCCAAAGAAACTATTTCCATTAAATGCATTTCATTACAGTAATGTTATTTTAGTAGTTTAGCATTACATTTCCATAGATTAGCAAAGACAAAGAAACATAACAACCAAAACCCCACAAAATGAACCACTAAACAATTGAGTTGCATAAAGCTTCATTGCATATAGACTTGGACACATAACCCCGGTTTTAAAATGACACTAGCGAGAAGAATATATCCGTTAAATAATTAGAGAATACAACGACCCATAATTTTTGTCGTTGTTTCAGGAAACCATAAGCACAACACGCCATTTTATTCACTTTACATGTTATGGGTGTTAATGAAGCTAATCTATGCGCAACTAGTAGAAGTCCTAGGCCTTGTTTATATAACTAACCTTGATACACAGTGCCACGGGACATTCAATGGAGATTTATACCACATAATATCCAAATAATATCTCTAAACAGCAGTACAAATAGGGAACACTTAAAGTGACACCGAGTTTAATACAACACCTAGAAGCCCTTCTAAACATTCTCACATCCTATTTAGAACCATAATAACCTTCTTAAATGGGAGACAACGGGAATAATGAGAACTGATCCTTGGGTATAACCTTTACCTATCCCATTGTATTAGGAAAATATGAGGATGCACCTATGAAAAATATCTCGCTATCCATCCTCCCTATCTTTCGAGGAATGTCTAAAGAATACCTGCAGATCGGTTTGTTTGTATTCAAATTTATTTTCCGCACATATGACTACATAATGCATAATAAAAACTCAAACGATTTCCTTCCACCCTCAAAGACTCTTCTATGAGGTGGTTCATGGGATTTTCCCTAACTCCATTCATTCTAGGGAGAGCATGGAAAACCTTTTTGAAAAATATTAAGACTATTGTAGGGGAAGAGATAGGAAAGAAGAGTTCTTCCGTGTAAAGTAAAAGGAAGATGAAAATCTAGAAGATTATCTGGATATATTTCTCTTTCTCCATCGAGAGGAGACGTTATGAGTTACATGTATAAATCACTAAGATAGTTTTCCTTAAAGGACTTGATGAGTAAATTAAGGATTCCCTCCATCTTATGGGAAGATGTGATGTGCACAAACTTAGCATGGAAGATATCACTAAGCTACACAAAAGTTACTCTAGAACACAAGGATGTATAAGGAAAAGAAAAACATCCAAGACTACCCTAGGTACCTTAGAAATTTTGAAGGAAATGGCCAACATGAAAAAAACATCTTGTCACAATTAACATCAACCATAGATGAGCTGAAATTCAAGACCAGTGTTGTAAAATAACATCTAGACATATACTTGCCCTAAATGTAGGAAGATACATCCTTTGAGAGAGTGTCCTTTGGATGTCATAGACATGTGTTTTATTTGTGATATCACTAATCACAATACTAACCATTGCACTTTCTTACCTCAGTTGAAAGAAAGATTGAATTTTGTGTCTCAAGAAAATGCAGAGGTAAACTTTGTTCAAAGGCCAAATTATCAGGTTGTGTATGCCCCGCACATTCTCGTAACCCCCGGATGATGTCATGGCCCACCAGATCCTCATCCTACTTGGGGATAACCTAAGTGGAAACCACCAAATTGGACATTTACCCATATCCACCACCATGGATGACTCCCTACAATCAGTAGGGTTAGACACCACCAGCCAATGCAAATCTATGGAAAAACCAACAATGGGTACCTCAACAAAATTCTAAGCAACATAGGAGGTTCTAAGAACCACAATAAGCCTTAATGGCCCCACCAAAAACTATCAAAGAACAGGAAAAGCAACACAAACTCAACTTCCAGATAGCCAAAGAAGAAACCCTAAAAATCAATAGACAACTTCAATTAATGAAGCAGGACAAAGTGATACAATGTAGGTTAATACTATCAATAATATGTGACTAAGGTCTAGGAGAACAATGAATAATCCTCCTATTGTTATCACAAAAATACCTGAGGAAAATGAGAAAGAAGATACACCTGAGGAAAATGAAGAAACTGAACATGTTCCACAAATGCAAGCCACTAGGAATGGTCAAGGAAAAGATAAGAATGCACATGCAGCTCCTTTTCCAGAACGTTTAGAGAAACTAGAATTGCGAAGAAACAACACTAGTTCAAGAGTTGAAAAATATGAACATTGAGGTCCCACTTCTAAGATCAATAAGGGACATTCCTAAATTAAACCAAACCATTAGAGACTAGTGTATAAAGACACCAGGAAGAAAGAAGAAATACCCAAAAACGGTCAAAGTGGAAGGGAATCTAGTTGATCTTGTTGCTGGAAATATTATTTCACCAAAATATGGGGATCATAGGAGTCCAGCTTATTACTATTTTTGTAAATGGTCACCAATATCTAACATTTTGGTGGATCTTATTCATCGCCATCAATGTTATAACAACATATATGTTCAATCTATTGTCTTTAACAGATTATAGCCAACCAATATCATTCTTCAATTGAAAAATTGATCTATTGTTGTACCAGATGGATTGATTGAGGATGTAATGGTCACAGTTCAATCTTGGGAGTATCCCGTTGATTTTATGGTCTTACATCCTAAAACTCAGAAGTTGGGATATCCAGTCATCTTAGGAAGGCCTTGGTTGACTACTGTTGTTGCATATATTGACTGTAGGTCAGGAAAAATGACCATTTTAAATGGGAAAAAATCAAATAATATTTCATTATATCCTCCTACACAACCATATGTGGATGTTTGTAAACATGTATGGGTAGATTATTTTAATACTAATCATCTGAGTTCTTCTTATCTAGCCACCATTGCAATGAAAAATCACAAGGAATAAATTGTTGAGTCATACACAATGTTTGATGAAGAGGACACCGTGGCTACGAAATCAAAACTGAGGCTACGGAAATTGGAATTGAGGCTATAGAACCATCTATTCTAAACACAACAGATAATATTACCTTGGTAAGTGAAATTTGTAAAGAAACCTATGCTTATCATGAGGAATGTGCAGTCACTGATTTCTATTGTCCTTTAACCAAGGTTATGTCTCTTGAAAATATGACTATTTTACACATGCTTCAGCCTCATGTTTGTCCCTTGAATTCTTTAATTTTTGATGCAGAGCTCGCTATTTTGAAATATACCAAGCAAGTGACTATTGACATAGGAAAAGAGTTGACCATTGGTAATAACTTAAAGGCCAACCAAGAGACTAGGGTTGTAGAAATATTGAGGAAGCATTCCCAAGATTTTTCTTGGGATTATACTGATATGAAAGGGATCCATCCAAGCATATGCACTCACCATATCTACACCGAGGATGTTAAACCTATGAGATAACCACAAAAATAATTAATCCAGTACTTAGAGACATAGTCAAAAACAAGATAGAAAAATTGTTGAAGGTAGGATTTATCTATCCTATATCTGAGTAGGTGGGTATCACCAATAGTTATAGTTCCCAAGAAAAATAGTAAATGGAGAATTTGTGTAGACTATAGGGAACTTAATAAAGCCACCAAGAAAGACTACTTTTCCCCGCCCTTTATTGATTAGGTTCTGGAAAATCTTGCAGGTAAGAAATATTTCTCCTTCTTGGATGGGTTTAGTGGGTATAACCAAATTAATATTGCACCTGTTGATTAGGATAAAACCACCTTCACTTGTCCTTGGGGTACATTTGCATATAGAGTCCTACCATTTGGGATTTATAATGCACCTGCTACTTTCCATAGAGCATTTTTGGCCATTTTTATAGATCTTAAAAAATGACTCTGTATTAAATTTTACATGGATGAATTCACTGTCCACGGTTCCACTTTTGATGAATCTCTAAACAATCTTGAAAAAGTATTAACTAGATGTGAGCAGCACCAAATTTCCTTGAGTCATGAAAAATGTTTGATTATGGTTGATCAAGGAATTGTCTTAGGTCATCATATTTCTGCCAAAGGAATACAAGTCGACCCCAAAAAGATTGAAGTAATTACTCAGCTACCTATGCAAACAAATCAGACTAAAATCAAGAGTTTCCTTGGACATGCAAGGTATTATAGGCGGTTCATCAAAGACTTTAGTAAAATTGTTGCACCTATGTTTTCTTTGCTGATAAAAGATTGTGTTTTTGAATGGTCTCCTCAATGTCGGTAGGATTGCAAGATTATCAAAGATAAGTTAACCACTGTTCAAGTCTTAAGAGGACTCGACCGGGGTAGCCTTTCCATATTCAAATTGATGCATCTAATACAATAATGGGATTTGTTCTTAGATAAAATGAAGGATGATGTCACCTAGAATTTCTATCAGAACAACCCATGCGCTGGCGGCACATCACTCATCCTGAGCCGAGAACTCACCCAAAGTGCACAAAGGCACCGAGTTCCTCTTTATGGTTGCTTAATCGAATGTTATCATGATGGTGCATATAGGTATTTAGATTCATAACCAATAGTAAACAACACATATTGCTTAAACCGGATCTAGATCATAGAATTTATGTAAGGTGAACTAAATAATGAATATAACAAGATTTACCATGTAATAACCAGATTCACTCATGTTCAATGCCATTATCTAGCCAATATGAACCATTGTATTAAATCTTGTAAAACACATAATTTCTTACATTATATAAGTATCTCCATGAGTCATGTGTGCGATAAAACCAAAGCAACATAACTCTACAAGTTGACACACATAAAACCATGCAAATTAATACATATATATATAGGGGTGGGGACTTACCCTTCACATGCCATGCACTTATCAAAAGAGGTCACATGTTAAGAATAGCCATGCACCTTTACAAAAGACTTCCTATAGTTAAATTTGAGTAGAAATTCTTGTTATCCAAAATTCACCCCCCAGGGTAATTTTGATAACATACATCAGAATATTCAAGTCCCAGGCAAATTGATTGATTCAGAGCAAACATCATGTTTCTGAGGTTCTCTCAGATATTTTTCTAACTCCCCTGGCCGAAGAAGGAGGGAGCAAGCTCTGAGAAAATGCAAAAAAGTTGCAGAAAGGCAAGTAGGTTGATCCAGGAAAAATCGTGAAAATTGGCTAAGTCCTGCTCAAGGTCGCCTTTGGGACGTGTGGGACAGAAAGACGCGGATCGGCCGAAAAGCCTCCAGGCGGCCCGCTAAGCATTTGGGACAATCGGGCCAGAAGTACGCGGCGGGCGCGAGAAGCCGATCCGGCCGAAAGAGGAAGAAAAACGACTAACTGCTGAGCGGGACAGTTCGGGACAAGAGTACGCAAAGGACCCAAACCGGTGGTTCGGCCGAAATGAGAACAGACGGTCCGAAAGCAAATGGGACATCTGGGACAAAAGGCGCGAACCGGCCGAAACCGGGCGAAAAGAGTCGAGGCGGCCCGAAACGGTTTGGGACATCCGGGACATCTGGACGCGAACCGGCCGAATCGGGTGAACCGGAAGAATTTGTCCCGCGAAGCACAGGGACATCTGGGACAAAAAGACCCGAACCGGCCGGTTCGGCCGAAATGGGAACAAACAGCCCGCTAAGAAAATGGGACATCTCGCCGCGAGGATGCGCGAACCGCCCGGTTCGGCCGAAATCAGCACAAGGAGCACAAGGAAAAATGGGACAAGGGACGCGCGGGACGCGGATCGCCGAAGGAGCCGAAAGCCAATCAATGCATGCCACGTGTCATCGGCCAAATATGGGACAAGGAAGCCCATTTCGGGCGGATCGGAGGTTTATGTCCCAAACGGTTTGGGACATCCGGGACAAAAAGACGCGAAGGGCGCGAAAGAGCCGGCAGACCCGTCGACCAATCAAGATCATGACACGTGTCACAAGGGAAAAGGTCAAAAAGTCAAAGGGGTGAGTTTTCGAGCAGATCCGAACCAATGAAATAGCCCACGTGTCCCAGTTTAGGGCCCACAGGAAATTTCAAAAGAAAGCCCGCCGAAAGGTAGTGGAGAGAGAATTATTCAGCGAAATCGAGCATGCCACGTGTCACCCAGTGGCGAAGCGCGGAAATATTTCAAAATCCGTTTTGGTCTGTCATCCGTGCCTAAATCTTGAATCATCATATCTTTTGACCCGAGCTTGGATTTGTATGCGTTCTTGACATCAATGGAAAGCTAGTGAAATCCTCTACATGATTAGGGGCTAATCTTAAGTTTTGGTGTAGTCGGAGAGAAAATCGAGAAACGGTTCTGACGCGTGATAATGGCCAGAGGCGACGTTTCAACAACCTGTTTTAATGCTAATGGGTCGCATTCTTCTTCAGCACGGCCAGAAGTGACATTTCAGCGGCCAAATTAATACAAATGGGTTGCATTCTCCTCCAAATCAGTCAAAAGATGGCAGGGTATGGGTTGGTAAGGTATCCCATGCCGTTTTAATGCATCTGCATTCAATGAGGAATGGGCTTGCACGTTTTCCCATGTTTCTGTCCCCTGGGCTCGACCCATGCAATGTAAAAAGCCAGATTTGGCTCAAATGAAAAGGGTTGTTCATCTTTTCTGCTCTGCCCTCCCTTCTTTTCTTCTCTAGGGTTGAAAATGGAGTTTGAGCCTCCTCCCTTGCTCTGTAATGGCGTTTTTGCCTCTTATTAATGGAATGATGTTCATGCGAAACTTACGGAGCAACAAAACGTGTTTTGTGATGCATCTATCCATCCTTCCTCGTTTTGCTTGTTCTCTTCTTGCCTCTCTTCATTGCAGGTATTTGTGCATGTTTGAATGTTCATTGCGGTTTGGAGCCTGTGTTCATGGAGTTTTGGGACATTTTACGTGTGAAATCTATCCTTGGGCTGTGATGCATCTGTCCATCCTTCCCATCGCTCACCTCTCTTTGTTCCATGGCAGTTTTGATAGATGTTCAACATTCTCCTTCTCTGGTGTATCACCGTTTTAGTGTAGGCTTTTGCTGTTTTCCCTTCTCTCTCTCTCTCTGTCTCTCTTGGCATGGTTAGATTAGGATTAGATTAGCTTGCTGCCTTTGGAATAGCTTGTGGTAGGTAGTTTAGGAGCAGGAACCAGCCTTCTCTGGAGATTCCTCTCTCGGTTTCACAAGTCCCACGCTTGGAGAGAGGTTTCCATGTTGTGCAATCACACTGGATGCCTGAGTGATCAACCTAGAAACTTGATCTGCATCCAGGGGTGCTGTGATTTTGCATCAACAGTTTTGGCACGCCCGGTGGGACCTTAGAGGTCTTTCACTTCATCTTTTGCAGGTTGGTGTGTTCCTGTGAAGATTTCAGCCTTTGGAGGCACTTACAAACACATCTGGCGACTCCATCTGATCAGCAACCCATTTCTCTGAGCTTGCAGACCCGTTTCCATCCATTTTCATCCATCTTTCTTTCCATCCCTTTCATTCTTTTCCATTCCATGAAGTTGTGCAATCATGACTTCGTTTCCATCATGGAATTCACATCAACAACAGTAGTATATCACACCTCCAACATGTTTTACAAATCCTCCAAATCAACATTTTGAGCAGATTCAAGATCAGTATGCATACCCATATGAGCAGCAGTGCCAAAGTCAGTTTGGCTATGGAGCCTTCCAAGAGCAAGAGTATGCATACAATGAAGACCATCGAGATCCAAGATGCTTTGTCATTGGAGAAAATCCAAAAGATGGAGGCAAAGATGGTGCGATCCAGAGCAACACTCGAATGAGAGCTTTCGGAATTGGGTGCGGGACTCCTTGTCCATGGGGAGGCCCTTTTCCAAGACACTTCAGCCCTCAAGAGAAGTTGGACTTCATGAGAAAGATGCTGCCCCAACTTGCACAATGGACGAAGAGAATAGAGGCCTATACATTCGGTGTTGAACAACCTTGTCAATGGGTAAGTTCTACACCATCATCTAGTTTCTCTCTTCCCATTACTCAAGTAGCATCATCTCATTTGGACTTGCAAATTTTAAACTCTCCATCTGCTGTCCCAAATGTTGATCCCATGTCTCCACCTCTCAGTCTTCCATCTCATCTCAATTCTTCTTTCCTTTTCCCTTCCAAACAGTCATCCCCTCCACAAGAGCTACAGAAACACCCCCTCCTCCAAAGAAACAAGAGGTTTCACTGCCTCCACCACCACAAAAAAATGTAAAATCGGTTGAGTTTCAACCCATTCCTCCTCTTGCATTCCCAATTTTGTGTGGGAAGAAGAAATTGAAAAAATCAGTCATCAAGGACAGCATGAAGAGGAGCCCAACAGAAAAGAAATGATAGATGACTTGAAGGTTTGGGCTGCCAAGTTTGGGATGACAAAGATCCCCTTGATGGTTAAACCTACAGAAGAGGCTAAGGTTGAACAAATGGTGGTGAGGACTGTTTTGTTGAAGAAGAAGATCTTGCAGCCCCAACTTGTCCTCTAGAGCAGCAGATTGAAGAGTTTGACTTGACAAACTTCATGTTGGAGGAAGAGTTCAATCAAGAGCAAGATTGCCTTCAAACATTAGAGGAGGGAGAAGCTGCTCCAAATCCAAAAGAAGAGGAGCACATCCCAGTTGTGGAGGAGAAAAGTGCAGATCCAAGAGCTTTGAGCACAAAGCGGGCTACAGGAGAACCTTCAGTTCTTCTTTCCACTTCATCTCTCTCAAGTTCTAGTACTGAAGAGGAGTTTGATCTCTCAAACTCAATATTGGAGAGTGAAGGAAACAATGGTGGTCAAGTTACAGATCAAGAGAATGCCATGGGAGAGGTTGAACATTTGCAGCAGGACAGCAATGAGGCAGTTTACCTGTCAGATTTGGAGGACTGTTTTGATGGAGAAGAGCCGGTTGAGTTTTCACCATTCTCTCTTTCATCATCCACATTCCAAACACCAGAGCCTGCTGCCATGAAGGAGAGCATTCATTTGCAACAGCCTGCATCTTATAGCAGCCCTTTGGAATCAAAATTGGAAGATTTAAATCTTCCATGTTCTTCATTGGAGGAAGAGAAAGGACAGAAGGATTCCACCATTTCTTCCACATCATCCATTCAGGTGGGTCTACAAGAGAACTCCATTTTGGAGTTGAAAATCAGAGCTATGGGCATATCAAATGGATCAGACCTTGCCCAATCGGTGTTTTGGCTTCATTGGAGCCAAAGGAGAAGCCCATGACCCAGTCATGCTTGCTTGAGCATGAGGATGAGCTACAAAGTACCAAGGATCAGCTGCCATACCTCTTGAATCCAAATGCAGAGCAACTAAAAGAGGTATTGGATTTTTCAGTTGATACCTTGATGATTTGGATAGAAGACCAGCTTCTTGTTGATTTTCCATCCATCCAAACAGCCATGATCAGTGCCAAATCAATTGCATGGCTGCCAATTTTGAAGAAAGGAAGCTATTTCTCACAACCAGTTGTAGGGTTTGTTTAGCTTGCCTTTGCTTCCAGTTAGAGTAGAGTAGCTAGGTTTGCTTTCAGCAGAAGAAGTGCTTGTGCACACTCTGCATGTTCCATTTGGGGCATGTATGATTTTCATTTTGTACATAGTTTTTGGTGTTGCTGGTTTTGCTCTTGCACAGTTCATTTCAGTGGCCTTTTGGTGAGAACAACTCCATGTCCAGTGGGATTCAAGTGGCTCAGAGGGAAGTTTTCAAAGTTCAGATCAGTTTTCAGGCTTGCTTATGACTCCATGCCCAATGGATTGCTTCAGGCAACTGGTCTTTTCATCTAGCAGGCAGATGACCCCGCTGAGTCGCCAAAACTGTTATCCAAAATTCACCCCCCAGGGTAATTTTGATAACATACATCAGAATATTCAAGTCCCAGGCAAATTGATTGATTCAGAGCAAACATCATGTTTCTGAGGTTCTCTCAGATATTTTTCTAACTCCCCTGGCCGAAGAAGGAGGGAGCAAGCTCTGAGAAAATGTGAAAAAGTTGCAGAAAGGCAAGTAGGTTGATCCAGAAAAAATCGTGAAAATTGGCTAAGTCCTGCTCAAGGTCGCCTTTGGGACGTGTGGGACAGAAAGACGCGGATCGGCCGAAAAGCCTCCAGGCGGCCCGCTAAGCATTTGGGACAATTGGGCAGAAGTACGCGGCGGGCGCGAGAAGCCGATCCGGCCGAAAGAGGAAGAAAAATGACTAATCACGGGACGATTCGGGACAAGAGTACGTGACAAAGGCCGAACCGGCGGTTCGGCCGAAATGAGAACAGAGCGGTCGAAAGCAAATGGGACATCTAGGACAAAGGCGCAAACCGCCAAACCGGGTGAAAAGAGTCGAGGTGGCCCAACGGTTTGGGACATCCGGGACATCCGGGGCGCGAACCGCCAAATCAAAGAAATCGGAAGAATTTGTCCCATGCGAAGCACGGGGACATCTGGGACAAAAAGACCCGAACCGGCCGGTTCGGCCGAAATGGGAACAAACAACCCGCTAAGCAAATGGGACATCGGGCGCGAGGATTGAAAACCGGCCGGTTCGGCCGAAATCAGCACAAGGCATAAGGAAAAATGGGATGAAGGGGCCAGCGGGGCGCTGGATCGCCGAAGGAGCCAAAGCCAATCAATGCATGCCACGTGTCATCGGCCAAATATGGGACAAGGAAGCCCATTTCGGGTGGATCGGAGGTTTATGTCCCAAACGGTTTGGGGCATCCAGGACAAAAAGACGAAGGGCGCGAAAGAGCGGCGGACCGTCGACCAATCAGATCATGACACGTGTCACAAGGGGAAAGGTCCAGAAAAGTCAAAGGGGTGAGTTTTCGAGCACTGATCCGAACCAATGAAATTGCGCCACGTGTCCCAGCTAGGGCCCACAAGGAAATTTCAAAAGAAAGCCCGCCGAAAGGTAGTGGAGAGAGAATTATTCAGCGAATCAGAGCATGCCACGTGTCACCCAGGTGGCGAAGCACGGGAAAATATTTCAAAATCCGTTTTGGTCTGTCCCGTGCCCTAAATCTTCAGATCATCATATCTTTTGACCCAGAGCTCGGATTTGTACGTTCTTGACATCAATGGAAAGCTAGTGAAATCCTCTACATGATTCTGGGGCTAATCTCAAGTTTTGGTGTAGTCTGGAGAGAGAAAATTGAGAAACAGCTCTGACGCGTGATAATGGCCGGAAGCGACGTTTCAACAACCTGTTTTAATGCTAATGGGTCGCATTCTTCTTGAAAGACGGCCAAAGTGACATTTCGATGGCCAAATTAATACAAATGGGTTGCATTCTCCTCCAAATCGGTCAAAAGATGGCAGGGTATGGGTTGGTAAGGTATCCCATGCCATTTTAATGCATCTGCATTCAATGAGGAATGGGCTTGCACGTTTTCCCACGTTTCTGTCCCCTGGGCTCGACCCATGCAATGTAAAAAGCTAGATTTGGCTCAAATGAAAAGGGTTGTTCATCTTTTCTGCTCTGCCCTCCCTTCTTTTCTTCTCTAGGGTTGAAAATGGAGTTTGAGCCTCCTCCCTTGCTCTGTAATGGCGTTTTTGCCTCTTATTAATGGAATGATGTTCTGTGCAAACTTCTGGAGCAACAAAACGTGTTTTGTGATGCATCTGTCCATCCTTCCTCGTTTTTGCTTGTTCTCTTCTTGCCTCTCTTCATTGCAGGTATTTGTGCATGTTTGAATGTTCATTGCAGGTTTGGAGCTGTGTTCATGGAGTTTTGGGACATTTTCTGTGTGAAATCTATCCTTGGGCCTATGATGCATCTGTCCATCCTTCCCATCGCTCACCTCTCTTTGTCCCATGGCAGTTTTGATAGATGTTCAACATTCTCCTTCTCTGGTGTATCACCGTTTTAGTGTAGGCTTTTGTTGTTTTTCCTTCTCTCTCTCTCTCTGTCTCCTTGGCATGGTTAGATTAGGATTAGATTAGCTTTCCTGCACTGGAATAGCTTGTGGTAGGTAGTTTAGGAGTAGGAACCAGCCTTCTCTGGAGATTCCTCTCTCAGTTTCACAAGTCCCACGCTTGGAGAGAGGTTTCCATGTTGTGCAATCACACTGGATGCCTGAGTGATCAACCTAGAAACTTGATCTCGCATCCGGGGTCTTTGTGATTTTGCATCAACAGCTCTATTATTAGCCTAAACTATGCATGGTGCTTAGTCATTGCTTATTCCCAAAATACCATCGCATGGACCTTAATTCTTCATATTTTTGTGTGCTCATCACACTAACTCCAAAAATAGCCTTTAAAATAGAAATGGCTAAGTCCTGATCTTGGGCGCTTCAAATATATTGTAGTGTCGCATGCTCTTTATGCGCCCTACATTTGTGCGCCCAACACTTAGGTCATTTTTGTCTGTCCAACATTACCCCACACTAAAATGGATTACTGCCCCGATAATGGGTAATCACCTTATTGCTCCAAAGAATATAGGATAAATGAATGAAAGAACAAAGAATAAAGAATATGGTGAGTCATCTTATTGTGTACCCTTTTCTTCTTCTGGAAGAATGAATTCTGGATATTCACTTTGAATTTCTCCCTCAAATTTGTACCAGTCCTTAAGCATTGCATTTTCCTTGTCAGGGATGTCCACAACGATGCCATCTAACTCATCCAGAGTCATGTTTCCACCCTCACTTTTCAAAATTCTAAGGATGTTGGCCATACCTGAGACCATCCCTTCCATGACATCCACCTTCATAGAAATGAATGATCTTCCCAATGCCCTTGATCTGATCCATGTGTTGTTTCCTCGCAACATCTAGTGTGTCATGTTTTGTCTCTACCAAGGTAACTCATTCTATGCACCCAAGTGTTTCATCCTTTACTTCCAATAGAAATTCATTCTCCTCTCTGCCTTTTTCTTTCTGTATTAAGTTATCGGCTATTGTACACATGGCTAATATTGTATCTGTGTTCTTAATTTCATCTTTTAAGGCTTTCAAAACAACCTCATAACTAGATATCTTCCTTCTAATCAATCCTTGCCCTCGATGCTTCTTCTGTAGCATCCTTTGGTTTAGGGAGGCATACTTTGGTTCATCCTATAAAAGTAAATGAACTATTGTATGGAGGTAATGTGATTCGATTGAACTCCTCTAGCACCTTCTTCTGAAAATCGGGCCTTTTCAACAAGATTTCATAAGCAATTTTCTCGGTCATCTTTTTGACATTCCGTGCCTTAGCCACTACATTATCTACTCTTGGGTGAGTCATTTGATTTCTTTATCCTTATCTTTCTTATCTTCCAGGAGCACCCATCTGTTTTTGCCTTATCAATATTTTGGCGCACTACTTTAGTGGACACTTTGACCAATGTGTTACTCACCTGTTCATCATAAAATTACATGGGTTTGATGGTCATATGGCATGTATGTGGCACCTTCCTCATCTTCTTTGAGTTGCATGCCTCCTCACAAACATCAAATTCAAGCTCATCCATGTGATTCTGCATGCTCCATGATAATTGTTTGCGAGTGTGCATATTGGCCATCTCTAGGTCCATCCAATCCCAGCCATATAATTGTATATTGGGTAGGGTGCTCTGGAAGCACACGTGAATGATTTTTTCTTGGTCATCCAAGTAGCCCAAATTTTGAGTTCCCACTACCTCTTCATCATTATTCCCACCTGTGTGTTTTCACCAACGTCCTCATGAATAGACACGCCCTTCTTCTTTTTTTTGTATTGTCATGCATGCCATCCTCTCTTGCATAGTTCCTCCGACATTTTGGTTTACTTCTCCCTCTTTCTCTTCTCCTTCAGGCATGGGGTGTTCTAGAAATTATGTATCCCCATTGGCGTTGCTTTCCCCTTCACCTGAGTGTTGCTCATGGGTACTCATATTGTCATCAATGGTTTCATATATGACCGAGTCCCTAATATCTTCATCCTCCTACATCTCAATGCTAGGGGTGTCCTCCTTCTTCTATGTGCTTTATTGAGGGGACTCTTCCTCCTCACTATCCTTTATAGGAACATATTTTTGGCACTTTCTCCTTTCTTCTTCCTCATTCTTCACAGGAGTTACATGCGGTGATCTTCTTACTAGTTGTGAAGTCCTTGCATGAGTGTCTCTGATGTGCGCCTTTTCCATAGAACTCTTATGGTATGCAAAAGTCTAGTGTTGTCCTCTGGTTCCTCCTGCTCCAGGACGTTCTCTAACTTGGTAGGCTATGGATCTTCCTGAGTAGGGGGCACCAATGTAACTTTCCTTGAGGTTCCTACTGTCTTCCCTTCTTTGAGAGTCCTGGGAGTGTCATAATGTGCCCTTCACCACCTTTCCATCCTTAAACCTTGGCCTCAGATAAATGTACATGCGCACGGGTTCAATTTTCCTATGACCAAACTCTCTGATGTGATGTCCACATTTCTTGATTCCATGGTTTCCACATAGGCCTCTTTCCTTGGCCATACATAAGTCTTGTGCAAAATGTGGATATTTATGTCTACTTTGTCTATGTCAAACTAGAGCTTACGCATGTCGTGGAACCTATTCACTAACTCCTTGAAATATCTGGTAATAAAATAAAAGGGAAACTTACACCATGGGCTCTTACACCTACTGCATATGGAAGCACCCCAAGATGAAGTGTTGGTAGATCAGCGTAAACTCAACTTCTCCATTCAATACTTTGGGCAGCTCACGTAGAATATGCCATTCTCCTTCAAATGCCTTGCAGTCTCCTAAACCACCTTCCCAGGTGCTCCTTATACATTAGAAATAGTTCCATGTAAAGTGTATTTGGAAAATTTCTTCGCTAGGATTTATTCTCCAATGAAACTCCCAGATGTTCTCCCTAGGTCCATCGGGTACTCCAATTTCACTAAATACAATCAATAATAGGATTGCATGCCCCAAGTAATCTTCTCACCTTTATCTACTTGGACGTGTGCCTCATTCACCAACTTTCTGTGATGTACCCAACAATGTTGTAATATGTCTTGTTGACCATTTTATGCGCTATATGTAACCAACAGCATATTCACCTCATTCCACCATTCAGTGGCACCCAACTTGCTTCCTGTCAAGCATGTTTGCAACCCTGGTGGCCATGTCTACAATGTTGGTTACTTTGAAGGCTCGACCCCCTTCTTATACTGATGTAGGGTGGTTATGGCATCAATTCCCTCATCATCTGATAGATCTCCAGTGATCTCTGAAGCCCGAGTCATGTAGCCTTGTCACCTTCCCAATCAACTTGGCGGTGATCCTCATTCTCCTACCCACGAAGTAGAAAAATCTTCATGGATGCATGACATGAGCCATTGATACAACTATTAGGCTTCCCAAAATAGGGCAAATTCTAGAATTTTCATGACCCCCATGCTTTCAAGTAATTTCTTCACGGAGGGTCCAAAACCCTAGTGTCATCACCATGTTGATTATCTTCATATAAACTTCTTTGACGTCCTTGAGGCATTTCTCAGTGTGGTGGTTGATTTCTAAAACCCTACACTATGTAATATTTGTTTTCCATGGCCTCCCCTCAATAACTTCTTTCGGATATAACATCTCAACCAACCACTCCTCTGTTGGGTCATCAACCTCCTTCTCCACAACTAGAGCCCTCCGTGGTGCCATCGTTCCTTTTGATCCTGTGAGTGTGAATGAAAACCCTAGCTTCATGCAAATGAAACCTAAATCACCCTCCCATCATGCACACATGCACACCACTTGAATCCTTCTTCCGTACCTAGATGCTCAACAACATGCTTTGAATGTGATAGGTTTACTCACTCTATAGAGTGCTCATCATCTCTAGCTCTTCTTCGCACTTCTCAATTTTCTTTGAACTCACAAGGTAACAAATTTCATTGCAAATTTCAGCTTTAAACCAAGTTTCAAAATCCCCTTCATTAATTTCTCCACCTACCACTCATACATGGCATTAATTCCCTTTGAGTGCATTTTTCACCTCTTTGTCCCACCCCCAATCTCTCACGCCTCAAAATTTTGCGCCTCAGTCATAACTTTCTGGCGCACACCACTACTTATCTATCACAGATCTCCTCTACCTACACTTCCTTATGCTGAAGTATTTATCCAATGTGACCCAAACATACGTAGTCTCAAATGTTGTAGCCTCCTTGAGTTATACTAAGCACTCACCGCCTTATGTGTGGTCTTTAACTTTGAGCAATCCTCTTGAAGTTTTCATCACTTTTCAAAACATGTTCCCTTTATGGTCACCCATGAGTTTATTTCTTTTCTATACCAGACTAACCTTCTTTATCCACCCCACACTAAGGGTATGTGTAGTCCTCTACACATAAAAACACTTGAGATTGTAATAATCATTTTCCGTGCACAAAGCACTTATTACACATAACACTAAACTAAATTGACAAAGCATAATGACGATGAAGGAAAAACATCTAAAGGAAATACAGTAAGGGAAATCTAATCTAAATGGAAATACTTTCCTTATTACAAACACCAAGAAGACTTATTTATAGTAGGGCTTCACCTACTCCTATTGAAGTAACCGGAAACCATGTTCCATCAAGCACTCTAGTTAGTGCAAAGTGCATGAGTCAAGTATATGAGTGATAACATACGGTCCCAACCAATGCACCTTAAGATTTCTTGGGTGGCATAAAAAACTTTGAATCATAAAGAAGTACCATCTACCCAACCTCAAGCTTCTTGTCCCTGATGTGCCTATCATGTCATGCCTTTTTCCTAGATTTTTCTTGCTTCTGACTCCATCATGTTATGGCATGCCTCTCATCTAGTTGTATCAACTTGTCAATTCTCTCTTCCAATGCTTTCTCATCAACTAGACCTCTTGTGTAATATGTAAAAAGAAGGTAACATGAATTCCATGGGAAGAACTTCTCTACACTAAACACCAACTGAAAGGGTGTTTCCTTATTCAATCATTTATAGGTTGTTTATATGCCCAAAGCACAACATAAAACTTTATCATCCCAATCTTTCCTTCCAACATCACAAATTTTTTTCAAGTCTTGCTCAATATCTTGTTGAAAGCCTCAGCAGTCCCATTTTCTTGAGGGTGATAAGGTGTTGTCTTATGGTGTGCAACCATAAATTCATCCAATAATATCTTATGGTCTCATTAAGGAAATGAGTGCCTCTATCACTTGTCAAACTTAAAGGACATCCATACTTGGTAAGAATATTTTCCCACAAGAACCTTGTTTGTTGTTGTTGTATACAATCCTTTATAGGTGTTACTTCTACCCACCTTGTAAGATAATCTATACAAGTGATGATGTAGCATGATCTAGTTCTACGCGTGGTGGGGAAATAGGACCCACAAAGTTAATTGCCCATTTCTCAAAAGGTTTTGCACTAGTAATAGGCCTTAAAGGCATTTCATCTCTCTGCTCTAGGTTTTCCAAGGTGCTAACAGTGATCACACACCTTACAATACTCCTTGTAATCCTTGTACAAGGTCTCCCACCATAAACTAGCTAGTAGAATCTTGTGCATGGTGGCATCACTTGCATAGTGTCCACCTACAATACCACCATGAGCCTCCTCCATGATTTTTGTGTGCTCATGCTCTAGTACACACTGGCGTAATACTTCATCTTGGCCTAGTTTGTATAAGTCACCACTTGATCAACATGAAAGTGTGGCGTGAATGTAAGTTGTTTCTTTTCCAAGGCCTTCATTCCTTTGGGTGCCATACCTATGCGTAAAAAGACAAAAATATCCTCTAACTCTAAGGGCACATGGTTTAACCTGTATAACTATGCATCTAACATTGTATCTTCAATACTCTGTGTGTCCTCTCCTGATTGAATCCTTGATAAATGATCTGGACCAAAATTTCTTTTACCTGGCTTTACCACCACTTTGTAAAGTCAAACTCCTAGAATAAGAGAACCCATCGGCATATGTGCCCCTTGTAAATGGGCTTTGTTCACCAAGTATCTCAATGCCATGTGATCTTTATAGAAAAAAAAGGTGTTACTAGTAAGTACTATTGGAACTTATACAACACATAGATCATTGATAAAGCCTCACACTCTCCATAGTTGTATAATTTTGTTCTACGAGAGTCAACTTTCTACTAGCAAAGCAGATAGGATGATCTATAATACCTTCTCCAGGATGAGCTAGAACTACACTAATGGCCATGCCAGAGGCATCCACATGTACATGAAAGGGTAGATTCCATGAAGGAAAATAAATAGGCATCATAGTAAGCCTCTCCTTCAGCACTTTGAATACTTGTTGATGTGGTTCTCCCCAATAGAACTTCCTTTACCTTTTAATAACTCTTCCAAGGGCATGCAAAATCTTAGCATATCCTTTGATAAACTTCTTTAATACCTTGTGTGGCCCAAGAATCCACACACCTCACTTTGACTAGTGGGTTCCTCCAAGCCTAAGATAATTACAACCTTAGCTGGATCTACCAACAAACCCTCCTTAGATGATATGCCCTAGTAGCAGAGTTCCAAAAGGTGTAGAAAATACACACTTCTTGATATTTAAAGAGATGCTTAACTATATACACCTCTCAAACATTAACCAAAAATGTCACAATGATCCTTGATAAGCCCATACATGGTCCAATCATCCAAGTAAACCTGCAATAATTTGTGAATAAAATCCTAGAATGCTTGAACAAATGTGTGAAAATATTGCAAGTGTGTTCTTCAATCCAAAGGGCATCACCGTGTGTATGCAAAAATTCCCCATTCAATGGTGAAATTTTTCTTCTCTTGATCCTCTTTAGCAATTCTTACTTGATGATACCTAGAGAATCCATCTGTAAAAGAGTAAATTTCACCCTACAATGCCTTCCAATATTTCCTCAATGAATGGTGTAGGGAAAGGATCAATCACACATGCAACATTCAGCTCCCTGTAGTCCACACAAATCCTGATTCTTCCATATTTCTTTATGTTGATTACCATAGGGCTAACCCACTCTGATTCCTCTATGGGCTCAATAATGCCATATTCCAACATCTTGTCAATTTCTTCTTTAACTTTTATGTGCATGGTTAGGGTTCATCCTATAAGGTCTCTTCCTAACAGGTGTGCACCTTCCTTTAACTTAATTTTCATCTCACCCAAATATTCATGCACTCCTTTCAACTCATGGTAGCCCCTAGGAAACAAGTCCTGGAAATCACGTAGTAACTCAATTATCTTAGCCACTTTAGATTCAGACCAGTAATCTCCAATTATGGCCTCCTTAGGTTCAACATCTGTCCAATGTTCACTTTCTTCATCTTCATAGGTTCATGGTAGGTGCATGCCTTCTCATCCACACTATCTAAGACCTCATGCATACCCTCTGAATGATCTATGTCCAAATTTTCCACTTCTTCATCATCCACCATGTAGACCATCTTTCCTTTCTCCTTCTCTAGGCAAGCACACTCAAGCAATTTTGCATCTGTCTCATCTACTTCATCAAAACACTTCTAGGTATGACTCACCAAATAACTCTGAATGAGTTCTTCACCTTTGCACTATCTCCCATAGTCAAGTGCTTCATAACCTGTAATGCCTCTTTCACCGGAGGTTTAGTGGAGAAGTAGTCAAAAGTTTGGATCATTCCTATGCAGTCAAGTCTTTCCAATTTCCAGTCTCTCTATGCAACTCTGCATAAACATACCAAGCGCACGTAGCCTCGCAAGGTGAAATAAAGTTTGTGCACCCACAATGAAGGTGGTAAAGCTTCCTACCCCTCTATCAAAGTCTCTCACACTGTTGAACATGGTGTTGAACAGGATTATTACCATGATATTCACATATTTGAGTAGGTGCATTACTCTTGAGAAACCAGGGCTGATAGAGAAATTCTCACTTCTCTCCATTCTATGAGATTATCCCTATGAACCATCCACTAGCATGTTGTTGTCCCACATAGGTATAAACTAACATATTCCTTCTATCCACCTAATCCTTCCACTTGTACTTCCATGGCTCACAGGAATACCTCAGGGTTTCCCTCACCAATGTACGGGGTACAGGTTGTTTCCTAACCACCTAACACAATGTGGCCTACTTACATATGCAGCTTGCACTTCTTACCTCACACCCAACCATCTCATAAGTGCCATGTGCCCAATTGTCATAGGAAATACTTGTAGTATCATTGATGGATTATGCATCATCCCACTAGAGAATTCCTTCCTTAGATGGCTCAAGCACTTCTAGGATCTCGAATGGTGTGCACATAAATTTTGTTCAAGTCTTCTTCACTTAAGGGCTCAACATAAGGTGCATATTTCCCATCTGTCAAAGGGATAATAACTCATTTCTTCCTTGTTCTCAAAACTATATATCCCTTATTGAACCATAGATCAACATTATTTTCATAGCACCAAGGGTGCCCAAGTAGAGCTGGGAAGTTGTCCACTTCTACAAGTGCTAAGACCTCAAAGTCCCCAAGTGAACTTGGCCCCTATATAGTAATGGATGCATCCTTCAATACTCCAATTGGCATGGCCTTAGTCTGATTTTCCATATACAACACATTGGAAGATGGTTGCACAATGGAGGTCTTCCCATCTGAACCCATGCATCTAAAGTAAGCACATTCACTTCCACGCATGTGTCAATCAAGATATTTCTCAAAATCATCCATCCACAACAACATTTAGAGTGATCTCCTTGTCATAATCCAAGCTATGAGGAGGGAGATTAGCATGAAAAATATTTCATCCATTCTCAATACCAGCGCATGTGAGTGTTTCCTTTTAACCAACTCCTAGTAATGGAATAATGTTCTCTTGATGCAACATCTTGCATACTTCCTTTAGATCATCAACATCCACTAGAAAGTCTCAACCTTCTTTTGTTCCAACTTCCATGACTATTCCTTTAAACATTGTATTTCACCCTACATATTTCTAAGTACCTCCATGGTTTCTGATAAACCTCCTTTTGATGTGTAGGGTCTTGGATATTTTGCATGTAAAACCTCCTCCTTAGTAATGGTAGGATTCTGTTGCAATGTTTCTCTGCATGCACGCACCTCAACACGTGTAGTAATCTTCATAGGTACTACCTCAGGATCCGGTGCTAACTTTGACATCCATTGGTTTTCCATGGCACATTGTATATCCTAACCATCCCTGCACCCTTGTTCTCATGTTTGTGCTTCTTTCTCAAATGTTCATATAAGTCCAGGAACTCTTCATAGTTATGATTCTTTCCACAAAAAGAACAAGTAATGTTCTAAGGACATTCACACCTATAATGGTCAAGGGATCCACATGTATATAGCATGTTCCATGAGGGAACTCACTTCATCCACCACCACGGCCTCGGCCTCACCTCTAAATCCACCATGGTATCCTCGACCTCTACCATGGCCTCCCTCAAAGTGCCCTTCATTTTGATCATAGCACCCTTGAGTGTGATCATGATCATGTTGCTCACTTTTATCCTTAGAGTTATTTGAAAATTCCATCTTCTTATACACCAATATCAATGGCATCATGGATCTAATCAATCAACCTACAATCTTTAGTATTGTGAGTTGTGGACTGAAAAATCTTATAGTAGCAAGACACATTCTTCCTTATTATGCATGTTGCAATAATGGAAAATGACTTGCATCATGGTCTAAATGACATATCTCACATTCCAGTAATAAGGAGTGCACCGATCTATGAGGAAACTATCCTTAGTATGCCCCTCTACTTCACAATCTGTGCACCAAATTCCACTATGTGTCTCATGTGTTGTATTGGCTGATAGTTTCTCTAACTATTTTTCCATTTCCGTAATTTGAGCTTCCAAGAATGGGCTCACTCCAGTGTTATGCTCCCAACTACCTCAGCATGCAAAAGCTACTTCAAGTGCCTCACGTGGGTCTATATAAGTCTTATGTGAGAGCACCCTCCTAAAAGGCATGATCAAGCCTCTGATGAACCATTGTGCATGTTGACTTGCATGGATATCATATGATAGTTTAGACAAGTGTTTTTAAATGAGCATCATATTCTCGAAACACTCTCAGTAGTGCCTGCTTGATATCCTTGAGCACACTTATACTTTTCTACTCGAACTTAGGGATATAAAATTCTTTAATGAAAGCATCTCATAATGTTATATAATCCACACAAGTTTGATCAGGGTCAAACTTCTGTACCAGTTGTGTGTGTGCATCCTACAACATAGTTATAAACTAATTGGCCTTGCACTCTAAAGCTATAATTCCTTTCACATGCCATAGTATCTCACACATATGGACATGCTCAGTAGCATCTTCTATTCCCCTATACTTTGGGAGATGAAGTGACATCTCCATGTAAATATTCTGGGCTAATGAGGACCATGCCCACCAATCCAGAACCTCCTTGTGTTACCTCCACCTCCAGATCCACCACAAGATCTGAGATCCCAACCACTATTCCTCCTATCCTCCACCTATGTAGGAATTTGAACCGAGAGGATGCATTTTCCTTGTGTCCCAACAGTGGTGCTAAAATAAACTCCTATAGTCTGCAAAGTTTTGCTACTCCCATGATGTGAGTCCAAAGTTCTGAATGCTTGTGTTCTGCGACAATGACACACCTGAAAAGGTTCCTCCAACCGGTCCTCCAAATAATAGGGAAGACATCTTCCCACCATAAATGTACTTTTATTTGATTCACTCCTAAACTTGTTGATAAGTCAACTCTACCTCTTGTTACTCTACTGCCCAAACTAGCTTGTTGACTACTAGTTATACTAGAAACTAGAAAACCAAGCACAAGGGCTAGGTTTCTAGGTAGATTCGATGTGCACTCTGCATGGCCATGTTGTCTCTGTTGGCACACTCTCATAAGAGGCCAATGAGGGTTCCTATCATGCTTTCCCAAATGGGGAGTTCTAGATGCTCTGGCTCCACATCCTCTACATGAGCTCCAAATCCTTCATGAGCCATCTCTCTCTCAATGCCATCCATTCTGCAATCTCATGCTGTACTTCTCTAAATCCCTCTCATGATCCTCATTGAAACTTAAGCCACCTTTCTTCTCTTTTCCTCTCTACCACTAGGTCCTCCATCCTTCACCACACCTGCTCCTGCCCCCACGTGTGGTGGGGTTTAGCTAGCCATCATACTTCTCTTCCAAATTCAGGGTTACCATCAAGATCTTGATCACTAGTGGAATTCCATGCAGATATGCTCCCATGGGATAACGTAAAAATTGAAACTCAGCTACCTCTTCGGAAAAGAGTAAGTGGAAATTGAGTACTCCAAAATATAGCTATTTAGAACACCACGGAACCAAGTATCCACAAATGCACATCCAAATTAGATCAACATCATAGAGAGCCTAAAATTATTCTTACATCCAGAAAAGTGTGTGAAACCTCCAATTCCTTTTAGATGCATGTAAGCAACCAACCACTCATATAGCTCTATTAGGAAGATAGAAAAGAAGCTCTCATATAAGTAGTCATACAGATTCTACTCCACCCACACACATGCATCAAACTCAGATCTAGTGTTGAATCTCTGAGTGTACTCTTCTTCCAGATCTACTATCCACTCCTCAACACTTTCTAAGGTCAACCAATATGTCTTCATCACACAACATCTGAAAAATAACTGAAAAAAGAGGTCCTGGCAATGAAACCAATGATGCAGCCTAGAATTTACTATGAATAACCCAAGCGCACTAGCACATCACTCATCCTGAGATGAGTGCTCACCCAAAGTGCACAAAGGCACCAAGTCCCTCTTTATGGTTGCTTATTAAAATGTTAGCATGATGGTGCATATAGGTATTTTCATTTCATTACCAATAGTAAACAACACACAGTGCATAAACCAGATCTAGATCTTAGAATATATGTAAGATGAACTAAACAATGACTATAACAAGATTTACCATGCAAGAACCAGATTCAATCATGTTCAACACCATTATCTAGCCAATATGAACCATTGTATTAAATATTGTAAAACACATAAAGCTTCTTACATTACATAAGTATCTCCATGAGTCATGCGCGTGACAAAACCAACAACATAACTCTACAAGTTTGACACACACAAAAACCATGAAAATCAATACATATATATAGGGGTGGGGACTTTCCCTTCACCACCCATGCACTTCTCAAAATAGGTCACATGCTAATAATAGCCATGCACCTTTACAAAAGGATGCACAACATGTAAGTGCTCTAACAATAGACTTCCTATAGTTAACTCTAAGTAGAAATCCTATTATTATCCTAAACTATGCATGACACTTAGTCATTGCTTGTTCCCAAAATACCATTGTGTGGACCACAAGTCTTCATGTATTTTGTGCTCAACATGCTAACTCCAAAATAGCCTTTAACTCCAAAAATAGCCTTTTTATTGTTGTTTTCTCTCGAAAAAATTCAAACATTATATTACTGGATACAAAATCTTTGTTTATACTAACCATTCGGCCATAAGGTATTTGATGAATAAACCAGTAGTGGGGGGTAAAATTATCATATGGTTACTCTTGTTACAAGAATTTAACTTAAAAATTATTGATAAGCTAGGAAATACTAATGTTGTTGTTGATTTCCTTTCAAGATTGAATGTTTCAGGAGAAGAAGAAGCAATCTAGGATCATTTTCCAGATGAACACTTATTTGTAATATCGAATCAGCCTCCATGGTTTGTTGATCTTGCAAATTACCTAACTACAAGGAAGTTTCCACTTACTTTACCAATAAGGAATGAAAGAGATTAGTTAAAAACAACTCAACATATAAATGGTGTAACGGAATTTTATTTAAATGTTGTCCTGATATGGTTCTTCGTAGGTGTGTTCGTGAGGATGAAGTATATGACATACTGAGAGCTTTTCATGATGAGCTTGGAGGAGGAAATTACTCAATGAAGAGGAAAATTCACAAGGTCCTTGGAGTTGGGTATTACTAGCCTTCTCTTCACAAGTCTATCAAGAAGTACATGTGGCAGTGTGATGCATGTCAAAGAATGGGAAAGCCTACATTATCCATGCAAATGCCTCGTCAATCCTCAGCTGGTCTTAGGATTTTTTAAGAAGTGGGGTATTGATTTCGTTGGAAATTTTTATCCCCCATCATTTGGGAAAGAGTACCTATTAGTGTGCACTAATTATGTCACAAAGTGGGTCGAGATTCAATTATTGGCATCTACCAATGAAGATATTGTAGCTGATTTTTTTCACAAAGCAAAGTTTATGCCAAGATTTGGTGCTCCTAGAGCTATTGTATCTGATCAAGGACCTCAATTTATGTCTAACATGATTGAGGCTTTCCTAGAGATATATTGAATCAAGCATCGGAATTTATCACCATATCACCCCCAATCCAAAGGGTAGGTAGAAGTTACAAATAGAGAGAGGAGAGTATTTTAACTAAAGTTGTCAATGCGCAGACAAAAAACTGGGTACCAAAACTCCCATAAGTGGTTTGGACCTACAATACAAAATGGAATATAACTATTGTTCTCCCCATATGAACTTGGGTATGGTAAGAATCCATTGTTACCCATTGAGTTTGAATTGCAGACTTGGAGGACAACAATGGAAGTTGGTATCGATTTGGATGAAGCACAACGTGAGAGAGTAATGCAACTGAATGAGATGGGTGAAATGAGGATGGAGGAACAACAACAAATTAAGATTCTTCAACATCAAATAAAATCTTAGTACGATGCTCATATCAAATATAGGAATTTCAATGAGGGAGATTGGGTCTTACTTTTTGACTCAAAGTATCAATAGTTCAAAGGAAAGCTAAGGACAAGATGGTTGGGACCATACTAGATCAAACAAGTGTTTGATAATGGATCTGTGAGATTGTTACCGATTGATGGAGAAAGAAGAACTCTTCTGGTGAATGGACATAAATTAAGGATGTATCAGTTTCCTCTAGATAAAGAAACTTTTAGCAAAGATATGTTGCTATGCGAGGAAATGGATTTAGTGGAGGAGCATGGCTCTTCTCGTCATGAGTAGTCATTTTTAAATTTGAATAAAGAAATATGATCATGCTTTCGATCTTCTTTCCCTTAGATTGTAGTTTTGTTTTTTTTTCATGCTTTCAATAAAGGTGGGCATGTCTATTGTTAGAATGTACACTACTCACATTTTTTCTATGAGCACGGGATGTGGAAATCTACGGATATCGGGAAGCTGAGATGGCAAGGGTAAGTGTATTTTACTTCGCTATGGATATTAACTTTTGAAGTACTTCCCCATTGCATTTGCTTAGCATGATTAAATCAATACACAATTTTCAATGTATTTATTGGTAATATCATTCAAAATCTTGTCACGTGGACTAGGGGTGTAATGAATCATAATTAGCAATGATACTGCATGTGATGAATTTATAAGAAAAAGACAAGATTTTTTATAAGAAGGATAGTTGGAATTATTATTTAATATGATGGGGTTTGTGTCATACCATGTATTAAAAATTCCCACGCATACTTGGTCCTTTCAACTTTTCACACCGCCAATTTAGCATCGACCTAAGGAAATTAAAAGATTGTGGTATATTTAAAATTTTCACTCACTAAACACTTCATGCCATTTCTCTGTGAGTTTGAACACAACATCATTCTTCTGCATAAATTTCTAAATTCGTATATATTGTGGGGCAGAAGAATAAATCTGAACCAAACTCTCTAGACCCATTGCTCCAAAATGTTGTAATTTCCTAGGTATTTTATGATGTTGGCTGGTTAGAATTTATTAGGAAATTTGAGGGCTTCAATGAAAATTTAGTTGATGAGTTTTTGATAAATTTTGAATCCACTTGCTTGTGAATTAGGGGAAAAAGAGTATAAATTAGTTATGTTATTTCGACTTGCTAGTTTACTAGGCTTCGGTCTCAAGGTTATGAAAAAATATCCTCTTAAATACCTAATTCCCCTATTTCATGAGGTTGGCAAAGCTCTTCCAGAATTAATCCTCACTTCATATGGTACTAAGAAGGGGATTAAGCTGAAAGTTTGTCTAGTATTTGGAAGGAAGTTGTGAAATGGGTCAACAGTACTTTATCTGTGATGGACAACTATCTGTGTTTGGAGGGGACTCACTAAATATTTTAATTCATTTGAAGAAAGGTTTCATAAACCCTGCACTCAGGGTAAATTTACCTGAATATTTAGCTGATGCAGTTATTAAAGTGGAACAGAAATATAAAAATGAGGGTGGTAGGGCTGCATTGAAACACCCAAGGCTTATTCAATTGATCTGTTCACATCAAGTTTTCTATAGACCCAAGAGAAGGATCAAACAAATAAGTGCAGGGGAGAGTTCTAAAAAAATAAAATCAAGAAGGACCATCTCCCACTATTCAAACTAAGATCGATTCGGCTCATTGCCCTTCACAAGAGACTGTGGGAGAACCTCGTAGTTGAGATAGTCCATCTTCTCTACTACAAAATTCTAAGGGTAACAACACTTTACCATTTCCTTCTTCTATTTTGTTGAAGCCAAGAAGCTCTTGTACTTTATAGAGACCTAAAGTTTCCCGGCTAGAAGTTTTTCATGAAGATTCTACTCCCATTGTGGAGGAGAAGGAAGAGGTTGGTACCTCGACTGTCCCTGATGAACAATCTAAGGATGATATATTCACAACAACTATCCCTGTAACATAGAGTCCAGATATTTCTACAGGCGCAAGAAACTGAGTCAAGAGCTCTGAAAATGCCTTCAACACCAAATATACAGACCTCGATGCTAGAATTTGTGGAAAAGGAGATTGGAGGCTAAGAATCACATGTATATGATGTACTGAAGTGTTATCTAGATGAAATTTCCTCCCTAAAGGAAAATTTAAAAGGTATGCAAGAAACCAACTTATCTTTACAAATTGCACTTACACAGAGAACTGTAGAAAAAGTGAGGGAAATTGCTGCTTTGAAGGTAGAGGTTAGCAGTCTCAAGAGACAAAGAGATATAGGCCTTGAATTATGGGATGATTTAAATTTGTTATCTCTTTGGAATAAAGAATTAAAAAGGAAAATAAGAAGTTAAAAGAGGAGATTGAGGCCAGTGTAAATGAGAAGAAGTTAGAATCTATTTTATACTTTTTCTGTTGGCTTGTAAGCTTCTGGCCTGTAGGAAACCTTCTTTTGTCTATAACATGTTTGTCCAAGAGAAATTCTATGCTTGGAAATTAATGAGAATGTGTAGTCAAGAACATCATGAAGCTCCTAATGGAGAAACCTTTTTGTCAATTTATCAAAATAATACCCCTAAGATACAAAATCAACTATGTGAATTTTACCTCCACAACATGTTGGTCACCAATGTGCCTGATTTATTTATTAATCTATTTGTGGGATATTTTTAGTTGAAATCCTTTCAATCCTTGCTTAGGAACCAAATTACATGGGGTGAAAAAACAAACATTTTCACTCAAATAGATCACACCATAGGTTTCTACATTAGGCCTACCCATCACAATGATGTGGCCATGAAGAAAAATTTTGATCTCTTTATTATCAAGCTAGTGTTGGGGAAAATACTTCAAAGATTCTATTGAAATGTGTGCAAGATTTTGAGGCCTATAGTCAACAAAATTTTGGTGAAGCAAAAAGGCTTGTGATAGAAGATGGGATACCTTAAAATTTCCATTAAAAGGAGGGAATTTATCTCCCCTCATAATCTCAGTTGGTGTATGCAGAGGGGTGATGCATTGGTTACAATAATTTGGCAGTTGTCTAAGAAAAATGAAAAGGAATACAGTGATGAGTGGGTAGGAACACAGGTGAGGCCACCTCTTCTCCTAAATCTGATTACTACCTGGCAGAATAACACTGCCCAGTCACATGATAGTTTCACATCTTGGGTGGAAGTTATTTCCAACAATCAAGGATGTAAAGGAACCAAGAAACAATATGCAGATTAGTTTGAGGAATATGATATGGCACAACATCTTGGCCTTAGGGAAAGGAAAAGATGATTTGCATAGGGACATGCAATAGGTAAAGTGCAAGGGAGATGATGAGTGCATTAATTGACTTGTTTATATCATCTATGTGATTATTGATTTATCATTAAACATGATTAATTAGTGTATGGGGATGCTTTATATAGTTGTATCCTAGTAAGTTCAATGCATTTCTCTTGTTTTGTTTCATGCAACTTATCAACCATATATTCTCCCACTAATCACCTCTATGAGTGAAATGTTGTGACATGTGTAGGATAATAGTGGACACTTACTTCCAATGCTGGGAATTGTAATCAAGGATTCCGAGTCTAGAGTCATTGTGCAATCATGGAAGACTCTTTCCATTGACAACCTTTAAACATGGATCTTATTTTTATCAGTTCCATAGGATTTAATGAACTTTAATAGGGTTATAGTGGAGGAACTCAGTGGCTAAAATTTTTGCATGATGTGTAACTAACTATGTCTATATAGACTTCTCCTTGAAGAAAAATTTAGTAGTTAGTTGATGTTGGTAATCTGCAATACGGTTTATAAGAGTTAGTATCTATTTTTTGATTATGTATTGAGTATGTTATGGAACTTTTATGAATTAATATATTAGATGTTGTTTGAATATCTTGTGGTGTTGAGAGTACCTCCGTCCTGAGGAAGAGCAAGGGCCCACTCGACCAAGGTGACTATAGTCTTTTACGTTTATACATGCTCGTGGTTTCTGATAAGTTACATTTTGAATGTAATTACTTATTTCCTTTACTGTACTTTCCATTCAGTGTGTGTTATTTCTTTTCATGCAATTTCAATTTTGAGTGTATCATTTCAATTCTACAATTTCAATTCAGAGTGTGTGTTATTTGAATTCTATTATATTGATTTGGTGTGTGCATTTCAATTCCAGCAAATTATTTCCATTAAATGCATTTCATTACAGTAATGTTGTTTTAGTAGTTTAGCATTACATTTCCGTAGATTAACAAAGACAAAGAGAAACATAACAACAAAAACCCCCGAAGGAACCACCAAACAATTGAGTTGCATAGAGCTTCATTGCATACAACCTTGGACACACAACGCTGGTTTTATAATGACACTTGTAAAAGAATTTGCTAGTTAAATGATTGGAGAATACAACGACCCATAAATAACTACTAGAACTATTCCCTAGGGCTTCAAGTTCTCTGCATGTGCCTTTCAAATGCAACAGGGGAGTTGATTGTGTATTGCGGGTTTTCGGATGTGGGTGGAAAAGTTCCCAAGTTAATATTATTCCTTGATTTACCGATTGGGCAGCGAAAAATGAGAAGGGGGTAAGGTATTGAGGGTTTTTTTAGGTGCGTAGGAACCGTAATATAGAGGAACTATGTGCAAATGGAACAAGTTCCTCAGTTTGTCGATTCCCCATAGAACGCTTTCAACCAAAATATTAAGCAATGGGACAACAATACGGGGATGTCGATGGACAATTGGAATGAAGGAACAAATCATAAAAGAGTTGGATGTGGGAAATTAAGACTTGTGGGAACCTAAGGATCCAGAGGAATAATTCTTGAGTTCCTCTAGATCACCGATTGATGACAAGATAAACAAAGATGGGGAAACTAATGGAAGTGGAGAAAAGAGTTGTGTAATGTGGGGGAGATGCAAGAACTTGAGTCACGAGTGGAAATGTTCCACAGTCAACCCGCAATCTGATTCACCAATCACACAAAACACCAAACACTTTGCCAAAAGTGGGTCTTGGGACATCAAATGAACCATTCCTCACTTCCTCCATTCCCGATTGGTCGATCCAACCGCAAAAAGAAAAAATAGATTAAATACGAACTATAGTGTTGTGTTAAGAACTTTGTGTTCCTCCCAAGCCCCAAAAATCTTCGTGGCCATAAATTTTTCTACACAACTCCAAATTTCATAAAATTGGTACCTTTAGATAGGTCTCTTTCTACACCACGAAACTAGATTTCTTGAATTTGATGAGGTTAGGTGGGTGAAAAATAGGAAATATTCTCGGTATTAAAAATAACAATTCCATGTAGCTCAAATACCACATTTGGTGAGGTATGGTGCCCATTTTTTCTCCTACAAGAAAAGTATCGTGGGGAATGGTATTGTAAGGGTTCTCATACCTATTTTCAGATATTTAATGCATGTTGTTAGTGGTTGGAAGCAAGAATTTGATTTCCTTTATTTTCCCTCCTCTCTCTCTCCCATTTTCTATAAATTAAAAATGATGTTCATTTGTAATGTTGGATACTCTTAGAATGCAAGGGCATCATTTCAAAGTGTTACACAAGTGTTCTTGAGTTACAGCCTCAGATTTGGATATCTACATGGTGATCCTTTCCTTTCTCCTTCATTGTAATGGATTGTGCATCTACTTAAAGCAATAAAATTCATGTTTTTTGGTTATTATCTGCCCTAGCTTGTGTTCTATTGCATTTTCTTTCCTTTCATTGCATCTGCAAGTATATTTTGCATGTTTTATTCTCCTTGCAAGGTTTGAATCTATTGTGCTCCATGGAAATGGTGGTTTGAATGTTGTTTTGGACTGTGGCACTTATGTCTTCCCTCTCCTCCTTCATTTTCCTTCCATTTTCACTCATCTAAGAGTGTATTTCCCCCTCTTATTGGTGTTAGCACCTCTCTTTCGTTTAGGATTCCCATTATATGCATCTCCTTCTCACCCTAGTCCCTTAGAATGATAGAATAGAGTTATTTAGTTACATTTCCATTCTTAGGAGTATTTTAGCATTAGAACTAGGTAGATGAACCAACCTTCTCTGGAGGTCTATCTCAGTTCAAGTCCCACAACTTGAAGACAACCCCATATTGCCTCAAATTCCTAGGTTGTCTATGACTCAAGGTAGGGTGCAATTTTAAGCTCCAACAATTTTGGCACACCGGTGGGACCCATATTGAAATATTTATATTTTTTAGGTGTTCCATCACAATATCTTAGCCACCTTAGTGCTTTCACTTTTCCAATAGTTCCAAAGGCATGCCCAAAGTGGGAGATTGAAAGCTTTATTTTCAATATTTTGCTAAGTTTTGTTGTGTGACTTAGTAATTACCATCCTTTGAGGCTTGTTTATACACATATGGTGACTCCAATATTCATATCAACTAGTTTTAGTAGTCAAGGTTCTCAATTTCATGAGAAGAATTTAGACAAGGTCAAGATAAATGGAAGAATGATCCTTTTATTACTTGTAGCTATCACTGAGGAGAAGAAGAAGAGGTGGATTAGTTTAAGGATCACCATCACTGCCAAATAGAACTCTTTCTACTTCTCCTCCTAGTAGACCTGTCTTGTTGTCTTTTAGAGTTCTAAGACCCATTTCATTCATGGTAGCACAGAGGAATTTACCCTTTCTTAGCTTCAATGTTATTATTCCTTAGGATCTTCCCATGCAACATGACATACTAGTAACTACACTCAAAAGTATTCCTTTTTTACTGGTGAGAATCAAGTTACTCCTGCTGAGCACATTTAGGATGTTGCAAATGTATTCTCTTTTCATCTAGTTACAGAAGATGATGTAGTAGTTAGGCTACTATCTTCTTCACTCAAAGGTAAAGCACTCCAATGGTACAGAAGCTTGAGACCTGCCTCTATTACCAACTGGGATGGACTTGGCACTACACTTTGTAATCAATTTGGGGAAAAGGTAGACAATATCTCCTTGTTAGAGTAGCTAACAATGATCAAAATATCTCCTAATGATCTCATGGTGGATTTTAATTTCAAATTTCAGAGGACATGGGATAGAATTCCAACTCTCTTGAGACCGACTCCACAAGGTGTTTTTCTTTACTTCTTAAGAGCATTGAATTCTAATATTGTTGTTATGATACAATCTATGGGTGTTATTCAGTTACCTGATGCCTATCCAATAGCCATTAGGGATGAGAATTGTCTAATATAATATGGAAAAATAGCCCCTATGATGCTCATTCCTTTGTTCCCAAAATTGCCTCAAGCTTTGCAACCTACCATTTCTCCCATTCCTAAGAAAAGTAACCAACCTAATCCCTCCACATCTTATTCTCCTCAAAAGAAAAATTATGATGATGAAATGAAGGTCTTGATCATAAATTTTTCAAACAAAGTTATATCCTTGGAAAAACAACAAGCCCAATCTTATAGAAATTATCCCAACTAAGAACAATCTTCTAATTAAAGATACAATCATGGTTATTAGCCCTATAGAAAATAATACCCTAACAAAAGATATGGGAAAAATCAAGAAAATGATAGGTGGCAAGGTCAAAATGCACATGTTCCACTTCAAACAGTTACTCATACTTAGTCACTTCCTACTTTGTAAGTGCAAGTAAAGCATTGGCTCTAATGCAAAACAACATAATACAAGAAACAGAATGGTGTTTACCATAGAACTAGCCACATAATTACTATATTTTTGCAAATGCATTGCAAACTCGGACCTTTATGGTTAAAAAAATTCAATCAACAAGAACCGTTTATAGAAACAACCAATTTTAATCTAGAAGGAGCTCAAAAGGTCAATCCAGATACTAATCTTATGTTCTTTGGGGCTGATGAGTTTTGTGTAATCAATCAAGTAGTGGACAATTCCAATAGGCCTCAAACTCATGTTGCTTGATAACACAAGGTTTAAGAAGAGAATGTTGGATTCTCAACCTTCATCTTCTTCTAATCAAGGCAACACTATCAACAAGGAAAAGGAAGTTAGGATAGATGCAAGTAAAAATAGATTTCATGAGGTTCCTAAAAATCTCGTTTTAGACAAGTAATTTGCTTTCCAACTAAATATTCCTATCCAAATGTTGCAGAAATCAAGGAAGGAGAATATTGTACCTCAAATGCACAAGTCCATGGGCCTTCCTTTCAACATTGTTGAGTAGATGAAGAAAACAAATGTTAATGTGACAATGTGGGATGCTTTGGCTATTCCATCACAAAGGGACCTCCTACATGAATCTCTCAAGAAAATTCCTCAAGTTGATTCAATTGTTCAAAACACTCATGCTACTGTCAATTTGTGCTAAGAACATGTAAGAAAAATTGTAAAACCCCACCCTTTTATATGTCCTTAATTGTGGGAAAACATTTGGTTCATAATTGCATGATTGATTTAGGGGCTAGTACTTTTGTAATGCCCAAAAATATTGTTGATATCCTAGGTCTTAAGTACATCCTTGTTTCTAAAGGTGTCTTGCAACTTGATGGTTCAATCGTTGGCATCTTAGGAGTGATAAAAGATCTTGAGTTAACCCTTCATGCTTGTCCAAGCTTAACCATAACTCATGATATATCAATAATTGACTTGCCTCCCATGTTTTCCATTTGCTTATCAAGAGATTTCACTACCAAAGTAGGTGGCTACTTGTCTTCAAATTGGTCTCATATGCTCCTAAGAAATAGATATGGTACAAGATTTACCATACAAGATGAGCCTATATTTTCTTACCATATTGAGTCTTATAATCCCACTCCTCTCTAATCAAATTTCCTAATACAAGAAGACCAAGAGAAAGAGTCAGTTTCAGAAGAGCAACCTATTCCTCCTTCAATCCCTGATCTTTTATTAGATGAATGGGAAAAAGAACATTATGAATTTGATCCCTATGATACAATTGTGGAAACTAGACTTGGAACCTACTGCATTCTTGAAGAAGGGTCTACTTTACCTACACCACTCAAGAAAGAAAATGATAGTGCTTCTAGATTATGGAATATGTTATTTGATGGTTCTAGAAGCAGAAATGGAGTTGGGGCAGGTGTGGTACTAATTTCTCCGATGAACGAGAAATTCTTCTTTGCCCATAGATTGTAGTTTTCATGTTCAAAAATGTAGCAGAGTATGAGGCATTGGTGCATGGTATTCTAATTGCTGAAAAGAGAAAAATCAAAACATTGCAAATATTTAGGGATATTGAATTGGTCATTCACCAAGTTAAAGGAAAGTGTGCTACAAAGAATAATCTTTTGAATGTTAGGTAAAACATATTTTACAATAGCTAATTTAGCATTTACCTTTGATAGTTATTTTGTTACTTATGCTTAGGTAGGTTGGAACCATATTATTTGGCATATTGTAAGTTACGTATGGTTATTGTTATATGGTTATGTTTCTATAACCATATTATTATCTTATCATATTCACATATGTGTGTATTTTTGCACCTGTGCAACTTATTATTTGTTTGTACTTGGTTGTGTAATATCTATAAATATTGTAGCCATCACTATTGTAATTTGGATGATTGAACATTAATATAATTATGAGGCTTTCATCCCTCTTCTACATTTGGTACCAGAGTAGGTTAGAGGAGCCTGTGTGAGTAGAGAAGGTGTGCAAAGAGAGAGTGAAAAAGAGATAGAGGATCTTAGAGAAGCATTTGGAGAGCCTGTGCAGCCTCCTACAACTTCCCAACCCCATCCCTGCATCCCCACAACCTCTTGTTCTGTTCACATCTTTGAAAAGTAATTTTTTTTGCATTGGCACCTCCTGCACTGGGGAATTTTTTCTTGTTGAACAATTCTAGTTCTAAAAGCAAAAATCATATTAGAAATAAAAACTCCCCAACTAGGGGTTTTCCCTCTAATTTGGAGGTGCTTATAGTGGTATTACAACTAGAAGGTTGTTATATTTTAAGGAGTCTGTGTTAAGGTTGGAGGTGAGTTAAGCACATATTGGGAAATTTCTCGACTGAGCTACTTGCAAAAAGGGTGATCCAAGCGTTTTAATTGAGTTACTTTTACATTTATAATGTGATAACATTGTTTAGATGAGTTGATCCTTACATCGAAAATTTTTCATTGACCGAGTCAAGTGTGATTTCCATCCGTGAATCGGCAAGTCATCCTGAAAGGGTGAGTTGAGGACATGCTCCTCCTAAATGCTAAGCTATTAAGAATTCAAAATAGCTCTTGGTGCAACCATACGTGTTGAGCCATTAAACCTACACACATGTGGCGAGTCAATAAAATACACAAGGTGCACAAAAATCTCCGATTGAGCACCCCACAACACTCAATTATAAACAAATCTCACCCTTTAATCCAAATGGTGATCATAACCTACTGAATCGTGCCAGTCCCTACATTTAAAGAACTAAGGAGGATACATTAAAAGAAATAAACGGTGGTAACAATACAAAATTTTAAGAAATGGAAACAAAAGGAGATCAGATCCATTCTTGGTGAAGAAGACCTAATCCATCCTCCTCTCTGCGTGGCCACATGGACTACTTCAAAGGCACCACCTCGATTTAAAACAAAAGGTTAGGAAAATAGAGTTTAAATTTATATTTTTCCATCATACATTGCATGTGCATTGTGGGCTATATTGGTTAAGTGGAATCTTGTAAGGAATTGGGTGTGGTAAAGTTTGGGGTTCGACCCCCAACCTAATCGACCTATTTTAATATTTTTTGAATTTGGTGGGTTTTTTAGCACTTACCACCAAACTTGGTGGCTAAAATCCTCATTAAAGCCATTATCTACAACTAAACCCTTTGCCAAATTTAGCAGAGAAAACCCTATTAAAGGGTAAAATAATTCTCCTACTTTGCTTAAAAAATTATTCTAAGCAATTTTTGTAAAGGGGGGTATCTAAAAGTGTATTTTCAGCTATTTTTGTGGTTTTTCGGTGTATATTTCAAAGGATTGTACTAATTTGCAAGTTGTCATATTCAACCATAAACATTGTAACTAAAAAATGGCAAAGATTTGAAAACAAAAACAATGAAATTTGTTTATGTAACACTCATGAGATCTTCAAATCTCTTTTTCAAATCAGCGTTATGTGTATACATTGCCTCTCAAAAGTGCTTACGGGTAAAGTTGGTTGACTACTACGCACTTAACGCCTAATATAGTTGTAATAACTTCATCCGGGGCATCATCTCTATAAATCGACAAGGATAAAAAAGGACACAAGACACACACTTTGATCCCTCTCTTCCATCTCGTGAATGATTGCATAACATAAATCCGACACCGAATGCACGTGTATGAGGATATTTCTTTGAATCGGTGTCAATAATTGCAAAGACCCCTTTTAGTACTATCTTTGTACCACGTATTGAATTATTTCATGTATATTAATACCTCTTTCACGTACCACCGGTATATCGAAAGGGCAATCTTCTTCCACGTATCGATGGGTATATCGAAAGGGTGTGTGTATAGAAAGGTTCGGTATATCGACCGATGGTATATAGATTGGGAGACCTTATACCTAGAGTGATAAGAGCCTTACCCTTTGTCAGTTAATTCAAAAAATGGGCACCAATTCCCCTAAGTTCTTTCTTCCAGACTCACAGCTCCTAAGAGGAGATAATTATGTTGCATGGAAGACTAAGATCAAAACACAACTTGAGTTTGAAGAGATTTGTCCTGTTGTGAATGGTTCCACAACCAGATCACCAAATGATGCAGCCCAACAGAGATAGTTTGACAAGGCCAATCAAAAGGCCAAATTCATAATCTTGTTTGTAGTGTCCGATGACATGAAACCCCACATTTGAGATGCCAAAACAACCAAAGAAGTGTGGGATAAGTTAAGCACCATGTATGAGGCCAAAAACAAGAACACAATATTGAATTTGCGTAGAGTCAATTACATACACTCAAATTCAAGCTAAACAAGAAAGTGGAGGCTTTCTTGTGGAGAGTTGTAGAATTGAGGGCTTCACTTCTATCCCTAGGAGAGGAGGTTACTAATACAGCTCTCATTCCCATTGTTCTGAGATCACTTCCTCCTTCTTACCGCATTTTTGTGATGACACTAAACTTGTCATATCAAAAAATTACTTTTGACAAGTTAGTGAATCTACTACAAGAAGAAGAAATAATGTACAACAAAGATGATGAAGAGAAGCAAGCACTATCTTCTCATTAGAAAAGGAAAAGGAAAATGAAAATCTTCTCAAAAGTCCCAAAAATAGCATCAACAAAGGGACAAACAAAAGAAGAAATTTCTTATCTGCAAAAGAAGACATGAGTTGAAATATTGTTGGTTTAATACATATAAGAAAGGTTCATCAAGTAATTTTGGACCTTAGAATCAGCGATCTCATCGAGACAATCGTACTACAATCAAGGGCGGTAAGAAGGGGAACTGGTGAAAGAAACCTCATCAACAAGGTAATGTAGCTGAGCAAGAAGACCATTTAGATAATGAAGACTTCTTATACACTGCTTATTCTAGTGAACCATCCATGTCATCTAGTGTTTTTAGTACGTTGATTCAAGAGTCACTTGACACATGATTGGGCACAAAGACTAGTTTACCACCATGAGGGAAACACCTTCAAAAAATCATGTTTCATTAGGTGATGATTCTTCGTTACGCATACAAGGCATTGGGAACATTTCTCTACCTCTTGGATCATGGAATTGTAGATTAATAGATGTATTATATGTCCTTATCTTAACAAAGAATATACTATCATTTAGTCAACTTCTAGATCATAATATGAAGATTGATTTTAATATTCATTCTTGTAAGAAAGTGTGTTTGATTTGAGACAAATCAAGAGACTTGATTTTTTTGCAAATGCCTCCAATGTCCACAGGATGATCTAGCACTTGTGGCTATAAATTCTTCCTCTGCACATTTATGGCACTAGAGACTTGGTCACATCAATTTCAAATATCTAGAAACACTTCTCTGCTACAACATGGTGAGAGGATTTCCATATCTCAAGAAGGATACGAGATAAGTGTCTTGATTACCTAGCAAGAAAACAACATAGATATTCATTCCAGTTAAGTACTTACCAAGCTTGAGGTAAGCTTGATTTGGTTCATATCAATCTTTACGGTCTGATGCAACCTATTCATTCTGGATTTTAGTATTACCTATTCATTATGGATTTCAGTATTTCATGTTATGTGTTGATGATTATTCCATAAAAATGTGGATATTTTGTCTTTGTAAGAAAAGAAAAGCTTTTGAGAACTTCAAAAGTTCAAAGTGGTCAGAGAATGAGACAAGTCATTATATTAGATCTCTCTTGCTTAAATTGAGGGGGGAATTCACCGATGTGAGTTCAAATCCTACTTTCAAGCTCATGGGATTCGTAGATAGATGTTTACTCTACACACACATGATGAGAATGGTGATTTTGAGAGAAGGAACCATACTATCATGGAGATGGTGCATTGCATGATCGATGATTTTGTACTAGCAAGGACATTCTAGGAAGAAGCAACAAAGACAAAAATATATTTTCTTAACAAAGTGCCCACGGTTTCTCTTGATGGAGTGACACCACATGAAGCATGGTCAAATTGGAAGCCATCTGTTACACACCTCAGCCTATTCAGTTGCAAAGCTAGCATGCACATACCCAAGAAAAACATAAAGAAGTTGGATATGAAGTCACAAAACTCATCTTCATTGGCTACAGTGAAGAGGCTCTTGGGTACAAGTTGGATCCAAATACTAGAAACATCTACACCAGTAGAGATTTTGAGTTCTTTGAGAAGAAGGAAGGTGAGACTCCTCCTCCAAACTCACCTAATGTAGATACTCCATCTATTGTAAAAAATAAGTTGATGTTCCCATTTATGACAGTGATGATGGGGATGATGGGGATGATCAAACATGACCATGACCCATGGGAATAGTACAACATATGCCCAAGTGGTATACAAATATGATTCAAGATGCAAAATTGGATGCTCAACTTTGGATACATCCACCATTGGACCATGAACTCATAGTAAAGCACAAGAAGATGTAAACTTTTCTTTGATGAGTAGAGTTTTTGTATTTTTTGAACCCTCTACTATCAAAGAAGCCCTATAATCAAATTCTTAGAAAGATTCCATGGATGTTGAATATCAGTCAGTGATGAAAAAAAACACCTAGAAGCTTATCGATCTTCCACCATGGAAGAACCCATTGGTTGTAGAAGGATATTAAAAAATTATAAAGAAGATGGGACCATAGAAAGGTACAAAAGGAAGGCATGGACTATGAGGAGAATTTTCTCCCACAGCTAAGATCAAAATGATCAGGATGATCTTTCATTTAGCCACTCAGTATGGTTGTAAATTCCATCAGATGGACGTGAAAAGTGCCTTTCTGAATAAATATCTCTATGAAGAAATCTATATGACTCAACTTGAGGGATTTTTGTACTTGGTGAAGAAACAAAGGTATGTAGACTCAGGAAATATGTGTATGGCCTTAAACAGGCACCCCGGGCTTGGTACATAAAAATTAATGAGCATCTCATTCAACATGGATTCGTTAGAAATCCATATGATCCCAATCTCTACCTTAAAAGGAAAGGAGGAGATATTGTGATAGTTATTATCTCGTGTTGACAATCTAGTCATCATTGGGAGCACAATGAAGATGATTGATGATAAAAGAAAGATCTTAATTCATCATTTGACATGACAGATCTTGGGCTCATGCACTCTTTGTATTGGATTGGATTTATGCCGAAGGGGAATCATATATTTGTTTCTTAATTGAAGTATACCAAGAAAACACTTAAGAAATTCAAGATGATGGATTGCACACCTATTGTTACACCTATGGAGATGAGACTGCAATTATCTCGTTCAGATCCATCTCCTCTGGTAAATGCAACTCTTTATCAATAATTTATTGGGAGTCTCATTTACCTAACTTATATTAGACTAGATATCAGCTTTGTAGTGAGCTATCTTTCCAGGTTCATGCAGGAACCCAGAGTTTTTCATTAGAAAGCAACAAGGTGGATCTTGAGGTATCTCAAGGGTACTATGGATCTTGGTCTAGAGTACAAGAAGAATGATAACTTCTTCTTTATTGGATATTCGGTTTCGATCATGCAGGTAATATTGATGATAGGAAATCCACTTATGGATTTTATTCTTTTTGGGATCTGACCAATATCATGGGGAAGCAAGAAACAAAACTTTGTTTCTCACTCTTCTATAGAGGCTGAATATCATACTACAAGTGGAGTTATCTCATGAAGTGATATGGCTATGTCACATACTTTGGAAGAACTTGGAGTACTACAGAAAAAAATACCATCTTGTATGTAGACAATGAAGGTGTTCTCGAACTTGTTCGTAATCTAATTTTCACGAGAGAAAAAATGACATCAAGGTACAAGTTCATTTCATACGCAAGCATGTCTTGAAACACAAGATACAACTTCGCTTTTTCCAACAACTGAACAGAAAGAAAATATCTTCACAAAATCACTTACACATGAAAAATTCGAGATGTTCAGAGAGTTCCTCTCCACCTCACTTGAGACAATGCAAAATTAAGGGGGAATGTTAGGTAAAACATATTTTACTATAGGTAATTTAGCATTTACATTTGATAGTTATTTTATTACTTATTCTTAGGTAGGTTGGAACCATATTACTTCACATTTGTAAGTCACGTATAGTTATTGTTATATGGATATGTTTCTATAACTATGTTATTGTCTTATCATATTCACGGATATGTGTATTGTTGCACCTATGTAACTTATTATTTGTTTGTACTCAATTGTATAATATCTATAAATATTGTAACCATCACTATTGTAAGTTGGATGAATGAATATTAATATAATTGTGAGTCCTTCATCCATCTTCTACATTGAAATCTTATAAACACAGAGTTTGGGATATTTTGGAGAGTTTTGATGCTCTTGATCTGCAAGTGGTGCCTAGGAAATTGAACAAAGAAGCAAACTAGATGGCAGCCCTTGGTTCACAATTCTCACCTACTAAGAATCTTATTAAAGGAAATATGCAACACATCAAGGTGGTAGTCAAGCCATCCATTCCAGATAATGAAACCAACTGGAAATTATTTGATAGCGATGAACAAATTATTCAATTTATCTAGAATGAAGCTGAATTTTCTTCAAGAATGTAATTTGATTTACATGACTGCTATGGTGACCAAATTATTTATCTGAAAACAAACAAATTTCTAAAATGATTGGTCACCTTGGAGCATATTTTTAGCCCCAATGATGAATTCGAGGCAAACATAACAACATAACAACAAAGCAAGAGGACTTCCAGGAAATCAAAATTGCACAAGGAAAGGAAATTCTTCTTGGAAAGGTATGTGATGAGAATGAGAAGCAAGATTTTATCTCCTTGTGTCAAAATTTCAATGATGTATTCTCATGGGATTATGAAGACCTTAAGGGTTTTGATCCAAATATTTTCCAACATTCCATTGATCTTGATCCTAATGTGAAGCCAATTAGACAAAAATAAAGACCAGTTAACCCCAAGATAGATCCCCTCATGAGGGAGTTATCCAAACTGATTGAGGCAAAAATAATTTTTCCTATCAAATACTCTACATGGGTGGAAAATCTTGTCCCGATGAGGAAGAAGAATGGAGAAATCAGACTTTGTGTTGATTTTAGAGATTTGAAAAAATCTTCCCTAAAGGATCACTATCCTCTACCTTCTATGGAAAAAAACTACAAACAGTAGCAGGAGATGAAAGGTTCTCTATGCTTAATGGATACTCAGGTTTTAATCAGATCAAGGTTAGGGAAGAGGATCAATTCAAGACTACATTTTCAACCAAATGGGGAACATATGCATATCATAAAATGCCTTTTGGCTTATCAAATGTGGGTGCCACATTCCAAAGATCAATGGACATTAATTTTAAAGGGTATATCAATGAATTCATCCTTGTCTATCTAGATAATATTATTGTTTTCACAAAATAGGGTAAATATCATATCACCATCTTAAGAAGGTATTTGAGAGATGCATGGAATATGGTGTATCTTAACCCCAAGAAATGTAACTTTTTAGTCCCTACGAGGAAGATTTTGGGGCATATTGTTCTAAAAGATGGTATTGTCATTGACCTGTGGTGAATCTTGTCCATCTTGTCTCTCTCCTTGCCAACTCACAAGAAAGAATTGCAATCATTCCTCGTAAAGATAAACTTTTTAGGATATTCATTCCTAATTTTGTAGGATTAGTTAGGCCTATCACTCTAATGTTGAAGAAGGATTCAACTTCTAAATGGATAGCTAAAGGAAAATAGAGTTTTACCAAGATCAAATAGGAAATTTCTCAAGCTCCTACACTCATCAACCCCTGTATATTGCAAGGATTCCATCCTATATGCATATGGAGCTAAATATAACATTGTTGTTTTTTTGACTCATAAAAAGATCAAGGATTGGAATAACTAATGGATTTCTTAATTCAAACACTAAAGGATTATGAATTAAAGTATAATCACATTAAAATGTCTTTGTTATTATGAGGGCTCAAGAAATTTAAAGTTATGCTTGTCACTAATCATATAAAAGTTCCAATCTCACATTCCAAAGTGAAAGATTTTATCATGGGAGTAGAAATCGGTGAGAAAAGAGCTGGATGTGTGACAAAAATCATAGAATATGATTTGACTATTAAAGCCATAAATATGGTAGTAGGTAGAGCACTTTGTGAGAATCTTGTTTTGGATGCTCAAAATGACCAAGAAACCTCCTTCTTCATGAATGAAGAACTTCCACATAATGTTGAAATTCAGTAAGATGAAGGAAATGTAGTTAATAATCACAATTGGATTGGTGATATGAATACCTTCTTGTCTATGGGTTCATATCCTCTTAGCCTAAACAAAACAAAAAATATACATCCAATGTTGTAGTCCATTCCTTATGCACTAATTGATGGGATTTTATTTAAAAGAAACATTGATGGAGTTTTGTTGAGATGCATTGAAGGTGAACAAGTAGACAAGGTTTTGGCAGAATTCCATGATGGTTTCTCTGGTGGACATTTCTCTTCTAAATCCACTGCAATGAAAATCTTAAAGGCATGATACTTTTGGCCCACATTGTTTGTGGATGCTCACAAATGGGTCAAAAAATATAGGAATGTGCTTTCTTCACTAGTAAGAAAAGGTTGGTTTCCCTTCCACTTCATCCAATTCAAGAAGATCATCCATTTTCCCAATGGGGTCTTGATTTCATTGACATGATTAATCCTCCATCTAGTACTAGTTACAAATAGGTTTTGATAGCGATAGATTACTTTACCAGGTGGACAGAGGTTGTGCCACTCAAGGAAGAAACTGAATCAGTTATATTGGACTTCCTTAAGACATTGTGACAAGGTTTGGTATTCCTCAAACTATCATCTCTGATAATGTAAAAGATTTCTTAGGATCTAAAATTTCTTATTGGGCTCTTGGACTTGGAATTTATTTGAAGACTTCTTCCAACTACTACCCTCAAGGTAATGGTTTGGCGAACTTAATTAGATCATGAAAAGAACAATGGATATCAATCAAATACGGTGACACACAAAGGTGATACATTCTCTTTGGGCTGACATGAATACAATGAAGAAGGAAATTGGTACTTCCCCTTATAAACTTATCTATGGTAAAGAAGCTAGACTTCCTTTATCACTTGAATTGCCTTCACTTGAATTAGCCAAACAATTAGAATTTGAGTACATATAAAAGAGAAATCAGAATGGTAGAATTGGTTGAGCTTAAAGAATTAAGAAATTCTGCCATGATCAAATTAGAATGAAATCAAAAATCAACTAAGAAATGGTTTGATATAAGGGCTAGGACTCAAAACTTCAAGATAGATGACGTAGTCTTGAAATGGGAATCTAACAGAGCTAAACCAGGAAAACACTATAAATTTGATGTAATTTGGAGTGGACCATATATCATTAGTTCTTGCAAAGAAGCTAACTCTTTTGAGTTATTTGACCTTGATGGAAATGCATTACAAATCCTAGTCAATGGGATTTATCTCAAACATTCCCATTAAGTTGTTTCATTACATCTTGTACATAGTAGATTATTTTTCAATTCCTCCAAGTGTTTTTAGCACATTGTCTTGTTGGTAGTGTAGGTTTCAATTCCCTAAGTGCTCTGCACAGTGTTTTGTTGCTTTTAGATGGCATGGTTTCATTGCATAGTGCTTTATAGGATGAATCAAAGAATTATGTAGTGAGAAGAGCTTCAATTTTTCAAGGATCAACCGCAATATCTCAAAATAACTAAATGCGACCAACTAAAATCAAATTAGGGGACAATTTCATGTTTTCATTAATTTGTCCTAATAGATCAGTTATAGTGGAAACATGGTGAAAAGATCAATTCAATAAAATTTTCCACTCTTATAAAGCTTAATTCAGAAAAATTTATAATAAGAGTGATTAATTCAATCATCACGAGACTAGTTCCGTGTCTAAGCAATACTCTAGGTGGATTCAAGGGTGAGAATTCAAGTTTCAAATCAATTTTCGAAATAGCATGCATTCTCCATGCCCAATAGATCCTTCAAGGTTACTAATCTCTTCAATCTAGCAAACATATTACCTCATGAGCCCCCAAAGTGTTATCAAAATCTTCCCCGTACAAATTGGCTAACTTGACAAATTTGGACTATGGCAGTATGATGGAGCCTTGGAGAAGAAACGGGAAAAATAAGTAATTCTCTTGAATTGAACAAGTGTAACTAATGAAAAATGTAGAAAGTTGATTTTGGGATGCTCCTTTCCTTATTTCCTAGCCCCTCGTTCCTTTACTTAATCAAAAATTCAAGAAATTGGGTCATTTATAATGTAATGCGATGGATTGGGCTTTCGGGAACTAGTGGAACTATTCCCGTGGTTTAAAGTTCTCTACATGAACCTTTCGAGATGAATAGGGGAGTTGATTATGTATTGTGAGTTTTTCGGGCATGAGCGTAACAATTCCCAAGTTAATCATGGTCCCCGATTTGCCGATCGAGTCACAACATGAGAATGGGGTAGTGTAAAGGAACTATGTGCAAATGGAGAAAGTTCCTCGGGGTCATTGGTTCCCCATAGACGCATTTTGGCCAACAAAGTAAGTAATGGGATAGTGGTGTGGGGATGCGTACAGCATAATTAGAACAAAGGAACAAAGATTTGGATGTAGGGAAAGCAAGACTTGTGGGAACCTATGGATCTAGAGGAATAGTTCTTGAGTTCCTCTAGATAACCAATTGACCGATAAGCTAAACGGCACAAGGAAACTAATGGAAGTAGAGCACGAGTTGTGGAAATTGGGGGATATGCAAAACGTGAGTTGTAGGTGGAATTGTTCCACAATTCCACCCACAATTTGATTCGTCGATCACACAAGCCACCAAACACCGTGTGGATAACGTGGGTCCTAGGAGAATAAAAGAACCGTTCCTCACTTACATCTATTCCCTGATCGGCCGATCCAGCCATACAAAGAAAAAATAGATAAAGTGTGGATTGTAGTGCTCCGCTAAGAACCTTTTGTTCCTCTCAAGCCCTAGAAATCCGCATGGCCATAGATTTTTCTCCACAACTCCAAATTTCATAAAACTAGTACTGTTGAAAAGGTCTCTTCATCTTCTACACCACAAAAACTAGATTTATTGAATTTGATGAGGGTAGGTGGGTGAAAAAGAGGAAATACTCCCATGATTAAAAATAATAGTTCCATATAGCTCAACTACCACATTTGATGAGGTATGGTGCCCATTCTTTCTCCTACAAGCAAGGTATCATGGGGAATGGTATTATAAGGGTGCCCATACCTATTTTCATAGATTTAATGCATGTTTTTAATGGGTGGAAGCAAGAATTTGAGTTCCCTCTATTTTCCCTCCTCTCTCTCTCTCTCCCATTTTCTATAAATTGTAAAATGATGCTCATTTGTAATGTTGGATACTCTTAGAATGCAAGGGCATCATTTCAAAGTGTTGCACAAGTGTTCTTGAGTTGCAGGCCTCATATTTGGATATCTTGATGCGGGAGCATCAAGTGAAAAACATAATAATGTCATATGAGACCAATAAAATATGCTATTCTAGGAATTCTATGTTTAGTCATGTTTATTTGCCTCAATAAACACTCATTCAAATTTGTCAAGATTTGAATAAGTGTTCTTAAGCTTGTAATAAGGCCTAATATGTGGATAATGGCCAAAAATATGTAAGAATTGATAAATAAGACTTGGAATCCTCACCCTTAAGTGGAATTATAATACTTGTATGGATTTCCAAGCATTAAATGGTCTTATCTAAGCTAGGAAGGTTGTTGAGTCTTCTTAGGAGAGTTGAGTTAGCTTAAGAGGTTGTTTAGGAAGTCTATACTTAGCTAATACTATTGGTGTGAGTTATCCTATGTGTCCTCCACTCACATATGGAGGGTCATCTCACATGGGTTAGGTTTAGGGTTTGCTATTGAGTCATGCACTAGGGTTACTCAACACCCTATATGTATCCCTTCATTTGACATTTATGAGCATGCCAAGACACTCCATTGTCTTTTCTCTACATGTGCAAGCTTTGTTCTGTTATGCAAGTTATTCAGTTATTGATCGATTCTTCCTTGTGATTATGTTGGAGCCATTACAATTCAACCACAGTGCATCTTCATCGTGGTGCACAGTTTCTGCTACGATTTTTCAACTCTTTCATGGTATTAGAGCTGAGATCGGGTAAACATGCACTTGTTTTTTGAGTTGTGATTACTCTTGTTTTTCATTTTTTTAACTCCTCGTGTAATTTTTGATCATTATATTCTAGTTTTTTCCTTGTTAATGTATTTAACAAGTTTCTCTTGGAAATATGTCATTTTGTTGTGTTGTTCATGCATGTGCAGATCTCCTTGAGTCTTTCAGGGGTTTTGCAGATAAATTTAGTTAGCTACAGACTACATTTGGAGATCCGTTAAAATAGATAGAAGTTTTTAATTTTTTTTATTAAACTGAAATTTTTTTAGATCTCTAGTTTTTTCTAGTTTCTCTGTGTTTTTTTGCTTTTTTTGCAGATTCGGGTCAAAAAAATCATGTTCTTGGCATTTTGGACTGCAACATTTGTGGGGTTTCGGCTCTGTCCCAAGCCTTCTCTCCTCTATGGTCTGGTTTTTTTCTTGTGTGCTCATGGTTGTGGTCAGCTTACTCATGGTTGTGGTCGGCTCGCTCGTGGTGTGCTCTCTGCTTGTGGAGGGTCCCTCCCTCCTCCCAAACCGTGGTTGTGTGGCTCTTCTCAGTGTGCTCTCTATGTTGTTTACTTGGTTGTTTATTGGTCGTGGATTCACCAACGTGCTCGCCCAAATGCACCAAACTAATTCTCTTTTCTGGCCAATGCTCACCTTTCCTTGCATGTATGCTAGTCGCTAGTCGTGTCTAACTCTGTCGTGCCCTACCTTGACCCCAACTCTGATCTGCCTCCTGTGATCTTTCTCCTCTATCGTGCTCTCACCTCCACCAAAAACCTACACACTAGTCCACACATTTTGGTAAGTTTCCTTTCACGAACTGCACATTTTTGGTAAGTTCTTACTTTGGTAAGTTTAGAAAGTATTTTTAAAATTCTTTCTTTTTTAAAATCACAAAAAGCTTAATCTTTTTTTGGTTAGTTTTTTTTAAAAAGCTTTCCTTTTAAAAAAAAATAATTTCTAATTAAAACTTTTTGTAATATATCGTTTTTTAAAAAAGCTTTCCTTAATATATTAAAATACTTTCTAATATTTAAGTATTTTAAATATTTAATTAAGTTTTTTAAATTAGATATTAATCGTAATTAATTAAAAAAATTACGATTCTCATTTACGATTAGATAAAGATGTTTTAAAATCCCCTTTTTAAATTAACGTTCTTTATCGTTTTTAGTCCAAATAGTTCTAAAATTAGCTAAATCGGACGTTTCCAAATGGCAAATTTTAACGCGTTATTGTCAATTTTTTACTAATTGTGTGCTCAAGTGTGCAGTGACACTCTGAGCACTTTTTGTCTTCCGTGTGCTTTTTCGGCATTCTGAAGATCATCGGGACTCATCTTGAGTTCATCTAAACCATTGTATTTTTACCCTTATTATTGCTTGCGACTAGTGAGCGCATCTCGCCACATTTTGCAACAAGGGGGTATCATTTGTGACATGAGACATTTTTTCTCACAACCAAGATCTGATTTCACCTCCTTCCTAGTTTTTTGCTATTGTGCTTGTGTACGATGTCACTTTGTTGCGCTTCCCAAACATGATTGTGGTCTCCTCTCTTACGCGTTATTACGTTGATTGCAAGGTGAGTTACCAAGTGTTTCCAGATGCACACTCGGACCCGATTGTATTCAACACACTAAACTATAAAGTGCCGAAAGCAGGGGGTTATTATATTGTCCTGGGTGGTTGTGTTTCTTTTCTGCATTTCTTCTCTCTTTTCACTATGGATGCACTTTCAATTCCTTTATTTACGCCGTTCAACTTTTTCAAATGGAGATCAAAAATAATTATGAAACTAAGGGGTAAAGGGTTATTTTGCATCACCATGGGAACTGAGACTAAACCAGATGACGAACTTGAAAAATCTAAGTGGTTAAACTGCAGTGATGAAGCTTTAGGTCTTCTTTGCATGTCTGTTTCTCCCGAATTTCTCTTCCACATTGAGTCATCTGAAACACCTAAGTCTACGTGGACAACATTAGATGAAATGTTTGGACAACACGATGACATGAGAGCGCATGAGTTGGAAAACAAACTACTAGGGTTAAATCCTAGTGATTTTGAAAATCTACAAGCATTCTTCTCAAAGTTTGTCCACACTAGATCATTGTTAAAGGAATGTCAAGTAGAGAAGAAATATTCTCAACTAATCTTGTCGATTCTCTCTAAGTTAGGTCCTGAATATTCTGTCTTTGTGTCAACTTTTTATGCTACAAAATGTTGCCTTGGGCAAGGATTGGAATATGCCCTCCTTTGACTTGTTTTTCATCCCAACTCATTCGAGAACAGACAAACTCATTCAAATGGGGTCTCTCAAGTCCAAGTCACATGCCCTTGTAGCAAGTACTAGTAAGGAAAAGAAGATTGAAAAGAAGAAAGAAAAAAAAGATCAACCTAAGAAAGAAACCAAGATTGATACTAAAAATAACACGAACGCTTCAACTTCGAGCCTAGAGAAAAGAAAGACAGTATTTGTGTTCCTATTGCAAGAAGCCTGGTCATAAAGAGCATAAGTGTATGAGAAAACAAATTGATCACCTTACTCAATTACTTGAGAAAAATAAAATAGGTGTTCCTAATTCTATCAAACAAAATTCTCCGAAGGCCGAGTCTTCCACTGCAAAAGGTTCTAAATCTGATAAGAAGAAAGGAAAGGCCCTTGTAGCCAAAGTTGCTCCTTCATCAATGTGGATTATAGATTTCAGTGCCTCAACCACATGGGTTCTTCACATGTTGAGTTCTCCAACATCGAGCCTTGTGGGATGTCCCAAATCATGATGGGTAATGACACGACAGTGTCGGTTTCTAGTAGTGGATCGGTAGAGATGGATGGGGAACATTCAACCAAGTGTTGAGCGTTCCTAATCTCTCTACCAATCTCCTATCAGTTTACCAAATTACTCACCTTGGTGAAGGAATGTGATTGGAATTTTGTCCTAACTTGGTGATTATTCATGATCTTAACAATGACACTACAAGGGTGAGGGAAAGGTGGATCACCGTTCATGGTTGTATACCTTTTCCCACTTTACTTCTGATTCTATGCTCATTGCTTTGCTCACTCATGCAAATGAGGTTAGTAAGCTATGGCATGAGCGGTTTAGACATCTAAATTATCACTACCTTGAACAATTAAGCCAAAATGAAATGGTCAATGGGTTACCCCGTGTCAAGTTTTCTAAGGGTCTTTGTGAGGGTTGTACCCTTGGAAAGCATCCTGAAAAGAACTTTGACAAAGGAAAATCCTAGAGAGCTACTCATCTTTTGGATCTTGTTCACAATGACATTTCTGCTCCATTTCCATCTCCTTCGTTTACTAGAGCTCTTTATGTGCTTTGACCTTCATTGATGACTATTCACGATATACTTGGGTATATTTTCTTAAGCTTAAGTCTGAAGTCTTTGAACATTTTCAAGATTTTAAGGCTCTTGCTGAGAAATAGGCGGAATGGTCTATCAAGGTTCTTCAAACTGAAAATGGAGGTGAATATGTAAACAATAGGTTCATGGATTTTTGTACTTCTGAAGGGATCTCCTTGTAGCATACAATTGCATACATCCCTTTGCATAATGGAGTAGCAAAAAGAAAGAACCATACTCTTAAAGAGATGGCCACTTGTATGATTCACTCGAAGTCTCTTCCTCCGTAGTATTGGGCTGAAGCAGTGAATTGTGCTAATTACATTCAAAACCATGTTCCACACAAGGCAGTAAGAGGGATGACACCCTTTAAAGCTTGTTTGGATGCAATCCTGATGTTGAGCACTTTCGAGTCTTCGGATCCAAGGCTATGGCTTGATTCCCAAGAAGAAACACAAGGCTTTGGAACCACAATCCAAACCTTGTATCTTTGTAGGGTATCCTGATGGTATGAAGGGATATCGATTGATGAATCCTACTTCTCATGAGCTTTATATTGAGAGAAGTGTTAAGTTCGATGAGTCTTCTTTGACTTCTAATTCTCCACCTATTGAGGTTCTTCACTTGTTGATTTGGATTCTGACTCATCAAATGATGATATTGTTGAGCACGATCCTCTTCTTGATCCTCCCGACCATCAGACCTTTAATTCTTCTGATTCTGACAAAGTAGTGATGATGAGGACTATGTCCCTTCTCACTCAAGTGAAGAATCTTCCGACTCTGAGCCTGATCCTCCTGGTCCTCTTTGGGCTAGGAAAAATTTGCAAAGTGCTAGAGATTTAGTTGGAGATACTTCAAATATGAGACGTACTCGCTCAAATTTCATTGGACCCCACTCTTTCTTCACCTCTACTTCGATCCTAAGTCTTTTTGGAGGCTTCTGGTATTCCTAAGTGGGATTCTACCATGGATGAGGAGTATTCCTCTCTCATGAAGAACGATACTTGGGATCTCACCCCTCTTCCGAAAGGAAGAAAAATCGTTCGGTGTAAGTGGGTGTTCCGAACAAAGTATGGAGTAGATGGAGATGTCAAAAATTTTAAAGCATGATTAGTAGCTAAGGGTTTCTCCCAGATAGTTGGGGTTGATTATACTAAAACCTTTGCTCTGGTTGTGAAGATGACTTCTATTCGATTGACCCTAGCCATTGCCACAACAAACAGATGGAAAGTCCATCAAATGGACGTTAAGAGTGCCTTCCTTCATGGTGACCTAGAGGAAGAGATCTACATGGAACAACCTCTAGGTTATGTCCATGATCCCTCCCTCATTTGTAAGTTAAAGAAGTATCTTTATGGCCTTAAACAAGCCCCTCAGGATTGGTATGCCAAGATGGACTCCTTTTTACTTACATCAGGGTTTACTAGGTGTCACTCTGATCCAAATGTTTATATTCTACGACAAGATGACTCCATACTCATTCTTGTTCTCTATGTTGATGACTTGTTGATCACACGGAAGCTCTTCCTCTATCATTTATTCTATGAATACTACCTTGGCCAATAGGTTTTCCATGACTGACTTAGGTCTGCTTCATTACTTTCTTGGGATCTAGATTTCACAATCTGACTCGAGAATTTTGATTTCACAACCTAAGTATGCTCTTGATTTGTTAGCTCATTTTTAGATGTCTGATTACAAGTCTTCTCCTACTCCTTTTCTTTATGGGGTTAAGTTGGTTTTGATTGCTCTACTCCCTTAGTTGATGGTACCCTTTATCGATAGTTGGTGGGGAGCTTGATTTACTTGACTCACACTCGATGAGATTTATCGTATGCTATTGGGATCGTGTCTAGATTCATGCAGGAGCCACATGAGCTACATTGGAAAGAAGCTAAACAAATCCTTCATTATGTTTTTGGAACTTATACTGATGGCATTCACTATCATGGAGGGGTAGATATTGAATTGATTGGGTTCACAGATTCTGATTGGGCGTGACTTAGATCATCGGAAATCTACTTCTAGCTATAGTTTCTCTCTTGGTTTGGGTCCTATTAGTTGGTCTAGCAAGAAGCATAATGCAATTGCGATATCATCTACAAAGGTAGAATACAGAGGAGTAGTTAACACTGCCACAAAAGCTATTTGGCTACAGGGTATTCTGACAGAGTTTGGCATCCACCTTCGGGCCTACCATTATCTATTATGATAACACGAGCACTATCTCTATTTACAAAAATCTAGTTTAGCATCAGCGGACGAAGCACATTGAGATCCATATGCACTTCATACGAGAGCTTATTCATGATGGTATCATCGACATTCAATACATTCATATAGCTGATCAGATTACATATTTATTTACCAAGCCCTTTACTAAGATGAATTTTCTTCACTTACGGTCTCTTCTTGGGGTGAGGTCTTCTGCATCTGCTCATCTTCTTCGAGCTATGTAGTCCTCCTTTTCTTCTTCTTCTTCTTCTAGGAAGATGTTGTTTGTATATGGGCACCTTATTAGGCCTTTAGTTGCCGGGCCCCATTGACACATCTTTCTTAGTTGTTTAGGAGTGTCTTCTCTTTCCGTCTGACTCATCATAGCCACTACCCTAGCTTCGATGAAGGGGGTATTGGTGTGAGTTATCCTATGTGTCCTCCACTCACATATGGAGGGTCATCTCACATGGGTTAGGTTTAGGGTTAGGTTTAGGGTTTGCTATTGAGTCATGCACTAGGGTTACTCAACACCCTATATGTATCCCTTCATTTGACATTTATGAGCATGCCAAGACACTCCATTGTCTTTTCTCTACATGTGCAAGCTTTGTTCTATTATGTAATTTATTCAATTATTGATCGATTCTTCCTTGTGATTATGTTGGAGCCATTACAATTTAGCCAGAGTGTAACTTCATCGTGGTGCACAATTTTTGATACGATTCGTCAACTCTTTCATTTGTCAACTCTTTCAAATACATGCCTATTCATAGGTGACTTGAGTGAAATGAAGTAGGACAGGATTTTATAGGTTGAATAAGGAAGAATGTTGCATGTATGATGATGATAAATAAAATGCTCTATTTTGGAAGAAAATTGCTTGTTTAGTGGACTCGCGTGCATGGAAACCCCCGCACAAAGTGATGAGAAACCCTCAGTCCTATTTATTAGCATAATTTCTATTGAATTTTGATTTTGAAAGGTACTACAGTGATGTAGATTACAACCATAATTTTTATGAACCTTGAAAATGTGTAATTTGATGGTTATTGCAAAATGTTCACTCTTGGGCTCGTTTTAGGGCTTTCCACAACTTTTGGTTGAATTGATGAAATTGTCTAAAAATTTCAAATCATCTTTGTCTCCATGTGAATTAGATGACCCCTAAATCTTATGGTGATTGATGCATTACATTCAGAGATCCACGTGATTGTTGCTTCGAGCTCCAAGAAGATTACATTGTGTACAGGTAAGAAGGCAGAATTACATTTAATACTTGATAGTATGATTATAGAGCATTATGGAAGGTTGAACTAAGCATGATTGAGGCGTAGTAATTATCCTATGGAGAATTTCATGATGAATTTGTCTTCATTTGAACATAGAGTGACTGTAGGACTGGTAAAGAATGTAATAATTGACAATGATAGGCTACAAGGAAGGTGAAAAGGTAAATTATCTCTAGAACAACACTTGAAGGATCTTGACCACCTTGAATATGTTGAAATAATTCTATCAAGCATAGAATCATTCCATGAAACCCTACCATTACATGTAAAGGTTGATTGTGCAGTTGTATTAGAGCACTCAAGGGTTACTAGAAGTTGTGAATTGGGAAAATAGCTTAGAACCAGTAAGAGAAGGTTATAGACACCTAAAATTTGATGATGGAGGTTGGTTTAGCATGGATCCATAACATGGAAGGTTGTTACTTGTAATTTAGACCTTGAGTGAGCATACATGAGCCATGAAAGGCTAGAGCAGAGTTTTGAGAATCCAACATTGAATACCATTGCTTGAGTAGTCATAAGGGAGTCTAAAGATTTATTTTTATGGTTTGAACATATTCAAACAGGTTGCAGAGATCTTGTGACACCATTTCTCCATGTGAGGTAAGTATGCAAGCCAAGAGAGCTCAAAAGGTATGCATGTTGAAAAACTCATAAGTGGATTTTAGTAGATTTAAACAGTCTTGCATGAGAGTATAGGATACCAAACATTCATATGGAATTGGTGTAGTGATCACAAAGTGATCACCTCTAATCTGTTTGATATCAAATAAGCCTCTCTAGTTGTTTAACTTCCGTGCATAAGCATATACTAGGCCTCAAACAGACCTCAAGAGATAGAAGCATAAGTTAAGGTGTTTGAAGCACAAATAGGACAATAAAACTCATAAGAAGGATCCTCAGAGTAGGGGAAAGGTAAGTTAACCTAAGAAAGTTGAATTCTTAGAAAATAATTATCTATTACAAGCCTTCAAATCAGTTATAGGTTAAGTTCAAGCTAGATCCCCTGCACCATATCTACATGGTAATATTTTCCTTTCTCCTTCATTGTAATGGATTGTGCATCTACTTGAAGCAATAAAATTTATGTTTTGTGGTTATTATCTGCCCTATCTTGTGTTCTATTGCATTTTTGTCCTTTCATTTCATTTGTAGGTACATTGTGCATGTTTTATTCTCTTTGCAGGGTTTGAATCTGTTGTGCTCCATGGAAATGGTGGTTTGAATGTTGTTTTAGATTGTGGCACTCATGTCTGCCTTCTCCTCCTTCATTTTCCTCCCATTTTCACTTATCTAAGAGTGTCTTTCCCCATTTCTTGGTGTTATCACCTATCTTTAGTTTAGGATTCTCGTTTTATGCATCTCCTTCTCACCATGGTGCTTTGGAATGATAGAGTAGAGTTAGTTAGTTGCATTTCCATTCTTAGGAGTAGTTTAGCATTAGAATTAGTTAGAGGAACCAACATTCTTTGAAGGTCTATCTCAGGTTTAATTCCCACAACTTGGAGACAATCCCAGGTTACCTCAAAATCCAGGGTTGTCTTTGACTCAAGGTAGGGTGCAATTTTGAGCTCCAATAGGATTTTTTCAAAAATAGTCTCCTAAGATATATATTGTGTATTATGTTATTTTATGTATATTATCTCTCTATTCCTATTTATCTTAAAGATTATGTGAAGTATTGCTTCTCTTGTATTTGTTTATTGGGTCATTTTCTTTTCATTCCCCGCCTCTTATATATCGATTACGTTAGTACATTAATGCATTAGAACATTAAAAATACCTCACAAATGATCACACATCAAGTTATTCCTTTATTACGTGAGTGTAAATACTAGAAAACACACCTTATGCATAAGGTCTCTTATTCAAAAATACAAAAATATCATAAAACATAAAAATCCTAAAAAATCAAATAATCCCACAAAATCAAATAAAAATATAAAACCCGTGTATATTCTTCATTTTCATTTATTATTTTTTACATTTTAATCAATAAAATGTATTTTATCTCTTTAAAAGGGTTAGGGATATGACCAAGGCAGTCCCCTAACCACCAAAAATAACTAACATTTTCCAAGTGTGTTTGTGTGCAGGTTTAGATTCAAATCTGAAAGAGTTTTTACCCACTTTATTCAATGAAAGAACCCATAATTTCCCTCTTCACAATGGAAACATCATCTCATTTTGCTTAAGTAGTATTGATAAAAGAAACCTCACCACTCGTCTTCATTTTTTTTTGCTACATCTTGCTTGCTACAATACGCACTCTAAAAGGGGGAAAAATGTAGACTTTAGAAAACACACCTTTTGAATAAGGTCTCTTATTCAAAAATAACAAAAACACCATAAAATCCCCAAGCTAATCAAATAATCCCATAAAATCAAATAAAAATATAAAACCCCACAAAAATGGGGATAAAAGACACCTCACCACTCATTTACTAACCCTCACCCACTCACATTTAATTTTGTCCATCCCACCTACCCATGTACATGCCCAATGCACTATGGACCCTATCATTGCACCCATATGTGTCTCACCCCCTATGCGAACCAAAATTGCATAACACCACGCATCCCCATCATTCTAATGCACCAAATTAAGAACAAACCGGATATGCCGCAAAATATTATGAACTCCAAAAGAAAATAGATCTCCTTCTTTGTTGTCAAATAATGAATTACAATGTTTCCTAAATAGGAAAACAACTCCCAACTCGAGTTGCCAAGTAAACTCTAGCTAACTCGATTAAATCTACTCTAGGTGGCGAAAATTACTATTTTTAGCAATTTACTAGAACCTCGCTTATTATTAGTAAGTTCGCATGCTTATTCCTACGAGCACGAAATTGCTACACATCTTCTACATCCCTAAATTAAAGGAATTGTCAACTTTCTAACTCATAATGCAATTAATAGACTAAAATTAACTAATGCCCAAAAATAGGAAAAAATCGAACTATAACTTAAATCCTAATTTTCAGCCTCAAGATGGCAGATTTAGGGCCCGAAAATGTGTCAAAAATTTGCCCCAACCAAAGGGCGGGTTGCCGCCGTGTTCATCTCATCGAAACACTTGATTTAAAAAAAAAAATAGACTCAAACGGACACCCGGAACTCAAGTTATGAACTTGTCAAGTTCCCGCTAATTCTAGCGCATCACATCCCAACCATCGACTCTTGGTGCACTAAGATTATACTTGATTTTTCTTGCTCATATATCTCAATTTTACAGGTCTTGAAGAAGTGAAAGTGAAGAATAAAGGATAGATACACCTTATCGCATGATTGTTTTAGCAAAATTCCAATTCATGCGGGAATCACAATTATGATTCTCTTGCAATTTTTAGTGAGTCATAACTATAATTGCGTTGCGATCCGAGTAAGGTATCTTTTCATTTTCATTTACTATTTTTTCATTTTATTCAATAAAATGTCTTTTATCTCCTTAAAAGGGTTAGGGATATGATCGAGACAGGTCCCCTAATAACAAAAAACAACAAACATTTTCCAAGTGTGCTTGTGTGTAGGTTTAGATTCATATCTGAAAGATTTTTTACCCACTTTATTCAATGAAAGAACCCATACTTGTCCTCTTCACAATGGCAAAGATAAACCCATTTTGTTTAAGTGGCATTGATTTATACATTTCATATCACCTAATCCATCTTGCAGTAATCCAAATCTAGGCATACAAGGACTGATATTGAAAATATAAGAGCATAATATATTATATTTATGAAGTATATCCATACTAAAATTAAAAATCAAGCATTTAGAGATTCATTCTAACATATACTAGTTGTAGCATGCATTGAAAGATAAGATTTAGGAAACTTGTATACACGTGATTGAGTGTTGACTTGCATTGAGTGTTTATTACAATTTTTCAAATCATAAAAGGCCTAATAATAATGGAGGGATAACACATGCCCCCATTAACATCCCCCATTTTTATGGGTTTTAGAAGGACATGAACTTATTTTAGCATTTGGCCAAAGGAGATCAAATTCTTAGTGGTTCACAATAGAATCAAATAATCTAAGATATGTTTTTACATATTAAAGCACAATTAACATGTTTTAAAAGTTAGATTTACCTCATAAGACACAACCATTATTGTATAAATTATGTCATTTTTGTAGGTTTTCCTATCTCCTCGAAACTAGTCAATAGGATTTTAGGTTCAATTTTTCTATGAGTTGTTCTTCTTGTTTTCTAGACTTGTTTTCTCGCATATTAACACTAAAGATATTATCTATATTATCTAATTTCAGCATGATTTTGTCTAGAAACCTAATTTTCTAGTCTTTCCAAATATTTAATTAATTCCAAGTTATTTTCCTCCTTTCATATGTTATGATCTAGATTAGATACTTATTTCTTTAATTAAGCTATTATTGTTGACTTTATATGATTAAACTTAATTACCCTTTAATGCAAGATTAGCTAGTAGATTTATATATCTAAAATCCCTTTCCATATCTATAAAAATCTAAGTGTTTGTAAGCAAATTTAAAATAATATATGATATAAAAACTAGTAAAAGATATTGAGTAATAAATTGTAAATTTTTAATTTATCAATCAAATATTAATAAGTTAAGGAAAAATGAATTCACCATTTTTATGAAATCTAAATCATAGTGAATATTTTTTAAAAATTTAAAAATTATATTTATCATTCTTAAAATATAAATAAATTAATATAATAGTTTCACTTTAGGATTTTTTAAACCTCTATTACATAAATAAAGAAATAAACCTTCATACCTACCCATTAATAATGTTTATATATTGATGCATAAATATAAGCAACATTTCATGTACCATTGATCCAAACTCCCTCGATACTTGTAAGGAGCTATTAGGATGGATAACAAAATTGTAAGTACTAATGCATATATCTTAAATATGTTTATTTGAAAAATGTGGAGAGCTATCAATTTTGAGGCACCTATATTGGATTTTCTATACCATATAGAATAACAATTATAATATTTTCTCTACAAATTTCCTAGTGATTAGTGACAAATGGTCTCAATTTTGTTGTACCACTTTGTTGGCTCAATAAAATGACTCCAAACTCCATTGAATTCCCAATATATCATATTTTTTCAATCACATTCTCAAACAAAAAGAAAAACTCATATATAATGATCAAATGAATGTAAAATTTTAGAACAAAACTTCCTTTTGACAATAAAATGGACATCAAAATCAAAGTTAGTTTTATTAATATCTCACAATTTTACACTCCACCACCATCTATAACATTGTAAGTTATGCTTATTGACATTATTTTAAAAAAGTGTGGAACCTTTTCCACATTTGTGTTGTGCTTCAAGTTGGATTGATTGAGTGGTGTAACAACATTGTCACTCATGCCACCGTCTTTCTAAAAAACTATGAAAAGAAAATGACGAGGGTTAAAAAGAGGGTTCGTAGTGCCTTGTCCAAATAGTTTGAAAGGGTCATGGTGTAATTTGAGCAAATATTTATATGTATGTATGTATATGTACATGTATGTATACATATATACAATATAGAGATAAACACACACACACACATATGCACATGTGTGTGTGTGTGTGTGTGTGTAATGATGCGATATTATGGTCTAAGCATAATATTGTGTTCCATTAGGTGGTTAATTTTTTTTGAAATAATTGTCTACTAAATAAACCCTAAAATATACTTAACAAACATTACATTTTAAGAAAATTATGAATTCCTTTTGTCTTTGTATATCTAAGATCTTAAAAATATGTGAATTCAAGTTTGTCCGTGTGGACATATTTTTCTAGTATACACAAATGCCAAAAAGTGGGACATAATTTTACGCTTTGGTTATATAGTTAGAGGCAATAGTTGTTTCTCTCAAATACAAGCTTGAGATTGTAGAATGTCATGCTACCAAATTTACTCAAACATATACCGTTTATACCGGCTCAATGTGGGAGATCAAGCCTAAAAATATTTATTTAAATATTTTAGGGAAAATCATGTCCAAGAGCATATTAAAGCCATCAAAAGTTCACATGGCTTCCTTATCATATTTTTGAGATATCTTCAAATTTTCTAGACCACTATAAATTATTGTTCCAATCCCAAAATGATTTTCTAGAGCATGCTTAAGATTTTTAAGTGTGCAACAATATGATTCCTCACAAGTCTAGTCATTATACTTAATGGGTTTGTGATGCTCCACTTGACATGGAAGAGATTTATGTGGTGGCACAAAACATGGCCAATAATAAAGCACCAAGAGTTGATGGGGTTCTCTTGAGACCTAGAAATCTACATGACAATGTGTTTAGCCAAACTTTCTTTAGATTTAATATGAATCTCTATAGAAATATTCTATAAGGAAGGTTATTGATCAAGGAAATAATAAACTTATCCATAAAATGGGAGATACCAAACACATCACTAGTTGGAAAGCTATCACCTTGTTAAATGTCTCATACAAAATCCTTGTTAAAGCTACAATGATCCACATATAACATAATCTTCTTGAAATTATCCAACTAGAGAAAATCAAGTTTCTCAAAAGTTGGTATATCTTGGATATTATAATTACACGTAAGGGATAAAATGCCCTATGATTCTCGTAAGTGAACTTTGAATTTGAAAATGATTTTGAAAAATATAATCAACACACTAAATGGCCATTCATCCTCAACACGTTAAAAGCTTTAGGATTGGGATTTTTTTACTCATGGTTATACAAAATGTCTTATTTGATGCCTTGACTTGTTTTACCATTAATAACTGCAAATATGAGACATTTGGCCTTTATACCAATCCATATAATGAGGTTTCTCGTTGGATCCTACATTATATGTCATTGTTATAAAGGATTTTGGTTATCTTCTAGATTGCGGGGTTGAGAAAAGGATTATCAAAGGAATCATGCCTCCATATAAGAAGAGTTGGCTTAGTATTGGTCATTTTTTAGGATTCCTTTCTTACACCCTTTGAGAATGAAGCTCCATTCTATGAATCCCTAGATTGCGTTGACACTTTTTGCAAAGGCTCTAGTTTGAGTTTCATTTCTCTCGAACGCAGCTTTTTAGCTAGATTATGATGTTAATGCCGAAGTAGTCGAATAACCTCCAATGAAAGTGGATGAACATAGGGAGAGGTTACAATTCTTGGGCATCATTTTTCCTTTGATAACCCTTCCTATGAGATGTGGTAAAATGTGTCAAAAAGAGTTGAAAAGAAAATTTCTCTTTAGATTACCAAACCCTATCATTGGTAGGGAAATTTATATATTTGCACTAAGATCTTGGATTCCATGCATGTATACTACTATTATTTTTGGGTGCTATCTAAGTTTTCCTATCAAAAAAATTCCAAGCTAGTTAGAGACTTTCTCTGGCCAATGCCAAGAAAACAAGGGGCTTTCATAAAAGCTTTATTAGTAATTCTATTGTCTCCCATATAAAAAAGGATGCATGAGAATTGTTGACATTTATAAGTAGAGTGTAATTGTATGAGCTAAATTGGTTGTTCCCACCATTGAAAGCCTTAAAGCTTGTAAAAAAAAATGGCACTACATTGTTGTAGACTTGCCTTCCAACAAGTCTAATTGGAAAATTATTGGGTTGCAAACCTTGAGCATTACCTCCATCCTCGTTAAGATTGAGAGGCCTTTTGTTGTTAAAAGTATTTAGAAATCCTTTGAGAAAACTTAATCATTTCTCAAATGGGTAGGAAAATTTTAGATATAGCATTTCCTTTAATGAACACAATATCTAGTGGTTTTCCATTACTTATAATTACATCCTTTCACTTACCTAAATCCCGATATAAAAGCTTTTTAACATTTTGAAAATGGCATTTTCATTGTGTGAGATGTTATGTCTTCTTAAGATTGGACTTCATGGTTGTTTTGATATGCCATTTATCTTACATATATATGAGTTCATGTTGATGTTATGATGCACAAGTCAGTGGCTTTAACTACTAGCTACTTAGTGGAAAGTTTGGCATTGGAACTATGGTATGCCTTTTAAGCACTACCCATCATGTACGTTGTATCAACTTAAATGAGTCCCTTTTCTTTAGCTCTTGGAAAGTGACACAATCGGTGTAATCTTAACTCTTCACCTCAAACGTCCATTTCCCATCTTAACCGATCCTTGATTGAAAATTTGACCTAAACTCCCCATCTCTTATGGTGTTTAATCTATCAATGTTTGTAGTTAGGAGAGAGACTCGTTCGAGCTTTGAATTCACCATCCAAATTCCCTACATGTAATAGACTTGAGACCTTTAAAATCTTTTTTAAAACCTTCCTTTATGCTCATGAGACTTGGAAACAAATTCAAAACCTTTTCATTCCTTTCCACCCATAGCCCATCAATTAGAGGAGGGTGATATTTCAAGATTATGCTAAAAGGATGACACATAATGCCCTCATTTAAAAAAAAATAGTGTTTTCATTCTCTTTTAACTTTTGGAATTATATGAATCCTATTTTTTTAAATGAGGCTATGCCTCACTAGTTTTCCACTAATAATAACTTTTATGTGTTCACCTTTGCCTTCTTTGATATTTAAGCAATGGAAATTCCACAAAATATAGGAGTTGTTCAACTATTGGGGAGTGTTCCATGCACCATAAGTTGGTTCCCTCCGGTATCTTCTTGTGAAATAAGGCTCTCCTTCATTTTGGCCTAGGAAACAATGAAGATTTTCTTGTAGTGTTTTCTTTGCCCCTCCTCCTCGGGGGAGGGGGCAAGGAGGGATTGTGGCTACCTCGGGGAAAGCCGGTTGTTGGGTCATTGTGTTGGACTTCTCTTATGTTGAAGAAAATGATGGGTTGTTCGTTCCTCTACCGCTTGCATAGGGAGTGTTTGTGCCTTTGATTATGCAATATACTATTTAAGAGGTTGGGTAACCCCATATCCTCCATCGAGAGATCCTTCTTCTTGAGTTATTTTATCCTTCAAAGATGCTCTGCCATCTCCCTATTGTTTATTCATCAAATTTCATATGTTTATTATGTGCCTTATTACTTAATTGTTTTAAAGCTCTTCATGTGTAATCATATTTTCTTTATTCATTGTCTAATATAAATACCAACAAACCACATTTTTATTATAAACCATCTTGATCAATTACAACTTTGAGTTCTCTTTATTTTTTCATTAATAGATATGTCATTGCATTTCCAATTTCATTAATATTCAATAATCTATAGTTTCTATATACCTACACCAAACATGTTCTTCATATTACAATAAAGGTTTAAATTTGACAACTACATATACCCATAAAACATTTTTTTATGATGATAAATTTTCAATTTTTCCCTTCAAAATATACAAAACAATGTTAATAGTCAAAGAGCCTTTGGTCTATTGATGTTGATGTATGGCTTTCAATGAGCCCACTAGGGATCAAGTCTTGTTGAGTGCAAGGCCTAGAGACACCCAACACGAAGAGTCAAATGGTTGAGGCCAGGATTGTGCCTTGGGTATTTTGACGATGCAAAGTTGCTTCGATGAAGGCGATCATTGGTTTAATCTATATGTTCACTTTAGAACTTAGGCAAAGATACCATTAAACTATGTAATCCAAAGATCCCAGATTATGTACGACACCCCTAAAGGCACTCAATAAAATAATACTAATAATGTTAACAAAATATTGATACAACTAAATAAAACACCATTAATTCATTTTAACAATTTTATATATAAATAATTTTATTAAAAATATAAATTTCACAACCTTAAACACTATATATATATGAACGTCAAATTTAAACTATAGAATAGTCAACTTAAGTGGCACTTTAGTAAGTAAGGTCGTAAATTTCCAGCGGAAAAATGAAGTGCGTCTTGACTCTTTCTTAAGGGGTGGGTGGGTTATAAACTTATATATTTAATTCCGGTCAAGATGACGGACTTTTCACTCAATAAAAACATTGCCAAATGGGAATGGCACGTTGTCCATCTTTTAAATGTGAAGTGTCGCACGGCGGTGGAACGTGCGACCAAAAGTAAGCGCAAAACCAATTTATATGTGTCCAAATTCAATGGAGTCACGTACCTACGAACGAGCATATTAGCGATGTACCTATCTAAGCATCATGCTTTATTTAATAATAAGGCGAGTATTATCGTCAATATATTTTTCACTTCCATGTTATCTATTTTTTCTCGCATAGGTTGTGTTTGGTAGCCTCGTGGATGTTAAAATTTCTTCTATTACTATGATGAATACCACCCATGCTTTGTATATGTTAAGAGTGCCACTCTTCTTTGTATAATAATCTTAAGTCATTTTTCATTTTTGAGTAAATTTAGTGTCATTTTTAAACATGTGTTCTTATATCCTAATTCATAATTATCATCAAATTTTGTGATATTCAAGTATGTTTCTAATTTTACGTAAGAAAATAATTAATTAAACTTTATTTAGATGTATTAGACATTTGTTTACCGTAGTCTAACTCTACAAATCAAAAAGCTGTGATGGTTGTTTTTGAAGATGTATTTGTGATGGCATATATCGTGGATGCAATTCTACGTAATTTCAATCATCATCCTCTATTTGACTATTCATTAGCCCATAAAAATTAGAGGGACATATTAATTATACGGTTGTTTGGCAAAATAGGGTGTTCTTTTTTTGTTGGAGATACTTATAAAGTTGTTTAACAAAATGGATTGCTCTTCCTTTTGTTAAAAATAATAATATATAATTAACAAAATGAAATATAGATAATTTCAAATTTCTAAAAAAATTACTTATTATTGAAATCGTTTTGATGTATACAATTTGTAGTTTTTTTTTTTTAAATATAAAAAAGACAAATATTATTGTATATTTTTTTCTTTATATTTCTATAAAAAAACAAAACTTCAAAACAATTTCAATAAAATATAAATCCATATATAATGGCAATTACCATCCATTATTTTGACAATAATTATTAAAAAATTAAAAAATAGTTATAAATTAATTTTATTTCTCTTAAATAAATATATTTTCATTATTTTCAAAAGGGGGAGACCACCCCATTTTACCAAACAATCATACTATCTATCTCCAACAAAGGTAAAACACCCCACTTTGCTATTCAACCCAATAAATATTTGCCATGCTTATATTTGTCTTTTGTGGGCTCTTATTTCTCGTTCACAAATATGAAATTGTTATAGACGGTCACAAATTCAACCTTAAAAGCAATAATATGTTTTACTTGGTCTTAGCTATTAAAATTTGCTTTTGGGGGCTCAAATTCATTTGTCTTCAAGTCAATAAGAGTGATATGATTGTTTAATAAAAGTAAGAGACCTTTTGAGCTTGTTTAGAAACCAAAAAAAGGCACTTGTGTAAAAATCTTTCTAATCTTTTCAAAGTCATTTTACTTTGTCTAGCTCTTCTTATACAATATAAGATGAATTATATTGATATGGAGAGCATAATATTTTGTAGATTGAAAATATTACCATCTAGTTTATGAACAATATATATTCAAATTATGAATGGCTATTTCATAGAAGTTATAAACTCTTCATGAAGGCCCTTCATGAGATTGAAGGAGGAAAAAAATATTTATTATTATTGTGAGAGTAAAGAAAGGAATAAACACCCAATAGTAACAATGTGAAACTACATCATAAAATCTAAATCAATTTGAAAGTTAATATGCTACCCAAACTTTATGTAGGAGCAAATAAGTCAACAACATTGGTTTACATTTTTAATTTTTTTTTACCAATTCTTGTCTCGTATTAAGTAGAATGTGTATGTCATTTACAAATATTTGTATAATTGATTTTGAGGAACACCATCTTCAATAACTTCATTCATTATATTTATGTGCTTCAAGTGTCATCGCCTTACCTTTGTCATCGTTAAACACGTTAAGAATTCACATGTTCATACTCACAAAATTGAATTGCCATGCCAAAGTCCAACAATCTTATATTGAAACTATAATACCTTACTCTCACTTTATTCGAATTTTTAAATTTAAAAAAAAAACGAAAACTCCATGAACCTATTTTAACTAAATCATTTATATTTTAACATATTTTTACAGAATAGTTTATATATGAAAAAATAAGACGCCCAATTAAAAGTTACCTCTCACAATTTTATTGGGCAAAAATAGAATAACACATTATATACACTATCATTGGGAGGTAAGATTAATAAGATTTTGGAAAATTTTAATCAAAATTAACACTTAAAATAATAAAGTGGGCAAGCTTTTTTCTTGTCTACTCACATTCAAATCTTATGGGCATTTTAGTTGCAAGAGGATCGCGAGGAAAATATTTTTAATATATAAATAATGAATAAACTTCCTCCTTTCAGTAATTTATTAAAATTCCATTACAAAAATTCGAACTCAACTCCCTTCTCTCAACAACTTATTACAATGAGTGGCATACGATGGCATGGTGAAGTCCCTTTGACCTTAGTATAGTTAGACTGAAGCAATATATCACCAATCAATAGAGTCATTAATAAATGTGAAATTCTTCAATAAATAAATCATCAATCAATGAATTCATTAGTCAAAGTGAAACTCTTAAGACAATTAGATTAAAGCCTCCATTTCGATTTTATTTATAAAATCGTGATAAATCATCTGTTAAAGTTAAAAATGGTGAACTCCTCACCTATCAACGAAGTCATTAATTAATATAAAATTCTTCAACAATGAAAACACTAAAATTTGCTAACTTGGCTTTTCGCAATGCCAAGTTTGGCTATGCTCCCTTTCTAAGACAAATGCTTACATTCAGAATCTAACCACTATATCTCTCTAACTCTTTTGTGACTTTCTCATCTTTACACTCTACTTTGTCATCAATTAGGGAACTATTATTTAATTAAAGTAGTAAACTAACCATGTGCATAATTTTACAACGTTTTGTTTGGCATCACATCTCTCATATCCTGGACCATATAGTTTTGCCCGAATGTGAAATCCAATCATGGCCAACTTGTGTGGTTCTCGCCTTTCCATTCTCTCGACTTTGTTTTCAATTTTATATCTTTATTGTGTCATTTCATCTTCCTAGGGTCGGCCTTTTTGTAATATTTCAACTATAGAAGGTTATGTAAGCATGTCAATATCACTTTATAACTCACTTGACATTCTTACACGCTCCTATTGCATATCATTCGAAAAGAACTTAAGTCTCTCTTAAATCTGCCCAAATTAGTTACACGTCAATTAGAGCAAAGTCTACTACAAGTCTAAAGCAATCGACCAAGTCAAAGTGTCCAACTTCCTTCATTTCCAAGCATGCAAAGGTCATATAGTCGTGGGCCTTAGTAAGAACAAAATCACTCCAAGCATTGCAAAATTTCAAGGAATAAAAGGGTTAGGTTGTCAGATTCAAGCACACCACATCACACCGCTACCACACATGGTACATCTATACTATATAGTTAGCCCACTATATTTGTGTCAAGAACACGAGGGCACCAATGGGGGTTGTCTTAAACCGCACTCACACTTCTACAAGCACCTGGGAGAATTACATGAGGCTTGATCTCACACGAGGGGCATGTAATGTAACACTTGGATTGGTTTAGTCGGGTCAATTGCCAAGGGCGATCCAACCTCGCCACACATGATTTCTCCTTTTGATTTATTAATGTTTTGATGAAGGGTATTGTAGCTTTCTAGGGTTTCCACTTGTTGCAGAGGATTATAGGTCATCCCAAGGTTGTGCGAGCAAGAGAGACATGCATTGCAACATATTTTCGTGCAAGTGAAGTGCACATAAAATTGCATGACCTTGCTGCAAGAGGGTCCAAGGCCATACAAAAGGTCAACACCGTAAAACACATCCTCGACCCTATTATTGTTCTTGGACAAGAGCATTTTTCGAGATCCAAAATTAGGAACGAAGCATCTGCAAGTCATAATAGCCTTTTTATCCAAATTGGCACACCCAGATCATCCCTACACCACCGTGTACAACTAAGTCTTCATCTCCTCTATGTATTTGAGCTATTGTTTATCAATTGTTGCAAGTATTACTATATTATTCACGTATAATTAATGGTGAATTAATTAGATCTTATTACAAACTCTTACATCCTATTTATTGTTATGCACATTCCACAACATAATTCACTTAAAATGTACAAATAAAAATAAATAACCAATCAACCAATTCATTAATCAATATGAATCTCTTAATAAACAAAACTTGCAAGAAAAATCTAACATATATCTCTCCATATTATACATCTCAATGTATATCACATAAATAAATCTAAAATATTCAAAATAATTAAAATCTTTTTAAAAACTAATGAAATCTTAATTGATGTAAAACTCTTCCACAAACAAAATCATAAAACAAATCCAAAATAAAAGTTAAACTAGTTAAACTTTTAACTTATTGTGAAACCTGCATCAAAAATGACCCCATTAAGTCCAACAATCGTGAAACTATCTTGGCTGGGGATCTTTAGGTATCTTGGCAAATCAACCCCATTGTTTACAACGAAATTTGACACACAACTCTGCCATCAACAAAAATATTTAAATGCCCTCTCACTTTACCATAAATTATTTTAAAATCACCCTTGCCATTATACAAATGCAGTGAATGCAACCGCTTCAAAATAAAATTAGCCAATGTCACAGGTGTAAGATTTTGACTGGAAAATAATGCTTAAACATTACAGTAATGCCATGTTTCGTGCAAAATACGAAGTCTAAATCACGTTTCCATGGCAGCCATGTAATAATGCTTGAAAATTGTTCAAGCATTACGTTTTCCACAATCACAGAAAACGATCTTAAATCAAGTCAACGAAAACAAAACGTATGGTTTGTAGGTACATTACCTACTGTTTAAAGTATTGAGAAATATTCCTGAAGATTTTGATTCATGTATATATATATATCTGCCACTGATTTGAGCAGCCCAAACACCATATAAATCAGGGATTCTAGTACTGGTTGTGGAGGTGATGTAGAACAGCAGAAGGGAGAGTTAGAATGGGGGAAAGGGGTGAATATGGATCTCTGTTTGAATGGCTGGACATTGGGGATGAGTGCTCTTCAATGGATCCATTCCAGCTTGTAGATGTAGAGGATCACGATCAGGCCTCCCTGTGGGAGACTGCTGCACTGCCCACCATGGGAATGGGTATGGAAATGAGCGATGACCCTCATTTTCTCATGGAGCCATCTTTGAGCACCAATGGTTCACCTCGCCTACCTGCCCAATGGGGTGATGCAGAAGACAGTTTTAAGGCCGACCCATTAAAGGTATGATCATTTTAGCTCTGTTTTTATTTGTGGGTAGTTTGTATTTTGATTGCAGTCAATTTCATGTTGGTTGTAATACATTTGGGATCCTGATTGAACGTGATTATTAGGTGTTTAAGTGAATTGAATGGATTAGTTTAGCATTCGTCTGGATCTTCTTTGTGTTTTTGTATATTGATCCAGGATTTATGCCCACGATTTCTGCTCATGCAAAGGTTACGTGAAAAGGGTCTTGCCTGTAGGCTGTGGGTATGATGATGTCCTCTTAGGCTGTCCTCTTAGGTGCGATTTATACATCAACATTTAGAAAACTGGTGCACGTCTAGGTATGTGGGAATCTATGTTACTTGGGCGAGCAGGCAGATGTAATGGAAAGTTTCTCCAAGGGTTTTTATGTATAGGGTTTGCTGTTATTTTTCAAAACCCACAAGGGACGAAGGGAGTTAAACCCTGAAATCCAAAGTGGGTGTGAAGCCTATCCAAGCAATATCTTTTAGTAAGAGCTCAACCTCAAATTGTATGCCCTCTCACAAATGGATTTATGCTATAGGAAAACTCTAGTGTGTGTCACAGACCAGAATAAACATATCAAGAACATTTAGTATATGTGTTTTGTTATATCAGAACATTTAGTATCAAAGCACTTTTGCTAGGTGCAGTCCATTTGTGTTGAAGCTGTATTGCAACTCAACTCGACTCTTGCTCTGTTTCATTTCAAAAATATATGGTGCTGATACTGGAGGAACTGATTATATTGAAGGTGCCACTGTGGTTGGAGTCGTTTTGGCTCTGCAATTAATTGGCTTGTTGTCTGGAATAGATTGTGAAACATAGGATGATTTTGTTCTTGCTAATAGTTTAGCTTCAAGGCTTCTATGAAACAGTGAACAGATAATCATACTATGAAACAGTATTTACTTTCTTAGTATTTTTTAAAAGATTTGTTGTCCAGGTTATGTTGTTCATTTAACCATTTTTGGATGAGATATTACAAAATGGCAACGGATTAATTAGATTGTTTGTGGGATGCAGAATGATATAGAAGAATTATCGAAGGCAGGCAAGAAGAGAAAAAGAGGCAAACACTGTGCGAATGCCAACAACTCTGCCCTAGATCAATCCATCACAGGAAGCTCTCAAATGTCTTAGACAACAATGTAAACTCTCCTCATACAGGAGAGAGTGTCCACCAGGACACCCACTTGTACTCTCCCCAGAGACCAACAAGTTGGGTGCTCGTAATGGTGCAGAGTCAGAGAATCAAATGGATTCAGACAGTGTGAGTAAGAAATGCAACAATAGCAACAACAACAACATCAAAGGCAAATCAGGTGGACAACAGAATTCTTCACCTAATCCATCCAAGGAATCAAGATGGGCTGAACAACTACTGAACCCATGTGCAGTAGCCATAGCCAACAACAACATATTTCGTATCCAACATCTCATATGGGTTCTCCATGATCTGGCCTCAGCCTCAGGGGATGCAAACCACAGGCTTGCAGCGCATGGGCTAAAAGCTCTTACTGCCAAAATTACACATGCTGGGGGACCCTTCCTTGCTCAGAATTCCTCTCTGCAGATCCCAGGTTGTTCCACAAGGCTCTGCTCAAGTTTCATGAGGTCAGCCCATGGTATCAGTTGATCTACAAGATAGTCAATGGAGCTCTACTTGAGGCCTTTGAAGACAAGATCAGTGAGACCCTCCACGTAATTGACATTGGTGTTTCTCATGGAATGCAATGGCCCACTTTCATTGAAGCAGTGGCCAAGAGACCATCTGGGCCTCCTAGTCTGCTAAGGCTAACTGTTATATCAGACACTCTAGGAGCACCCTTTTCTGCTGGACCCCCTTCCAACGACTTTCCTAATCGCTTGGATAGGTTTGCAAAGAGCTTAAACCTTAATATGGAGCTCAATGTTATTGCTCAACCCCTAGAGTCCCTCACCAAGGAAGTTCTAGGGGTTAAAGAAGATGAAGCACTGGCCATTTGCTTGCAGTTTAGGGGTCATCAACTCCTACAAGAAGGCTTGGACAAAAGTGATGGCATGGATGATCAATTGACATCACTCTCACCAAGGGACAAGTTTATCCAATTTGCAAGAGGCCTTAATCCCCTCTTGTTTGTGTTGAGTGATAATGATGTGGATCATTCATCCCCTGATTTCTTGGAAAGGTTTCAAAAGTCAGTGGACCATCTGTGGAGATTCTTGGACTCTACCAGTGCATGTTTCAAGGGGAGAGAGTGTGAGGAGAGGAGGGTGCTAGAGGGGGAGGCAGCCATGGCCTTGGTTAATAATGTTGCATATGGTGATGCCTCTCGCGTGGAGAGAAATGAGGGTCATGTGAAATGGGGCAACAGAGTTATGGAAAGGGGATTCATGTCTGAAATGCCTAGCGATGAAATATTAGAAGGTGCAAGAATCATGCTTCGCAAACATGATTCCAACTGGGAGATGAGGTTGGATGAGGGTTGTGTTTCTTTATGGTGGAAGAACCATCCCGTCACCTTCTGCTCTTTATGGAAGCCATGAAATGGGAGATGAGAGTCGTGTTTCTTTATGGAGGAAGAAACATCCTGTCACCTTCTGTGGTTTATGGAGGCCATGGAATGGGAGACGAGGGTTGTGTTGCTTCATGAAGGAAGAACCATCCTGTCACCTTCTGTTCTTTATGGAAGCCATGAAATGGGAAATGTAATTAGATGGTGTTATCTACACTGCAAGAATAGTATTTGGATGAGGGGGCCTTCTTGAGTAAGGCCCATTTCTCATCCATGATGTACAAATATATGTATAACTTTTTTTGGTTTATTCTATCTTTCCTTTCAATTTATTGCCTGTCACATTTTTTATTTATTAATATAGACTCATAAACTTACTCCAAACTTCCCAATGCCTTATGAATGTTCATTGTTCATTATATTAATGCTTCTGTCTTCGTTGGACTGCAGATAATTTTGGAACAAACATATTTAAAAATAACATTTGAAGAGAAGGAATCTTCTTACTTTGTATTTAATGGTGTTTACCAATTAAAATAGGTTTTATAAAATGACCACCAATATCACAACTTCATCCATCTACTCTTAATTGTTTTTAATAACTATATGGACTCAAGACTCTATTATTGCCCTCATAAATAAAAATTACGAACCAGATTTTTAATTGTTTTAATGTGGGTCAACAATATCATAATTTTATTTAATTATAATGGCCCAATGGCCAATCAGTATACTTGCTTATGATTCGATCCTATCCCAGCATTGCATCACATCCATATCACTAACGTTTTTGTAAGTATTAACTCTGTTTTGACCCCTCCACAATTGGGTGAGGGGTCCTTTTTGGAATAAGTCACTTCTTTCACATTATCACTTTTACTATTTTCCTACTCGTTAAAATTTTGAAGATTTCAAATAAATATTTTCAATTAATAATTGCATGTTATTTTTAATATATTGCACTGAGCACACTTTGTATTACGTTTTTTTTTCTCAATTACTTTTCACGCTAAAGATTATAATTACTTACAAATTTTATAATAATAATATTCTACACCATTTAACAATAGCTCTCCCTGTGTATCTTATTTATGTGGGTTCTGCCTAAGACTATAGTCCCCTTTTAACTATACAATGGGTTGAACTAGAGGCTCCGTCCCTCCTCTGATCCATCTAAAGTGTGGGGGGCGACAATGACACCCCCTACCCGATCTCTCTCCATATGTTGGGGTGGTGAGAGGGACTCTACTTATGGGGAAGTGATTTTACATTGACAATGCAGTACATATATTTACTAATAGTTTGATTTTAATGTAATTTATCTATTAATGTGAAGAAAAAGGTTAAGTATGGTCCATGATAACTGCATAAAAATATAATGCAAAGAAAAAGGTTGAGTGCAATGGCACATCCAAGAGAAACTAAATTGAAAAAAGAACAACAATTCAACATAGATGCCATAAAGAAACTTAGAAAGAGAGGGATCTTCCTTGGTGAGTTGAAGAATGATGCTTTGGAGAAGCACTTTTGATACTCAAAGTGGTGAAGAAGTGAGCGATGTGTGTTAGGCCATTTGAGTCATAAGTCTGCGACGTCTCACCGGTATAACATAATTTAGAGGATGACCACAAGGCCTCTTTCTCTTGATGATGTCAAATGACCGGAATTCGAATGTAATCAACTTGGTGCAAGCCAACCTTGGAGGCTTATGTTTGAGAAGTTGTTAGTGAAGGTTGAACATCTCTTGTAAGAAGACAAATAAACATTTATAGTCTTCATAACTCATGAATGTTTGCAGAGAGCCAAGAGAATCTTTGAAGAGGAAAACACACTATCCATTTATGTTGTAATAAGGAGAGATAATCTAAAAATAAAATGGTCCTCGATCTCGGACTCTAAAGAGAAAATATAATAAATATGATGCTCTTAAGGGATATGGTGGTCCGTCTCAATGCAAAGCAAACAGAACAAACTGAAATGAGAAAGAATAATTCTAAAGTCTGCAAGGTAATTGTAGTTTTGTTTGAATGAACCCATCACTAAAGTGAAGATATAACTCGAGCGTGTTGAAGCTTTGAGGCTAGTGGCTCTTTAGGTTGAGTCCATGTAGACTTGAGATACGCTCGGTAAATAGCAAAGATACGAATGCCCTTGTTTATCTCTTTCTTGGAGAGATGAGGAACATCCATGATAAAACTATGCGGGGTGGCCTATCAATATCAAGATCAATGAGGTGAAGCAATGAGGAGGCTCTTGCATACCAACATGCATCAACCCCTTACTTTGCCAACTCCATTGATGATCTAAAAACAAGGCATGCATACCTATGAAAACTACTTTGGGAGCTATTCACTTGTATGAGTATGTGAATCATAGTCACCATGAAGTAATGAGAAGCAATATGTCAAATTTTGTAAAGATGATGGCAGGAGGGACTGATCTCTTGGCATGTATATGTTTGGATAACATTATGACCTTTGCTCTCTATTCATTTTCGGTCCTCATCTTGAAGTTATGGTTCCCAAACTTCACAACTATTCAAGAGGATAGGTGTGACTAGTGAGTGAACGAGGTGGATCTTTGTCTAGATGTCTTGAAAATGAACATTAAAGCAATTATTTTCAAGGGTAGTGAAAGTTGCAAACCTCTTATTTAATTCGGAATCTATACTTTGAGTCAAGTTTAAGCATGGTCTAAACAAGAGGACCTCCAAATATGCATATGAAGAGACCATTTCAATCAAGCTTCCACTCTATAAGTAAGAATCATTTCACTTGCTTAATTGATAAAGATGTTGAAAGCCATGAATTTTTATTGGAAGCACAAAGTGTTGGTCGTCAAATAGGACTTTTAAGAAGAGCAACCTATTTACAAATGTACAAGACATGATTTGTTGGTTAAACTTGGATATTACGAAAGTGTTTTCTATGAAGATCATCAATTACAAAAGGACGAGGAAATGAGAGTACGGAAAGAGCGAGAAAGGCAACATGCGAAATTATAGATATCAGAGTAATTCTTTATGTATGCGAAAGTCACAGTGAATTGAAACAAGATCATTTGTATCGGATAAATAAGATGGAATTCAAAGACACAAAGTTCTGTAAATAACATCTGCTAGAACACAAAGTTTCTTAACATAACACAGACTCATTAATCAAGGACACAAAGTTCCTTCTTGGTTATACAAGATCACCGTGCTTGCAAAGTCGAAGAGTATGCAATCGGCAAGACTAATGAACTTGAGACAAATGATCTTCACAAAGAAAATAAATGAAAGCTTAGGAGTAACAGAGATCAGATAGACAAAGAATGGAAAGTCCTTCTGTATTGATTTCTTTATGATCTATTTACACTTTCAGAAAATATGCCAAATTCTTCCTCCTTAGAATGGCGTAAAGAAGGCCATTATATAGCTTACAAATCAGTTACTCTTCGTAACCGCTTCTTTAACCAAGAACAGTTAAGGACCGCCAATCGCAATACCTTAACTTCTTACAAAGAAAACGGAAAAAGAAAGGGAAGAAGAGAAAAGAACAAGGAGAAGAAGACAGGTGGCCAGTCACTGAGAGGGACCCACTGACTTCAGAATCCGCTGCCTGAATTTCTTTAACGCCTCAGCTATGTCTCAGAAGTCTCATCCTGAAGATGACAGTGTATGTCTTTGAAAGCAGAGATGACCAGTGTCTTGAAAACTTCGTCCTTCTGCCAGCTGTTCTTCAGTTCTCCCAAGCCTCCTCCAAGACTCTGATCTTCCACTCTACGCTGTAAACCCAGGATTTTGATAGATTATCCTTGACGTCATTGAAAACCTTATTCGCCAGCAAGATGTTCGAGCAAAAGATAGCAAGGAAGCAGTGTGAGAAATGCAAAAAGGGGGTCTGCCCGTTATATAGCCGTTGAGGAGAGAGAAAGGTGATCAATGTGCATTAAATTCATATCTATTAGTTTGAAAAACAACATATTCGGGTAGAGCGGGAAAAACTAAGTATGAATGGCATTTGGTTCGCTTGGGACATGTGAGGCGAATCAATGCGCTCACGCGGCTCGGCCGACTCGGGTGAAACAGGAGAAAGACGCACAAAATGCATTTTGGGACATCTGGGGGCGAAAACGCGAAACACGCGACTTCGGGCGTTTCGGCCGAAAATGGTGACAACTTCAGTCGGAAAAAGTTTGGGACATTTGGAACATGAAAGAGCGAAATCGCAGATTCGGGCGTTTCGGCCGAAAATGGAACAACTTGCAGAATTAACTTTGGGACATTTGGAACATGAAAGAGCGAAGTACGCGGTTCGGGTGTTTCGGCCGAAAATGGAACAACTTGCACTTTTTGACTTGGGACATTTGGGACAAAAAGTTTCGAAGTACGCGACTCGGGCGGTTCGGGCGAAAATGGAACAACTCGCACGAAAAGTTTGGGACACTTGGAACATGAAAGAGCGAAGTACGCGGTTCGGGATTTCGGCCGATCGGGAACAGAGCGCAATTTTGAACTTGGGACAGTTGGGACGAAAAGTCAAACGGGCCGAAAATGGAACAACTTCGGGGATTTCGGCCGATCGGGGAATAGAGCGCACTTCGGAACTTGGGACACGCGGGACAAAAATGTCCGACAGGCCCGAAATACATACAAAATGACCCAAAACTGCAGACTTTTCTCAATTTCACGACTTCGGTACATTAGAGAAAACACTTAAACTCAAAATTTTGAAATTTTTACTTTCATCAGAGCAGGGAATTTTGAGTGGACAACAGCTGGCTCCTTCTGGGGATGACTTGGCATAAATTCAAGGAATGAGACAAGGCAAGAACTTAGACAAACTCGGGAAGCAGACCAGTACCTTATCCATTGGGCAACGGAGTCAAAAACAGACCAATACAGAGGGCAACACACCAAAACAAAAAGGAAAGAAAAGCAAAAACGTTGTACAGAATATACAAGGGACTCCCTAATCACCTAGGACTTGAACAACTTGAGATACTGCCCACTATAAGGAAGTGGGAGAGAAGAACCATCCATGTAATCAAGATAAAAGGAATTCTCACCAGCAAAGTGTCTGATCTTGAAAGGTCCGAGCCACAGGGAATCAAACTTTCCATGGCTGCCACGAGGTTCATGTCTTTTGTCCCATAACAGCACGGTGTCTCCAACTTGGAAATCTCTGAACCTAGCTTTCTTGTCAAACAGGACCTTTACCTTCTGCTGGTGAACAGATATCCTATCAGCAACCATCAATCTGTCCTCATTCAGTTTGTGCAGGTACATAATTCTCTTGTCAAAGCATCTCTGAAACTAGTATCTTGATGGCCTTCATTAGGTGCAAAGTGGCGGTTCCACTTGTCACTTTGCATTGAGCTTCTACTCCATATACCACTTGAAAAGGAGACATTCCAATAGCTCTCTTTGGTGTAATCCTGTCTGCCCAAAGAGCATCATAGAGCTTCTTGTGCCAGTTTCGTTGAGACTCATTGACCAACTTCCTTATGATAGTCACCCATTTTTGTTAGTGGATTACGCTTGCCCATTTCCTGAGGGGTAATAATCGAAGAATGAGCCGAGGGAGATGCCATACCCGTAGCAAATCCATTATCTCGATTGAAGAGAAATTGAAGCATTATACTCTCTCAATCTTATTAGGTACACCATACCTTACCAAGATGTTCTCTTTAATGAAGTTGCACACCACTTCAGAAGTAGTACTCTTGACTGGAATAGCTTCCACCCATTTGGTGAAATAGTCAGTGGCAGTTAGCACATGAGTGTGACCAGCACTAGAAGCAGGATTAAGTGTACCAATGAAGTCCAAACCCCACTGTTGAAATGGTTCCTCAATCACAACTGGCTTGAGAGGCAAAGAAGCCAATTTAGGTCTTCCCACAAAAGTCTGACAAGCCTCACATTTATCAACCCACTTGGATGCATCTCTGAACAAGGAAGGCCAGTAGTATCCTCCACGGAGTATCTTATGAGCTGTAACCATTGATGAATAGTGCCCTCCACATGCCTGATCATGAAAAGCTGAGAGCAACTTTCTCTGTTGTTCCTTGTCCACACACTTCAAAAATCTCCCATCTAACCCACGCTTGAACAAAGCATTTTCCCACAATACATATTGCACTGACCTCAATTTAACAGTCCTCTTTTCTTTGGCAGTTAAATGAGAGGGGCATTCCCCATAGGTGAGAAAATGGGCGATGTCAGCATACCATTCATCAACTGAGCTAAGGAACAGAATGGTAGGAATGTCAACTTTCTCCTCCAGCAACTCATGTTTAGCTCCTTCAGCAATGAGCTCACAAAGGCCTTTTCCACGAACCAGCTTGGTCGGTTTGATGTCAATGTCATACTCTTGGACCTTAGCAACCCAGTTCCCTCTCTTGGATCCAAATTCTTGTTGTGTGAGAATTGACTTAACAGTTGTATCTGGAACCAGCACCATGGAGTGAGAGTTGAGGATATAAAAACGAAACTGCTTAACAGCTTTGACCACTGCAAAAGCATGCTTCTCCATCATGGTGTATTTCAACTCATGATCTTTCAGAATATAGCTCATGAACGCAATTGGGAGTTCATGCTCATTAGAGTCTTCTTGAGTTAAGACAGCAGCCAAGGTATTATCTGTAGCATAGCAATAGATGATGAAATCTTTGTTGAAATCAGGACAGGCTAAAACAGGAGTTTTAGCAATAGCTCTCTTGATACCTTCAAAGGATTCCTTTCCTTCAGAAGACCAACCAAATGTTTGCTTCCCTTTCATCATCTGAGAAATATTCAAAGTTAACTCTGCAAAATCAGGGATGAATCTTCTCAAGAAATTTATCTTACCAAAGAAGGAGTGCACGCCCTTTTTGCTGGTTGGGAGAGGAATTTGTTGGATGGCTTGAACTCGTTCAGGATCAATCTTAATACCATCCTTGGAAACGATGTGCCCTAATAACTTTCCCTCAGTGACACAAAAGATAGATTTTTTAGGGTTCAGAGAGATCCCATGCTCTCTGCATCTCAGCAGAACTGTCTCTAGGTGATCAAAATGATCCGCTCTTGTCTTGGAAAACACTGTCAGGTCATCAAGATATATGACAATACACTTCCCTTTCAAGCTTCCAAAAGCCAGATCCATGGCTCTCTGAAAGTGGCACCAGCATTAATAAGCCCAAAAGGCATTCTCTTGTAAGCAAAGGTACCCCGAGGAGTAGTGAAAGTTGTCTTGTGTTGATCTGCAGATGCTCACCTCTACTGATTGTATCCAGAGAATCCATCGAGCATGGATAACATTTCGACCACATGCTATCTTTGCAGACTGATCCATCATAGGCAAAGGATAATTATCTTTCAAAGACGCCTGATTCAGGTTCCTGAAATCAACACAGATGCGGATCTCACCATTTTTCTTCCTAACAGGCACAATATTTGCAATCCATGTTGAATGGTGAATGGGAAAAATGATTTTAGCCTTCAACAACTTCTGAATTTCCTGAAAGATGGTGTCAGCTATTTTGGGATTATACTGCCTCTGTTTCTGCTTAAAAGGTTTAATTCCTGGTTTGAGAGGAATCGAGTGCTGCATATCTTTTGGTTTGAAAGCTTTCAAATCTTCATAAGAATAAGCAAGAACATCCTTATACCTCCTTAGAAGATCAATTGCTTTTCTCCTCTCATCTGCTGTGCAACATTTTCCAATATTCACTAGCTTAGGGTCATTAGAACTCCCAATATTGATTTTGTCATACTCAGCTGATTGCTGAGGTCCAGTAGAAGCTCTAGACTTCACATACCTGTCATGTTTATCAAACAGTTCCTCTAAGCTTACCAATCCTTTAGGAATCTTATTCCCCTTGAGTTTAATGCACCCTTCCTGACCTGTTTCTTCCCCTTGGGTGACTGCTTTGTCAAAGGGCACACTCTCACGAGGTAGGTTGTCACTTCCCTCAAAATACAGCTGTTCAAAATTACCCTTGAGTTCCAGGAAGGAAAGCAAATGTTGATCATCATTGAAAACCTGCCAGTTATTGGTGTTATCAGGTACACTGGGTCGATGGATCATCTCAATGGTGAACTTGTCTTGAGAGAAATCAGGATGAGGAATCAGTAGCGACCCTGAGACAGCTAGTGAATCAGCCCTGCTGTTCTTTTCCCTAGGTACTGCTTCGATAGAGAAAGCATCAAGGAATTCAATGGAATCCCAAACCTGATTCCGGTAATGTTTCAGCCTTCCATTTTTTACTTGAAAAAGGTTTCTGACCTGCTTTACAATCAATTCTGCATCACCACGAGCCAGAAGATTCTTTACACCTTGTTCTTTGGCCACTTGCAATCCGAGAATGAGAGCCTCGTATTCTGCTGTGTTATTAGTATTCTCGAACTGCAACTTAAATGAAAAGGGGTGTAGGCTTCCTTCAGGTGACACCAGCAGGACACCGGCTCCGGAACCAGCTGAGGAACAACTTCCATCAAACTCTAAAATCCAAACCCCATTAGGATCTTTAGGAGACACTTTGGGGGGTCGGATTTCATCAGGGGACATAATCATGTAGTTACCATGCCCCATATCCTCGTAGAGTATTTGTGCTCTAGGATCATCCGTTTTCTGCACAATATACTCAGACTGCTTCTCAGGCAGCAACTTCTTCATTTGTCCATTGACAGGCATGAGTGCATGTGACCAGTCCATTTGGATTTCCCCACCCACGTCCTTACAGAAGTTCCTACTTAGCAACATCCCATATGAAGGGGGAATATCTGCCACTAAGATGGTAGCCAACACTTTCTTCTCGGGCAAAGCAGCAAAAGCTACTTGTGCATCTTTAATTCTCCCGACCAGGGGCACTTCTTTACTCTCCATGGAGTAACAAGATCCATAAGTGCGTGTGAGGGTCAGGCCTAAAGCATGAGCTACTTTAGCAGGCATCACATTATCTGAGGCTCCGGAATCTATGACACAATTACTGAGCCTATGACCAGCTATAAGAAGTGTTACATAAAAAGGCTTGATTTTGTCATTAGGCGAGGTGACAGGCTGAGGACTAGGCGTGGTGCGAGAGGAGGAGTGGGCAAAAGGCCTTTAGAGGTGGTCTTAGAGTGGGAATTGACAAAGTGGATCATTTTGGCAAAAGCTTTGGGATGGGTTTGATAGTACTCAGCTTCTGAGATTTGGACCTTGGTCTTTTTCAGGTGATCAACAATATCAAAGGATCCAGAAGTGGACGGGCCATCATCATTCGGTACTCTAGGCTTATCAACTTTAGGAGAAAAAGAAGAAGCAACTTTGGTAGCAGGATTGATAGGACTCACCTTTGGTGTAGATGAAGTAGGGATAGGAGATCCTCTTTTTGCAATCACGGGAATAGTTGTCGACTGCTCCTTAGATTTCTTGATAGGCTGTGTCACTTTCTCCCTCTGATTTGTCTGCTCTCGAGTCATGACAGTGAATGATTCGCTATTCATGTCTGCTACCACTTCATCATAATCATCTCCATCATCAATGCCCTCAGTGGTGAAGAAATTTACTCGAGATCCCTCAAGTTCGTCTGCTTCGTCATCAACTTCTCTCGCAAACTCTTCGCAAGCTTCGTTATCTTCATCGTCATCTGGTTCTTCCACCTCGCAGGTCGCATTGACAGGGACTTTAACAGGAGGTCCTTCAAGTGCTAATCTTGTTTGAGAAGCAGGCAAATGATTTCTGGGCTGAAAATTTCTCCTTGGAACGTCTGCATAAGGAGCGTGCTGAGCCAATTGTTTCTTTATAGCAATAAGATCATTTGCAAGTTTCTGAACTAATGGATCAGTATTAGGTCCAGGGGTGGAAGAGGAAGAAGCAGCAGACTTAGATTTGGGAGGGTCTCTTCTCAACTTCCCTGACATGATCAAGTCATCCTCGATACTAACAGCGAGAGTTTGATCCTCGACCAATGTTGCGAGATTAGCCCTTCTTAGTGCATAACTAACTTTGGGCGATTGAGCATTTAGGAAGAAACATTTTTGAATTTGATCAATGTCGGGTAGGTGCGAATTTTATTGATCAATTTGTTGAACCGACCACAAATTCTCTCATGGGCTCTTGTGAATCTTTCTTTATCTGAGAGATTTGGGCTAGCAAGGCATGTACATCTTCTGCCGGCTTGAAACGGTTTTCAAACTGAGTTCTCATTGTGTCCCAGTCGGTGATAGCGCCAGCCGGAAGGTGGTAGAACCAATCAGCAACATTATCTTGTAACGTCTCAACGAACAGCCTTACGGAGACGTCTTCATATTCGACTCCCAGAACTCCACATGCAACAACGAAGGCTGCGATGTGTTCATCAGGATGCACTTTGCCATCGCCTTTGAATTTGGGGAAGTTCTTCCGGTTACCTCTGGGTAACTCATGCAAAGGCTGAGTAAGGGCCAGGGGCCCGACACGATGACCCCATGGTAATGGCGCCGCCATTCTTGGAAAAACGGCTTGGAGAGGGACTGCAACACCAGCAAGAATCAAAGCTTGAAGATTAGGGCTAGCTGGCTCTGAAGGAATACCACCCGTAGGAATTCTGTCTTGAGCAGGTGGAGTGCTTGTCGAACGAGTCCTTCTATTTCTTGTTGAAGGGAAAGGAAAACCTGCTTTGCTCAAAAGCTGGCGAGAATCTTGATACCAGGGCCCTCCTCCCTCGAGTAAAACATGGAGTCGCGAGATCAAAGGATGATCGAAAATTACAGAACTGGAATATGATTTTCCCCAGCGGAGTCGCCAAAAACTGTTGGTCGTCAAATAGGACTTTTAAGAAGAGCAACAGTCAGGGGACAAGAAGTCCCTCCTCTTTAATGGGAGAGGTTCCCTTATTCAGAAACGAACCTATTTACAAATGTACAAGACATGATTTGTTGGTTAAACTTGGATATTACGAAAGTGTTTTCTATGAAGATCATCAATTACAAAAGGACTGAGGAAATGAGAGTACGGGAAAGAGCAGAAAGGCAACATGCAGAATTATAGATATCAGAGTAATTCTTTATGTATGCGAAAGTCACAGTGAATTGAAACAAGATCATTTGTATCGGATAAATAAGATGGAATTCAAAGACACAAAGTTCTGTAAATAACATCTGCTAGAACACAAAGTTTCTTAACATAACACAGACTCATTAATCAAGGACACAAAGTTCCTTCTTGGTTATACAAGATCACCGTGCTTGCAAAGTCGAAGAGTATGCAATCGGCAAGACTAATGAACTTGAGACAAATGATCTTCACAAAGAAAATAAATGAAAGCTTAGGAGTAACAGAGATCAGATAGACAAAGAATGGAAAGTCCTTCTGTATTGATTTCTTTATGATCTATTTACACTTTTAGAAAATATGCCAAATTCTTCCTCCTTAGAATGGCGTAAAGAAGGCCATTATATAGCTTACAAATCAGTTACTCTTCGTAACTGCTTCTTTAACCAAGAATAGTTAAGGACCGCCAATCGCAATACCTTAACTTCTTACAAAGAAAACGGAAAAAGAAAGGGAAGAAGAGAAAAGAACAAGGAGAAGAAGACAGGTGGCCAGTCACTGAGAGGGACCCACTGACTTCAGAATCCACTGCCTGAATTTCTTTAACGCCTCAGCTATGTCTCAGAAGTCTCATCCTGAAGATGACAGTGTATGTCTTTGAAAGCAGAGATGACCAGTGTCTTGAAAACTTCGTCCTTACGCATTGTTCTTGATTCTCCCAAGCCTCCTCCAAGACTCTGATCTTCCACTCTACGATCTTCCCAGGATTTTGATAGATTATCCTTGACGTCATCGAAAACCTTATTCGCCAGCAAGATGTTCGAGCAAAAGATAGCAAGGAAGCAGTGTGAGAAATGCAAAAAGGGGGTCTGCCCGTTATATAGCCGTTGAGGAGAGAGAAAGGTGATCAATGTGCATTAAATTCATATCTATTAGTTTGAAAAACAACATATTCGGGTAGAGCGGGAAAAACTAAGTATGAATGGCATTTGGTTCGCTTGGGACATGTGAGACGCGAATGCGCGAAACACGCGGCTCGGCCGACTCGGGTGAAACAGGGAGAAGACGCACAAATGCATTTTGGGACATCTGGGGCCAGCAGCGCGAAGGACACGGTCGGGCGTTTCGTTAGAAAATGGTGACAATGAGTCCGGAAAAGTTTGGGACATTTGGAACATGAAAAGCGAAGTACGCGGTTCGGGCGTTTCGGCCGAAAATGGAACAACTTGCAGAATTAACTTTGGGACATTTGGAACATGAAAGAGCGAAGTACGCGGTTCGGGTGTTTCGGCCGAAAATGGAACAACTTGCACTTTTTGACTTGGGACATTTGGGACAAAAAAGTTCCAAATCTGCGCGACTTGGGCGGTTTTGGGGCGAAAATGGAACAACTTCGCACGAAAAGTTTGGGACACTTGGAACATGAAAGAGCGAAGTACGCGGTTCGGGGATTTCGGCCGATCGGGGAACAGAGCGCAATTTTGAACTTGGGACAGTTGGGACGAAAAGCTCCGACGGGCCCGAAAATGGAACAACTTCGGGGATTTCGGCCGATCGGGGAACAGAGCGCACTTCGGAACTTGGGACACGCGGGACAAAAATGTCCGACAGGCCCGAAATACATACAAAATGACCCAAAACGCAGACTTTTCTCAATTTCACGACTTCGGTACATTAGAGAAAACACTTAAACTCAAAATTTTGAAATTTTTACTTAACCATTCATAAGAACATGATGCAAGAGAGAGAACAAAAGAACATAAGATATAAAGTGGGAAACCCTCAAGGGGAAGAAAATCCACTGAACCTTTGCATATATTAAACAATACAAAATAATTTAGTGAAACACCCACTTCACAAGAAGCACCAATCGCTACTGAACTTTAGTGAGGCACTAACCCCACAAGGAGCAACAACCCCTATTTAGTAAGGCACCAACCCTACAAGTAAGCTAAAACCCCTAAGACAACTAAGCACCCACCTAACCACCTAAATATGAAGATCACTTAATTACTTATTGCTCCAACAATCGATTGTGATCACTTTGTCAACTCTCTCCACTCAAAACCCTTTCAAACAATTCTCTCTCCTTATTCGCTCATAAATACACCAACATGTGTTAATTAGGTCTAATAATCTTGAAGCCTTTCTTCGTGCCCTTATCAACTCTACATGCCTCTTTTCAGATCTACCTTAGAGCCCTCATACCTCTCACACACTATCTTTTAGCTCGCTCACATCTCTCTCCTCTACTCTAGCTCAAATGAGCAAAACACCACTTACCTTTATACATGACTCATTTCCTAAACCAACTTAGGTCGGAAAAGACCATTAAGGTCGGTCATTATCAACATGAAAACACACTCTACACTCTTATATAAATTACATAGAGAGACCATAAAGGTCGGTACAAGCCTAAACACCCAAACTACTCAATTAGGCCTAGAAACAAGGCATCTCCTCCAATAGTAATATTTTTTAATTTCAAATGCATGATTTAACACCACCAAGGCTCCAACACTTAGGACACATCAACTACATCCTCTAGAATCTATCAACAAGCTCAAGAACCTTTGTTCCATCCATCTTCATCATGATTCACACCAATAAACAAGCACCACTAACTAGGTCTTAGGCACCTAATTGTCATCCTCCAAAAGTGAACACCTTCTCACCTCATAACATGTCTTTAAGACTTCTTGGGCACTTTTACAGATGCAACATGATCCCTACTAACTCACCAACACCATGAGATATCATCAAACAAGGCATAACACCCAAATCCACTTCCTTCTCTAACCTTGCTTAAACATGCTTGATAAGGCTCAAAAATAGGTCTTGAAAGACAAGCTGGTTCTCACAACAAATCACCTCATCAAGGCACAAGTAACACATCACCTGGAAAGCTCTTTATGTCGAAACTCACACAACTCATATCATCCACCAAAAAGGCATCATTCAATGAAACAACTCCATCTCTAGAACTACTCAAATCTCGTTCTAGGCCTAAAGAACTAGTTAACTCATCATCAAGCTCCAACACCTTAAACTTTACTTCTACACTCTATCACAACATGGAACACTTCACCAACATCATGGACAACATCTCCAAACACTCACATTCATATGTCACATGGAGAAGACTGATCTTGCATACTTGTTCTAAACCACCTTCTTGACAAGCCTAATAGAGTTGATTAGGCCATTAGGGTTTCAACATAACATCACCTCATTTGATCACACTAAGAGTTTCAACACATCATATCAGACCTCAACACACTATTCATGCCCATAAATCACTGCTACAACATGCAAAACAACTCACACACCATTGGTCCTTCAAGACTAGTTTTGACTTTATAAGGCCTTTAGCGGTAGGCACACTTGGAGGAAGGATTTCACCAAATACTTGCATTGAACCTACCCCAATCAATTTATGGACACTTAGTACACATCTCAAGCTAGAACCCACAATTGGTCTTTCACCATGAGACCTTCAATGCATGATTGCACCTACAAATTTCTTCAAAACAAAGGTTTTTTTGTATCTTACCAAAACACCTAGAGTATGCAACCACCACCAAAATGAGATATGAAGAGGTCTCTACATCTCTGAATCTTCACATTAGCCTTCTTATGCCATAACATGCCCATACCAATCATATTTTTCCTATCACTATGAAACTAGGGTTTTAGGGAGGGTTTATACCTACTCGCTTCTTAACAATCTTTCATAAATGTTTGACGTTCATTTGACCTCATTCTTCTTAAAAACCTTCTTATCTCCATTCCCTAACATCCACAAAAGGCTCATACCCCCATGCAAAGTACACATGTGTGGGTGAGTATTCAAGCTTGCCTATCAAGTTGGGAATGAGTGTTTTGAGATCTTAGTAAAACCCAAAACAACTTTTCATGCATTATCTTCATCCTCTTGACCTAAGACTTTTCTCACACCTCTGCAACAACCTCCTTGATGTTCTCCAATTATTATCCATGCCTTCTCACCTCTAAAACTCACCATACACCATGGTTTTCCCATGATTTCTTTCCTTGTCTTCAATGTTCTGGCTTCAAAGGACCTTGATCATGCACTTAAAACCCGAACTCTGACCTTGTACACCTTCTACACCTAATATGCAACACAAATCAAATTTCACATGCTCACATAATTCTACTCGACCATACCTCAAGCTATCACACCATCTGCTTACACGAGATATAGGATTAGGCCTAGAATGGCTTGTCTCAACGGATGTTTGTCATGAACCGCATGTTCTCGCATCTTGTAGATCTTAATATACTTTTGACACATCTTCTTGGACATGCTAGACACCATAACATTGTGAACCACCTTTAAAGCACACACACCAATCCATACTAGCTTGAACCATGCACATGCTAAAGACAACATGCCACTACAACACCTCATGACACCAAATCTCCTCACTACCAATCAACCTTCATCTTATTTGATGAATGAAATCTAATGCAAAATCCTATGCCACTTGGACACCCTTTGTCATTAATTCCACTTGACATCAATGACAACAACACTTGCCACAATGTCCAACAATCTCCCCCTTTGTCATTGATGGCAACCACCATCAAAAACATTGATGAAAACCATATCATGCAAACACCTTTAGACCTCTTTTCATGTTTTTGATTTCACTCTCCCTCTTTAACATCGATGAAAAAGGCTATCATAACATCTTGACCTACAAACAATGACAAAATTCATAAACTCTTACTTACTTTCTCCCCCTTGATCTGTGTCCACCTTATTGACTTCAATCACGTGCAAATGATCCATATATCTATTTTTCAACATTCACACATTTCCCCTAAGAGAATACATACCACCTTTAGGCTTCATACTGTCCGGAGACAAAATTTTGGACCTTCACATCTAACTCACATGTTTCTTGTGACTTCACCTTAGATTACTAAACATACATGACTCCCCCTGAACAAATGCATACCAAATTTTGGTCTTCAATCTTGTTGTAGGCATCTTTATTTTTGAATCACCCTTTTGGTTGAAAACATCAACCAAATCAAATATGGTCCTTTTGAGACATACATACCTACATAAGGTCTTATCACTATGATCTCAAGAAACTCAGATTATCAACTTACTAGCACTTTAATCTAGCTTTTCGACCTATCACCATCAACATTCATCCTTCTTGAACACCCCCTACCTGTAAAGGCCTTCAAGTCATCATACCTTTGATCTCACGCTTTTCATACCCGTAGCTTTCAACTTTGATCATCATCTTTGTCACTTTTGCCACCTTTACTTGCTTTAATGGAAACTCCCCTTGATCCATGCTTTAACCTCTCAATGACTCAATAAAAACATCACTTCTTATGATAGATTTGATACAAGTTCTCCCCGACTCTTAGATACCTTTGATTCAACATGAATAGAGACATTGATCCACAAAAGTACATACCTTGTCCTTGAAAAAAATCTTCATGCACTTGATGGTCTCGATCAAGTCATCATACAAAATAAAAGATTCTTATTTATTTGACCTACAAAACTGTCATTAAGGCATTCAACATGATCATTACAAGTACATGTAACTTTGTGAAATGTATCATGCTCAAGGGACATTGTTGAGCTTTATGACACCGACCGTACATTCTCATAATTTTGACACCATTATGTCTATAATGAGTGGGTCTCATCATAACGGACTCCCCTTGAGTCCTATAACACTCTTTGACAGATTCTAAATGTGAAACTCAAGCAAAATCATACTCTCATGATTTTGATAAACCTTCTTGAGACAAAATAGGGCTCCTTCATCTTTGACAATATCAAATGAACTTATCCAATGCACAAACTCATATCAGGACTCAAACTAATCTTCCAAATAGGCTTTCATGATCAAGAAACATTTATCACCTGTAAAGCATACCCAAATTCTCTCTTTCTTGAATTACCTATACCATCTTGACCTTCAAGCTATCAACTATCTTCCTCAAGCAACAATGTTACAACATATGGCCAGGACCTTATTTCATGAGAAACACAATCTCCTTTCTGACTTCTTGATGATACATCTTTCATAATTTTGACACCATTATGTCTATAATGAGCGGGTCTCATCGAACAAACTCCCCTTGAGTCCTATAACACTCTTTGACAGATTCTAAATGTGAAACTCAAGGAAAACCATACTCTCATGATTTTGATAAACCTTCTTGAGACAAAATAGGGCTCCTCCATCTTTGACAATATCAAATGAACTTATCCAATGCACAAACTCATATTAAGACTCGTACTAATCTTCCAGCTTAGGATTTCATGATTGAAGAAACATTCATCCCCCGTAAAGCATACCCAAATTTTATCTTGCTTGAATCACCTATACTATCTTGACCTTCAAGCTATCAACTATCTTCCTCAAGCAACAATGTTACAACATATGGCTAGGACCTTATTTCATGAGAAACACAGTCGCTTTTCCGACTTCTTGATGATACATCTTTCATAAAAATGTCCATACTCCTATCAAGACCTTCATTCTTGTATTTGATGCTTATATAGGCTAAAACCTTGATGACAGTACTTGAAGAAACAATTCATCATAGCTCCATGTATCAAAGCAGATATCAAACATACCTTTGAGACATACCTTTGATCATGTCTCCATATATTTCACAAAAATATTCATACTTCTTGATGCTACTAACTTAATACTTCAAACTCAAGACACCAATATCATTGTACAACACACAACCCACAAGAATACTTCTATGCATAGTATACTTGTCTAGGACTGAAAAATCATAGCAATTCACTTATCACACAAATTCATGGATGATCAACCACCATACATACTTTTGCAGCCATTTGAACACAACTCCAAGCTTCAAGACCTTCATACTTATTCTAGGAGAATATGATATATCTCGGACCCCATATCACTCATGTAGTCATACCTTCAACATGGTGCCACTCTTCAAACCGCATTTTTCTAACTACGGACCTTCTTGATACATACAAAAACACCTACTAACTTTTATGATGCCAATACTTCCACTTTGCCCTTGTAATACATTTTCATAACTTGTGACATGACTAACTGTGTCTTCACACTTCAAATGTAATCGACACAACTTTTGAAACCTCATACACTTCTTAGGAGCTAACTATATGAATGATAGAACAAAACAAGAACTCATACCTTATTACCAGGTCTTATCATGATTTCTACCCAACAACCAACCTTTAATGCTTCTCATGAGTGAGGAATGTCTCCATGAGGCCTAATGAAGACACCCTAGCTTCTTTAGGGCACTAGAACAATATAAACTACTCGAGAGAGTCCCAAGTCTCCATCTTCTTTTTATCTAACTTATAGTCAACTTTTAAGGTTCTCTTGCTCTTCTTGGTTGGATTTTCAAGCTTGATGACAACATCATCCTTCTTTTCCTCTATAGTTTAGAAACCTATCAAAAACATATGGTTTTCTTCAACCACAAGCTCATTCTTAATTAGGGATACCAATACTCTTTTGCTTGTATCATACTTAGGCTTGACTATCTTGATTTCTTCCTTCTTAGCCTTATCTACAAGATTTGGCTTATTGATTAAACTTGACACTTCTTTGATTGATTTTACAAGATCAGACTTCATGCTATGCTCCATTGCCTTTGAATCATCCTCCTTAGTTGAATCTTCATGATCACATTTCTTGATTGTCTTGACTATTTTTGGTTCCTTGTCTTGATTCCGTCCTCATGCCATGCTTAGGCTCATTCTTCACTTCACTCATAGGTTCAAATATTTTGGTGTACATATTTTTACTTGTCTTCCTTCTTGAACATTCTTATTCTGTCTAAATGAACTATCAAGAAAATTTCTTGCTATATGAAAAGTATTTTGACAATTATAACACAAAACATTCTTCTTACCTCTTGACTAGGTATGAGCTAAGGTTACAAAAAATCCATAGCCTTAAGACCATATTCATTGCATGCATAACAATATCTATTGAAATATCTTCCACAATCCCATGAATACATATTCCTTGAGAACCTTCTTTCACATTCTCTTGCCCCATGACCAAATTCATGAAAAATGTAACAATAACCATGAAAAGAATTTTCATACCTCATTCATTGGGTAGCCTAATAGGATCAGACCTTGTATTGTTCTTGAGATTGACCTTCTTGGCATAGGGACCTTCACTAGGGCTTGCTTCATGACTAGGTATTGCAGACTTCATATCTTTATTGTCCCCAAGAATTGTTCTATCATCTTGTGCCCTTTGATCATTCAAGATTCCCTTTAGAGCCTCTGAACTCTTCTCAAACTTTTAAAAAAAATTCAACTTGTTGGATACCTACACCAATTCAACCTTCAAAGACCTCATTTCAAATTCAAGCTCCTTGATGATTGACTTTAATTTGAGATTCTTCCTTCTTTGGAGTACCAACTCTACTTGTAAGTCAACTATAACCTCTCCATTTACATTCTCATCATGACCTTTCTCCAACTTGTCTATTTTGTTCTTTAATGATCTCCTCCAAGCTATTAGACTTGCTTCACAAGGACCTTGCTCTGATACCAACTGTTGGAAGCACAATGACTAAGAAGGGGGTGAATCGGTCCTTTAACAATTTTACTTAAATACTTTTGCTTGTGTGAACCATTCAAACTAACCATTCAACATTCATTAACCATAGTGAACTTATTACCCATGTAACAACCATTCAAAAACATGATACAAGAGAGAGAACACAACAACATAAGATATAAAGCGGGAAACCCTCAAGGGGAAGAAAACCACATGAACCTTTGCATTTATTAAATAACAAAAATTATTTAGTGAAACACCCACTTCACAAGGAGCACCAACCCCTACAACTTTAGTGAGGCACCAACCCCACAAGGAGCACCAACCCCTATTTAGTAAGGCACCAACCCTACAAGGAGGCTACAACCCCTAAGATAACTAAGCACCCACCTAGCCACCTAAATATGAAGACCACTCAAGTAATTTTTTCTTCAACTGATTGTGATCACTTTGTCAACTCTCTCCACTCAAAATCCTTTCAAACAAATCTCTCTCCTTTTTAGCTCATAAATGCTCCAATATGTGCTTGATTAAATCTAATGACCTTGAAGCTTTTATTCTTCGCCCTTCTCAACTCTTGATTTTGTCCTCATGCCATGATTTGACTCATTCTTCACTTCACTCATAGGTTCAAATATTTTGGTGTACATATTTTTACTTGTCTTCCTTCTTGAACATTCTTATTCTGTCTAGATGACCTATCAAGAAAAATCTTGCTATATGACAAGTATTCTGACAATTATAGCACACAACATTCTTCTTACCTCTTGACTGGTATGAGCTAAGGTTCCAACTACAATCCATAGCCTTATGACCATATTCATTGCATGCATAACAATAGCCATTGAAGTATCTTCCACAATCCCATGAATACATATTCCTTGAGAACCTTCTTTCACATTCTCTTGCCCTATGACCAAATTCATGACAAACATAACAATAACCATGAAAAAAATTTCATACCTTATAACATTGGGTAGCTTGATAGGATCGGACCTTGCATTGTTCTTGAGATTGACCTTCTTGGCATAAGGACCTTCACTAGGGCTTGCTTCATGACTAAGTATTGCGGACTTCTTATCTTCATTATCCCCAAGACTTGTTCTATCATCTTGTGCCCTTTGATAATTCAAGATTCCCTTTAGAGCCTCCGAACTCTTCTCAAACTTCTAAAAAAATTCAACCTCTGGATACCTGCACCAATTCAGCCTTTAAAGACCTCATTTCAAATTCAAGCTCCTTGATGATTGACTCTAATTTGAGATTCTTCCTTCTTTGGAGTACCAACTCTACTTGTATGTCAATTATAACTTCTCCATTTCCATTCTCATCGTGGACCTTTCTCCAACTTGTCTATTTTGTGCTTTAATGATCTCCTCCAAAATATTAGACTTGCTTCACAAGGACCTTACTCTGATACCAACTGTTGGAAGCACAATGACTGAGAGGGGGTGAATCGATCCTTTAACAATTTTACTTTAAATACTTTTGCTTGTGTGAACCATTCAACATTCATTAACCATTGTGAACTTATTAACCATGCAACAACCATTCACAAGAACATGATGCAAAAGATAGAACACAACAACATAAGATATATAGTGGGAAACCCTCAAGGGAAGAAAACCACATGAACCTTTACATATATTAAACAACAAAAAATAATTTAGTGAAACACCCACTTTACTAAGAGCACCAACCCCACAAGAAGCACCAACCCCTATTTAGTAAGGCACTAACCATACAAGGAGGATACAACCCTCTAAGATGACTAAGCACCCACCTAACCACCTAAATATGAAGATCACTTAAGTAATTGTTGCACCAACAACTGATTGTGATCACTTTGTCAGCTCTCTCCATTCAAAATACTTTCAAACAAATCTCTCTCCTTTTTAGCTCATAAATGCACCAATATATGTTGATTAAATCTAATGACCTTGAAGCCTTTATTCTCTGCCCTTCTCAACTCTTCATGCCTCTTTTTAGCTCACAACAAGACTCGATTTCGCCCCTTCTCTTTTTTAGCTTCTTGTGCTTGTTTACGGTGTCGATTTTCTGTGATCAATGAAACTTGATTTTGGTCTCCTCTCTTGCATGTTATTACGTTGATTGCAAGGTGAGTGACCAATTGTTTTATGACGCACATTCGCACCATATTGTATCCAATGCACTAAACTATAAAGTGCCAAAAGCATGGGGTTATAATATTGTCCTGGGTGATTGTGTTGCTTGATTTTTTCATACATTCCTTCTTTCTCTATCTTCGCTATGGATGCACTTTCAATTCCTTTTCTTTTTCCATTCAAATTATTTCAATTATGGTAATGAAACTAAGGGGTAAATGTTATTTCACATCACCATGGGAGTTGAGACTGAACCTGATGATGAGCCCAGAAAAATCTAAGTGGTTGAACCGAAGTGACGAAGCCTTAGGTATTCTTTGTATGTCTATTTTTACTCGACTTGCTCTTCCACATTGAGTCATCCAAAACACCCAATTCAGCGTGGAAAATGTTAGATGAAATGTTTGGACAACAAGATGACATGAGAGCGCATGAGTTGGAAAATGAACTACTAGGATTAAATCCTAGTGACTTTGAAAACCTACATGCATTATTCTTGAATTTTGCACACACTATATTGTTGTTAAAGGAATGTAAAGTGGAGAAGAAATATTCCTGTTGATATTTTCGATTCTCTCTAAGTTAGGTCCCGAATACTCCGTCTTCGTGTCAACTTTTCATGCTATGAAAGCCGCTCTGGGTAGTGCTTGGAATATGCCCTCATTTGACAATTTTTGTCCTAACTCATTGGAAAACATGACAAAATCATTCAAATGGGGTATCTTACGTCCAAGTCACATGACCTTGTGGCAAGTGTTGGTAAGGGGAAGAAGACCGAAAAGAATAAAGAGAAAAGGACCAACCTAAGAAGGAAACCAAGACCAACCAAAGACAAAACCAAACCTAACACAAATGATTCAAATTCTGAGCCTAAAGTGAAGAAATAAAAGTGTAAATGTTCCTATTGCAAGAAGACTAGTCATGAAGAGCATCATTGTATGAGAAAACAGATTGATCACCTAACTCGTTTACTTGAGAAGAATCATATAGGTGTTCCCAGTCTCTTTAAAAAACTCAAAACTTTGTTACGATGGATAGCTTTGGTGAAGTATACCTAAGCTAAGGGAATTTTACCAGATTATTTTGTTATCTGCTGATTTGTGAAAGAGATTAAGTGAAATCTGCAGCTATGTGTGTTGTTACAAAACATAACAGATCACATAGTCTACAATTTCACGAATATCCTCAACAAAAGAACACAAGCCCCGAAGGACAATGTGTTATCTTGATGAAGACACCGGATTGCAGAGTATGTGAGGTGTATAGTTTTGGAACAACAGACATAGTGGTAGTTTTCAAGTAATCAGATTCACGGTTATTATCTTGGTGCCTATCAGATTTATTGTCCTATGTGTTCATTAGAGTTGTTTGTGATTAATGAGATTGCATCCATCTACACTGTCATAAATGATTACAACTGACTCCTTTCCTACTACTTACGTCAAGAAAATACTGACAAAAAAATGGTGACAATAATGTCTAAATGTAAGTAGCAGGAAGGAGTCAAGTTGAAAGGCATAGGCTAAGACAGTTAAACAACATACAAGGAGGCACATCTCATTCAATGGTTATCCAGTGGAAGTTACAGGTATTCATTTTAAGATTATCCCTTATGTTAATTCATTTTATTGAGATATTGAGTTGCCTACATCATTGTACAATCAAAGGAAAACTGAATGCAGAAAGAGATAATCAACTCATTATTTCAATTTAATGCTTTATTCATAAGAGATCATAAGTTTTCCCACACAAGCCGTGGGATATGACTAAGTGACTCATCATATACATGGAAATGAGAATACTTGCATGTGCTAAAGAACAAGAGTAGAGGAGTAAAAAGGAACCCATCATTGCCTTTTCATCTTCTATCCCCGCTCCTCATCATCTCCATCTCCATCTCAACTCTTCCATCTTCCACTTCCATCTCCATTTTCTTTCACCTGCAAGGCAAGAGCAGTATCTGTCAAATTTTGAGCTCAGGGTACAATGTTATTCCAATACTCATGTTCTAAAGCAAATACATATTCTAAGTTCAATGTATCTAATGGTACTTGAAGGAAAGAAATATAGAAATGCATGACACAGGATGAGAAAGAGATATAGATAGGCTGGCAAAAAGGAAAAAGTAGAGTACATTAAGTGAAATGAATGGTAAGAGAAAATCAAAGAAGCTAAAGATTGTGTTAGAAAAGGCAGAATCGAGTAGTTGTAAAAGAAAAGGATGTGGAAAATAACACATGAAGGAAGTTGGAAAACAACTTGCAGAAGAAGGAAAGAAGAAGAAATAAACCACATGGATACAAGAGAGGCCAAAAAGCCTATTTATTTCTAACTTATTTCTGAATTTTGCAGGAACAGTTGCAACATTGAATGAAATCAGTTTATCTGGTTAAGAGGAAAGCAGTGACTAAAAGGGAATAAGCATCAGTTTCAGATGATTTTAGAGAAGCATCAAGCATCAGAATGGGTCAAGAAAGACATACTTTTGCAAATCAAGATTGGAAATCTAAAAAGGGAGAGAGAAAAGAGGATTTTAAAAATTTTTGCCAGAGTCTCCCCTTGTAAAATTGACTTTTGATTTAAAACAAAATTGAAATACATGTTTTTAAGCTACTACATGCTTTCTAAACTATCTGAGCTTCAAAGGGAATAAAAATAGTCAAGAAAAGTACATGTTTCATCACTTCTAAGTTGATATCATGATCAAATGAAACATACAGGTATTCCATATTTTCATCATGCTACAACTATCAAAAGTTCTTTTTAATTTCCAAATTCAAGTGTGAATCAAAGGGCAACTACTTCACAATTTTTAGAAGTTGCAATGAATCAAGTAAAGCCAGCATGGACAACTCATTCAAGTAATCAGACAAGCAAGAGAGATGTTTATATCTTTTTAGAATGGTTAAATCATAAGAATTTGGAGAGAGAAGGATTCTGGAAAATTTTGCCAGAGTTTCCCCTTGCAAAATGGAATTTTCTAGAAAAACAGAAATGATATTTTAATGCAAAATTTGAAATACAATTGCTACCATGACTTCTAAAAAGGAAAAGTCATTACAGAAAAGGAAAATAAGTATTTTCTTCATTTTCTAGAAAAGGAGCATCTATTTCATTATACATAATGGAATGCTATCATGTTTCCAACAAAGAAATAGTATACAATTTCCAGAAAGTCATTATTCCAAGTGAACTATCAAAGCTATAGAATATACAATATGGTATTCATCTTCCAACTGAAGAAATAAACTACAAATCTCAGCAAGTATTCAATCAAAGCATGCTTTCCAGAACAGAGTTCAACAAGTCAAGCATGCATCTACAGTGAGAAATTACTCAAAAACAAGCATTTTTGCCTCTACAGAATGAAGGAACGAGTCATAAATTACAAATATGCATCTACAGGAAGGATGGAGTGGATTCCCAATACATAATTTGACAAGTACCAAAGGAACTTCTGTAGTCAAATTTGAAATAAAATGGTTGTATCTACAAAAGGCAGTCCAAGTCCTTTACACTTCTTTTACACTTGCAAATAATCAAGGGTTACAGTTTTCTCATTGCATGAAGAAAAGAATTTACAAACTATGCATCTACAGAATGAAGGAGTAAATGACAAACTACCAGGTATGTATCTATCAAAAGAAGAACGGACAGAGTTTGAGTATAAAATGAGAAACAGAAAAATAGTTAACACTTCCAAATAATGAGCCATATCTATAAATATCAAACTCATGCACAGAAAGGAGCCTTAATAAATCAGAGTTTGAAAGTTCACTACAGAAGCAGGAGAGAGACTTCACATGCAAAGTATTTGCGAAGATTATGACTGGTATTTCCATGTTTTAGAGTTGCAGAGCTAAAACTCGAGCTCGAAAGGAAAATAGAAAATAGTGTTGGAACTCACCGTGCCCGAGGAAAAGACAAAACAAACAAGCAAAACGATGGTGGAACTTCCCTCTGCTAACTCATATTTGAGCTCATTAGCAACTGAATCGAAAAACCAGACAGAAAACCAGAAGCAAGGCAGTCATTCGAATGGTCCACAAAGGATAAACAACAAGTAAATAGATTAAATGATCTTTAGATCATACTCAGAAGAGAAAATCCAAGCTACAAGTCGAGCTACAGGAAACAAAATACAAAAGAATACCTTCGAGCTCCTCAAAAATGCACACCCAGTCATAATCGAATGGCGTCAAGGTCTCCAAAATGAAAAATACAGGCTCAAAGACCTCCAAGATCTCCATGCTTTCATAAAAATGTAGAGTGAGGAAAAATTTTCCAGGCTTCGCCCACAAAATGAAAAACCAAATGAAATGACCAAGTGTGAAGCCCAAGTGTATAAACCTTCCATCGAACTAGGGTTTCAAAACCCTAACCCATGGTTAAGGATCAATCGATCACCAAATGCCAAGTGGAAGATCGAACGGTGATCGGTCCACACAGGTTTTCAAGTGATAAGCCCCAATTAAATGCCACCGACCATAATTAATGACGGGGTTCGAAACCCTAACTGCAGATGGAGAATCGATGGCATCATGCATGCCAGTACAAAGATCAAAGGCCCCAAACACTTCACAAAATCCAAGCCAAACCGCCCAAGGTTAAGTTACCACAGGCAAAGTTCGCAAAAGGGTGAGTCATCATGGGGGGGCCAGCCCACGTGGACCCTCAATTAATCATTACAGGGACTTTTTCAAAATTTGAAACTATAATACCAATGCAAAAAATCAAAACACATTATGTGCCATGATCACCGAAAAGGTGAATTATAAACTATGCATGCCAATGACCAAGGGTGGTCCCCTTTTATCAAAAACACATGCAAATTTCCTAGTCCACAAAGGTGGCAACATCCAAAATTTCAAACAAATCCAAGGTGGTCCCCACATGGGGTGTTTTTAAACCAAAATTTGCGAAGTGTCACTCATGTGACCATCCGTGCTGGAGTAAAGGTTGTATCCTTTTGGTCCTACACATTGTGCAGATGATATTTTGCATCCTTTTGCCTACACATATGAGATGATATTTTGCATGCCTTCACAACAGATGACAGAACAGAGAAGATGACGAATTTGCATGTGCAAAGAAAGAAGACTTGCCTAGCAAGCAATTTTTAATTTTAGCAAACTATTCACCTTTCTTTCTTAAAAATAGAATAGTCAACTTCAGTTTGACTATACTGTATCTAAGGCTGATAATGCCTATTTTTATCACATACTTTAGTTTGTATTATTTTATTCCTTTATTTATTATTAAATAAAGGGTAAAATTAGGATACATGGGCGAGTACAACTTTTAGGCTATTTTTAGGAAGGGGGTGAACTTTTGCTATATATTGTGTGCTCTTGCAAAGCACAAAAAGGGGGGAATTTTTAGATATTTTTCCCAGAGAACTTTTGATATGAGTACTGAAGCAATTTCTGCCAGTTTTTCCCTCTGAGTGTGAATTATTCTTGCCTTTCCAAGTTATTTTGTAGTCTTGTGTATGTCAATATTAATCTTGTGAATCAATATTCCCTGATTAATCACTTTACCCTACTACAAATTTACCATTTCTATGCTAAATCTTATTGTGCATATTAGCTTACTAGTGCTGTTGTGATTCTCCCTCAGCAAAAATTAAGTGTTTTGCCCTTATTTCCTGCAGAAAGTATTAATTGGTTCATGTGCACCTAAAGAATTCTTCACAAATCAGTTGTGTATGTCACTCAGTCAAGTTCTCATCTCAAATTTGGTGTATCACCTTAGTATTATTTAAATTTATAGTCATCTTTTTCCCTTAAACTCCCAAAAACAATTTAGTGAACACCAATAAGGAACCGACCTTTTAACCCCGGAGGTTCACCTCAAAATAGGTATACCCACGGACTGAGGTTCACCTCAAACGAGAGAGAGAGAGATAGTAATTAGAAAACCCACCGGGTGCACTTTCGAGAGATAACACACACCACATGACTTCTTCGCATGTTGATTTCTCTAACATCAACCATGCGGCATGTCCCAAATCACTTTGGGTAATGACACTACAATGTCGGTTTCTTGTAGTAGATTGGTGGAGAACTGTTCACGGTTGTATACCTTTTCCCACTTTAATTTTGATTTGACGCCCATTTCCTTGCTCACTTATGCAGATGAGGTTAGTAAGCTATGACATGAGAATTTTGGCCATTTGAATTTGTGTTACCTTAAATAATTGAGCCAAAACAAAATGGTCAATGAGTTACACCACATCAAATGTTTTAAGGGTATTTTTGAGGGTTGTGCCCTCGGGAAGCACCCTAAAAAGATTTTTGACAAAAGAAAACCCGGAGAGGTACTTGTCTTTTGGATTTTGTTCATAATGACATATGTTTCTCTTTCCCATCTCCTTTGTTTACTAGATATTTTTATATATTAACCTTCATTGATGACTTTTCGCGTTACACTTGGGTGTATTTTCTTAAGCTTAAGTTTGAAGTTTTTGATCACTTTTAGGACTTTAAGGCTCTTATTGAGAAACAAGCGGAATGGTCTATCAAGGTTCTTTGATCTATAAATGGAGGCAAGTATGTGAACAATAGTTTTGAGGATTTTTGTACTTCTGGTGTGGATTTGTTTGCAACATATAGTTGCTTATAGCCCTTCACAAAATGGAGTTATGGAAAGAAAGAATTGAACACTTAAGTAGATGGCCACTTGAATGGTTCAATCAAAGTCCCTTCCTCTTGCAGTATTAGGCCGAAGCAATGAATTGTGCTTGTTACATTCAGAATCATGTTCCACACAAGGTAGTAAGAGGGATGACACCCTTTAAAGCATGGTTTGGACACAAACCTGATGTTGAGCATTTTGAGTCTTTGGACCTGTTGCTATGGCCTAGATTCCCAAAAATAAACGCAAGGCTTTTGGAACCAAAATCCAAACCTTGTATCTTTTCGGGCATCCTGATGGCGTGAAGGGATATTGATTGTTGAATCCTACTACTCATGATCTTTATATCGAGAGAAGTGTGAAATTTTATAAGTCGTATTTGACTTTTACTTCTCTACCTTTCGAGGTTCTTATACTTTCTGATTCTAAATATGACTTTCGATGATGATGTTGTTGAGCATACTCCTCCTCCACTTTATCCTCTTATGCCTCCCAGACCCTCATGCTTCAGAGTCTTCTCGATTTTGATAGTAGTGTTGAGTGGAACCTTGTTCCTTCTCACTTGAGTGAAGAATCTTCGACTTTGATCCTGATCCTCCTAGTCCTTGTTGGGATAGGAAAACTTTGCAGAGTGTTGGAGAGTGGATGGGAGATCCTTTAGACAAGAGGCAGACTCACTCAAAGTTCATTGGACCTCACTCCTTCACCTCCACTTTTGACCCTCAGTATTTCCAGGAGGCTTATAGTATTTTTGAGTGGAATTCTACCATGGATGAGGAGTATTCCTCACTCATGAAGAACGATACTTGGGATCTCACCCCTCTTTTGAAAGGAAGAAAAATCATTTGATGTATGTAAGTGGGTGTTCCAACAAAGTATGGTGTAGAAGGAGACGTCTATACTTTTAAAGCATGACTAGTATCTAAGGGTTTCTCTCGGTGGCTAGGGTTGATTACTTACAAACCTTTGTTCCAGTTGTGAAAATGAATTTTATTCTATCGACCCTCATCATCGCTATGGAGAACAGATGGGAAGTCCATCAAATGGACGTTAAGAGTGCCTTCCTTCATGAGGACCTGGAGGAAGAGATATACATGGAATAACCTTCGGGTTATGTCCATGATCCGTCCCTCGTTTGTAAGTTAAAGAAGTCTCTCTGTGGTCTTAAATAAGCCCATCGAGCTTGGTATGCCAAGATGGACTCCTTTATACTTACATCAGGGTTCACTCGGTGTGACCCAAATGTTTACATTCTATGGCAAGATGACTCCATACTTATCCTTGTTTTGTATGTTGATGACTTGTTGATCACGAAAGCTCTTCCTCTATCATCAATTATATGAAGATTTCCTTATCCAATAATTTTTCTATGTATGACTTAGGATTTCTTCATTACTTTCTTGGGATTTAGATTTCAAATTTGATGCAGGAATTATAATTTTGCAGCCTAAGTACTCCCTTGATTTTCTTGCTCGCCCATATGTTCAATTGTAAGCGTTCTCCTACTCCTTTTCTTTTAGGTTAAGTTGGTTTCTGATTGCTCTACTCCCTTGGTTGATGGTACCCTTTATCGACAATTGGTGGGGAGCTTGATTTACCTTACTCACACATGTTCGGATCTATCATATGCCATTGGGATCGTGTCCAGATTCATGCAAGAGCCTCGTGAGTTTCATTGGAAAGTAGTGAAGCGGATCCTTCACTATGTTTGTGGCACTTACATAGATGACAAATCACTATCTCAGAGTAGATATTGATTTAGTTTGATATACCGATTCTCGATTGGGCAGTGATTTAAATCATCGAAACCTACGTTAGGCTACAATTTTTCTCTTGGTTCGGGTCCTGTTAGTTGGTCTAGCAAAAGTAGAATACAATTGTGATATATTTTACGTATGGAATACGAGAGCAAGCTTAACACTGCCACAAAAGTTATTTGGTTACAAGGTATCTTGACAAAGTTCAGTATTCACTATCGCAACCTACTATCATCTACTGGGACAACATGGGCACCATCTCAATTTTCCAAAATCTAGTTCAACATCATAGACAAAGCACATTGAGATACATATGCACTTCATTCGGGAGTCGATTCATGATGACATCATCAAATTGTAGTATTGTCAGACTTCTGATATGGTTGTAGACATTTTCACCAAGCCCTTCACTAAGGTGAAGTATCTTCACTTGTGGTCTCTTCTTGGGGTGAGGTCTATTGCAGCCACCTATCTTCTTTGAGATTTCTAGTTCTCTTTTATTCTTCTAGAAAGATTACAGTTTGTACATGAGTACCTTATTAGGCCTTTAGTTGTCGGGACTCATTTGATGCATCTTTCTTAGGTTTTTTAGGAGTCTTTTATCTCTTGTAAGTGGATGTTTTCCTTAGAGATTTTTCCTCCATTACTTGAGATCCTTATTATACATGGGTACCTCATCAAGCCTAGTTGTCGGGACCCATTTCATTTCTCATCTTTTTCTTTTCTAGAAAGATTCTTGTTTGTATATGGGTACTTTATTAGGATTAAGTTGAGCCCCATTGATATATTTTTCTTAGTTATTTAGGGGAGTTCTCTTTCAGTTCCAAGTTTTCATGACCTCTACCTCAACTTCAATGAAGGGGGCATTGGTGTATATGACTTGTTTCGTCACGTTATTCGAAAAAATTCCACCATAGATGGTTAGTCATCTCACTTAGTGAGAATAGGTCATAGTGGAATAGGTCAATAAGGTTAGTTAGAGTTGTGTACACATGTCATGCACATGAGTTACATAACACTCCTATATGTACCTCTTATTTTTGATCTATGAGCATGTTAGACACACCATTGTCTTTTCTATACTTGATTCTCATTTTATGATTCATGCTCTTGCTGATTACGTGAAGCGTTCTCATCACCATTGGAAGTGCAACCCTCTTCGATGTGCATGAGGTTCCGTATTGATCCTCACACAACAATATGATAGTTTCTTAAAGTACAATCCCTGTGGATCCCTAAAAACTTGAACTGTGCTTTGTGTGTACAAGAGAATGTTGAGATTGAATACTCAATGATATAGCTCCGAAGTGTTTCTTTTCACCAAAGAGTCTATTGCACATGTCCTAGTTGAGTTATTTCTCACAAGTTGTTTCATGTGTTCGGAAGTCGAAGGATGCTTTCGACACAAATTCTAATTTTTCCTAGATAATAGGAAGCTAACCATGCATTCGGATGTACTTTGAAAGTTTGCGAGAAAAAGGTATCATATAATGCATCATAGAGGTTGGATTCTACCCATGCTCATGGCGAACATTTTTCATGGCTTGAATGTTGTTTGGAAAATGCGTCCTCAATAGTGTGCGCTTAGGCCTCTATATTTTTTTTGCATCAACTATAACATAATTTGTCCACTTCAACGTTGCATTTTTATGAGGGCTACGACAATAAAATCAAAATGTTGGTCATCTAGTGTACTCTTGCTATGTACTCATGTGCGTGAGAATATGGAAACCATCACCCGCAAGTTTTCCCCTTATCCTTTTTGGGCCTATCACATCGTAGTGTGGTATAGGATGCGCTCACTCAAAGCACGAAAGGTCTCCAAGTCCCATCAAGGTTAGCAAGGTTGAAGTAGATAGTGAGTAAACAAGTCTTGAGCATGTAAGTTCTAAAAAATGAACAACATAGTCAAATATTGACCAAGCCACATAATTCTCATATATTAATTAACAATATCCCATTTACATTCATGATATTTCAGAGTTGTCCTACAAGCTCGACCATCTCAACAAGAAGTCCAAAAGGTGCAATCTTGTTCCTTAAAACTCTCACACCCCTTAACTCGTGTATATCTATATTTCTTTCTCTAATGATTTAGGTATTTATATTAGTGGATACTTGGCATTCACTAGTCTTCCAAGAGATAATAATAGCCTTTGAGTTACACCTACATTTTTAACTAGTGCATCTAGGTGGTGAATAAAATATGCCACTCACCACCTTACCACTACTCTACATGGTGACACTCGTAGAAGATCACTGTTTATCCTTAACCAAGTTCTAATTTTATCCAAGCTTTCTGTTGGATTCATGCAAGTAATCCAACCTGCAACTTGAAGTCTATCTTTGGACTCATGTTTATCTTTATCTTCTTTTTCCTTGCATGCCTTCATCTTAGCTTATGCTTCTCGCATGTTCATATGTATCTTTTGATGTTCTCCTTTCCTTGTGTGGAATTTGGTTCCTTTCTTTCATGTTTTTCCTTCACCTACTCCTTTTCTTGGTGTGTGTGCTTCCCCTTTTTATCACACGCATCCTCCTCACAAGTTCCGACGTTCCCCTCAAATAATAGTGGATCATTAATAAAGAATATTTAGTCCCCTATGGACTTAAAAATTAAAGAATAAAATCTATGGGCCCAACATATGTTGGAAAATATATGCAAATTTATATCCTAACCCATATTACGCTTTAGGAAATGAAACCTCTCAAAAATAAAAAAAAAGTTTTTATTCATGTTTTTGATGTAATATTTTTTCATTTTCTTCATTATCTTTAAAAATAAATCCTTTAGATTTTTCTTTCCAATTTCCTCTTAAAGTGTTATTTTTGAAAATGTGCGATTTTGAAAAATCAATTACAATTATTTTTTTGAGTTATATTTTTATTTGATATTATTTGTTTAATGGTCATTATTTTTATATATTTTGTTGTAATTTTTGAATTGGCATTAGTTTTAGCTTTTAAAAATATAAAGCAACACATTTGTCTCAAAATAGTGAAATTATTGCTCTTAAATGTCAACTTGAATGTCAAAATAAGACTATTAATGCATTGCAAAACTCTTTTTTATATGAAATTAGGAGACTTGCACAATTTTGTTGACACACTGACTATTAAGATTGCATCTTTAGAAAAATATATTTTTAATGTTGATATTGATAGCAATATTTCTTCTCCTTCAAATAATGAATGCTTATCTATGCAAAATCATATTTCTAACCCGTTGAACCCTGGTCATTGGCATTGTCATTAATGTCAAGTGGCATTGATGGCAAAGGAGTGAAAGGTGAAGTGATACCTGTAAGGGATATTAAGGTTGAGTGGTAGTGCCTTTTGCATATGTTTAAAGGAAAAGTGTAGGTCATGAGATGTAAAGGAAAAGTGTAGGTCATTAAATGGTTACGAAGCATGGGAAAAACTTTGGAATGGTGTCTACAGTATGTTTAAGCAAGTTCAAGGCTTAGTTCATCTCCATGAGTAAAAACTCAAAATACATAGAAAGTGGTCTTGAGAATCGGTTGTGTTTTCCAAGGTAAATGAGAGTGGCCGAGCTTAAAAATCAAACCTGTGGCTAACAAAAATTATAATTTATAGAGGGATGTCTTGCAATGATCCATGTCAAATTTCATTAGATTCTTTAATGGGGATTTTGAGTTATTCGAGTTTTTCTAAAACAACCTTCTTGGAAAATGCATTTTGAGGCCTCTAGCTTCTTAGGTGCCAAGAAAAAATATAGTGTCTCCTTCAGATAAATCATAGAAGGAATTTTTGAAGAGTATTCCAAGCATGATCTAGTGTAAAAATTCTCAAGTCATTTGGACATGTTTTTGAAAAGATATGAGCATTTTAGTGAAGCAATTTTTCTCTCTCTGGACTGTGTTCTGAATCGATACAAGCAAGATGATGAAATTGATATCAAGGGTCATGTTTGATCATTTATAAAGAGCCTAAAAGTGATCTTATGATTGTTTTACAGGATTAGATGGTGTTTGAAGGTAAATATTCATCAATTTGCTTGTAGCAAGTCAAGTTCTTTTAGGCCAACCTCACTCAATCATAAATGCACAATTAGGGTGCAATGTGCAAAATGGTCATTTGAGCTGAAAAGTGGTCATGTTCCTTTCAATTTAGCATGATTGAATACATTTCAACTCATGGCTTATTCCTCTAGCAGGGCTTCAATCTCGAGACTCATGAATGAGCAAACAAAACTCCAACCTGGATTAGCTTATACTCGAGGGCAATTCTTGGACAATATAATTCTCCTATCAAGTCCTCAGTATGGACTGTTAAGAAACAAGACATCAAACATCAAATTTATCAGTGAGAGCTATCAGAACCATCATTTAATTACTCTTGTCTTATGGAAGAATACAAGAATTATACTTTGTCTCAAGGTAACCTTGCAAGAACACCAACAAAACTACATTGTTCAGATCACTTGACTACATGAGCACCATTTGTAGGGTTAGAGGTAGTTGTTTGGAGGTTGAATGTGGTGTTTACATGTCAAAGAAGGACTAGAAGGCTTAATTAGTCTCCTAAGCAAACCAAGATCCCAAATGTCACCTCGTCACATTATGCTTAAGCTTAATTGTTGAACACTGTGCACATCTCGTTAGACAATTGGGAGAAAAGGAAAGGTATTCAAGTTTGGTTTTCACTTGGAATATATGGAGGGTGATAAGATGAAGCTACAGGAGAAAGACATGTTGAAATTCACTAAAAATAATCAAGAAATCAATCTTTTTCTCCTCTCGGGATGTCTTAGTCCCATGAACCTTAATTCTAGGGCATGAGGAAGGGTTTTGAAGTTTTCTTCCAATTTCACTAGTAAAATTGCAAATTGTTTATGGAATGCTCTGCCTAGACATCAGGACCACACTGAAGAATTTTTTAGGTGATTTGGTTGACTATACTAAGAGTTTTCTGCAATATAAATTCAAAAATCCATGTTTAGACCGTAACCGAGGTTTCCTCTCTATTTCATGAAATTCTTGATGTTTGAACCAAATCATGAATTGAAATATGATCTAAAGAAGGTGAAAAGATGTTAGAAAACATGTTTGAGGTTTGAACAAGATTCATTTCCTTCAAATGAATTGTACTCTCCTATAACAAACTGTAAACATGTTTCAGTGTTATAAAAGGGTGAAGTTGTGAAGTTGTTAGGGTTTTTGAAATGGTCCCTTTCAAAGTACTTGAATCTCTAATTGAATTCCTAAAAGTCTCTTTTAGTTCCATCTCAAGAAAACCTTTCACCTACACAACAAGAAGAGGAAAAGTCAATACATAGGTCTTGCTATACAAAACAAGTGTCAAGCTCTATTTAAAGTTGGTAAGGATATGAAAAACAAGAGATAAATGAAATAAACAATCAGTGCTAGCTCGAAGAAGATTTTTTTTTTGTTACTTACATTTTTTTTTCCTATTTGCAAGTAGAGTAAGTCAGGTTTTGTTGATGTTACAACAGAAAAGTTGAAGAGTCATTGAGCTCAAATCATTTGCTAAGATGAGATGTGAAATGAAGTCAGAGGGTTAATGAGGAGTTACAACAAATTCTTAAATAAGTTGCATAGACAGATACAATTTTGTGACTCAAATTCATTGTGATAAACATGAATTGTTGCGAGTATTGTAGATATGCATACACTAAGAATGATACAATGAATATATATAAATAAAATTAGGTGGTATGATGACTGTGTGTAAAGAAAAACAGTGAATGTATGCACACAATGAAAAATAGAGAACTGATAATGGACTGTAACCAAGGAAAGAATGAATGATTGAAGGATATTTAAGACAATGTAAGGGTGTGAAGAAGAAAACAAAGGACTGCAATTGAAGTGTTGATGACTGTGATGAAAGATCAATTATCAACAATAATGTGTAAGAGTGAGTTGAATAGGAAATCATACAAAACTTAAAACCTCGATTGTTTTTGAAGAATAATTCTCAAACACAGTAATCTAGTAGGTGGAATCAAGGCATAAACTGGAAGTGAAGTGTAAGTCATACATTCTTGAAAGTGTAAAGGTGCAAAATATAGAGAATAAGTGGTAGAACATGATAAATTGAACAAGTTGTGCTAGAAAGGAGATCATGATCTGTTGATTAAGAAACAAGTAACTAGATGATCAAATTACAAAATTGTTAATGTATTTTCCTAAGTGGGTGCTTTGGTTATAGGGGTAGGAGCTCCTCGCAAGTCAGTAGCTTGTTAAACTAGCCTATTGGGTGCTTGAAGGACTATGAAGTGGATGCTTCTCAGGTTGAGTGGGTGCTAAAAAAATTGGAAATCATTGTATGTTAAGAATGGGTGTTCTTAATAAAAGACTTTGATTTCAAGTGGGTTTTCTCCCTCTAAGGGTTTCCCACTATAAATTTGGTGTCCTGTATACTTATGTTCTTGCATGCACCTTAATTTGTGTTCATGGTTTGATTGCTAGTTCTTTTCAAGAAGTTTTAGAAGTTGTTAATCTGATCAATACTAATTCACCCCCTCTCGGTTTGATATCCAACAATTGGTATTAGATCCTGGTCCTCCAGAGTTAAGCCTAACAACTTGGAGGTGATCCTGAAGACACAAGCATGAGTTCTTTAGTTGAATCAATCTTGAAGAGAAAGTATGAGATTTCTCAATCTTTGATAGAAGGTCTAAAGAATGAGATTAAGCACATGGAAGCTCACCATGTTGAAGAACTAAATGAAGTGGCTTAATTTGTAGACAATGTTTCAAGAGCCCTGAAACAAAAAGAAAATGACTACCTGAAACTTGAAGAGGAAGTATAGACCATGTAGACTGAACTGACACAAGTTACAAATCAATTTAATGATCTACAAAGACATTCTGGTGAAATAAAACATAATTCATGTCAAGCATCCATCCAAGCAAAGACTAAGGAATGTGAAAATTAAGTGCAGACCTAGTACTCTTAGAGGAGAAATGAAATATGAAAAGAAAAGAGATTTGAAGCCTGAATCAAGCCATTTAGAGAACAAGGAAGAAGAAAAGGATGGTCCCAACAAGCAAACAAATAAGAAGCAGACCAAGAAGATCAACACAGAAGGTTCAGACAACCAAATGCATCCAGGTATGAGAGAAAATTTAATGGATATTGTTTTTCATGCTATGTTTTTGGACATAGAGCTAGAGACTGTTTGAGAAAGATAGATAAGGAGCATCCATGGAGAGATTGTAGGACTGAGTATGAAAATAACAAAGTTTGTTTTAATTGTCATGAGAAGGGTCACATAGAAAAATATTGTCTTGAGGAACCTATGAAGCAAGAATGGATAGAAAGTACACCTAGAGACAAGAGTCAATTAGTTTGCTTCAAGTGCAACAAAGTTGGACACTTTGCAAGACATTGTCTTAAGAGGAAGCTCATCTACAAGAGAAAAGATGAAATCAAACACACTCATACAAAATCAGCCAAGAAAGTAGAGTCAGAAGCTGAAATAGCAAAGATTGGAAAGAAGGTAACATGGGAAGATATTGAAGAGGCAAAACAAGATAACATATCAGTAAGGAGAAACTAGTTCACATGAGATATCAACAAGTGATGACAAAAGAAAGAAACATGACAATAGCTCCAATACAAAGGCTGAAGAAATTCTACCTCAAGCAGTGGTAGAACATGTGTATGAACTATGCTTATCAGGCACTCAAACAAAAAATGAAAGCTTAGGTAATGAAGTTATTACTCCTAGAACTGTAACCAAGAAGGTTAGCAAGAATGGAAGGACAAAAAAGGGAATATGGAGTCATCATATGGTTTTGATGACTTCTTACTGTTATGATAAAATCCATCAAGAAAAGAGTGTCTTATCTATGCTTCTAGGAGACACACTCTTTTGGAGGAAGCAGTAATGAGGTTTGGAGTGAAGTTATCATCATAAAGTGTTAAGAAGAGACATTTTTACAAATATATCAGAAGTCAAAGGTACATTTCTGATCTGGTTTAGCTCTTTTAATCCCTGATTGTATTAAGTAACTACATAAAGCAATTAAATGATGCATAACTGGAGTCATGATGTGAATGTCAAGTTTCTTGTGTTGATGCTCTTCAAAGCATACATGTAAAAGTATGAAGTGCTTTGTAGGATTGTCAAGATCACTTGAAACATGAGTTCATGATATATGTTAGAAGTCTATGAAGTTCATGAAGTAATGCTATGGATGAATGTGTCCATCTTCTCTGAGGTGACTTGAATACGCCAAAAGATCAAAAGGGTCATCCTGCATCAAGTAAATAGAGAAAAGTTAGCTGACTTGCCTACATCAAAGAACATGCATCTATCTAGTTTCTCATAGTCAATTATCTGGGTTCTTGTGTTAAGTGTTCTCAAGAGTACCATGGATTCTCTGTCTGGTTTGAGTCATAAAGAAGAATTGTTTGGGAGTCCTCTCTATGACCAAAGTGGTATGAGGGAATCACAATTTTGTAACCAAGTATTGTAAATATTGAAAATCTATGATAAGGTGCATTAAATACTCTTGAATCAGTATAAGAATTTCATACACTTGATAGTCTAAATGCTCAATCTCAAAGTAAGAAGAAAATTGTGTATATCTCTTCTATGGAGCTATGAAGATGTCATCAAAAATCATGGATATGAGTATGTGCTCAAAAGGATATTCAAATCAATCATGAGATGTCAATGGAGGTCAAAAGAGTCTCAGGTTGAGGGGGAGCTAGCTCACTAGCTCAAGTGTACTTGTATAGGCATGGTCAAGGTATAAATTTCTCTTGCTACAACCAACTACAATGTGTAGATGAAGGAAAAAAAAGGGTATGGCAATATGTGACTTAAACAAGCTAAGTTTCAAGGTATCTTCAAACCAAAATGATGAAATATGTATGCTTCAACATGATATCTACTCTTCAGAGGTTCTAAGAAGTCTATGACATCTTTCTCATGGTTGATGAACTGTTGTTAATATCATAAATGCAAAAATTGGTATACTTGGCTCTTAACTGGGTTTACACAGTCCTAATGAGCAGTTTGCATGGAAACTTAGTTTTGAAAGGTCAAATGAAGGAGTTTGAGGCCAAAATTTTGAACAAATCATCTTAGCTCATAGGACTAGAGGATGGAAAAGGTTTGAGGATTCAAGAAAGGGTATATTTTTAGTTACACATGACAGTTGTTGGACTATTTTCCAGTGATCAATATTGTTAGTAACTCAGGTATGGAAGATAGTTTCACTCATTCTTGATAAGTTTCTTGAGGTGTATATATTGTTGACATGATTTCAAAGTGTTTGGAAGATATCTTGATGGTGATCTCAAGTGAAAATGTGTGAGTCGGAGTCTCTGGTGCTCCATAGTGGAAGATGATAACCTACAGGCTTCAAGTGGTCAAAGAAGGAAGAGTTAAGTTGATTCAGTGGTATGAAGTGTTCTTCAAAGCTCAATGTCATCCTAAAAGGTATGTGCATTCTTCAAATTTTTTGGTTTGCATATATTGGTTGATTGGAAGTATAAGAAGATGGTTCTGGTTGAAGGATGAAAACCACGTTTTAGCCCAAAACTGCACTCTACAAGTCTAGTATATGCTTGTTTTTGCATGGAGTCAGTAGTAATGAAGTCATAAAGTTGGCTCTCAGTCTTTTACATGGGATTTTCATGATGGTTGAAGATGTAGTTCATTCAAGGGTGAATTGATCAAGACCTAGGCCTATACATTGACCTTGACCTTCAAGTGAAGGATGTCACTCAGTTACAATACTCATAAAGAGTGGTATGAGTGCTAAGAAGGTCGTATCCTTGTCTCTAAAACAAGGGAAGCTTGATATAATCTTCATTGAAAGTGGTTGCATGTGTTTAGGTACCACAAGGCACTCTATTAATTACTTAATGATGATTTTGGCTATTGAAATGTTCTTATCAGTCCTCTAACAATATTGGCAGGTTGCTCATGATGTATATGGACTCTCCAAGATAGGGGGAGTGTGTCCCTAATCCTTCAGGAGGTTGACATGGTGTTGTCATGACCATTCCAGGTATGAAAGAGATGTTTCTCTCATTTGGTCAAGTTGGTGATAGTGTGAAGTTGCTTATCTCAGTTAAACATGACTGTAGAAGACTGAATTGGAGCTTTAGGACCTTGACAAAGTTGTAGAGTTGAATTCAAGGCATGATAGCTAGACCAATAACTCTAAGTTATGCTCTTAAGCTAGAATTTGAGGCATTTTTTCCAGGGGGAGTAATAGTTGCATGAATCTAAGCATGGTTGACCTTCAGTTGCTTGTTGAAAATTGTCAATTTTGCATTAAAAGGGTTGTTCAGGGCTTTAAAGGTTACTAACACCAAGGTATAGTGTGAAGAGTATGAAGATGACTTGTATTGCATGGAGTTAAGCCTAGAAATGATGGAAAGTGTCAAGAAAGGTAAAGTGATGCTTTAAGATGCTCGTAACTAACACAACTTTGTTGTTGTTTTTGTTGACTACTTGCTTCCCATACATATGGACCTACAAAGGATAAGATGATCAAGTAGTCAAATATGCATGTATATGCGTAAAAACCACATGTATATAGTAAATAAACTATAATGAAAGTATGAAAATGTAAAAGGAACATGTGTACCTGATCTGTGATGATAGATAGGGCATAAAAAGGATAGCCTATAACCATCATTGAAGTGCAAGTTTTTTGGGTGATCTCACGCCACTATGGCCAAAGAAAGTGTAGGGATAAAGCTGTGTTATTCTCTAACCTGTAACTACTTCCCTGAGAATGTGAAGAGGACTCTATACTACCTTGTTTTTTGGGAGATCCGATGCCACAGGCCGAAGTATTGTAGGGAGGAAAGTCTGTTGTATCCTCTAACCTGTAACTACTCCCCAAAATGCTAAGGACAACCTGTCCTGTAATGTCGTTGTGTATCAGATTTCTATAGACTGGTTTGAACCCACTCCTATATAACCCACTATGTCAAGGACAAAAAAATGAACTGTACTGGTGTAGAGCATTGTGTAGTGTGTAAACCCCAAATGATGCCCACCTCTTTAGGGGTGCATGCAATGTCACGATAGGAAGATGTGACCCCAAAAGAGAACTGACCACATAAATTATGCCCTTCAAGGGGAAGGGAATGCTCTTGGTAGAAAATAAGGCACACATAAACAAATGGCTAGAAACACGTGTTAGTACGAACAAACATGTATGTATAAAACAAGTGTAAGCTATAGAAAATGTAGAAGCAAGTAAGAAAAATGATAATGTAAACACCCAAGAAGACAATATAGACCGCCAAAGTGGGTTACAAACATGGGACACCACTTACGATATCATAAGACACTCAAGGCCATAATGGTTGCATACAAACTAACAAGTGTGCACACCAAAACAAAGAGCAAGGCCCCAATATAATAGAAAACAACATACAAACAATAGTAGGAAAACAACCGATAGCCATGGTAGAAAGTATTCCTACAAAATAAATGTTACACACGAAGCACCATAGCATGTTGAAAGATAACCCATATGTCAAGAGCATGTATAGCTAAGAAGCTAATATGCTATAAAACAAAATGAAACAATAACACCTATAGTATACGAATGTGGATGCCCCAACAGCCATTGTGGGACTAGTAGTAGTGTTGCCCTTAGTAGCCGTTGTGGGGACTGGTAGTGTGCCAAGCATCCATGTTGCATGTAGGAGACCTATATTTGCGATCAAAACTAGAGAAGGACGTGAACACACATGTGTGTATGGTAAAGATAATGACATATAATATAGCTATCCATCATGTGTAATAAAGTGAACATGAACAAGAAAATGTAAACAAGAGTAGATGCAACCAAGATATGCAACATGCTATGGATGGATGGAATGAAATGCAAGATGGATGATAGGAGATGCATGCCCCCCGAGTGAATGGATTCGTATGCAGTGAGGTTCATTTAGTTTTCCCCTTAGATCAAGAATGAACTGTAAAAAGAGTGCATCATCGAGAAAAGGTCAAAGCTGTGTGTTGTGTATAGCACACTTGTGGTGAATGCATTTGTGTGTTAATGATATGCGACCTAGAGATGATGTGTACATAACCCTATATCCAAAGCGTATATCACGACAAGATGAGCGTAGGAGTGATGATTTATCCTAAAGTGTATATCATGACACGATGAGTGTAGGAGTGATGATTTAGCCTAAAGCATATATCACTATAAGATGAATAGAGGGAGTAGTGATGTAGCCTAATGCATATACCACTACAAGATGATGGAGTAGGTGACCATTTAATCTATATCGTATATCACTAACCTAGGAGTGTCGCATAAATGATGAACATGTGAGTATGATGAGGTCCATTTGATTTGTAAACCCTCAAAGAATTGAGTATGGACCGAGGAACTAGAGTGTGTCATAGGGTAGTGAGTGCAACGCGTAGAAGAAGATGTAGTATGATGATAACAGATGACCATGTGTGATGAGAAAAATGTGCAAATACGTGACATGTAGAATGTAATGCAAGATGTGTAGATATCCTAATAATGTGAAGTGTGTGCTATGTAGTATGTAGGATGAGTAGTATGTAATGCTATACATGTAGACAATAGGAGTGTGAGACATGTGTGATGAATACTAGTATGGTATGTAGAATATGTATGATGTGTAGATGCGCAATAGTCAAAATGATGTAGAATATAGAATGTAAGACATAAGACATATGAAACGAGATGTGTGAAGAGACGTAATATGTAGTACCTATTGTGCAATGTGTGGGGTTCATGTGTAGTATGCCCTCAACAGTAAAGTGTGAACCGAAGCACAAGAGTGTGTCATCGGGTAATGGCGATGCTAAAGTGTATATGAGTATGCCTATGTGAAGAGATTGATGTATGAATATGCAAGTATGAGACATGTGTTGATGTTAATATAACGGGGAGAATGTGTTGGATGTTATGCCCCAAGTGTGTGGTGATGAATACAGTCATGTGACGTTGTCTAGAAGATCATCATTGTCGGGATTGAAGCCTACCAGAGCAACATTAGAGACATGATAAGAGATAAAATGAGGTGGATCATATAAAGAACCATTGTGACGTAATGTGTAGACACTCATGGCATATTCTTCATCAATGAAGGGTACCTTGCTGACATTCATGTGCATACCAACAATAAATATTCAGACCATAAGATGGAGATGAGTCATTACCTATGGAGACACTTCCGAATGGCATAGGAAATGTTAGAAAAGTGTGGTTTGTGTCTAAATTACCACCAATATAATCAAGCCAAGATTTCCCAAGTGTCAATGGAGAAGTGCGAGAAGCATGGGCAACAAAGATCATCAAATGAAACAAACAAAGGCCATAAGTAGACATAATGTGACAATAGCTGTGATAAAGATGAGGTGAGTGAATTGGTGGTAAGATATCATTAAGTGTTAAACCAAGTCTAGTTAAGCCCTTAAGTGTGCAATCGAGATCGGAACAAGTATGATCGATCAAAACATTATGCCAAAAAGAGTTTTTGATGAGGAGCGTGAATGTGAAAGGAGGTGTCAAAGATCCAGACTTCATGATAAAAGATGTAAAATTCTTGATAGTGTTAACAAATCTCTGATAAGGTATCATAACATTGGTAGGAGGGCTCTTGAACTTATATTCACTGGGCCACATCGACCAAATGTGTCTTCAATGTACGAGTCATCTACGTCAATAGGTGTGAAATTTAGTTGACCTAATGCTTCATCAGTGAGTTCTATAGCGTCGAATTCGTCATCAAAGTCCTCAAAACCATCTCTATGGGAATCATCATGTTGTATGGCTTTGTCAAGTATATTGCTACGAGTGGCACTAGGTGGAGTGGATGTTGTTTCGATAGGCATAAAAGAAGTTCTCATGGGATGAGGTATGGTGGATGAGATAATTATCGTAGTGTGAGTAGAAATAGTAGGAGTATGTGAAGCGACAGGATTAGGTGGAAAAGCACTAAACTGACCAATTTCATATGTGTTGAGGCTACTATATGGGATACATTGCGAAGGTGGAATAGGCATAACAATAATGGGTTCTATGTGATAGTATTTGAATGACTCGGGATCCGTAGTAAATATGTGTCCATAGCTATGATGTAAGAATTTAACACATTGGTGGACAGTAGATGGGACTACTTGCATTGCGTGAATCCAAGGTCTTCCTAGCAACATATTGAATTGGAAAGAAGCATCTATAACATAGAAGTCGGTGAGAATGGTCTTAGGCCCAACCTGAATGTGTAATGAGATAGTTCCTAAACATGTATGAGTGGTAGAATCATAACCTTGGATGAGAGTAGAATTATTAGAAATGAGATTATCATTAATACCCAATTGTTTTAAAAGAGAATGAGCACATAGATTGACAACTAACCCATTATCAATGAGTACTCGTTTGATGCAAGTGGTGCTAATGACAATAGTAATGAGAAAGGGTGCACATGGATTGCTTTTAGCCAAGGGTGATATATCCTCATTAGTGAAAGAGATGGTATGTGACAAATTTGTGAGAGACTGTATGAGATGTGTAAAGGTCACCGCAAAGTTATCACTTTCTATATGAATATCATGAAGGGTTGCTTCTAATGTATTATGATATTCTAGTGCACTTACACAATAATTAATAAAGAGAAATCTTAGTTGGTGTATTTTTAAGTTGTTCAATGATGTCATAACCCTTGGAAGCAGTAGGAGGTATTGATGAAGTGATAGGTGGAGGAATAGTAGTGGGTGGAGCCGTAGGAGGACATGTACGACGAGTAGTAATTACATTGATAAAAGGGTCAACCCTATGCGTAACAAAATGAGGGGGATGTTGAGTATGCACTTGCATGAAATAAGCAACGGTAGTAACTATACTAAATACTTTAGTTGGTGCAAAAGAAGGATAAGATGATTGAGTTATGACCTGATAAGGAGATGACATTGTCAAAAGGAAGGGTTGAAGTAGTCGGGATCACTAAAGTGATTAAACTAAAATGGAAAATAGGGATCTAATTTAATTTAATCTATTATTATGCACAACAATAAATAACAACTAAATAAATGAAGGAAAATGACCCAAACAACTAAGCTATGAAAATATAAAACCCTAAATGTACAAAGAATGGTTAGAGAGGCCTTAGCTGATTCACAGATGAGACAAGATTGTGTTGCAGTGAAGACTGGATAGACAGGAGGAGGAGGAAATGACTGCATTAAGGATCATAAAAGTGTAGATCTGAGATGTTTGAGTAGACCGGAGCACCTGAAAAGGGATGGAGGCACCTGGGGTGCCCTGGTCTGAGATCTGGGTGCCTTGGTCTGCAAAAATGACTAGGGAACCTCATCTAAGGTGTCGTTGAGTGATCATCTACCTTCGCTTCCTACCACATTGATGTCACTAGATTGCTCTAGATGTCGCTGCGAATCAAAGATGAAGAAGAGACTTGTAAAACCCCAAGCCAAACATCAAAACCCTAAAAAAATAAAGATGCATATGAAGGGGTCGAACTGTCCTCAGTAGTCACAATGGTGGACTTACTAATTGAGTGTTGCACTACATTTCAAACCCAAATGTAGTTCTAGGTATGTGTGTGAAAATCGTACCTTATGTGCTCTTGTGTCAGTCGCACTTTGTGAAGTAGTGAGCAATAACTAGATGTATAATGTAAATAGATGGTGCATGGAATAGAATAAACTCCCCTCCTATGAAGTGTGATGCAAATGAACCAACCTTATCCCTTGTGATGGAGCTAGATGGATGCAAATGGAGTTCTAGATGCCTTGGATGGATGCAACCTTAGGTGGTGATAGTAAGTGCTTAGTGCTTGGTCCCTCATTATGGTATCATAACTTTATATTTATATTGTTCTCTTGTTCTAATTTCATAATTAACCTCGAAAAGGTCGACTACCAAAAATATGAAAAGCTCAAATGGCTAGAAAGTGCCCAAAAGATGAGAGTAAAGTGTAAAGGGGATCAGGGCACCCCGAGTGGATAAGGGCACTGGGAACCCTAGTCTTGGTAGGGTGCCCCATTCAAAAATAGGATAAATGCAAAATGGCAAAACCGACGGGCAAGTATATGCGGAAGGTCGGAAGTGACGACAAAAATAAAAATAAAATGGCCAAAGGACATGGGTTAATTAGTACTTTCTTCACTCAAAACCATATGAATAGTAATATGAGACTTGACTAAATAATACCCAAAGTGCGTGATTTAGTGACTACATATATTCAAAGAATAATGGTGTTACTTTTTTAAAGTATTCAAGTGAATTATGTAAGATATCCTTTGTGAAATATTAAACATCATATTTTTCTAATTTTCTTGGGTTGTATATGCATTTTTTTGCCTTTTTAAGCTTGCATTTATTATGTTTTATAAACTGTGTATTTCCTTACTTATTTGGAGTGTTTTAATGCATGTCTACAACTATGTCTTCCTTCCTTTCATAATTAATTATTCAAGTGTAAGTTTCCCGGAAAAAATGTTGTTTTTAGAGCCAATTTATCAAAGAAGAACTTTTTACATAACTTTGTATTATCTTTAACCCTTCGTGGTGATTCATAAATATTTTGAAGGTAGGATTTACATATAGTATCTTTTTCTTAAACAATTTTTTTAACCATGCTCTATCCATAATAAAACTAACACTTTATTTTGGAAGTTGTCTTTTTGCTCTTTTATATTTTAATAGATCTACTTTTATTACTTAAAAATGTATTCATAGATCTTACTTTTTATAAAATTATTATTTTAAAACTAAATATTGGTGTAAGTTTTTTGTGTTTAATAGGTCAAGAGGAATTTTTCTCACCATCTTCCTTTTTTTGGTCGGTATCCTAAAGAGGATTGACCTTCTCATCTGAGAGCATTATCGAGATATTTCCAATGATTTCACTTTAACATTGAAATCTTTTTGAAGAAATTAAAGATCTTTTTGTTTTTCTCCAATCAAATCATTGAAATATTGTAATTTTTTCTCTTGAAGGAAGTTGTCATCAAGGGGGAGTGTTGTGTAATGATACCTCCCTTCTATGTTTAAATTGTTCTCCTTTTTGTAACCCTCAAATAAATCTTAAGGGGGAGTGTTAGAGTTTAATCTTTATTTAGGTATATTAAATATCCCAATATTTTACTTTATTATTATGTGAATTATTAATTCACATAATCAATAATGTGAGGTGACATGTAACCTTCACCTCTTTTGTCTTATTAGAGATATTCCTCATTATAAGGAATATTGGAGTTATATTTCAAATGTAACTCCTTTGCCACTTTGCACCCACTTCCCTTCACTTCATGGGAAATAGTGACACTAGGCACACACTTGGAAGGTTGGCTAATGTAATGATTGGAGTTATTTTGTAACTCTTTATTCTCTCTTCACTCTATTTCAAGAGTGTTTGGGTCTCTTCCTTAACACTTCTTCACTTCTTCAATCTCTTCTTTTAGAGAGTTTCTTAAGGATTCTTTTAGTCTTTCTCCAAAATTTATTCTCTCTTCATTATATTTGTTCTTATAATAAATTATATGCACATTGTGTTATCTTGTAAATACTTTGGGTTATCTTTTAATAACACGCAGATTTTTCTTTCGGTATACCGGTTTTCCTACTTGACAATTTTTTTCTCAAATCTTTTATGGTATATTTTATTATTATATTAATTTTATTGCATTTTATTTACTTATGATTCAATATTTTAGTAGTTGATCTTGGAATTATTTCTTATAGGTAATTACTCTAAAGCTCAATAATGCTTATAAAAATTGTGAATATAAGCCTATGCAAGATTTTAAATTAATTAAAACTCATACATCCAAGTTGTGGCCTTGTCTCGATCAAAGGATCAAATAACATGTAGAACTTAGCCAAGATGCTTGAGTTAAAAATTAAAATTTTAGGATGAAGTCATCAAAACATTAGGTGATCATATTGCAAGATTGAAAACAAAACAAGGCTAGAGCTCACAAGAAAATATTAATAAATGCTCATGTGGCACCAAACTAAACTAGAATTCACATTGCTTAATCACCTTGTCACCTCTTAAAAGGAACAATGGAAGTGATGAGGGTTTCTTTGGAAAATAGTGACACGAAGCTTTCGACGAAGCTCCTGGGTACATTGTTTTATTAAAACACCGTGTGGAGACTCAACCATCCTCAGTAACCGTTTAATCGTTCTTCATGAGATCCATGGAACTTGTTCTAATCATCTCATTAGTAATTGATGGGAGATTAAAAGTTACATATAGCTAAATGGACAATGGAGTGAAAACTCAATTTGGAGAAATGGAGTAGCTTCCTCTTGAAATTGAGACACCACCCATAAGGCAAATCATGTGATAGAATTGCATAGAGATACTACCCAAAGGTGAAAAAAGTGAATGGATAAAGTTCCTAGAATGAAACATTCAGGGGAAAAATAATTTTTACACCAATTGATCATAGTTCATGAGGTTCTCGGATGCCTATATTTATGTAAAGTGCACTAATCGGTTTAGCTACACATATAAGCACTTGTGCAAACATGAATGCATGGCGGCTTTATCAATCATGATGCTCATAAATATATTTGGATCTTAGTGAAAAAGTTCACTCATGATTTCTTGGTGAAGATCAAGATCAAACCGAGTTGGAGAATATTTAGGAAGTTCTATGAAGCGAAGGAGAAACAAGCATACTAAATAATTACGAGATGGGTTCCAAGTAGTGGCTCAACCTCATTCTTGAACTATTGCAGCTGAATTGAGAGATGAGAATAATCTCATTGAATAAAATGAAAATCAGTATACACTCAAATTGTTTAAAAAATGACTTAATTGCAAAATACGGCACAAAATGTAGATATCATCACCATTCAAGGATAAAAGGCTCCCGCAATGATCATTGGTCATTCTTTGGCATATTCTTAGAGAGTGTAAAATGTTTGAAGATTCAAACAAAAAAGAACTGTTGTATAATTAATCCAATCTATCCTCAAGGATGAATGCATTCATGTGGCACATGAAATAAATTGAAGGTGATGAAATGAGGTGAAGTTCACACATGAATGCAAAATCAAGCTCATTAAAGGTCAAAGTATCATGTGTCAAAACCTTGATGAAATGGTGCTCAAGGGTTTTATTTATTATGTTGAAATTTACAAGGATTACTTTCCTTATTTAGCGCTCACAAATTAGTAGGGCCACGTCTCTCCACCAATAAAAATTTAATAATGTTTAGCACTTTTTGGTATTGATTTTTTTATTGGAGGAGAGTGTGGACCCCACCAAATTTGTGAGTGCTAGATAAGCCAAACCGTATCGAAAATCTTATGCGAAGGTTGGAAAATATGGTAATGTATTAAAGTCTTTGACATATAATTTCCCCATTGTTAGTGTTGAGGGTGTTCTTGTAATGGAAACAAATACTAGAGTAAGACCATGATTATGGTACTATCAAAGAAATGGTGGTGATTAAACTTTCAAAAGTAGAAATGTCTTACAAATCAATGGTGTTAAGGACTATGTGGAGACACCGAGTTGAATTAAGAACTCCAAGTTGAGGATTTTAGAGGAAATAATCATATAAAATTATATTAATTATATTTGAATTAGTTAAAATTATTCAAGTCATAAAATGAATCATCTAAAAGTAAATTAATTCTTTTTAAATTAATTTATAACAAAATGTAAAATACTTCTAATAATGTAATAAAATAACTTGAGTTAAATCCAAGTTAAGTCAAAAGTAGTTATTTAACTATTTGTTTTTTTGGAGAAAGTGCCTATATAAGGCTTGTGATAAATTATAAAGGGGAATATTTATGTTCTCTCTCAATGAGAATCTATCGCAACTTTGTGTGTGCATATTATTTCCTAATCTCATGAATAAAGAATGCAAACAAGTAGAATGAGAACTATCTTATGATATTATTGTCTTCGATTATGAAATATGCTTTCTTGTTTGTCATTAAAGATATATTGATATTTTCAATATTATCTCATTGACGTGATGCACTAATACAAAATTTTGTTTTGCATATCCTTACATGTGGACTTTGGATCATATCTATCTAGTTCATGAACCATGAAGACTTTATGCTTCTAGCTTGTTTTTATCCTTTGCGCGTCTGTTGTTATATGATGCCTTTTATGTGAAAGAGAGACTTATATTTTGTGTTTCACCTTGAGATATCCAAACAGCTATCTATGTCTATTTGGTTGTGGGTTTCTATCTTCCTCCTCTTTTTCCCTTTTCTTCTTCCTTTCTCTTTCCCATTTTATTGTCTTTTTTATTTCAAGCACAAAAAAAAAAACACCTCCATCATACAAGGGAACTTCCTTCTTAAAAATTTAAATGCAAAGAAAGAACACCCTATCAATAGGTTTTTTCCTTACTATTGTATATTTTATGATGCTTTCATTGGGTGATCCATTTAAACAACTAAAATCACACAAAAACATTAAATATTATCGGCGCTTTAAGAAATTCTCCTTGGGACTTAACTACCTAGTGTATTTGATTTCTATATCAAGGAACCTCCCTAGAATGGAGGTTGGTGACTTTATTTTAATTTGGTAAACAAAACTGAAAATTGGCACTCTATGCCAATTGTTGATAGTGATAACAATGAAAATGAAGAAAATGATCCTCCCTTTCAAGATAATCAAGTTCTTGATGATCTTGAGGAGGAGTGGTTCTTGTTGGACTTCTATAGAGGTATGAATATTAAATCAACAAAAGTATATCTTATTTTGGGTCAAACTCTTTAGAAGATTGAGAAAGCATAAGGAAAGAATATTTTCTCATTTTCTTTCCACCGTAATGACCCCTATTGCATTGAAGAGAGGGATCATATTTCAAAAGTGTTAATACACCAAAAGCGAAAATAAAGTTGTTTTCATACCCTTACAAGTTCTAGAAGAAAACAAGAAAGTGTGTATACTAAAGGAAAAGAACAATATAGTGGATTAACTTGTTTTATCCATTGATCACATAATCACATTTAAATGGAATTTTTTTAAGGAGTGTTTTCAAAGGAATAAAATTAATGATAAAACTTTTTGATGATCGAAATCAAAAGGAACGATAAATAGATCGTACGCCAAGAACAAAGATGCTAATCAAACACCACAATCAATAAGATGAAAGTAATTCGCGAACAACTTTACATAAAACCTTTGCAAACAAATGAGAAGCAATATCATATATTATTATGGAACTCAAATGCAATATATTGAGAATGGACCTTGCTTAAATAGACAAGGAATAACAATCTAAGAACCAGTCAAGGTCGTAGATCAAGCCATAAATCAAGGAAATAACTAGTCATCAAAGAACTAGTTAAGACCATAGATCAAGGAAAGAACTATATCTAACAACTAGATAATATCTCCTAATATCTAAATAAATAAAAGAAATATCCACACACATAAGTGGGTGAGGATAAATACAATAAAGGTAAATAAAGTACCTAGGTGAACATGAGCTAAGGTAAATACCTACTCTAACACCCCCCCTCAAGTGAAGCTAGGGGCCAAAATAGAAGTGGCATGTCCACAATATGAGTCCCAACAACTAGGCTTGATGAGGTACTCATGTACAATAATTGGAAAAAAGGGACACCGCAAGGTACCCAAAACCAATAACAACAAAGTAAAGAGAGTAAAGACCCGCTCCAAGGCATCCCAAGAAGCTCGGCTCAAAAAACTCGTACAATGCTAAAGAATTTTGGTGTGCACTATGGTCTAAATCCACTACTCGATCACAAAACTAAAAAAAAACTGACACTGGGCTCCACCAGAATAGCTCCATACAAGGAGACTGTCAACGGAGTGATGTCGAAAGTGTAAAAAAACCAAACATAATTCGACCAACTGCTGCAAATAGGTGTGCCACGATCCAAGAATAATAACCAAAGCAACAAGGTAAGGACACAAACTCCAGAGTGTCACGATCCAAGAAAAGCCAAGGTAACAAGGCAAGGACACGAAACCCGAAGAAGCAAGATCAACACCACACCCTCCCATACTGCTGAATGGGTGGAGTGGTGCTACAAATCTGTATGAGTTGTCAAAACAACTACTCAAACACTGACAAACTAACACTGGGCTCCACCAGAATAGCTCCCCCACAAGAGAGACTGCCAACATGCCAAAAGTGTTGAAAATACAGATACAAAATCTCTTAACAAACAAGAGAGATACACTACACCTGCTAAAGAAAAAGGCTCAAAACAAGAAGCATCACAATGTAGAAGGTATAGAAAGTGGACCAAGAGGCCGAATGGTGGAGGAGCCACACCTATAGAGTCCTCTCAATGAATGCCTATGTTGTTGCCACGAGTGATTAGATATCAACCCCAAATTAACACGGATGGATGAAGAAAATACCTGCATATGACTTGGTGTAAAATACACAATGGGTGCATGCAAAAGAACATCAGAATGTGTGTTAGGTTGATCATGTCTGACAACTAAAATCTCATGTTTCTCAAGCTTGAGTGAAGATGTAGAGCTCATGTGTTGCTTAGGATCCTCAGAAAGAGTTGAGCGAACAAAAAAAGAGCTCTGTCAATGTGTGATCCTAATGAAGTATCTGCTCGAAAACCAATGTCATGACAAGAATTCCACTTAACATGTGGAATTGATGAAACAATACTCTGTGAATGTCTACCAATGACTCCGCTAGTGAGACCCATAGAACGGAGCATGCGAGAACTAAATGTAGTGGTATGCTTCTTAAAAAAGCCATGCAAATGAAAGAAATATGATACACAACATGTGGTACATGGTAATAGGCACGAGATGTGGAAGAGCATGCAATAACAAGCCTCACGGGGTTAGAAGCATCAAAAGCAGTTCGGGCTCAAAGACCGATAGATCAATGTCATGGGTACAATAACAACAACTGCCGCAGTGGACTAGGAGCATGGATATGGTTATCCATAATATGATGGTGATGCAAGTAGGCAAATTTTTCCACAATTGTATTATCATCCATATTTGGCACTTTATAATTGAATGAGTGATGCAAGTCTCAAAATAAATAACTCCAATGGAAAGAGCACGAAAAAACAAGCACTTTTCTTGGCACTCAAAACAAATTTTACAATATCAAGCTTTTTAATATTTTGCTCATATTTATTTTAAAAAACAAAATAAATTGTTGTTTCCTTCACCACATAAATAAAATTAGAGGGGGCTCAAGTTAAATACTTAGTAGGAATCACAAGTTTTAAGCCCTCATATGACCATACCATATGACCAAATTAAGGATTTTAATGGGTGTTTGACTTACTACACTCATCCATGTTTTGGAAAGTCTTTATCCAATTATAGTGTAAGTCTCAAAATAAATAACTTACCAATGGTTGAGAGTGACCTTTAAAAAAGCAACCTATAGATTTACCCGAAAAACAAAAACATGTACAAAATCCGTGGACCGCTCAAAAAAGGAAAGATCCGAAAACCTTTGCTCATTATTTATTTTAGACAAATATGCTAAAACAAAATAAATTGTTTTGTTCAGATCTTAAATAAAATTAGAGGGGGCCAAAAAACCTAATCTAGGAATTCTTTTAAGCCCTCATGGACACATTCCATATGATCCAATGTGCTTTTTAATGGGTGTTCAAAAAAACACAAAAATGACTTCCTGTAGAAATGGTGAGTTTACAATCGATCTTAGGGTTTTCACGCCTTCCGGATCCAATGGAAGCCTCTGTTTTCCATAAAAATGCATGCAGCAACAAAATACAACCAAATCCCAAATATATGAATACACAAATAATTTATTTGCAAAATAAAACTTACAGATGGATGTCAATAGCAATCTCCTGCTCTGATACCATGAAAGGAACGATAACCAGATCGTACCAAGCCAAGAACACAGATGCTAATTAAACACCACGATCAATAAGATAAAAATAATTCGCCAGAATAACTTTACATAAAACCTTTGCAAACAAATGAGAAACAATATCATATATTATTATGGAACTCAATGCAATACATTGAGAATGGGCCTTGCTTAAATAGGCAAGGAATAACAATCAAAGAACCACCAAGGTCGTAGATCAAGCCATAAATCAAGGAAATAACTAGTCATCAAAGAACTAGTCAAGACCATAGATTTAGGGAGAACTAGACATCAAGTATCTAGTCAATACCATAAATCAAGGAAAGAACTATACTTAACTAGATAATATCTCTTAATATCTAAATAAATAAAAGAAATATCCACACACACAAGTGGGTGAGGATAAATACAATAAAGGTAAATAAAGTACCTAGGTGAACATGAGCTAAGGTAAATACCTACTCTAACAAAATCTAGAAAATTGATGAAGAAAATGAAAAGAGATATATAATGTTGCGTAAAAACACGATATCATATCATCTCAAGGATAAATATATTTAAAAGAGGAAATCTAATGAGGTTGAGATGCTCCGTGCCTGAAACAAATCTTAATCTACTAGATGTAATTATTGAAAATATTCCACACCATGAAGTCTTATGTACCTAATAAAAATGTTTAGGCTTCTAATAAATACACTCTTTATGTGTCACATGAAGCTTTTCCTTTCAAAATTACTAAGAATGAATATTTTGAGGAATGTAAAGAAACAAAGTTATTTTATACAACATCATCTCATCATGTGAGAGAGCTCTTTGAGGAAATTGTTTGCAAGAAAAATTAATACTTCTATCTCGGAAGGGGTGATCCCATGCTCACTGAGATTGTTGTTCATCAAATAGACACAAAAAAGAAATAAGACCTTATTGAGACGAATCCTCACTCTTCATGGGATATCCTTTAAGAGAGTGATATTTAGACGATTATCCATAACTTCATTGTTTTCTGTGATCCTCGACCCAATTTATAGGTATTTAAAATTGAAGAAGAGAACTTGGAAGCACCTAATATCCTTTCTGAAACACTTTTTGATGAGAAAAGAATGCAAACCCATGAAAATATTTTGGGTAAGTCTTATTGAAAGTTGTTCTCTGAGTCAACACAAAGAAGATAAGACGAGAAGTTTTTTCTGAAACAATTGTTCTACCAGAAATAGGAATTGTGTCCTGTGAAATTGGATGATGATGATAATGATTCCCTTGAGAAAGAATGCACATGATCCTCTTTTGTAGAAATAAAGATAGTTTGTGAGTATGTTTTTTATCACTGTTTTATATTTGCTTCATCTCCAGAAGAAGTAAGTGATGCTTGGTTCAACTCAAAAGCATGTGAATTAAATGAAGGCATGAAAATGAAACAAGAATAATGTGTTGGGGTAGTTAATGATTCTCCTGAGAATAACATTAAAGAGAAAATAGTTTACGGCTATTAAGAAGTTAATAATAGATATCCATGCAAGTCGGTGTCCAGGTTGATATAGAAAAAGAGTGAATAGCTTGTATAAGCAAATCCTCGTCATAAAAGAGATAGAATTTTGAACAAGTATCCAAACAATCATTTGGATCATGTAAGTTCATAATTCATTATCAATTTATGTCTGGATCTCTGGTTTATACCCTTCCTTCTTCTTAAGAAATGTAGATCCACGATAAAAACTTTGTGTGCTTAGTTGATTTCCTTCGGTTTGCATAAGCATCATGCATTCAATTTGTTGCTCTGTATTGATACCTACTTTTCTCAACCTCTTGTTGGGTTTGTATATAAAAAAATTCCTTCCTTCCCTTATAAATATTTTCCATTTTGGTTTGTTTTCCTTTCCATTTTTATTTGTTTGTGTTTCTAAGTGTGCTCAATAAATGTAGTTGTAAATGTGGTTCATTGTGTTATGACCGCTGATATGAAAATGGTGTAAATGCAACTGACTCAGTTAACTATTTTTATGGATATTTATTAAAATTTCTCAAATTAATGTACTATGCTAAAGTTGACACTTTATAACTATGAAACTAAAGTGTAATTATCTAATTACAACCATACACTCAATTTATAATTAATCTCTTCATTTTCCAATTTCTCGTAAAACATGTAAATTACGTTAATTGGTTTATACACTTAAAATTCAGATATGAACTGAATAAAATAGTAGAAATGAAGGAAAATTGGAGACAAGAAACTCCAAGATTGATAATGAGTTTGTCTATGAGGGACTACATCTTTGGATTCACATAACGATGAACCGATCCTATTAATGATACAAAATAAATATAAATCTTACATCAAAATATCCATTACATACAACAGACTTGTAAACACTTCTCAGCGTCTAGGAAGTTTCCAATATCTCTCCATGTAAAAATTAGACAAAGTACATGCTCTTGTTTCTTCAAAATGGGCTTTCTTTCTCTTCCTAAGGCGGGTTTATCTCTCCAAAACGGGAAAAAATTCTCCAACATGGGGAAAAATATCTCTACTATGATGTTCTAAATCATTTTTGTAGAAAAAATTACAAAATGTGCCTTCTCTCCATGGAAATGGGATAAATCTCTCCAAAATGGCTCATGACTTAACACAATCCTTTAACACCTATTCTTCATATAAAAATTTAGCCTTATATAATTGTTCAAGCCCTGTGGGCTAATGGCAAAGGATTATCTTACTATATGTTGCATTAGGGGTTCAAATCCCCATCGCATGTATTTTGAAACTTTGGATATGTTTAGTGGGTTAGTCTTGCGTTGACCACGCAGGTGGTTGAGGAAAGAATTTTTAAGCCTTGGGTGGATTAGGTAGGATGTGGTCGTGGCTATGAATTGCTCCATTTTATTAGCTAAGGAAACTCATTGCTTAATTGACACATGGCTCAATTCCTTGTAGGTGACTCACCCCTTAGTTGGTTGGACTATTGCGTTGATTTAAGGGTTATCATCTCCCCCAACTCACCCGGTGTAGTCACTAAAATATGCACTTATTACTATTACATTACGCCTCTAGTATGTTGTTATATACATGATTTCTAAGTATGGAAACTAGGCACTAGTGACACCTCTTTAGTCTTTTTCTTGCTTTTTTTTTTCTATGCTTACGTTTTTATTCGATATTTTCATCTTTTTGGTCGAGACACATGGATCCATGTTCATGTTTTTATTTTTGTTTCTATTCTCTTGTTGTAGAAACAAGACACACCCAGACAAGATAGTAACGCCCATACGCTAATGTCCCTCTGGGTGCTTCTTTCCTTTTTTCTTGATTTTTTCCTTAGTTAGTTTGCTTTGGCTTTGGGTCTTTTCTTGTCTCCTTTTCATGACCTAGGTCAGCTTTTGGTGTCACTATGTGCCAAAATTCAAACAAAGAACTCACTCACACACACACACATGACCTACTAACTATTCTAAGGGGATATTGTTCATTTATTATTTATTTATTAGGTGAATTTCCCTCACCCATGGTGAATCATCTCACTTAGGTGATTCATATGTTTTTAGGCGATTAATTAGGAGTTATATGATGTATGACATATTTTGTCATAGAATTTGTCATACACGTCATTGTGGCATATGTCATATGTGAGTTACATACCATTCTTGGATTGTAACTCCCCTCTCCTATTTTGGGGGTATGACAAGTCCATGCATGGGAGTTACACAAAACTCCTATATGTAATTTTTTTATCTATGATAATGAGAAGACAATTTTCTTTCATACACAATTTCTTGGTGGTTAATTGCTTGCATGATTACTTAGATATTTTTGTGTTTCGTTGAGTGCAACTACGTTTACGTGCACGCATTTTGTTGGTCTTCATGTTCTCTCTCTCTCATATAGTATCAAAGATACATTTCAATAATCATGTCATTCACATTGGTTGTTGCTAGTTACTCTCGATTTTGTGGTTTTATTAGCTCTTTTTGCAAGTTTTTAAATATGTATTTGATTTTTGTATTTTTAACATTAATTTGGGCTAATCTCGTATTTGAGAGTTTATCGCTTTTTTTTTATGTTTCTATTGATGTATGTGTAGGATAGGTGTTTTCCAGTTAAATCTAGGTAGTCATGGCTAAAGGTAGTAAGGATCTAAATTTTGAGGTTCTTGTTGTGTTGCATAAAGTACATGTTTGATTACCCTCTCTCCTCGTACATCCATGTCTACCCAAAATCCTCACCCCTACATAATTCCCTCTGCCGAGCTCCTTCCTTAGCCTCCCCTCGAGCTCCTCAAGCTCTTCTTGGCATCTCAATTGAGCCACCTTAGGATTAGACCTATCTTTCCCTTGTCGCTCTCTGTTGACCCACCTCGGACTCCGCCCCTTGCTCACCCTCTCACGGGGCTGCAAACCTCTGCAAACAAAGCCACCTCAAGCTCAATCATCCTCAAGGATCTATCGAGTCCCTTTCTAACTCATTTCTTGGCCTTTCCAAGCCAACTTGGGCTTAGACCCTTCACTTCTTTTTGTAGACCCACGTCTCACCATCGAGTTGTTCTATGAGCTCAACCCTTGTGCCATTTAGTAGCTTGTAGGAAACCTTATGTCGCATCTCTATCTCCTTTCTCGCTCATCGTTGCTAGGCTCACATCACGAGATAACCATGTCTACTAAGCCCCTCACTTTTGATCCTGTCTTTGTCTCCTTACTCCTCGGTTGCATCCTCACTAGACCATCTTAGTCTCCTTTATCTCGAGCCCTCTCCAAGCAGATCCGATTCATCTCTTCCTATAACCCTCTCCTAAGGTCGGCTTTTAACTCAACCAAACCCTTCAACCCCTTCCTTTACCTCTTTCCATCCATAGCATTTTTAAGTTTTTCCTTCCCTTTACCCTATTCTTTTTTTGTTAAAATTTAATTGAATTAAAAGTAGTTTTAAATTTAACTAATTTCTCTATTAGATTTTTAATTATTAATTAATTAATAAAACTTTTTAAGAAGTTAGTTTCTTTTAAAGGCTTATTGATTTTTGAACCAAATTAGATTAATTAGGGTAATTAGGAAAAATCTAAACTAAGGGTTATTAGACCTTTTTCTCTAACGTGTTTTTGGAGGATATTATAAAGGAATAAGGATTTTTAAAGGCTTTTATCACGCTTTACGAGCTTGTTTGTGTTCTGAAGGTTGTTTTGTAACATTTTTGAGCTCTTATTATTGTTTACGGGTTAGTGAGCCTGACCACCACAAATTTACGGCAAGGAGTGCTAACTACAACGTGAGATGCTTTTTCTCACACAAGACCTTATTTTTCCCCGTTTTTGCTTGTTTACAAATTTTTGTTTGTGCTAGTTATGGTGTTGTTTTGTTGTGCACGATCAAAACTTATTGTGGTCTCAACACTTCCATGATTTTTCACCAATTGTAAGGTGAGTGGCCAATTATTTCACGTCACATGAACACATCATATTCTAATCAACACACTAATTATAAGGTGCCGCATGAAACAAATGCAAAACTGCACAGATTCCTTTTTTCTGCCTTCATTATTTTCTTTTGCAAGCTCACTCTAAATTTTCATGGTTCTAAATTTAGTTGTTTTGCATACTCCCTTCAACCATCACAAATGGAAGGATTTTGTGTCACTCACCTTGCAAAATAAGAATCTTTATAAGATAACGTAGATTGAGAAACAGGGGCGGAAGCCCGATAAGTTTATTAAACTCAATCAACCAAGTACAATGGTGCAAAGCTACAATATTTATACATATTGATAGTCGATACAAAAAAAAATAGGAGTTGCAGTGAATAATGCAACAAAAATTTAAAATACGGTAGCTTCCAAATTACATTTCGGGAAGCACAACAATAATATTGTTACAACAATATAACAACATCCATAATGTTTTGAATAAAACAATAATATGGTATATAATATAACCATATCCACAATAAATATATTAATTAATATCAAATGCATAATTAATAGATAGTTAATTAATAATTAACCTACCATTCCCCCTTAATTGTGCATTGTCTCAAGGGATGAGGAGAGGAATTCTCTGAACAACTCGAACTTGTCATGTGAAAGTGACTTCGTGAAGATATATGCTCGTTGTTCAGATGTTGGACAAAACTAAAGTTGGATGTTGTGCTTCAACACATACTTGCGTATGAAATGAACCTGTACCTCAATGTGATTTGTTCTCTCATGAAAAACTGGATTGCGAAAAAGTTTGAGAACACCTTCATTGTCAACATACATGGTGGTTGGTTTGTCCTATGGTATTCCAAGTCCTTCCAGTATGCGACGTAGCCAAATCACTTCACAGACAGCTTCTCCTGTAGAACGATACTAAACTTCAGTGGAAGAATGAGAAACAAAGTTTTGTTTCTTGATTCCCTATGATATTTGTCTAGATCCCATAAAAATACAAATCCTAAAGTGTATTTTATGTCATCAATATTGGCTACATGATCTGAATATGAATATCTAGTCAAGAAGAAGTTGTTGTTCTTCTTGTATTCTAGACCAAGATCCACTGATCCTTTGAGATATCTTAAGATTGTTGCTTTCCAATGAAAAACTTTGGGTTCTGCATGAACCTGGATAGATAGCTCATTCTGCAAAGCTGATATCTGGTCTAGTGTAGGTAAGGTAAATGAGACTCCAATCAATCCGATAGAGAGTGACACTTACCTCGGAGATGGATCTCAATGAGATAACTCGCAATCTGCTTTCCATGGTTGTGGCAATAGGTGTACAATCCATCATCTTGAATTTCTCGAGCATAGTATTGGTATATTTCATCCGAGAAACAAAAATGTGATTCTCTTTCTGCCATACTTCCAATCCAAGACAATAATGCATCAGACTGAGATCAATCATGTCAAACGATTGATTAAGATATTTCTTCGTTGCATCAATCATCCTCACCGAATGCTAGTAATGACTAGATCGTCGACATGACAACAACAATCATAATTTCCCCCCTTTTTTTAGGTAAAGATTGGGATCGTATGGATTTCTAACAAATCCATGTTGTACGAGATGCTCATAAATCTTGATGTACCAAGCCTAGGGTGGCTTTTTAAGGCCATACAAAGATTTCCCAGTCTCGCATACCTTTGCTTCTTGACTAGGTATAACATATCCCTCAGGTTGAGTCATATAGACTTCTTCTTGTAAATATCCATTCAGGAAGGCACTTTTTACGTCCATCTGATGGACTTTCCAACCAAACTGAGTAGCTAGAGCAAAGATCATCCTGATCATTTTAATCTTAGTTGTGGGAGCAAATGTCTCCTCATAGTCAATGCCTTCTTTTTGTGCATACCCCTTTCTACAAGTCTTGCTTTATACTTGTCCTTTGTCCCATCTCGCTTTATAATTTGTTTTGAATATCCATCTCCATACAATGGGTTTCTTCCTGTGGAAGATTGATAAGTGCCAAGTGTTATTTTTTATCACTGATTGATATTCGAGTCCATGGCATCTTTCCAAGATTTTAACTTTAATGCTTCCTGAGTGTAGAGGGCTCATCAGATTCAATAACTCTTATTATCAAAGAAAAGTTAACTTCTTCTCTTGCTTTACTGCGAGTCTGTGGTCTAGGGGTGTATGTATCTAGTGGAGCATCCATTCTTGCATCTCGTAATGTGCTAGTGCACCACTTGGGCATACACTGAATTGTTCCCATGGGTCGCGGTTCTATCTTATCAAAGACCATCATCCCCATATTCACTTTCATCATTTATGGGCACATCAGCTTCAATTTTTACAACTGTTGAAAAATCTACATCTGGTGAGTCTGGAGGAGGAGACTCTACTTCCTTCTTCTCAAAAAACTCAACATCTTTGCTAGTGTAGACTTTTCTAGTCTTAGGATCCATCAATCTATACCCAAGATTTTCTTCACTATACCCAATGAAGACGAGTTTCTGTGACTTCATGTCCAATTTATTTCTGTTCTACTTGGGTATGTGCATGCTTGCTTTACACCTGAATACTTTGAGGTGTGCAATAGATGGTTTCCATTTTGACCATGCTTCTTGTGGTGTTACTCCGTCAAGAGCAACTGTGGGCACTCTGTTCAACAAATACACTATTGTCTTTACTTCTTCTACCCAGAATGTCTTTGCAAGTCCAAAATCATCGATCATGCATCGCACCATTTCCATGATAGTACAATTTCTTCTCTCAACAACACCATTTTATTGCGGTGTGTGGAGGGGGCATTTGTCGACGAATCCCGTGAGTTTGTAGGTAGTCTCTAAACTCATTACTGGTGAATTCCCCCTCGATCTGAGTGGAGAGTTATGATGTGATGACCAATTTCATTCTCAACTGCTACTTTTAACTTCTTGAAGGTTTCAAAAGCTTCACTTTTCTTGCGAAGACAGAAAACCCACATTTTCCTGGAATAGTCATCAACATAAAGCATGAAGTACTGGAACCCAAAATGACTTGGTTGCATCGGACCACAAAGATTGGTATGAACCAGGTCAAGTTTTCCATGAGCTTGAAATGTACTCTTTTGAAACGAAGCTCTGTGTTGTTTTCCTGCAAGGCAGTGAGGACACTTGTCTGTATCCTTCTGAAGAGATGGTAGCCCATGTACCATATTACACCGACAAAGTGTCTTGAGATACTTGAAACTTACATGACCAAGTCTCCAATGCCACAACTGTGTTGAGGTGGAGTTCTTAGCCACAAGTTTTTGATCGTCTCTGTGAACAAAATCAAGTTGGAACATGCATCCCACATTGGAGGCTTTTGCAACTATTTTCGAGCCTCTTGATTTGTCTCGAATCAAACATGTTTTCTTGCTGGAATGACTATCAAAGTCAATTTTTAGGTTGTGATCAAGGAGTTGACTGACTGAAAACAAATTCTTTGTCAACCCAGGTACATATAAGACATCAGATAGTCTATAGTTACGTGAACCAAGGGGTAGAGAAATGTTTCCAATCCCCTGAACTGAGTATGAAGAATCATCACCCAACAAAACATGGTTTTTCGAAGGTGTGTCCCTCATTGAGGTAAACCAGTCTCTGTGGCCGGTCATGTGTTGAGTGGCTCCTAAATCAACATACCAAACATCACTAAATGATGTGGATGGTTCACTTGATCGAGTAGTGAACAAGTAGTCTTCATTGTCCCGATCGTATTGTTGCTCAACAATATTTCCTTGTTGATGGGGTCTTCTTTTCCAGTTCCCCTTTTTTGCCCTTGATTGTAGTTAGAATGTCCCTTATGAGATTGTTGTGGAGGTCCAGAGTTGCTTGATGAACCTTTCTTGTAAGTATTATACCAATAACCTTTAGGTCATGTCCTCTTTTATAGATTGGACATTACTTCTTTTGTTTTCTGTCCCCTTGATACTGATTTTGATTTTGGGAATTTTGATAGGAATTAGGTTTTCCTTTACCTTTTCCTTTCCATTTTTGATGTGAAGAAAGTGCCTGCTCTTCTTCATCATCCTTATTGTGCATTGCTTCCTCTTGTTGCAGTAGGTTTACCAATTTGTCAAAACTAACTGTCAGTATCTGACAAGTTTAGTGTTGTTACAAAAATATGGTATGAAGAAGGGAGTGCTCTCAGAAAAATGGGAATGAGATCATCATCTTTGACCATTTCTCCTAGGGCTAGAAGTGAAGCCCTCAATTCTGCAACTCTTCTTAAGAAAGCTTCAATTTTCTCATTTTGTTTGAACTTCAAGTGTGTGTAATTGACTCTGCAAATTCAGAATGACATTCTTGTTTTTGGCCTCATAAACTGTGCTCAAATTATCCCATGATTCCTTTTCACATTGTGGCATCACGAATGTGGGGATGCACGTCATCATACACTCCAAACAAGATGACGAGTTTGGCTTTATGATCTGCTCTATCAAACTTCCACTATTGTGTTGTATCAGTAGTTGATCTGGTCATAGTACTAGTCACAACAGGCCAGATCTCTTCAAACTCAAGTTGTGTCTTGATTTTTGTCTTCCATGCAACATAGTTGTTTCCTCTGAGTAGTTGTGAATCTGGAAGAAAAATTTAGGGCATTGGTGCTCATTTTACAGAAATCACTAACAGGGTTTGGCTCTTATCACTCTAGGTATAAGGTCTCCTAATCTATATACCATCAATCCGATATACCAAACCTTTCTATATACGTGCCCTTCCGATATAGCCATCGGTGCGTGGAAGAAGCTCGCCCTTTTCAATATACCTAACCGTACGTGAAAGAGTCATTAACATACGTGAAAGAGTTTGATATGTGGTACCAAGATAGTACTTGAAAAGAGGTCTGCAATGCGATTATTAACACCGACTCAAAGAAATATCCTCATATGCACACGTAACTTCGCTATATACTTGGATAATTTCTCATTCTGGATTTATGTCGCAATCGTTCACAGACGGATGGGATGGCTCATAGTGTGTGCACTTTGTGACCTTATTACTCCTCGTCGATTTAAAGGGTTGATGCCCAAATGATGTTGTTGCAACTATATTAGGTGTTAAGTGTAGTAGTAGTCATGACGACTTTACCCGTAAGCACTTCTCAGAGGCAATGTATATACCGAATGCTGCGAATGAGATCTAGGATCTCATGAGTGTTTCAGAACCAATTTTTATTATTTTTGAGTATAATATTCTACCAGTTTCTAAGCAATTACAAAGTTTGCAGTTGACTATGGCAACCTACAAATTAGTGCAATATTCTGAAGTATACAAATTGCATTCAAAAATTTGGAAAAATTGAATGGTGTTGGTCGTCAAATAGGACTTTTTAGAGAGCAATGGCATGGGGACGAAAAGTCCCTCCTCTTTAATGGGAGAGGTTCCCTTATTCTGAAACGAACTTATTTACAAATATACAGAACATTATTTTATGGTTAAACTTGGATATTACGAAAGTTCTTTTCACCAGGATCATCAGCTACGCAAGGACTGAGGAAAAAGAATAAGAAGATGAGCAGAACAGCAACATTCAGAATTATAGATAGCAGAATAATTCTTCGTGTATGCGAAGCTTCAAAAAGATTTAAGACAAGATCATTTGAATGAGATTAAATTTAAAGACACAAAGTTCCATAAATAACCTTCTTCGGATTTATTAGTCAAGGACACAAAGTTCCTTCTTGGTTGTACAAGATCGCTGTATTTGCAAAACTGGACAGTATGCAATCAGAGAGACCAAACGAGTTAAGAACAAAATGATCTTCACAATATTAAAGGAAAACACAGAGACAACAAGAATCAGATAGACAAAGAACGGAAAGCCCTTTTGTATTGATTTCTTTTAAGGTCTATTTACACTTTCAGCAAATATCCAAGTTCTTCCTCCTTGGAAAATGGCGTGGAAAGGCCATTATATAGATTACAAGTCAATTACTCTTCGTGAATAGCTTGTTTCTTTTAACTAAAGAGTAGTTAAGGACCGCCAATCGCAAAGCCTTAACCAATTACAAGTAATACGAAAAGAAAGGGAAGAAGAGAAAAGAAAGGAGAAGGAGACAGGTGTCCAGTTTTGAGAAGGACCCACTGTCTTCAGAAACCGCCGCTTGAGTTTTCTTCCACGTCTCAGCCACGTCTTTGCCACGAGGGACACACCAGACGTTTCATCTTGAAGATGTCAGTGGATATCTTTGAAAACTGATGTAACCGACGTCTTGAAAGTTTCGTCCTTCGTAACTGCTTCTTGAAATTTGATCTTCGGATTGATAGCATCAGAGCCGCAACTTAAATTTATTTTTTTGAAAAACAGCATATTCGGGTCGAGCGGGAAAAACTAAGTGTGAATGACACTTGGTACGCTTGGGACAGGTGAGACGCGAATGCGCGAAACACGCGGCTCGGGCGAAACAGGGAGAAGACGCACAAATGTATTTGGGACAAATGGGACGAAAATGCGCGAAGGACGCGGTTCGGGTGTTTCGGCCGAAATTGGAACAGCGGGCCCGTTTGGACTTGGGACATTCGGGACAAAATGTTCCGAAGTACGCGACTCGATCGGCTCGGCCGAAATAGGGAAAGCTCGCACTTTTTTAAATGGGGCAGTTGGGACAAAATTGCGCGAAGGACGCGATCCGGGCGAACCGGCCGGAAATGGAACAGAGCAATTTGGAACTCGGGACAGAATCGGGTGAATCGGCCGAAAATGGAACAGCGGGCCCGTTTGGACTTGGGACATTCGGGACGAAAAGTTCCGGAGTACGCGGTTCGGCCGGTTCGGGCGAAAATGGAACGACTCGCACTTTTTACTTGGGACATTCGGGACAGGAAAGTGCGAAGTACGCGGGAAGGATGATTCGGCCGAAATGGAACAGTTTGCATTTTTGGCTTTGGGGCACTTGGGACAAAAACTTCCGACAGGCCCGAAAATGGGACAAATTCGGAGGTTTCGGCCGATCGGAGAACAGAAGACACTTTCGTACTTGGGACAGATGGGACAAAAAGTTCCGACAGGCCCGAAAATCACACAAAACGACCCAGAACACAGATTTTTTTCGAATTCACGACTTAGGCACCTCAGAGAAAAACACTTAAGACTCGAAATTTTGAAATTTTACTCTTATCAGAGCGGGGAATTTTGAGTGGACAACAGCTGGCTCCTTCTGGGGATGACTTGGTGTAAATTCAAAAAATGAGACAAGGCAAGAACTTAGAGAACTCGGTGAAGCAGGACCGATCAAAGCCTTTATCCCTTGGGCAACGGAGTCGAAAACAAACCAATACAGAGGGCAACACACACAACAGAAGGGAAACACACCAAAAGCGAAAAAGCAAAAACACTGTACATAATATACAAAGGGACTCCCTAGTCACCTAGGACTTGAACAACTTCAAATACTGCCCACTATAAGGAAGTGGGAGGGGAGAACCATCCATGTAATCAAGATAGAAAGAGTCCTTACCAGCAAAGTGTCTTATCTTGAAAGGACCAAGCCACAGAGAATCAAATTTTCCATGGCTACCACGAGGTTCATGTCTTTTGTCCCACAACAGCACGGTATCACCAACTTGGAACTCTCTGCTCCTAGCTTTCTTATCAAACAGAATCTTCACCTTCCGCTGGTGGGCAGATATTCTGTCAGCAACCTCCAATCTATCCTCGTTCAGTTTGTGCAGGTACATGATCCTTTTGTCCAGAGCATCACTGAAACTAGTGTCTTCAATGGCCTTCATCAGGTGCAAGGCTGGTAGTTCCACTGTCACTGGCAATTGAGCCTCTACTCCATACACTACTTGAAAGGGGGACATTCCAATGGCTCTTTTAGGTGTGATCCTGTCTGCCCAAAGAGCATCATAAAGCTTCTTATGCCAGTTTCGCTGAGATTCGTTGACCAACTTCCTTATGATAGTCACCAGATTCTTGTTGGTAGATTCTCTTGTCCATTTCCCAGGGATAATAATCAAGAATGAGCCAGAGAGATGCCATACCCGTAGCAGAAATCCATTATCTCAGTTGAGGAGAAGTTTGAGGCATTATCTGTTACAATCTTGTTAGGTACACCATACCTAACCAAGATGTTCTCTTTGATGAAGTTGCATACTACTTCAGAAGTGGTGCTCTTGACTGGAATAGCTTCCACCCATTTGGTGAAGTAGTCAGTGGCAGTTAGCACATGAGTGTGTCCCGCACTAGAAACAGGGTTGAGTGTACCAATGAAGTCTAGACCCCACTGTTGAAATGGTTCCTCGATCACAACTGGCTTGAGAGGCAAAGCGGCCAGTTTGGGTCTTCCCACAAAAGTCTGACAGGCCTCACATTTATCCACCCACTTGGATGCATCTTTGAACAAGGAAGGCCAGTAATACCCTCCACGGAGTATCTTATGAGCTGTGACTGTAGATGAATAGTGCCCTCCACATGCCTGATCATGAAAAGCTGAGAGCAACTTTCTCTGTTGTTCCTTGTCTACACACTTCAGAAATCTCCCGTCCAAACCACGCTTGAACAAGGCATTTTCCCACAATACATATTGTGCTGATCTCAATTTAACAGTCCTCTTTTCTTTAGCAGTTAAATGAGAGGGGCATTCCCCGTAGGTGAGAAAATGGGCGATGTCAGCATACCATTCATCAACTGAACTCAGGAATAGAACAGTAGGAAGGTCAGCTTTCTTCTCCAATAACTCATGTTGGGCTCCTTCAGCAATGAGCTCGCAAAGACCTTTTCCCCGAACCAGCTTGGTTGGCTTGATATCAAGGTCATACTCCTGGACCTTAGCCACCCAGTTTCCCCTCTTGGATCCAAATTCTTGTTGCGTGAGAATTGACTTTACAGTCGTATCTGGGACCAGCACCGTAGAGTGAGAGTTGAGGATATAGAAACGGAACTGCTTGACAGCTTTGACTACTGCAAAGGCATGCTTCTCCATCATGGTGTACTTTAGCTCATGGTTCTTCAGGATATAGCTCATGAAGGCAATTGGTAGCTCATGTTTATCAGGATCTTCCTGGGTTAAGACAGCAGCCAGAGTACTATCTGTAGCGTAGCAATAGATAATGAAATCCTTGCTGAAATCAGGGCAGGCCAAAACTGGAGTTTTAGCAATAGCTTTCTTGATACCCTCAAAGGATTCCTTTCCTTCAGAAGACCAACCAAATGCTTGCTTTCCTTTCATCATCTGAGAAATATTCAAAGTTAATTCAGCAAAATCAGGGATGAATCTTCTTAGAAAATTGATCTTACCGAAAAAGGAATGCACGCCCTTTTTACTAGTAGGGAGAGGAATCTGTTGGATGGCTTGAACTCGTTCAGGATCAATCTTGATGCCATCCTTTGAGACAATGTGTCCTAATAGCTTTCCCTCTGTAACACAGAAGACAGATTTTTTAGGATTCAGGGAGATTCCATGCTCTCTACATCTCTGCAGAACTGTTTCCAGGTGATCGAAATGATCTGCTCTTGTCTTTGAAAACACTGTCAGGTCATCAAGGTATATGACAATACATTTCCCTTTCAAGCTCCCAAAAGCCAGATCCATAGCTCTCTGGAAAGTGGCACCGGCATTAATCAGCCCAAAAGGCATTCTCTTGTACGCGAAGGTACCCCAAGGAGTTGTGAAGGCTGTCTTATGTTGATCAGCAGTATCAACCTCTACCTGATTGTATCCAGAAAAACCATCAAGCATAGATAACATCTCAGAGCCTGTTACCGCTTGCAAAATCTGATCCATCATAGGCAGAGGGTAGTTATCTTTCGAGAGGCCTCGATTCAGTTCCCGAAATCAACACAGATGCGGATCTCACCATTCTTCTTCCTAACAGTACAATGTTTGCAATCCAAGTTGAATGGTGAATGGGAAAGATGATTTTAGCCTTCAAAGAGTTTTGAATCTCCCGAAATATGGTGTCACTATCTTTGGGTTGTCTTGCCGCTCCTTCGCTTGAAAGGCTTGATTCCTTGAGAGAGGGATAGAGTGCTGCATTTCTTTTGGCTTGAAGGCTTTTAGATCTTCGTAAGAATAAGCAAGCACATCCTTATATTTCCTTAGAAGGTCAATTGCTCTTCTCCTTTCATCTGATGTGCAACACTTCCCGATATTTACCAGCTTCGGGCCATCAGAACTTCCAATATCAATCTTATCATACTCAGCTGATTCTGAGGTCCAGTCGAAGCTTTAGATCTCACGTATCTGTCATGTTTATCAAACAACTCCTCCAAACTCACTAAACCTTTGGGAATCTTATTTCCTTTGAGCTTAATGCACCCTTCCTGATCAGTTTCTTCTCCTTGGGTGACGGCTTGGTCAGAAGACACGCTCTCACGAGGCAGGTTGTCACTTCCTTCGAAATACAGTTGTTCAAAATTGCCCTTGAGCTCCAGGAAGGAAAGCAAATGCTGGTCGTCGTTGAAGACTTGCCAGTTATTAGTATTGTCAGGGACACTAGGTCGGTGGACCATCTCAATAGTGAACTTATCCTGAGAAAATTCAGGATGAGGAATCAACAGTGACCCTGAGACAGCCAGTGAATCAGCTCTGCTGTTCTTTTCTCTGGGAATTGCTTCAATGGAGAAGGCATCAAGGAATTCAATTGAATCCCAAACCTGATTCCGATAATGCTTCAGCCTCCCGTTCTTTACCTGAAACAGGCTTCTGACTTGCTTCACAATCAGCTCTGCATCACCACGAGCCAAAAGATTTTTAACACCTCGTTCTTTGGCCACTTGCAGTCCAAGGATGAGAGCCTCATACTCTGCTGTGTTGTTAGTGTTCTCAAACTGCAATTTAAATGAAAAGGGGTGCAGGCAGCCTTCAGGTGATATTAGCAGAACACCAGCTCCAGAGCCAGCCGAGGAACAACTGCCATCGAATTCTAAAATCCAGACACCATTGGGATCTTTAGGTGATATTTTGCAGGGTCGGATTTCATCAGGGGATAAAATCATGTAATTACCATGGCCCCTGTCCTCATAGAGTATTTGTGCCTTGGGATCATCTGTCTTCTGCACAATGTACTCGGACTGCTTCTCAGTAGTAACTTCTTCATTTGTCCATGGACAGGTATGAGTGCGTGTGACCAATCCATTTGAATCTCTCCACCCACATCTTTACAGAAGTTCCTACTTAGCAACATTCCATAGGAAGGAGGAATGTCTCACTACTAGGATGGTAGCCAAGACCTTCTTCTCGTAAAGCAAAGAAAAGCCACTTGTGCATCTTTAATCCTTCCAACTAAAGGTACTTCCTTACTTTCCATGGAGTAGCAAGATCCATAAGTGCGAGTAAGGGTCAAGCCTAAAGCATGAGCTACCTTAGCAGGCATCACATTATCTGAGGCTCTGGAATCTATGACACGCTTATTCGAGCCTATGGCCACTATAAGGAGTGTTACATAAAAAGGCTTGATTTTGTCTCCAGGTGAGGTGACAGCAGCTACCAGGCTAGGTTGTGGTGCAGAAGGAGGTGTGGGCAAAAGGCCTTTAGAGGTGGTCTTGGAATGGGAATTTACAAATTGGATCATCTTGGAAAAAGCTTTAGGGTGGGTTTGGTAGTATTCAGCTTCTGAAATTTGAACTTTAGTCCTTTTAAGGTGATCAACAATATCAAAGGATCCAGAGGTGGATGGGCCATCATCATTTGAAATTCTAGGCTTATCAACTTTGGGAGAAAAAGAAGAAGAAGAAGCAACTTTGGGAGCAGGATTGACAGTACTTACCTTTGGTGCAGATGAGGTAGGGATAGGAGATCCTCTTCTGGCAATTACAGGGATAGTTGCCGGCTGCTCCTTAGATTTCTTTAGGGGCTGTGTCACCTTCTCCTTCTGCCTTGTCTGTTCTCGAGTCATGACAGCAAATGATTCACTGTTCATGTCTGCTACCACTTCATCATAGTCATCTCCATCATCAATGCCTTCAGTGGTAAAGAAATTGACTCGAGATCCTTCGAGTTCTTCTGCCTCATCATCGAATTCCTCCAGGAACTCCTCACAAGCTTCATTATCATCTTCTGGCTCTTCAACCTCACAAGTTGCATTCACCGGAACTTTGACAGGAGGTCCTTCAAGTGCCAGTCTTGTGTGGGGAGCTGGCAAACGGTTTCTGGGTTGAAAATTTCTTCTCGGAACGTCTGCATATGGTGCATGCTGGGCTAATTGTTTCTTTATAGCCACTAGATCATTTGCAAGTTTCTGGACTAATGGATCAGTATTGGGTCCAGAGGTGGAAGAGGAAGAAGCAGTAGATTTAGATTTAGGAGGATCTCTTCTCAACTTCCCTGACATGATCAGGTCATCCTCGACACTAACAGCCAGTTCTTGATCTAGAATTAACGTTCCGAGATTAGCCCTTCTTAGAGCATAACTGACTTTAGGCGTTTGGGCATTCAAAAAGAAACATTTCTGAATTTGATCAACCGGTCGAGTATTTACAGGAATTTTGTTGATCAATCTGTTGAACCGAGCCACAAATTCTCTCATAGGTTCTGATGGATCTTTCTTTATCTGAGAAATCTGGGCAAGCAGGGCATGCACATCTTCTGCCGGCTTGAAACGGCTTTCAAATTGAGTTCTCATTGTATTCCAGTCGGTGATGGCACCAGCCGGAAGGTGATAGAACCAGTCAGCAGCATTATCCTGTAACGTCTCAACGAACAGTCTTACTGAGACGTCTTCATGTTCAACCCCCAAGACTCCACAGGCAACTATGAATGCTGCAATATGTTCATCAGGGTGAATTTTGCCATCTCCTTTAAATTTTGGGAAGTTCTTTCGGTTACCTCTAGGTAACTCATGCAAAGGCTGCGCAAGAGCCAGGGGCCCGACACGTTGACCCCATGGTAATTGTGCCATTCTTGGAAATACGGCTTGGAGGGGAACTGTAACACCGGCAAGGATCAAAGCTCGTAGATTAGGACTAGCAGGCTCTGAAGGAATACCACCCGCAGGACTTCTATCTTGGACAGGTGGAGTGCTCGTCGAACGAGTTCTTCTATTGGAAGGGAAAGGAAAACCCTGTTGCTCCAAAAGCTGAAACTGAGAATCTTCGATACCAAGGGCCCTTCTCCCTCTAGTGAAACGTGGAGTCGCCAGATCAAAGGATGATCGAAAAATTGCAGTACTGGAATGCGATTTTCCCCAGCGGAGCTGGAATGCAAATTTCCTCCCCAGCGGAGTCGCCAAAAACTGTTGGTCGTCAAATAGGACTTTTTAGAGAGCAACAGACAGGGGACGAAAAGTCCCTCCTCTTTAATGGGAGAGGTTCCCTTATTCTGAAACGAACTTATTTACAAATATACAGAACATTATTTTATGGTTAAACTTGGATATTACGAAAGTGCTTTTCACCAGGATCATCAGCTACGCAAGGACTGAGGAAAAAGAATAAGAAGATGAGCAGAACAGCAACATTCAGAATTATAGATAGCAGAATAATTCTTCGTGTATGCGAAGCTTCAAAAAGATTTAAGACAAGATCATTTGAATGAGATTAAATTTAAAGACACAAAGTTCCATAAATAACCTTCTTCGGATTTATTAGTCAAGGACACAAAGTTCCTTCTTGGTTGTACAAGATCGCTGTATTTGCAAAACTGGACAGTATGCAATCAGAGAGACCAAACGAGTTAAGAACAAAATGATCTTCACAATATTAAAGGAAAACACAGAGACAACAAGAATCAGATAGACAAAGAACGGAAAGCCCTTTTGTATTGATTTCTTTTAAGGTCTATTTACACTTTCAGCAAATATCCAAGTTCTTCCTCCTCGGAAAATGGCGTGGAAAGGCCATTATATAGATTACAAGTCAGTTACTCTTCGTAACCGTTTCTTTTAACTAAAGAGTAGTTAAGGACCGCCAATTGCAATGCCTTAACCAATTACAAGTAATACGAAAAGAAAGGGAAGAAGAGAAAAGAAAGGAGAAGGAGACAGGTGTCCAGTTCTGAGAAGGACCCACTGTCTTCAGAAACCGCCGCTTGAGTTTTCTTCCACGTCTCAGCCACGTCTTTGCCACGAGGGACACACCAGACGTTTCATCTTGAAGATGTCAGTGGATATCTTTGAAAACTGATGTAACCGACGTCTTGAAAGTTTCGTCCTTCGTAACTGCTTCTTGAAATTTGATCTTGGATTGATAGCATCGAGCCGCAACTTAAATTTATTTTTTTGAAAAACAACATATTCGGGTCGAAAGGGAAAAACTAAGTGTGAATGACACTTGCACGCTTGGGACAGTGAGACGCGAATGCGCGAAACACGCGGCTCGGGCGAAACAGGAGAAGACGCACAAATGTATTTGGGACAAATGGGACGAAAATGCGCGAAGGACGCTGGTTCGGTGTTTCGGCCGAAATTGGAACAAGTGGGCCCGCTTGGACTTGGGACATTCGGGACAAAATGTTCAAGTGCACGCGACTGATCGGCTCGGCCAAATAGGGAAAGCTCGCACTTTTTAAATGGGGCGCTTGGGACAAAATTGCGCGAAGGACGCGATCCGGCGAACCGGCGGAAATGGAACAGAGCAATTTGGAACTCGGGACGAATCGGGTGAATCGGCCGAAAATGGAACAGGGGCCCGTTTGAACTTGGGACATTCGGGACGAAAAGTTCCGGAGTACGCGGTTCGGCCGGTTCGGGCGAAAATGGAACGACTCGCACTTTTTACTTGGGACATTCGGGACAGGAAAGTGCGAAGTACGCGGGAAGGATGATTCGGCCGAAATGGAACAGTTTGCATTTTTGGCTTTGGGGCACTTGGGACAAAAACTTCCGACAGGCCCGAAAATGGGACAAATTCGGAGGTTTCGGCCGATCGGAGAACAGAAGACACTTTCGTACTTGGGACAGATGGGACAAAAAGTTCCGACAGGCCCGAAAATCACACAAAACGACCCAAAACACAGATTTTTTCAATTCACGACTTAGGCACCTCAGAGAAAAACACTTAAGACTCGAAATTTTGAAATTTTACTCTTATCAGAGCGGGGAATTTTGAGTGGACAACAAATGGCAATATATATTTTTGTTTTGGGCCCTAGTGGCCTCTGGAGCCCAAAATGACCCACTATGCCAAAAAATTGCAAAAATATAGCTGAAAATGCAATTTCTGGATAGGCCTCCTTTTGCAAAAAATGTCCGAGAATGAAAAAACAGGCCTATTAGGAGAAAAAAAAATTACCCTAAATTAGGGTTTTCTTCAAAATATTTAGTGACATGTTTAGTTATAACTAAATGGTTTAGCATGTGATTTTTATGCTAAATATTCCTTCAACTTTGACTATTTTTCTAAATTTGCCTCCAAATTTTAAAATTCAAAAACTTGTGTTTTTGTGTGATTCGAACCATGCACCTCCCACTACCAAGTCTTTTCCACTATCCACTTAGGCTCTATGAGCGCTTGGGTAATGAAATGAAGCAACGTGTATATAAATAAGACGAAAGTTGAACTAACTCATTGAAAAGGAAAATGTGGCAGAGGTGGAGCTCTAGATTGATTGTGAGTTTGGAGGAGAGTTTGCATGCGGTTTAGGGTTTCCCACTTCGAAAAACGGATCTCCTTGTTATCTCCTTGCCTTTTTGTTTTATTTAACGTAGTTTTGTGATTCCTTTGATTTCCAACCAATCCATTCGTGGAAATTGATTGCTTCATGTATTTTTTTTATACCATTGTTTTTGATTTGTAGAGATGGCTTGTTGGGGTCGAACGACTACACGTAGGAGTGGAGGAAGCTTACGGTGAAGACTTGTGCAGGTTGCAAAGTTGTCCAGTAGTGTAGCTCACTATGTATGAAGGAGGGACAGATTTTGTGCGGGTGAACGCCGATGGAGGTCATAGCTCGTGGATTGTGCATTGTTTATATTGCAGGGTTCTTTGGAGGAAGGATCTTCTCAGATTAAACGTGGAGTAGTTTGCAGGGTCCTTTGGAGACTGGATCACGTCAAAACAAAGCTTGAGACCTTCAATCCAATGCATAGAACATCGATTTCAATTTTAATTTGGTTTTGATTAATACAAAACTCGGCTCACAGGTTGTGTAGAGGCAGAGGGGCTCATCCCTTTGAGGTTTACCAATACACAAATGAACTCGTCTAGAGCAATACACGGATCACCAATGCACAACTTAGAGCTCGGTCTCCTTTTGCAAGAAATGTGTGACCAATGCTTAACCTCCAAAACTAGATATACCTCTAAATGTAGAGGTTTGATAAAAAGATATCAGAGACTAAATTTCTCCTTCTCAATTAGAGGTAAAACCTAAAAGAGGGTTTAAAACCCGCAAAATAGGATCATGAGGACGACGTGCACATCAACGGACATGTGAACGGTAGCGTGAAGAGATCTCGGGAGGAGCGAGCATCAAACGAATGTGCATGCACAAATTTAAAACATGGGCAAAACCTGGTTAAGCCATAAAACTCTCCTCTATCTCATAGATCAAATGGGGTGTACATATAGGAGGTGTTGAGTAACCCCCAATGGAATCATGAAAACTCGAGTAGAGAGGGGGAGTTACATTCCCAGAATAGAAGTGTAACTCCCAATGATGCATATGACGCACTGACGCGTAAGAGAATCTCATAATGACCCCTAAATGACACATGGACCTATGATCTTACCTAAGTGAGATGACTCACCTAATGATGTGGAAAATAACACACACCAACACCCCTCCTTCATCGTAACTTAGGATGAGGCGGAAAGTCAGAAACGAGAAATGGGTCCCTGACACAAATCCTAATGAGGTACCCACATACAAGAAGAAGTCCCAAGCAGTGAAGGAAAACCCAGTGGGAAAAATATCCACCACAAGAGAACAAAACACACTCTCTAATCTAAGAAAGATGCCAAATATGGGTCCCTGCCATAGAGGAGCCTGAAAAGGTACCCATGTACAAAGAGGCAATCTATCGGAAAGAAGAAGAAGAGGGATACGAGAGGAATGTAGAAGATGCCATGGATGGATCTAAACTTTGCAGCTCTAGGAGGTCTCCCAAAGCAATGTCGATGACAGGATCCTCTGCCTCTAGACTGAAGAAGAGCCACTCGGAACGAACTATGTGCCTGCCCTTAGGAAGGATAGAAATGACGTGGCCGGAAGTCCGCCCACTCCATAAAGGAAACTCAAGGCAAAGAACACGAAGAACTCGAGTCCGGGTGCACTGAAGTGTGACATAGGTCTAGTGAGTGAGTGCTAAGGAACCGAAGGTAATGCCACGTGCGTAGAAATGTCAGAGTGAAAAAGAGGAACACCCATAGAAAGGATGTCCAAGTGATGTGAAGGGAACAAAACATCCTCCATAACAAAAAAGGGATCCACAACTGAGGGTGGATCAATGAAGGTCTTTGGAAATGTGGAAGTGACATGATTCCCGAAGGGGCACTCCCAACAACAGAGATGATGAACTCCTCTGAAACACCTGTAGATGGATGAGGGACCTGTAGTGCATCACAAGTAGACTTTGCAAAAATATGACTAAGGTTAGGCAGATACTCGTCCCAATGAGGGGGATCAACAAATAGAAGAGTGATGTCAGATAGGTATGAGTCATCCAATGAAGGTAGAGGAGTGAAGTGGGCCTCATACACTGAAGGTGGAAAAGAGGCAGGTGTGATGACTGTATGAGACTGAGTAGGAGACTGCTCGATATCTGATGAGATGTGGGATGTGTCAACACTCTCTGGAATAGTGAGAGAAAGAGGAGAAGAGTCCTCTGTAGTACTCTTGACATCAAAACTGGGTGTACAATCCTCATCATCGAAGTAGAATCAAGTGAGTCTCAGTATCGGTGGAACTCATCACATGAAAAAATAGAGGAGACAACTGAATCAATAGCAACAACAATGGCAGCAGTATGTGAAGGGTCTCCATAGAGGGACTGAAGAATGCTCCAAACACGGTGGGGTGGATTTGAGTCTGCCACGTGAAACCAGAGAGATCTAGAGACATGCATCATCATGTGACCAAAAGACATGGTCGCAAGTGTCGAAAGTCCTCTAGATGACGATGATCAATGGGTGTAGGAACTGGCCCAAGCAAGAAGGGTAAAAGACCCTCATGGGTGAAGTAATGTTCCATGGAAGCACGCCAAGCTGAATAGTTCCCTCTCCCGGTGAGAAGTGGTGGAGGATGTAAAGTGATCCTACGACACTCAAGTCTGGAAAGAGAACTCTCCATGATGCGGAATGCCAGATGCACAAATGCAAGACGTCGGACTTGGCCAATAATGCGTCTGCGTGTGAAAGCCCAAGAGTACAATCAACCCCCCAGAATGTGGCACTTTATAAAGTAGTGCATTTACAAAACTGATAATCCCATCATGTAGAATGCGAAAAACATGCAACTTTGACTAAAGAAGTGCTCGAAATGAGCAATGAGTCAAAAGTTATAGCATTAAAATGAATCCCATAATCCGATGGAAAATGTCAATAAATACTGCAAATGCATTAAAAGAGTGCCCTAAATGGGTGCAAAGGGTATTGTGTGGGTACTTGTTGGAAATGACACAAAATTTTAGCAGGGGTTTGTTTTTCTTGCGAGGGGGGATTAGCCTCCTGCCAACACCGGACCTTGTCCTCCATCTTCGACACGCGAATGAAGGACATAATACAAGAAAAATACAACCTTGAAAATCAATTACATGCCATGATAAGAATGTTTTTTTTTAACACCTTAAAACATTAAAAAGAAGTTGGAAAGGAGGTGGGCCCATGTTTAGAGCAGTCAAGCCACGTGGAGCTGAGTTTGAGTGCCAACCGAGCTAGAGCACTAATTGTAAGGCCACGTGTGAAGTTGGAGTGGCAGGTGGATGCTTTGCAGCGAGTTGCATGAGCTCGAGGAGATGTTAAAAATGACTGAAACCAGCCAACAAGAATAAGTAACGGCTAAGTTGTGCGTGGAGAGGTGAAAACGTGCCAATGTTGTGTAGAGGTGTGAAAATGCGGGTTGGGCAGAGGAAGTAACGGTCTCGGCCGCATGTATAGGTCGATGTGTAGGCTAGGTAGAGATCCTCTGGACAGCTAGGAGGTAGTGGCGACCACCGAGAAACTACGGGGATAGCTTTGTTGGGAGAGCGTCGATCAAGATCGAAGGAGAGACCAGAGGACCGAGCATAATACCATGGAAAATCCACGAGCAAGTGGAAATCTAGGAGCAGAGCACAATACCATGAGCAAATGGTAAATTAAAACACTGCAAAGAAAAAAACCATGAGTAGAGATCTGAATTCAAGCATCCGGGAGTCAAGATGAGGGTAATCGGCCCGAGTGGGCACAGAGTTTCTAGTCAAGTGGAAGCACGAGGAGGTAGGTCACAAAGAATAGTCGGTTGAAACAAATGCTCAAACCCAAACACACAGTTGCCACACAACGAGTTGGCTAAAAAGGAGCTCGCCAACACAAACACAACTGAAAACCAATGCATGAATGTCTAAGGACATCACAAGCAGTTTTTAGGTGAGTAAGCCAAGGCTCCAATGATGTAGAGACAAGGAGGTGCAGAGCACGAGAACAGAGGAGCCATCGAGCAAGGTGGGCACATGCTTCAATAAGGCAGTGAGGAGAACCGAATGGTCCAAGACTGCGAAGCATAAACCCAATGCAAGGAAAATGAACGTCGAACCAAGAAAACTCATGCACAAAACCAACACAAATCACATAGATCTACAACTTGGAATGTAAAAAACACCTCTAAAACTAGCATGCAAAGATGCAAAACCATTAAACCCCAAAAATGAACCCACGAACACCCGAAAACCGAACGGAGATAGGAAAATGCCCTGAAATCAATGCAATAAACACACGAATGGAATATCCATTACGACACACGCAACAAAATTTGAATATCACGCCGGAAGCTGGAAACACATGAGCAACGCCAAGAGTGCACGGATCCACAAGATCCGCTCTGATACCATGAAAGAGGGTTTAAAACCCACAAGCGAGGATCATGAGGGATGACGTGCACATCAATGGACGTGCGAATGGCAGCGTGAAGAGATCTCGGGAGGAGCGAGCATCAACCGAATGTGCATGCAAAGATTTGAAACACGGCAGAACCTGGTTAAGCCATAAAACTCTCCTCTATCTCATAGATCAAATGGGGTGTACATATAGGAGGTGTTGAGTAACCCCCAGGCTTTGCAATCATGACAACTTGAGTAGAGAGGGGAGTTACATTCCCAAAATAGAAGTGTAACTCCCAATGACACATATGACACACTGACGCATTGACACACTTTGCTGCATAAGAGAATCTCATAATGACCCCTAAATGACACATGGACCTATGATCTCACCTAAGTGAGATGACTCACCTAATGATGTGGAAAATAACACACACCAACAAAACCCTTGTTGAGGATTTTTTTTTTTAAATTGCATCCAGGTAGCAAATTTTACCTGGTGTAGGAGGCACCAAGGCAAAAAAAAATTGCCTTACAAACACCTGGAGAATGACATGAGGTTGTGGATATGTAGAAAATTTTGGGAAGTTTCTAGAAACAATACAGCTCTCTCTAGAGAGCAGAATCTCCTCCAAAGCTCAGATGCTTCCTCTCTCCAACCTTCTCTCGCTTCACAGTCCAGATTCTCACTGCATACTAAATGTGGATTGAGAAACAAGGGCGGCCCGATAAATTTATTAAACTCAATCAAATAGGTAAAATGGTGCAGGCTACAATATTTATACATATTGGATAAATCCGAGATACAAACAAAAGAGGAGTTGCAACAATGCAACAACAAATTTAAAATACAAGTAGCTTCCAAATTACAACCGGGAAGCACAAAAATAATATTGTTAAAACAATATAACATCATCTCGTAATGTTTTGAATAAAACAATAATATGGTTTATAATATAACCATATACACAATAAATATATTAATTAATATCAAAGGCATAATTAATATATAGTTAATTAATAATGAACCTAACAATAACTATAGGTTGACAAACTAAACCAACATATGCTATAGAGAAAGAGAAATGGTTTGACAAATGTAATGAAGCTTATGGATTCTTATGTCTTTTACTCGAGTCACCAAATCCACGGTTTCATATAACTTCAACCAAAATACCCAAGGATGTTTAGGACACCTCGTAGTATTTTTTCTAAAAATAAGATGAAATGAGAGGGCACAAACTAGAAAATGAGATAATTAGTCTTAGCCCTAGAAGTTTTGATACACTTCAGGACTACTTCACCAAGTTCAAATATGTGAGAATGTAATTGAAAAATGTGGAGTTGACAAAAGGTCTCAAAATTTATTCTTTTTGTGTTCTAAAACTAGGTCCTAATTATTTTATTTTTGTCTCTACCTTCCATGTAACCAAAAGGGAACTTGAACACAATGGAAAATTCCCTCCTTTGATGAGTTTTTGCTGACTTTAATAAGAAACAAGATAAACTAATTCAAATGGGAACACTAAAATCCACAGAATCACATGCTCTACTTGCAGAGCATGACAAACAAAAGGCTTCAAAAGAAAATAAATAGAACAAGGATCATGAGAACAAGAAGGAACAACCCACCACTAAACCAAATTCCACCACTTCCTCTTCTAGTGTTAAGCGTATGCAAGAGAAGACCAAATGTGGGTATTGCACAAGTAGGCATGGTGAAATTTAATGTTTGAATAAGTTGATTGAACTCCTCTAGAATCTTCTTGAGAATAACAACATAGGTGTATGAAAGTGTATCAAACCATATTCATCAACCCATGAATCCTCCAAGGAAAATGATAATGGAAAAGGGAAAGAGAAAGAATCAAGAAAGGAGAAAACAAAGGGAGGAGCTCTAGTTGCAGTTGTACCACCGAATCCTGTATGGGTTATTGATTTTGGTGCCTCACATCATATGTCCTCTTCACACATGGAGTTCACTTCATTAGAGCCATGTGACATGTCTTTTATTTGATTGGGTGATGACACTTCTACTCAAGTTTTTGGGAGAGGTTTTGTTGAAGTGAGTGGTGGAACATTTAAAAATATTCTAAGTATTTCCTCATTGTCAACCAATATCTTATCAATCTAATAGATTACTCACCTTGGTTAGGGCATATGGGTCGAGTTCACTCCATTTTAGTACACATAAGAGAGTTGCACAATGAGACTATCATTGCAGTGGGTTTATTTAATCATCATACTTGGATATATTCTTTCTCCCACTTTATCCCTCCTTCAAATTATTCATCTGATTCACTTGTACTTGATGAAATTTATGTAGTATTTGTTTACCACTCTAAAGCTATGCACGCTGGCACCACATCCAAAAAAATCTAAATGCTCACCCTAAGCGCGCATAACCACGTGTCCCTCCTTTGTTATGCTTATCAGGAAGTCATCATGCATATTCATCATATTCGTAACCCATACATTTATTCATGCATAATAATCACAACCATGATAATTGGAAACACATATAATAAGGAAACAAGTCATTCAAGAAGAATAATAACACCAATATTCCCGAACACCATCATAAACATAATTATATTACATAACAAATAATTGATTACAATAACCTCGGTACCATTTTCACGCATGGACATGTGTGCCCTCATACAAGTTCCAAAACTCATGAATATAACATAGATGCACTACCTATATATAAGGGTGGGGACTTTCCTTCCATCGCTTTATGCACCTTTCTAATACTAGGCGTGCGTGAAAATAGCATGCATGATTTTTTTACATTATATGCTAATAATAGATTAACCTAAATATACATGACTTGTTTTAATCCTATTATTAGCTCAACTTTAATGCATGATATTCTTTTGTCCTTGCATGTGATTTTTCCAAATATAACTTCCTTTGTGTGCATCCCAAGCTATCTTGCTTTTGTCTATTTATAAACCTTTCTTAGATGCCACTCTTCCTCTACTTTTCCATTTACTTCCGTTCATTGATCCTTATTATACGCGGTAATGTGTCACCCAACTTATCTCTCCAATAAATGAATGAATCAAATAATGTTCAAAGAATAAAGAATAATTCCCTGAATAATATGGAATAAAGAATGAATTCCAATCTCGTGCACAAGCTTCCTTAAGCATCGGGTTGTTGGAGGAGCTCTAAGAACTCTACGCTTAATGCATCTTCAAAAAATTCCACTTCGTGAGCTCCTCTTTTGCCTTCCTGGTGTTGCCTCTACAATACCTGAAATTTGGTCGACGTCGCTTCATGCTCTCTTTTCTTGAATTCCTTTATGACTATACTCAACTCTAAATTCATTCCCTCCAACATATCCATACGTTCCAAAACCAAGAGTTAGATCTATTTGATCCGAAACTCTAGTGTATCTCTCACGGCCTTTATTAGTTCCTTCAGGCTGATACTTCTTCTATGAAATTTATATGCTCCGACTTGTTAGTTAGTGTCTTCGCTTGTATTACCTTAATCTTTGCTTCCTCTTTTTCCACATGCAATCGATGATAGGGTCACTCTTCTAACACCTATCAAAATCCATATCAGCCTTGATAATGGCATCCTTGATCTATGTGAATATAGCCTCAAGCTCATCTATCTTGCATCCACAGCTCTTTATTATTTTCCTTCTCTTTGAAAAATTATTTTCTGCTGATGGCCTCATGCCACTCTTAATGTTCAGAAGTAGCATTCCTACCAAATCCTTGAGGTACTCCATTACATCATTGTATTCACCAAGCTTGGCTTACTAGGGTGGGGCATGCACCTATTATTTGCTTCACCAACACTCTTTCCCTATCATAGGCATCCTTTATGTGCTTCTACTCCCCTTTGACATCAATATTTAGGCTCTTGACTTTGCACTCCTTATTCTTCTTGTATTCTACCATGAGCCTCATGGTAGTACCCTTATCCAAATTCTTGCATGTAACCTCTATTGTCATTTTATTCAAGGCATTACATGCCTACTCATCACCAACCTCATGGGGTCAACAATCTTGTACCGATTTCGTGGCCGCTTCTTCAACTCCAAGGTGGAGTAGGACCTATTACTAATCTCAAACTCTGGATCCTCTACATGTGTATGCATACTCCATGAAAACATCTTCTTTGTGCATGAGAGCCCTCCTTCCTTGTCCATTAGGTCCCATCAAAACAACTTCTTTGTCACAGATGGTGATTTGAAATATCACCCTAAATACCTTCGTAGGATCATCAAAAAAATACATATGCGTTGATTGGGGAGGCCTTCGTTTCCTTACTACTTTAGCCTTGGTCCATTGCTTCCTTAGTGTGAATGGCCATGTACTGGTCTCACCTCCAACACCCTTATCCTCCTTGATGACATAAGAGTTTTCACCGCATTTTCTTCCTTGGGCTCTTCTTGGGTGTTGTGTATCTCTTCTTCGCACATTGTTTCTTTCTCTCTGCATGAGCTTCTATGTCGTTCACCCTCCTCATGTTTCTTCGAGCTAGGATTTATGTCTACCGATGGCTTTATCTCATGTGTGTACTTCTCATGTCTCAACTCTTATACCACTTTCTCCTCCGAGTCTTCTTCATCATAAGAAATCACTTGGGCCCCTACGCACCCCTTCTTAGTCCTTAGTGGACTTACCTTGGCTGATTGAGATCATCATATGCCCTTAATGTACTTCTTTCTTTTGTATTACATCAAGGGCATAGGATCCTCTTCTTCTTCTTCTTTAGACGAGGAATCCTCTCAACCGCACTTTGGAATCTACACATTTCACTTCTTTGGTTAAGGCATATGTGAGTCGCATACCTCAATCTCTTCTCCATCCTTTGTCTTTGGGTGCAACACCATAAAGACCCCGCATATCATTCCCACGACTATAACATTCATCATCGGGTTCAAATCTAAGGTATCTTGCTCTAACATATCCAAGTACACTAGCCCGTAGCATATCTAAAGGTTATTCACAAGGTATGCTAGTCTCGAATCCACATTTTTACATCAAAGGTAAACTTCGCGCATACTTTATTTTGTTCACTCGTGCATTTAAATTATTTTGTTGTGAATGCAAATGGTAGTTTATGCCACGACCCCATTTCTCCTTGGTGATCATAAACCATGTAAGGCTAACGTGTTGCATTACTAAAAACTTTTCCCGATCCCAAACTTCTTCAGAATCTCCCTATGTTGTGTGCATCTTGTTATACCTCTTATCCAAATGTGCATTGTCTTGATTTTTGAATGCCCCCTCACACGTAAAATCTACAAATTACACCGTAGGGGACTGATCTTCTCTAGGGTGGACCCACATATCCTCCTTTGGTCCATCGGAACACTAACTTCTCATAATACAATCAATAACAAAATCAAACCCCACACGATCTTAGCTCCTTCCTCACTTTGTACCTTGGCCTCCTCAACAATCCTAGTGGCGATGGACTACTCAATGTTATATTGTGTTTTTGTGCCATCTTATGCATGATGTAGAAGAATTTCTTATTCACTTCCACCCATCTCTCTCGAGGTACCAAGCTTCTAACTCACCAGCTTGCCGCATTGCTTTGTTCTGCAAGGTCTTCAATTTTTTCCGAGTCATGGCTCTACCCCCTTTCATACTACAACTTGGTTGCCGATTCATCAATCTTTGCATCATCTCGTAGATCTAAGCCCATGTATTTTCTTGTCTCTTGCAACCATGTAACACACCTAATCGGTCGAGATGTAATCCTCATTCTCCACCCGGTGAAGTAGAGGTAATCTTCATGCACCCTCAACACCAACCATTGGAAGAGGTGTGTAAGTATCCCAAAGTACGTTAGCTGAAACAATTGTAGGAACCATACCTTCTCAAGAATCTTCCTTATTGAGTCATCTACAAGTAACTAAATTTATGCATTCTTGGTCGAAACTCTCATAGCATGTCCTTGTTTAATGTCGCCTCATTCCCTAATGCCCTGTGATTGAACTCACTAATTTTTTAGTTTTGCGAGATGTGGAGTTCACTATTGAGGCATACTTACTTTCGTGGGATATTGTGTTTCCGAGAACAACTCCTCCGGTGGGTCTTCAACCTTGGTCTTCTTGGTTCTACTATTTCCTTTTCCCTTAGGTGATGTTAATGTATCCTTCTTTGGTGCCATTACAACTTATTACAAATAGTTCCATAGGTATTCTTCAAACCCTTCGTGCAAATCCTTAGCCTTCCTTACGCACCCTTACTTGAAAGTGACCAAGCTCTCATATATTGTGTTTCCGAGAACAACTCCTCTGGTGGGTCTTCAACCTTGGTCTTCTTGGTTCTACCATTTCCTTTTCCCTTAGGTGATGTTAAGGTATCCTTCTTTGGTGCCATTACAACTTACTACAAATCATTCCATAGGTATTCTTTAAACCCTTCTATGCCAAATCCTTAGCCTTCCTTATGCACCCTTACTTCAAAGTGACCAAGCTCTGTGAACCTTAACCTGTTTAATCACCAACTTCGCAAACGCTAACGATCGTGCCCTAACTTCTCGCTCAAAGTTCTACTTTTCCCTATGAAGGATCTCCACAAAATTCTCTCGCACGTTACTCAAGTTCACTTGCTAGTTGATTCAGATTAGTCACACTTGGTTGTTCAAATTCTCGGTTGCTCAAATATCTTCAAATACAAGGAAATAATTGACTTGATTTTCCCCTTTTATAACTTTCTCACACTTAAAAACTCCATTGACTTACTTTTTGGCTTTAAAACACTTTTTCCCATTTTTCTATTTAAACGAACATTTTTCCTTTTAAAACACATTTTTCCTCCTAAGGCACTTTTTACTTTCTTCCATGTTTTTCTTTTGCGTGCGCAGAAATCTTAACATTCGGCACACCCACTACTTTCAAATCCTACATACATCCTTACATGCCTTTTATTGTGTTGCAAAACCATCTTGCTTTGTGCTTCATACCAAGTAGTACCTCATGTTGCTGCCTCCCTCTCTTTACACCGTGCAACCTCTTATTTGCATGGCTTCTAATATGACGAATCTTCTTCAAGAACCTTCATCCTAACAACTTGGAACACCTTCCTTTTTTTCCTGTGCACATTGATGATTCATATTCACCTAACACCTCATCTTTTAACAATGTCATGTGCACCTTTGTACATACTCTAAGGTATGTACCATCATCAAAGTTTTCTTGTTTAGTATTCATACCTCCTTCCACCCCACACTAAAATTATGTGCAATCCTTTGCACATCAACTCAATAAATAGTAATCGGCTCCTACGCTCACTTATTACAATAAAAAAGCAAAGAAAAACAAAAAGGAAAGGAAATCTAATATAAGTGGAAATATTGCCTTATTATAAACACAAAGAAGCTTATTTATAGTAGGGCTTCAACTTACTCCCATTGAAGTAGGCCGGGAAACATGGTTCCCTCCAACGCTTACAATTGACATGTGCCTGATTCAAGTATCTTGGTCACTACAAAGGGTCCCAAAAAGTGGATCTTTAACTTTCCTAGGAACATGTAAACTTGGAGTCATACAGAAGCACGATCTTTCCAAATGTAAAAGACTTGTTCTTGATGTGTCGGTCATGTGAAGCCTTTTGTTGTGCCTTCTCAGTATTCTAGCTCCAACACGGCGTAATGGCTCACCGTTTATCTAGTTGCATAAATTTTTCAATGCACTCTTCCACGACATTTTCATCAAACAATCCACCTACACGTGCAATATGTAGTGATGGTAATAAAAACTCCACGGGTAAAATAACCTTTGTGCCAAACACCAACTAAAAGGGTGTGGCCTTATTCAACTATTTATAGGTTATTCTATATACCCAAAGAATAGTTGATACCTTGTCATCCCAATCCTTTCTTCTAACATCACATATCTTCATGAGTGTTTGTCCCAAGATATTGTTGAAAGCTTCAGTAGTGCCATTTACTTGAGGGTGATAAGGAGTAGTCTTATGGTGTGCCACCATAAACTATGCCAATAGAATTCTAATTGTCTCATTCAAGAAATGAGTTCCTCTATCACTTGTCAAGCTCAAAGGGCATCCATACCTACTGATAATATTCTCCTAAAGGAACCTTGTTGTTGTACAATATTTTGTAGGCATAGCCTCTACCCATTTGGTTAAGTAATCGCACATGTGATGATATATCATGTCCCATTCCTACGCGCGGTGGTGTAATAGGTCCCACAAAATCAACAACCCATTTCTCAAAAGGTTATGCACTCGTTATAGGTCACAAAGGAATTTCATCTTGACTTCCAGGCTTACCAATCCTTTGACAGTGATCACATGCTTTGACAAAATCCTTAGTATCTTTGTACAATGTCTCCCACCATAAGCCAACTAGAAGGATCTTGCACACGCAGTCACATGTCCTGCATAATATCCTCTTACAATACCTCCATGAGCTTTTTCCATAATGGCTTCACACTCATGCTCTAGAACACACATACGTAAGACCTCATCGCGAACCATATTATACAAATCTCCTCCAATGAGTTGATACGTCACAACTCGAATAACAAGTTGTTTCTTCTCTAGTGTCTTCATTCCCTCTAACACAAGTCCAGTGCGTAAAAATATTGCAATGTCCTCGAAATCCATCGGCGTGTGATTCAAACTAAACAATTGCATGTTGGGCATAGTGCCCTTAATACTCAGTGTGTCTTCTCTAGAATTGATCCATGATAAATGATAAAGTTCCAGATTTCTCTTTCTTGGCTTTACAACAACTGTAAAATCAAATTCCTGAAAAATAATTATCCACCGGTAGATGCACCCTTGCAAAACAAGTTTGTTAACCAAGTATTTCAATTTCATATGGTCTGTAGAAAATAAACTATCATTGCAATTGGTTGATTTGATAATCATACTTATCTATATTATTTCTCCCACTTTATCCCTCCTTCGATTCTTCATCCGATTCACGTGTACTTGATGACACTTTTGTAGTCTTTGTTTACCACTCTAAAGATATGCGTGTTGGCATCTCATCTAGACAAATCTGAATTCTCACCCGAAGCGTGCACAACCACCAGATCCCTCCTTTGTTATGCTTATCAGGAAGTTAGCATGCATATTCATTGTATTCATAACCAAGACATGTATTCATGCCTAGTAATCACCACAACCATGACATTTGGAAACACATATAATAAGAAAGCAAGTCATTCAAGAATAAATATAGCACTGATATTCTCGAACACCATCATGATCATAATTGTATTACATAACAAATAACTGATTACAATAACCTCAGTAACTTCATGCATAAGACTTGTGTGCCCTCATTCAAGTTCCAAAACTCATGACTACATAACACTTAAATGCTTAAGAATATCTAACATGCATACGTACACACAGACCCTCTAACATAGATGCACTACCTATATATAAGTGTGGGGACTTTCCCTTCACCACTTCATGCACCTTCCTAATAATAAACATGCGTGAAAATAGCTTTCATGATTTTTACATTCTATGCTAATAATAGATTAACCTAAATATACATGACTTGTTTTATTCCTATTATTAGCTCGATTTGTGCATGATCTTATTTTTTCCTTGCATGTGATTTTTCCAAATATAAATTCCTTTGTGTTTGTCCTAAGCTATCATGCTTCTATCTATTTATAAACCTTTCTTAGATGTCACTCTTCCTCTTCTTTTCTATTTTTATTCGTGTCTTTAGAAAATCAGCTACGTCTCGATTCTTTTTACTCATGCGTGAACCTCTCGTGTGCTGATCCCTCCTACATGCATGTGCCCCTTTGCGCATCCCTTGCATGTGATTTCAAACATCTACACGTGGCTAGTACATTATAGTACTGATATTATTTCTCCCACTTTATCCCTCCCTTATATTCTTAACCTTATTCACATGTACTTGATGACACTTCTAAGCTTGAGCAAATTTCTGATTATGAGGACTTATTTTCTAGCACAAATGACTACGGTAGTGATGGGGACCCACTTCCACTATCCACTTGTCACCTTCAAGATTTTTAGGAGTTACTTCTTGATCCACCTACTTCTCGGTCCACCAGAGTCATTTCGAGTAGGCATTTTTATTAAGGACTTATTAGATATCAAGCAGATCTTCTACACGCTTACATGATACTCCACATTCCTTCTTTATTGCTATCGTGGATTCACTATCCCTTCATAGGGAATTCGAAACTTCTACCTTGCATGAGGAGCATAGTTCCTTAGATAAGAACCATGCCTTTTCACTCCATAAGACTTCTTTGGCTTCGTAGTTAGATCTTTTGGGGGATCTAGATAGTTATCTTCTTCTCCTTCTCCTTTTCTACTAGAAATATTATAGTTTGAACATGGATACTTCATCGATTTTTTTGGGACCCATATGATGCATCTTTCTTATTTTTTAGGGATTCTTCTATCTCTTGTAAGTGGATATTTTTCCCTTGGGTTTTCTTCCATTACTTGATATCCTTATTGTACATGGGTACCTCATTAAGCATAGCTTGTTGGGACCCATTTCTCTTTCTTCTTTCCATGCCTCATCCTAAGATATGTTGAAGGGGGTGTTGGTGTGAGGGGATATTATTCACTTATTATTTATTTATTAGGTGAATTTCCCTCACCCATGGTGATTCATCTCACTTAGTCTAGTCATAGGTCTTTAGGCAAGTCATCGGAAGTTATATGATGTATGATAGATTCTGTCTTAGAATCTATGATGTGTGTCATTGTTTCATATGTCATATGGGAGTTACATTCCATTCTTATATTGTAACTCCCTCTCCTATTTTAGGATATAACAAGTTAAATCATGGGATTTACACATCACTCCTATATGTACTTCTTTTTCTTATCTATGAGAATGATTAGACCCTTTTCTAGCATGCACAATTTCTTAGTGGTTAATTACTTGTTGATTACTTGGATAGTTTTTGCATTTTCATTCGAGTGTAACTACCTTGATGTGCATGCAATTCATTGGTCCTCGTGTTATCTCTCTCTCTCTCTCTCTCATAAATTGGGAAATCATTTCTATATCTACCACATACACAAGAGAAACATAAGGGATTGCATTTTGGGCTACATTATTCACTACATATGGAAGGCTATTCTAAATTCCATATCACATGTTCTTGCATTGGGACAAAGTAGTTGTAGCCCACCATTATTTTTGGACCGGCACTAGGGAATCCTAGCTCAAGGGACATAATTTCAATCACACACCACAAGAACTACATGGAGTATGAAATGTAGCACAACACTTGATGACAACATCACATCGAGGTGATCATTGGGGTCATTCTCAATCTCTCATATGTTTTTATTCAAGGTGTAATGTGTGCTTGAGTTTTGTACAAGTAGCTAGGATTTTTTTGGTAGGTAAATGTCTCGATAGAGTAGAAGTGGAGTAAACATGAAGTAAACTATGATGATCCAAAGGTGAGAATAAGTGACACATAAATAATCATATCATGGTTTATCATGCGGATACACTAGCACCCAAAATAGACGATAGCGCCCAAGAACATGTGTCCTCTCTAGAGATCCTATCTCCGAGATTTTGCATGCCGCTTCAAAATCGAGCTTACATACCGTAGACTATGCTTGTCGCTGCTTTAAATCATTCACCAACCTAGAATCATTCCCGACCTATGGTGGAAAGATGATTTATTCTAGAAACCATATCTATCACTCATGTTTGTACTTCTTCACTAAATATTTTATGTTATTGTTATTTTATCTAATTAGCGCTTTCCTTATCATCATTTTAATTTTATTAAATCATTTGGTGAACTTGTTTATTGATCAAACCCTAGCTTTCTCTAGGATCCTTCATTTTTGTATATTCCTCATGGCCTATCAAAAGATGTTGTGAAACCATCAATCCAAGTCTAGTTCTCCTAAGTATGAATCCATTCCTATGACTGGTATTCAACCTTATTTCACCAATGCTAAGGACGAAACATATTTCTATCGCAAGTATGATATTAACCCTACTTACAATCCCACAATACCTTGTGTGTTTACAAATATTTACAAACATAACCCTAATGTTGTATTGTTACCCCCCGTAGAGGCCACTAGTGTTCATGATTATAATGAGTCTATTGCTACTACTAATGAGACATGTGTTGAGGACCTAGTCAATTTTTTTGATGAAGAAGGCCTTGTTAATGATGAATATATTTCTCTGGAGTCTCTTGATGCTATAAATTCTATCATCTATGGACCTATCACTCCTCCTTTCTATCCTCCCCTTACATATGCACAAATCCTTGGGACTAATCATGTTGAGGTTGATCTTCCTATTTTAGATCCTTCTCTTTCATTCATCACGCATTGTTTTACTTGTGCTTCTATTTTTATGTTCTTTTTGTTATGATTTTTACAAGGGAAAAATTTAGTGATGAAAACATGACAATTATACCCTAGTGTCAAATTTCCTACTTGTAAACCCGCATAAGAACTCCCCTAGATCAGTTTCCCCTCGCTGACATGTCTATTCCCATCCTTTAAGTGCTCATTTGTATTATACCAACCTTTCCCATGTTTTTGAAATATAAAATAAATATCATGGAATCCTTTTGATATAGTACTTCTCAAGGCAATTTCTTCATTGATCCTAGAAGGGTTGTTTTTAGCCTTCCCAAGACCGATGCACATCCCCTAGGAGAGAATAAAAGGATCAAATTCATCAGGAGTTGGTATTAAGGATCTAAAAATATGTGCAAGTGGTTTAGGAATATTTAAGAAATATTTTAAGTTTTGGGAGCCAATTCAGTGAAAGCGGGTTTTTGAAGGTGAATGAGCTTGCAACTCAAAACAACACTTGAGCTTTGGGAAGTGATTCCGGGAGCTCTATAATGAGTTGTAGGTAAAACAAGATATAAATGGAAAGGTAATTAATTTATTTAAATGATGGTGGTTTCAAGTTTTACACAAGACACACAAACTTCTTCCCATAGTTTGTTTTCGTATACACAACTTGCGGTCCCGAGAAAAAGGATATTTTTGAGAGGTTTTCAAGAAGAATCAGAGCATGGGACCCATATCATTCTTCTCAAAATGATGTTTTCATTAAAATTCATATAAATAATTTCTTGAAAATACTTTTGGATTCTCCATAAACTTATTTGTCAATCTTTTCTCTAAGGTATGCTTTCGAGACTTGGCCAAATTTGAAGGTGGAAACATCTCATCACCAGGTGATGGGAAAATTTTGTGTCCCATCTATCGCATCCCCTTGGGACATTTTGGACACAAAATGTTCCCAATCCCAAGATATCCCCCTGGATCATCATGTGACCCCAACGAAGCCTAATCTTGTTAGTTAAGCCCCTTTGCACCCTTTTTCAAGATATCCCCATCCTCTAATCAAAATGTGCCACTTTTCCTCACCAAGTGATGGAGAATTTTCATACACTAACTATCCAATACCCTTGATACCTTTGGGATACAAAAATGTGCCCCATACCCAGCTTGGCCATTGATTCTCCATGTGACCCCGGGAAGGCTCTATAGGCCAATTTTTAGCCCCCTCTCCTCTCTGCCTCAACGAATCAGCTTCCACGACTTGTCCTCGCCGTGGGGGTGAATTTTCATGTACCAAATTTATTATCCCCTTGGGATATTTGGGACACAAAAATGCACCTAAGCCTAGCCATTTCCCAAGTACTCCATGTGACCTAGTTTTAGCCCCTAGGAGTTTTTCAAGTGATTTTTCTCTCTCCTCTATCGACCAATATCCGTCTCGCCACTTGTCAAGCTGAGAGGAGGGTGCATTTTCTTGAACAAATTTTCCCATCCCCTTGGAAAATTTGGGACACAATTTTTCCCAAGCCCAAGAAGTTTTAAAAAGTCAAAAATTGTAAAAAACATAATAAGCTGTCAGTGCTTCTTCTCCGTGTGTGTTTGAGAAAGTTGTTCATTAGGAAAGAAAGTTATAAAATCCATTTCCCTCCTCCATTCCTCCATTGTTTCTTCATTCCTCCATGTTCACTTCTTATAATCACCTAATACCTTACTTTTTCCACAAACATCATGCCTATTTTTTGCGAAATCGACTCCACAACCAAAAACATGAAAAACTCATATCTCCCAACCTGGTAATCGAAATTGACGATATCTTCACCATATCTCTCTCTCTCAAAGGTACTTACAAGAAGAAATAAATACAAGAACTAGAGGTAACCCTTATTTTTAATGGTATCAAACCCTATATTTCTACCATAGCTCTCGCTTTTTCAATTTCCTGCCATTCTGGCAAACGGTTCGAGCTCGAATTTTGAGCACAACATCCATAAGACAAGCCTATTCTAGAGAAGCTGATTTTTTGTCAATACGAGGTGTGGAATAATAATTTCTAAAAATATAAACTTTCTTAAAATAGAAAAACCCTTCAAACTCAAAAATGACCGAGATGATAAACTAGGACAATCTGGGCCAAAAAAGTAAAATAGCACCATAAAAGAAAAATAAAAAACAACTTTCTAAAAGTAGAAAGTGATTAAAAATGGAAAAAAGAAAATTTTGTAGGAGGGTTTTAACCATGTTGGGGTTCCACAAAACTGATTTGAAGTAAAAAAGTAACATTTCCCAAAATAATAGCTCCTGGATCCCTATAGCTAGAAATAGAAAGTTCTAGTTTTGAGTGCAAAAAGTTGCAGTAGGCTCCATTTTTCAATTATTTCATTTCTTTTTTCATCTTCACATGGTTTTACAAAGGTTATATAGCTCAAAAAGATAATTCATCCTTCATATAGGTCCTCGTGCATCATTCCCATCACAAGAGAAAAGCATAACATCGTAGGGCGAAGTAGAAAAAATACAAGGGCATTAAACAATCAAAGTAGATTCAATAAGATTCAAATATTTTTTGAAAATTCGAGCCAAGTAGACTCATCAATCAGGTTTGAGGCATTCACACCCCCTCGGTAAGTTGCCTAATTGAACTCAATGAGCTAAGTAAACCTAAGTGAACTAGAAGAGACGGCCAAGGTGAGTGGAGTTGTTTAAGTTAGCTCATCATGCTCTCCAAGGTGTTTTGGAATTGTAATATTAATCCATTGCAGCACCCTTTTTTCTAGGAAGGTGAAAAGTCACGAGTTGAATTAGATCATAAAGAGTCATGTGGGGGGTAGGCAAAGAGTCAATTCACATTGCTATAAATTGGGATGGCCTCTCCATTCCAAAGGATCTCGAAAATGCTATATTTTGATAGAATCTATGTTGTAGAAATTTTGGATTGTTGTTGTTGAGCTTTGTATCATCAATGCACATGAAAAAATTTACATTTCTTGCATTCCTCTTTTCTTAAGTATTATTCTAGTTCTCTCTTTTAATCATTTTGCAAGCATAGTGCTGCAAAGGAACTTTGCATCCTTGATAGATGAATCTAAGGAACTTTGTGTCTTTAATTTATTAGTCCCACTAAATTCATTGTTGTTTTCTTCTAGATTGAATTTCGAACTACTCCAGTTATTAGGTGTGAACTCTGCAATTGGCCTACTGACAACAATAGCTTTCCTTTCATAATTTCCCTCCTTCACCCCTCATTGTTGTAATTTTCTCTCTTATACGCCGTACAAGCACTTTGCCACAGGTTTAATGGAGTGTTCTTGTGTGATCCCCGACCTATTTGGCCACCCCACATTGATATATAGGATTAGATTAGTTTACATTCAAAAATGGGAGCTGCATCATTCAATACAGAGGGGCATAACCTCGTGAACATTAGTGGAGACACCTAATTTTCCATATCAAAAATTTTCTCACCAACATTTTTGGAAAATCTGCTGAGGAGAGATTTTCTCAAGTGCACCCAAAATATCTCTTCCCAAATTTTTTAAAAAAGTATATATTACAAAAATAAAAATAGGATTTCAAGAGAAAATGTATTTTTAAAGAAGACTCCATTAAGAAATGAATCCATGTCATGTTCGTTTACCACAATGCCATGAATAAATTTCCAGATTTGAATGAGGTACTAATGAGTGATAATGAAGAAGAATTATAATACCAAGAAGTGCAAATATATGATCAACCATCATTCTGGACCAGTCCTTACAAAGATGAGAATTCAAGAACAACAAAAGGTTATCTTGCTATGGAGGATGATGAGGAATACATGATGGTTGAACCCGACATCAACTCATTGTATCTCAAGGCCAACCCATTGATTAAACAAAGAATTAAAATGAGATGTATTCTTGATGTACAACAAAAGATCCAATGCTTTCTTAAGACACCATCAATCATGAAGAAGTACAAGAAGCATCTCAAGACGATGAATTCAAGGTAATCATGGATAATTTTCCTTCCTATTTTGATTCTTCAAGTGATGATGAAATATTGAATGATGAAATGGAGATAGTTGAAGAATCAAGTTCCCTTCTCGATACAACCATGGATGAAAAAATGGAAGAGGCAAATTTCTTTTTCAAAGCCAAGGAGAATGATAAATTTGAGCATAACCTCTTCGAGGAGTTAACTCCACCATTCTCACCCAAGGAGCATAATGTTGATCATCATGGTGAGTATGAAATCTTTCATTTTCCATATGAGAAATAATATTCAATAATGAATGATCAAGATAGAGTTGAAAATTCTTCCCATATTTCTACCCCAACATGGTTCTCTACTTCTCATCATGAGGACAATGAAATGGATCTCAAGCTCAACAAAGTTCCTTTCCGCATAGCTTAGATATTTTCTCCTTATTTGAGAGTGTTGAAGATCAAGTATGCCCATTCTTACAAGAATATGAGCCTTGGTTGATAAGAAATGAATAGGAGAGAAAGGATGCTTCAGATGAAGTTTGGCCATGTGTAGATCATATTTTCAACCATATCTTAGAGGAATGATGCAAAGATTCTTCCAATAAGGAAGAGATCGAGTATATGGCGATAGCAAATGAATAATATGCACAAGACATCTTGAGGATCTGCGGAAACAACCAATGACCCTCAACTCGTCTTGAGATCTTGACTCAGGCCATGGAAATGTAAGATAGGTATGAGCCAATTTGTTCTTCTCATTTTGATACAACAATGTTGGATGATGACATGGATCAAATGGATGAGCTCGATGCACGATGCACATCCTTTGGGAGATAATCAAAGGCTCAAATTCATCAAGATTTGGTATTGATGAGCTAAGAACATTGTGAAAGTGGTTAAGGAATATTCGAAATATTTGAAGGTTTAAAAGCCAATTCAACGAAAGCAGTTTTTTAAAGGCGAAGGAGCTTACAGTTTAAAACAACACCTGAGATTCGAGAAGTGGTTTTGGGATCTCTCGTAATGAGTTTTAGGTCAAAAATATATCGATGGAAATGTCATTTAGTGCTCTAAATAATGGTGGTTTCAATTTTTTCACAAGACACATGCACTTCTTCTCACAGTATGTTTTCAACATGCATAACTTATAGTCCCAAGACAAAAGAATATTTTTAGGGGGTTTCAGGAAAAATCAAAGCATGGGACCCATTTCATTCTTTGAAAAATGCTTTTTTCATTCAAATTCATATATAGAAGTTCCTGAAAAGACCTCTAGATGCTCCAGAAACTTTGTCGTCAAGCTTCTTTCCAAGGTATGCTTTCGAGACAACCAAATTTGAAGGTAGAAACATGTCATCACCAGGTGATGGCATTATTTTATTATCTCATATGTCCCATCCCTTGGGATATTTGGGACACAAAAATTCTCCCAAGCCCAAGATACTCCTTCGATCACCATGTGACCCCAACGAAGCCTAATATTATAAGTTAAGCCCCTTTCCACCCTTTTTTAGCTATCCCCATCCTCAAATAAAAATGTGGCACTTGTCCTCACCAAGAGAGGGAGAATTTTCTTGCACCAACTATCCCTTCCCCTTAGGATATTTCAGAAACAAATTTTTCCCCATACCTAGCTTGGCCACCGATTTCCACGTGACCCTGTGAAGGCTCTGCAAGACAATTTTCAGCCCCTTCTCCTCTCCGCCTCACCAAATCAGCTTCCACCACTTGTCCTCACTAAGTGAGGGTGAATTTTATTGCACCAACTATCCCATCCCCTTGGGACAATTGGGACACAAAAATTATCCTAATCCTATCCCTTTCCCAGTCCTCCATGTGACCCAATTTTAGCCCCCGAGAGCTTTTCAAGTGATTTTCTCTCTCCTCCGCTAGCCAATCTCCATTTTCCACTTGTCAAGCTAAGAGGAGGGAGAATTTTCTTGCACCAAATTTCCTACCCCCTTCATATATTTGGAACAAAAAAATGGTCCTAAGCCCAAGAAGTTTTAAACAACTAAGTTTTTAAACACATAACCATCGTGCTTCTTCTTCATGTGTAATCAAGAAAGCTATTGCCGAGAAAGAAAGTTATGAATAAATTTCCCTCCTCCATTCCTCAATTTTTCTTCATTACTCCATGTTCACTTCTAAAAATCACCCAAGACATTTATTTTTCTATAGACACCATGCCCATTTTTTTCCAGATTGACTCCATATCTAAAAACATGAAAAACTCATATCTCCTAACTCGGTGATTGGAATCGAGACAAGATTTTCACCATATCTCTCTCAAGTTCCTAAAAGAAGAAATAAATAGAATAAATATAGGTAACCCTAATTTTTAATGGCATAAAACCCTATATTTATGCCCTAGCTCTCACTTTTTCAATTTCCCGCCATTCCGATAGATGGTTTGAGCTAGAATTTCGAGCACAATATCCAAAAGACAAGCCTATTCCAGAGAAGTTGGATTTTTATCAATCCAAGGTGTGGAAGAATATTTTATAAAAATATTAAGTACCTGGTGCTTTTACTTACTAAAATTTTAAAATTTCTTAAAATATCAAAACCCTTCAAAGCAACAAACTCGTAAAACGACAGAGATGACAAACTAAGACAATCTAGGCCAAAATAGTAAAAAAGCACCAAAAAGAAAAAAGCAAAAAGTAACTTTATAAAAATATAAGTTCTTAAAATGGTAAATAAACTTCTTTAAAAGGACTCCAAGCATGTTGGGGTTGCAAAAAATGATTTCAACTAAAAAAGAAACATTTCCCAATATAACACTCTGGATCCCAATGGCTAAAAATAGAAATTTACGCTTTGAGTGGAAAAAGTTGTAGTAGGATCCATTTTCAGTTATCTCACCATTTTTTTCATCTTCATAGGGTTGTATGAAGGTTTCATAGCTCAAACAGGGGAATTCATCCTTCACATAGGTCTTTAGGCATCATTCTAGTCACAAAGAGCAAAGCATAACACCATAGGGAACAATAGACAAAATCCATGGGAATTTTACAATCAAAGTAGATTAAAAAAGAGTCAAAGCTCCATTAAAAATTAGAGCTAGGTAGACTCATCAATTAGGTTTGATCCATTCACAACCCCTTGTTAAGCTTCCTAAATAAACTTGATGAGCTAAGTAAACCTAAGTGAGTTGGAAGATTCGACCAAGGTGAGTGGAGTTATTTAAGTAAGCTCAAAGTGTTATTCAAGGTGAGTTAGAATTGTAAGAGTAATACGTTACAACACCCTTTCTTCAAGGGCATCCAGGATGTCTTCCCAAATGTCAAAGCTTGCAGTGATCAAGAGTTGATTCCATAGAAGCTTATGAAAGTGCTCTATTGACCGAAATTGTGTAAACTCCTAAAGAGTCATTTCCATGGATTAAAGAAATGATTGAAAGTGGTCCAAGGACAACACAGCTCACTACCCTACCCGACTTTACAGCAATTACAAGGGCAATGAAGTCCAAGTGAAGAAAGAAGGCCCAAACAATATCTCACTTCTTCAAAGAGTACTTCGGGAAAAGAAGTGTTGAAATTTATAGACCTAAGAAAGACAAGCCCATTGAGAACATGACTCTGTCAGACTACAATTTGACCTGCATCTCATTGGGTCAAGTTTCACACGATGTTGACTCTCATCTATTCAAATAATCAACTTCTACCTTCTTGTTTGGAACAAAGAATATAATAAAACAATTGTTTAATTTGAGGAATATTTAAAATATCTCAGTGCTTACATTCAACCCTTCTCGGAACCCGAATCAACATCCTCTCTTCTGATCAAAGACATTCCTCCAATTAGCAAGGTGTTGATCCCAAGACAATCAAGAAAGCACAAGGTTACATGATGATAGGGAAGGATAGCGAGAGATGGGTTAAGAAAATCATTGAGTAGGAAAGGTATTTGTAGACACCAAGTTTTCATCACCTGCCTACTCCCCTCACATGCACAATACTTTATCAAAACCTATCACTATAAAAATTACCTAAGTCATTCCTCTCACCCTCGTAAAATCAATTTTTACCCCTTCATAAACCATATTTTACTCATCTAAATTTACCCTAACTCCCCTAAAACCACCAAACCATTTCTAAACCATCCCTAACCCATTTTATCCCAACCTCCTAACCTCCCCAAATCACCTAACCTCTTCCCAACCATTTTCCCTTTTCTATATACTCAAAAATCCTATTTTGAAATTGGTTGAAACCACTTCCAAATGCTTCTCTCGAATTTCTGGATAGCCGATGATTCTAAAAAATTAACAGCAATTATAAATAAGAGTTTCAACTCCTATTTCAAGGATGTTTTTGAGACTTTTGGCCTTTCCTCTCATAAATCCTCGAGCTAGTACGTAACTTATCTGTCACTCCAACAATCCTCAAATCCCAGTAATGAAGTTTTTCTACTCTAAGGAGCCACAACACCTTGATTTTACATCCACCAGCTTTCCAAACGGTCCTACGGTCAACAAGTCAATGAAATTCAAACCAACTAGCCTCTATGAGCATTCTAGCGGCTGTTTTCACATTACAAGATGACAATTCCTTGTTAGTCTCATCTAATCACAATCATCTACAATATCTCGATCATTCATCAACCTTTCATGCGAAGTGGTTTGACATCCTCCATGAGCTCACATTATGTGCCATCGATTCATACCTCGACATTAAGGATATTAAGAACCAACTTGAGTTCCTCCATGAAATCCAACAAGAAATGGTAGGCTACTAGTATGATTATTTTGAAGTTGTCCAAATAGTCACCATAGCAGTTTTCGTATATGTTTTTACTTTCTTTCTTTAACTTAATGAAGTGAAATAATAAAAACAAAACCAACCTCAAAAGACAGCGGGGTTTACTGATACCTATAAATATGGATGTTGATCTTGATGCTTGAATGACGCCGTCGGATCTAAGTGTGCATACAACTCTTTCCAATGGGATAGGTCACTTGTAATGCTCGAAACTAAAAAAAGATGGGATTAGATAGATATATGGTGGATTTCCTAGAAAAGGCGAGTCCCTAAAAGTCAATGGATTTCCTTGCAAGGATTCCAATCACCGTTCAAAAAATTAATCTGATAATGATAAGATAAAATGATAAAAAAAATGATATAACCACCAATACAAAGGTAAAGGGAGTGACACACCCATGACTATATGATGGTATGATGGTGATACCTTATCCAAAGGGAATATAGGAATCACAAAATGGCTCAAAGGAACAAGGATGTAGATGGTTATGTACTCATAAAAGTTAGCAAGATGATGGATTTTATTTAGATGATTGATAAACTCCTAAAGATGTCTCAAAGGAGTTTGATAATGTTCAACGAGAACTTGCAAAGGTAGTGTGGCAATTAAGATTGAAATCTGGATGTTAGGAAGGAAAGTTTATAGGTTAACGATCTAACAGAAAGGAATTTTCTATTGTAATGGACACACACAAAATACGGAGAAGCTCATTCCTAGAGTGTTGGAGGTGAAGTCTGAGCCAAGAGGAGGATGAGAAATTGTAGTTGTGTGAAGACCTAAATATTTATTTAGGCATTGATATTTTAATTATTGTTGACCTATTATTTTTAGGCAATAATAAATTAAAATTATTGTGGCTAGGAGTTATTCAAACTACCTAGTTAGCCCATAGCACCACAGTAAATTATTGTGGAGCCTGGAATGTCGACCGGAGAGCCATAGGGCATTGTATTAACGTCTCGAAGGCCGATCGAGAACCGGAGGTTTTCGAACCGTGGAGCTGGAGCCATAGAGCTTGCCGAATACGCTAGGAAAGTGGAAGTCGGGTGCTTGTTGTCCACTCGGAATTTCCCGCTCTGATAAGAGTAAAATTTTCAAAATTTTAAGTCAAGAGTTCTTCTCAAGTGCCTAAAGTGCATCTTCTTCCCCTAAGTTGTGAAGTTGAAAAAATCAGTGTTTTGGATCTTTTTGTGTGATTTTCGGGCCCGTCGAAACTTTTTGTCCCATCTGTCCCAAGTACTAAAGTGCATTCTGTTCCCGATCGATGAATCATCCCCAAGCTGTCCCCATTTTCGGGCCCATTGGAAAATTTTGTGTCCCAAAACTTATTTTGCGTGTTGTTCCAATTTCGGCCGAATCATCCTTCCCGCGTACTTCGCACTTTCCTGTCCCAAATGTCCCAAAGTTAAAAAGTGCGAGCTTTCCCATTTTCGGCCGAGCCGGTCAAGTCGCGTACTTCGGAACTTTTTGTCCCGAATGTCCCAAGTCCAAACGGGCCCGCTGTTCCAATTTCGGCCGAAACACCCTAATCGCGTACTTCGCACATTTTCGTCCCATTTGTCCCAAATGCATTTGTCGTCCTCTCCTGTGTTTTCGCCCGAACCCCGAGCCGCGTGTTTCGCGTATTCGCGTCTCACATGTCCCAAGCGTACCTAGTGTCATTTCACACTTAGTTTTCCCGCTCGCTCCAAGTACGATATTTTTCAAATTGGTGGTGGTGTATTGATGCGCATTAAAGTCATTTCTCTCTCAAACGGCTATATAACGAGCATTCCCCTTGCATTTTTCGCATTGCTTCCATGCTATCTTTCGCTCAAACCCTTGCAATTCGAAAACCTGCACAATTCCCCCTCCATTTGCAAATTCCTTCCAGAAGTCTAGGTTGCAGCTCCCAGTCTATCAATATGAAGATCAAGTTTCAGGGGCAGGAGCAAATTTCTCCACTTGAGTCTGCCGTTAGCAATATCGGAGACAGTGAAGCTCGTCATCTCGACTTCGGTGATTTTTGGTCAAGAATGACAGATGCAAACCCTACGCCAATGGCACAGATGATTAATGATAGCGGTTTAGCTTTCGCCGGAGGATTCCCTATCTCAGTGCAGTGTGCTGATACTGTACTTTCATGCGGAGCTCACTTCGACCCCGCTACGAGTGAATTGACAAATGTACACGGGGAGCTCATTGCCAAGCTGGACGCTGCCGCCATTGGAGCTGCTCTGAGGATTCCAGAGATGGACAATGCTATAGTCATCTCTCGGGATCAAGCACAGGCCATGTTCGACCAAGACAGTGATAAATATAAAGCTCGAGTGGCGAAGTCTTGGTTGAAGAACCCTAAGAAAGGTCCTTCTCGTCTGACCAAAACCCTTTTCGATTTCAATGAAGAACTGTCAGACTTCATAATACTGCTGGCTCGAGTTATGGGTTTTCCCTCCACCAATGAATTTCATTTCTGGATGTGCCCGCTCATTAGCATGGTGTGCGAGGGAACACAAAATATCAACTGGGCAGAGATCATCAGTATGAATTTGGCTGAGCAGCTATCTAACGTTCAGCAGACAAAGAAGTTCTACATGACTTCATATCTGATGTATACCCTAGCAGCATCCAGGCAGTGGTTTGGTTTCTCCTATGTAGATGCACACAAAGATGATCCAGTGTATGCCTATTGCCCGCAGTTCACCTTGGAGACCAGCAACCGCAATTTCAGAAGGGTCAATGATGCTTTCACCATGTACGTGGTCAGATTGCTCGAAGGTGATACTGCTAGAAGGTTTTCAGATGAAGCCATGAACTTGATATCACAATATGGAGCCTATTTCATTCAATTCAGGAAATTCTCCTATATCGGGGTTAAGCTATGAGAGCACCCCTCTGCGGCTCCCCATGTTCTGCAACGACAAAATGGCCCTGATTGAAATATGCAGGCAACTAGACAAGTTGCACAGAACTTGCAGAGATAAGAAGATTTCTGGCTTACACTTTCCCATCTCTCTGGGAAACTACACATGCAAAACGGCTCTGGATGCTCAGAACATAGAAAGAGCCCTGGTCCCTATCACTGTTCATTTTTTCAAGCCAAGAACCTGCTTTGACTTGAAGAGGTTTATCGAGCAGAACCTCAAGATAATCTACCATCATAGGGCAGATCCAGAAGACTACTGGGCTGACTGTGCGGATGATTTTGAAGCCAGAAGAAGGCATTGTGGCAGGCTCTCCCTGCAATTGATTCAAGAACTCAGTCTGTACCAAGTTCCTGAAGGTCTCCAGGACGACAATTCCGAGCTATACTCTTATGAGTATGAAAATGTGATTAAGCACACCCCTCTAGAGGACCTGGATTGGAACAGGAAAGAGAGAGATGATCTGGCTGAGATTCTTGCTCCAGTCTTGATCAGGACTAGGGTCTGGTTCAGTAAAAGGATCCGAGAATTCAAGAGGCACTCAGGAGAATCTAGCTCCAAAGGTGATTCGACGCCAATAAGAGAGGCATCAGTTCCAGAATCTGGAACACCAGTGAAGACCCCTCCTGCCTCAACAGCTCGAGGACCTGTGGAATCTACTCCTTCTCCATCTACCCAGGTATACAAGAAGAAACTCAAAGAGGTAAAGAAGGAGCCTGCAGAGAATGATCCTCCAAGAAAACGGGCAGAGTTGCCTATAGGGCCAGAGAACATCATCGTTCTCAGTGAAAGTGAAGACAGTGAGATGCCAACTCCTGCAAGTGTTCCTGAAGATCCAGCAGATAAAGATAAGGAGGTCCAGAGCACTGAACTTCCGGTGCTACTGATTCTTCTACCGCCATTACCTCCAGTGTTCTACCCACATCTCAGCTTGAGTCAGCAGCTGCACAGACCTTGAGTGTCATGAGCTCCCTGTCTCTTGGTCCCCTTGCTTCTCCTGCAGATTCTTCTTCCTCTTTTGCTTGGGTGCAACCTCTGGTTGACAAAAGGAAGAGGAAATCCTCCTCTCAAAGCTTGGGACCAAATTTTGATGCTTTATGCTGACCTTGTTGGGCACCACTCCTTCTCGTGCCAAAGCCGCGAACTACTTCGAGGATTGTGTCGGATGCTCAAGGTCGGCAATTCTGGAGATTGCTAAGCCCACGGTGGACAAATCGAAATCGGACTTGCGACATCGACTTGGAGCTTTCAAGGATCCCTATGGGAGAGTCTACTCCCAAGGTGAGATTCATAACCTCCGAGGAAAGCAGTCCAAGGGTCATTGGAAGGGTGGAGAAAGGGAAGCGAGAGACTATTGAGCAATTTGGAAGAACAAACCCAAGTTCTCATAAGTTTTATCAAGTCACTTTTGTCTAAGTACAAAGTTTTGGACCCTACCCCCTTGATCGCTGCTCTACCACCTCCTGTAATTCTAAGCCAAGATGAAGTACAAAGTATTAAAGATATGCACAAGTATTACATGTCATGGCGAGCTATTGAAGCCATGGTGGATGACATGCTTGTTGCTTTGGGCTAAACTTCATCGATGAAGCTTTTAAGCTACATGGAAAGGTAGATAATTTGCAACAGAAGCTGTCCTCTACTATTGGGGTAATGGATAAAGAGCTTAAGCTCTGGAGTAGTTGCATTGTAGACCTTCGCCTCATGGGCCAGACAGATGAGAACATCTTACTGGCGAACAAGATTTTCGATGATGCTAAGGACAACCTGTCGAGATCTTGGGTCTACAGCGTGGAGTGGAAAATCAAAGTCCTGGAGGAAGCTGTAGGAGAAATGAAGAATAGGCTGGCGAAGGAGAAGCCTTTGAGACAGCGGCAGTTTGGCATGCTGCGTTCAAAGATATGCATTGTCATCTTGGGATGAAAACTCTGGCGTTCCCTTGTCCTTGCAAGAAATCAAAGCTCAGTTCAGAGCTTTTGTCAAAGATAATCTTTTCAAGGAAGACTCCATCTCTAAGGACAAGATAAAGGAAATTTGTTCTCTTCAGTCTGCCATTGAAGAAGCAAACAAAGACTATCATACTCACGTCGAGTTTGATAAAGAGATGGAGAAATGTCTCAGGATTTTGGACTCAATGCGACCAACACGTCGGTCCCTCGTGGCGAGGATATAGGCGAGTCATTGAAGAAGTTCGAGCGGCGGATTACGAAGACAGTGGGTCCCTCCCAATAGCCGGCCACCTGTCTCCTTCTCCTTTCTTTCCTCTTCTTTCCTTTCTTTTCGTATTCTTTGTAATTAGTTAAGGTATTGCAATTGGCGGTACTTAACTATTCTTTAGTTAAAAGAAACGGTTACGAAGAGTAACTGACTTGTAATCTATATAATGGCCTTTCCACGCCATTTTCCAAGGGAGGAAGAACTTGGATATTTGCTGAAAGTGTAAATAGATCTTAAAGAAATCAATACAAAAGGGCTTTCCGTTCTTTGTCTATCTGATTCTTGTTGTCTCTGTGTTTTCCTTTAATATTGTGAAGATCATTTTGTTCCTAACTCGTTTAGTCTCTCTGATTGCATCTTTGTTTAGTTTTGCAAATACAGGTGATCTTGTACAACCAAGAAGGAACTTTGTGTCCTTGATTAACAAATCTGAAGAAGGTTATTTACGGAACTTTGTGTCTTTAAATTTAATCCCATTCAGCTAATACAAATGATCTTGTCTTAAATCTTTTGAAGCTTCGCATACACGAAGAATTATTATGCTATCTATAATTCTGAATGTTGCTATTCTGCTCATCTTCTTATTCCCCTTCCTCAGTCCTGGCGTAACTGATGATCCTTGTGGAAAACACTTTCGTAATATCCAAGTTTGACCATAAAATAATGTTCTGTGTATTTGTAAATAAGTTCGTTTGAGAATAAGGGAACCTCTCCCATTAAAGAGGAGGGACTTTTTGTCCCCTTTTTGCTCTTCTAAAAAGTCCTATTTGACGACCAACGTTTTGGCGACTCATTGGGGAAAATCGCATTCGAGTGCTACTTTTTGATCATCCTTTGATCGGCGACTCCAGCGTTTCACTCGAGGAGAAGGACCCTTGGTATTGAAGATTCTCGGTTTCAGACTTTTGGAGCAACGGGGTTTTCCTTTCCCTTGAATAGAAGAACTCGTTCGACGAGCACTCCTTTGTTCAAGATAGAAGTCCTACGGGTGGTATTCCTTCAGAGCCTGCTAGTCCCAATCTACGAGCTTTGATCCTTGCTGGTGTTAAAGTTCCCCTCCAAGCCGTATTTCCAAGAATGGCGGCACAATTGCCATGGGGTCAACGTGTCGGGCCCCTGGCTCTTGCGCAGCCTTTGCATGAGTTACCTAGAGGTAACCGAAAGAACTTCCCAAAATTTAAAGGAGATGGCAAAGTACACCCTGATGAACATATTGCAGCCTTCATAGTTGCATGTGGAGTTTTGGGGTTGAGCACGAAGACGTCTCGGTCGAAGGCTGTTTCGTTGAGGCGTTACGGGATAATCTTTGGCTTGGCCCAGTTCTATCACCTTCCTAGTGGTGCCATCACCGACCGGACTACCATGAGAACTTCGGTTCGAAAGCCGTTTCAAGCCGGCGAAAGATGTACATGCCTGCTTGCCCGATTTCTCGAGATAAAGAAAGATCCATCGAGAACCCATGAGAGAATTTGTGGCTCGGTTCAGCAGTTGATCATCAAGATTCTGTAAATACTCGACCGGTTGATCAAATTCAAAAATGTTTCTTTTTGAATGCCCAAACGCCTAAAGTCGGTTATGCCCTAAGAAGGGCTAATCTTGGAATGCTAATTACGGATCAAGAAGCCGGCATTTGTTAGTGTCGAGGATGACTTTGATCATGTCGGGGAAGTTGAGAAGAGATCCTCCTAAATCTAAATCTGCTTGCTTCTTCCTCTTCCACCTCTGGACCCAATATTGATCCATTAGTCCAGAAACTTGCAAATGATCTAGTGGCTATAAAGAAACAATTAGCCCAGCATGCACCATATGCGAGACGTTCCAAGAAGAAATTTTCAACCCGAAACCGTTTGCCGGCTCCCACACACAAGGCGCACTTGAAGGACCTCTGTCCAAAGTTCCGGTGAATGCAACTTGTGAGGTTGAAGAGCCGAGAAGATGATAATGAAGCTTGTGAGGAGTTCCTGGAGGAATTCGATGATGAGGCAGAAGAACTCGAAGGATCTCGAGTCAATTTCTTTACCACTGAAGGCATTGATGATGGAGATAACTATGATGAAGTGGTAGCAGATATGAACAGTGAATCATTTGCTGTCATGACTCGAGAACAGACGAGGCAGAAGGAGAAAGTAACACAGCCCACGAAGAAATCTAAGGAGCAACCAGCAACTATTCCTGTAATTGCCAGAAGAGGATCTCCTATCCCTACCTCATCTGCACCAAAGGTAAGTACTGTCCATCCTGCTCCCAAAGTTGCTTCTTCTTCTTTTTCTCCTAAGATTGATAAGCCTAGAATTTCAAATGATGATGGCCCATCCACCTCTGGATCCTTTGACATTGTGGATCACCTAAAAAGGACCAAGGTCCAAATTTCAGAAGCTGAATACTACCAAACCCATCCCAAAGCTTTTGCCAAGATGATCCAATTTGTAAATTCCCATTCCAAGACCACCTCTAAAGGCCTTTTGCCCACACCTCCTTCTGCACCACAACCTAGTCTGGTAGCAGCTGTCACCTCGCCTGGTGACAAAATCAAGCCCTTTTATGTAACGCTTCTTATAGCGGGCCATAGGCTCAGTAACTGTGTCATAGATTCCGGAGCCTCAGATAACGTAATGCCTGCTAAAGTAGCCCATGCTTTAGGCTTGACCCTTACTCGTACTTATGGATCTTGCTACTCCATGGAAAGTAAGGAAGTACCTTTGGTTGGAAGGATTAAAGATGCACAAGTGGCTTTTGCTGCTTTACCTGAAAAGAAAGTCTTGGCTACCATCCTAGTAGCAGACATTCCTCCTTCTTATGGAATGTTGCTAAGTAGGAACTTCTGTAAAGATGTGGGTGGGGAGATTCAAATGGATTGGTCACACGCCCTCATACCTGTCAATGGACAAATGAAGAAGTTACTCCCTGAGAAACAGTCTGAGTATATTGTGCAGAAAACAGATGATCCTAAGGCACAAATACTCTATGAAGACATAGGTCATGGTAATTACATGATTACGTCCCGATGAAATCCACCCTCAAAATATCACCCAAAGATCCCAATGGTGTTTGGATTTTAGAATTTGATGGAAGTTGTTCCTCGGTGGTTACGGAGCTGGTGTCTGCTAGTGTCACTGAAGGCTACCTACACCCTTTTTCATTTAAGTTGCGGTTCGAAAACACTAACAATACGGCGAGTATGAGGCTCTCATTCTTGGTGCAGTGGCCAAAAAGCGAGGTGTAAAAAATCTTACGGCTCGTGGTGATGCGGAGGCTGATTGTGAAACAAGTCGAAGCCTTTTCGGTAAAAAATGGGAGAAATGAAGCATTATCGGAATCGGTTTGGGATTGATTGAATTCCTTGATGCTTTCTCTATTGAAGCAATTCCCGGAGAAAAAAACAGCGGGGCTGATTCACTGGCATCTCAGGGTCATTATTGATTCCCCATCCTGAATTCTCTCAGGATAAGTTCACTATTGAAATGGTCCACCGGCCTAGTGTTCCTGACAATACTAATAACTGGCAAGTTTTCAACGATGACCAGCATCTCTTTCCTTCACGGAACTCAAGGGAACTTGAACAACTATATTTTGAGGAAGTGACAACTTTGCCTCGTGAGAGTGTGTCCTCTGACCAAGCTGTCACCCTAGGAGAAGAAACAGATCAGGAAGGGTGCATTAAACTCAAAGGAAACAAGATTCCCAAAGGTTTGGTGAGTTTGGAGGAGTTGTTTGATAAACATGACAGATACGTGAGATCTAAAGCTTCTACTGGACCTCAGCAATCAGCTGAGTATGATAAAATTGATATTGGGAGTTCTGATGACCCGAAACTGGTGAATATTGGGAAATGTTGCACATCAGATGAGAGGAGGAGAGCAATTGATCTTCTAAGGAAGTATAAGGATGTTCTTGCATATTCTTATGAAGATCTAAAAGCCTTCAAGCCAAAAGAAATGCAACACTCTATCCCTCTCAAACCAGGAATCAAGCCTTTCAAGTAGAAACAAAGGCAGTATAATCCAAAAATAGCCGACACCATCTTTCAGGAGATCCAGAAATTGTTGAAGGCTAAAATCATTTTTCCCATTCACCATTCAACATGGATTGCAAACATTGTGCCTGTCAGGAAGAAGAATGGTGAGATCCGCATCTGTGTTGATTTCAGAAACCTGAATCAAGCCTCTCTGAAAGATAACTACCCTCTGCCTATGATGGATCAGATTTTGCAAGCAGTAACAGGATCCGAGATGTTATCTATGCTTGATGGATTCTCGGGATACAATCAGGTAGAGGTTGATACTGTAGATCAACACAAGACAGCCTTCACCACTCCTTGGGGTACCTTTGCCTACAAGAGAATGCCTTTTGGGCTGATTAATGCTGGTGCCACTTTCCAGAGAGCTATGGATTTGGCTTTTGGAAGCTTGAAAGGAAAATGTATTGTCATATACCTTGATGACCTGACGGTGTTTTCAAAGACAAGAGCGGATCACTTCGACCACTTGGAAACAGTTCTGCAAAGATGCCGAGAACATGGGATTTCTTTAAATCCTAAAAAATCTATCTTCTGTGTTACAGAAGGGAAGCTATTAGGGCATATTGTCTCCAAGGATGGCATCAAAATTGATCTGAGCGAGTTCAAGCCATCCAGCAAATTCCTCTCCCAACCAGTAAAAAAGGCGTGCATTCCTTTTTCGGTAAGATCAATTTCTTAAGAAGATTCATCCCTGATTTTGCTGAATTAACTTTGAACATCTCTCAGATGATGAAAGGAAAGCAAGCGTTTGGTTGGTCTTCTGAAGGAAAGGAATCCTTTGAGGGTATCAAGAAAGCCATTGCTAAAACTCCGGTTTGGCTTTCACGACTTCAACAAAGATTTCATCATCTATTGCTTTATGCTACGAGATAATACCACAGCTGCTTTGTCTTAACCCAAAGATTCGATGGACATGAGCTACCAATTGCCTTCATGAGCTATATCTGAAGGATCATGAGCTAAATACACCATGATGGAGAAGCATGCTTTTGCGGTAGTCAAGTTCATTAGCGGTTCCATTTCTATATCCTCAACTCTCACTCTGTGGTCTTTGGTTCCGAGATCATTTGTTAAGTCAATTCTTACACATGCAAGAATTTGGGTCCAAGAGAGGAAGCTGGGTGGCTAAAGTCCGAGGAGTATGACATTGATATCAAACCGAACCAAGCTGGTTCGTGGAAAAGGTCTCTTTGTGAGCTCATTCTTTGAAGGAGCCAAACATGAGTTCTTTGGAGGAGAAAGGCGACATTCCTCTTGTTCTATTCCTTAGTTCGATCGATGAATGGTATTCGACATTGCCCATTTTCTCACCTATGGGAATGCCCCTCTCATTTAACTACCAGGAAAAGAGGCATTAAAATTGAGATCGGCGCATATGTCTTTGGGAAAATGCCTTGTTCAAGCGTGGTTTAGATGGAAGATTTCTGAAGTGTGTGGACAAGGAGCAGCAGAGAAAGTTGCTCTCAGCTTTCCATGATCAGGCATGTGGAGGGCACTATTCATCAACAGTCACAGCTCACAAGATACTCCGGGGAGGATATTACTGGCCTTCCTTGTTCAGAGATGCATCCAAATGGGTGGATAAATGCGAGGCCTGTCAAACCTTTGTGGGAAGACCCAAACTGGCCGCTTTGCCTCTCAAGCCAGTTGTGATTGAGGAACCATTTCAACAGTGGGGTCTAGACTTCATTGGTACACTGAATCCTGCCTCTAGTGCTGGCCACACGCATGTGTTAACTGCCACTGACTACTTCACCAAATGGGTGGAAGCTATTCCGGTCAAGAGCACTACTTCTGAAGTTGTATGCAACTTCCTCAAAGAGAACATCTTGGTAAGGTATGGTGTACCTAACAAGATTGTAACAGACAATGCTTCGAACTTCTCCTCAACTGAGATAATGGATTTCTGCTACGGGTATGGCATCTCTCTGGCTCATTCTTCAGATTATTATCCCCAGGGGAATGGACAAGCAGAATCCACCAACAAAAATCTGGTGAATATCATAAGGAAGTTGGTCAATGAGTCTCAAAACTGGCGGCATAAAAGCTTTATGATGCTCTTTGGGCGAGACGGATCACACCTAAAAGAGCCATTGGAATGTCCCCCTTTCAAGTAGTGTATGGAGTAGAGGCCCAATTGCCAGTGACAGTGGAACTACCAGCCTTGCACCTGATGAAGGCCATTGAAGACACTAGTTTCAGTGATGCTCTGGACAAAAGAATCATGTACCTGCACAAAGCGAGCGAGGATAGATTGGAGGTTCTTGTGACAGAATATCTGCTCACCAGCGAAAGGTGAAGGTTCTTTTCGATAAGAAAGCTAGGTCGAGAGAGTTCCAAGTTGGTGATACCGTCTTTGTTATGGGACAAAAGACATGAACCTCGTGGCGCCATGGAAAATTTGATTCTCTGTGGCTTGGACCTTTCAAGATAAGACACTTTCTTTGGTAAGGACTCTTTCTATCTTGATTACATGGATGGTTCTCCCCTCCCACTTCCTTATAGTGGGCGTATTTGAAGTTGTTCAAGTCCTAGGTGACTAGGAGTCCCTTTGTATATTATGTACGGTGTTTTTGCTTTTACGCTTTTGGTGTGTTTCCCTTCATTGTGTGTGTTGCCCTCTGTATTGGTTTGTTTTTGACTCCTTTGCCCAATGGATAAGGCAACTGATGCCTTCACCGAGTTCTCTAAGTTCTTGCCTTGTCTCATTACATGAATTTACACCAAGTCATCCCCGAAGGAGCAGTGTTGTCCACTCAAAATTTCCCACTCGATAAGAGTAAAATTTTCAAAATTTTGAGTTGAAGAGTTCTTCTCTGAAGTGCCTAAGTTGTGAAGTTGAAAAAATCATGTTTTGGGTCTTTTTGTGTGATTTTCGAACTGTCGGAACTTTTTGTCCCATCTTGTCCCAAGTACTAAAGTGCATTTTGTTCCCGATCGGCGAAATCCCAGAAGCTGTCCCATTTTCGGGCCGTCGGAAAAATTTTGTGTCCCAAAACTTATTTTGCGTGTTGTTCCAATTTCGGCCGAATCATCCTTCCCGCGTGCTTCGCACTTTCTGTCCCCCAAATGTCCCCCAAAGTTAAAAAGTCGCGAGCTTTCCCATTTTCGCCGAAAGCTGTTCCATTTGGCCGATTTGCAGAACCGCGTCCTTGAACTTTTTGTCCCAAAATTTCTCGAAAAGTGCGACTTTTTTAGTCCCGAATGCGTCTTGAACTTTTTGTCCCGAATGTCCCAAGTCCAAATGGGCCCTTTGTTCCAATTTCGGCCGAAACACCCGAATCGCGTACTTCGCACATTTTCGTCCCATTTGTCCCAAATGCATTTGTGCGTCCTCTCCCTGTTTCACCCGAACCGGCCGAGCCGCGTGTTTCACGCATTCGCGTCTCACATGTCCCAAGCGTACCTAGTGTCATTCACACTTAGTTTTCCCTCGCTCCAAGTATGATATTTTTCAAATTGGTGGTTGTGTATTCAATGCGCATTAAAGTCATTTCTCTCTCTCAACGGCTATATAACGAGCATTCCCCTTGCATTTTCGCATTGCTTCCATCTTATCTTTTGCTCAAACCCTTGCCATTTGAAAACTGCACAAATTCCCCCTCCATTTGCAAATTCCTTCCAGAAGTCTAGGTTGCGGCTCGAATCTATCAATATGAAGATCAAGTTTCGGGGGCGGGAGCAAATTTCTCCACTTGAGTTTGCCGTTAGCAATCGGAGACAGTGAAGCTCGTCATCTCGACTTCGGCGATTTTGGTCAAGAATGACAGATGCAAACCCTATGCCAATGGCACGAGATGATTAATGATAGCGGTTTAGCTTTCGTAGGAGGATTCCCTATCTCAGTGCAGTGTGCTAATACTGTACTTTCATGCGGAGCTCACTTCGACCCCGCTACGAGCGAATTGACAAATGTACACGGGGAGCTCATTGCCAAGCTGGACGCTGCCGCCATTGGAGCTGCTCTGAGGATTCCGGAGATGGACAATGCTATAGTCGTCTCTCGGGATCAAGCACAGGCCATGTTCGACCAAGACAGTGATAAATATAAAGCTCGAGTGGCGAAGTCTTGGTTGAAGAACCCTAAGAAAGGTCCTTCTCGTCTGACCAAAACCCTTTTCCGGGTAGATTTCAATGAAGAACTGTCAGACTTCATAATACTGCTGGCTCGAGTTATGGGTTTGCCCTCCACCAATGAATTTCATTTCTGGATGTGCCCGCTCATTAGCATGGTGTGCGAGGGAACACAAAATATCAACTGGGCAGAGATCATCAGTATGAATTTGGCTAAGCAGCTATCTAACGTCGGAAGCAAAAAGTTCTACATGACTTCATATCGATGTATACCTAGTAGCATCCGAGAAGTGGTTTGGTTTCTCCTATGTAGATGCACACAAAGATGATCCAGTGTATGCCTTGCCCGCATGATTCACCTTGAAGACCAGCAACCGCAATTTGAAGGGTCAATGATGCTTTCACCATGTACGTGGTCGATTACTCGAAGGTGATCTGCTAGAAGGTTTTGAGATGAAGCCATGAACTTGATATCACGATATGGAGCCTATTTCATTCAATTCGGAAATTCTCCTATATCAAATTTGTGGCTGGCTATGAGAGCACCCTCTGCGGCTCCCCATGTTACTGCAACGACAAAATGGCCCCGATTGAAATATGCGAGGCAACTAGACAAGTTGCCTGAGAACTTGCGAGAGATAAGAAGATTTAAGCTTACACTTTCCCATCTCTCGGGAAACTACACATGCAAAAACGACTCTGGATGCTCGAAACATAGAAAGAGCCACAGTCCTATCATCTTTGTTCATTTTTTCAAGCCAGAACTGCTTTGACTTGAAGAGGTTTATCGAAACGAGAACCTCAAGATAATCTATCATCATAGGGCGAGATCCGAGAAGACTCTTGGGGCTGGTGTGCGGATGATTTTGAAGCCGAAGAAGAAGGCATTGTGGCGAGGCTCTCCTGCATTGATTCAGAACTCGATCATGCAAGTTCTGAAGGTCTCGGGGATGACAATTCCGAGCTATACTCTTATGAGTATGAAAATGTGATTAAGCACACCCCTCTGGAGGACTGGATTGGAGCAGGGGAAGAGAGATGATCTGGCTGAGATTCTTGCTCCGGTCTTGATCGGGACTAGTGCAGTTCGATAAAAGATCCGAGAATTCAAGAGGCACTCGGAGAATCTAGCTCCAAAGGTGATTCGACACCCATAAGAGAGGCATCGGTTCCTGAATGCAGGACACCGGTGAAGACCCCTCTGCCTCAACGGCTCGAGGACTGTGGAATCTACTCCTTCTCCATCTACCCGGGTATACAAGAAGAAACTCAAAGAGGTAAAGAAGGAGCTGCAGAGAGAATGATCCTCCAGAAAACGGGCAGAGTTGCCTATAGGGCGAGAGAACATCATCGTTCTCGGTGAAAGTGAAGAAAGTGAGATGCCAACTCCTGCAAGTGTTCTGAAAGATCCAGCGAGATAAAGATAAGGAGGTCGAGCACTTTGAACTTCCGGGTGCTACGATTCTTCTACCGCCATTACCTCCGGTGTTCTTCCCACATCTCGGCTTGAGTCGGCGGTGCTGCACAGGAGACTTAGTGTCATGAGCTCCTGTCTCTTGGTCCCCTTGCTTCTCCTGCAGATTCTTCTTCCTCTTTTGCTTGGGTGCGACCTCGGTTGACAAAGGAAGAGAAATCCTCCTCTCTAAGCTTGGGACCAAATTTTGATCTTTGTTGCGACCTTGTTGGGCACCACTCCTTCTCGTGCCAAGAAAGCGAACTACTTCGAGATTGTGTCGGATGCTCAAGGTCAGCAATTCACGGAGATTGCTTAAGCCCACGGTAGACAAATCGAATCGAGACTTTCGCGACATCGACTTGGAGCTTTCAGGATCCCTATGGGAGAGTCTACTCCTGAAGGTGAGATTCATAACCTCCGGGAAAGCTTGATCCACGAGGTCATTGGAAGGGTGGAGAAAGGGCGTGAGACTATTGAGCAGTTGGAAGAACAAACCCAAGTTCTCACAAGTTTTATCAAGTCACTCTTGTCTAAGGACAAAGTTTTGGACCCTACCCCCTTGACTGCTCTACCACCTCCTGTAATTCTAAGCCAAGATGAAGTACAAAGTATTAAAGATATGCACAAGTATTCTGTCTATGGCAGAGCTATTGAAGCCATGGTGGATGACATGCTTGTTGCTGGGCTAAACTTCATCGATGAAGCTTTTAAGCTACATGGAAAGGTAGATAATTTGCAACAGAAGCTGTCCTCTACTATTGGGGTAATGGATAAAGAGCTTAAGCTCTGGAGTAGTTGCATTGTAGACCTTCGCCTCATGGGCCAGACAGATGAGAACATCTTACTGGCAAACAAGATTTTCGATGATCTTGGGACAATGCTGTCGAGATCTTGGGTCTACGGCGTGGAGTGGAAAATCAAAGTCTGGAGGAAGGCTGTAGGAGAAATGAAGAATAGGCGGCGAGAAGGAGAAGCCTTCAAGACAGCGGCGGTGATGCGTTCAAAGATATGCATTGTCATCTTTAGGATGAAAACTCTGGCGTTCCCTTGTCCTTGCGAAATCAAAGCTCGGTTGAGCTTTTGTCAAAGATAATCTTTTGAGGAAGACTCCATCTCTAAGGACAAGATAAAGGAAATTTGTTCTCTTGATCTGCCATTGAAGAAGCAAACAAAGACTATCATACTCACGTCGAGTTTGATAAAGAGATGGAGAAATGTGCGGGATTTTGGACTCGATCTGCTGCCAACCGTCCACGTTAGTCCCTCGTGGCGAGGATATAGGCGAGTCATTGAAGAAGTTCGAGGCGGCGGATTACGAAGACAGTGGGTCCCTCCCATAGCCGGCCACTGTCTCCTTCTCTTTCTTTCCTCTTCTTTCCTTTCTTTTCGTATTCTTTGTAATTAGTTAAGGTATTGCAATTGGCGGTACTTAACTATTCTTTGGTTAAAAGAAACGGTTACGAAGAGTAACTGACTTGTAATCTATATAATGGCCTTTCCACGCCATTTTCCAAGGAGGAAGAACTTGGATATTTGCTGAAAGTGTAAATAGATCTTAAAGAAATCAATACAAAAGGGCTTTCCGTTCTTTGTCTATCTGATTCTTATCGTCTCTGTGTTTTCCTTTAATATTGTGAAGATCATTTTGTTCCTAACTCGTTTAGTCTCTCTGATTGCATACTGTTTAGTTTTGCAAATACAGTGATCTTGTACAACCAAGAAGGAACTTTGTGTCCTTGATTAACAAATCTGAAGAAGGTTATTTACGGAACTTTGTGTCTTTAAATTTAATCCCATTCAGCTAATACAAATGATCTTGTCTTAAATCTTTTGAAGCTTCGCATACGAAGAATTATTACTGCTATCTATAATTACAATGTTGCTATTACGCTCATCTTCTTATTCCCCTTCCTCGATCTGGCGTAATGATGATACTTGTGGAAAACACTTTCGTAATATCCAAGTTTGACCATAAAATAATGTTACATGTATTTGTAAATAAGTTCGTTTAAATAAGGAACCTCTCCCATTAAAGAGGAGGGACTTTTGTCCCCACATTGCTCTTCTAAAAAGTCCTATTTGACGATCCCCCGATGTTTGATTTCTCTAAAAAGTCCTATTTGACGACCAACAAGCTGCTATCTTTCACCCTTGTCGTTGATATTCTTCTAAGCAAGTTCTTAATAGTTTCCATTAGGTTTTCTTGTGAAATTACTATTGTAACTTACAAGTTTTGACTAGTGGAACGGTTCGATAAGAACCCAGAGACGTAGGTAATTGTTGAACTCCATAATCAATCTATGTGCAATTGTCGTTATTGTCTTGCATTATTTAAAATTGATTACTTAAAAGGAGCAAATTGTCAGCAATTAATTAAAGCCTACACGGGTCTGAGATCAGGTAATAATAATCTAATTATTTTCGGATCAAGTTTGGTATCAGAACAGGTTATTGGCTTGCAAAATTAATAATATCTAATCAAGTTTGGTATCAGAGCTGGTAATCAACACCTGCAAACTTGCTAATCTCCGAAGCAAGTTGGTATTGAGTAGGTTAATCAGTACAGGTTGCTTTGACAAGGATGGCATTGGCTTGTACTTTTGGATTCCAGATTGGTGGGATAGACTGAGAGACATGTTTAACATACTCAGTAATTTTCTCACATTTCTATTTGGATGAATCCATTGTATCTCATATGCAGATAAAAGATCGTTCAACGATCCACAAGGCATATATTGAGATAAGCCGACACTAAGGATTCTATAGCTGGTAAGAAATTTAAGGTGTAATAATATGTTGATATATTGCTCAACTATTGTTTTAGGCTATCGAGCATTATTTAATGCTCTTATAAAACCAGAAAACTAATGTGTAAGGTAGAATGTATTGGTAAGACCCCTTTGAGGGAAATGTTTGTATACATCTAACCATACAAGACACATTAGTTAAAGACCCAATTCTGGGAAATGTTTGTACTCTGTTATACTTGCATTAGTAAGACCCCAGAGGGCAATTATTTTTGGTGAATTGTTCTAACACCATAAGATGCAGTATATTTTTCCTTGTTGAGTTATTGGTCCAGTAGGGAGGAGACAAATTAAGTCAATCCACATTGCGATGCAGTGGAGAAGACCAAGTACATAAGCCACCAAGTAGGAGAAATTTCACGACAGGTTTACCATGCAAAATTATTTTCCTATAGAATTGGTATTTTAAGCTTATTGTACAAGACTCCAAAAATGGAGCATTTTTACAACTAGTTCTACATGATGTATTAGGATATAATTTCCTTACACTTGTATTTGAAAGTTGTATAAAGACCCTGTTAGGGGCACCTATCTCCTAATCAATGTATGAGTACCTGTTATAGCTTGGACACAAGAATTAACTCATATAAAGCTTGGAGATTGATCTGTCATTTGTATAGACAGGTAAAGTTCACAAAACATCTGCTCGGAACTTCATTACGTAGAGGCATTGTGACCGTGTAATAGAATGGTAGCTAAATCACCGTTGGCATTAACATCAGTTTGAAACTTCATTATGTGTAGAGGCATTATGATGTGTAACAAAATGGTACATGATATTAGTATGTCAACAAGAGGAGCTCTCAAAGGATTAGCTCGGAGCGTCATTCGGTGTCGAGGCATTGCGACCACACATATGAATGGTATCGATCAATAGACTTAGAATCATGCATCGGGCGTTGAGGTCTATAGAGACTTAGCATCATGTATTGGAGGAGTTGAGGTCTCGGATACTTAGCATCGTGCATCGGAGGCATTGAGGTCGAAAAGGGACAAGTCATTGTCCATCATTAACATAAGATCAATCAAAGCTCTACGTAACATGGAGTTCCTTCAAACCAGTTTGGATTACGTAGAATCAACTCGAAGCCCTGGAAGGCTGTGTTATATAGTCAAAGAAGATCCTTGTTGTCATATATCAAGAAGCTTAGCACCGCACATAAGAAGTGTTGAGGTTTCATTCGAAACTTAGCACCATAAAGCAAAGGTGTAGAGGTCTTCTTCGATATCAGTGGCACGACAGGCGTCATGGGCCCATAACCCACAAGTCCCAAGATCGAGTAGAGTTGTCGAAGTGAGAAGGTTGGAGGAGAAGACCCAAGGGTCTACTACTTTGTAGCACTTCCGAGGTGGCGATGATTTTAGATTCGGGAAAGTATGGAAGCCTTTTGGGACAAAAGCCATCTCGGAGGGGAGGTGTGATCAAGGGATCATTTTTTATTTCAAAAGTTCCCTAAACATCCCTAAAAGGTGTCAGTGCATAAAATCATTTCAAGAGCTTTCCATCGACTATGATAACGTGACAAACGGACATCGGGAGCTCTAGATATGTCGATCAAAGTTTAGTCAATAGGAAAGTCAACTTTGGTCAATTGGTCAATATTGGACCAATGGCACTATGACACGTGGCGAAAAGGCAAAAGGAAGTTGTTCTTTGGTTTTCAATCACTAGTCTTTGATGAGCATAAAAATGGTGCACAAGAACAAGCCACCGCCCGATCACGAAGGGGAGCGACCGCCGTGTGGACTATGGTATTATCACCGACGTGGTGGGTCCACAAGCCACTATGTGGCTTGCCACCACTCATCGAATTCACTCGATTATCGGGAGATGACAAGTGGACTACATGCTAACTCGAGTTAATTATTTTCGATACCCCATGGTATGGGTCGAATTTTTATTTACTTGGTAACTCCACTACACATTATTCCTAAATGCGACACGTGTGTGTGTGTGTGTGTGTGTGTGTGTGTGTGTGTGTGTGTGTGTGTGTGTGTGTGTGTGTGTGTGTGTGTGTTTCAAACATTAGTATAAACTGCAATATTCCACCTTACCCACATAATTCTCCTAACCACGTGGACTACATGATGACCGAGTTAATTATTTTCGATACCCCATAGTATGGGTCGAATTTTTATTTACTTGGTAACTCCACTACACATTATTCCCAAATGCCACGTGTATATATATATATATATATATTAATGTTCAAACATTAGTATAAACCACAATATTCCACCTTACCCACATAATTCTCCTAACCACTTACCCACTTAACTATACATTATGCTAAGTTCATTTGTGAAGCGGTTGTAGTGGAATCTTCCACGTGGAGGAGAGAAGGTGGTGAAGCGGTGGTAGGGGGTGGTTATGCTCATGTGGTCTTTTGACCACTATGTTTGCATGGGGGAAGGCTATTTAAAGCCTTAAACAATTTCCATCCCACCAAATATGGGATTTAACCCACTTACCTTAGGCAAGCTCAAATTGGGATTTCATCCCATTAAAAATGCAAATCCGCCAACATGGGGATTAATCCCATTTAAACATGCAAACCAGATTTTTGGAATATTTGATCCCATTCATTTTACAAGATGAGGCTTATAATAGCCTTAAGATAATATGTATTGCATTTTTTAAGGGCCCTAGTTTTTGTATAAATAGGGAACCCATTCTATTATAATGGACACACACAAAATACGGAGAAGATCATTCCTAGAATGTTGGAGGTGAAGTCCGAGCCAAGAGGAGGATGAGAAATTATAGTTGTGTGAAGACCTAAATATTTATTTAGGCATTGATATTTTAATTATTGTTGACCTATTATATTTAGGCAATAATAAATTAAAATTATTGTGGCTAGAAGTTATTCAAACTACCTAGTCGGCCCATAGCACCACAGTAAATTATTGCGAGAGCCTGGAATGTCGACCGGAGAGCCATAGGGTGTTGTATTAGCATCTGGAAGGCCAATCGAGAACTGGAGGTTTCCGAACAGTGGAGTTGGAGCCATAGAGCTTGCCAAATACACCAGAAAGTGGAAGTCGGGTGCTATCTTTCACCCTTGTCGTTTGAAGGTCTGGATATTCTTCTAAGCAAGTTCTTAATAGTTTCCATTAGGTTTTCTTGTGAAAGTACTATTGTAACTTACAAGTTTTGACTAGTGGAACAATTCGATAAGAACCCGGAGACATAGGCAATTGCTGAACTCCGTAATCAATCTGTGTGCAATTGTCGTTATTGTCTTGCATTATTTAAAATTGATTACTTAAAAGGAGAAAAATGTCGGCAATTAATTAAAGCCTACACAGGTCCGAGATCAGGTAGTAATAATCTGATTATTTTCGATCGATGGTGATACCTTATCCAAAGGGAATATAGGAATCACAAAATGGCTCAAAGGAACAAGGATGTAAATGGTTGTGTACTCACAAAAGTTAGCAAGATGATGGATTTTATTTAGATAATTGATAAACTCCTAAAGATGTCTCAAAGGAGTTTGATAATGTTCAACGAGAACTTGCAAAGGTAGTGTGGCAATTAAGATTGAGATCTGGATGTTAGGAAGGAAATTTTATAGGTTAACCGATCTAACAAAAGGAATTTTCAGCGATTAGGGCCGATCGCGGTGATTTAGGGGAATCGTCTGTGATTAATGTGGAAGTGTAAAAGAAGATAATAAATGAGATAGAATTGACCGATGCTTGTAAATGATGAACAAATGAGATAATAAAGAAATAGGAAGGCACTTACCTTACATACATTGATAGATAAGATTGAGTGGATGATAGTACTCAAGAGAGGACCGTAGATGTCGAAAGATTTGTTGAGTTGAATTCTGGATTTTGAATGACTTCCAGGCTAAAGAAAAGAGTGTTGGATATTGTTGTGATGGGGAGGACTATAATATAGTAATATTGTAATATGAATTCCTTGAGAAATGTCCTGTTATAATCTAAGCCTAGCTTGAGGAAGCTAACTTTAAATGAAAATATAACACACGTTTATATAAGTTTATGTCAACAAAGGAGAATCACTCGGCGATTTGTTAGAATCACCAACGATATAGGAAATATGGGAAAAAAGGTTGTAATAGCTTCCCAAATTGAGTCAATGTATGTTGAAAGAGGTTATACGTGTTAGGAATGTTGTTAAATGGTCAATAGGGAGTTAATTTTGTTTTATTTTGTTTTCTATGTGGTTTTGGGTGGTTTAGGAAAGAATAAAATAGGATTTTACAACCATAGAATGATATTTACAAGGAGTAAACATAATGGGGGAGAAATAAGACTTAGGATAAGGATTTAATGGATAAAATGATAATGGTGTGATAATGGATTTAATGTATAATATGATAGTGATGTGATAATGAAGGTGTGATAGAAGATGCAAACACGGGGATTAACTGTGCTAATTTTAGGTGTTTACATTTTCTCCTTTTTGTTGAGTGGTTTTGAGGCAAGCCACGAGACAAAAAGGAGCTGTGATAGATGAAAGATGCAAATTTATATGATGAGGTTATCCCCCTCAAACTATGGATTGATGACCTAATAGGGAATCAATCATGAGTTTGAAAGAGATAGATGGAAAGATGCAAGGATGGAAAGATGAGAGATGATGCCCTAGGATGAGGTATAAAAATAAGATGGGTGTTGTCAGAAAATCAAGTGATAGGGGAACCAAAGGGCTCATGTCCTATAGAGGTATGACTTAACAATGGAAAGGGAAATAAAAGGATGTTTTGACAAGGTCAAAGGAACGAAACTTGATGTTTCCATAAAGGTGGACTAACGAGGCCAAGAAGTCAAGTGATAAGGGAACCAAAGGGTTTGTGTCATATAGACATATGACTCAAAGATAAAAAGATTTATTTTTGATGAGGTCAAGGAACCACAATATCATCAATATAACTCAAATATATGGAGATAAGATCAAAATATGATAGATAGATCACTTAGCCACTTCGAGGGGGAAACCTCCAAACTAAATAATAACACTTCAATCTCAATATCCTCCTAAACTACTACTCACTATCACCTATATATACCATTTCTAACCTATGGCCATCACTTAGGCTAACCTACTAAGAATGAGAAAGTATAAAGGACACAATAAAATGATATGGTAAGCCATAAGTCGGCTACTCATATCCTAATATAAGAAATAGGTTATGGGCGTAGCATGCCCTTCTCCTTCAAACCAATGTTTTCCTCCATGTTGAATAATCTTGGATGTTGCTTTGCGAAAACCTTCATCGTCCTAGTTCACATCCTCTATGCTTAGATTCTTCTAATTGATCAGATATTCCTTAATGTCTCTGGTTCTCAGCCTCTTAGTACGTGTTTGCAGAATCTTCTTTGGCTCCAAAATGATTCTTCCTTCCTCATCAAGTTTTGGTAGCTCTGTTTGGGCTACAAATTTTTGTCCAATAACCTTCTTCAAGAAGGAAACATGAAATATTGGGTGTATGCATGAAGATTGAGGCAACTCTAGTTTATAAGCAACACTTCCAATTTTCTATAGAACTTGATAAGGACCATAATATTTAGGAGCAAGTTTGTTGTCCTTTTTTTGTTACTTCAAGGACATCTTCTTATAAGGCTGCAGACGTACAAAAACCCAGTCACCAATTTCAAAGTGTCTTTCACTACAATGTTGATATGTTTGTTGTTTCATCTTGTTTTGTGCCAACATTGAATTCTTCCTCAAACCAGAAAAAACTTCTTGTGAATGTTGAATGTGTTCCTCAACATCTTTGACCTTAGTTTACACCTTCAAGGAAGAAGTGATAGATGGTGGATGGTAACCATATCATGCTAAAAATGGGTTCATTTGAGAAGAGGTAGGAAAAGATGTTTTATACCACCATTCTATAAGTGGTAGCCATTTAACGCAATGTTCCTGCTTATCTAATACAAAACAATGTAGATAACCCTCCAAGAATTTGTTGACCACTTTTATTTACCCATCAATTTGAGGATGGTAAGATAAATTGTGAGCTAGCTTTGAGTACCCAAACATGCAAATAATTTTGTCCAAAATTACTTGTGAAAATAGGATCACGATCACTTACAATTATCTTACGGATTCCATGTAGCTTTTGAATGGTTTCCAACAAAATAGATGCGATTACTATCTCGCAAATGGGTGTGAGAGGGAAAAAAATGGACATCTTTTGTGAGCCTGTCCATAATCACCAAAATAATATTCTTACCCTCTCAACAAGGCAACCCTGTAATGAAATCCATGGAAACCTCCTCCCACCTTTAGCTAGGAATTGGTAATGGTTGTAATAGACCTGATGTCTTAATGGTTTCACCTTTGTTCTACTGGCACACCAAACACTCTGGTACAAAATTTTACACATCACCCTTGATTCCTTCCCAAAAGAATTCTCTTTTTTATTCTATGATATGTCTTCAAAAATCTAGAGTGTCCTCCAATAGGAAATGCATGTAGCTATATAAGAATCTTATGCTTCAACTCAAAATCTTTGCACAAGTATAACATGTCCTTGTACCATAGGGAATTACCTTTCCACTTGAATTTGTTATATGTTATAGAACCTTTCTTGGTATTATGTATTAGAGCTTGTGTATCCTTTTCCTGATCCCATTCCAATCTTGCTTCATTTACCCAATTGACCTTCAACATGGAAATTGCACATAGTAATGCGTTTGTGGATGTATCCCTTTTAGATAATGCATCGGCTACTACATTTTCTTTACCCTTTTTGTATATGATTTCAAAATCATAACCAAACATTTTTGTTACCCACTTTTGTTGTTCCTCAGATGATAATCTTTACTCCAAAGTGTATTTGAGACTATCATGATCAATTTTCACCTTGAAGTGTCTACCCATTAGATAAGGCCTCCATTTCTTGACAACATGAATAATAGCCGTAATAGCCATAATTTATTGGGAAAAAGAAGGGGGAATTCCTTATTCACCACTACTTCCAACGTTTTCCATCCCTCCAACTCTGCACTTTCTTGATTCAGGGTTTCACCCACAATTATATGAACCTCTGCAATAGTCAATTCCTCACCCTTTACCTTCAAGTGTTTCGACCATAGTCTCCAGTTTTTTTCTTGCATCAACTAGTGCGTCCATCCTGCACATGACTTGAGGGTAGAGTTCCTTCAATTTTTTCTTTATTGAGGCTCTTAACAGATCAATTGCCTCCCTCTTTTTCTCAACCTTGGCCAATATTATTTCTCATTTTCCTTGTTTCCTTTGTTATTGGCCTAGAATTATTTCAAATCTACTTCATCCTTGGAAGAAAGTAATCCTACTACATGATCTCTATCCTCGTAGTTATCATAGAAAATTTTTGCAATATGAATAGTTGTTTTTACTTCCTCAATTAACTCACTTTATTGGGTTATGATAGTTTTAACGAGTTCTTTTTCATGTTATTTCACATCACGCGATAACTTCTTCTACATATTCTAATGTAAGAGGTGGTTATTACGAGGTAATTATGCATGGTAAATCTTTTAGGAAATGAAAAATAGATTCATATGTGGTTTTACTAGGGGGACCAGATCTGGGTGCACTAGTAAGATTGCATTAGATATGCATTCTACCTTTTTATATGACGTGTGCGTCCAACCCTTTTCTTCCCTCAACTCCTGTTTTAACTGTGCAATAATTTTTTCTTTCTCTTTTATCTCCTTTTCTATTTCCTTATTATTTTCATCCAAATCCCTCTACATAAATCATGTCTTGTTATTCTTATCAAAAATTCTATCACCAACCTCCGTTGATAACTTATTCAACACATTGTACGCTTGTTTATCCGATAACTCACCGGGAATTCGCTATTGGATATGTATCACCAGAGGTTCTTATTTCCCTAGTACTTATTAATGAGTGAGCGCTTACCTCAAACTCTGGCTTGATATGTGACTCAAGCACCCAAGAAATCATCTTCCTTATGCATGACAAAGCTTCATCCCTACTAAAAATGACCAAAAAAATAATTGTTCCAGAGGCATCATACTCGATACCTCACACGTAAAACTTTTCTTAGGTTGTCAACATATTGCATTATTGGACCCTATGGAGTATACCTTGGCCTCCTATTCTTCCCACGAACACCCTTGGGAAAACCCACTACAAGATGTCCCCACACATAATGACTCAGTTTTTTCCTTCACTCCTTTCTCCTTCTCCTCATGCCACCTCATGCTCTACTAGATGTTCAATAATTTCTACAACTTCCTTCTCTAACCTATGCTCTAGCTCAAGATTCGGGGTGCACCTAGTCCCATGCTCCGTAGTTGGTTCCAGTTTTTCTTTTGTATTTTGTATGACGGGTGCCCCGATACCTTGTTCATCCACATTCATAGCCTGTTTGTCCTCACTCGCCTTCCGTGCCTTATTCATCAATGGTGTACACATGAGGGCTCACCTTTCCTACCACCTCTTCCTCACTTTCAACCTCTTCTTCTTATTCTTTCTAAATCTCTATTTCCTTATAATCCCGAACTTGGTACTACCTTCTGTCTCTTCTTAACTAGTGACCTTCCTCTAGTAGGCTACCTCCTCACATATGTGCTTGGCTTTTCCTCTCTATGCATTGATGTTTTCCCTCCGAGTGCACTAGAACAAGAGTCTTATCCTTCCTTCCTCACTTCCATAAACTATGGGAACTTTGTCACACAATCTTTTCTTTTGTTTAACCTTCTTCCACGTGGAGGGTTCTTTAGGAATACTCACATCATCTTCTATGAATGCTCCATCAATAAACTAGGGCCTTAGATATATGTATATCATTTTTACAGTCATCAAAGCTACCGTAATGTAACCGGTTTATACAAGTGAATGTTCTCTGATACATACTTCTCTTCATAGGCATGCTTCTTGGGGTAAACAAGTGTTTGAAGCATCTCATGGTGCTCCTTATCCACTTTTCTTAGGTCGAGTCTTAACTTCTATGCCTCTTTAAACCTATTCACAACACCCTAAAAGTATTGTGTTGTAAAAGAAAATGGAATTTTACACCATGGGCTCTTAAGTACGATCGGTTAATGTAAACCACCCAATAAAAACTTTTGATAGACTAAGAACTCGTAAATACCATCTACAAGAGCAAACAACTCTCTCGAATTCGCCATTCTACACCAAATGCATCACACATTTTTAAACCATTTATCTAAACGCACCTTATATATTGGTGTCACCAAATCATAGGTATATTTGGCAAACCATTTTGCAGGGGAGGGATCTTCTTCAGGATACTCCCATATCTTGTCCTTTGGCCCATCGGGCACCCCAATCTCAAAGAACACTATCACCAATAAAACGTTTCCAAAGATAATCTTGTCTCCATCGCACGCAGCGGCTTCAATGATCTCCTTTGCTATAAAGGAAGCAATATTATATATCATTCCTTATGATATCTTCTTACATACATGCAACCATCGTTTATTCACTTATGTCCATCTTTCTTATCTATTCAAATTTGTGAGTAAATGCATGGCCATCCTCATGACAGGATCATAATTTTTTTATTTCCATTGTGTGACCTTCGTTTTAATATTCAAACTCCTTAGTAGTCTTCTTTACATTAGCGTCACAAGCTAGGTCTTCCTCAAATGTGACTTCGTATCAATCGACTAGTATTTTTTTCAATTAATTGTGTGGTAATATACATCCTCCTTCCTATGAAGTAGAATAAGTCTTCGTGAATACGTGACATCGATCGTTGGCATAATCTCTTAGTCTTGCCAAAGAACAAAAGCTCGTATAACCGTAGTATCCGAGCCTTCTCTAATAACCTTTTCACCTTGTCCTCATACACGGGCTTATCCTAAGGTGTTATATTCTCTTTTGGCTAAATAATTTATGTTGCCATGTTGTACACTATTAAATATTTCGATGATTGTAGTCTCTCACGGCCATGTTCCTAACATGACACACCCAATCCTTTCTCATCAATACTCCATTAAGGTACTGTATTTATGAGTAACATTCTTCCTAGACGTCTATGGTAGGTGTCAACTTTTATTTTCCCTTGACTTTCCTCTTTGGTGAGGTAGTCATTTATTTTGTTGGTGCCATTCCATTTGTACACACTCAAAATCTCACCTTGTGCCTTGCTCTACCTTAGTACTCTAAGCCTTTTGTCACAATCCTTTGAAGCAACACTTTGTTATAATCTCTAGTTAAAATTTTGTATGTTGTGCCCTAATTATTGAAACCCTAGCCATAGAAGTTGTGTTTCCTTCCAAATCCACACTACATCATCTCAATCAGTAGGATTATGTTGTCATGCAAATGTGCAATATGGAAATTGACAATTTCTCGAGCATAACAACGATACCCCTATGCCAATTTTTTCATTTTTGCCATTCCAAGGCACCCCGAGTCTACCTATTCAGTCTAGTGACCTCCTATATGATGTTAAATCAGTCCCCTAGGTGATTTAGGAAATTTAATTCAACCCCCTAGCTGATTTTAGGAGTTCATTGAAAAATACAAACTTCGGGCAGCTGTGGGAAGGGCTATCATTGGCCTTCCTAGGACCGGAGAAACCCCATGGAGAAGAACAGAAAACCCAAACTAGAAATGGAAGTGATTTAAAGGCCTTGGGACATCATGGAAGTGATTTAGGAATATTCAAGAAGGATCTAGAGAATTTGGGATAGTTTCGCTAAAATCGGGGTTCATAGGCCTAGCAAAGCGGTTGCAAAGCCAAAACAATTGTTGAGCTTCCGAAGGTGATTCTAGGAGCTTCAGATGGAGTTAGGAGAAAAATTAAACATAATCGTAAATGGAATTCAAATCCCTAAAATATGGTGGAATTAGTTTTTTCACAAAACTCGTGGTGCAATGGGTCTCGTAAGCGCTTTTCTCATGCATGGTGGAGTACCGGATCAAAACTCTAATTTTTAGGTATGAAATTGAGGAATCAAGACCTATAATCCCATCCATTGGATTTAGAAGGCCATTTATAGTCAATATCATATAAAATTTAATCAAAATGTCCATCGGGAGCTCAAGTTATTGCCATTTCAAGTTACCTTCTTAGAGCAAGTTCGAGAGTTAATTTAATTTTGGAAGGACACGTGTCAACTCCAGGAGCTTGGTGCAATTTTTTGTCCCTCACGTCCCTCAAGGTTAGGGACATAAAGGTTGTAAAAATGTGGCTAGCCCCCATAAGCCCTCTGGACCCTCATCGCTTAGACCCCGGAGTGCTTACGGGAGTTCAAATCCTTCACCATTGGATTGCTGCCAAATGTCATCGCCTAGACACCGTGAAAATGATGTACCTCATGTCCCTTTGAGGTCAGGGACATCAAGGTTGTAAAAATGTGCCCAACCCCTAAGGAGACTTCTGGTCACCCATGTGACCAACTTCTAGCCCCTTAGTGCTTTAAAGCTATTTTTTTGGCTTTAATCCCCTGTCGTCGGATCTCTACTACATGTCAAGCTGAGGCACACTGTGAAAATTGATGTTCCTCATGTCCCTTTGAGGTGAGGGACATTAGGGACATGAAAATTTTCCCAACTGAAACTCAAAAATTTGAAAAAAATCTAATTGTTTGCCGCTTCTTCATGCTTCTCACTACCAGAAGAAAAGTTGCAAAGAACACCTCAATCCACCATTATTGCTCCAAACCAGCTCCGCCATGGAAACAAAACCTTCCACTCCATGAATATGCATAGGTTTAAAAGAATATATTGACCAAAAGATCCAAAGGAATGAAGAACGAAAGAGAAGAGTAAAGGAATTATTCAAAAACCTCTGTTGTCGTGAGACACAGATTCAAACATATCTTGCAAGCCATTACACAAAACAAAGAACTGTCTATTGCTGATTTATCCACTTTGTCTAAGGAAATTAAAAACACACCTTCAAACCTCCCATTTTCAGAAAGGAATTATTATAGCAAATAAATTTCACTTCCGGCTCCACGAAGAACAAAGTTCAATTTCCCATCAAACTAGCAACTAGATCGAAGAGAAATTTCACCAGTGAGACAAGAAGCAAAAACCTATCACAATGGAGTTGATTTCATCGCGAATGGAGAAAAAACAAGACCTAAAAATTTTAAGCTCCATTAATGGCTTCCATGACACATTAGTGGAAAAAATCAATGAGCTACCTCTCCACTTCTCAGGGTTCCAGTGGGCGAAATCGTGCAAAAATTAGAGGGAATGATCGTTGAAAAATCTAGTTTTGCGTGAACTAGTTTTTACGCCATGAAGTCCCTATTTTTATGGATATGGAGGAATTATTTTTCACCAGCATCCTACCCTATCATATGAATAATATCAGTGAATAAGGCAGCAAGCTACCTCTTCACTTCTCAGGGTTCCAGTGGACGAAATCGCGCGAAAATTGAAGGGAATGATCATTGAAAAATCTAGTTTCGTGTGAACTAGTTTTTACACCATGAAGTCCCTATTTTTTAGGGATATGGAGGATTGAGTTTTCATCATCAATCTTCCTTGCCACATGAAGAATATCAGTGAAAAAGGCAGCAAGCTACCTCTTCACTTCTCAGGGTTCCGGTGGGAGAAATCGCAAAAAAATTGGAGGTAATGATCATTGAAAATCTAGTTTCACGTAAATTATTTTTCGTGCCATGAAGTCCCTATTTTTTAGGGATATCAAGGCATGTGTTTTTTCCAAGTTTTTGGACCCCTATAATATTGACCAAGTATGAAGGTGCGTAGGTGCGCAAGATCCCGGTTATGGAATGACATGCAAGGAAAAAGTGCGCAAGAGAAGGGTTTAAGGAATCTGTGGTGCGTGACACGCGAAGACAGAACCGAGGGTTTGGGACTTAGTCAATTTGGATGTCTAGAGTAGAACACGTGAAAAGCATGACCTGATTGCACATGGATAAGTAAAATACCAATAATCATACCTCATCATTTGAATTTCGTAGCAAACCTCGTAATGGGCTAGAAACTTGGATTGAGCCCCGATTATATGCTATATAGGTGCTTTTCTTCAAGATTATGACCAGATGGGAAAAAATATTTGGGCATTAGGATGAGGCAAAGGATGTTCTTTGCTCAAAGGATGCAAGAACTTAGATATGACATTCAAGCTTATTCTCCGTGTCCTTAGAGGGGAGGGGTAAGGTTGTATTTATAGCCTGGGGGAGTGATTAACTTAGAGTAATTTAAGTAATCATGGTTTGAAAATGTGGGCAAGATTAGATGAGTGGGGGCCACGAAGAATGGGTGAGGATTTGAATTATATTTTTAATTCATAAGTGGAGGATTTTAGGTGAGTGGGGACCATGAAGAGGTGGGTGAGGATTTGAATTTGAATTTTTAATTCAATAGTAGAAAAACATGGAGAATAATGACATGTGGTGAGGATTGGGTTATTTTTTGGATTTTGAAATGGATAATTAATCAAATTATATTTGATTAATTCAAAGTGTATTTTTGTGGGAAATGAGGAAGGGGAATTAATTGATTTAGGACAGATGTGAAATTAGGGTGTCTACATTTTCCCCTCTTTGGAAGGGTACTATGAAAGTAGTGTCCTTTCAAAGAAAGTAGATGGGATGGGGAAGAATTCAATCTACTTTTCTTAAGCAAAAGGTAGAGCGAATGTTTGTTGGGGAGAATAGAAAGTGGTGAGTGACGGATGTCATAGTATCCTCCAAGACAAAAATGTCATGAGAAGATGTGATTATGGATAGATGTGGTGATGCCCCCTCGAGAGGACTGATGAGAATGGAATATATGACAAAACTCTCGAAAAGAAGAGAAATGAATTCTATGGAGAAGAGGATGATAATGGAGTGGAAGAGACTGGAATGACCGCACGACGTAAATGGAGAAAGGATTCAATCGGCCTTGAATGCTAGGTGTGAGGGTGTGTGGGAAAGAGAAAGGAATGGATAGGATAGGATTGGGGTTGATTACGAGAAGAGTAAGGGAGATAGGGAGGGGAAAAAAAAATGAAAGAGGTAGAAATAAGAGAGAGGGATGATAGGGAAGAAGAAGAATGATGAAGGACAAACAAGGAAAAATAGGAAAATGATAGAGTAGAGGGTGAAGGGATAAAATAGAGAGATGTGCAAAATGAAGGAAGCAACGAGAGATAGTAAAGAGGATGCGTGAAAGTGAAAAAATGATAGAGATGAGAAAAGTCAAGAAATGGGAAAGGATAAATAAGAAGGAGAAAACGAGGTGGGAGTAGGGGTGAAATGGATGAAAATGGAAAGAGGATGAAAGAAGAAGTAGAACGGAGAAAAAAAAAAACTATGAGGGGCGAGGAAAGTGTGAAAAAGAGGAGAGAAAAGAAGAGAAACAGATACAAAATGAATGAAAAGGTAGGGGTGGTAGAGAAAAGGAGAAGTGGTCAGAAGAAACGTGAAAATTAGGGGAGAGGAAAGGAAGATAGAGTGAATACAAGGAGAAGATTGAAGGAATCATGTCATTGCGAGGAAGACCAAGGCAAAGAATATGGAGCAGACCGTATGGAGATGCATGTGGAGGGTGGTATGATAAAAAAGACAGGACAACACTGAAAGAGCTAGGTTATCGATGGGGAAGTAAGGAGGAAACGTGATGGAAAAAGGGAAGAAGATGATACAGGGGAAGGGAAATAAGATGAGGGGTGGGAGAGAGAAGAGGATAACAAAGAAAATGATGTAGAAGGAAGGGAATACAAAAAGGGGGTAATAAGTGGAAAGGGAACAATATAAGGAATGTTCAGAGAAGAAAGAGGGGAGGAATGACATCGATTGGAAAAGATGTGGAGATGCATGAAATGAGGATACTAGGATGACGAGAAAATAGAAAAAGGATGTATGATGAAGACAGTAAAGATATTGAAGAGGGTGAAGAGAAGATGGAGAGATGGGTAAGAAGCGACAAGAAAGGGTGGGATTGAGGGAAAAGAATAGGAGAGAAAAGAGAATGGGGGATAGAAGAGGCAATGCCAATGAGGGGACGTTAGGGAAATCCCCTTTACAATGAGTGGTGGGGAAGGGTGAGAGAAAAAATGAAGAAAAGGAGAAAGCTAATGAGGATTGGAAAGGGTAACACCAACAAAGGGACGTTAGGGAAATCCCCCTTACAATGAGTGGTGGGCTTAGAGGAGGGAAGGAATGAAGGAAACTCTAGAAGGTCCAAGGGAGTGAATGAGGTCATGCGGAATGAGGATTGATGATTTTTAGGGAAATCCCACTTACAATTATTAGCGCGGGAATAGAAGATGATGATGAAAGAATGATAGAGGAATGTTAACAATAATGGTGAATGCGTGTGTGGGTAGAAATGTGGGGGATTTGAGAAGATGAAGTGGAAAGAGTAAAGAAAATGGGAGGGATGAGTTGGGACTAGGTGAAAGCGAGGAGAGGATGCGGGTGATGAGGATGAACAAGGTGAGGATGAAGAACAAGACATGAAAAAGAATGGGAAGAAATGGTATGAAGGATGATGGATCAAGAAGGGGAAAATGGGGGAAAAGAACATGATTGTAGGCGGAAGAGATTAGATGTATGTTGTAAGAGGATATGTGGAGAAAGGATAATAGTAGGAGGAAAAAGTGGGTAGTAGGAGATACCAGGTGGAAGAAGCGATCAACAAAGTGAATGAAGAATGAGGCGGGGAGAAGTTCACGATGACAAGTTAAGTGTAGGGAGGACCCTGACATAAGATTGTCATGTGACGGAAGTGGTTAAGTAAGATTGCCAAGCGAGCAAAAACTGGAGATGACAAGTGGTCAAGCGAGAAGTGGTGTTTGCGAGAATCGAAAAGGAGGTGAAAGGATGTGATAATGGGGAATGCCGAGAAAAAGTGAAGGGTGAAGGGTGTGTAGTGATGGGGAAAGGCAAGGAGACAGATCATCCTTAAGAGGGACTCTTAAGTGAGATCGCCATGCCGGGTGAGTGGTTAAGTAAGATTGCCAAGCAGAGGAGGGTGATAGTGGTGGTAAAAATATGTGATGATGGGGAATGAAGAGGAAATATGGATGGTGAGATTGTAGAGTGATGGGTGAGTGTAAGATGACATGTCATGCTTAAGAGAATCTCTTAAGTAAGATCATCATCTTTGCGAGAGGTTTCGTAAGATCACCTAACCGCAGAGGATGATATGCAAGGAGAAAGACAAATGATATTGGGGACAGGGTGGAATGGTAGGTTGAAGAAGATGATCGATGATGAGAGGTGGGAGAAATAAGATGGGGAAATATGATGGGATGGGGAAGGCCATAGGGCAGATCAACCTTAAGTGGAAGTCTTAAGTAAGATTGCCATGCGGCGAATGGTTAAGTAAGATCGCCAAGCTGAAGAAGAAGAAGGATGATGATAGAGTTGGTGGGAATAGGGTATGACAAAATGGACTGAAGGGGAACCCTCAAGTGAATTTTCCATACTATGAGAGCGTGTAAGTAGGATGACCAGGCATAAGATGGATTTGGGGAAGGATGAGAAAAGAGTGAGTGAGGTATGCACAGTGGTATATGATATGAGATGAGGTGATAACAAGAAAGAAAGGAAACAAAGGAGTGTAACATGAATGGATGAAGGAATATATGTAGTGGAGGGCAGAGAGTGTGAGGGGAATCCTTAATTGGGATGCCCACGTGGTGAGAGTAATGATGCGAGAATGAGAAGCGAAGAAGGTGGAATGGGAAGATGTGTTTGGTGGTGATTGTTGTTTGATGAGAGGGAGGTGGTGAAGAAGCTTCTACAGTGGGAAGATCTTAGGGAGAGGTAAACCTCCACCGAGGATCCCATATAGAAGGGGTTATTAAGTAAGATTTGTCAGCGCGGGAAGCAAAAGGGTGAAAGGAAAGAATACAAATGGGTGAGAGGGGACATGAATGGTGAGAAGGGTAATATGGGGATAAGTGGCGGAGGAGTAAAAATGAGGAGCGAGGATGAATGGATCAAATACATGGTGATCATGGTGGGGAGGAGGAGTTGTTGGATAGTGAATGCTACTTGAGAAAGATCGTCAAGTAGGATTCATAAACTACAACAGTGATCAAGTAGGATTCCCAAAATGGGAATGTATTAGTATGGGTGAATGGATGGGGTGCAAAGTAAGATGTTGATCATGCAGGAAGATACTCACGTGATGAAAAACATCTTAATTTTAATATAGCACATAACAGGATGCATCGTGATATAAAAGATCAGGATGACTAGACTGTAATATGCGTGATAGCATAGACAGGGGCCATCAAAAAGGTTTGATGCCCCAGTATGATATGCAAATGGAAGAGAGCATAGATAGAGGCCATCAAGAAAGTATGATGCCCCAGTACGACATGCAATCAGATAACATAAGAATATTAGAGAGAACACCAGGATACATAAAATCAAGATGCCCCTATAATATATCAAGATACAAGAAAGTAATTAATAATTTATAACTAATAATGCAACACAAGAACCAATAAACATGTCCCTAACGTGTTCCATAGTGAGGATTGATCGGATGTGCCCCCAAGCAGGGGTACGAGGACATAGTAAAATATTGGGTCATTGTCCTCAAACAAGGAAACAATGAGAGCCAAATTTTCCCCAAGCGAGGATTCATGCGAGGAGAAGTGGTTTGAATTTGGTAGTCATAAGGTGATTGGATCATTCGTTGGGGATAATAGTTCAAAGGTTGAATTGTGTTGGTTATTTTAGAGTTTTTTTTTTGTGATTTTGTTTTTTTTTTTATATTTTATATATATATTTTTTATTTTATTTTTTATTTTTGGATATATATATATTTTTTTTTTGTTTTTAGATTTTTTTATATTTTTATTTTTTTTTTTAATGGTTTTGGATTTTTGATTTTTTTTTCTAATTTTTTTTTTTTAATTTTTTTGATTTTTTTTAATTTTTTTTTTTGATTTTTGATTTTTTTAATTTTTTGACATTTTTAATTTTTTGGATTTTTGATTTTTTTGTTTTTGATTTTTAGATTTTTTACTTTTTTTTTTTTTTTTTTGTTTTGATTTTCAAATGTTTTTGGATTTTTGAGATTTTTACACTTTTTAGATTTTTGACGATTTTGATTTTTGATTTTCACATTTTGTAGATTTTTACATTGTTATTGGCAATTTATGGACCATAGTGCAGACTTATTTTTGAGAGGTGATAAACCAGGATATTATCCATATGTACCATGTGTTCCATGTGGTAACTTATGCTCGAAATAACACAAATTCTCTTTCCATTGGCAGGATATGGTGGTGATGATATGATGAAAAGAAGTCCAGCTCCATTCTTGACTCCACACAACTAGTAAGATGTGTGGGCTCATCACCGAGAATCGAAGGACATGGAGGTAGATAATGAATATAGAGACAAATGCTAACAACAATCCCTTTGGGAAATTGTGACTCCATTCTTCATAATGGTACTGAACCAGTTTCAAAATGGCTTTCACTTTATGAGTCACGTGTTAGACTTAGACAATTATGTGGCCTGCTTGATTGGTAAGATATGAGGTGAAGGGATAGTTCTCTCTTCACTTAGGCATCTAAATTACTTCTTTGGGGATTCTATAATTTGCAAACTGTAAGATTTTGTATTTTTGAAATGACTCCCTATGCCTTGCCCCATGCTACTAGTGAGAAGCAAGGGCTCATCACCGAAGGTAAAATATAGCGAGTGAATTCCCTTTTTCTTTTTTTTTTTTTGTTTTTTTTTTTTTTTTTTGCAATTTTGCATTTTTTATGCTTTTATGAGAATGACCCTCTACGCTTTGCCCCATGCCACTTGTAAGAGGCAGGGTTTATCACCAAAGACAAGACGTAGATGAGTAAGGGCACCTTCCTCCATTCCCAGTCTCACACTACCAGGAAGAAGTGTGGGCTCAACACCAAAGACTATGAAGGATGAAAGATGTGACAATGAATTATTCATAAGTTATTGAATTGATGGATTTTTTACAATAGTGCTTTGTATTTGGGAAGGAACGTCTGCCCCCAATCTCAGCCCCACACGACTAGTAGGACGCGAGGGTTCAACACCGAAGACTGAGATGGATGACCAAACAAACTAGGTAAAGAAGTTTAGAGCTTTGTTATGAAAGAGAGAATGTCTTTGAAGGGAATATATTACCATCAATAAGCTTCTAGGTATGACCATAGGTGAAAGTGACTGAAAATGGAAGATATTATAAGAAGTATGATACTCACAAACTTAATAGGATTTATATTAGCACTTGTCTCATGATGATAAATATGAAGATGTGATTTTGATAAAGAAAATATCTGCCAATGGAAATGAATAAATTTAAATTATTCGAGAGATAAGCAAGACAGAAGGAACAATGTACATGTTGTTTCCCGGAATAGTGAACATCTCAAGGATAAAATTTCTTTAAATGAACTGCATTCATTGGTTCATCAAGATCTTGACCATCTTCAGTGGCCAATTTATAGGCTCCAGAGCCAAATTTAGTTGTGATTACATAGGGTCCTAACCAATTAGGCTCAAATTTTCCTTGTTTTTCTCGTTCTTTAGTGGTATTCTTTTGATTTTCTTTTAAAACAAGGTCACCAATTTCAAATTCTCTGGGTCTTACCTTTTTATGATAACTGCGTTGCAGTCGGTTTTGATAGACTTGAAGATGATTGAGAGCATTAAGTCATTTTTCATCGAGAAGCTCAAGCTCTTGAAGCCATGATTATCGGTATTCATCCTCATTAATTACATCTTTAAGGGAGATCCTCAAGGATGGGAGTTCTATCTCAATAGGTAAAATGGCTTCACAACCATAAACAAGGGAAAATGGGGTGGCTCTGGTAGGCGTGCGGTAAGATGTACGGTAAGCCCAAAGAGCGGGTAAATTTGAGTATGCCAATTACGTCCATGGGTGTTGACAATATTTTCCATGATGGATTTTAAGGTCTTATTGGTTGCTTCCACTTGACCATTTGCCTTGAGGGTAGTATGGAGTGGACCATTTAAGTTTGATGTGAAAACGTTTGGCTAGGTCTTTTACATCCTAGTTTTAAATGATTTGCCATTATCTGCAACTAGAGCGGATGGAATACCAAATCGACAGATGAGATTATTAAAAATGAATTTCGATATTTGGCTACCGGTAACATAAGTGAGAGGCATAGCTTCTACCCATTTAGTGAAGTAATCGGTAGCGGTAATGATGAACTTATGTCCATCGGATGATGTTGGTCTGATTTTACCAATGAGGTCAAGTCCCCATTGAGAGAAGGGCCATGGTGTGGTTATCGATTGTAATGCCTAGGAAGGTGCGTGGATAAGATTTCCATGCTTTTGACATGCTTGACAACGTTTGACAAAATGACATGCGTCACTTTCCATGGTGGGCCAATAATATCCAACTCACAAGATTTTCTTGGCTAAGGCGATACCATTCGTGTGTGCTCCACAGATACCAGAATGGACTTCAGCTAAGACACTCGAGGATTCTTCCTGATTAAGACATCGGAGCAGGGTGCCATCATATCCTCGTTTATAAAGAGTTTCTACTAAAATGGTGTAACGAGAAGCACGTTGTGCTAAAGCACGTTTATGCATTGGTTTCATGTCGGCAGGAAATGTTTTATCACGAATGAAGGTATAAAGATCATGGTACCAAGGGTTATTCGGACCCACGATCTCACATACCATAGTGTTTTCAGGAAGATCATAGGTAGGCATTAAGAGATGTTCGACGAGAAAATGTGCCTGGGGTTGACTAGATGTGATTTCTAATAGGGATCGATGGTTGCCATAGCGTCGGCAGATTTATTACGAATTCTAGGAATTTGATCAAAGCTAATTAATCGAAAATAGCTTCGAAGACTATCCACCATGCATTTATATGGGATAAGTTTTTCATCCTTGACCTAGTATTCATCGGTAACTTGCTTGATGATAAGTAAAGAATCACCAAATACAACTAATTATGTAAGATTCCAAGATATAGCCAGTTTTAATCCTGCGATGAGAGCTTCATATTCTACGATATTGTTGGTACATGGGAATGCTAAGCGAAATGATTTGGGGATAACATGTCCATTGGGTGTGATAAGCAAAATACCAGCCCCTGAGCCATGGAGATTACAAGATCCATCAAAAAATAGAGTCCAAGCTGGCGCGATGTCTATGTGTAGAATATCTTCATCAGGAAAAGAGAACTGAAGTGGTTCTGTGCTAGGAAGGGGTGCCTCGGCAAGTTGGTCTGCAAGGGCTTGTCCTTTAATTGCTTTATGCGGAACAAATTCAACATCGAATTCACTAAGTAATACGACCCAACTAGACATTCTTCCCGTGAGAATGGGTCTGGACAACAAATACTTGAGAGGATCAATTTTGGCAATCAACTTAGTTGTGTGATTGAGCAAGTAATGACGTAACTTATGGAATGCAAAGGTGACCACTAAGCATACTTTTTCATTTGGGAATAACGTACTTCATGCTCAATAAGTGTTTGACTAAGGTAATATACAACCTGTTCTTTTCCTTGATCGTTATGTTGTGCTAGTAGAGCTCCTATGGCATGTTCAGTGGCAGATGTATAAAGCAACATGGGTTTATCGGCAACTGGTGACATAAGAACAGTGGACTAGAGAGGTATTCTTTTAACTTAGCAAAAGAGTCTTGGCAATCGTGGTTCCAGTGAAAGTGTGCATCTTTCTTGAGTAACTGATTAAAGTGATGGCACTTGTCAGCCAACTGTGATATGAAACACCGAATAGATTGTATCTTTCCTGAAGACTGCGTAATTGTTTTAGGTTTTGAGGAGGAGGCATTTCCATAATGGCTTTGACTTTGGCAGGATCCACTTCTATGCCTCTTCGTGAGACAATAAACCCTAATAATTTACCAGAGGTTACTCCGAACACACATTTCTTTGGGTTAAGATGAACCTTATACTCGCGTAATCTATCAAAAATGTGTCTCAACACACTTGGATGCCCTATTCATGTTTTAGATTTTGCTAATATATCATCAACATAATCTTCCATGATATCATGTAACATGTCATGGAAGATGACAGTCATTGCTCGTTGATAGGTGGCACCAACATTTTTCAAGCCGAAAGGCATGACCTTATAACAGAAGGTGCCCCATGGTGTAGTAAATGTCATTTTATGTTGATCCCCTTCAGCAATACGTATTTGATTGTAACCAGAGAATCCATCCATTAAGGAGAGCATTTCATGGCCTGTCGTAGAATCAACAATCATGTCTATATTTGGCAAGGGAAAGTCATCTTTGGGACAAGCCTTGTTGATGTCATGCGAAGTCATGCATATTACGATGCGGGAGTTTTCTTGGTGATGGGAACTATGTTAGATATCCATGCCGAATAATCAATAGGTTTGATAAAGTCAGCTTCAAGTTTCTCGAGTTCGGCTTTGACAAACAATGCAACTTGGGGATGCATTTTGCGTAGTTTTTGCTTTACAGGTTTTGCATCCGGATGTACCACAAGATGGTGTACTACAAGAGATGGGTCCAGGCACATGTCCTTATATGTCCATGCAAATATATCTTGGAATTCAATAAGGAGTGTTGTGAATTCCATGCATTCTTGGTCAGACAGACTAATGCCAAGTTGTAAAATTTTTGGTTGTTCGGTGGTGCCAATGTTTATGTCTTTTGTTTCTTCTACAAGCATTTTAGATGTATCCTTTTTGGAGAATGATGCTAATGGTTGATGTAGGTCATCGGTGTCGGGTGTTTTAGGTGTTTTGGTGTGTAATGTTGGAACTTTTTGTTGACATGTTTGTTGGATAGGGTGGCGGTGAGGTTTTGACTATGGGAAATCCTCTGTTTGCGCTTTTGATCCAAATTTTCTGAGGGTGAAGGATCTGAATATTTTATCTCTTCACCAAAATAGGCTGATTCATTTAGATTGATTTCAAATCCTTTTCTATGGTCGAAAGTAGGGATTTGGTCACGAGTTCCAAGGAATTCTTCGATGGCTTCATCATTTTGGAACATGTCCATGGCCGCATGATGTGGTTGGCCATGGTCTATGAGACTCGGATGTGTAGGCTCAAAATTGATGACATTAATAGATAAATGTTCAAAGTAAAGATGTGTTTTAGCGAGGTCCTCAAAAAGACTACATGGAGACCTGATGTCATTATCAAAACTAGTGTCATCATTGTCACTTGAAATTATTATGGGAGCAACATCAAACACCTTGAAACCTAGACCATGTTTACCATGATGTTGTGTGTAATTTATCGGGTCTAAATGACCTTGTTCATTTGGACCGAGTCCTTTACCCTTCCATCGCATGTTTTTCATTATTCGGTGAGCTTTGGTAAATTGAGGGGACTCATAACATGGAGCAAAGTCATCATTATATAACCAAGATCCTGAAGAACTTGGAATATGTTCGTTGTCAAGATAACCAAACTTTTTCCAAACTGACTGTCCCATTTGGTAAGTGGGATGGATTCTCAGATGTGGAGCGTTAGGTTTGCCATAGCTATGTGGGGATTTGGTGATATAAAAGAGTCTGCCATCTTTTGAAATTGATATTCACCGCATCCCATGTCAATGATTTTAAATGTGTGAGATGGGGGACCAATAGGTACCTCATGTGGTGGGGAAGTTAGTTTGGTAGTCTTAAAAGATGAAGAGAATGGGTTATAAGAAGAAGGGGGTGGATTGAAGGATGAAGGTTGGTTATTCACAGGAGGAGGTATCTTAATAGAAGAGGTGTGGTTGGATGAAGAAGATTGGCTAGGTGAAGAAGAAGATGGTGTGGTGGAAGAATAATTGTTCTGGAAGAAGAAGCTTGATTAGTGGAAGAAGATGATTGATTAGTGGGAGGAGGACTGGTGGAAGATGGTTGACTAGCGGAAGATAATGGATTGGAAAATGTGTTTTGGTTATGAGATGATGGTTTTGGATCATTGTTAGGGAGTGTATCAGGATCAATGCATGTTTCATTAGGGATTATGCGAGGTGGAGCATATTTATCTATTGATGGACAATAGTGATCATGTCGATACCATCCTTCGAGGAATCTACAATACTCAAAAGGTTGGGGATCTGCACGTAATGTAAATTCCTTGTCCAAATGAGGAAACTTAATGCATTGGTGGAATGTTGATGGGATGGCTTTCATGGCATGAATCCATGGTCGGCCGATGAGAATGTTATATGCAACTTCTACATCTACCACATGACAGACCATGTCTAAGGTGATGGGTCCAACTTGGAGAGGCAACGTGATTGTGCCTTCAGACTTTCTTTCGCTATTATCATACCCAATGAATGGTTATGATATTGTTTTGTAAATCATTTTCAGTGTAACCTAGACAACGTAAAAGTTTCATGGAACAAATATTTAATGTTGATCCATTGTCGATTAAGACACGCTTGATTTTACGATGAGTTACATAACCCTCGACGTATAAAGAATGATTATTAGCGATGTTGGGATTAAGCAGGTCAGCGGGACCAAAAGATAAAATAGGATTGGGGACTATAAGATGTGTAATTAAAGCCTAGAATTGTTGTGAATTGATGTCCTCAGGGACACGAGCATTATTCAATGTTTGCATAAGGATGCGTTGTAGTGCGGGAGAAGAATTAAGTAGTTCCATGATTGAAATTTGTGTGGCAGTCTTCTCTAATTGTTTGACAATATTAAATGATGGCGTAGGTTGTGGAGAGGAATTGGCGGCGGAATTAGATGGTGGATTAGGAGGTGATGCGGGGGATGAAGTGGCAGATTTTTTTGTTGTAGGGACCCACATTTTTTATCTAGTGGTGATCGCACAGTCAATTCTGATCTTTATAGTTGCCACTAAGTCTTGGTCATAATCTATGGTCGAGATGACTGAGTCATACTCGACATTGCTTGATGATTGACCCTTATCTTTTGAATTGTTATCATGGTTAGGGAAGGATTTTTGAACATGTGAAGTTTTTCATTAGGTGTTTTTGTCTCAGAAGTATTTTCAACTTCTATGTCTCCACGTTCAATCAGGTCTTGGATGTAATGGCGGAGTTGCATGCATCGATCTGTGGAGTGCCCTTTTATGCGATGGTAATCACAATATTCATTGTCTTTATACCAATTTGGTTTGGGTTGTCCTTCTTGAAAGGTTTGACAATGGGATATGTAATCATATTAGCATTTTCCAAATGACGAAAGACACTAGATAGACTTTCTCTGAGAGGAGTGAACTCTCTTCGTCGATCCCGAGAAGGAACTTCCTTTCTAGGGATAATGATTGGTTGTTTAGATTTTAATGTGTTGATGGGATGGTTTTGGACATTTTGGACATGGCGGGAATCAATAATGCCATCGTTGACGATATTTCGATTCCGGTTAAAGAATTTAGATTTGTCCTAGTTCTGAGGAGTGTCTCGATAAGGTTGGTCTCTAAAGGGTGCTTTAAGTAAGCCCTTAGAAATGAGGGCTTTTTGATTTGTGTGCCCTTTTCGATGACTTCTTCGAAACTATTCAAACAATGCATTTGCATGTGGAATGATAATTCGACATTGAGATTAGGGACAAAAATGCTAACTAGTTGTCTCTCGGGTACTGAGCAGGGAAATCGACTTGCAATTCCACTGCCATCGTTGTAAAAAGGAGGCAAAATTTTCATTTGGCCTTTGCCTAGTGTTGCAGAGATCAAGCATGGTTATTTATGAGTCTAGGTTATAGGAAAAATGTTTGACAAATTTCTCTGATAAGTCTGCAAATGTCGTGACCGACCCTTTGGGCAGATGGAAAAACCAGTCTAAAGCTTGTCCTCCTAAACTTTGGGGAATAATCGTAAAAGGTACGTGTCTCGATAGGAAACTTCCTGACATTGCATGTAAAATTCCTTGACATGTTCACGGGGGTCACCTTTGCTTTTGTATTTATCAAACTTAGGGATTTCGAAGGATGACGGAAATGGTAATCGTGATATCTCTATATCAAATGGATAAGGACACAATTCTTCAAAGTTGAATTGTTTTGATTGTTTTTGTAGTCCCTGAATGGTGTCTTTCATAAGTTTCCATTCTTGTGTGAATGGAGAAGCGGGGGATGGTTTATCAAACATGTCGTGAGTATTGGAATCTAGATTGAGGTCTTTTAATCTTTCAGCTCTAGTCGTTGCTTCCTCAAGTTTCTTTGTTAAGTCTTGGATTTTAGTGAATAACTCTTGACCGAAGAACCATTTGGATTGTTTGGTATTTCATTGTGATAACTTGATTCACCATTGTCGATGAGTTTGTTTAAATTTTCCATCCCAAAGTCAGGGGGTAGTTTTGCCCCCATGGCTAGGATGCGTAATAGATATTCATTTTTGTTTTGTTCTATCACCCTATTGACTTGTTCTTGTTCTTCATTGGTGAGTTCTGGTTGTGTGACTTCTTCATCGTCATTTTCATGATTGTGACTACGAGTGAATACCATGATGAAATGTGTCTGATTAAGCTGAAAAGTGGGTAGGAATTTTGAATAGGTGTGAGGAAATGAGAACTTGATTACTTTGGATTTAGCTCGAATAAGCTCGTGATGACTGATAAGGAGAGTAACTCAAACAAGTTATCTCAATATGATGATGATGTAACTCGAGACGAGTTATTAGAGGATTTGTTGCACGTTGTGTAGATTTGGCTTAAACAAGCTCTGGACTATTGATGGGGAGAGTAACCTGAATAGGTTAATCGTGATATGGTTGTGATATAACTCAAAATGAGTTATGAAAGGATTTGTGTTGGTTGTGATTTGGATAAACGTGATGGTGGAAAAAATAATGAGTGAACTCAAACAAGTCACCCAATATTAGTTTGATATAGCTGGAAACAAGCTATGAAGGATGTTTTGACAATTGACGATATGGGGAGTGAATGCTAGTCACTCAATATCAATTGGATATAGCCGAAGACAAGCTATGACAGATGTATTGTTGGATGAAGCAAGCTAATGAAATTGGTGTGATGTTTTGGTCTGTGTTGTTGGATTGTTTGGATGTTTTCACTTGGTATTGAATTGGTCGAGAACTGATTTTTTTGTGGAACACAACTAGGGTTTGAACTTTTATAATGAACACATTGATATCAACCAAGTTTTATGATAAAACAATGCTAAACTATTTTGTTTTCAAACAACAAGCAATCATGTGGATTCAATTGTTTTGGCTTATGAGGTAAATTCTTCAGGAATGATCATTGTTTCATGCAATCATACAAGTATGTTGTGAAATGGTGGATGCAGGCTCTTATTACTCCAAAAAGATGCATCCTCTGATATACCCTAGTCCTGATATACCTAATTATATGGGGACAAAATTGGTACGGGGAACCCTTAGAGCACTGGAGGAGACTCACCAATTCTTACTTTTGTTTTTTGCAGTGAATCACCACGTCCAAAATAGGTTTGTGAAAAGGTGGAAGGTGATGGAGGGATGAATGTGTATGGTGTCCTTATAACTCCCCAAAGATTTACGGGATGATGCCCAGGCTTCGTTATTACTGATCTATTTAGGCGTGACTCATGCATGCGCTACATGACAACATTACATTACTGTAAGTGAAGAGCGGGGAGGTAAATAAATACAATGTTGTGATGAGACTAGGTCTCAAAGTGCAATGCAGATGTAAATGTTGTTGGTGCGTGGTAGTCAAGTCCACGTCACTAGTGTAGCTTTGGTGGTGATGAAATCCACCTCGTCTACGTGTAAAAACAAAATGATAAAGTGATTAAATGCAGGTTCTTTCCAACTTGAAATAAATCACTAGCGAGAAAAAATTACGTACTGAGCGTACTTTTTTTTTGGTTTTTTTTTCAATTTTCTTTGAATGGTGGTATTTTTGTGGGATTTTTGTTGTTTTTTTTTTTTTTTTTTTTTTGATATTCCATGATGCATGCGTTCTATAGAAAACAAATTAGTAGTTATCCTGCAAATGAAATGTTAGAAAAGTGATCGTGGTTGTTTTTTATTTTCCAGATCACTCGAAGGTGCAGGAAAAGAGCATACACAACCAACGACTGACCAAAAAATATTAATAATATGACAAAGGAAAATAATGATTGAAATGACAGTTGGAAAACAAAGCTAGAGGATCCTGCAATGTTAGAACAAGAAACTAAAAAAATTGTGACCGTTTCTGATTTTCTAGATCGCTCGAAGGCGCAAGAAAAGAGCATACGCGGATACAATTGGAATAGAATATATTTTTTTAATGTTAATAATTATTGCAATTAATCATGATTGTGAAATAGCGATAATGATTATTTTCACAAAAAAGAAAAATGTGAAAGAAGAGTGTGAAAACGTTACCTAGAAGTGTTGTCGTGGAAAATTGAAATGTAAGGCAAAAAATTAAAAATTAAAAAAATTGTTTTGCGAGAGCCCGGGTGGCCTCACGTTTCTGATTTCCAAGATCACTTTTGAAGTGTGAGGAAAGAGCATACGTGTGAGGTTGTTACGTGAAATAAAATAAAAATAAAAAAAAAAAAAACTATAATTTTGTTGTTTTTGTTAAAAAAGACAGGTGTTAGAAGAAATGAAACCAAAAATTTTTTGTAAGTCTAAATCAAAAAATTATTTTTCCATTGCATATATCTTTTTGATACCTTTCCGTTAAAAAAAAATGAAGTCATTCCGAGTTCGGGAGCAAAAGTTATGGCTTCCGGAAGATGGGCTACGGTAGCACTCTGAATGAAAATTTTAAACGTGAGAAAAACGTCCCGAGCTAGTTTTTTTATTTTCTGACTTTTGTACTTCACTGAGAGCTAAAATTTTGACAACGAAGGTTAAAAAAACAATAATAAAAACAAAAATAAAGAGTTAGATCACAAAATGATTGACTAAAATAAAAGAAAAAAAAATGATTAACTTCCTACAAAGCAGTTATTTTAGCAAAAGTAAATAAATAAATGCATTTTCGGATTGGTTGTCCCATGACAGTAAGATGATAAACTAATGACTAGTTCATGTGTTTCTATAGATTACGAGTGAATAGAAAAATCAGAACTAGGAACTAAACACCAAGCAGGAGATCAAAGATAGGATGAGCATCATAGTTTCATTGTTGTTATAACCTGCAGATACACCACAAGACACCACACAACAAAAACACTACCCAAAGCGTGAAGGTTAACCAAAGAAGGCCATAAGGAACATAAAAAAATAATGAACAATAATAATAAACAAAGAATAGATAAAACCACTAATTGGGAAATTAATGGTAACAGATCGAAAGTAATCGGGGCGTGCCAGAATGTAAGCTAGGAAAAATACACTACTAACAAGGAAGTAAAATACCAATAATCATACCTCCTCCTTCACGTTCCATAGAAAACCTCGAAATGGGCTAGAAACTTGGATTGAGCCACGATGATTGTGTGATATGTAGGTGCTTTTCTTCAAGATGGAGCAAGACCTTCCTGCAACAACGATCCTCTTACTTTGCACTAGATGGGAAAAATGGATTATGAGGCTATTTGGGCATTAGGACGAGGCAGAAGGATGTTCTTTGCTCAAAGGATGCAAGAACTTAGATAGGGCATTCAAGCTTATTCTCCGTGTGTTTAGAGGGGAGGGGTAAGGTTGTATTTATAGCTTTAGGGTGATTTAACTTAGAGTAATTTAAGTAATCATGGTTTGAAAATGTGGGTGATTAAGTGAGTGGTTTGAAAATGTGGGCAAGATTAGGTGAGTGGTTTGAAAATGTGGGCAAGATTAGATGAGTGGGGGCCACGAAGAATGGGTGAGGATTTGAATTATATTTTTAATTCATAAGTGGAGGATTTTAGGTGAGTGGGGACCACGAAGGGTGGGTGAGGATTTGAATTTGAATTTTTAATTCAATAGTAGAAAAACATGGAGAATAATGACATGTGGTGAGGATTTGGTTATTTTTGGATGAGTATGCCATTTCCACATATTCTATCATTAGAGGTTGCCATTTACACATATTTTCATTGAGTTTGAGTTTCGTGAGAGCCCGTGAGGATCGTTTCTACGTGTTTTACCTCTCGGATCTGAAGATCTTGGTGATTACCATGAGTTTAGAGGCTTTCCCAATGGCCGGCTAAACCATTCTGAGTGTTGGGCGAGGAAGCTAGGGTGGAGGAAGATGGCAGATGTCGCGAAAGAGAAGGATAGGGAGGAAAGATGACTCAAGTATGGTGAAGTGCATGAAAGGGAGATTGCTAGATAACACGAGGTTGCAGGTGTGATGGATGTATGGTGGCAGACATTGTGGGAAGGATTTGAGGTTCACGTAGAGGATACGGAACTTGAGCAGTCTGTGTGACCCCATCTTAGCAAATGCGTGAGAGAAACCCCTTCAGCTTCTGATGAGAGTTCGTCACACGGAGAAAGAAGAACATTTGGCGTGTATCTGAGCCCACTTAATGACCAGACGTTGGCGCTTGGTTTTCCAGATCAGGGGGATAATATTTCTAATCTAGTTGGCTACATTAGAGGTGATCATTCTATGCCCAGGAGGTATAATTTCTCGTTTGGGACTTCTATGGCTGTAAACACCAGCCCAGTGTTAGGAATTTTCGGGCAAGGTATAGGCACACAAGCATTTGGTCTCACATCTGGGAGTGGCGTGGGGTATACTATTGGTAGTGGGGCATTGTCATAGACCATAGGCATGCAGCTCAGTGGAACTGTGGGGACCCTTGGCATGACCACTTGTACCTAGTGGACTGGTGGATCTAGTGGTTCGGGAGGAGTAGGAGCTGGTGGGTCTAGTGGATTTGGTGGTTCAGGACCTGGTGGGCCTGGTGGATCTGGTGGTTCAAGACCTGGTGGACCTGGTGGATCAAGCGGTGGAGGAAACACAGGTGGAAACCAAGGATCTGGCAGAGGAGGATTTAGGCCCCAACCACCCCCACAAGTTTTCTTTGAAATGTCTCTACATTTTCCATTATAGAGGTATTGAGGATGTTGTGGAACATGTTCACAAATGTGAACTACTATGGCACGCGAAGGGTGTCATAACCCTAGAATGGAAGGCTAGTCAGTTTACAACCATGTTGCAAGGGTACACACATAGCTGGTATAGGAAGTATGACCCTCATCAAACAATAGTGGACTATACTGCTTTAAAGAATGCATTCTTGGCAGAATTCCACATTCCTGAGTTTGAGTAGAAGAGCATCAATGCTTTGAAGGAGATTCAACAAGGAATGGCAGAGAGTGTGTGGGAGTATGATGCGCACTTTAAAACTCTCTTGTCTAAATTATCATATGATATTCACCCTTCACAAAGATGCTCAGTGGTTTGTTGGGGGTTGATCACTCCTTTTAGAAGGGCCTTATCTCATAAAACTTTTACAAACCCACGCGAGGCATTGGAAGCTTCCTGCGTGTCGAAGCTGTTGTAGTGTTAATACTGGCGTTAGCCCATTCTTGGAGGCTTAGATTGCTGCTATGGCCAAGCAATTGAAAAATTGTCTACGAACTCAGCCCATGAGACTTACAGTGGTTTGTGGTGCACAAATTGTGAGATAGAGGGGCACGTTAAGGATAATTTCCCCTAGAGGACAGTACATGTACATGGGCGTGGTAGATTGTGAAATTTGTCATGGGGACCATGATGCAAGTAGGTGCCCCTTGCTTGCAAGCACACAATCTAGAAGAATGTATCTTGTTACTTACAAATATTTGCACTTCTACAACCCATGATACTAAGGACTGTAGGCTCATTGATCAGATCCATGAGGCCATTGATCATGGGGTGCACCAAACCAGCATTTTGCCAGTAGTTCCAAGGGCAATGATCACCGTTATGAGGAGTGCACAGATGGAGGCACGCGTGGGAAGAGGTTTTGAGGAGGATTCCATGGTCGTGGTAACCATCGGGGAGGAAGGAGTGAGTTCCCATGTGAACTTGTTTCAATTGTGGATCTATAAAGCATTACAAATGTGAATGCTCGGACTTGTTGCAGTGCTCGTGGTGTGGAAAGAAGCATAAGTATGAGGAGTGCCCGGAATTGTTTGAGCATATGAATCAGTAGCACCGGAAGGATAAGGGCACTGCAATGGTCAATATTAAGAAGGTAGATATATAGTGGATGCCTCGGGTAACATGGGATGTAGGTTTGGAGCCTGTCTTGGTAACAACAAGGGTAGAAGCCAGTGCATGCAAGAGAGAGATACCAAGACAAAGAACCTAGTTTCAAGGGAGGAGGTCATTCATGGAAAGTATCCAGACCCCATGCATCAAAAGGAGATATATCAGGACACCATGGATGTCATTCGAGCTTACAAGGGGAAATCCAGTGTCTAAAGGAGAAATCCAGGAGGGAGGAACAAGGAAGGAGAGTCGAGGTGCCAAAGGATGACCTAGATGAGGTCAAGGAGGTGTGTAAAATGCTAAGGCAGGAGAATATCATTCCCTTGCTAGGATCATGGTTGAGAGAGAAGGTACCACGCGCCGGAGGAGAGCACGAGAGGTAGGTCTTGCACACGCAAACCTTCCCCCTCATAGCCTTGACTATGACAAGGAGATCACGTTGAATGCATTTGTAGATGGATGGCTCCTCAATAATATCCTCATTGACACACAGCAGGAGGTTAATGTTCTAACTTTGGATGCATGGCATCAGATGGGAAGACCTGCATTACAGCCATCTTTGAATGTGTTGTATATGGCAAACAAGACTAAGGTGATGCCCATCGATGTCTTAAAGGATGCAACTATCACTATCCAGGGAGCTAAGTTTACTGGGGACTTTGAAGTCTTGGCGCTCGCCAAGGCGAAAATTTCCCAGCACTACTTGGGTGCCCTTGGTGTTACAAGAACAATGCAGACCTTCGGTTCAACAAAGGGTACATCAGCTTTGAAAACAAGGAGGAATGGGTCATTATACCCCTGGCTAATGGGAAGTCGACACCCTATATTGAACCATTGGGGAAGAAGTTCTGACAAGATATATGTGCACTCAATCAGAGACCCAAAGATGATACACCCTACTAATGGGGTTATCCAGTTTGAAGATGCTCAATCAGTGAGTGATACCACTAGTCTAGCATGTGACAATTGGGCACATGGGACTTATGAATTAATGGGATGATAGTTGAGAGGGTTGGTGACCAAGGTAACAAAGGCACGCATGGTTCGACACCTTGGAGGAAAAGAACTACCCAAGTATTTAGGAGGAGCCTTCCCTGAGATCTTTCTACAAGAAGTGGAAGCTCAGTGGAAGGATGAGAAGGAATGGAGAGGGATGTTAAGTTATGTCTTTCTTGGCACAACAGGCTCGGTGGTGGGCTACACATCAGGAGAGCCTTTTAGAGTGGCACGAGGTAAGAATTTCTCTCTCTGTCAGATTTTCTAGGAGCAATGTGCCCACCATCATCAAGGACTACCATGGGAAGGAGCCCACCTCTTTCCACATCCAGGAGTGTGAACAGGTCTGAGAGAAGGCACGAAGCTTTGCCACCATCCCTCTGGGTGCACAAGTTATATTCTACACTACAGGTTATGTGCATGCATGGTATATTCATTCGAGACATGCCGCTAGACAAGGAATTGGCAAGAGCTCTCGCGAATGACCTTATTCAAACCTTTGAGTATCGAGTACCAAACCATCAGTTGATAAGGCCTTGCAGGGTATCAAGCACCTTACCATGGGGGATAGTGCCAGGATGGAAGATAGGTTATTGGAATTACTAGGTGAACTAGGATTGGAGGCACGCTTTGAAGAAGAAGTAGAGGAAATAGAAGAGTTACAGCTTGAGCACACGTGTTTGGAAAAAGAAAAAGGAAAGTTGGTGTATGTGATTGATGGAGAGGAATCAGAAAGCTTGGATGTTAACCATTATGTAGGGATGTGCGAGGTAGTGGATAGTGCGATACTCACCGCGCACCTACCATGAGCCCTTAAAGATGAAAGAAGGTTAACATCGGTTCAGGAGAAGAACCTAAGGAAGCTATTATTGGAGATTACTGGTCGAGAGAAGGAAGTTTCTAAGATCATTGATCTGTTGTGTGAATTTGAGGATTTATTCCCACGTGGGTACCATGAGCTCAAAGGCATTCACCATTCCTTAGGGGAGATGAAGATAAAATTGAAGGAAGGTGCCTGTTAGGAAAAGGCCCTACCAGATGAATCCCAATTTACGTGTGAAGGTTAAGGAGGAGATAGACAAAATGATAGCTTCTGGGATCATTGAGGCAGTGGAAGAATCGGAGTGGATAAGTCTGATGGTAATCAACATCAAGAAGGATGGGTGGATTAGGATCTGCATGGATTATAGGGAATTGAATGTTTTGTGTCATTGATCCCTTTCCAACCCCCTTCATTGAAGAAATTTTGGAAGGAGTCACTGTGGTGAAATCTATTCCTTTACTGGATGGATTTTCAGGGTACCACCAAGTCTAGATTGCAAAGGAGGACCAGGAGAAGATGACTTTCACCACTGAGTGGGGAAGTTTTTGCATACACGGTCATGCCCTTTGGGTTGAAGAATGCACCTACTATTTTCTTACGCATAGTGGTGCAAGCATTCCAGACTTCATCCATAAGTTTCTTCAGGTCTATTTGGATGATTGGATAGTGTATGGTCTAGTTAAAGACCATTGTGACAATTTAAGGTTAATGTTTGAGAGGTGTAGGCAGTTGAGGATATCCCTCAACATTAAGAAGTGTGTGTTTGCTACACCCTTTGGGACTTTATTGGGGCATATCATATGTAAGGAGGGCTTGTTAGTAGATCCCGCTAAAGTTGCAGTTATTGTGGGGTTAGGGAGCCTACTAGCCAGAGCGCAGTGCAAATTCCTTGGGCATACGGGCTATTACAGAAATTCATCAAAGGGTATGCCAAGATCGCCACACCTTTAGAGGAGCTTCTTAGACATAAAAGTGCCTTCCATTGGGGAGAGGCAGAGAGGGTGTTTGATACATTAAAAGATAGGCTTGTCACCGCACCTATATTACATTTTCCCTCTTGGGACAAGCCCTTTCATGTCCATGTAGATGCCTCAGGGACCGCCATTAGAGCAGTGCTTGCACAACCAGGTGAAGGGATTGTTGATCATCCTCTGTGTTTTGCAAGTAGGAAGTTGACACCAGTAGAGTAGAATTATACCACAACTGAGTGCGTGAGGCATTGTCGATGATCTACGTGCTTTTCAAGTTTAGGTAGTATCTGTTGGCAACACCCTTTGTGTTTTACACCGACCACATGGCATTAAAATATTTGGTGAACAAGCCTATTCTACAAGGGTGCATATGTCGGTGGGTGTTGTTGTTTCAAGAGTTTGAGTTCACCATTGTAGTGAAGCCTAGGAAAAGCAATTGTGGGCCTGATCATCTATCAAGAATTGATTCAGGGGAGGACACAAAGTATTGAGGAAACAATGTCGATGACACAATGCTTGTTTAGGTTACGGTTTATGCCCTCGGACTTGGAAGAGATTGCAGTATTTTTAAAGGAAGGTGTGGTGTCGAGAAGGAATGAAGACATTGGAGAAAAAGCAACTTGGCCATACACACCACACCCTACATGTTAATCAATGGAGACTTATACAAGTTGGGATGTGATGAAGTTTTACACAGGTGTGTATTAGAGCATGAGTGCACCTAGCCATCATGGAGGAAGCACATGGAGGAAGTGCGGGTGGGCATTATGTAGGTGATGCCACCGCGCGTAAGATATTAATGGCAGTTTTGGTGGGAAACCTGTACAAGGATTATAGAGACTATTGTAAAGCATGTGACCATTGTCAGCAATGCATTGGAAAACTAGGGAGGAGAGATGAAATGCCTTTACGCCCTATCCCTAGTGGAGCCTTTTGAAAAGTGGGCAATAGACTTTGTAGGACCTATTGCACCAGTGGCATGTAGGACTGGTCACGTTATGTCATCACTTGCATGGATTATCTGACAAGGTGGGTAGAGGTAGCTCTGACTAAAGATTACACAGCAGCAACAACATGGCAAGATTCTTGTGGGAGAACATTATCACAAGGTATGGATGCCCGTTGAGTTTGACCAGCGATAGGGGTACACATTTCTTGAATGAGACCATGAGGATCCTATTATCAGAGTTCATGGTGGCTCATCACAAGACTATGCCCTATCACCCACAAGCAAATGGAACCATGGAAGCATTCAACAAAATACTTGAGTCATACCTTAACCAAAATTTGTGATGTCGGAAGACAAGATTGGGATGACAAAGTATCGGTAGTATTGTGGGCTTACAGGACAACATATAAAAGGATGAACAAAGCCACACCATTTCAATTGGTGTTTGGCATGGAAGCTATTTTTCCGTTGAATTTATGTTGCCTTCTCTGTGAATAGCGTGTATGTAGGAGGGTTAGCCAATGAACAAGCACTGGAAGAAAGGATTGATGAGTTAATGAAGCTGATGAGAGATGATCACTCACCAGGTGGAGCCAAACAATAGAAAAAGCAAAAAGCAAAAGGCTTGGCATGATCACCACATTAGAAATAAGAAGTTTGAGGTTGGGAAAATGGTTTTACTATATGATTCTAAGTTTTATGTCCACCCTAGGGAAGTTAAAATTCCATTGGTTGGGTCCTTACACAATCTCGTACATCCTTGATTCGGGGTGCGTGCGATTCTGAGCTAGATGGGATGAAGTTTCCTGGACACTTCAATGGGAGTAGGCTGAAGCCCTACTATAAATAAGTCTTCTCGGTGTTTGTAAATAAGGTAGTTTTTCCAGTTAGTTTAGAAATTTCCTTTATGCTTTCCCTTTCTTGTGTTTCCCTTTACGTTGTTGTTTTGTTTTGTGCCTTGGGCACCGGTAACCTTATTTCTATTTTGGAGAATTTGTGAGTGTGCAGAGGACCATGCATCGTTTTAAGTGTGGGGTGGAGTAATGTGAAGGAGCGCATGGTTAGAGTGCCAAGGAAGTGTATGTTAAAAATCCCTATTGAATGGCCCTAGTTGAAAGAAGTGTGTGGAGAAAAAATGGAAGAAGGATGGTTGGTGCCAGGATAAAGCTACTTTTAGATCCCACGTACTGAGGAGGAGAAAGCACATTTAGCAACACGAGGTAGGCGAGAGCAAAAATTAGGACAGAAGAAGTGCCTTTAGTGTTGGTTATGCATGCGTAAGAGTCTCCTATCATGGGTTGGATTGGTTGCTCACCAGAAGGTTGGAGGAGTTTTTCGCGTAGGTTGGGCGCGTGAGTGAAAGTGCTAAAGATGGGCTTTGTTTGAAAAAGCCGCATTAAATGAAAAAAATGGTGGTAGGTGAAGTAGCATTTAATGCTCAAAAAGAGAAAAGCTATAAGTAAAGGGTCGAGGCACTTTCATTTTCACTTTGCGAATAGAGAGAGAAGTGATTTTTTTTCTATCTAAGTACAAACTAGGGTTTCCAGATTTGATCATGTGAAGAAAGATCTGTGAGATTGAAGCGTGAGCAGCTAGTTTGGATTTGCAAACCAGAAGGAAGGGGTTACACGGGCATGAGAAAAGTTGTGAGGAGGTGCCGTCTTGTGGAAGTTTTATCCCAGTTAGGGTTTGACAAACTAGGGCATGGGTTCAAGAGGTTTTTCATCATAGATTTGAGATCTGAGGCTGGAAGAAGTGGAAGAATAGAGTAACAAGGAGGGAGTGAAGTGATAGGAGGACCTCGACAATGGCACCCAAGAAAGGAAAGGGCAAGGCCAAGGCCAAGTAACAAGAACCTGATGTGAGTAATACGAATGAAGAGTGGTATGTGGAGATGCAATACCCAGATGGGGTAATGATGGGTAAGGAGTGGGAGTCCCACCGAGGAATGTGCCTATGTAGTGACTATAACCATCAAATGAACATGATCGAGAAGGAAATGGCACTGGAGTTAGTGCACCCCATGAGTAAATGGACACCAGAGGGCTTGCCCATCTACAATGATGATGTTAAGGTCAAATTGGAGAAGGCAGGGTTGTTGCAACTCTATGAGTTGCCCTATTTTGGAAAACTAGAATGCCTATACCAATGGCTAATGTCACGAGTACATGAAGATTACTTCCATTTTGTAGGGCAAGATGCGCATTACTCCTCAACTCATCTCTCAGTTCACAGGCCTCATATGTGAAGGAGACAACTTGGAAGATGACCTAAGTGACAAGGAGGCAATTCAGAAACCATCACCGAATATGCCTGCAAGAAGGGGTCGAGGTACTACGACATCTCAGACATCAAGGACCTAGTGATGAAGATGGCCACACATCTAGTAACAAAGCTGAATGGCTAGGAGAGATGGACCCAGGTCAATAAACCTTGGTTACATGTTTGCAGGAAAAATTGCAAAAGGCACCATATATAACTTGTCTGCATACATCGTGGAGGAGATTGTTAGTTACACAAAGGAGGGGGACAAAATCCTCTTTGGCAACGTCTTACTAACCATCATGTTTTTAGAGATTGGAGTGCCTGACGCACTGCGAAAAATTTGTATGGGAGTACCCTACCGAGGATCCTTTACCCATGAAGAGATTTGAGAAGTATGTATGTGACACAATGAAACACCCCACAAGGCATGAATGGAGAAGTGGTATACGTGCCTGAGGAACATGTTTCGGGGTAGAGTGGAGGATTCTGAACAACTTCCAATGGTCACTTTGAAGGAGAAGCCAAATTTGCAGTATACCAACATTTCTGCCTGGGTAGGTTCAGGCTAGTAGATGGGTCATGGAGCCCATGGTGCAAGCTTCCCTTCACTTTCACAACTCAATACTTCCAAGTGGAGTAAATAGATTCAAGGAATCTAAGAAGCTGAAGCTGGAACTTGGGTAGTCTAGACCGGGAGCACAGAGAGATGCGAAAAGGTTGAACTACCCCAGTGGCAAGTGCACGTACGTGGAAAGGTACATGTCGCATGAGGTCCAGATGATAAGGCCAATGATGCTACCCATTGCAGGAGGATCCACAACACGTATACCTCCATATAAGGCCCAAGTTTGAGAAGGGCACGTACCTGAGAAAATGATGTCTCCATACCTAAAGATCCCATGGGTAGGAAGAGGCCCGCACCCAAGAAGAGGGGAAGAGAAGAAGAAGAAGCACCAAGTGTGTAGACTACTCAGACAGTGAGTATGCCAACAATGAGTGCCAAGCCCAGTACTTACACATGGAGAAAGAAGTCCCGATGAAGGAGAAGACACCAGAAGTGGAGGCACCTAGGCAACCCCTCACCAAGGAAAAGTCACCAGAGGAAGAGGAAGAGGCCGAATCCCCTGTCAAGGAGCCACCTCTCAGGAAAAAGTAGAGGATGGAAGAGGAAGCTGACTCGGAGGAGACCGATAACTTGGAGAAGTACATGGGTGGAAGAGAGGATGAGAGTGAAGAAGATGACAACAAGGAGGATGAGCCTGAGAGGGATTAGGAGCCACATGTTTTCAGCATGTACGACTTAGGAGAAGAGAGCGAAGAAGAGAAACAGAGTTTGTATTCATGCGGCAAAGAGTACCCAGGATGAGGAAGGTGCCCAAGACATGGGAAAGAGTGAGGAGGTTGGCATGGAAAAGTGGGAAGCCATAAGCTTCACAAAGGAGCAGATCACCAGGTAGTAGAGAGAGAGGCAAAGAAAATGCTCGAGGCCTTAGTAGACCAAGAGTTGGAGCGCAACGCTGACATAGTGTTGAGGAAGGAAAAGAGGAAAACATTGAAAAGGAGCATGACAAATGGGAGGAGGTCCCGCTCTAATGGTAAGTTTTCCCAAAGGTGTGCACTGGGTAGGAGGACCCTTTGATATAGAGCAAAGACAAGTGATGGGCTATGTTGATGACTCAAAGAAGGTGTTACATGCACGTGGTTCCAAAGCACTATACCCACATAAAAGGATTTTAGCCATGGGGTCATTTGAAAAGGAGGGCACGTACCCCAAGATGAAGAAGATGCTCTCTTGGGTGTTTGAATCCCACATTGATGAGCCAGACTTCAAATTCTGCCAAGGAGAATCATAACAGTAACTAGAGTCTAAGGGAGCCAATCCCTTGGTAAATGCCCAAGAACTCTCGGATGAGCAGGTCTGTAATGCGCTCAACAAGGTCACGGTCGAGACAGAGGCTAGGCTCTTTGCACGTGAAATGATAGTATAAGAGCACTAGAGGGAAAGCTAGGGAAGAAAGAAGAGGAGCTAGTGAGAAGGCCAAGAGATTGAAGCAAGAAGAATTGATCAACGCGATGGTAAGGCGAGCTAAAGGATGAGAAGAAAAAGGTGCAGGAAGTATACAAGAAGGTGGAGTCTATCAAGAGTGCCATCATTTTAAAGCACCCAGACCTAGCGCCACCCACGCAGAAGTACACATCCATTCTGGAATGCTTAGAAGATCTAACATGCATCCTCACCATGGAGAGATGACCTTTGGCCCTGGAGTTTGCAGAGGAAGTGGCCATGCTTAAAGGAAGAGGACAAGTTGAGGGTGGTAGCGCTCGTTGCTGAGTATAGCAAGGTGCTCACAGAGGTTAAAATCACTGCCCAATCTGCTGAGGCTGCATATGATACTTGCATAGACATAGGATAAGGTAGCAAGCACCTTGGTCACCACACTCGAAGCGAGCTAAAGGAGTTCCAAGAGAAGAATAAAGGAAATAGGGAAAAGAGGGACAAGGTTCTTGCCGAAGTAGAAAGAAAATCTGAGGCGATTGAAACATTAAGGGGTTCAATCAAGGCCCGGCTGAAAGAACTATACCCTCAGATTACCAGGAGGATGGACATGCTCGAAGACTTGGGAAAGGAGATGGAGAAGATCATTGACACTTTGGGTGCCCAGGGAATTGGCCTAAGTTTTGATGAGGTGAGCATCTGATCGGTGACCTCTATCAAAAGGCACAGCGAGGTCGAGATATGGAACAAGCTAGAGGTAGACTTACGGAAGGATTTTCCTAGCTTGTTGAGTTGATGCCCCCCATTCTTCCTTCTTCCCCAATTCTTTCATTCCTTTATTCTTTTACAAAATGTAAGACTACACCTTGGTTCCTTAAGGCAACATACATCTTGGTTAAGTGGAGTGTTTCCATGGATGAGAATAGGCATAGTGTGGGGTGATGTTGGACCCCTAGAATATTGACCAAGTATGAAGGTGCGTAGGCACACAAGATCCCAGTTATGGAATGGCGCATGCAAGGAAAAAGCATGCAAGAGAAGGGTTTAAGGAAGTCTATGTCACATAATGCATGTGAAGACAGAACCGAGGGTTCGGGACTTAGTCAATTTGGACGTGGAGAGAAAACACGTGAAAATCATGACCCGATTATGCATGGATAAGATGCCGACTAGGCGACAAGTTGGCCTAGAAGGAGCATGCTGCGATAGAATCTTCTAGAAGAACATCATGGGATAAAGTGGAAAGCTCAGGCCTGGAGAAGCATGCTCACATGGAGGACCACATTCGGACACTTGGCACCGATCTGAGGGTGTTGGAGGGTGAGTTGGTAGTCCAGGAAAGCTATAAATACAAGCACCTACAGAGATAGAAATATATACATAGAGAGTGGGCGGAGCTCTGCAGAAATGCTACGAGGACTCTGTCAAGTGGATAGTTGTATTCGGGAGAGGATGCATTAGGCTTGGGGTTGTAAATTTTCTTTTTGGTAGCTTAGTTACATAAGTCCAGTGCTAATGCATGACTGCGGTCTGCTTCTCTGTGACCCTCTATAATGGTTCCATGGATGTAATAAGGTTTCCTGTTATAATATATACATGAATATCAATGATTTTGATGCATACTTCTCTCTTATGAGTTCTCTTTCCTTTCATGCTAAGTATGGATGCTTGTATGTTTCTTTCTGTCATAATACATGTTATGGATTCTTAAAGTACTTGGTCTAAATGATGGATCTAGAGGCCATTCTGAGGATCTAGAGGCCATTCTCACATAAAAGAGAGATCGGCACCCATATGGTTCTTGTATGTCCTAGTAAACCACCATCTTAACAGTTTTGGAAGAAGGTGAACACAGCAGGGAGGTATTTCACATGATAGGAGTAAAAATGATCAAAAAAATCATCTCGATCAAAGTAATTTTCCAACACTTACTAAAAATAGTCAAGTGGTTTTGTGGAACCTCGCATAAATAACCAGAATCCAAAAGGCAAGAGGAACATCATAAGAAGAAATAATTCAAGCTACCATAGCTACTTTTGGTAAACCACCAGGTTGGGAAAAGGTGGTGAACAACAAAACTTACTAAAATTCATCAGTAAAAATACCCCATGTATACTTAGTACAAATAGCAATTGGTTCCACAATCTCAAAGACAAGTTTGGTCAATAACGAGGAACATCAGGATAATCATTCGTGTCGATATCACCATTTGGGGTCCAAAAGTTAAACTCCAACACTTACTAAAGATAGTAAGGACATTGAGGGATCCCTTCCAAATATAGTAAGTGTCAAGGAAACATGAATTTCAAGTGCACAGGTTGGTCTAGTTTCTCAGGTGTAATCAATCATGAAGAGATAGTGGTTTTTCGTGGTTTGGAATGATCATATCATAATATAAAGAAGGGCATCACAAGGCACATCATGTGAATTCATCTTTGTCACTTAAGGAGCCGAGTGATTCTAAGAGATTTGATCAGAATAATTTCAATAAGTTAAGGAGTTCATCAACCAATTTTCAAGGAGGGTCATTGTGGGCATTGTATGTGTTCATCTCGAGCTTGCAGTGGTAAACCTCATAAAAGTGTTTTTGAACACTCATTCTACAGTCCAGGAGTTTTTGGTCATCACTAAATTGGGAAAATTATTCAAAGTTATTCAAGGGATCAATCTTCATCAGCATAGAAGATCACCAGTGGCAAAAATATTCGCTCAAACTTCATAAATGCATCAAGGCATTCAAAGCATTTTGTCACGAGGGTGTTTTCCTTCATTCCTTCAAAGTGTTCCTCTCTTTCCCTCTCTTCTTTCTCTCTCCATTCTAATTCTTTTTATGTGTCATTATTGTATTTTGTCCTATTCACTTAAGTGACCTATTTTAAATTTGTAAAAATTATTTTCTCAAAATTATAAGAGAAATACTTAATTCATGGAAAACTAAAGGTCACGAGTGGAATATGGAAACGAAGAGTCGTGTGAGGGAGGTGAAAGGACAATTCGATTGCTATAAATTTATATGGCCTCTTCATTCTAAGGTATTCTATATTTTGGAAGAACTCTTACTATGTAGCATTTTGATAGCTTAGTTAAAGCTTTGTATTCATCATTACACATGGAATAAAATATACATTTCTTCTATTTCCCTTTCTTTTTTTCCTCTATTTTTGTCTTTCATGCACTTTGCAAGCATAGTTGATCCTGTATGGAATTGGAGAGGAACTTGGTGTCCTCGATAGATGAATTTAAAAACTTGGTGTCTTAATTCATTGGTTCTCGCTAGCTTCATTGTGCTTTCCTCTATATTAAAGGTTGAACTACTCCAATTACTGGGTGTGAGCTCTGCAATCTACTCACGATATTAATCTTCCTTGTATAATTTCCCCCTCTTTCCCTTCATCACTGTAATTTCCTCCCTTGTACCCCCGTACAAGCACTTTTCCATAGGTTCAATGGAGTTTCCCTATGTGATCCCCAACCAATTTGGCCACCCAAAACATTTAGATAAGATTAGGATTAGTTTACTTTCAATAATGGGAGTTGTACCATTCAATGCAGAGGGGCGTAGCCCCATGAATGTTGGTGGAGACACTGATTTGTCCACCCAACAAATTTTCTCACCAACATTTTTTGGCGACTCACTGGGAGATATTTTCCTAAGTGCACCCAAAAAGATCTCTACCCAAAATATCAAAAAAATACAAAAAAAGTATATATTAAAAAAATCAGATTTCAAAGTAAAATCATTCTTGAAGGTGACTCTCAAGGAATGAACCCGGTCACATTCATTTCCCACACCATGAATAAATTTCCAGATTGGAGTGAAGTACCAATGAGTGACAGTGAAGAAGAAGAAGAAGATGTCTTCTCGGAAAAGAAGATCGTTGATCAGCCATGGTTCCAGACTAGTGTTGACAAAGGAAAGAAGAAAGAACATGTCACCGATGAAGAGGAATGGATTCAAAGGAGACATAAGATAAGGTGTGAAGCTTGATAATATGCCAAATTCTTGCAAGATATGTACAAGAAACTTGAAGTGGCCCATAGCGAGGAAGAAGAAGAGGAGAGTTGTCCTATAGAGGAAGATCCTGAAGATCATTCGTACCATAGGGTTTTCATACCCGAAAGGTTCTTAAATGCAGCTCAAGAAAATCATATCCTTGATCCTTCAGATGAAGATAAAATCAACATTCAAAAAGATGGTCACAAAATATGGGATGGTGCAAGATCCACTGAAGAAGATTTTTACAACCTCGAGCATCTCACTTCAAAATTGAGAACATTGTCTTTCATCCACCGATCAATATATGACTTCCTCACATATGGTGATGAAGAAATGAACATGTTGAAAAGAGAATATGTGGAAAGACTTGAGAGCATAATAAAAGGAAATTCTGACCCCAAAGTCTTTGATGAAATTTGGAGGTATGCTTTAGCTCTACAGATAAGATATGAAGCACCTTGCATCAAATAAAGGAAGAAGACAATATGCGCCCTATGGAGGAAGACCTTGATGGATGCCCATATTATGAGGTTTTCATTCCCAAAATATTCTTGGATGCTTCTAAAGAATATCTTATCATGGAACCTTTTGATGAAATTCAAAGCAACGTCACGAGAGGAAGAAGTAAAGACATAAAGATAGAATCACCATTCAGAAATTCCATCTAGCTCGAGGCACAACCCATATGGGGAATAATATATTCAATAAAGGAATATCCTTACTAGATAATGGACTATCCAATGCTCTCCAAAGACACCACCAACGATGAAGAAAATGGCCAATTCAAAGTAAGCGTGAATGATCTCCTTTCAATTTTCATCTTTCAATTAATGATGAAATATGTGAGGAAGTACAAGAAAGTCACCCGACATCATGGTCCGAAGATGATGAATTCAAGATGGTCATAGATAATCTTCCCTCCTATTTTTATACTTCATGTGATGTAGAAATTTTTCATGAATAAATGGAGGAAGTCAAAGAATCAAAATCTCTTCTCGATGTAATCATGGATGATTGAATGGAAGAAGCTCACTCTCTTTTCAAAGTTGAGGAGAACAAAAAATTTAAACACAAACTCTACTCACTCAGGGAGCATAATCATCATCACGGTGAAAATAGATCCTTTCATATTTCACTTGAGCAAGAAGATTCAATAATGGATGGTCAAGATGTAGCTGAAAAATTATTCTTATACCGCTTCCCCAACACGGTTTTATGCTTCTTACCAAGAGGAAGATGATATGGATTTTGAGCTTGAAGGAGTGCCCATCCCATGAAGCTTGGACTTCTTCTCCTTTTCAGAAGGTGTCATGAATCACGTATGCCTATGTTTGCAAGAAAGTGAATCTTAGGAAACACAAAGCATGGAAGAGGTGAATGAGGATGTTTCAAATGAATCTTGGCCCGTGTGGATCAGATTTTTAATCATCTCCTGGAGGCACAACAAGAAGATTCTTCCAATGAGGATAAAAATGAGCCTATGGAAATTTTAAAATAACTATCTCATGACAATATATCTTGAAGGTCGTGGATGAAAATGAATGTCCTTAACTCATTCTTGAACTCTTAACTCAGGATATGGAGATACAAGACATGCATGAATCAATTTGTTCTTCCTATTTTGGTGCACAAATTTTTGATGTTGAGATGGAGAATTTAGATAAGCTTTATGACTTCTCTAATAATTTGGTTGATGAGAATGAACATGAAAACATGTCTTTTTCTTACACATCGTGTGAAGAAGTTCATGAGTGTAAAAGAAGAAAGGTTCTCGAATCTCCTTTGGAATTCCTCAATCTTGAAGATAACATCTCTATTGTGGGAAATAATAACATGGAAAATATTGAGCTTATTTGCACCAAAGAAAGCCATTAAAAAAAAATAAAAATCTATGAGAACATTAAGAGTGTGATCAAAATCAACTTGTTCCCATCATTTCAGAATGGTCCACCAATGAAAAGCAAGAGTTCATATGGAAAAATCCAATGAAGGGTGAAGAACAATTATATGGCCAAACCAAAAGCCGCAATTTTGGAAATGATATCAAAATGGACTCCGAACGAATGCATATTGGCAATAATTTCCCTAGACAACAAAGTGGGAGTATGCATGATTTTTTCCAAATGATCCAAAATCAAACTGCACTCACCATCCTCCAAGCTCTAATTCATCTCGAACATGTTCCCATGCTGTAAAAATATCGTGAGGATGATGAAGACCTCTAGCTCAATGATTTAACCTCCATGTCTGAAAACACTTGCTTAAAGCAATAAAGTGAGATGTTTGGGGAAGTCCTTGAATGGGAATAAAACCAATTTTTTCTTACTCCTTCTAAGTTTTTGTTGATATTAGAGAAAATTTGAAGTTGCAATTCAAAGAAGATGAATGTTTTCATGACATGAGCAATTTTCCCACTCTAGAAGACATGGAAGAATGGTGTCATATGATCATAGGATATCAAGTGGGAGCATCAAGGTACAAGAGCTCAGAAAAGATAATGAACTATTCATTGGATGCAAAAATGTTCTCTATGTAGTATGAGTATGAAGATGGAATCTTGGTCAACCTTCTTCTTCTCAAGCCATGCAAAGGCATCACCAAAGCATGGTTTAATCAAATAATAGTTTTTGCTTAAAATTTTATACTTAAATCCATTATTTCATGATGGCATGTAATTTTCTCAACCCGTTTACGGGTATGTGTATATCCTTTCCCCACCTCTGTAAATTCCCTTCCCCTGTATATAATTTCCCTATCCTGTTGTGTGTTTTTTTCCTATGGATGATAGGGGTTGTCTTGTGGTGTGTCACCATAAACACGACTAATAATATTTTGATAGTCTCATGAAGAAAATGAGTGCCCCTATCACTTGTCAAGCTCAATGGACATCCATACATGTTGATAATGTTTTCCCATAGAAATATTGTTGTTGTAGCTATCGTGCAATCCTTTGTAGGTACTTCTTCTACCCACCTTGTAAGATAGTCTGTACAAGTTATAATGTAGCACGTTCCAGTCCTATGCATGGGTGGGGAAATAGGACCCACAAAGTCAATCACCCATTTCTCAAAAGGTTCAACACTTGTAATAGGCCTCAAAGGCATCTCATCTCTAGATCCAGGCTTTCCAAGGTGTTGAAAATGATCACACGCCTTGACATATTATTTAATATCCTTATATAAAGTTTGCCAAAGAAGAAAGACTAGCCATTAGAATCTTGCACGCGGTGGCATATCCTACATAATGACCTCTTGTAATTCCATGAAGAGCTTCTTCCATTACTTGCCTCGTGCTCATGCTCCAAGTACATACCAATGCAATACTTAATCATGACTTAACTTATACAAATCAACACCAATCAATTGGTAAGGTGTTGTGCGTATTGTAAGTTATTTTATTTCCAAAGTCTTCATTCCCTCGAGCACTTATCCAATGCCCAAAAAGATAGAATTATCTTCCAACTAGATGGGTGTGTCATTCAATCTAAAGAGTTTTACATCTGGCATTTCAAATTTTATGTGCATTCTTAACGAAATTTATCCTTGACAAATGATCGGGCCCTGAGTTACTTTTTCCTAGTTTCACAATTACTGTAAACTCAAATTCCCAAAATAGTAGTATCCACCTGCAAATGTGACCTTGTAAAACAACTTTGTTGACCAAATACATAAGTGTATTATGATCTTTAAATAAGATAAACGGTGTAGCCAATAAGTATTGTCATAACTTATGCAGTGCGTAAATCATGGAAAAAGCTTCACGCTCAGTAGTTGTATAGTTTAGTTCATCTGGTATAAACTTTTTGCTTGTAAAATAAATAGGGTGGTCCACTATTCCTTCACCTAGTTTTGCTAGCATGACACTAATCGCCATCCCCCTGAATCATACATGATGATGAAATGGTTTTTCCCATGAAGGAAAGCACAAAATAAGTTCAGTGGTCAACCTTTCCTTTAGTGTTTCAAATGCATGTTGTTATGTATTGCCCCAATAGAATTTTCCCTTAGCCTTCAAAATTTCATCCAAGTGCACGATAATCTATGCATAACCCTTAATGAATTTCTTGTAATACCCCATATGACTAAGAAATCCACATTTTTCATTTTGATTGTTAGGTTCTTCCAATCCCAAGATCACAACAACCTTGGTTGGATCTACCAACAAGACTTCCTTACAAATAATATGCCCCAAAAAAGTGCCAAAAGGTGTTGTAAAGATACATTTCTTAATATTCAAAGAGATACTCAACTTCTTGCACCTCTCAAACATAAGCCTCAAATTGTCACAATAATAATTAACCAATCCATACACCGTCCAATCATCTAGAATACTTGTAAAAACTTATGAATGAAGTCCTTAAATTCATGCACAACAATTCATGAAAAGACTAGAGGCACATTCTTCAGTCCAAAGGGCACAACTGTGTATGAAAAACTTCACCATTCGATTGTGAAAGTTTCTTTTCCTAATATTTTTTTGCGATATGCACTGATGATACCCAGAGAATCCACCAATAAATGAGTAAATATCATGCCCTGCAACTCCTTCTAGTATTTCCTCAATAAATGGGGTAGGAAAAGGACCAATAACACATGAAGCACTCAGCTCTCTATAATCCACACAAATCCTTATCCTCTCATCATTTTTATACTAATGACCATGGAATAACCCATTCTAAGTGCTCAACGGGTAAAATTATTCCAAATTTAAGCCTATTATCAATTTCCTCCTTAACCTTGACATGCGAGATGAGGATTCATCCTATAAGGCCTCTTCTAATCGAGCACACATCTTCTTTAAGATTGATTCACATCTCACCTAAAGAAGGGTGTACTCCCTTTAACTCATGATAACTACATGGAAACAAGTCCTGAAAGTCACGCAACAGCTCAATAATCTTCGCCACTTCCTTCTCCAAACAGTAATCACCAATAATGGCTTCTTTAGGCTCTACATTTTTCCCAATATTAATTTTCTTCTTTTTCATAGGATCAAGATACGTGCACACATTCTCATCTATTATTTTCATCACCTCATGCGTACCTTCAATATGGTTAACATCTAGGTTATTGTTCTCATCATCATCATCTATTGTGCATACCAATTTACCCCTTTCCTTTTCTTCCCAGTGCAGACCATTTCTTCTTCTTCAGTCTCATCAAGGTTAAGGTGCGCTTCCAAATCTAGCTCTCTAAACATGTCTAAAGGAAGCTCCTCGGCCTTCGCATTATCTCTTAGAGTAAGGCACTTTATAATTTGTAGTGCTTCATTGACTAGAGGTTTAGTAGAAAAGTAATCAAAAGTATGGATCATACATGAGGTCATCTCCTGCCAATTATTTGTCTCCCATGTCAACTCTACATGGATATACCATGCACGTAAGAATTTTCTTAGGGTGACATAGAACTTATGTACCCAAAGTGATGGTGGTAAGGCCTCCTGCCCCTCCATCCAAAGTCTCTCACACTTCTGAACATGATGTGAAGAAGAATCCTTCCCATGGAATTTGCATATCTGTGAAGGTACATTTCTCCTTAGAAACCTAGTAGAAAAGGTGATTCTCACCTCTCACCATTCTAATAATTTGTCTCTTGTGTGTAGTCCACCAATGTGTTGTTTTCTTGTGTAGGGTATAAACCAACATATTTCTTCTATCTCCTTCATTATTCCACTTTGGGCATCTATGGCTTACAAGAATACATCAATGTTTCCTTCACCGGTGTTCTAAGGTACATAGTTATGACTCAAACACCTAACGGCGTGTAGCACACCAAGTGAGTAACACTATTCTTGATCTCTTGGCCAACTACTTCATGTGTTCTTTTTCCCATTTTCACAAGAAATACTTGTAGTATCACTTATCAAATGAGCATCATCCCATTGAATCACTCCTTCCTTAGATGGATCAATTACCTCAGGGTCTCTAATTGTGCGGGTTTATATCCTGTTCAAGTATTCATCACTCAAATATTCAACATAAGGGGTAGCCTTTGCATCTCAAAAGGTATAATGATGCACTCTTCTTTGTTTTCAAATCTAATGTAGCCCTTATTGAAGCACAAATCTACATTATTCGCATAACACCAGGGGCACCTAATTAACATTGGAAAACCATTTTCCTCTGCGAGCTCCAATACTTCAAAGTCCCCAATAAACTTGGCTCCTTGAATCATAATAGTAACATCTTTTAACACCCCAATAGTATTATCCATAGTTTTATTTGCCATATATAACACATTCGAGGAAGGATGCAATGGTGGTCTACCCATTTGATTCCAAACATCCAATGTGAGTACATTAACCATCACTCATCTATCTATCATAATGTTTCTCAAAATTCATCCATTTATGACCACATTCAATGTAATCACTTTATCACACTCATGATTATGGGGAGGTAGATTTTCATGGAGAATCTACCTCCCACACTCATTACCTACATATGGTACTTTCCCTCTCAACCACTCTCCAAATAAGGGAATTATGTTCTCCTCTCGTAACATCCTGTATACTTCCTTCAAATCATATAAATCCTTTTGTGGTATTTCAACCTTCTTAAGCACGCTCCTTCATGCACACCTGCTCCTTCAAAATTTGAACCTCTCCCTAAAAATACCCGATAATCTCCATAGTCTCTAAGTAAACTTCTTTTTGATGTTTAGCATCAAGGTACTTGGCATTAATGACTTCCTGCTTTGTTATAGTCGGTTTATACTTTGGAGGTTCAACGATATGTGCAACCTCAATGCATTTGGTAACTAACATTGGTTGTAATTGAGAATTAAGCCCAACCTTTGGCATTCATTTATCTCCATCTGCACATTATATCTTAATCATAGCTCTCCTTTATCTTGCTTGTGTTGTTTTATCATATGCTCATACAAGTCAGGGAATTCTTCAAACTTATGTTGTTTTCCACTCCGGAGAAAACCATGTTGATAATGATAAGGAGATCCACAAGTAAAACAAATTCCTATAGGAAATACTCCTCTTCCACCACCATGACCTTGGCCTCTATATCCACCACGGAATCCTATATTCATGTTATCTCCATTATTGTGTCATTCATTATGTTGTTCTCCTTGTTCCTTAGACCCATCGATTATGTTATTATGGTACACACTAGTCTTAATAGCCTCATGAATTTGATCAATAAATCTACAATTCTATGTATCATGAGTGTGAGACTTACAAATCTTACAATAAGAGGACATGTTCTTTTGAATCGCGCGTTGTAGCAATGGGCTTTTACTCAAATCATGATCTCACAATCCAAAAATATGGCACGTACCAATCTATGAGTTAAACTATCATTACTATGTCCTTAAACATTGTAATATGTACACCATATTCTGCTATGCATCTCATGATCCTAATTATCTTTAAAATTTTCCAACTACTTTACCATAGATGTTATGTGTGCCTCCAAAAATGGGCTAACTTTAGTTTCTATGCTTCCACCCTCAACGTGCAAAGTTTCCTCTAATGCCTAATGCGGATCCGTAACGGTCTTATGACAAATAAACCTTCTAAAAGGTGTTAATAATCTACCAACAAACTATTGTGCATGCTAGCTGGGGTGAATATCATAAGACAATTTTTATAACAAGGTTTTAAAACATAAATCATACTCCCTTAAGCTTGCATCCATGCCTGCTTAGTCTCCTTTAAGCACGTTGATGTTTTTTTGTTCAAACTCATGAATATGGAACTCAGCCAAGAAGGCATAATGCGGTGCATTATAATCCATAGTAGTCTAATTCGGGTCATATTTCCTATCCCAACTATGCACGTGCCCTTATAAACTAGTAGCAAACGACTTTCCTTACACTCTAGAGTTGTGATTCCCTTAGCGCGCTATAGTATCTCACACTTATGTACATGCTCTGCAACATCCTCAATACCTCTATATTATGGCAAGTGAAGAGACATCTCATAAAATATTTGTTGTGGTTGATGGGGGTGTGGACCTTGTCCACCAACTCTGGAACCAGAACCCTCACCAGTATTTCCTCCACCACCAGAACCACCTGATCCACTTGATCTCAAGCCTCTTGATCCTCCTGAACCACCTCTTGATCCTCCAATAGTGGGCACCAGACCAGTGGATGTACTTCCTTGCATCCCAACCATAGTACTAAACTAAACTCCCATAGTCTATGAAGTTATAGTACTTCTAGATGTGTTTCCAGGTTTTGTGCACCCACTCTCTATCCCGATAACGTACTTAGAAAGTATTCCTCCAATCGTTCCTCCAAATAGTGGTGGGATAGAAAATATGGTCTAAGTCTTATAAGTGCATAAGGTTTGGGCGTGTGATGGTGCGTGGATTTATAATAAGGCATGGCGCACTTAGGATCAAGACTTAGCCATTTTGGCATGAGGTTATTTTTACATAGAGTGTGGATCACACAAGGACATGAAGAATTGCGAGCACCCAAGGTTATTTTGGGAATAACAACATTTCAAGCACCATGCAATATTTTTTCTTAATAATAGTATTTGTACTAGGAGTTAACTTTAAAAGATCTATTATTAGCACTTGCATGATTTTACATTCTCTTGTAAAATTGCATGGCTATTATTAGCATATAGCCTATTTTTGGAAGATGCATAGGCGGTGAAGGGAAACTCCCCATCCCCGTGTGTGTGTGTGTGTGTATTGATTTATACAGTTTAGATATATCATTTATTGTAGAATAATGATGTGGACCTATTAGCACACATGACTATGGAAATTAGATGTTGATGTATGAAGCTTCTATGTTTTATGGTACTTAAGATAATAGATCATATTGGATGGATATTGGTGTTAGATGTGGATGGATATTGGTATTAGAGGTGACCGAATATGGTTCTTGCATGGTAAATCTCATTGTAGTCATTGTTTAGTCAATCTTTCATATGATTAAGACCTAGATTTGGTTTATGCATTGTGGTTTAATTGATTATCTATTATGGATCTAAATTATACTTGCAATCATGCTAACATCTTGAACAAGCTACTCTAAAGAGGGACCTAGTACCCTTGTGTGCTTTGGGTGAGCGCTTAGTTTAGGCTAAGTGATGTGTCAGCGTGCCTTGGGCTATTTGCAATGAATTCTAGGCTACATCATTGGTTTTGTTGCATTGAATCTTGAGCCACACCTTGACCAAATTTTTTAATTTTGGATGGAGAGATTGGGATGAAAAGATTTCTGCGGTACTTTAGGAGTATAGGAAAACCTACAAAAGGTTGAATAAAGCAACACCCTTTCGAGTTGATGTTTTGTGCATAGGCAGTTCTACCCATGGAATTCATGTTACCTTCTTTGTGTATTGTGCACACAAGAGGTATGGCTGATGAGAAATCCTTGAAAGAACGTATTGATAAATTGATGCACTTGGATGAAAGGCGTGCCATAGAAATATGGAGTCAGAAGAAATAAAAATTTAGGCATAAGGCATGGTATGACAAACACATCAAGGATAAGAAGCTTGAGGTTGGGAAAATGGTACTTATGTATGATTCAAAGTTTTTCACCACCCTGGAAAACTTAAGGTGCATTGGTTGGGACCATATGTTATCACTTATATACTTGAGTCTAATGCTTTCCAATTAGAGGCATTAGATGGAACATGGTTTCCTAGTTACTTCAACAGGAGTAAGCTTAATCCCTCCTATAAATAAGTCTTCTTGGTGTTTGTAATAAGGCAATATTTCCACTTAGATGAGATTTCTTTAATGCATTCCCTTTCTATGTGTTTCCTTCATCGTTGTTATGCTTTTTCAATTTAGTTCATTGTTTTATGTAATAAGCGTGCTTGTGCGCTAGAAGTTGGTTACTATCTAAGTTTTTCATGCGCAGAGGACCGTGCATACCCTTAGTGTGGGGTGGTTGGAGAAGGATTGACTATTGGTACCATATGATGGATTGTGGTGCATGATAAAGACAAACTCACATGTGATTTAGAAAAGAAAAATTCAAGGAAGTTGCTCAAATTTTAGACCATGCGTAGGGGATGGATGCTCAGTATAACGCAAAGTAGGCTGCAACATTGGAGACTACTTGGGAAGAGTCACATTGGATAGGTACTTTGGTGTAGGGAAGCACATGGAGAAGATATATGTGACATAGAAGTAGTAGGCGCACCAGACAGTTATGACTGAGGCACAAAAATCCTAGGTGTGGAAGAAATATAGGAATGTACAGAAGAGCATGGATGCAAAATTAATGTCACATACGGTGGTAGATGGGAGAAATTAATGTGAATAATTTTTAAAACTTTCTATAAGGACAGCATTTGTAACATCGAACGAAGTGTGAAGTGTGAAGGAAAGATAAAGATGAAGAGAAATCTGCAAATCAATGAACTAAGTGGGATCAAAGCACGATGTTTATAAGAATTCGGTGCAAAATTGAGATTCGGGTGGTGGTGTGAGTGTTTTGAGAAGAGTTCATGTGACTAGGATTTGAAGAAGGAAGAGTACAACTAGGGTTTAATAGATTGAAATATCTGGTTCACATCCGTGGAAAGTAGGGTTTCAAGGTGACAACTTAGAAGTTAAAGAATGTTCCGATTAAGTGAGGAAGGATATGTGGCACCACGAAAGCTCCAATTTTTGAGGGAGAGGTGATGAAGCTTGCGAGAAGAGTGGTTGGTGGAAATGTTGTATCTAGAGGAAGTAAATAAGGGGTGACTATGGAAAATGAAGATAACACAATATAAGATCTCTGATACCAACCACATAATGGACAAGTGTATGAAGAATATCGATGCCAAAGTCATCAAAAAGAAAAATTGAAGGATGGATAATGGAGAGAGGTTTTAGGATGACTATGTTAGGAGATTTCTAGAGAATGCGGGGTCATGAAAATCCTCAAGTTGCCTTACTTTGGGAATCAGAAAGCGTATCAATGGATTATGTCACATGTATACAAAGACTTTTTAACTTCACGGTAGAAGAATGCAGGTCACTGCTAAACTTATTGGAAAGGTATCGAGGGTTACGCAACTCTAGATAGGAAATTACAGATGACTTATTAGATGATTAGGGAATAGATGAAATGACCGCTACAATCAAGTAAAAGAAGGGGGCAAGTATTCAAGGTAACTAATATTGTGGACATGGCCACAAGGGTCCCAACGCAATTGGTGGGATGTATGTTAGGGGCCTCCGAGAGATGGAATGAGGTAAATCAGTGTTGGTTACACATAACACACAAAATGGCCAACAAAATGTATTATAACATTGTTGGATACATTGCAAAAATCTTGGTGGTTGAGGCACGCATTCAGGAAAACAAAGGTGAGAATATTTCTTGGGGTTCCATTCTTTTATTGCTTGTATTCAATGAGATTGGTGTACCAGCGACGAGGAGAAGATCTGGGAATTTCCATTGGAAAATAAGTCCCCAACAAAGAATTTCTCAAAGTATATATTATGGGGTTTAATTTCCAACACCTACAAGGAGCGCCAACAAAAATGGTTTAGGTGGCTACGCCAAGAATTTGAAGGGGAGTGGCACATTCCACGCGATCATTTAATGGTGAATCATAGTTCTTCATCTATCGATTTCAGCTTGGGGAGATTTCATAGGTAGGTGAGTGAGAAGAGCCCCAGTGTAAGTTACATTTTGCCTTCACCGTAAAGTATTTTAAGAATTATGTCAACGGGTTACATAACGTGTGTGAATTTCAGTTTGATGTTGATAATGTAGACGCGGATATTCATATCCTACGAAAAACCTATGTATGTCCAAGCTGGGAAGTGTATGTCCAAACACTTGAATTAGATAACATTAACATCACTCCGAGAGATCATGGCCATAGGGAAGTTCGAAGTGGTGCATGTATATGTATACTTAAGGTTTCACTTCAAATATGAAAAGATGATGAAGGGCGAGGACATAGCTCTGCTAGGTCCTCTAAAGCATAAGCGAGCACTGGGAACCTCAAGGCTAGTTGCACCGATGCCACCCTCTAAAGAAGAAATAGTGCCTACGGGCTTGGAGAATGTTCTAGAGTAGGAAGAGGAGCCAGATGATAGTACTAGATTGGACCATACCCGAAGAGTTTTTCACAAGAGGCGTATGTCTAGGGATATCAGTGTTAAGACTCCACAACTAGTAAGGAGGTCAACATGGGTCACTTTGGTGAAAAATGTTGAAAAGAAAAAGAAAAAGTGCCAAAAGTATGTACCAAGGTAAGAGATAATGAAGAGGAGAAGTCCTCTCGCTCTGCATAGTAAGAATTGGCCTCTCCAAATTTGGAAATGCGGAAGATGAGGACATAGGAGACATAGTAGTTTATGAGGAAGTTGGTCCTAGCATAAGTTCCCGGAACATGACGGAAACCAAAGTAGTGTTGGTGGAGATACGAATATCATCTCATCTACACACTTGAGGAAGAGGGGAAGGAGGAAGGAGAATTACAATAAAGTATTAGCGCTAGAGCACATCGGATCAAAACACTTCGCACAAGAATACATCGGAGAGCGCACAAGTGAAAACAAGGAGGATGATGTGGTAAGGAATTGAACTATGGGCTACATTGATGACGTGAATAACAATATTCATGCATGTTTTTATAGTACCTTGGCTAAGGAACAATTATATGGATAGGATTTTATGGACCCAAAATGGTGATAACATGCACTCGCAAATAATTGTCTTGGAGCTTGTAGACTCACATGGATGAGCCTGATTTTGATGTTTGTGAGGTATTGTGTGTATCAGATAAGATGTAATGAGCACCACATACCCACCATATCACTATTAAGCCCACATAGTTATCGAATGAATAGGTAAGTAATGCACTAGTCAAAGTATCTACAGAAGTTGCACACCATAACATTAATAATGTGGCACTTATAAAGGAAATTCTAGAGGATAAGAAGGAAAATGACACCGAGATCAAGCATCTTATCGAGGAGAGGTATAAGGCTATTGTAGAGCACGAGAATGTCCAAAAGATGACCGAGTAGATAGTTGATGAATTTATGGAGAAGAGGCCTAAGTTTCAGGAGAAGGTGCCACAGAATTTCCTAACCGCCCTTCATTATCTCTGCCAATAGTCGAGTTTTCTTTTATAAGAAGGACCAGTGCACCTTAAGAGACCGAAGGATGCTACGAAGAGACAACAAGTGCAAAATTTGTTGTCGCAAGAAAAATTGCTAGTTCTGACAAGTATATTATGCAAGATTTGAAGGATGAATTGAAGAAATCAAATCTAGTATTAAATATGTGTCTAGCGCCGATGTAATCATTAAGATAAGGGCTATAACAGAAGAATATGAGGTCCTTTAGGAAGCCAAGAATGAAAGACTTAGGCGCGTGGAAAGGATTACACAGTAGAAACTAAGCGCAATTCGCTTGAGGCTATCAGGATCCCACATAAGGAGGCAATACTAGAAATTTGGAAGGTCATTATAGATAAGATGGACGTGATGGAAGGAATGGTCTCAAGTATGGCCAATATACTAAGAATTCTACAGAATGGGGGTGCTAAGATGACTCTTGATGAGTTAGAGGGTGTAATTACTGAGGACATCTCGCAGACAAAACAAATACAATGCTAAATGCTTGGTATGCATTCAAAGTAGAAGTCCAAAGTGAGTATCCGAGTTAATTCTACTAGCAGAAGAAAAAGATACCAAGTAGTCTGACTTTTTTTGTAGCATCGGGTAGGCCATTCTTTTTAACAAGTATTCATTCTTTCATTTGTTATTATTTTTTCTTGACGAGATAAGTTGGTTACCCATTACCAAGGGCTAAAATCTAGTTTAGTGTGGGGTAATGTTGGGATAACAAATATGGCCTAAGTCTAGTAAGATCATAAGGTTTAGGCACAAAACATAGGGTAGGTGATGGTGCATTAATATATAGTAAGGCGGGGTGCGCTCGGGATATGGACTTAGTCATTTTGGCGGGAGGCTATTTTTTGACATAGAGTGTGGAGCACGCAAGTACATGAAGAATTGTAGACCACACAAGGTTAATTTTGGAATAACAATAGTTTGAGTGACATGCGTGATTTTGTCCTAATAATAGGATCTGTACTAGGAGTTAACTTTAGAATATCTATTATTAGCACTTACATGCTTTTATATTCTCTTGTAAAGGCGCATGGCTATTATTAGCATGTAGCCTATTTTTGGAAGGTGCATAGGTGGTGAAGGGAAAGTCCCCATCCCTATATATATATATGTATTGATTTGCATGGTTTGGGTATCTTGTTTATTGTAGAGTAATGTTGTGGATCTGTTAGCCCACATGAGTATGGAAACTGGATCTTGGTGTACGAAGATTTTTTGTTTTATGGTACTTGTTGTCGTAAAATCACAAAGCACCTGGATGTTGATCAAATTTCTAGGTTGATCCTACTAGCATCCAGTGTGATTGCACAACATTGAAACCTCTCTACAAGTGTGGGACTTGTAAAATGAGAGAGGAATCTCCAGAGAAGGCTGGTTCCTGCTCCTAAACTACCTACCACAAGCTATTCCAGTGCAGGCAAGCTAATCTAAACCTAATCTAACCATGCCAAGGAGACAGAGAGAGAGAGAGAGAAAAGGGAAAAATAGCAAAAGCCTACACTAATACGGTGATACACCAGAGAAGGAGAATGTTGAACATCTATCGAAGCGCCATGGAACAAAGAGAGGTGAGTGATGGGAAGGATGGACAGATGCATCACAAACCCAAAGATAGATTTCACACAAAAAATGTCCCAAAACTCCATGAACACAGCTCCAGACCTGTAATGAACATTAGAACATGCACAAATACCTGCAATGAAGAGAGGCAAGAAGAGAACAAGCAAAAGAACGAGCAAGGATGGACAGGATGCATCACAAAACATGTTTTTGTTGCTCCGGAAGTTTTCACGAACATCATTTAATGGTAAAGGGCAAAAACGCCATTACAGAGTAGGGGAGGAGGCTCAAACTCCATTTTCAACCCTGGAGAAGAAAAGAAGGGAGGGCCGAGCAGAAAGATGAACCCCTTTAAAGAAGCTCCTCCTTACAATTTATAGGAAGAATGAGAGAGGGAGAAGAGAGGAATTCGAAATCTACCCCAACCACCTCCAGACTGCATTTAATTATCTCATTATGGTGGTAGGTGAGAACCCTAGCGAACCCAGAAAGTGGCGAACTGTATTTCACATTTTTAAGAATTTTTCTCACCCAATTAAAGATATCTAGTCGTAGTTGGATAGAGGACCTTGTAAGCTTTCCGAAAAGTCCAACCTTGCATGAATCCGAGCTCCCAGTCAAAAGTTATGGCCATCTGAATATCTACGCCAGGGTCTGCTTCCTGTTAGCGCTCAAAATGTTGCGCCTCCTGAAGGTGCGCCATAGGCGCATCCGTGTGTGTGTCGACATCCCCTTACGTGCACCAAGGTGTAACTTTTTCCCTGTTGACACTCTGTGTCATGCGCCATTTCCGTGCGCCAAGGGCGCATCCTTTTCACTGTCGACATCCATTTCTGTGCGCCACTTTCCTGCGCCTTGGTGCATACATTACCCTACACTCATTGTCATGCGCCAAGGGCGCATCCTTTACCTTGTCGACATTCATTTCTGGGTGCCACTTTCCTGCGCCAAGGGCGCATCCTTTACCCTGTCGACACTCATTGTCATGCGCCATTTTCGTGCACTAAGGGCGCATCCTTTACCCTGTCGACACTCATTGTCATGCGCCATTTCCGTGCACCAAGGGCGCATCCTTTACCCTGTCAACATTCATTTCGTGTGCCACTTTCCTGTGCCAAGGTGCATACATTCTCGTGTTGACACCCATTTTCATGCGCCCTTTTCGTGCGCCACTTTCCTGCGCCAAGGGTGCATCCTTTACCACAAACACTCATTGTCATGCGCCATTTCCGTGTGCCAAGGGTGCATCCTTTACCTGTCGACATTCATTTCTATGCGCCACTTTCCCGTGCCTTAGCACATACATTACCCCGTCGACACTCATTTTCATGTGCCATTTCCATGCGCCAAGGGCGCATCCTTTACCCTGTCGACATTCATTTCTGTGTGCCACTTTCCTGCACCTTGGCGCATACATTTTAGTGTCAACACTCATTTTCATGCACCACTTTCCTGCGCCTTCTGAAGGTGCGCCATAAATATCAGGTTTTGAGTTCCTTTGATTTCCATATTCTTATGTTTGTCTATATCTACCCGGGGGGAAAGATATATACAACAAGATTTAATATAATGGATCATAGTGGATGGATATTGGTGTTAGATGTGACTGAATATGGTTCTTGCAAGGTAAATATCATTTTAGTCATTGTTTAGTCAATCTTTCATATGATTAAGACCTAGATCTATTTTATGTACTTGTGGTTTAATTGATTATTTGTTATGGATCTGAATTATACTTGCAATCATGTTAACATCTTGAACAAGCTACTCTAAAGAGGGACCTAGTACCCTTGTGCACTTTGGGTGAGTGCTTAGTTCAGGATAAGTGATGTGTCAGCGCACCTTAGGCTATTTGCAGTGAATTCTAGGCTACATCAAACAACAAATATGTCATCACCTATGATTCCATAAATGTATGTGTTTCCTTATGTACTTCTATACTCAAAGGGAAGTTATATCTACCTAAAGCTACTAGATTACCTACACTTGCCTCTTTATCAATATTTACTTCTAGAACTCAAACACCAAGTGCGGGGGCTAGGTCACCGTGGGGATTAGATGCACATTAGATGCACTCTCATCAAGAAGCTGGAGGGGTTTTCCCTTATATTAGGTCATTTGAGGAAAAAAATGTGAACATATGTGAAAATGTGGATTTGTTGCTACTTGGAATTTAGACATTTACATTTTGGAACATAATCTTTACAGATTCAAATATTTTATTTGATTTATCGAATGTAGAATGATCAAATTTGAACAAATTTATTGGATTTTCGAAAGAGGGTAATAGGATACCCGAATAGTTTCCCCCTTTTGGCGAAGAGTGGAGATTCCAATCTTTGAGCTTGAAACGAAAGAGAATAAAATGCCTTCGAGAGGAATGTGGAGCCAATATAGGAGTAATATAGTAAGGTGTGCAATGTGAGAGTATCACAAAACTAAGCCTAAGGAGGTATGTGATGAAATATTTAGTATAAAAGAGATCAAAAATAAAGTACCAATGTCATTGATGGTGCTAAAAAAACAAACAAATGATGCCAACAATATGAAAGAAATGATAATTTAGGAATTAGTTTCCATATAGGATAGTATATGAACTATAGTAATAGTAAGTAATATGAATTTACTATAAATAGTAAGGTGAAAAATTCAAAAGGAACTTCAATTGTAAATTTGAGTATTTTGATTTGGATCTCTAGAGTGATAAAAATGCCACGTGTACAAGAGGCTATCATGACTAGGTTTGAGAGGGTGATAGAGGCCATTACACAAACTATGGATCAGCTGGTAAGTGACTTATTTTACATATCAAATTAAGGTAATACAAGTATTTTAGGCATTTTTTTGTAATTTTTTAGCTTTTTATGTGTTTCTATCCAAATAACTTTCGGATGGGCTGGTTTTTTCCTTTTGACAAGACTTGTATGGATCTAGGCGGTAGTTTCCTAGTTCAAAGCTAGTATCTTGTGAGTTGGGCGCTCGTGTTCAAGTGTGTTTGGTAGCTTATATGTTGAGTTTAGACCATATTAGGAGTACTAATGTTACGGTTGTTTTATTTTTTGTGATACACAAAGGGATATACACTCAAGGGAGTTTTATGGAGGTAGACACTTGTCCACATTGCTAACATTCGGGTTAGAGGAGGAATGGGATGTATTGGATGATTCCAAGTTGCGACACATTGCTAGATTGGGGTAGATACACCATAATATGCATCTGATGAGAACATTATGTGAGAGATGGCGTGTATATACACACACATTTTTATTACCCACTAGTGATATGATGGTGACATTAGAGGATGTATATAGGATTCTTCGAGTTTGGTTGTGGGAGAGAGGGTACATGTGATGGTCCCATGAGATACATGGAGCAAAAAAAAGGGCAAGGAGACAATATTTTATAGGGTCACGAGCACTTGCTAAGTCATTGATCATGTTAGTTGATATTATTATATCGGTGTTCTAGAATTGTAGAAGGTTATTGTAGTGATATTGGCATCTAGTGTGGCATTAGATGGAGGTGGGGTGTCTATTTCATATAGGATGTATGATATTTTCCAAAGTATTGAGGAACATGGTATGCAATATGTGTGGAGTCGGTCTCAAGCTAGCAAACTTATACATGGATTTGTATCGCTTCACATAGGAGGGCCATGGTGGTGGTATAACAACCAATTCTTTATTACATGTGTGGGCATATGAGAATATTGTTATAGTGTGATTGGTGAGTGGGCCGATGGTGGATTGGGGTTGTCTAGAGATTTTGTAGCTCAATGGGTGGTCTGAGGAGGCGATGGTTTGACACGATAACCTATAGGTTGATATTGGATAGGGTGAGACTTGAAGCCACTATTTAGAGGCTATATAGGGACTATGGAGGGTGGTTTGAGGATAATATAGAGTTGTTGTGCATTTGACACACCATTTGGTTTTAGGACAAGTTCCCAGGGTGATAGAGTTTATTTCAATATTAGCAAGTATATATACGGTTTAGCCTTGCATAAGATGTGCCCCGTATCCATATGTATGATAGAGATCTATAAAAGTAGTAAGGAGAAATGGAGCTAGGTCAGGCCTAGTGTGACTCAAGTATAATTAATTGGTGCCAAAGAAAGTGATACAAATATAATGCGGAGTAGATTCGATGATGTAGAGTTTACCCGACTTATAGATAGTGGTGGGTGGAACATTGATGGGTGTTATTATATCCAAGGGTTATAGATGTGGCTGAAGGTCATTTAGGTATACCTATATGAGGTGGAGAGGCAATAGGAACATGAGTATTTTCCCCGAGGATGACGTCATAACAACAAATATTGTGTAACACAAGTAGAATTTATTTTTATTATTCATGATTTAATAAAAGTTAATATTGGTATTTGTGATGATTGTATACTAATAAAGATTATATGATTACATGTGATGAGTATTGGTGTCTGATTGTAGATACGTTAACTCGCATCATGCCCCGGATGTGCTTTTGAGGGAGGTATGTTTGAGAAGGTTGATCATATTTCTGAAGAGAATGCCTATTTGTTTGATCCAATGGCCATAGAAGCCTCTACATGTACTATATTGTAGTCATAGTGAGATGAGGTGAGGAAAAGTTTAGAATGAGTGCGTGAGGTATTTGAGGGAGGTAACCTCACACATAGTATGTTTAAGAGATATGTGGAGCTCCAATATTGATATGACGAGGTCATGGTTGGGGTAGTGGACTTACAAATGAGGTTAGAGGAGCAATGGTCACAAGCTCAACTTTGGAGACCGAGTGGGGTGCATCTAGTTCTATGGTAGCTATAACCTCTAGTAGTGAGGAGGATGTATGATGTATATAGAGGGCTTATACCCTAGATTTTTGTATTTTAAAACATTTTGGTATATATATATATATATATATATATATATATATGATGATGATGATGATGATGATGATAGTTTTGTTGATTATGCGGTCTTGATTATATCGAGTTGCTTTACTTATGTGATGCATTTTTATGTTTTGATGAGTGATGAGAATAATAACATAGATGTTAAAATGATGTGATGCTAGATAAAACAATATAGATATGCATGTATGTTGAATATGGATTGACACTTTGATAAAGATAGGTAATAAATAATTGATCATGTGTGAATACTCATACTAATGGAGGATAATCATGACATCATATAGTATGAAAGGAATGTAGGGCCTCTAGTGAGAGAGAAGGTGACAACTATGCACAAGTCACTTGACGGAAGTGATATCTTGAGTATAGGTGCCATAAGATAAACCCAAAGTGATGGCAACAAAATTAGAAGGATGTGAATATAATAATGATGAGTGATTATCCTTAGGGACCTACTAGGGGTTCAAAAATAAGTGGGGAATATGGCTTATGCATAGTCATAGTAGGAGACAAGATGACAAGAGGTAGTCAAAGTCATACCAACCGACGTGTGGCATCACAAAGATAGAAGAATGCGATCTATCAACATGGTATGCGCGATAGGAAATGACACATTGGTCCTCAATTGATTGAAGATGATCATGAAGAGAATAAAAATCATTGTCACAATGACCATTGATCTTATGAAAATTATGAAATGGATAGTTATTATTGCATTGTAACTGATGAGGAGGATTATGTTCATTAGAAGGAATAAACTTCTCATCAAGCAAGGTGTGTAAAAATAATGTGGCCTAGCGAAGGTGGAAAGTATAACGGATCACATTTAGGAGGTGGAGTGAAATAAGGTGGAGGCCTAGTGTAACATCCCCATTTTATACCTAAGAACAAGTAAATTTTTTTTTTGATAATTGCATCCTGGTTCTAAATACATAATTTAGAACTCACAAATCAAATAACCATTCATATAACAGACAACCATATGCAGCTGTAATGACTCGGAGTACTTCCGATCTATTCATTCCATGACTCGGTAATCTACCGATCTATTCATGAGTAATAAGAGTTGGTGTTTTTAGTTAACACTTTACTCTTGCGGTTCTCTTCCCTACTCTGGGATTCAGAATGCTCTGTCCAAGGAACCTAACTGAATAATTGTTACTATTATTCATCGGCATCTCATCCCTTAGACTAGGTGAATTAGGACAACGCAATCAGCAGCTTGCGATACTTTGGCCAAAGATTTGAAACATATTGTTTATGTCTCGTATTCCTTAACGGCATACTCGTTAATCTGGAATACGCCCTTCACCCCATTCTTATGTTATATAGAATGTCCTACACTGACTACTGTCAGTCCTTCCTTTCACAACTTAATCACTCGGAGATAGATTAACAAGGTGATAATGTTATATGGATGCCCATGAGGATTAGGGATACGGTGACATACTGGTTTAACCTGTCAGTTAGACCAATGTGTCAAGATACCCCGAACCTCCTAGGCAGCCTTATAACCTGACCACATTCCTAATCGGTCCCTGAGTAACTAATCCGATCACAAGTGTAAATCTTAGCGATCAATGCAAAGGGTGTCGCCATAAGTCACCTGCATTGTTGTAACTTCGAGAAGATCCTAATCTTCTCGGAGGTACAACCCTGCAGTTGTCTTGTGCCGTCAACCTTTAAATCCGCCTCGAAAAGATCTACTTATTAATATGCGTTATGCACTTTGAGTATTAAATTACTTTTAAGACCTCCCCCATAGGTTAGCCTTCCCAAATCCCTGGATTCTTCGCCTTAAGACGACCTTTCTCAATAAAACCCATTACATGGTGGAGTTATTAAGGTCATGGTCTCATCAAGGAGTCATTAGAATATCCATGATTCTAAAACAACAGAATTGGACAATATCTCATAACCTTTACTTGAGATTGCCATCTGAACCCCATTTGATTTATATCAGTTCTCTTAACTGAATTTATATCATACTTATTAGTATAAGGATATAAATGATTAAGAATCCAAATAAGTGATGTCCTGTCATAATCAAGACTAGGGATCAGTAATTTAATTCAGCTTGTTTAGCATTCTGCTTAGGTTCATTTTTAACCCATCTTTTAGAAAGACAATTATTTAAATTCAATATTGCTTTCGCTAGAACAATAAGATCTGCTAAACACTCATATAAATTCAATCACATTTTCTTTAAGCTTTCATTGTCAATCACAAAAGCATCCAAATCACACAAAGATAACATTGCCATTCTGGTATAAAAACCGAAGAAGGTCAACTATCAGAAATAGAATACAACACATAAGTAACAACCACTTATTTCCATTCCTTTCAAAACTATACAATTACATTTTATGCAAGCAGCATACTTGTTACAATACTAACGGAAAAGAACATCTTTCCACATTTAGTACACTTATAAATTCCAGCAGTAATTCATTATAAAACAAATTAAATAATCTGATCAGCCTGTCAGATCTGCATTGCTTTTACCTCTTACGGCAACCATCTGCAAAAATAGTCAACATGAGTCGATCGAAGGCCGGCATGATAAGCACTAACTCTTAAAACAATTGCAATCCATCAATTGTTTTCATTAAACACCCTGTTTAAATGAGATCAATTATCCAAACAAGTAAACATGATTCCACCAATAAGATACAAGAACAATTCCAACTGTTAGGCAGATATCAACAAGTATTAGAATAATAGAAGAGAAAGAACCAAATCTTTCATACTTCCCTTCGCACAAGTTCACTACTGTACCGTCTACACATATGAGATGCATTCATCCAGTATGTATACGAACAAGTCCGTCAAACCACAAGAAGAATTACCATCAATATAAAAATCGAACACAACAAGGCTTTACGACCCAAGTTCGAAATCAAAGAACCTCTAGAATTGCGGTCAACAATAGACTACATTGCATTAGGCTATTGGATGTTTCCCTAAGACTAAGCCAAGACAATCACACAAAATTTCCGAACATGCTCAGTCTCAGTCAGACAGGAGTAAACGGAAAAGAATATAGCAAATCTATTCTAACCTTGGCGCATGCAAGTCTAAAGTATGGTATTCGCGACTCATTTCAACAGAGCCAAAACACGAAATAATTTTCCATACTCAAGGAAATCAAACAATGACAAACGACAGTGTCCAAATATCAGGTTCAATAAGAGACAGAAATACAGGTTACCTTCCAAGAATTCAAATGATTCCAAACAGTGGTAACAAGGCAAATAATTGCATATGATTCCAACTGAGCTCATCAACGGAGCATAATAAAAATCAGGCAAGCAAATTTAATTACTGATTTCAAAACAAGGAATCCGACTGCACCCTTGCCAATCTTTTACACAAATTTGCACAGACTGAAGACGTAAAAATATACCAAAAGAATCTGTACCACAAAATCTTTGTGACACGATGGTATTCTTACGAAATAACAGAGATCAAAATACATGTTATTCCCTTAAGTCGCTGGAACAACCATTTCCAATATTCATCTATTTTCAACCATGAACAGTGATTTAAACATATAAATCATTCAATCGACTCCACAGAGTCATTCAGATTAAAACGAATATGAATCTATATTTTACATTGCATACTGTTAACGGGTTATTATCCATAACCACGGAACCCAACAACAGTATAAGATAAAAATAGTTAAAGAATCAATCTATGCCAATTAAGGTAAGCATTCGACAAAAACCAAGTGTAAGCAATTCAAATACCGATTTTCATAACAAAGAATTCAACTGAATCTCGTCAAAATTCTCGAACAGGCTTACACCTAAGGAGACATAAATGTAAACCCTGGGAATCAGTACTAAATTCCATTACAAATAACAGAGGTCGCATGACCTGCTACTTCTACAAGATTCCAACGGAATTCAAGTTAACAAAACTCAAGGAGGTATCTATATCCTCAACAGTGGATCATAGTATACGATTTGTTCAGAGGACTCCACAGAGCCGTTCTAATATAATACACATATCCAACATTCAAATATAAATATGTATAACTTCCTCAGTGATCCATTTATACAAATCATTCACTAAACTCTACAGAGTCGTTCCAATGTATAATATACATACATCCATAATGCATTCTGTAACGGTTAAATCTCGTTACCCCAATGAAAAAGGAAACAATTCCAAAAGAGTTGCAATAAGATACTGTCACACCGAAAGATGTTATTCACAAACAACCTTCAAGACAAAAACGAAACCCAACAGTATCAATAACTACCATCATCAAAACCCACGACAGAGCTTACAAAGATTCCAAAACACTGAACAATAAAACAGGTACATCAGTATCCTTCCCGACTGTTTCCACAACAAAATTGACGACCAAAAATCGACAAACATAACAATGGTCTATACCCATTACAGGAACGATTAATGGGCTCACGCCGAACAGGCCGAGCATTCCCACATTTCATATGTTTCGCATATTTAAGCCAGAATGCAAACACAAAGAAATAATGCCACAGTTCGAATTTAATAAACACCCATCAAAGGATAAATGAAAATTCGAACCAGAAGAGATACTGTACCAAGAAAATCACACAAGACATCCATAGATAAACATCTAATTCCTTAAATCATTTGAACAGAGTTGTTCTAATGAAATCACTTGAAAGACAGCAAGATTTTTAAAGGTTAGGGCCTAACATGCCTGGATTTTTGCTCAAAATTCCGAAGCAGACCACTGGAAGAGCTCGACTTCCTTTTCCTTTTCCAAGTTAGAGCGATCAACAAAATTTTGTTATCTCCATGGCATATATATTCTCCTTGCCAGAGAAAAGAGCTAGATACCCTCATACTCGCCATGCAACTCCAAGAAGACTGGTGCGAAGAACCAGTGAACAGGCAGAGAGAAAACCGAAAATCGCGATAAGCCAAACAAACCAACAACTTCCCAGTTTGCATGCCTTCACGCGAGTTCCGAGCTCGACTATCGAGCGCATTGAATGCATTTACACCAACTTTCCCGCTCAAACTCCACTGCCACCAACCGCCAAAGTTGGCGACAGACAAATGAAATCTCAAGTCCATTTCCAGTTTTGGCGAATTGCCACGTCGGCACAAGTTAGCCATTCCCAAAACCTCCGCCAAGACCTGTCCTTCATCCTTATCCCATGCATTTAATAACATAGAAAACGCCGCCCATGGTTTGCACCCTCCATAGGCCCCTTTACATTCTTGATCATAGTTAGGTTAGTATCTTAGGCTAGAATTTAGGATAATACATATTCTAACCATATTACACATAGATACTAACTTAGGACATTAACACTTAGCCTAGGTCTAGGTTAGATTAACACTAATCTAACCCCTAGGTTAGGTTTAGTCTTAAGTTACTAATCATTAATAATTCCTGTTAGGTCTACATTCTGTATACTCAGAAAAAGACCTACATCATACCTTCCTGAACAGGGGTTAGCTCTGCTTACGCCTTAGGCTACTGCAGAATCGTATGTAACCGAATTATTACCTGGTCCACAATCGAGACCTTCCAGATATACTTCCATATCGGGAACCATTTCATTTCACTTGATCAGCCTGAGTCATACTCCTGACTAGCTTATTAAATGCTTCTAGACCTTGCAACCTGTTCAAGGTCTGTAATTTTTAATTCATCACGAACAGACTTAGAGCAATACTTGGATCAATTCCACTGATCCAAGATTAGATCTTAAAGATGGATAACTCTATAATTCATTCCGAGATCAGATTAAACTCAGATGCAAAATGAAATAGATAAAAGAGTCTAAACATATTCTGACTCAGTCAAAGATCTGCAAAGAAATTACAGTACATATCAAGCATGATTTCTAAATCGAGGAACACATCCTTTTACAAGAAATCACATATCAACACTTGTATGCTCAGGAGGAAGTAACAACAGTTCAGGGTGTTACATGCTTCCCTCCTAAAAAGATTCATCGTCCCGATGAATTACATATTAAATTAACCTTCAGGTCAATCAATTTATCAGTACACAAATAATGTGCCTATTTCATATTTGAATAGTTCCAGAAATCAATGTCACAACACATTTTATTCAACCTGAATAAAGTCTGCCTTCATCTGGCTTTCATAAATACTTAAAAACAATAAGTTCATAAAAGTATGTTTTGTCAACAGATTTCATTCTGTTTGAAAAAGAGAAGGAAAAGCAATTTTCATCTCTTCCAGATTTTCCCAAGTTGCACTTTCCTCGCTAAACTGGTCCCACTGGACCTTACATTGCTGTAAATCACGATTTCTTAAATGCAAATGGCGAGTTTCCAAGCTCGTGTGGGTTTAGCCACGATTATTCTGGGTCTTGGACCTGTAAGGAATTCCAATTTAAAACATGTGACAGATCTGAAACGTATTTCTTAAGCAAAGAAATATGGAAAACATCATGCATGCGAGATAAAGCGGTGGCAATGCTAAATGATAAGCTACAAGATTGATTATTTCGACAATTTCGAAAGGTCCCACGAATCGAGGTGACAACTTGGCAGCCTTGCCAAAAGTTATAGAACTCTTTCTGGGTTTAACACGAAGAAAAACCTTATCACCAAGCTCAAACTTTCTATCAACCCGCTTAAGGTCGGCAGATAGCTCTTACGTCTATCCGCCGCTTCCTTTAGTCGTTCACGAATCAGCTTAACTTCTTTGTTCCATTTCGTGAGAATCTCTAGTCCAATTACCACTCTATCCTCAACACTTGTCCCAACTTACGGGGGTTACGCACTTTCTTCCATAAAGCGCTTCAAATGGTGCCATTTTGAGAGATGAGTGATAAGTATTGTTGTATGACGCGAACTCAACTAATGGAAGATACTCTTCCCATTTATCTGTGTTGATCCATGCAATACATTCGCAACATGTCCTCTAAAAGAAACTTGATTTACCCTCTCGGTTTGTCCATCCGTTTCCGGATGATATGCAGAACTGAAGTTTAGTTTCGTTCCTAGGGCTGCGTTAAGCGTTTGCCAAAACCTTGACGTCATTCTAGGATCCCTGTCAGATATAATCAGTTCTGGTACACCATGTAATCTGAAAATTTCGTGTACGAATCTTTTGGCCAGCACTGGTGAATCATCCTTTAGATTTCCAGCGATGAAATGAGCTACCTTGGTCAGTTTATCTACAACTACCAAGATAACATCATGTTTATTCCTGGACATAGGTAGTCCTTGTACAAAATCCATGGTTATTACTTGCCATTTGTACTGCGGTATGCTATGAGGATATAACAGTCCAGCCGGGTGCATATGTTCTGCCTTCACCCGCTGACATTCCAGACAATGAGTCACAAAATTAATCACATCCTTTTTCATACCTTTCCAGAAGTATTGCTGTTTTAAATCAGCAAGCATTTTTGTGATACCTGGGTGTCCAGAGAAAGGTGAATTGTGAAATTCAACTAACAACTTCTTTCTCAAATCGTTCAAAGATAGTACATATACCTGTTTTCATAACGCAAGATTCCTTCATTATCGAAATGAAAACCTTTATACCTTATATCCTTAGGTTCTGCAATGCAGCGCTTTTTTACTTGAAAGTATGCATCGATTCTCGAGGCACTTTTACCTCGTCTTTAAACGAGTTCTTAATGTTATAAGAGCAAAAATGTGCCTCCTACGACTTAGAGCATCAACTACTCTATTCTCCTTCCCTTTGATATAGCTAATATCAAAGTCATATTGTGATAAAAATTCTAACCACCTTCTCTGTCTGGCATTCAAATTGGGCTGAGTAAAAATATATTTCAGTCCTAAGTGATCAGTTTTCAACTCAAAAGGTTTCCCTAGTAAGTAGTGTCTCCAGACTTGAAGTGCATGAACAATGGCAGCAAGTTCCAAATCATGAGGGGCATAATTCAGCTCATGTAACTTAAGTTTTCTACTTTCATATGCTATGACCTGATCATTTTGTAACAAAACACCTCCAAGGCCTTCCCCAGAAGCATCCGTTACAACAGTAAAACTCCCATTAGGGTCTGGTACAGCTAGTATAGGTGCAGAAGTCAACTGGTCTTTCAAACTTTTGAAAGCCGCTTCGCACTTATCATTCCACATGAATTTCTTATCCTTCTTCTGCAATGAAGTTATTGGTGCAGCTACTTTAGAAAAATCCTTTACAAATTTTCTATAATAACCAGCAAGACCCATGAAGCTTCTTACTTCGTGCACATTCTTTGGTGCAGGCCACTCAGTTATTGCCACTATTTTTGAAGGATCCACAGCAATTCCTTCTTTACTTATAACATGACCCAAATAGTGAACTTCAATCAAAGAAAGAACATTTGGATAACTTACCATACAGCTTCCTCTTTCTCAAAATTCCTAAAACTATCTTCAAATGCTCATTGTGCTCCTCAACGCTTTTAGAATAAATGAGAATATCGTCCAAGAATACAAGTACAAACTTGTCCAGGTATTCTTGAAAGATATTGTTCATTAAATTCATAAAGGTTGCGGGTGCATTAGTTAATCCAAAGGGTAGAACTGTGAATTCATAATGTCCGTACCTTGTTCGGAAAGCTGTTTTATGAATGTCTTCTTCTTTAATCCTTAACTGATGATAACCAGATCGAAGATCTATCTTAGAATAAACCGCTGCTCCACGCATCTGATCAAACAGATCATCGATCCTTGGAAGTGGATATCGGTTCTTGATTGTTGCTTTGTTCAACATCCGATAATCAATACACAGCCTTAGTGTTCCATCCTTCTTTTTCACAAATATTACAGGTGCACCCCAAGGTGAAACACTTGGTCTAATCAAACCTTTTGTCAAAAGTTCATGCAACTGTGCCTTAAGCTCGACTAACTCAGTAGTAGTCATCCGATAAGGCGCTTTGGAAATAGGTTCTGTTCCTGGCTTGATTTCAATGGTGAAGTCAAATTCTCTCTTGGGTGGTAACCCTGGTAATTCTTCAGGAAAAACATCCCTGAAACTTTGTAACAGAGGAATTTGCTTCATGTAATCACCATCTTCTTCTGAAGATTCTGATATCTTTACTGCATAAAGAGTACAACCTTTATTCTTAGCCTTTTTAAGCTGCATAGCTGACAGTTTTCTAACTGAAATTTCCCATTTCACCCCTTGAATCTCTGTTGTTTCCAGCTGATCATCTAAACACTTTATGTTCTTTTCATAGCAATCTACCTTTGCCTTATGGTCAGCTAACCAATTGACACCGATGACAATGTCATACGATCCCAAAGGTGCAACATAGAGGTCAACTTCCGTGGAAAAGTTAGGTAAGTCAAGGACTGCCCCAAAAAGACACATACTTACTGTATGAACAGAATTATTACCATACTGTACAGTCCAAGATTTATCCATTTTTCCAGCTTTTCTTTTAAGTTTAGAAGCAAGTTTATTAGAAATAAAACATTCAGTAGCTCCTGTATCAAAAGAATTGTGAGCAGGTATGCCGAATAACTTACCCTGAACTTCTATAGGTGTTACTTGCTTTTCACTTGCTTGTGCACTCTCTCACGGATGTATCTTATGCTGCTGATTACGATCATCCTTCTTCAAAGGGCATTGATTAGCATAGTGGTCCTTGCCACAATTGTAGCAGCCTCCTACAGGTCCCTTTTTAGGCTCAAAGTTGCCTCCAGTTTGTAATTGTCACGTTGTCCTCCATAGGGCTTCGCCATTATTATAATTTTTAGCAAAATTATCCTTTACATTTCAATGAGCTTATTTACTGCTGCTTTCTTATTGTTATCTCCCGAAACTTACTCTTGTTTCCAAAATTTTCCATGGTCCTTTTAAGGTGTAAGAGAGGTTGAAGAAGGGTTTGCGCCTTCTTCCGCACTTCCTCCTTATGAGCGAAAATAGCCTTTAATTTCTGTTCTTGCCTTATGGCCTTTTCAACAACTCCTTCCATAGTGGTTGGACTAAGAACATCGACCTCTCCCCTATCACGGTTCAATCCCATGATGAATTTCCGTATCCCGAACTTTTCGTCGGTTTGATCTTTGCGGTACATACTTGAGGAGTTTTGTAAACCGCTCCCGGTATTGATTACTACTGTTAGCTTCCCTTGAGCTAAGTTCTGAAATTCTGTCATTTTCGATCATAGAAAAGTTGTGGCAACCAACGTTGCCTAAAATAGCCTTTAAATTGATCCCAAGTAATATTGGTCTCATCAATGTTTAGTTCAAACTTTACGGCTATCCCACCACAAAGATGCTTCGTGAGAAAGGCTGATAGGCTCCCAAATAGCTTTGGTTTCCTCACGAGAAGTTCCTTATTGCAAAGTACTTCTCCATTTCAATGAGCCGAGTTCTCGCTCCATCTCCTAATGTGGTGCCATCAAACTTAGGTGGACTTATCCTTTTTATATCATTAGTGAGTTCTGCTGCCAACCTAGCCTTTTTATTTTCTACGGTTGGGCAGGTGCATTTCCAGCATTAACATCAACACCCATGTCGGGGTTGTCCTCAGGAGGTTGCTGATTATTATTATCCACTTCTTCATCCTCCTCATTTCCCATCACCTCTTGTTCAAGTACAATTAAGCGATCTCTTGTGTCCAACAGGTTTAGCAAGGATCTCATCAAGTTTACGGTTGTTGCCGCTCCTCCTTCGTGGAGCATTACCCGCAACATTTCCCCTTGTTCTAACCATTTTCCGTTCAAGAAAATTCAGGTTTTTATCAGATTATGGACACAATAGGTCCAAGAGCTGCAACCTTCACTCACGATACCAAGATGTAACATCCCCATTTTATACCTAAGAACAAGTAAATTTTTTTGATAATTGCATCCTCGTTCTAAATACATAATTTAGAACTCACAAATCAAATAACCATTCATATAATGCAGACAACCATATGCAGTGTAATGACTCGGAGTACTTCCGATCTATTCATTCCATGACTCGGTAATCTACCGATCTATTCATGAGTAATAAGAGTTGGTGTTTTTAGTTAACACTTTACTCTTGCGGTTCTCTTCCCTACTCGGGATTCGAGTGCTCATCGAAGGAACCTAACTGAATAATTGTTACTATTATTCATCGGCATCTCATCCCTTAGACTAGGTGAATTAGGACAACGCAATCAATAGCTTGCGATACTTTGGCCAAAGATTTGAAACATACTGTTTATGTCTCGTATTCCTTAACGGCATACTCGTCAATCTGGAATACGCCCTTCACCCCATTCTTATGTTATATAGAATGTCCTACACTGACTACTGTCAGTCCTTCCTTTCACAACTTAATCACTCGGAGATAGATTAACAAGGTGATAATGTTATATGGATGCCCATGAGGATTAGGGATACGGTGACATACTGGTTTAACCCTGCAGTTAGACCAATGTGTCAAGATACCCCGAACCTCCTAGGCAGCCTTATAACCTGACCACATTCCTAATCGGTCCCTGAGTAACTAATCCGATCACAAGTGTAAATCTTAGCGATCAATGCAAAGGGTGTCGCCATAAGTCACCTGCATTGTTGTAACTTCGAGAAGATCCTAATCTTCTCGGAGGTACAACCCTGCAGTTGTCTTGTGCCGTCAACCTTTAAATCCGCCTCGAAAAGATCTACTTATTAATATGCGTTATGCACTTTGAGTATTAAATTACTTTTAAGACCTCCCCCATAGGTTAGCCTTCCCAAATCCCTGGATTCTTCGCCTTAAGACGACCTTTCTCAATAAGACCCATTACATGGTGGAGTTACTAAGGTCATGGTCTCATCAAGGAGTCATTAGAATATCCATGATTCTAAAACAACAGAATTGGACAATATCTCATAACCTTTACTTGAGATTGCCATCTGAACCCCATTTGATTTATATCAGTTCTCTTAACTGAATTTATATCATACTTATTAGTATAAGGATATAAATGATTAAGAATCCAAATAAGTGATGTCCTGTCATAATCAAGACTAGGGATCAGTAATTTAATTCAGCTTGTTTAGCATTCTGCTTAGGTTCATTTTTAACCCATCTTTTAGAAAGACAATTATTTAAATTCAATATTGCTTTCGCTAGAACAATAAGATCTGCTAAACACTCATATAAATTCAATCACATTTTCTTTAAGCTTTCATTGTCAATCACAAAAGCATCCAAATCACACAAAGATAACATTGCCATTCTGGTATAAAAACCGAAGAAGGTCAACTATCAGAAATAGAATACAACACATAAGTAACAACCACTTATTTCCATTCCTTTCAAAACTATACAATTACATTTTATGCAAGCAGCATACTTGTTACAATACTAACGGAAAAGAACATCTTTCCACATTTAGTACACTTATAAATTCCAGCAGTAATTCATTATAAAACAAATTAAATAATCTGATCAGCCTGTCAGATCTGCATTGCTTTTACCTCTTACGGCAACCATCTGCAAAAATAGTCAACATGAGTCAGTTCAATGAACTGAGCATGATAAGCACTAACTCTTAAAACAATTGCAATCCATCAATTGTTTTCATTAAACACCCTGTTTAAATGAGATCAATTATCCAAACAAGTAAACATGATTCCACCAATAAGATACAAGAACAATTCCAACTGTTAGGCAGATATCAACAAGTATTAGAATAATAGAAGAGAAAGAACCAAATCTTTCATACTTCCCTTCGCACAAGTTCACTACTGTACCGTCTACACATATGAGATGCATTCATCCAGTATGTATACGAACAAGTCCGTCAAACCACAAGAAGAATTACTGTCAATATAAAAATCGAACACAACAAGGCTTTACGACCCAAGTTCGAAATCAAAGAACCTCTAGAATTGCGGTCAACAATAGACTACATTGCATTAGGCTATTGGATGTTTCCCTAAGACTAAGCCAAGACAATCACACAAAATTTCCGAACATGCTCAGTCTCAGTCAGACAGGAGTAAACGGAAAAGAATATAGCAAATCTATTCTAACCTTGGCGCATGCAAGTCTAAAGTATGGTATTCGCGACTCATTTCAACAGAGCCAAAACACGAAATAATTTTCCATACTCAAGGAAATCAAACAATGACAAACGACAGTGTCCAAATATCAGGTTCAATAAGAGACAGAAATACAGGTTACCTTCCAAGAATTCAAATGATTCCAAACAGTGGTAACAAGTCAAATAATTGCATATGATTCCATTTGAGCTCATCAACGGAGCATAATAAAAATCCAGCGAAAGCAAATTTAATTACTGATTTCAAAACAAGGAATCCGACTGCACCCTTGCCAATCTTTTACACAAATTTGCACAGACTGAAGACGTAAAAATATACCAAAAGAATCTGTACCACAAAATCTTTGCGACACGATGGTATTCTTACGAAATAACAGAGATCAAAATACATGTTATTCCCTTAAGTCGCTGGAACAACCATTTCCAATATTCATCTATTTTCAACCATGAACAGTGATTTAAACATATAAATCATTCAATAGACTCCACGGAGTCATTCTGATTAAAACGAATATGAATCTATATTTACATTGCATACTGTTAACGGGTTATTATCCATAACCACGGAACCCAACAACAGTATAAGATAAAAATAGATAAAGAATCAATCTATGCCAATTAAGGTAAGCATTCGACAAAAACCAAGTGTAAGCAATTCAAATACCGATTTTCATAACAAAGAATTCAACTGAATCTCGTCAAAATTCTCGAACAGGCTTACACCTAAGGAGACATAAATGTAAACCCTGGGAATCAGTACTAAATTCCATTACAAATAATAGAGGTCGCATGACCTGCTACTTCTACAAGATTCCAACGGAATTCAAGTTAACAAAACTCAAGGAGGTATCTATATCCTCAGCAGTGGATCATAGTATACGATTTGTTCAGAGGACTCCACAGAGCCGTTCTAATATAATACACATATCCAACATTCAAATATAAATATGTATAACTTCCTCGGTGATCCATTTATACAAATCATTCACTAAACTCTCTGAGTCGTTCCAATATATAATATACATACATCCATAATGCATTCTGTAACGGTTAAATCTCGTTACCCCAATGAAAAAGGAAACAATTCCAAAAGAGTTGCAATAAGATACTGTCACACCGAAAGATGTTATTCACAAACAACCTTCAAGACAAAAACGAAACCCAACAGTATCAATAACTACCATCATCAAAACCCACGACAGAGCTTACAAAGATTCCAAAACACTGAACAATCAAACAGGTACATCAGTATCCTTCCCGACTGTTTCCACAACAAAATTGACGACCAAAAATCGACAAACATAACAATGGTCTATACCCATTACAGGAATGATTAATGGGCTCACGCCGAACAGGCCGAGCATTCCCACATTTCATATGTTTCGCATATTTAAGCCAGAATGCAAACACAAAGAAATAATGCCACAGTTCGAATTTAATAAACACCCATCATAGGATGATTGAAAATTCGAACCAGAAGAGATACTGTACCAATAAAATCACACAAGACATCCATAGATAAACATCTAATTCCTTAAATCATTTGAACAGAGTTGTTCTAATGAAATCACTTGAAAGACAGCAAGATTTTTAAAGGTTAGGGCCTAACATGCCTGGATTTTTGCTCAAAATTCCGAAGCAGACCACTGGAAGAGCTCAGACTTCCTTTTCCTTTTCCAAGTTAGAGCGATCAACAAAATTTTGTTATCTCCATGGCATATATATTCTCCTTGCCAGAGAAAAGAGCTAGATACCCTCATACTCGCCATGCAACTCCAAGAAGACTGGTGCGAAGAACCAGTGAACAGGCAGAGAGAAAACCGAAAATCGCGATAAGCCAAACAAACCAACAACTTCCCAGTTTGCATGCCTTCACGCGAGTTCCGAGCTCGACTATCGAGCGCATTGAATGCATTTACACCAACTTTCCCGCTCAAACTCCACTGCCACCGACCGCCAAAGTTGGCGACAGACAAATGAAATCTCAAGTCCATTTCCAGTTTTGGCGAATTGCCACGTCGGCACAAGTTAGCCGTTCCCAAAACCTCCGCCAAGACCTGTCCTTCATCCTTATCCCATGCATTTAATAACATAGAAAACGCCGCCCATGGTTCGCACCCCTCCATAGGCCCCTTTACATTCTTGATCATAGTTAGGTTAGTATCTTAGGTTAGAATTTAGGATAATACATATTCTAACCATATTACACATAGATACTAACTTAGGACATTAACACTTAGCCTAGGTCTAGGTTAGATTAACACTAATCTAACCCCTAGGTTAGGTTTAGTCTTAAGTTACTAATCATTAATAATTCCTGTTAGGTCTACATTCTGTATACTCAGAAAAAGACCTACATCATACCTTCCTGAACAGGGTTAGCTCCTGTTCTGCCTTAGGCTGCAGAATCGTATGTAACCGAATTATTACCTGGTCCACAATCGAGACCTTCCAGATATACTTCCATATCGGGAACCATTTCATTTCACTTGATCAGCCTGAGTCATACTCCTGACTAGCTTATTAAATGCTTCTAGACCTTGCAACCTGTTCAAGGTCTGTAATTTTTAATTCATCACGAACAGACTTAGAGCAATACTTGGATCAATTCCACTGATCCAAGATTAGATCTTAAAGATGGATAACTCTATAATTCATTCCGAGATCAGATTAAACTCAGATGCAAAATGAAATAGATAAAAGAGTCTAAACATATTCTGACTCAGTCAAAGATCTGCAAAGAAATTACAGTACATATCAAGCATGATTTCTAAATCGAGGAACACATCCTTTTACAAGAAATCACATATCAACACTTGTATGCTCAGGAGGAAGTAACAACAGTTCAGGGTGTTACACCTAGGAAAGGGTGGAGAACGTGCATGAGTATATTTAGGAAGATATGGTGATCATGAATGTGGTGCAATGGGTAGAAGAGAAGAATAAGTGCTTTTTGGGCTAGGAATAGAAGAATTGATATGAGGTATAAGAGTAGAAGAACTAGAAGCATGTACAACAATATGATCATTAATAAATTCTTTTTCTATTGCTATGAATTTGAAGTAAATAAGAGTAAAATATTCACATGTATCATATAACAACTTTTATTTCAAAGGATGAATTAAGACACAACAAAAGATATATTACATTTCTAGATTAATAGGCTGAAAATTAAATAATGCATGTAAGACTTAAAATGTAAAATATAATCATGAATTGGTTCATTATTTCCTTGATGCAAAGAAGGTAAACACTCAAATGTAACTTTAGGACCATTATTAGAAATAAAGCATCTAAGAAATGCCTCTTCCATATCAAGATAAGTACTAATAGATCCACTAGGAAAATGATGAAACCAATGAGAAGCAATATCAATAAGACTACTAGGAAAAGCTTTGAGTAACAATATATCATTAGAAAATGAATCCATAGCTAATCTAAAAGCCTTAAGATGTAAATAAGGATTACTCGTCCCATCAAAAAGTGAAAAAGTAGGCATAGTAAAACCATTAGGAAAGGCTGAATTGTGAATCTTCTTAGGAATGGGATTTCCATGAAGGGAATTATTATCAATACTAGCATAGTAGGCCCTATTTTAAGAGTAAGAGTATAGATATTATTTTTCAAATCACTAAAAAAATGCTTAAGAGAAGAAATTCTTGGGGAGGTGTTATTAGGTAAAATTTATAGCTTAAAAAATTAAAAATTTGGCCATGACAACTAAGCCCACCCTTTGAAAACCTTTTCTTAGTCATTGTGAACCCTTCCTCCGGCCAACCTATCAGCTCATGCATCCCCCTAAGTCTGTTGCACCATAATTCTAGCAAAGAGGAAAGTACTAATATGGTTTTTAAGTGTGTTTCATGTGTAAGGATGTATGCCTAATGTTATTGAAGAAGTCAGTGATATTTAAGGAAGAATAACTATCCTCAAAGGCCTAAAAAGGCCATATTTGGTCGTTTTATGATTGGTGAACACCCTCCAAAAGCTAACAAGGAAGATTCAATCCATATGGGAGTTGTACAGGAGATAATGAAGTCATCCAAGGCAATTTATGGAAAATTTGTGGAAGAAATTGATGTCAGGAATCAAGAAAGCAAGATTGGTGTTGGCGAAATTTGTCTTATGGACAAATTTGTGGATTTCGAGCCAACGCTATGGGAATTTAAGTCCCTCTATATTTGAATGGTGTAGCTCCCATTATTTAGCATGTAAAATCAAAGTGGATTTATGGTGGTTTTTCAACCGAGAGATCCACATGAACACTCCATTGTCCCTATGGCAATAATAGCAACTCCTTGCTATATGCAGAAATCGATCTCGAGAAAGGGGAGGGAGTGAGAACGAAGGAGGGGGATTCATGTTGTGGGTAGAGTGTTAAATGCCCACACACATCAACTGGAAGTTTCATTACATGCATTAATTAATAGAAGAAAGACAAATTTGTAATTTCTGAGCACAAGACAGAATAAAACACGCTGGTCACAAAGTACTAATCGATTTTTCCATCGAGGGGACATAAAATTCCTTCCTTTTTATTGATCTCAGAGTTGAAACTTGTACAATGAGTGGGAATAGAAGAAAAAATGCAGAGGAGGAGAATAGAAGAAGACTAACAATCATTTTTTTCCTCTGTTCGTAAAAACATGCTTCCAGTTTCTAAATTCGATTGCCCCTTCACAAAGACTTTGAAAAACCATTAAATCATTCGACCCAAAGCCGTTACAAACAAATTTGATCATTTCCCCTCTTCCAGATTCCTCTGCCACAAAGAAAACGCTTCTAACGAGCCCAAAAAGAGCTTCTACATGCAAAAATGCATTTTATATTTCAATTTTCCAGTTTGCATATGAACCGTTTGATCCTTTGCCCTAATTGCTTTGAAATCGGGCCATCCATGTGGCAAGAGAACATTGGAGCGGAGTCGGGAAAATTTTTACATTTTTTTGCATGTAAGAGATGTTTTCTCGATTTTCTCCCACAAAACTCCATCAAAATTTAAAATTGAAGTTTCCATAGTGTGGAAAATTTCACCAACTTTCCATTGATACCAAAAATGCAAAAATTGAGCTCTATATCGAAAGATATGGCCTCTTGAAGATTTAGGGAAAAACTGACAAAATTAGGGCAAAAATTTGGGCTCGCGGGCCAAAAATCAAACTTTTTCCCTCTTTTTTCAAATTAGGAAATTTTCCCAAAAACTCTCCACGCCCCACCACTCCGATGACACGTGGCACCTCTTGATTGATCCACGGCTTCAAAACAACATTCCCCCTTTTGTAAAATTGGAAAATTTTCTCAAAATCCTCTGCTAGTCCACCACTCCGATGACACGTGGCACTCTCCTATTGGTTGTGGGCCTTAAGAAAAATTTTCTTCATTCTCCTTTTCGACTTGCGGGCTAGATTTTGACTTTGGAGTTTCTAGCGAAAAGGCTAAGTGTCGAAATTTTCTCCCCGGCCTTCATGAGTCCGTTTCCTTCCTTGGCGGGCCCCATGGGACAAAAATTTTCTTTGTTCATTTTAACCCCAAAAGGGATAAGTTCTAACTTTCTCTCAACACCTCTGCGCTAACCCGCCAATTCCCTTAGAAAAATTTCCTCCTTACCTCTGTGGCCTCGCCAGGAAAAATTCCCCTAAACTCCATCGAGCCATAACTTGCAAAATACAAGGAGTTAGGAGGACTTCCTTACACCTTTCTGGAAAAGGGAAAGAATTCTTTATCGATGAAGCAATACCCAGAAAGTTTAGAGTGCCTCAAATGTGTAAAAATGTGATTGAGGCACAAAATGAAGCTAGTTAACCAAAAATAAGAGGGAGCTTATTTTGGTTAACAAGTATGATCAAAACATGGGAACTTTGAGATAGGAGAAAGTTGTCTTGCTTGAAAAATTGTAATTTTCCTATTTACACATTTACAAGACAACCATTGGCTCTAGCTTAGGGACATGGCATGGATTGAGCAAGGTGAATACATGACATGAGGATCCAGAATCATAGGTTTCAAAACATATAACGTTGACCAGTGCCTTATCCATTTGGCCTTGCAGAGTCATGTACAATATTGAAGGAAAGAAGAGGGAAGGAGGGGAAAACACAACAAACCAAAACCACACAAAAATAGAAAACAAACCAAAACACACATAACAAAAAAGGGGAAACAACAAAAACTATGGTACAGGGTGAGGGAAAACTCACTTTCACTGATGGTATAGCTTCAAATATTTCCCACTTCTAGGAAATCCCAATGGAGTTCCATCCAAGTATGATAAGAGAAAAGAATTCTCACCACAAGCTTCCTGAATTTGAAATGGACCCAACCACAAAGAATCTAACTTACCATGACTGCCCTTTATCTCTCTCCTCTTGTCCCAAAGTAGGACCAAATCTCCACTCGAACTCCCTTGCTTTGGCTCTTCACAAAGAGCTTCTTCACTTTCAGCTTATGTTCTTTGATTCTGTCCACTACCCTAGGATATGCTCTCTTCTAACTTCTCAAGGAAAAGGATCCTCTTGTCAATTGAATCCTGTATTGGTTTCTTCCACTATTTAAAGCAACTTGAGAGCTGTCATTTCAATTGTAATAGGAATCTATGCTTCAACTCCATATAGCAGCTGAAAAGGTGACATGCCTATTGCCTTCTTAGGAGTGATCCTATCAGCCCACAATGCATCATATAATTTTTGTGCCAATTCTTCTAATTCTCATCAACAAGATTATGGATAATGGTCACAATATTTTTGTTGCTTGACTCAACTTGACCATTCCCTTGAGGATAGTAGTCAAAAGAATGAGCAAGAGAAATCCGAAGCCATAACAGAATTCTATCAATTCCTTTGAAGAGAAATAAGTAGCGTTGTCTACTACAATCTTTTGGGGCACTCCAAAATAGACAATGATGTATTCTTTAATGAAACTGTAGACTACTTTAGAGCTAGCTTGTTTGGTTGGAATGGCCTCCACCCATTTGGTGAAGTAGTCCGTGGCAATGAGCACATAAGTATGCCCAACACTTGAATGAGGATTCAACATGCCAATGAAGTCCAACCCCCATTGTTGAAATGGTTCTTCAATAATCACAGGCCTGAGAGGAAATGTAGCTAATTGTGGTTTTCCAACAAATTGTTGGCATAGTTTGTATTTAGAAACCCAGCTTTGAGTATCAAAGAAAGAGAGAAGGCAATTGTGGTTTTCCAACAAATTGTTGGCATAGTTTGTATTTAGAAACCCGGCTTTGAGTATCAAAGAAAGAGAAGGCCAATAGTACCTACCTCTAAGAGCAGTCACCATGGCTGAAAAGTGTCCACCTCAAGCTTGATCATGATAGGCTTTGAGGAGTTTTTCTTGTTGTTCCTTGTCAACATATTTGAGAAAACAGCCATCTATCCCTTTCTTGTAGAGTGCATGATTCCAAATCACATATTTGGTTGCTTTCACCTGAGATTTTTTCTTTGCTTGTAATCTAAATGGAGGACAAATCCCCATAGGTAAGAAAGAAAGCGATGTCTGCGCATACCATTCCTCTATAGTGTTCACAAAGAGAACTTGTGGGCAATCTTACGATCGAGTTAGGCAAGTGTCATCTCTTTCTCCAAGCTGAACTTTGAGAGATTCATCTTCAAAGCAATCAACTTGCACAAACCATTTCCTCTAACCATATTAGAGGGCTAATCTCTAGGTCATACTCTTGGAACCTCTGCAATCCAATTTCCTCTTTTGGCTCTGGGATCTTGTTATGTCAAAATGGACTTGATTGCACTTCCAGAGGACCATCACCACAGTGTGAGAATTGAGTATGTAAAATATGAAATTCTTCACAGCCTTGACCACTACGTATGCATGCTTCTCTAATTGACTATAATTTAGTTCATGCTTCTTCAAAGGGTAGCTCATGAAAGCAATAGGTGCTTCCAATCCTTCATCATTCTTTTGAACTAGGACAACAGAAAGAGTGTGCTCCAAGGCATAACAATACATGATGAATTCCTTGCTGAAATCTGGAGATACTAGTGTTGGAGCTTTGGCAATGGCCTTCTTGATTTCTTCAAATGCTGATTTTCCTTCACTACTCCATTTGAAACTTGTTTGAGGCTTCATCATAGAGGTGATATGCTTTGTTAGTTCAGCAAATTTGGGGACAAAGCAAGAAGAAAATTTACCTTCCCAAAGAATGAGTGCACTCCTTTCTTGCTGGTGGGAGGAGATAGTGCTTCAATAACACTTACTGTCTCAGGATCAATACGTGCTCCATGCTTATTCATGATGTGTCCTAACAGCTTGCCTTCTGTGACTCCAAAGATACACTTCTTGGGATTTAGAGAAATGCCATGTTTTCTACACCTTGTAAGAATATGCTCCAAGTGGAAGATATGATCACTTCTCTTCTTTGAAAACACGGTTAAGTCATCAAGGTATATGACAATGCAATGCTTGAGATCTTTGAAAGCTAGGTCCATGGCTCTTTGGAAGGTGGCTCCCACATTGATCAGGCCAAAAGGCATCCTGCTTGTAAGCAAAAGTGCCCCAAGGAGTTGTGAAAGCTATCTTGCTACAATCTTCTTCACCACTTTAATTTGATTATACCCTAAGAAGCCATCAAGCAAAGAGAGAATCTTAGATCTAGTAACTACTTGTAGGATATGATCCATGATCGGAAGAGGGTAATTTTCCTTGAGAGATGCCTGATTCAGATTTTTGAAATCTACACATATTTTGATCTCCCCATTTTTCTTTCTGACTGGTACAATGTTGGCCACCCATGTTGAGTGGTGAATGGGGAAAATGATTCTAGCATTCAACATCTTGTTCACTTCTTCCTTGATAACATCAACAATCTTTGGATTATAGGGTCTTTGCTTCTACCTGAAGGGCTTAGCATCCTGCTTCAGAGGAATGGAATGATGCATTTCCTTCGGTTGAAAAGATTTGAGCTCATCATAAGAGTAGGCCAGCACATCAGAGTACTTTTTAAGCAAAGCAACAAACTTCCTTTTCTCTTCAGGTGAGCAGCATTTTCCAATGTTGACCATCCTTGGATCTTCAAAAGTCCCAACTTTTTCCTTGTCAAAATTATATGGACAACGAGAAGAAAGATTTTGTTTTTCATGAATAAATCTATCATGCTTTTCAAATAGGTCCTCCCGAGAAACTAGACCTTTGGGGATATTGTTACCTTTCAATCGATCATGCCTTCATCATCCAATCTTTCAATTTCATTGGATGCATCTTCATCCATAGCTTCTCTATGTTGATTAACACTTCCATCAAAGAAGAGATTATTGAAGTTGTCTCTTTGCTCCAAGAAGGATAAAATCTTATTTTCGTCATTGAAAACTTGTCGGTGATCTAAGTTATCAGTGCACACTTGGTCCAAAGCCATCTCGAATGGTTATTTTGTCCTTACCAAAAGAAGGATGAGGAGTCAATAGGGATGCTAATAATCCAAGAGAATCAGCTCTTTTATTTTGTTGTCTTGGGATGGATTTAATAGAGAATGCATCAAAGAATTCAATGCAATCCCACACTCTATTCTTGCATCACTATCACTAGAGAATTGCTTTGGAGGATTTGCTTCACTATCACTTTTGCATCACCAAGGCATCTCATATTTTTATTCCCATGTCTTCCACTACACTTATTCCCAAGAGGAGAGATTCATATTTTGTTGTATTGTTGGTGTTGTCAAACTGTAGTTTGTATGCAAAAGGATGCATCACATTGGAAGGAGAGTACAACACAACACCAGCCCCTAAGCCTACTTTGGAATGGCTTCCATCAAACTCCATAGTCCAGACCTGATCTTTTTCTGATTCCAGGAAAGTGGCAAGTCTTCTTCTCATTGTGAAGTAAGGAAATAGTTTCCTAATCCAAAATCTTGAAAGAGGATATTAGCTCTTGGGTGACTTTGGAACTTCTTCTTTGTAAACTTCATTTTTTCTTACTGAAGCACCTCTTCATCTCACCCTTTACTGGAATAGTTTCGAGAGGTCCAATCCATCTTTATCTCTCCATCAAGGTCTCTACAAAACTTATACTCAAGAGCATGCCAAAAGATGTTGGAATGTCTACCCACTAATATGGTTATAAGTACTTTCTTATCAGGGTATTTAGCCAAAGCCACTTGTGCATCTTTTATCCTTCCTACTAGTGGTACTTGCTTAGATTCCATTGAGTAATAAGCTCCGTTAACTCTTGTTAGTTTCAGGTCGAGAGGATTGGAAACTTTGAGTGGCATTACGTTATCAAAAGCTCCGAAGTCAATGATGTAATTGTTGAGCTCAAAACCATTCATGAGAAGAGACAAGTAGAAGGGTTCCACCTTATCTATTTTGGAAGTACTTAGGGCCGCATGTTTTGAGTAGGTGGTGTAGATGGTGTCGGGAGCAGACCTTTAAAATTTGAACTTGAGGGTATAGAACTGCTGCTCCGAACAGCATTGATTAGTCTATCAAACTGAGTAGGGTGTGTTTGCAAGTATTCAATCTCTGAGAGCTGCACTTTGGTCTTACTTGCATGTTCCACAAAATCAAATGGGACAATGTTGGATGAGGGGGAAGTTCCTGGAGTGAGGGAAGGTTTACATGGTAAGGGTCTTTGAGGAACTTTGGCTGACTTGGAAATTGGATTGTCTTCTAAGGGTGAGGCCATCAGCTTAGAAGGAGGTGAAGGTGAAGCTATGGTCTAAATTTTAGCTGACTTAGAATAGACTTCATTGGAGGGAGGAGTGTTTTTAATAACTTGTGAGCTAGAAGAAGGAAAAGGTGACTTACTAGATATAACAACCTGATCTCTAGCAGCCATTTGGCTTGGTTTCATTTTGGCTGAATCCATTGAGGGTGGTAATGGTGAGCCTCTGCTGATGATCTTCTTTTGTGTGGCTGCTGGAGTGGGATCTTCTTTAGGGTAAGTGCAGCAAGTTGGGGGACAAAAAGGGGTCATAAGTGGACATCATATTGCAAATAAAAACATAATATCAACTTGTAGGGATTATTAGCAATGCATACACTCAAAATTAGAAAAACTTATATCAATATGAATCATAGCATCCAATCTAGTTTCTAAACTACTAATTTTTTTAAAAAAATGGACAAGTTTAGCTATATTAAACACTCAAAATTCAATGACTTGGTATTTTTTTAAAACACCTATAAGATTGTAGTCCGTTTTCCCGCAATTTGGATGACCAAAAATTGATATATATTTTTCCTTTGGTGAGAAATTATATACCACTATCTATCTTGGGATAGATTTTATTTTGTATTTTTTTGAGTAATATTTTATTTTTTATGATTTTGTTCATGAAAGTGATCGAAAACATAAAGAAAACAAAGCACTTTTCATTTACCAGCCATAACTTTATCAAAAATATTGAAATCAAATTAAAAAATTGAACATGTATATAATTTCACCATGGTTGGGATGGTATAAGTTTTATCACATTCTAATAAGTGAAACAAAATTTGTAGTCTTAAATGTAGACATAAACATTCATGGGAAAAAGTGTCTTAAAGACCTACTATTAGTAAAAAAATATAAAATGATATTTATCCTATTCTATTCACTTTAAAATCAATATTTCTACAAAGCTAACAGTCTCCCCTATGCGATGGTACCATTTTTATGACATATTTTTGACTTTTCGGCATGGTTCAAGTCCGCGAAAGACTAAATTTGATGTTTTGTTGTTTTTGATGTAAAATTCAGGATTTGATGTCCACTTAATTGTCCCCCAACTTGCTGCACTTACCTTTTAAATTTCTTTTCCTTTTGAGCCATGGAGGGTAGAGCATCTTTTTGGATTGAGCTCAAGTGAAGACAAAGACATGAGAAGCTTGGGGCTTCCTCTTCTTCTTCCCCGTCATTAACAAACTCAAACAAGCCATTATGCATATCAACTTCTTCAATTTTGAGGTAGCCTTCATAATCCTATGCTATTTCTCCTTCAAGTTCATCAATTTCAGCATCCTCTCTTGATTCTCTCGGTGTCACAAAAGCATAAAAACATAATGCAGGAGGTGCTTCAAGGGCAATTGCAACGAGGTGGTGCAATTCTTTGTATATTAGGGAAATTTGGCCTCCTTGGAGCATTTCTTGTTGTCATTTGGGAAAGCTATTTCTTCAAGGCAACTAAATCATTTGCCATTTTCTCAAACATAGGGTTGGTTGTGGCCAAAGGAACTCTGAACCTTCTCGCTTCCCATTTGGGCCTTTCACCTTTCCGAGACAGGATTAAGTCATCATCGGTTTCAATGGCGAATTCTTGAGCTTCCTCGGTGTGTTTGGTTGGCCTCTTCGAGGACAAAACCAACTTTCGATGGCAAGGCACTTTATGAAGAACCTCTTCAAGTTATTTTCGGGGGAACTACATATTCAGGATTCTTCTTGTCAATCTATCGAACCTTGCAAAAAAAATATCTCATGGACTCGAGACTTCTTTCTTCATTTAAACAATTTGAACCAATTTAGAGATCTTGGCACTTCGAAGCTCTTGAACCTATGTTCAAATGCACTTCTTATGTCATCCCAACCTATGATAGATCTTAGAGGAAGCATGTAAAACCATTCAATGACTTTCTCTTGGGTGACTCCACAAAAAGTATAACTAACACATCTTCATCTTCAACACCTAACACACCACAAGCAATGATGAAGGCTGCTACATGTTCTTTAGGGAGTTGAGAGCCATCTCCTTTGAATTTGGGAAAATTCTTTCTTGAACCTCTTGGCAGATCATGGAGTATTCGTGGGAGAGCAAGTGGACCAGTATTTCTTCCCCATGGTACATTGGGTCTACGTGCTTCACGTTCATTATCAGCCATTATGTTTCTATTTTTGGCTTCTTCAACAGTTAGGGTTGCTTCTCTTTCCTCTGTTGCACCTTGGAGTCTTGAAATTTCTTCAAGTTGAGTTCTAATCACTTCCTCTATGCCAAACCGAGCTATAACCTCTGCTTCTTCTCTCTCTAACTCCTCAAAAGTAGGGTCAATCACTCCTCCTTACCTCAGTTTGGAGAGTATACCTTCTATCAGCCAGCTTGAAAGTTTATTGTCTTCTCTTTCACAACCCAAAATTTTGTAGCAATGGTGAGGTGATTTACACTCTGCCAAATATGCCAAGTAACCTCTTTCAAGTCTGAAATGATTTCCTTTGGATATGACAAAGCAAAGAAGGTTTTCTAGAAGGATTTGCAAGAATTTTGAGTTACATCCATGCAGTTCATATGGTTGCTCAATCTGCAGAACTCTTCTATTTGAATATTTTTGTATTTTTGAATCACAAGGAATTTCAAACTTCAAAGGAAAACTTAATGATATTTTAAAACCTTATGTTCATTTTTGGGTATAGATGCTTTGCAACTCTTTCCCCACGATGGGGGTGCCAAAATCATTGGTGAGAAAATTTGTCTTATGGACAAATTTGTGGATTTCGAGTGGCAATGCTATGGGAATCTAAGTCCCTCTACATTTGAATGGTGCAGCTCCCATTGTTTAGCATGTAAAACCAAAGTGGATTTACGGTGGTTTTTCAACTATAGATCCACAGGAACACACCATTGTCCCCATGGCAATAATAGCAACTCCTTGCTATAGCAGAAATCGATCTGAGAAAGGGGAGGGAGTGAGAATGAAGGAGGGGGAATTCAATGTTGTGGGTAGAGTGTCAGATGCCCACACACATCAACTGAAAGTTTCATTACATGCATTAATTAATAGAAGAAAGACAAATTTGCAATTTTTGAGCACAAGACAGAATAAAACATGCTGGTCACAAAGTACTAATCGATTTTTCCATCGAGGGGACATAAAATTCCTTCCTTTTTTATTGATCTCAGAGTTGAAACTTGTACAATGAGAGTGGGAATAGAAGAAAAAAATGCGAGAGGAGGAGAATAGAAGAAGACTAACAATTGTTTCTTTTCCTCTATTCGTAAAAACATGCTTCAAATTTCCAAATTCGATTGCCCCTTCATAAAGACTTTGAAAAACCATTAAATCGTTTGACCTAAAGCCATTACAAACAAATTTGATCATTTCCCCTCTTCCAAATTCCTCTACCGCAAAGAAAATGCTTCTGACGAGGCCAAAAAGAGATTCTACGTGCAAAAATGTGTTTTATATTTCAATTTTCTAGTTTGCATATGAACTATTTCGATCCTTTGCCCTAATTTCTTTGAAATCGGGCCATCCACATGGCAGGAGAACATTGGAGCGGAGTTGGGGAAACATTTTTGCATTTTTTACATGCCAGAGACGTTTTCTCAATTTTCTCCCACAAAAATCCATCAAAATTTAAAATTGAAGTTTCCATCATGTGGAGAATTTCACCAACTTTCCATTGATACCAAAAATATGAAAATCTGAGCTCTAGATCGAAAGATATGGCCTCTTGAAGATTTAGGGAAAAACTGACAAAATTAGGGAAAAAATTTGGGTTCGTGGGCTGAAATTTGAACCTTTTCCCTCTTTTTTCAAATTTGGAAATTTTCCCAAAAAATCTCCATGCCCCGCCGCTCCGATGACACGTGGCACTGTTGGTTGATCCGCGGCTTCAAAACAACATTTTGCCCCCTTTTGTGAAATTGGAAAATTTTCTCAAAATCCTCCGTCGGTCCGCCACTCCAATGACACGTGTGCTCTCCTATTGGTTGCGGGCCTTAACCAATTTTTCTTCATTCTCCTTTGCGGGCTTGCAGGCTAGATTTTGACTTTTGAGTTTCTAGCCAAAAAGGCTAAGTGTCAAAATTTTCTCCCTGGCCCCGCGAGTCCGTTTCCTTCCTTCGGCGGGCCTGTGGGCCAAAATTTGTCTTTGTGCCTTTTAACCCCAAAAGGGATAAGTTCCAAATTTCTCTCCGAGCCTCCGCCAATCTGCCAATTCCCTTGGCAAAATTTCCTCCTTACCTCCGTAGGCCCGCTAGGGAAAATTTCCCCTCCAAACTCCACTGAGCCATAACTTGCAAAATACAAGGAGTTAGGAGAACTTCCTTACCTTTCTAGAAAGAGAAAAGAATTCTCTATCTGATGAAGCAATACCCAAAAAATCTTTGAGTGCCTAGAATGTGTAAAAATTTGACTGAGGCACAAAAGGAAGCTAGTTAACCCAAAATACGAGGGAGCTTATTTTGGTTAAAAAGTATGATCAAAACATGGAAAATTTGAGATAGGAGAAGGTTGTCTTGCTTGAAAACTTGCAATTTTCCCCTTTACACATTTGCAAGACAACAATCGGGTAATTTTGGACACAGAATGAAGCTCCAACGATGAAAGATAATGTGTATGGATGATTATGGGAGTTTATGAAGGAGTTATAAGTTCATCAAATAATCAATGGAAACTTCTTGGAATTCTCCATAGTATGGAAACATATTTTTTCCTAAGTCTTCAATATCTTCTATGATATCTCAAGTCAATGTTGCTACTCCTTCGTGTTGCGGGGTGAATGGTACAATAATTCAAATTATAGGAAGAATTATCTCTTAATAATGGCTTTGATGATATCAAAAGGTTATTAGGAGTCAAAATTGACGAGCCCTCCTAATTCCTATGTAAACCCCCATTTTTTTGTGTCATCATTTTGTACTAAGACTGATATTATCATTTTGTAATTAATACTTTAGTATATTTGAAAGGAATTTTTGTGCATAACCTTGTTATTTTCATCTTGTGTATGCTTCTTCAAATGAGTTTAAATGGATATTTATGTGCATTAACAATGTGTTTGAAGAACATATCTTAAGCTAGTGCGAGACTCATACATGGACTATCATAGGACTTCCATGTGCACTAGAGCAAAACTCGCTTTGGAGTGCAGGACTTTCTTTGGAGCATTGGACTCGCCTACACATTGGCACAAGACTCTCTTGGAGTGAAAGACTCGCGTTATGAGGGAACATGACTCTTGTGAAGAAAGAAAATGACTCAGACATTAAGAAGGCTAGTTAACAAGATGAATCTGATCTAAATGCGGCATGCACTTGTTCCTCCATAATTGTAATTCTTCAACAATCAGTTGTTGTCATAAAGATATTTCAGTTAAGGTAGTAGTTAATTATTGCAAATAATCCTCCCTCTTCTAGAGTGACAAGGACTTTGCTCTTGATATAAAAGGGAATTTTTAGTAGAATGGTAGAGTTAGTTCGTTGATTATTGTTGAAAAAATTATTCTATTCAATAAAGCACATGATTATGGGATAAACTAACTTGTGTGATTTGTAATTCTAAACCGGATAAGAGGGATGGTGCAAGACCCACTTCTTCCGAATGAGAAGGGAGCATTTCTTGTTTATTTAATCTATGTTATTCACAATTTGTTCAAATTACTATAATTTCATTGCTTTCAGTAATTTTTAGTTTTGAATTCAGTAATTTCTTATTTTATCAATAGATTTCACTTATTAATTATATTTAGAATAGTATTTGATTGAGTTCATTCGTGAATACATGCCGAACACGGTTTGATCATTCTCTTTTTACAAATAGCCATGGAAACTGCCCCTGGATTAACAATCAAGAGATAATTAAAGTGCAAGTATCAATGACACTCATCAAAAATCATATAATTTTTTACTCCAAAACACCCTTCCATACTCCCATGGTAGAAAAATCACTCCCAGTTTCTTAATTTACACTTAGTGGGTGACATCGTCATTTCAAAAATTGATTGAGCACACCTTTTCACCATTGGTGTCCCATTGGATTTTCCCCGATGAAAAGGGGTCAAGGGGACACCAAAGTGTGCTCACCCACCTTTTCAAGAGGTTTCATCACTTAAAACACAACTTGGTGTGTTAGTCAAATCATATGAAGGAGTTAAGATACTGGGCCCCCTTTTCATGATAAGCTAATCCATTGGAACATTTCTTATCATGTGTTTCCAACTTGGATTTTCCCAAGGTGCAAGGAGAATAAGTGGGACAACAAGGTGTGCTCCCCATGTTGGTAAAATTTTCACAACTTGAAGGTCACCTCTTTTCATCAGGCTCCTTAAAAACTTTCATCTAACTTTCCCTCTTCTCATGTACTTGAACCCATGGCACATTTTATCACCCATGTTTTCCCCTTGGATTGTACTAAGCTATAAATAGACATGGGGACATAAATTTTCACTCCCTATGAACCCTTTTTCTCGCAACTCACTCATCGCCTCTTTTACACCTAGGAACAACCTAAACTTGCAAATAACTTAACTCCATTCCCCACCTCATGATTAGACTCCCATGGTGTATTTTGAGCTGGTGATGTCACCTTATATTTCACCAAAAATTTTACATGGGGGACATGAAAGTAGACACAAAATCACACACTTTCAGTAATTATCTAGTATTGATTGTATACTACTATCCATATGATTCCTAAGTAAGAAAAATATTAATCATCCAATGTATTTGGCCATCTTTCTTTCTTTCTTTCTACTACCAATTTTTGTCTTACATACCTTCTTTCTCGGTTTTACCTCTGGCCCTTCAATTTATTTGAGTCCGGACACTAGCACCTAGCCAGACGCCAGCCGCTTAGGCACCCCATCCCCTCTGCCCCCTCGGACCTCTTTGTACTTTACTCACATCTTTTGGGTCTTTTCTAGCCATTTAAGCATCTTATATTTTTAGTAATCATCATTTAAGGGTTAATTAAAAAATTAAATCAAAGGAATCATATAAATATAAAATTATGTGATCATAATAAGGGACCAATCACTAAGCATTAGCTATCACCACCTAATGTTGCATCCAAAGGATATTCAAGAGCACCAAAGCATCCATTCTAGCATTCATTCAAGGGAAAGAGATTGCATTATTTTACATACACTTTATAGGAGGAGATTTTATTCTATTCCATGCAAAAATCTATTACATTTCTTTACATTTAGTTATTTTATCGTTATCCAAGTGTGACATGCACAAGAGCCACCAAGGGCATGATTTCGCACACACACATAGAGCTACATTAAGTATGAGATGTAGTGCGGTGATCGATTATAAGATCACCATTGTGAAAACTAAGGATAGTCTGAACCCTCATTTTGCATCTTTCTTTTTAGGATTTGATGTCTCTTTGAGGGTTTTGTAGGTCATTATTTCATTGCATGTTTTCAACGACCTCGGCGATCATTGTGCGATCTCATAGCTACCAAAAGCAAAGGACAATGAACAACTTCTGACCTAGAAAATATAATTTTCTAAGCATTTTTGTAGTCATAGGTGCCTATTTTCAGTCTATAGCACCCGTGAGTGCCCTTGTCCCTTTCGAGTGCCCGTGTCCATCCCGATCCTTCATGTCTACATTTTCCAAGGTCTTTATGTGATGCTTCTACCTCTTTGTTCATTGGGTCAACACTTTAGCACAGTCTATATTTCATTGTGAATCAACTAAAGCTCTTATTACCCTCTTTATAACAAGGGTTTAACATTTTATTGATTAGTTGGCTTGAGTTAATTTATGTACTTAATTGTTGCATTTATTTGTTAATACAATAGCAATTAGATTAGGCATATTTATTCATATTTCAATTAATCAATAGGTTTAGATGAATGTATAATAATTTTTACAAAAGGATCGGGTGACATACACAATTCAATAAGGTTTCGGTGTAGAAATATAGGGGATAATGGGTGTTTTTCTCTATTATTCTTGTGACAAAGCTATTGGTGGATTCGAATGGTGACTTTATGATGGGATCCTTAGATGTTGAGGATAGAGATGATTAGTCTTTGACTATGTTGATAGTGTGATAGGAATGGATGACGTTAGATTGTGGTTGACTAGTGGATGGGGCGTGGTTAGGAAAGGGTTGTTTAAAAATACCCGATTTTGATTTGAAGGCACATTTGGGTTATCCAACCACAACTCACCTTTGTCAATAATATCTTGAAGGAAATTTCAGAATGAATGACACCTTTCAATGTCATGGCCTTTGACCCTATGGTATTTAAATTAATTTTTGTCTCTATACCAAGATGGTTTTGAGATAGATGTACGATAAGTTGGATGGGAGGAAGGGTGATAATATTTGCAGCCAATATTTTATCAAAGATTGTGCTATAAGAGTTATTTGGAAGAATTTTTCACAATGAATGCATTTGTGGATGTTTTAGATTTATTATGGATAGAAGATGGTTTGTCACGAAGACTTGGGCTTTAGTTTCTTTGATCTAATTTTAACCCTACCATCTTCGAGAGCGTGAAGCTCGCACTTACGAGCCATAGTCAAGGCTTTGTTAAACATTTGGAAAGACTAGATTTGTGATGTGGATGATATGTGTTTAGAACATGAATGAGATAATATCTTGATTAACTCAGTCTGTGTTAGGGAAAAGGACAAATGATTGATAATACCCCTCCAATGGGTGACAAAATCTCTGATAGATTCATCCTCGAATTACTTGATGGTGTATAGGTCGGTGATAGTGATTTTATACGCAATGTTAATTGATAAGTGTTCTAAGAAAAGTTATGCAAGATGAGAAAATGAGAAAAGTGAGTATTGAGGAATGTTGTTATACCAATCTAAGGCGAGTCCAGGTAGGGACATGGGAACTTTATCATCGTAAGGTCATAGTTGTCTGTTATAAGGTAACAAGCATGTCGGAAGGCCCAAATTTGCTATTGTGGGTCTTTTTTTGTTGTAGAATTTGAAGAACTTATGAAGTTCCCAGTGTGGAGGATATGCTTTGTATGGAATGGATGGGTGGATGGGTTCGTTTCAATTTTTTGTGTAGGATAAAGTGTTTTTAAAACCCATAGAGGTAGTTTCAAGGCTAGATATTTTGTTCATTAATGTCTATAAAGGGTCATTTTATAATGGTTGTTATTGAGGAGTGAATGAAGAAGGGCCGGGTGATTGTATGTTGATGGACTTGGTTGTTGATATGGCTGGTAAGGAAAAGGAATGTTATGTTAGAGAGGGGTACTCATAGGAATATTGTATGTATGTTGTGAGGCTATAGGTTGTGAAGATTTAATATATTGATATTGAATAGGCATGGATGTGTTTGAGATAGGTTACAACTACTAGGGTGTGTGTTGAAAGGGGATTGATGTGTGGAGAAGAGGTTAGGGTTTCTTAGGCATGTACTAGAAAGGAATAGAAGTGTGAATGAGAGACTAAGATGGTTGAGTTACATGCAGGAAGGGAATATTAGTGTAGGTGAGGGGATGAGATGGTTGAGGTATGTGCTGAGATAAGATAGGAGTGACTGATGACTATTGCGAAGAAGGGTGGATAATAGAGATGGAACTCGTGTTAATGGGTGGTGTTGATGTTTGGATAAACATAAATACATTTTGGATAGATGATGTGGGTTGTTGAGATGAGATAGGTTGAGATATGTTTAATGGGATAGATGTTGAACTTAATGGAGGTGTTTGGATGGTAGAGGAGACTAAAGGAGTAAACATGGGTGAGGATACGTTGGTGTTATTCTAAGATGAGGTCAAGCCGATGAAGTACCCGGGGAGGATGATGATTGTTGTTGAGTTGTATCCTATGAGGAAATAACATTGAGGTAAAAAGTGATGATAGGAATCAAAGACATGGCATTTAATGTTTTTGATTCATCGCGTGGGATAAAGATTGATTTTTTGGATGACCGATGCATGGTTAGGATAAAGAAACTGGGAGAATTCATATATAGTGTTGGTGACAGGGAGTCATTACTCAAGTGTAGACTATTGAAGAAGAACACCCCAATTTAAGCTAAGTAAGCACTTTGAGGGACACGAGGTTTGAATATAGAATCTAGATGAAGAATGGATCCCCACTCTTAAAGAAACAAGGACTAGACATGTTGGGGATTTAAGATGAGGTAAATTGACTACTAGGAGAGTGTGGGGGTTCTTTATCATGTATTGGAGGTGATAAATCCACTTGATGTTGGTCAATTAGATGCGTAACATCATCAATGTGGGTTTGGATATTTTTTTATCTATTGTTGAAAATGTTCAAACATATTTTCGAGTTTTATTTACGGGACTTTTTTCGTGTTAGGACCATGAAAGCAAAAATTAATGAAATGAAAACTAAATCTAGAGAGTTGATTATAATCAACGAAGCAAGTCACACAAGAAAAATTTTATTATCTTGATTAGATTAGAAAAAGGTGAAATTTGAAAAATTGTTTACATGTCCTAGGAAATGGAAATCTATGGTTGGTTTTAGGAAATGTTAAATGTTGGATTCTGTGATATACCCGAAGGTACGTGAGGCATATATATGTGGTTGTGTCGGTACAAAGTGTGCTTTGTTGGGTCCTACCTCCTCACTTCATAGTTCCACAATGATAAGGGTGTTGGATGCTTAACCAATATATCGCCCACCAATTATTTATTCTCGGCCAGAACACCGAGTCAACTTATCCTCTTGGTGATGAAATCCAAGTAAGTCCACCTGGTAGGAGTGTTTTGATGTAAGTTGTGTTAAAAGTAGTTTAGTTGCGTGTGAAGGAAATTATGTGAATGTAATTCGTTAATTCACTAATTAGATAGTATGATTAGGAAAACATGAAAGGTTCATTTTAAGTCATGAAAATAAATATGATTTTGATGGAGACAACAAACAAATGAAATGATAAATATGAACAAAACAAAGAAAGTGTACTGTATTTTGCTTTTTATTTTTAAAGATTATTTTTAGATTTTTTAATTTTTGAACACTACTTTGAAATGTAGAAGCGGGTATCCTAGAGGTATAAACCTATAAGGGTTTGATGAAAATAGGAAATTAAAAAATAAAACACATTCCTAAAGGTAGACTGGTCGAGTAATAAAAAGCAAACCACAAACATTGTTGGCAATTTGAAGGAATCACAGGCAATTCACTAAAATCACAAGAGATTCTACCGAATTATTAGCGATTACAAAGAAGACAACCTGAGAATAATTATAAGCTAAATTTTATTGAAAAAATAAGGGGATAGGGTCCCATCATGTGTGCCAGAATGTATTAGGTAAATTTCAAGTCTATGTTATTAAGTGCAGAAAGTACCTAAAACTCAAAACAAGGCAAGGTTTAATGATATCTGCGCCGATAGTCGCAATGTCGAAATGGTTGAATGTGACAGTGGATAATTGATCCTCCTTTCACCAAGAAAAATCCTTGGAATCAAAGACAACTAAATAAGAAATATTAGACAAAATGGGATAATGAGCTGCTCGTGAAGGTCAATTCTCGAGTCTAAAGGAACTTCCTTAGAGATGTTAGCTCGTTTTGAAACAATTAAGTTCTTTGATAACAATGATAACAAGACAACAATAATGACAAGAATGGAGCTAAAACTCTAGATGGAAAGGTAAGTCCTATTCCACTTCGTAGGTGGCCTAGGCTAATGTGGACACCTAAAATTAGCATCGTTGACCCCGTGTTCGTATCCACTAGTGCCCCTTCATTATCACATCACTATCATATTATACATTAAATCCATTATCACATCATTATCATTTTATCCATTAAATCCTTATCCTAAGTCTTATTTCTCCCCATTATATTTAATCCTCATAAATATCATTCTACAGTTGTAAAATCCTATTTTATCCTTTCCTAAACCACCCAAAAATACTTAGAAACTAAAATCAAATAGAAAAACAAAATCAACACCCTCTCAACCATTTAACAACATTCCTAACCCCTATAATCTCTTTGAACATACGTCTTCATTAAAACAAAAAAATGAATCGAATTGGGAAGTTGTTACAACCTTTTCCCCATATTTTCCGGATTGTCGACGATTCTAACCAATCACCGACAATTCACCTTTTTTGACATAAAGTTATATAAATGTGTTTTAGGCCTGCATTTTAGGTTAGCTTCCTCAAGCTAGGCTTGGCTTATAACAAGACATTTCTCAAGGATATCATATTTTAATCTTATTGTATTATAGTCCTCCTCATCACAACAATATTCAACACTCTCTTCTTTAGCCTTGGAAGTCATTCACACATCCAAGAATTCAACTCAGTAAATCTTCGACATTTGCGGTCTTCCTCTCTTGGGTATTATCATCCTCTCAGTCTTATCTATCAACATATGTAAGGTAAGTTCCTTCCTCTTGCTTTATTATCTCGTTTGTTCATCATTTACAAGCCTCAATCAATTTTATCTCATTTATTATCACCCTGTACATTTCCACATTAATCATCATCTATTCACTTAAATCACCAGCGTTCGGCCCTAATCACTGGTGATTCTTGTCTGTTAGATCATTTAACCTCTAAACTTGCCTTCCTAACATCTAGATCTCACTCTTAATTACCACTATGCCTTTGCAAGTTCTGTTGAACCTTATCAAGATTATTTGAGCCATCTTTAGCACTTTATCAATTATCTAAATAAAATCCATCATCCTGCTCGCCTTTGTGAGTACACAACCATCTATATCCTTGCTCCTTTGAGCCATTTTGTGATTCATATATTCCCTTTAGATCAGGTATCACCATCAGACCATCATATAGCCATGGACCGCATCAGTCCCTTTGCCTTTGCATTGGTAGTTATATCATCTATTTAATCATTTTATCTTATCATTATCAAATTAATTTCTTGAACGCAAATTGACATCCTTGCAAAGAAATCCATTGAATTTTAGGGACTGACCTTTACTAAGAAATCTTCCATAGATCTATCTAATCCCATATTTTTTGAGCATTTGTGCATTACAGGTGACCTACCCCATGGGAAAGAAGGATTTATATGCATGTTTGGATCCATCGACATCATTCAACTATCAAGATCAATATCCATCTTTGTGTGTATCAATAAACTCCGCCATCTTTCGAAGTCGGTTTTTTTTTTTATTTCACATCATTAAGTTAAATTAGGAAAGTAAAGACATATCTCGAACATTCTGGCATGCACTGGTTAGACCCTTAGTCCCTCTTTATTTTTATTCAAATTAATTTAATTCATTTTTGGCCTTCTTATTTTTAATTGTCGGTGATCTAGTTAAATCGCTAATGATTAGGGTGAATCACCAATGATTCTGTCGATTGTCGACGATCTCGTGTTACTTCTTCCGATTACTCATTCAGCTTAACCTCTAACATCATTTTCTCTTGTTGTTTTATGTATTCTACTAAATTTTTTAGGATTACTCGCTCTGGGGCATTTTTCTTGCCACGTCATTTCATTCCTTAAAAAAAATTAAAATTTTAAAAATTTCAAAGGAAGCATTTTTCGGTGTGTTTTCTCCTTTTCTTTTTGTTTTCAAGCATTGAATTTTTTTGTTTGTCCTCATTGAAATCAATTGTTCTTTGGGCTTAAAATGAACCTTGCATCTTGCTTGATCACATAGATTAATTAAAGGATTAATTTATTGCATTCACATAATTTTCCCTCACACACAACCAAATCACATTAAATATCAAATTTGCATCAAACACTCCTACCTAGGTGATAACTATTGGGATTTCATCACCCAATAAGGAAACCAACTTGGTGTTACGGTTGATTTTAAACAATTGGTTGTCAAAGCATATTGGCTAAGAACCCAAGTCCCTTATCTCTTTGGGACCATGAAGTGAGGGTAGAACCCAATATCGGGCCTCGTACCGACAACAAAGACAAATGCGGGCCTTACGTACCTTTGGTTATATCGAGGACTCTAGCCTTAAACAAACCTAAAACTATCCTTAGAATGACCATATCATTAGGTTTCCTCTAAGTCTCTTCCTCCACATCTAAATTTTAATCAAGATAATTAAAATTCTTATACTTGACTTTTCTCACATTTGTAGCTCTCTTAGGGATATGTTGTATCATCATCAATTGAAGTTATCATTTAGTATGGATCAACCCTCTACATCAACATATTCTTTTATCCCTTATGCTTCATTTTTACAACCATCTTCAACTACTTCATCTACAACTTTTCATCCCAATCAATTTCAAAACATCCCTTACATAGGATCTAGTCCTTATCAATCTTATCAATCTATCATGTCTCACTCAAATTCAATTAGCCCGGCATATTCCAAAATCCATCCATACCATCTTTCATCCCCTACGAAACCTCTACCTCTCAATCAATCCTACAGCCCTACAACAATCCCATCCAACAATCCTATGTATATCCTTCATGCCTAAGTCATTTCCAAACTATCTCTCTTTAGCCCATGTCAAGTGCATCCCATCAATCCACCGTTTTCATATCCCATCCTTCATCACAATCTCATCAGAATCTTAACATCCCCCATATTTCATCCAATCAACCTATCTTGACTTTAATACCTTTCTCAATACCTCAGACATCTCAAACCTATACACACATACCTACTCAGGCCCAATCAACCCCTCTTATCCAATAATAACAATATATCTAACATCCCTAGACATCTCCCAACATCCCTTTATAACAACCTACTTTAGAAACAATATCTTCTCAAGCTACCCCTTTTCAACCCCCACATCAAGCCCATCCACAACATAACCCTCATACTCTCCAATATCATCAATCAAATCAATCACATTATTATCTACACTCACATGTTAACTCCCTCACGCCTAATCTTGGAAATGATCCCATACAAGATCTGTTAAATAGATTAGACAATTTGATAGCCACTACCATAGGAACCAAACACATCCTCACTTATGATTAGGTTTTTAATGAACCCATCTATCTATTATTACCATTTAAGCCTTATCCTCCGTATTAGGAATTGCATGGATTTACCATGTTCCACCTCCAAGAGGATCCTCGAGAGACACATATTATCCTTTAGAAACTCATTTTATCTCATCTTCCTTGATCAAGATATTCTACTTAGAACCTTCCCTATGTCCCTAACAAGACTTTCCTTGGATTGGTATAACTCCCTCCCTTAACACTCTTTATTCTCTTTCACATAGCTAGCCTTGTTATTTCTTGAGCACTTCGCTATTAACGTTACTCACAAAATCACCATTTCTGATCTCTCTACCATTAAACAATCTGAAAATGAATCCATTATTGACGTTATCACTAGGTGGAAAAGCATTATCAATCAATTAACCTTCTCACTGCCTCAATCAGAACTAATTGAGTAATTTTCTTGATCATGTGTCCATCAAATCTCATCTACCCATTAGATCCACACATTCCATACTTTTGATGAAGCCTTCGCCATGGCTATAAAGTTAGAAATCCAAGCCCTTGAAGAATGACATCTTGATCCTCAATCTACACATTTTCCATTTGATTCCCCTTGGTCTTCCTATGAGCTAGATGAAACTACCATACATGATGCCATTACTTGTCTTCTTGACCCAACACCCTCGATAGATTCAGTCCATATAGATATTGCACATCCTTTGAGTCAAATAATCATCACTATTACATATGCTCTTCCCCATGAAGATACCCTTTCATCACCAATGATTCCCCTTGAAGACTTAGAACCCTTGGATCCTTTTCAATAATCACCATGCATTGACATCACCTTTGCTTATTATCTAATCCCCTACTACCTATTTTCAGTCCTTGGACTCCACCTCGGATACCATTACAAAGGGGGTAATTATAATCAAATATCTCGACATCTGACCACCATCTTTTGAACTAATCGAGACTTGGGTAGATCACATGAATGTAATCCATCTCAATTGTGTATACAAATAACATCGCCTCATCCGAATTGAACCCAATCCTATCCTCGACTCCTCACTTGCTATCTAGTATGGGATCTTATCCTAAATCAAAAACTATATAATCAAAACCTATCACATCCATGACCTGATCCCCATCATCTGTCATAATACCATATTCTTTACCTAATGCTAACATTACAAAATCAAAACGCACATCATTCGAGGTCTCAACCTTACCATCCATTTTAAGACATCATCCTTTATCACAATCTAAATCTATCACATCTATAGTTCCACCTTTACCATCCATTTTAGCACCCCATCCTTTATCACAATCTAAATCCATCACATCTATAGCTCCACCCTCATCATCCATTTTAGGACCCCATTTTTTTATCTAAATATCATGACACACAGTCATATCCTATCTCATACATAATCCATTCCTCCTCATCCATTTTGGGACCTCATTCTTCATCCAAATTTATATATCCCACATCATATCCCATCTATGGATCATATCCTCTCTTTTATTGATCTCACAATTTCCCTATGAATTTCTAACCCCATATGACATCCACGCATCCACCTCCATTTGAAAATAATGCCCGCCATACTAAGCATTCTTATAATTACAAATCAAAATCCATTCATCCAAATTCCCGAAAAGGAATTACATTGACATCCATGAAAGGCTTATACAGATTCCCTTATCACATTACCACCTATCAAAACACCTAATCCACATACTCAATAACTTCCATGGTACGATCAAAGGAAAACATGTGCCTACCATAGAAGCCCAAGTTCATAACACAGAGAGTTGTAAAGTTCTTAAATACATAATCCAACGAATCTTCCTCATCAATGATATTCTCCTAGAAGAGGACCATCCTAAGCCATCATCAATATCATGTACATCTCCACCCTCTTCATGTCCTTACTAACATCTACAAGATAAGGGGGTTATCTTTAATTACGTATTAGCAAACCTCTTCCAGGTCATCTCTTCAACACCTTCCATTAAAGGTCCCTCAATCTCATCAACATCTACACCCAAGTCACTGACAGTATCCTCACCAAAATCTGCAAGACCAAGGGGTCACCCTCAATCAAATCTTAGAAAACCTTTCTCATACGTCTTCTCATCACCTTCCATTAAAGGTCCCTCATCTCAAATCCATATGGTTCACCCACCTATGCAATCTAGGAATTGACACACACGAAGAAAAGGAAAAATAAAAGCTTCATCATTTACCCCTCTTCATCAATTTTCCTCTCATATATCATCTAGATTTTCAATGGATCCTCTTTCAAAATTTCCACATCCTCCTTTATTTACCATATACTTAATCAATCAACACCAAAAATTTCATCATCCTAAGCCGAAAGACATCATTCCTTTCAGTTCATGTTATCTCCAGCCACATCATCATGCAGGGGGTGTCCTCTCTACTAAGACGTAAAAATTATCACCTTACATACCTCCCCTAGTTAATCCACACCAACCCTATCCTCTCAATCAATTTAAAATTTCATTACTCTAGAAAGGAGTAAACATGGAAATTTTCCCTTGACTAGATTGGTCCATATAGCATAGGTCAAGAGCGTATCGTCTAGCTTCCCTTGATGGTACACCTTAAAAGGAACCTCTTAATGCCTTACACTTACGACCTTTCTACTAAAAACATTATGGTCATCATGATAGTAGTTATATCAAATATCTTATTCCACCATCAACCAACCATATTATCATCATAATGATTTGAAAGTATGTGGTTTTCTGTCACTATCCTCAAAACCTTAAAGATGAGCACCATGGCTCTGTTCATCACATCTTTCACTTGGATAAGTTCCCCCTTGATGGCAACCCCAAAATCATTACATTAATCCACCTTATGTACCAACTGAAAATATGTCATGGGGCACGTATGTGTGGGTTGTGTACACATCTCTTTCCCCTCCTTGAAACAGTCTACTAGGGTTTTCTTACAACTCAAAAATAAAGTCAAAAATATCTATGGATGCTTCCTATCAAAATTCAAAAAAATAGATTGATCCCTCAAAAGACAATTATTCCAATATCAAAATCATATTGTCAAAAATAAAATTAGATTGATCCCTCAAAGGATAGCTACCCATCAAAATAGACTTATCCCTTGAAGGACGTCTATCTCTGTAAAAATAAAATCAAAAGTCAAAATTCAAAATTGTAGATGACTCCCTTGAAGGATGGCTACCCATGTAAAAAGGATTCCCGCATCGATCAAGCTTCAAAAAAATGAATGTCAAAAGCATCCTGGAAAATCTTCCCGCATCAATCAACTTTCCCATCAAATTAAACTTTGCACATCGATCAATTTGTGTTAGAAAAAAAATCTATAGCTGGTGAATTTCTCTATAAAACTATTAAAAAGGAGAAACCTACTTTCCCACATCAACCTACACATGTTAAACCCCTTTCATGTCCTAGGAAGGTACATCTTATCACTTCACCTCTATATCCAAGATCCTACATGTGACTACCCATTGTTAGTCATGTGTTAACATTTTTATAAGGCCAAATGTGCAAGTGCCTTCACCATATTAATCCCATCGCATATGTATCAAATCCAATATAAATCAATCATTCTGTGTTTTATTCTTAACCATGATTAAGACACATTTTGACAAACATTAAGTCACTTCAAAATAAAATATCACTAACAGATCGCATCAAAAACATCCATTAACATATATCATAAATGTTGGGTACCAAAGGAAATAGAGGAAATGTGTGCATGTGGGAAGGGCTACAAAGGAAACACACAAAGGAGTGAACAAGATGAGTGCACTGGATGATATATTTTGTGCGCGAGAGATGAAATGAAGAGCATGTAAGAATTACTTGTAGGAAGGTAGAGGAATTAGTCACTTTTTGGGTGTTGGGCTAAATATAGACATGGAGTGTGCAAAACATAAGGGAATTCTACAATCAAGAATAGTCTATTTTTGGAATAATTAAATTTTAGTTCAAACTACAACATGAGAGCTAATAATACTATTAGATCTATAGTTAACTATAGAAGATTTATTATTAGGCGGAGCTTGCATGCTTTTGTATTTTCTTTTGTAGTGGCATATGGCTATTTTAAGCATGCAACCTATTTTGAGAGTGCATGGGTGGTGAATGGAAAGTCCCCACCTCCTATATTTATCTGTATTGATTTGTATGGTTTTGGGATCAACATGATCATCGATTCATCAGTTCATATGTGTTAGAGTTATGTTGTCGGCTTATGAGCACACATGACCTATGACAATATTATGTATGTATTCAGCTATTGGTTTGTCATGATTTAATACAATGGATCATTATGGTTGGATATTGATTATTGATGTTTCTTCTCATAGTTATTGTGTGGTGAATCTGGTATTAATCTTTATGTGATCTGTATGATTTACTTATTATGTGTGTTTCCAAGTTGAGCTCATGGATCTGATTGTTAGAATGGGATATGCACTTTGAGATGTGGTTATTATAAATATGCATGCTAACACCTCTGATAAGATAGTAATAAAGAGGAACCCGGTACCTTTGCGTGCTTCAGGTGAGTTCTTAGTTATGTCTAAGTGATGTGACATCACGTTTAGGGTTTGAGTGGGAAAATAAGACTACATTTTGGTTTCGTTGTTGGGGTCTCTTTTCAAACCCATTTACGGGATGTTGCATGATGATGGTGTAACGATTAACTATCATGTCCATTAAAGATTGGATTATTGATGACAAGACTAGTTTGCATAGAGATATAGTCTCTTGGACCTGATTTTAATGTGTTTATGTGTGTTGAGGAACATCTTTATCGTGAGCTTTATGATTCATTATTCTTTATTTTCCAATAGAGTTGTATGAGTGATTGTCTGCGTATGCATCAAAGAAAAGATGGTATTACAGTCTAAGGACTTGGAAATAGGAAGATTATCGGGATTTTTTTGATGTCAATGAGCCTTTGATGCATGTTGTAGATCATTAGTGGGTTGGTGTTGTGCGTAGTTATACTTTGGAGTACATTGTGTCTACATATTCTTGTCCATAATTTATTGAATTTGAATTCTATGTGAGCCCAAAGGATCTTACTTACGTGTTATCCCTTTAGTGATTAAAATATTGATGGTGGTGTTGAGTTTAGAGAACTTCCTATGACTAGCTAAATTATGAGGTTTTGAGCAAAATCGAGCTCAAGAGAGTGCATTTTCCGTTTGATATGAAATTTTTGTGTTGGTTAGAATGTGCAAACTTTAAATGGGGACTTGATCCATTTAGGATGATTTTTTATAGAGATAATAATATCTCATAGTTGGAATGAGATCAAATAAGGCCCTAAGATTTATGAACGATTGTTAAGCACTCAAGGTAGTCAAAAACCCTCTATAAACCCTAGTTTACTAGTGATGGAGGAAATATTCTTGGTATGATCCCAAAATTTATTGAATCATAAAAATTGATGATTGGAGGATGGAGAGGACCCTCCCATATTTCATATGGCGGTGGTTTGATAGGTTGACTGTTGGTGGAGACCACTTAAAAATGATTGTTTTAAGGAAATTTTGATTTTCTCTCATGTTTTTCATTTGACATATGAAATAAATTGGTGTTATAAGTTTTATGGGAGATATTATAGGTTTTTAATCATTTTCATAGTTTTACGAAATCATTTGGAGGTCTGCATAGGTCAAAACATGAAGACTGGTTTTTAGGGCTAGAAGGTAGTTTTAGCAGTCATGCAGAATGAATGTTCTTGGGAATTTTTGGACTTGGTGATGATGTTTGATAGACTTTGGGTGTTTAAAAATCCAATGTGTCGTTATTCAAGCCTTGTATTATCTCTAGAGATTAGATGAGGTGGCATGAAGAAGGTCACAAGTTGACCTAGTTTGACTAGTTCAGGATAGTTGTGTTTTGGTCTAAAGATTGGTCTAGAAGACCAATATTTTGGATTTTCTCATGATGCATATCCATTGGAGATTGAATATGGATGAAAATTTATCCTATTCCACTCATTTATAGATCTTGATAGTATCATCAATTTTGTTAGAAGGTCAATATTATAAAATTGGTTTCTTGGCAGTTCAAGTTGCTTGAAGGTCAAAGAAGTGTGGATGGATTTATGGGTTGAGTCATGATGTCTAAAATGGTTATATTTTTCCCTTGGGTCATTGGATTTCTAATTATCATTTTCATGCCATATTTGAGGTGTTTGGTGAGCTTTGGTCTTCATCTTTGAAGACCTGGTCTACTAAAGGTGCCTAGTTTGAGTAGAAATAGTCCTACTTGATGGTGTTATGAGAAGAATGGATGATGCAAATGCTTGTGAGATGATGAAATATTATGAGAGGATTTTTTGAGTTATGTGAATCCTTTGTATCCTTGAAAATTATAGAGTGTTCCCTTGGAGTCCATGGAGTGCTTATTGATGGTGTATTTGGTCTTTACGGCTAGTTGTGCAATGTTGTGTGTTTTGATGCATTGCCAACCTATATGGGTATTTCATGATGATTTATATGATGTTTTATGTTTTATTTTATGTTGGAATGACTGACCTATGGTTTTTTTGACCTATTTTTTTATATATAAGCAAGTGTATTTGGTCATTTGTGACTAGGTGTGTGTGTGACAGAAAGTGCAAGCCTAAATAGAGTGTGATAGAGGTTTGAGGACATCAAGAAAGAGTTGAGAGAGTATGAAAGGAGAGCTGAGAAGTAGAGCATCAAGCAAGAGATAAAATCAGCCCATGAAGAAGTATTATTGAGTGAAGTAGGAGAGAGTGTTCTTGAAGAGGGTTTTGAGGTGTGTGAGCTGAATTTGTGATCACAATTTGCTATAGGATAAACATACATTAGTAATCATCATCATAAGGTGGTTCATTGGGTGCTTGATCATTATAAGGGGTAGTATCCTCCTTTTATAGTGGGTTTTATACCAAATAGTGGTGGGTGCTCCTTATGAAGTGGGTGATTCAGTAAACAAATCTTTTGCGATGTGTCATATTCATGCAAATATTTTAGTTCGAGTAATATAATCAAAAGTTTCTATGGGTTTTCTTCCCTTGATAGTTTCCCACTTATATTTGGTGTCTTTTGTACTCTCTCATTCTTTCATATGGTTGATCATAATTAATGTGCTCTTAATTTTTAATGAATGTTGATCTGATGCTTTAAATGGTATATACAAGTTAAAGGAATTAATTAAAGGTTTTTAATGAGCTAATTCACCCCCAGATCATTGTTCTTCCAATAAGAATATTTTCTAGGTATGGTTTTTTCATTAATGTCAAAGAGGGAGAATGATTTGATGGCATATGTATTCCTTAGCGGGAGAATGAATTTAGTGTTTTTTTCCATCAATAGGTTTGCCATCAATGATAAAGTGGGAGATTATTGGCATGGTGTTTTCATTGATGTCAAAGATTGATGTTTTTAGTGTTTTCATTGAGTTGCATTGATGTTAAAAGAGCTAAGAGTCATGAAGGTTGATTGCTAGTGTCGAGTTGATTTGAGTTTCATGTTGAGGATTGTTTGGTGCTTGGTGATGGTGCATGGGTTCTTGTGTCAATATGACGGCTTGTAGAGGTGATGAAGTGTTTTTTTGATATTAGAGTGATGCCATGGAGTGTGATGAAATTCATTATATTTTTTCAAAGGATCTTGTTGTCATGTGTTTTTGTAAGGGAAAAAATCATTTGAAAACTGGAAAATTATACCCTAGTGTCAAAATTTCTCATCCTAGCCCTTCCCCAACACCTCTCTAGGTCATTCCATCCCCTATGCCAAGCTTATCCCCCATTTGTATAATTTATATGATTTTGGTCTCACCCTCACCCATGTGTGGAAAATAAGAAAACAATTCCAAAGGAGTCTTTCAAGATAATGTCTTTCAAGGTGGATCTTTCGGTGAGCTTGGGAATGGCTATTTTTAGCCTTTCTCAAGTGGGTGCATATTCTTCGGAGCTAATTTAAAGTCATAAATTCATCAAGGAGGTGTATTCATGAGCTAGGATCATTGTGCAACTGATTTAGGAATATTTTGGAAATATTTGGAGGTTTAAGAGCCAGTTCAGTAAAAGTGGGTTTTTGAGGCCGAAGGAGCTTACACTACGAAAAAGAAGTTAAGCTTTGAGAAATGATTTCGGGAGCTCTGGAATGAGTTAGAGGATAAAAAATATCAATGGAAATCTAATTTAAATCCCTATATGGTGGTAATCTCATGTTTTTCACACCACCAATGCATTGCTTTCCACAACTCATTCTTCGTAGGAGCAATTTAGCGGTCCTAATCAAGAAGGCCCTTCTTTAGAAATTTCAAGTGGAATAATATCTTGATACCCCTCACATACTTATCTTAATGTTTTTAGTCAAAATAATATAAATAAGTGCCTAAAAATTCATCTGGGAGCTCCATGACAATGCCATTTTCAAGGTCTTCTCCAAGGTACAGAGCACTTTATCAGCCAATAAATTTAGTGACACATATCTCCATGAGGATGAGGTGCACTTTTAGTGTCCATTTTTTCCTCTCCAAGGGGACAAGGGAGAAAAAATGTGCCCCCAACCTTAAGCCTCATGGACACTCAACATGACCCTAGGGAGCTCCAATAAACACCTTTCATTAAACTTTTAACCCCCACTCCAACTTCCGATTGTTTGACACTTGTCCCCACCAGGGATAAGGTAAACTTTGGTGGAACCCTATCCCATTCCATGGGGACAAGGGGGCACAAAAATTTTCCCCCCTTATATGCTTCGATCATCTTCTTCACATGACCCAAAATTGATCCCCGGGAACTCAAACTAAGCCCTTTCCTCATTTTTCCTCGCCTGTGCATGTGTGTCATGTGTCACCCTAAGACTAAGGCACATTTTTCTATCCACCTGTCCCATTACAAAGGGGATAAGGGGAAAAATTTCTCCCCTCCTTCCTCCTCACCCTCTCATGCCTATAAATACCAACACTTAGTCATTTTCCTCATTCCCCCACATTTCTCCATTTTCACCTGGAACTCTGGAAAAAAATTCCAGAATTCATCCACCCTCATTTTCCATTTTCATTTATTTCCCACGTATTTCCATGATTGTGGTGAGATAAATCTCATAAAAAATCACAAATTTTAAAGGCTACGGACACATTTTTCACCAGAATGACTTTGTAACCCGCAAAGTGAAAATATTTGTAACTTGAAGACCGGTGCATGGATTGACATGGGATTTTTCAAATTCATCCACATTTCCAAGAACCTTGAAGACCCAAGTGTAATAAATTACATGCATAGCCTAGATTTTTTACGGTGAGAAAACCCCAATTTCATGCCCACAATTTTTTAATTTTATTTTCTCTTGTTCTAGAGATTGGGTTGAGCTAAAAATTCATATGTGAGATGAAGAAGAAAAACCCATATCAAAAATTTGATTTCATCCAAATTCAAGGTCGGGATTGCCACTTTTTAAAAATAGTAAGTCTCTACATAATAGCTTACTATAAATAGCAAAACTTCATAGAGGGCAGATTTTGCAAAGGCAAAGTTTTCAATGGACATTCAAAGGAATGAGAAAGGTGATCAAAGGTGGTCCAAATTGAAAAAGGTGAAAATCTCAATTTACTAAAAATAGTAAACTCCCATTCCAAACACAGAGAAGTGTCAATGTCAAATATGAAGTTCAAATTTGTAGGCATTGAACCAGTCTCAGATCTCTCTTATGATTACTCAGTTATGGGTGACATTAATGTCACCCACATGGACCTCAAAGATATCAAAGACCAAATGTTTGGAGGACCAAGAGATCAAATGGAGGAAAAAAATCATGAGCATACTGTATGCGGAAGGTGGACATCCAGTCTTAGTGCAGTGTGGAATTGGTTTTGGCATGCTCACAACACTATGAACCCACAAATAGAACCATTAGAGCAGATGATGGCTTAGTCATGGCATTACTTTCTCCCATAGCCATCTCTCATTCAATACAAATCCCAATTTGGAGTAATATGGCCATCATTTCAAAGGAGGTTGCAGTGAAAGAGTGGACCAAAATGGACTCATATCTTCAAGTCCTCGCTCTTGGTTCATGGTTGAAACAAGTGAGAAAACCTTCACGGGTGCCCAAGTATTTCTTGTGAGGTGAATTCCACGAAGGATATTTATATTCAATCATTCTTCTTAGTCATTTGATGGGAGAAGAAAAATTAAAGGAATTTCAAGAATGCATGCTTGTCTTCATATTCATGATCATGGAAGACAAGTAAAGGATTGATTGGGGATAGATCATCAGTGACAACCTGCACCACCAGTTGCTTTATGTACCGGTCTCGAAGAAATTCACAATGACTTCATATCTGGTGTACACTCTTGCGAGCTTGAGACCTTTCAAAGGGTTGGCACTTTCTCAAAACATCTCTCCCAAGGCCCCAACATTTGAGAGATATCCTCAGTTGGTTTTGAAGGAGAGCAATCAACACTTCACGAGGGTAAATGATGCCTTCACCATGTTCATCATCAAGACACTGGAGGGGAACCTTCACTCAAGGTTTTCACCACAAGAAGCTTCTTTGATCAAGAAATATGGGTCATACTTCACACAATTTGCCACTTTCTCATACATCCGAGTTTCTAGTTATGATCTTGCTCTGCTCAAACTACCTCATTATCTCATTGACAAGTTCATTGTTTGAGTTTTGTGGACAAGCTGGCACATGTTCAAAGTAAACTTAGGAACCAGAAAAGAAATAATGTCTCTTTTCCCATCTCACTTGGAATCTTCACCTGCAAGAGTGTCAATGATGCATCACACCTAGGAAGCCACCTTCACACCCTTAAGCTTGTATTCATATACACTGAGGGTAGACTTTAACATATGAGGTGATCTAGACACTTTCCATCTCTCAGAGTCATATCATGTACCATAGATTGAATATTATTGGGTAAATTGCATAGATGAGTTTGATGTTAGGGAAAGAGACTATATAAAGATGACAATTAGAAAATGAGGAGATTCAAGTTTGACTGGTATGAAGAGGGAATTCAAGATGATGGCATAAAATTATATGATCTAGAATATAAAACAATGAAGGCTTCACCTTTATCATAGGTAACATGGAATGTCCATGAGTCGGAGACGTAAGTGAGTGGACCGAAGTTTTGATCATAAGATCAAAAGAATGGTTCAAGAAGAAGAAGGTTTCCTCCATCACATCGAGAAAGTTATATACCCTTAAGAGATAGGCATCGCATCACTCTTTATCAAAGGTCATGGAGTAGACTTTTGTCTCACCATTCTAGGGAGATTTTGAAGAAAAATTTAGTAGAGATAGAGGCCCCTACTACAAGAGATTGCACAAGAAGGTCAGATCAACAGAGGACCATATAGTAGAAATGGAACTTGAAGAGAATGACCCAGTTCACCTCTCATCTTCTAAGTAACCTAAGAGTTTCCCACCTTCCCACCACTCCTACTCCCCCTATGAAATATGTATTATCTCATCCCAAGTAGGAGACAATATTCACATCGATTCTTAGCCAAAAACAAATGAGATGTTTCCCTGAATGAAGGAAATGATCACCAAAGAAGATTGTACATTCTAGTAGGTAATCTTCCCTTATTTTTAGTGATATCAGCACTGGCCAAAGGGAAGAAGAAAATTTTAGTAAAGTGGCTTCACGCTTCTTCAGTGGTGTCACAGGAAATCAGTATGTAGAAGTAGTCAGGCCAAAAGTAATCAAGCCTATCGAAGAGATGACACCAATTGATTATGAAATGAGAACCATTCCCTTAGGCCCAACCACTCATGAAGGAGATGTACACATGTTCTAAGAGTCTTCTAATCTCCTTCTTGTGAGGAACCAAGAGTATAAGGTTAAAATTGATCAGTTGGAAGACCAAGTACAAACACTCTCCTTGTATGTGCAACACTTCATGGACCCGAATGCTTCATCGTCACTCCCAATTGAACAAGCTATCCTAATCAGTAGATTATACCTAGATTCCATTAATAATACACATGCCTTCATTATGTAGGGATGGGAAAATGATAAATGGAAGAGCATGATCGTCGATAAAGGAAAGGTACTTCTTATAGCATTGATCTCACTGTATAAGTACATGTGTGCCACTTGTGAGACAAGGTCCAGATGACAAGGGAAGGATTGGAAAGGGAAAATGAACATTGGGACCAAGTTCATCCACTGGTGATGGAGATTGGAGATACTCACTCCCAAGTTTTGTTATTCAGGAAAGTATTTAATTCTCACTCTAAGGAATTGTCGCATGTGTGGGTGAGAACCCTTACCTCTCTATACAAAATGTTGAATCGGGCCATTCATGATCTGAACTCAAACGAAGAGCATTCTTTCAAGATGCAATATAATGTCAACATCAAAGAAAAAAAAACTTGGAGTGCCCACCCTTGATGAGAGCCCTACCACAAATGAGTTGTTGAGATCGTTTAAGGAGAATATTCATAAAAAGCCCAGGAACCATTTTCATTCAACGAACATACATTTGAGTCTCTATCCAAGATCCGAGCCACAATTTTTAACATTTCATAGAAAAAAATTTCATGGTTCGTGAAGAGAAAAAACATCAATGATGTCTCGAGATGTTGGCTCGATTCCTAAGTTGTGTCCACATTCCTTAAGTGGATAAGGTAGCACTTGCGAACTCGATACAATAAAGGAGTTCAAGGGAGTGGAAATTTTCCAATGGATCTCATCAAGGATCAATCGGTTGCAAGGTAGAATCAACATAAGTGGCATCTTCATCGGCATAGTTCTCTCTCCTTCTCTCTTTCTCTCTCTTCTCTTCCCCTCTCCCCCTCCTCCTTCATGTTCTTTTCTTTTGTTGAGGGGTTGCACTTTTTCATTTTCCTATTCCTATTTTGTCTTATTCATTTAAATGTGACTTTATCTTGTAATGTAATAAGTCACCCTTAATTAATAAAAGGGGACTTAATCCTACACCTAGGAATATGAAAAGTCACATGTTGTAAGGGGAAAAATGAAAAGTCATGTGGGGGTAGGCGAAGAGTCATTCTCAAGTCTATAAATTGTGATGACACCCTCATTCTTAAGGGTTGTCAATTTTGTATGCTCATGAGAGATTACTACTTGTGAAGAAACAAAAGAGATAACTAGTTCCTCTTTTCTCCTCTCTAAATTATTCTATTTCTCACTATGTACAATTTTTTCAAAACATAAATGAAGAATAAAGGAGTTTCTTTCCTTTTTAGATGAGAGGGTTATTAAAACTTTGTGTTCCTAATTCTACCTTGTCTTGATTCAAGTAACAAAATTGTTTTATTTCTATATATGTGTGTGTTGAATTACTCTGATTAATGTCTGCAGGAATCTAATTTTCTACTGGAAATATTAATCTCCCCTTCCTTTTTCCCCCTCCTTTTCTTATCTGCTCAAAAAATTCCTCCCTTGCAAAAAATTGCAAGATTTTTCCACAAGTTCAGTGGAGTGTCCCTATTAGATCCCCAGCCGTTAGGCCACCACAAATTTTAATTTCACACACAAATAATAAATGTAGTTGAACCATCCAAGTAGAGGGACCTAGAGTCTCGAGCATTGGCAAATACCCAAAAATTTTCCATGGGGAAGACTTGGAAAATTCTACACCCAAAATATGAATCACAAGAAAATACAAAAAAATCAAATATCCAAAAATAAAAAATAAAATTGGAAGTTGAAGAGTCACAGAGCCTTATGTCTCATATCCATGGCTATTCTCGATAACCCTCCTATTCAGAGACATAAATTAATTTTTCACATCCAAGAATATATTGTATCGACTTAAGGGAATCCTTCTAGTAAACCAGAGATATATTCACACACTACTTCATAGCTACCAGTTTGTTAGACATTGAAGAACAACATGTTGAAGAATGAGAAAGAGTGAGACCAATCCAAGTGCAACAAATAAGAGTTTAAGTCCACCTCAAGTCTACAAACTATATGATCACAAATATACTAGCTCCTAAAGATGACGAGGAGATCTTGACCCCATCTTTGAAGAAATCCAAAGAAGGCAAGAACTAGTAAGAAAATCAAGGCACTCCCTTCATCTTGAAACTGCTCTCACTAGTGGTCCAAGAGGTGTTAACCCATTAGATATATAGTTTCTAAATATGAGTGAATATTTTGAAAACTTTATGACGTGTAAATTCGATTAGAATTTAAAGCAAGAATAGAATTGGAAGCAAGAGCCAAAGAAGAAGCAATAGCATAAATCGAAGCAAAAGCAAGAGCAAAAGAGAGATCCAAAGCCGAGTGGAAGCAAGAGAAAGGTTCGAAGCGAAGTCGAAGCCATAATGGTGATGAAAAGAGACCTCAACCTATAGTGTCATGGGGTAGGAACACATTCCCACTTGCACTCCCACAACCTCTTCATGAGCTGCCATGAGGTTTAAGGAAAATATTTCCAAATTTTAGGGAGATGGCTCACAACTCCCAGAAGAACATGTAGCAGCCTTCATCACCACCTATGGTGTGTTGGGTGTTGAAAATGAAGATGTATCTATCAGATTGTTTATGGATTCCTTGCAATAAAAAAATGGCAAAATGGTTTTACCTCCTACCTACTAGATCAATTACTTGTTGGGATGATATCATAACTTTCTTTGAAGACAAATTCAAGTATACAAAATACTATCAAGACCTCTTGGTGCAACTAGTTCATATGAAATAAATAATCTAATGAAGGTGTGATGGATTTCATAGAAAGATACAACAGAGTGCTCAAGAGGATACCTCTCAAAGCCATTCCCTCGGACAATAATTTAAAAATATTCTTTATAAGTGCTCAACTACCTAAAGTTGGGTTTATTCTTAGAAGGTCTTATCCTAGAACTTTGAAGGAAGCTCAAGACTATGCCATCAAAACGGAGGATGATTTGATTTTATCCATAAAAGTGAAGAATCCAAATGGAAAACAAAAGGGTCATATTTCTAGCTCCTCCCATGGACCCCATGATTCAAAAAATGGCCAATGATATAATTGATCTCAAGAAGAAACTCTCTCAAACCACCATGAGGAATGTGCCAAAGAAGACCAATCTCTTGAACAAGCCAAGGATAGCTCCACCTCCCCATGCTTTCCCTTAAGAGGCACCACCAATCAATAAAAACTGTGACGTGTAAGAACTAGAAGAATAAGAAGAAGAAGTGGAGAAGCCAAAGAATAAAATGAAGATGGAAATGTTCTCAAGATTTAAGAGGTTAATGGAGATACTCGGAATGGTGTCATCAAGTACCACTTGGTGGATGATGATGATGATGATGATGACGAAGAAGTACCAAGCTTCTCATGTGATGTGTTTACCCACTCCTAGTCTCTAAATGGAGATTCCTCCTTAACATCCACTCCAAAGAATAAAAATAAGGAACCTCTAGTAGTAGTTCCATAGAGAAAAATCATCATCGAGAGGGTCTCCACCTCCGCCATCAATGGAGTCAAAAAATAAATAAAAATAGACACGATAATGCGAGCAAAAACCAATTTCGAATGACAAATAAGTCCTCGGGTATTTCCCTAGATTCAATTCTACCTCTAAGGCCAATCCTTCACCTAATTCTAGTCCTACAAAACCCTATAAGGCTCAACCAAATTTAGTCACTCCTTTTCCTTGTAAACCCGCTACCTCATCCACCAAAGATACTCAAGCTCCCAAGTAGCACTATCTCCACAATAAAAATCTATGTTATCCCCAAAACATTGGGTACACCCACCTTATATCCATTCGATTACATCAAAAATGCAAGCAAGACTAAAGTTCATATTATTGAAATTGAATATTTGCAAACACACCCAAAGTAATTCAAGATATTTTCAATGTTTTCCAAAGTGGTAGCCCAAAATCTGACACTGTGAATCCTAATCCTAAGGGATTACTGCCATTACCACCTATGCCCCTACATAAAACATGTTAGCACTAAGTTTATATAAAACCAAAAAGGTAAAAACCTTCTACCTATACCTCATATTCAAAGGCTACCAAATTTAAAAAACTATATCATAAACTCGGGAGCATCTAACTACATCATGCCCATAAAAGTAGACAATGCTCACCTAAAGAGAAAATAAGGTTCATCTGACTATTCAAATGTCTTGGCCTATTCCTATGATGATCTCAAATATTTTCAGCCAAAATAAATGCACCACTCTATTCCTCTAAAGTTGGAAGCAAGCCTTTTAGGAAAAAGCAACAACCCTACAATCCAAAGATAGTGGATACCATCAAGGAGGAGGTACTAAAGATGATAAATGTAAGAATCATATTTCCTATCCACCACTCCACATGGGTAACAAACATTATTCTAGTGCAAAAGAAAAAAGGGGAGATAAGGATCTATATAGAATTTTGCAACTTGAATTAGGCCTCTGTGAAAGACAACTACCCACTTTTGATAATGGATCATATCTTGCAGGTGGTCACGGGTTCTTAAATGCTCTCATTTCTTGATGGCTTCTCAAGGTACAATCAAATTGAAGTGGTAGAAGAGGATAGAACACAGACATCCTTCATGACACCTTGAAGTAATTTTTCATACAATAGAATACCTTTCGGTCGATCAATCTTTGGAGCAACCTTTCAAAGGGAAATGGACATAGCATTCAAATACCTCAAGCATTATGTTGTAATTTACTTTGATGATCTCATATTATTCTCAAATAATCAAGGAGAGCATATACACCATCTTGAACAGGTGATCATCAGATGTAGGCAACATGGAATATCCCTAAATCCCAAAAAGTGCATTTTTGGGATTACTGAAGGAAAAATCCTTGGGCACATTATGAACAAGAAGGGGAAAAGATTGATCTAGAAATAATAAAATATATTGAAGAGTTTTTTGTTGCTGACCAACAAAAAAGGAGTATATTCCTTCTTCGAAAAATTCAACTTCCTCCGATGCTTCGTCCTAGACTTCACCGAGTTGAACAAGTACATAACTATCATGATGAATTCACAAGCCAACTTCAAATGGAATAATGAAGGAAAATGAAATTTGAATAAATAAAAGAAGCAATAGTAAAGGCTCCCACCTTGGTGTACCCATATTTTGATAAAGAGTTCATCTTATACTATTATGCTTCAAAACTCACGATATCGACCATTTTGGTGCAAAATAATGAAGAAGGTCTAGAAGCTCCCATTTCCTTCATGATCTCACCTCTGAAGAATCATGAGTTGAAGTATAACTAGTTGGAAAAGCATGTCTATACCGTGTTCAACGTGGTAAAGAACTTTAGGCTCTACATTCTTAATTTACACACTTAATAATGATGGTGTCATGATCAGCTATCAAGTCCACTCTCACTCAACAAGAGCAAGGAACAAAAAGAGGCAACTGGGTGGTGAGAATTTAGGAGTACAATCTAGAGATCAAGCTTTCAAACCTAGTTATAGATTTCAATGATAATAATGGTATAGCTTAGATACCAAATGATAGAATAGAATAAGATTGCAATGACCAAAGAGGGACGGAAGCCTCACAAATATTATTGATCATGAAATCAGATTACATTACAATGCAAGAGCTGTAATATTTATAGATATTAGACAACCTCATATGGATAGACATGACACCCTAGCAGACACCAACTACGAGATGATAAGACCCATCTCACATGCACATGTAATTACTACTAATACCAATATTGAATGTTATCCAACATAACAATATTGAATGCAAGTCACTAGACTAGAGTGCACATGTTGCACATTATTAAATAAAAGACAATGCAATAAATATGCCTATGCTAAATTATGCTAACATTCCCCCCCTTAATTTTTCATAGTTTCCAATGAAGTGGAGAGGAACTCTCTAAACAGTGTGAATTTGTCACGTGCAAGTGACTTAGTGAAAACATCTGCCTTCTGTTCAGCTGTAGGACAGAAATGGAGCTGTATGTTGTGCTTCAAGACATGCTCGTGTATGAAATGAACCTGTACTTCAATATGCTTGGTTCTCTCATGAAATACTGGATTGCGAACAAGCTTTAGAACTCCTTCATTATCAACATATACTGGAGTAGATTTCTGTTGTGGTAGACCAATTCCTTCCAGTATTCGGCGTAGCCATATTGCTTCACAAACAGCTTCACTGTAGCTCTATATTCTAGTTCTGTAGAAGAGTGAGAAACAAAGTTCAGTTTCTTACTTCCCCATGATATCGGTCCAGATCCCATAAAGAAGACGAAGCCTAATGTTGACTTCCTATCATCCATGTTTCCTGCATGATCTGAATCTGAATATCCTGTCAAGAAGAAATTGTCATTCTTCTTGTACTCTAGACCAAGGTCAATTGTACCCTTTAGATATCTTAGTATTCTCTTTGCTGCTTTCCAATGACATATTTTTGGTTCTTGCATGAAGCGTGATAAATAGCTGACTGCAAAGCTGATATCTGGTCTAGTATATGTCAGGTAAATGAGACTCCCGATCAACTGCCGATAGAGAGTTGCATTCACCGGTGGTGATGGATCGGAACGAGATAACTGAAGTCTCGCTTCCATAGGTGTAGCAATAGGAGTGCAGTCCATCATCCTGAATTTCTCGAGCGTTGTCTTGGTGTATTTCAACTACGACACAAAGATATGATTCTCTTTTTGCCATACTTCCAACCCAAGACAATAGTGCATGAGCCCGAGATCTGTCATGTCGAACGATCGATTAAAATCCTTCTTTGTTGCATCGATCATCTTCACAGAACTACCTGTAATGACTAGATCGTCGACATAAACAACCACAATGACAATCTCCCCCCTTGCTTTTTGAGGTAGAGATTGGGGTCATAAGGATTCCTTTCGAATCCATGACTTATGAGATGCTCATCAATTTTGATGTACCATGCCCGGGGTGCCTGTTTTAGGCCATATAGAGATTTTATGAGTCTGCATACCATCATCTCTTTTCCTAGTATTACATAACCCTCTGGCTGAGTCATATAGACTTCTTCTTGCAAATCTCCATTAAGAAAGGCACTTTTCACATCCATTTGGTGGACTTTCCAACCAAATTGTGCAGCTAGAGCAAAGATCATCCTGATTGTCTTGATCTTGGTTGTGGGAGCAAATGTCTCCTCATAATCAATGCCTTCTTGTTGTGCATACCCCTTTGCTACAAGCCTTGCTTTATACTTGTCAATAGTCCCATCTGATTTGTACTTAGTATTGAATATCCATCTCGCATCCAATGGGTTTCTTCCTGGTGGAAGGTCGACAAGTTGCCATGTGTTGTTCTTCATCACTGATTGATACTCTGAATCCATGGCATCTTTCCAAGCTTTTGATTGTAGGGCTTCCTGAACTGTAGATGGCTCAACTATTTCAACAACTCTGCTCATTAGGGCATAATTGACCTCTTCACGAGCTTGACTACGAGTTCTAGGTCCAGGATTAGATGATGTGCTAGGTGCTTCATCCAAATTTGCATCTCTTATTAATTGAGTATACCATTTAGGTAACTTCTTAGCTGTTCCATTGGCTTGTGGTGGATCCAAGTTTTCACCATCATCTAATTCATCACTGTCATCTTCAGTGGGAACATCAAATTCTGTCTTCACAAGAGGTGTATTCTGCATGTTTGTTGAGTCGTTGAGTGGAGCATCTGCTTGTTTCTTCTCAAAGAACTCAACATCCCTACTTGTGTATACTTTCTTTGCTTTCGGATCCCATAATCTATACCCAAGTGCTTCTTCACTATATCCAATGAATATCAGTTTCTCAGCTTTCATATCCAACTTGTTCCTATTCTTCTTGGGTATGTGCATGCTAGCTTTACACCCAAATACTCTTAGGTGTGCAATTGATGGTTTCCGATTTGACCATGCTTCTTGAGGTGTCACTCCTTCAAGAGCTACTGTGGGCACTCTGTTCAACAAATAGATCGCAGCTCTTGCGACTTCGCCCAAAATGTCTTTGTTAAACTCGAGTCGTCAATCATACATATGATAAGTACGATTCCTTCTCTCAACTATACCATTCTATTGTGGTGTGTGTGTAGGAGGCATTTGTCTACGAATCCCATGAGCTTCCAGGTAAGTCTCGAACTCATTGCTTGTAAATTCCCCCCCTCGATCTGAGTGAAGAGTTTTGATTTTGTGACCAACTTCATTCTCAACAAGTGCTTTGAACTTCTGAAATGTCTTAAAGGCTTGACTCTTGTTTCTTAGAAAATATATCCACATCTTTCTTGAGTAGTCATCAACACAAAGCATGAAGTATTGACATCCAGAATGACTTGGTTGCATGGGCCCGCAAAGATCGGTGTGCACCAAATCAAGCTTTCCCTTAGCTTTATATGTGTTCTTCTCTACGGAAGGGTACTCTGTGTTGCTTTCAGCTAGGCAATTTGACACTTGTCGGTGTTGTGCTTAGTGTAGGCAATCCTTTCACCATGTTGTCCTTTTGAAGTGTTTGGAGATAGCCAAAACTGATGTGACCATATCTATGATGCCATAGTTCTGCAGATTGTGTGTCTTTGGCCACTAGAGCTTGATCATCCTTGTGGACAAAATCAAGTTGGAACATGCGTCCCACATTGGAGGCTCTTGCTACAATCTTGGAACCTCTTGACTTATCTCTTATCAAGCACACTTTTTCTCCATTATTACTGACAAAATCCAACTTCAAGTTGTGATCAAGGAGTTGACTAACTGATAGCAAATTCTTGGTCAACCTAGGTACATACAATACATTTGTGATTTTACAATCATGCTTTCCAAGAGGTAGTGAAATGTTTCCAATCCCCTTGACACTGTATGATGAGTCATCACCTAATGACACATGGTTCTTGTTAGGTGAGTCACGCAGTGTGTAGAACCAATCCTTGTGTCCAGTCATGTGTCGAGTTGCACCCGAGTCAACATACCAAATATCTTGTGTGGACTTGGTTTCTTCATCAAATTGAGTAGAATACATGTGGTGTCCTTCATCTGAATCATCCTCATGTTCAGCAATGTACCCTTGTTGTTTGGGTTTTCTTTGCCAATTACCATTTTTCTGCCCTTGATTGTTGTTGTTGTTGGACTTCCCTTTATTTGAATTATTGTTACCCTGTTGGTTATTAGGTTTTGAATTACTTGATGAACCCTTTTTATAGGAATTGTACCAACAATCTTTGATGTCATGTCCCCCTCTATTGCAAATGGGACACTTCTTGGTGTTGTCTCGTTGACTTTGATTTTGTTGGGACTTCTTGTTATTGGACTGAAATTTTCCCTTTCCTTTATGATTGGAAGATAGTTCTTGCTCATCTTCATGATCTTTGTTGTTCATTGCCTCTTCTTGTTGAAGTAGATTGACCAACTTCTCAAAGGTGACTGTGTGTTCACTCATATTGATAGTTGTCACAAAGATTCTGTAGGAAGGAGGAAGTGCTCGCAACACAATTGGTACGAGGTCTTCATCACTTATCTTTTTCCCAATGCCAATAGAGATGCCCTCAAAGTAGCAACTCGTCTCAAAAAAACTTCAACCTTCTCATTGTGCTTGAACTTGAGAGTATGCAGTTGTGATAGTAGGTTAAGGATGGCATTCTTGTTCTTTGCCTCATAGACTGTGCTCAACTTATCCCATGCATCCTTGGCCGATGTGGCATCTCTAATGTGGGGTTGTACATCGTCTGTTACGCTAAACAAGATGATCAACTTGGCCTTTTGATTGGCCCTATCAAATTGAACTTGTTGTCTTCCATCATCAAGTGATCTTGTTGTTTTTCCATCTACAACTGTCCATAGGTCTTCAAACTCAAGTAATGTCTTGATCTTCGGTTTCCATGCAGCATAGTTGTCTCCTCTAAGCAATTGTGAATCTGGCAAGAAGAACTTTGGTGCTTGTGCACCCATTTCTGCAATCTAAATTTCTGAAACTCTGAATTTCTGACAAAGGGTAAGGCTCTTATCACTCCAGGTTTATGGTCTCCCTCTCAATATACCGTCAGGCCGATATACCAAACCTTTCTATATACGCTCCCTTCCGATATACCCATCGGTACGTGGAAGAAGATCACCCTTTCAATATACCCGTCAGTACGGAAAGAGGTGTTAACGCACGTGAAAGAATTTAGTACGTGGTACTTAGACAGTACGGAGAGGGGTTTGTGCAAGCACAAACGGATGGGAGGGCTCAAATGTGTGTGTATTGTGTCCTTATTACTCCCGTCAATTTTATAGGGTCGATGCCCAGACGACGTTTAGGCAGATGTGTTAGGCGTTAAGTGCAGTAGTAGTCATGGCAACGGCATCACCCGTAAGCGCTTCCCAGAGGCACCGTATATACCGAACGCTGCTATGAGATCAAAGATCTCGTGTGATAGAACCAAACATAAAATGAAAAATTTACACTTTTTTTTTCACTTTATGCACCAAGATTACTACAACATGCTCCAAAAGTACATCAAAATGAAGTTTTTGTGTCCCCCCTCTTTAGAAAAAAGGGTCTAGAATCACAAAATACACAATTTAGGCCAAAAATATTTTTTACCCCCAATAGGTGTTTTTCCGCTAAATTTAGCGGTGGCTCTAAATGTGTTTGGTGAGCTTCTAAATTTAGAAATCTCCCAAAAAAATTTAATTTCTCCAAATTTTCCAAAAAAATAATTTAAGAAAAAATATGGAGAGAGTGGGAATTGAACCACTGACCTGTTTGTTCCCAAGATCCAAACAAACAATCTGAATATTGTTTTCACCTTTTCTCACAAACCATGATCTGGGTTTTTCTAAAAATTTTACAGCAGCATCATACAATATTTTTCTTGAAACCCACAAAATTTCAGAAGAATCGAATCTTATTTTTGAGATCTTACCAATTTACCAGCTAGATCTGATTTTTTTTCGAAAAAAATGATCCAACTTGTATAGACTTTTCGTCACATGTAGAGGCCGAATCTGAAGATGATGTAAACTGCAAAGTTGTGCGCCTCCTTCTTATCTTTCTAGCAAAAAAAACGGCACATCAATCTGACATTGTATGAAAAAGTTACGTCCTTTTTTCTAAGAGCTATCTGCTGGAATTTTGTTGACGGGACTGCTTCAACCTTTGCTCCCGAATTCTTCACACCTCCACTTTCAGATCTTTTTTTTTTTTTTTTTTTTTTTTAGATCTGATCTTTTTTTTTTTTAGATCTGCAAAAAAATTTCAAGATCTCTCTCCTTTTTTTTTTTTTTTTTTTTAAGATCTCTTTTTTTTCACAAATCTTTTTTTTTTTTTTTTTTTTTTTTAGATCTGCAATTTTTTTCAAGATCTTTCTCCTTTTTTTTTTTTTTAAAGATCTCCAAATCTGAAATATTCCGCCAATATGTTAGATCAATTGGCTATACCAATGACTAAAAAAATTTACCTTCCAAATAAGTGGATAGGTCAAATTTTAGTTGAGGGATGCTTAGAAGGAATGGAGGCTGCGGGATGCTTCAATGGCTCTCCTTTGATGCAGATCTTCTTCTCCAATGGATCCTCTCCAATAGTGCTCCTCTTCAACCTTGCTTGGATAGAACCTGCTCTGATACCAAATGATAATAATGGTATAGCTTAGATACCAAATGATAGAATAGAATAAGATTGCAATGACCAAAGAGGGACGGAAGCCTCACAAATATTATTGATCATGAAATCAGATTACATTATAATGCAAGAGCTGTAATATTTATAGATATTAGACAGCCTCAAATGGATAGACATGACACCCTAGCAGACACCAACTACGAGATGATAAGACCCATCTCACATGCACATGTAATTACTACTAATACCAATATTGAATGTTATCCAACATAACAATATTGAATGCAAGTCACTAGACTAGAGTGCACATGTTGCACATTATTAAATAAAAGACAATGCAATAAATATGCCTATGCTAAATTATACTAACATAATGATGGTGTCATGATCAGCTATCAAGTCCATTCTCACTCAACAAGATCTAGGAACAAAAAGAGGCAACTGGGTGGTGAGAATTCAGGAGTACAATCTAGAGATAAGCTTTCAAACCTAGTTAAAGGAAATAGGTTGTGCAGGCAGATTGCTTGCAAAGTATGAAACACTCATGAGTAAAAGTTATATAGGAGAATGACTGTGTTCGAATGTGTCAGCAAGGACTTACCTCAAGACCTTTTCATAAGCACAAAAAATGAATGGTATGTGGATATCACTTACTTCCTGACCTACGGTGAGTTCCCCCCTCACCTAGATCATAAAAAAATGGTCTCTCAAGTTAAGGGAAGCTAAGTTTTCATATGGAACCATGCACTCTACAAGAGGGGATTCGATGGTTACTTTCTGAGGTGTGTAGATAAGGAGTAATAGGAGAATTTTTGAAGGAATATCTTGATCAATCATGTGGAGGACACTTCTTTATGATGGTAACAACTCACAAAATCCTTTGTGGTAGATACTACTAACCGACCATGTTTGTGGATGCCCAAGAATGGGTATCCAAATGTGAAGCATTTCAACAGTTTTTCGATATACCACAACTCATTGCACTTCCCCTCAGGCCGGTGGTGATTGAAGAACCATTCCAATAGTGGGGTCTGGATTTCATTGGAGTTTTAAATCCTCACTCAAGTGCAGGTCATACCTATGTGCTCATAGTGACTGATTATTTCACAAAGTGGGTAGAGGCCATCCCAAAAAAGCAATCCAATACTGAAATAGTGTGTAAATTCATCAAGGAGAATATCATTTTCATTTTGGTATCCCCTAAAAGATCATGGTTGCAATGCCACATATTTTTCCTCCAGGGATCTAATTGAGTTTTTCTACAACTATGGAATCTCTTTGTCACATGCATCGACTATTACCCGTAAGGAAATGGTTAGGTGAAATCAAGCAACAAAAACATCATGACCATAGTGCACAAGCTAGTAGATGAGAATAAAATGGAATGAAACAAAAATCTCTATGATGCATTATGGGTAGATAGAATAACTCAAGAAATCAATTGGTATGTCTCATTTCTAATTATTATACGGGATTGAGGTAGAGATCCCGATCATAGTGGAGATGTCAACACTCAAGTTTCTCCAAGCAATGGATGATGAAAAATATCATGATGTTTTTGATAAAATAATTATGTTTCTTAAGAAGCTTAAGGAATATAGGTTCAAGGTGGTGGACCAATTGAAATTTAAAAGGTTGTTCGACAAGAAGGAAAAGGATCAAGAGTTAAAAGTTAGAGATCTTGTTCTTCTTTTGAAAAAGAGAAGAGAAGAAAAGGGAAGCCATGGAAAGTTTGACTCTTTATGGTTTGGACCATTCTAGATTCATAAAAAATTATGGAGAGAATGTATTCAATTTTTGTATCTAGATGGAACACGGTTGGAGTTTCCCAAGCGGGTAATATCTGAAGTTGTACAAGCAATGAAAGTGGGTTATCCCCTGCATTGTACCATAAGTGATTTAGGTGTGTGTTTTACTTTTCCATTTTTTGTGTTTTATTTCCCTTTTGTGTGTTGTGTATTTCATTTTTTGTGTGTCGTGTGTGTACTCCTTTGAAGCTATATGTTCTTAATGACTCTGTGAAGCCCAATAGATAAGGCACTAGTCTAATTTGTAAACTAAGATTCTAGAGTTCCTACTCATCCTTTCCTCACTCTGTTTGATCTATAATAAGTCCCCAAGTGAGAGTCAATTTTTGTCCTATGTTTTTACAAGGGAAAATTCACTTGAAAATAGGACAAATATACCCTAGTGGCAAAAAATTTCATTGTAGCCCTTCCCCGACACCTCTCCAAGTCAGTCCATCCACTATGCTAGGCTTATCCCCCCTATGTATAATGTTTATTCATGTTTTCTCACCCTCACCCATGTGTGGAAAAGAATAAAACAAGTCCAAATGAGTCTTTTAAGATTAATATCTTTCAAGGTGGATATTTCAATGGGCTTGGGAATGGATATTTGTAGCCTTTATCAGCAGTGCAAAATCTCCGAGATAATTTAAATTCATAAATTAATCAAGGAGGTGTAATCATGAGCTAGGATCATTTTGTAACTTATTTAGGAATATTTTGGAAAGATCTAGAGGTTTAGGAGCCGATCAAGCAAAAGCGGGTTTTTAAGGCCGAAGGAGCTTACACTGCGAAAAGGCACTTGAGCTTCGGTAGATGATTCTGGGAGCACCGGAATGAGTTATAGATCAAACAAAATATCAATGTAAATATAATTCAAATACCTACATGGTGATAATCTCATATTTTTCACAACACCCATGCATTAATTTCCACAACTCATTCTTCGTAGGTATAATTAGCGGTCCTGATCAAAAAGGACATTTTTGAGAAGGTTTCAAGCTGAATTAGACCTTGATACCCATCAAAACATTCTAAAAATTCTATTTCAAGTCAAAATCATATAAATAAGTGCCTAAAAATTCATCTCGAGACCACCGGCAATGCCATTTTCAAGTTCTTCTCCAAGGTACAAACTTCATCCCTAGCCAAAATTTTCAGTGACACGTGTCACCATGAGGCTGAGGAGAAATTTTGGTTTCCCTCTATCCCTCTATAATGGGACAAGTGGGGAAGAAAAATTTTCCCCCCACCTTAAGCCTCATTGACCCTTAACATGACCCTAGGGAGCTCCAATAAGAACCTTTCCTCAAATTTATAGGCCCCACTCCAACTTGCACCTACTTAACACTTGTCCACACTAGGATAAGGTGAAATTTTTGTGTCCCTCTATCCCATCCCAAGGGAAAAAGGGCTCAAATAAATTTTCCCCCCTTCTATGCTTTCACCAGTTCCTAACATGACCCAAAATTGACACTAGGAGCTCAAACTAAACCCTTTCCTCATTTTTCCTCGCTTGTGCATGTGTGCCATATGTCACCCTAGGATTAAGGTGAACTTTTTGTTTCCCATATCCCATTACAAAGGGGAAAAGGGGGCTAATAAAATTCACTCCCGCTTCCTCTCTCCCTCTCAATACCAACACTTAGTCATTTTCCTCATTTCCCCCACATTTCTCCATTTTCACCCAAAACTCTGGTGAAATTTTTCCAGAATTCCTCCACCCTTGTTTTCCATTTTCATTCATTTCCCATGTGTTTCCATTATCGTTGTGAGATAAATATCATAAAAAATAACAAATTTTAAAGGCTCCGAGTACGTTTTTCACCAGTTTGACTCGTAACTGCGAAGTGAAAATGTTCGTAACTTGAAGACCAAAGGTGCATGGATTGATGCATGATTTTTACATTCATCCACATTTCTAGGTTCCTTGAAGACCCAAGTGAAATAAATTTCTTGCATAGTCCATATTGTTTACAAAGTGAAAAAACCCCGCCATGCCCACAAATTTTTGAATTTTATTTCCTGTTGTTCCAGAGATCGGGTTGAGCTGAAAATTCATATGTGAGATGAAGAAGAAAAACCCATACAATTTTTTTTTATTTCATCCAAATCCAAGGTCAAGATGCCACTTTCTAAAAATAGTAAGTCTCTACACAAGATCTTACTATAAATAGAAAATCTTTACAGGGAAGATTTTTCAAAGGTGGAGTTTTTAGTGGACATTCAAAGGAACGAGAAAGGTGGCCCAAGTTGAAAAAGGTGAAAATCTCAATTTACTAAAAATAGTAAACTCCCATTACAGACACAGAGAAGTGCCAATGTCAAAGATGGAGTTTAAATTTGCAAGCATTGAACCAGTTTTAGTTCTCTCTTCTAAGTACTTTGAGCTATGGGGGATAGTAATGCCAACCATATGGATCTCAATGATCTCAAGGATCTCAAAGACTGATATTTTGGACTACCACGAGAGCCAGTGGAGGAAAAAAAATTCACAAGTGGATCTAATGCGACAGGTAGGCATCCGGTCCTAGGGTAGAGTGTGGAGTTGGATTTGGCATTTTCACAAAGACTATGAACCTGAGACCAAGACTATTCATGTAGACAATGCCTCAACCATGGTAGTACTTTCTCCCAGAGTCATCTCCCATTCAATGCAGATCCCAATTTGGAGCAATATGGTCATCATTTCAAAGGAGGTTGCAGTGAAGGAGTGGACCAAAATGGACTCATATCTTCGAGTCCTCGCTCTTGGTTCATATATGAAACATGTGAGAAAATCTTCGGGGGTTCCCAAGTATTTCTTGTGAGGTGAATTCCACAAAGTTTATTCAGATGTAATCATTCTTCTTAGCCGTGTGATGGGAGAAGAAACCTCAAAGGAATTTAAATACTAGATGGCTCTCTTTATATTCATGATCATGGAAGAAAATCAAAGGATTTATTGGGGACAAATCATCAGTGATAACTTTCACCATCATTTCTTCAGGTGCATGTCTAGAAGAAATTCACAATGAATTCATATATGGTGTACACTCTCACAAGCTCAAGACCTTTCAAAGGGATGGAGCTTTCTTAAAACATATCTTTTGAGGCCACATCATTCGAGAGATATCCTCCATTGGTTTTGAAGGAGAGAAATTAGAAATTCACGAGGTTAAATGATGCCTTCACCATGTTCCTCATCAAAACACTGGAGGGGAACCTTCACTCAAGTTTGTTTCCACAAGTGGCTTCTTTTATCAAGAAATACATGTCATACTTCACATAATTTTCCACTTTCTCATACATCCAAGTTTTCAATCCACTCATACTACCTCAATATCTCAATGACAAGATTGTGTTATTCGAGATTTATAGACAAGTGGTACATATTAATAAGAAGCTCAAGAATAGGAAATGGAAGAATGTCTCCTTTCCCATCTTGTTTGGAATCTTCACCTACAAGAGTGTCAATTATGCATCACACTGGAAGCTATATTTATACCCCCGAGATTATATTCATATACACTAAGGGTATACTTTGACATCTGAGGTGATCCAAACACTTTCCATCTCTCAGAGTCATATCTTGTACCATGAGATCGAAGATTATTGGGTAAATTGCATAGATGAGTTTTGTGTTATGGAAAGAGACTATATGTGGATGACAGTCAAACAAATGAGAAGATTCAAGTTCAAATGGTATGAAGAGGGAATTCAAGATGATGACACATAATTGTATGATCTGTAATATAAAGCAATGAAGGCTTCAACTTTTTCATAGGTAATATGGAATGTCCATGAGTCAAGTGAGTGGACCAAAGTTGTGATCAAAAGATCAAAAGAATGGTTCAAGAAGAAGAAGGTTGCCTTCATCACATCGAGAAGTTTCTACAACCTTAATTTTCTACACTCTTCATCAAAGGTCATGGAGAATAATTCGTTCTTAGTCCATTCTAGGGAGAGTTTGAAGTGAAAATTAGTGGAGACAAAGTCCCCTACTACGGGAGATTACACAAGAAGATCATATCAACAAATGACCCTATAGTAGAAATGTAACTTGAAGAGAATGATTCAATTCACCTCTTAGATTCTCAGTAACCTCAAAGTTTCCCACCTTCCACCACCACTCCTGCTCCCCCTATGCAATATGTACCATCTCACGTCAATCAGAAAAAGATATTCACATCAATTGTTAAGCTAGAAATAGATGAGATGTTTCCCTAGATGAAGGAAATGATCACCAAAGAAGCTCGTATAGTCTAGCATGTAATCATCTCATATTTTCAGAAATGTCAACATTATCCATAGGGAAGAAGGAAAATTTTGTAGAAGCACTTCACACTTCTTCATTGATGCCACGGGAAATCAATATGTAGAAGCAATCAAACTGAAAGTAATCAAGCCTATCGAAGAGATGCTACCAGCTGATTATGAAATGAGCACCATTCCCTTAGGCCCATCCACTCATGAGGGAGATGTACACATGTTCCAATAGTCTTCTACATTCCTTCTTAAAAGGAACCAAGAGTATAAGGTGAAAATTGATTAGTTGGAAGACCAAGTACAAACACTCTCCTCATATGTGCAACACTTCATGGACTCGAATGCTTCATTGTCACTCACAATTGAAGAAGTTACCCCAATTAGTAACTTCCACCTAGAGTCCCTTAAGAAGACACAACCCTTCACCATATAGGGATGGGAAAATGATAAATGGACAAGCATGATCATAGAGAAAGGAAAATTACTTCTTCCAGAGTTGATCTCACTGTACAAGTACATGTGCACCACCAGACAAGGCCCAGATGATAAGGGAAGGATTGGAAAAGGAAAAAGAACATTGGGACCAAGTTCATCCACTAGTGATGGAGATGGGAGATGCTCACTCCCAAGTGTTGGTGATCGGAAAGTATTTAATTCTCCATCTGAGGACTTGTTGCATGTGTGGGTGAGAACCCTTTCCTCTCGATATGAAATTTTGAATCAGGCCATTGATGATCCGGACTTAAACGAGGAGATATCCTTCAAGATGAAAAATAACGTCAACATCATAGCAAAAACATTTGAGTGACCTCCTTGATGAGATCACTACCGTGAATGATTTTTTTAGACCATTTGAGGAGTATGTTCATAAAAATGTTGGGGAACCATTTTCATTCAACGAACATATATTGGATTCTCTATTTGAGATCCGAGCCACAATTTCTAACATTACGAGAGAAACATTCATCATGGTTTACAAAGATTAAAAATTCAATGATGTCTTAGATGGTTTTCTTGAGTTCCTTAGCCATGTCCACATTCATCAAGTCAATAAAGTAGCACCTACGACAAGTCGATAAGGTAAATAGCTCAAGGGAGTGGAAATGTTTCCAGGTGGAGCTTAGCAAGAATGAATCAAGTTGTAAGGAAAAATTAGAAGAAGTAGAATCTTCATCTACATAGTTCTATATCCTTTTCTCTTTCTCTTTCTTCTCTTCCCCTCTCCCCCTCCTTCATGTTATTTTCCTTTGTTGAGGAGTTGTACTTTTCATTTTATCATATTCTGTTGTTTCACCTGATTCTTAGAGTGTTTCTTGGAATGTGATGAAATAGATAAGGGTAAAGGTCAAGGAGGAATACCTGTTGAAAGTTGGTTAAAGGTTGTTGCATGTGTGTTGACTTCTCGATCCACAGCTGATCGTGAGAGCTTCCTTTTGGCTAGGAGGAACTACCTGTAATAGACAACAAGACCACAAGATAGAAGTTAAACAGCATATGCAGTGGACTACCTAGCATATGCCAGATCCAGGAAGTGTGATACTCCCTATAAGGTTGTCAATCCACTATTTTAAACAAATTAATGCGATAAATATGGTAAATATTTTCCTACTGTAGTCAATATGATTTAGGCATCTCATATAAACACAATAAGCAAAATCTAATCTAACAGGCTAGGTTAGGATCAGATCTGGAGGTCGGGTAAATGGTTCTGGGTTATTATAGGTCAACTGGTAGGTGGTTGTTGGGTCTGGTCTTGGTCAAGGTGTAAAACACAGAGACCGACGTTGGCTGAAAATGATTGATGTTGGTTTTAGTAGAACCGATGACAATGGTTATGGGTAACCGGCGTCGGTATGGTCGGGGTGAAAGGAACTCAAAATAGGTAAAATGGTATGGGTGATCTGAGGTCGAATAAAGTTTGGGCGAGTGAATGGGGGGTCTGTGGAGGTCTTAGGTATGCTCAAAAATATACAATAGGTGAGAATAGGTGATTTGGTGATGTGAGTGAAGGGATCTTTAGGTTCACAAGCAAGTGGGTGATGGGGCGATAAGCATGCAAAGAATAGATTAATAACAGGAGTAATAGAGATTACTTAACTAAACTAAACTATACTTGATTAGGGCCATACTTACTATGTTGATGGTCTGATGGCTGAGTGGTGGAGGTGGTTGATCGGAGGATACATGTATGGTCCTGTAGTGGTGCTTTCCCAGAGTACTCCCATGAATACAATGGCTCTCGATTGATGTTGGTAATGGCTCTGGATTGTTGGATGCGTGAAAGGATGCCTCTTTCACTTGCACGCAGCTCTGGTCTTCTTCCTTTGCTCTCAGAATGTGCCAACCTCAAAATAAGGTTACCAAAGGGGAATAAAAGGTGACCGACGACGGTTCCGGGTTGGTAGTGTCGGTTCGGGGTTAACCGACGCGTCGTTTAGGGCAGGATTTCATAGGTTTACTAAAAACATGGCAATGATTTTCGCCAGATCTTTCTATTCCTCTGGGAAAGAGTTGGAGTTACTGTTTTTTATGTGGGAATGTGGTTAGAGGGGATGTAGGCATTGATTTTTAGGGTTTAGGTAGGTCTTAGTTAGTCATGGCAACATACTAAGAAAATATTTTGAGTGAGGTGGCGGGGTAGGAATTATCTTAATTAGGATAATTAAATAATAAATATTATGAGATTATGGATTAATTTAATTAAATTAATTAAATTAATATTAGTGTGGGGTAAAAGGGGCCATGGCTAGGTAAGTGTGTTCAGGTTGGTTATTTGACGAGGGGTCAAGGGGAGTGTGACCCAATTTTGGTGTCTACATTTTTCCCCTTTTTGTTGCGTAGCTTGTATTGGTAAGTGACGCTGACAAAAATAAGATGTGGTTACCCCATGTGTGGGTGAAGATGATCCCCCTCAGACTAGGAACTGATGAGGTAGAAAGTAGAATCAATGAGTGGTTTGATAAAAGGTGAATGTGATGAAGAGGAAGGTGGACAATGAGGGTAAGGGGGTAAAGGTCCAATCGGGTAATCCAGGTAATGGGTCAAGGTGAAAGGTAAAAACAACCAAACACAAGCACATGTATAAACTGCAGCACGGTACCAGGTTGAAGAGCATGAAAACTCTACATTGTCTAAGGTTGATAGGTTTATCCAAACAAGGTTGAGATGATTCCGGTATCCAAGGTATAGGATATGGTTAGGAAACACGACGCAAGTTAGGTGCAGGAACATTTAGGTATGTACCGGTACACCAAAGGTTGGGTCAGGATAAACGGTCACGACAAGAGGAAAGGTAAGGTCATTAGGTCTAAAAACACGGGTAACAATGTTACAAGGTATATCGAGCACGTGAGTTCACGGGTCACTACTTGATGTTCTAGGTCCAAGTAGCTTTAGGTTGCGGCAAGGGTAGAGCTGAGGTATGGGTAAAATAACGAGTTCTGAATGATGAAGATGTTAGGTGGCAAATGATGAGGTTAGGAGGATAAAGTGGAGTGTCCAAGACAGGGTGTGGGTGAGGTAGAAAGGATTCGGTAAGCAAATTAGAGGTAATGGGTAGTAATAAGACGAGAAGGATAACCAACAGTGGTCAAAATTAACCGATGTCGGTCGCCATGAATGACCATGGTATGCTAGGGCAAGTGACCAATGTCGGTCGAGGTGAAACTGTTGCCGAGGTCAAGTTGGGAAGGTTATAAAAAGAAAAAAATTCTACATTTTTTAAAATCGTTTATCATTTGCAACATAGGAGAAAACGACAAGAGAGAGAGAAAAGAGGTGGAAAGTGACCAAGATAAATAGAGAGATGAGTTAGCAAGCCGTAGAGCAAGTGATCATTGGTCGATAAGCGGGTCTATGAGCACGGTGTGATCGATTTGATTGGGTGGAGAGCTAGTGGGCAATCGGTGATGGTAGAGGAAGGAGAGGGATCAAGTGGACCTATGCGGCACTGAGGTGCCACCATGCAAACGCAAACGCGTGATGAGGTAAGAGTCAATTCCTATTGTTGTTTGTTTTGAGTAGGTGGAGGATAGAAATTAGGTAGGAGGAAAGTGGGTTTTGGGGGAAAATATTAAAATTTGAATGCGGGAATTTAATGAGAAAAGGGGAACAAGGGAGGGTAGATTTAGGTAAATGAGGGAGGGAATAAGTATTGGATAGGCATTGGTGGGGGAAATGGGTGGAAATGAGAAGTGTAGGTAGAAATAGGGCAGGGCGTCGCGGTTTGTCACCATGACAAAGGTGGATGATGTCATCCACTCTTAGCCGGCATCGGTGGGTGAGGACCAAAGATGCTACGATCACGAGATGCGGTGACCAATATCAATTATTGTTGGACCGTGGTCGATTGATGATGACTAGTGCCGGTCGGCAGGCTAGAGAGGCAGGCCCAAAAGGAGGTAAAATAGATGGGTTATAGATATATAGGTAGGGGTAGGGAGAGTTAGGTAGGGGGGAGAGTTATGGGTATGGGTAGGTGGGTGAATAAGGAAGATCGGTGAGAGGGGGAAAATGAAAATAGGTGAGGGTCCGAGGTGTGGGTAGATAGGTAGTGTTGATTTAGGGCATAGATATAGGTGAAAGGTTGATTTAGTTAGGGTAAGTGGTATAGTGGGGGTGGCAAGGTTGCATGCAGGTATGGTCAAGTTTTAATAATATGATTGGTTGTATGCAGGCTAGGGACCAACTACGGATGAGGGATAGGGTACCTCCTTGCTCGTGGAGGTATAGGGGTGATAGCGCGAGGAGTGGAGCCATGTTATAGAGGTGGGCCTGATTGGGGTCAGACGCTACCGACACGTAGTCCGAGAGGTGAGTTTGATGGTTTCCCTCATCGATAGATGGGATTCGATGACCAATACATTCCATTTGCCGATGGGTGAGATCATGATCACCCTGGAGGATGTTTATAGGATCTTGCAACTACCTATAGCAAGTACACAAGTTTACTCAATCTTCTCGGAGGCATCGAGGAGTTATCACAATAGTGTTTAGAGAGGGGATGGCATTGTTAGGATTCCACAGTGCCAGTATGAGCTATGGGGCGATGTACCAAGCCTACCCCGAGGAGATGAGGCTGGTAGTGCTTCTGATGGAGGCAATCTGCTATTTTGCACTACCAGATGTAGAGGGTGGGAGATTCCCACAATCATTGATGGGGGTTCTACATGATATGGTGGAGAGCAAGACTCATTTTGCATGGACGCCTGCTGTTCTTGGTGAAGCTATACAAGGAAATGTGGGCTTATGGGTGACTACGGCGATTCAGCCTTTGTTGTACATTCTTACTGCATTGTTGGGTGTATGAGCATATTATATGTGTGCATCTAGTTGGGATGTCTCGAGCTGATGCATTTGAGGCGGGGTTGCTACGGGTGGGCTATAAGTGATGGGTACTGGCTATTGGGGATCTTCAAGTGGCGAGAGATACACATTACGTAGCCTATTACAGGTGATTACTGGAGGGGTTGTTCAGCATAGACATCATTTGGAGGCCATATGTGGGCTTCCCCTCATACAGGTAGATGGTGGAGGAGCTGGATGGGTTACAGATTCATAGGTGGATAGAGGGGCAGCGGGAAAGGGAGCATGAGATGATACCCGTAGACTGAGTCAAACGGTAGTTCAGGTTGTCGCAGGATATACCCCCACCTTTCCCACAGTATAGGAGAGATGATGTGGAGAGACCTATGTCTCCGCCATGACCTATAGTGTTGACCGGGTAGGAGGAGTATTCATAAATCTACTGAGATAGATGATTTCGGGTGACAGAGATAGATATAGGCAGGTGGCGGGCTACATAGCTACGAGCAGTACCATCGAGGTCGGGAAGCGAAATTTAGCTACCATCGAGTTTAGAGAGACGCCCTACAGGGGCAGGTGGCTACCTTGGTGACCCAATTGGGCATAGTACAGGGACATATGACAAGGATGAGGCACAGGTTGTAACTCTGCAGGCCCAGGTGGCCACTTTTCATGCACAGGGAGTACAAGGACCACTACCTGCATCGGGGGAGAGGGAAAGGGTGGAGATTGAGATGGGGTGTAGGTAGCCACCCTACAGGTGTAGGTGATAGGTTTATAGGGCTAGTTGGCGACAACACATGGACAAGTTACAGGTTTGTAGAGCCAACTTGCCGCTTACACAAGCATAGACAAAGCCCTTCATGCCCCGGAGTGCACAAAAAGCGGTGTTCTGGGACCGATGGTGCCACCACGAAGCGGGGACGGTTAGAGGTCATACCAGAGCAAGACAGAGAGAGGTCAGCCGGATGTCGAGCTAGAGGAGTGGAGGAGGAGATAAATGAGACATGATTGGATATCATATGGGGAGATGATTAAGCTCTATGTATGATTATTTTTGACATCATATTTTTGACATATATATCGGCCTATGTGCCGAAGATAGTGAGGATGTGCATGAGAGTTTTTGAGATTTTTTTATATACATCGGCTTGCGTGCCAAAGATATTTGAGAGTCATGTATATGGATACACATGTTTGGATGATTTATTTATAGAGATGATGGTGGTTATGGCATGATGTATATATGGTTGTGTGTAGCTTTCTATTATGATTTGTATATGTGATGGAAACCAAGTAGTATAGGCATGATAGAGCCAGGTCATAGGCATGGATTGAGTTAGGTTGGTTTAGGCATGGATGGAGTTAGGTCGGTTTAGGCATGGATGAAGTCAGGTTAGTTTAGGCATGGATTGAGTTAGGTCATAGGCATGGATTGAGTCAGGTCAGTTTAGGCATGGATTGAGTTAGGTCATAGGCATGGATTGAGTTAGGTTTTGGTTTAGGCATGGATTGAGTTAAGTTTTGGTTTAAATTACCAGTAATTGGTGATACAGATAACAAATGGTAATGTAGATATATGTGATGATGTAGATTTCCAATTTTTTGTTGTGTGTGGAAATATGAAATGATGAATTGGTGAATGTTATGATGATGTTTGAAACATGGATGGTAGATATGTGTATTAGTTATTGTATGTTGAGATCTTACTTCCAGATTTTGATATACAAAAGGAAAAATCGGGTATAATATGAGTAGGAAAATAGGGGAAATTGGTGAGGGTAGAGAGTGGCTGAGCTAACCTCCAAGGGCCCCATGCCCTCGAGTGCTTCCTACATAGTCCCGTCGAAAAGGGACCTCAGGCCGATGTAGTTCTCCCATAAGCTAGGGGAAAATGAAAGGAGGTATGAGAATAGGCATGCTTGATTCGAGGTCTTTAAGGCATGGTTAAATTGTAAGCAAATAGGTATGGGTGATTTTAAGTTGATTGTGGTAAAAGAGGAAAATTTCCCAGAGATAAGCGTCGAGGGTCTAGTCTTGTATAGGATGATCAATACGTAATGAAGAAGTTAAAAGATAAGAGGAGGTAAGAGAGCCACCTGATTGGTGAGGATCATAATGAGTGGACCATACCTTAGGTAGGCTTTGGTGAACATAAGACCCTAAAGACATTACATGATTGATTATTCCAAAGGTGAAGAATAGTCACATGATCACCAAATGTCACAGTTTATTGAGTCCCTTGACGTTGTTAGGAAATAAGGGATAAAATATGTGGAATAATCCCTCACAGAATCACAACAGTAGAAACTAATATGCAAAAATTATTACAGATCTCAAATAAAATTGCAGAATAAAATAACACAACACAAAGAGACAATATTTAACGTGGTTCACCCAATTTGGGCTATGTCCACCAAGAATCACTTGCTCAAATTTTATTACAAGCCACCGCTCTCTCAATACAATACCCAGATCCGTTTGGAGCTATGCTCAACAAACTCTACAGAATTCACAGCCGAATTCAAAACACATCTGCAATACATTTGCTTGTACATCTATCATATGCATAAGACCATATAAATAGACAACTGCTTAAGCAGTTTTACAAAACCGTGGGTATCAAAACCATGGGCAAAACCCGTCCCATAAACCTATGGGTCAAAAAACTTGCCCATATGAGAAAAGCACGTTTCCCGATATGTCGGGTGCATTTTTCGAGGCCAAAAAATTTTACGCCTAAAAAAATTTCCCGGCGAGGATACATGAAAAGTGTACAGTACTCTTAGTGTACAGTCTTCAACACTTTCACACATGAAAATAGGCTCCACAACCTAACAATCTCCCACTTGGAGACTAGTTTTCCTCTGAGCAAGCTTCTCAACCCTTCACTAGTTTCGTGAAGACCAACCAAAGCCGAACACAACTTTAGTTTTTCCCTTGTGACCACCTTGGTCATCATGTCTGACAGGATTTTGACTAGTATGAATCTTCTCCAACTTTAACTTCTCTTCCTCCAAAGCTATCCTGATGAAATGGTACCTTAACAGTATATGATTTTTCCTAGAGTGGAAAGCAGAGTTCTTAGCTAGGTGTATAGCACTCTGACTATCACTATGCAGCTTACATTCCTCCTGCTTATGCCCCAAATCCTCAAGCAATTATTGTAACCAAATCATCTCTTTGCTTGCCTCTGTGGCAGCAACATACTCAACCTCCGTGGTTGACAAAGCCACCAGCTTCTGTAGTCATGAAATCCAACTCACTGTTGTCCCACCTACAATGTAAATATAACTGTCGTGCTCCTCCTCCTGCTATCTACATCTCCAACCATATATGAATCTACATAACCACGTAAAGTGGTGTTTGATCCACTGTAGCACAAAATTGTCCCCATGGTCCCTCTCAAATACCAAAGGATCCACTTTACTGCTTGCCAATGCTCTTTACCTGGATCACTCATAAATCTACTCACAACTCCCACTGCATGGGCAATATCAGGCCTAGTGCACACCATAGCATACATCAAACTGCCAACCGCTGATGAGTAAGGTACCTTGGACATCTGGTTTCTTTCCTGCTCTGTCTTGGGACACTGCTCCTTTGATAACTTGAAATGGCCTGCCAAAGGAGTCCCAACCGGTTTAGCATCCTACATATTAAACCTCTCCAAGACCTTCTTAATGTACTCTTCCTGAGATAAAGTCAACTTATGTTCCTTCCTATCCCGAGATATCCTCATACCAAGGATTTGTTTGGCTGCACCCAAATCCTTCATAGCAAATGATTCACTTAGCTACTTCTTGAGTACTTTTATTTCCTACATGTTTTTACCTGTAACCAGCATGTCATCAACATACAAACACAGGATAATATAACTTCCATCCTCAAATTTCTTTGTATACACACAATGGTCAGAATGACATCTGATATAACCTTGCTCCATCATGAAGCTATCAAATTTCTTATACCATTGACGTGGAGCTTGTTTCAGGCCATACAAGCTCTTCTTCAGTTTGCACACCATCTCCTCTTTACCTTTGACTTCATATCCTTCTGGCTGCTGCATATATAGCTCCTCCTCTAAATCGCCATGGAGAAATGCAGTCTTTACATCTAACTGTTCTAAGTGCAAGTCTTCTGCTGCCACTATTCCAAGAACAATTCTGATAGAAGTCATTTTTACTACATGAGAAAAAATCTTATCAAAATCTATACCTTTTTTCTGTGCAAACCCCTTGACCACCAACCGGGCCTTGTATCTTTTGTTGCCTCCTTCTTCCTCTTTGACTCTAAACACCCACTTATTCTCAGTAATGCTCTTTTTCCTTCGTAGCTTTACCAAATCCCATGTCTGGTTCTCCATGAGAGCCTAATGCTCCTCATCCATGGCTTGCTCCCACTTCTTCCTGGCATCTACCTGCATTGCTTCATCAAAGCTCTCTGGTTCTCCACTATCAGTGAGTAATAAATAATAAAGAGAAGGAGAAAAACATTCAGTTCTCTTCTTACCCTAGAAGACCTCCTCAATATAGGAGTTTGGGGTTCCTGTTGAGGGGGTTCCTGAACTAATTCATGTGTCACTTTCCCATTTGGAAGATCCTCTACACTGCATATTCTTTCTTGGATTCTTCCTGTTTTCCTACAACTACTGCTTATACATGACTTTCTCATTAAAGACCACATCCCTAGATCGAATGATTTTCTTGTCCTTAATACTCCAACATTTATATCCAAAGTCATCACCACCATAACCAATGAAAGTACATTTTTCTGATTTAGCCTCTAGCTTGGTCCTATCATCCTTGTCTATATGAACAAACACTTCACATCCAAAGACTCTAAGAAATGAATAATCAACTTTCTTACCATACCATGCCTCCTCAGGTATGCCTCCATCCAAGGCACTTGAGGGTCCTCTGTTTATCAAGTACACAACTGTGCTCACCGCTTCTGCCCAAAAAGAAAGAGGCAGTCCTGCATGTAACCTCATGCTCCTAGCACGTTCCATTATTGTTCTGTTCATCCTTTCTGATACCCCATTCTGTTGTGGAGTTCCTGGAACCGTCTTTTGCCTGCAGATTCCATTCTTAGAACAATAATCATTAAATTCATTGCTACAATACTCCCCTCCATTATCTGACCTAAGACATTTTAGCTTAAGACTTGTTTCATTCTCTACCAAGGCTTTCCATTTAACAAAAGTGTCAAATACATCAGATTTGTTTCTAATACAATAAACCCAAACTTTCCTTGTTGCATCATCAATAAAAGTAACATAATAACTTGAACCCCCAAGAGATGATACCTGAGTTGGCCCCCACACATCAAAATGCACCAGCTCTAACTTACTCTCTTTCTTTGTAGGTCCAACCTTGAGAAACCTTACTCGCTTCTGTTTCCCATATATGCAGTTCTCACAGAAATCGAAACCTGTTTCTGTATATCCAGAAAATTCTTCTTTATGATGTTCATGCCCTTATGGCTCATATGACCGAGCCTATAGTGCCATAATGTTGTATCTACATCTGAAGCCACAAGATTACAATCATTGGTACTATCAGTGGTTAAATACAAGGTTCCAACCTTCTTACCTCTTGCCACCACAAGAGCACCCTTGGTAACCTTCCAAGAGTCTGTTGTAAATATCACAGTACAACCATCACTTCCCAATTGCCCTGTCGATATCAAATTTCATCTTAATGTAGGCACATGTTTGACATCCTTCAATAGCCAAGTATTCACATTCTACATATTAACCTGAACAGAACCTTTTCCAACTATGCTGCAAGGCTCATCATCACCAAGAAAAACATGCCCAAAATCTCCTTGAACATAATCAACAAAATAATGCCTATGTGGAGTAGCATGGAAAGAAGCCCCCTAAATCTAAAACCCAAGATTCAGTAATATTGTGCAAAGAAAGAATCAAAGCATCCTGACATACATTACCCGTTGCCACATTTGCCTCCTTGTTTTCTTCCTGTTGTTTCTTCTTATCCCGAAGCTCCCAACAGTTCCTTCTTTGCATGCCCGGCTTTCCACAATTCCAAAAGATACAATCTTGTTCTTGGATTTTGACCTTGCCCGATCTTTTGATTTTCCACGGTTTCCTCTATTCTTCTCGTCTCCTCTAGTTTCCATCACAAAGAATTCCCTGAAGTAGAAGATTCCCCAGAGCTTTTTCTTCGCATTTCCTCGCTTAGAATCACCCCTACAACATCCTCAAACTTCAACTTCGAGTTAGCTGGAACCGAGTTACTTACCGCCATTACCAGGCTATTCCAACTCTCAGGTAAAGAGCACAGAATTAATAAAGCCCTAACTTCTTCATCAAATTCTATTGTAACCGAAGCTAGCATATTCACTACCGTATTGAAATCATTTAAATGATCTGCTACTGAACTATTCTCAGACATCTTCATATTAAACAACTTTTTCATTAAAAATATCTTATTAGAGGCAGAGGGTTTTTCATACAACTTCCCTAATGCATCCATTAGATCTTTTGTAGTCTTTTCCTTTGAAACATTAAATAATACCGAAGATGCAAGACTCAGTCGGATCGTTCCAAGTGCCTTCCGATCCAACAAATCCCATTCCGCATCTATCATACTCGAGGGTTTGTTCACCTTCTCAGACAACGGAGTATAAAGATCCTTCTGATAAAGGTAATCTTCCATCTGCATCTTCCAAAGACTGAAATTTTGCCCGTTGAATTTATCAACCCTAGATCTTCCTTCATCTGCCATAGCTCCCACTCAAGCTAAAAAAATTTCCCTACGATTCAACACTTCAGCAAACCAAACCAGGCTCTGATACCAATTGTTAGGAAATAAGGGATAAAATATGTGGAATAATCCCTCACAGAATCACAACAGTAGAAACTAATATGCAGAAATTATTACAGATCTCAAATAAAATTGCAGAATAAAATAACACAACACAAAGAGACAGTATTTAACGTGGTTCACCCAATTTGGGCTATGTCCACCAAGAATCACTTGCTTAGATTTTATTACAAGCCACCGCTCTCTCAATACAATACCTAGATCCATTTGGAGCTATGCTCAACAAACTCTACAGAATTCACACCCGAATTCAAAACACATCTGCAATACATTTGCTTGTACATCTATCATATGCATAAGACCATATAAATAGACAACTACTTAAGCAGTTTTACAAAACCATGGGTATCAAAACCATGGGCAAAACCCATCCCATAAACCTATGGGTCAAAAAACTCACCCATATGAGAAAATCACATTTCCCGATATGTCGGGTGCATTTTTCGAGGCCAAAAATTTTACGCCTAAAAAAATTTCGGGGTTGCGCCCCCGAACCCCTGCGAGGATACATGAAAAGTGTATAGTACTCTTAGTGTACAGTCTTCAACACTTTCACACATGAAAACAGGCTCCACAACCTAACTTGACGCGAGGAAATGAAGGTGCAAAGGGCGAGGAGGTGAAAAATGGCTAGGTTATATGGTATGAGGTAGCATCCATTTCGGCAAGAGATCCAAGATCACAATAAGCAAGTCCATGATGAAAATTTTTTCTTTTGACTTGTATTTGAAATAGATTGATTGATGCAAGAAGTCTATATGGGATGAGGAAATTATCTCCTTGAGGTCTTCGTGAAGCTGATCAATGCGGGAAGCTTCAGATTTTTATTTTATTTTATTTTATTGCGGTAGGCTTTACATAGTTGTCCTTCGAGGGAGCATTCTATTTATAGCAGAACGATGTAGAGAGAAAATGTCCTCTTTGAGGGAGTCATCTTTTTTATTGGAAGTTTGACTCAAGGATTTAAATCCCATGTGGAAATTATTTGAGGGATTTGAAGACATGGATAAGACTAAGGTGAAGAATTAGATTCTTTTTCGAAAAGCAAGGTGAAATGACCATGGGACCTCAAATGAAAGAAGACAAAAAGTATCCATGAGAATCATGCCATGTGCAAAGCCATGGTACACATATTTAAGAGAAGGTAAAAGAGTGATGGGTATGCACATGATTCTTGTTTAGTCGTTGGGGATGGCATAGTGGAAGGAGGGAAGTGAATGGTGCTCAAGGGACAAGCATGAAAAGAGGCAGAAGGTGAGGTAGGACTGAAAGTCAACAGTAAAATGGTCGAGATGCAAGGCGTTAAGGGGCTCAGGTTTCAGGTTTACCGTTGAGTGATGATAAACGATAAGCACCTGATCCATAGGTATGAGTCACGATGTATGGTCCAAGCCAATTAGGAGCAAATTTTCCCCGTTTACTTTTTGCTTTGGTTACATGTTGATTTTCCTTCAGGATGAGATCACCAACTTGGAAGGTTCATTCATGAACACATTTTTCATAGGCATGTTTGATACATTTTTGGTAGATTTGGATATGGTCAAGAGCATTAAGATGGTGTTCATCTAATAACTCTAGTTACGCTAAACGATCTTGACAAAATTCATCGTCGTTGAGCATGTCTTGTAGTGAAATGTAGAGAGATGGAATCTGGACTTTGAGAGGTAAGACAACCTTAGTACCATAGACCAGAGAAAAGGGAGTGGCAGCATTTGAAGTGTGAATGCTAGTGCGATATACCCACAAGGTGAAAGGAATCTAGGTATGCCAATCTTTCCAAGTATCGTCACCTACTTTCATGAGAATTTTGTTCATGGCTTTATTAGTGGATTTGGCTTAGCCATTGATTTATGGGTAATAAGGTGACAAGAAACTTAGTTGAATGCCGAAGGCATCACAAATTTTTCGTAAGGTTTTATTTTTGAATTGTTTTCCGTTATCAGTGATGAGGCGATGTGGAACACCAAAGCGGTAGATAATGTGATGATTGACAAACTCACATATTTTCTCAGCTTTCGTGGAGATGAGAGATATGGCTTCAACCCATTTGGTGTAGTATACGGTAGCGGTGATGATCCATTGATGTCTCTAGGAAGAATTGGGATTGATCTCTCCAACAAGATCTGAACCCCATTGAGAGAAGCGCCAAAGGTCACGGGTGACTGTAAGGCATATTGGGTGTATGATGAAGATTGGCATGTTGTTGTCATTTTACACAATGCTTAACTTAGTCGTAATAATCATGTTTAACGGTCACCAAGAATAGCCTAGGTGAAGAATACACTTAGCAACCGTGAGACCACCGAAGTGACCTCCACATATGCCATCATGAAGTTCCTTAATGGTATAGGGAATTTCAGAACTCGTAAGGCACCATAAGAGAATACCGTCAAAGCCATGCTTATAGAGGAGGCCACCCATGATGATGTAATGAGAGGCCCTTTTGAGAAAGGTGTGTTGTCCATTACGAGTGAGGTCAGGAGGTAAGATGGACAGGGAAAGGTAATCCACAAGCTTCTTATACCAAAGGTCAGGTGGGTTATGTTCAAGAGTGCCAACAAAGTTGACATCATGGTGTGAATGGGAAGGTAATTGCAACCTTTGTACTATGACAAAGATTTTAGAATCAGAGGGTGAAGCGGGTATCTGGGAAGCAAGACAGGCCATGGTATCTACGAATTTGTTAGTGGAACGTGGAATGGTTTGTAGTTCATACCGATCAAAGGAGGTCAAGAGGGTGTCAACATGATTTTTATACTTTTGAAGCTCTTCGTTGTGGCATTGGTAAATACCATTAACTTGGTTTACTACCAGTTGAGAGTCACTAAAGATGTTAATTGATTTGACATTTAAGGAAAGGGCGGTCTGAAGGCCTAATATGAGTGCTTCATACTTGGCAATGTTGTTAGTACACTCAAAATCAAGTTTGAAGGATAGCGGCATAGGTTCACCATCTAGGGGAATGAGGATAACTCCTGCACCTCCCCCATGTTGACATTTAGAGCCATCAAATAATAAGGTCATCTAGTAAATGGTATCGTCTAAGGAAAGGGTGGCAATGGATTCATTGGGGAAATCAAAGTTAGAGGGTTGGTTTCCAGAAAGAGGTGCACCGGTGAGAGCTCACAAGAATGGCGTGGCTCTTTGATAGATTTCTACGATGAATGAATTCAAGTTCCAAATTTCCCATAAACATGAGCCAAAGACATGCAGCACTTTGGTTTTTATAAGGTTTTGCATACATGAAGTGTTAGGTTTTGTGGTTGAGTAGGTAATGGTGGAGTTTGGTGGCAACAAAAACTAAGGCTAAGCAAAGTTTTTGGCATGGGTGTATCAAGTTTCATAGTCTAGAAGAGTACGGCTTATGTAATAAACCACCTGCTCCCTATGTTGTTCATCGTGATGAGAAAGCATGGCCCCTAAGGAGTGATCGGTAGCAGAGATGTATAGGTAGAAGGGTTGATCGTCTTTAGGTGGAATGAGTACAGGTGGTTGGAGAAGGTATTGTTTTAAGGCCTCAAAATCTTTATGGCAGTTGTCATCCCATTTGAAGGAGACATATTTTTGAGAAGATGATGAAATGGCTGACATCGATTGGAAAGTTGCGAAATGAAACAATGAATAGATTGTAACTTACCTTGTAAGCTACAAAGTTTCCACAGATTAGTGGGCGGAGGCATTTCAAGAATGGCCTTGACTTTAGCAGGGTCAACCTCTATACCATGTAAGGAAATGATAAATCCCAGGAGCTTTCCCGAGAGAACCGTGAAGACACACTTCTTGGGTTGAAGGTGAACACAATACTTAATGAGGTGGTCAAAGATGGTTTTAGAACGGCAAGGTGCTTGGAGCGGCATTTAGATTTTCCAAGGAGATCATCTACGTAATCTTCCAATATATGGTGCATGATGTCATGGAAGATGTAAGTCAAATCCTACTAATATGTGGCACCATTGTTTTTAAGGCCAAAAGGCATGACTCAATAGTAGAAAGTCCCCCAAGGGGTGATGAATGTGGTTTTGTGTTGATCCTCTGGGGTAAGCAAGATTTGGTTATAACTCGAGAAGACATCCATGAGTGATAGCATCTCATGACCAGCAGTAAGGTCAACTAGCTAGTCTATACCAGGTAGAGGAAAGTCGTATTTTGGGCAAGCTAGGTTGAGGTCACGAAATTCTTTGCAAAAGATTTAAGACCCCTTGTCACCTTAGTGACCGGGACAATGTTATAAATCCATTGGGGATAATCAATGGGTAATATGAAGGTTATGGAAAGAAGGCGCTGAAGTTCTTCTTTGACTGTAAGAGAAATGCAAGGGTGCATTTTCCTTGGATTTTGTTTTATGGGTTTGGTATTGGGAATGGTTATGATATTGTGGACCACTATGGTGGGGTCAATACCAGGCATGTTAGCATAAGACCAAGTGAAAGCATGGTTATGATGTTTGAGAAAATAAGTGATAGCTTCTGTTTCAGTGATATCAAAGATTGACTAATCTTTAGAATATGCGGGTCATCCTAAGTATGAATGTTGACTTCAATAGTCGATTCATTCAACATGGTTTGTGTCTTAGATGGCAATGACCAATGAATATAAGATTCTTCTGCACCCAGGTAGGTGAGTATAGATTCATCGTCCGGACATTGAACGACGTTAATTGAAGGCGTATCATCATCGATCATGTCAGGATACGGAATGGGAGAGAAGAGGGAGCTTCACCATTGCGTTGATAAGTTAGAGGCCCCAAGGAAATGGTGTTTATGAAAAAAAAAAAAAGTAAGGAGGAATGGATTTTGGATCCATCGACTCTATTGGTGAAGGTGGTGAAGGTGGTGAAGAAGGTGGAGTAGGTGAATAAGGTGGAGAAGGATCGATATCCTCAATGAGTTCAATGTGAGCCTTCTTAGTAGGTAGTTCACCAAAGCCGATACCACTATGGTCGTTATGTTTGTAGGTAGTACATGGAATAACAGTGTGATGGCCTTGCTCATAAAATCCAAAACCAAAACCTTTCCACACACATCGGTGCAGGAAGGTGTGGGTGAAGCAGTGGTTGGTGAGTAACTAGAGGTTGGTAGAAAAGGGATGGGTTTGTGATGGTGGTTCAGGTGTATAAGTGGAAGTATTAAGTCCCACATAGGTGAAATTGGTGCAAAAGTGAGGAGGACCATAAAGGAGACACTCTCCTATGCGATGATCATAGTGAGGGTGTTGGTGAAGGATTCCATACTCTTGTGGAGTAAGGAATGTGTTGACATTATATAGGTGATACTCCCCTAGAGTGAGGCATTGAAAACACCTTCCAAGGGATCGGTGGTCGATATGCGGGTAGTTGGGATAGATTAGAGGTTAGATCGGAGGTGGAGCCAGCTGATTGGGATGCTAACGAGTCGGTCATGGAGGTTGTGGTAATGGAAGGAATGGAGGATTTAGGTGCGGCTGAGGTATCGGTGGCACTGGTGAGTGGAGGTGTGGGTGAAGAGGAAGTGGTCATGGAGGTAGACGCCTTAATGGGTATAAGCACATCATTGGGTCGGTAAAGCATGTTACAGGTCTTGAAAGGTGATGGGTCATCTAGAATGGTATAGGTGTGTCCTTCATGCTCAAACTTTACACAATGATGTAAAGTGGAAGGAACACAACCCATGACACAAATCCAGGGTCTACCAAGCAACAAGTTATATTGAAACTCCCCCTCCAAGACATAAAATAACTCTAGAACAGTACGGGGGACCACGTAAACATGGAGGATGACGGTGCCAAGTGTAGAAGTGATAGTGTCATTAATTGAATGCAACATGACGAGATGTTTATGCATGAAATTTTTCGGGTATGTGCATTTGGTCTAATGCATGGGAAGAGATGATGTTAATGTTAGTGCCCCCATCTATCATAACACGTCGTACACGTATATTATCAATATGGACGAAGATGAAAAGGGCATGATCAGGGTCATCGGTTTGGTGTGGTGCGATCTCTTCATCTGAGAAGATGAGGGTGGCAACTTGGTGAGTAGGTGGAGATGTAGAAGAAGGTGGTAATTTGGTGAGAGAGACTACATGATGAAGTGTAATAATGGAGGCTACAAGTGTAGGGTCATTGGGTAAAATCTCAATAAACTGAAGAACCTCCATGAGAGCTTGGCGATGGGACTTAGAGGTTTGGATGAGGTCATATAGGGACATTTTGAGGGAGGACTGGTGTAATTTTTAAGCATTGTGTGATGTGTAACCCCATTGGAAATAGGGTATGCGGGGCCACGGATAGTGACTTTAGGTGTGGGTGCAGAGGGTATGTTAGGTATAGGGTTGGTTGGTAGGTCGGTTGCCTTTTCCTTTCCTTTGTCCTTCTGAGCGTGGGTAGCAACGTGGATCATGTTGATTTGAGGCAGGGAGGTAGATGAAGTAGGTGAGCCATGAAAGGTGTAACGACAAGAAGGGTAGAAGCCAAGAGGTGGGAAGGAACCTTGTGAAATGAGTTGGGCACACAGACATTTGGGTGGAGGTTTGGTGAGTTCTCTGATACAAACCATGTTGATTTCAAATTTTAGGGGTGGATAGAAAGGTTGTGGGGGTGGAGATGTAGGTTGTGGTGTAGGTGCAGGGAGAATATGTGAGGAAATGGGTGGAGGTTGGATAGGGTCCTCATCAAGGAGGTCATCATCATCAAGGTTCAATTTAGAAGGACATAATTGGATGAGGGCTACTTTTAAAGCCTTATAGTTTTCAACATTGTGTCCTGGCACATGATGGTAAGCACAAATTTTGGTGTCGTCAAACCCTTTTGGTTTGGGTTTGAGTGGGTCGTAAGGTCTAAGAGGTGGCAAAGTGATGAAAAAGGTTTCTAGGAGGTTGGTCAAGATGTTGGCGTAGGACCCTGCTAGTGGATCACAATGGGAAGTGAATGTGGGTTTGGGTAAAGGTGTGGCTGATTGTGGAGGAAGAGTCTTTACAAGAGGGGGAGTAGGTTGGGCTATTGGTTTGGTGTGTGATGTTGTCTTAGGTGTTGGTCGTGTCTTGTTTGGCTAGGGGCAAGGTAGATGAACTGGCAATAGAAGGTGTGGTTAGTTTAGCTACCCTACTGGAGGGTAGCGGATTTTTAGCTTTAGATTGCACCTTTTTGGGTAAAGGTGATGTGGGCACACAAGAGGTGGAGGGAAAAGTAGATGGTGGAAGAGGGTGGGTTACCCATGGGGGTAACCAAGGTGTTGTGGAGGTAGGTGGTGTGGGTTGGGTAGGGGCATGAGTGAAAGAGAAGTGTCACGGGTAGTGAAGAAGTTATTGAAGGTATGGGTGGTAGGAAGGTTACGAGTTTGGGGCGGAGGTTGTGTGGTTCGCTTGGGTATATTAAGAGTTCATAATGAGGAAGCCGGTTCCTGTGTTCTTGGTTTACCAAGATGATGTAACATCCCCATTTTAAGACACTATAACAAGGGAAAAAAAAATTATTTTTTTTTACATATAACGCCTTCTCATTCAATTATGTAATTCAAAACACATGACCAAGATTTAATAATTGTTCTCTATCCAATTAATGTAATTCGAGATCACACAATTACTTTTAAAACCAATGTTCTTTGTTCGCATATTTACAATATGGAACACACATTCATTTCCATTCAATCATATAACAAATACCATATGCTGTTGTAAATGACTCGAAGAACTACCGATCTCCCATTTTATGGCTCGAGTTTCAGCGATCTCTCATTTCATGACTCGGTGACTTACCGATCCTTCATGTTAATCCATGCATTGTATACTAAGTATACTTGGTTCTCTTTACCATTTCCGGTTATCGAAGTGTTCCATTTAAGAGGCCTATCTGAATATTTGTTACCGATACTCATCTGAAATCCTGCTTCTTAAACTAGGTGATTAGGACAACGCAACCAGCAACTTGCGATACTTTGGCCAAATATTTTCACATGCTTTGCATGATCATATTCCCAGACGTTATACACCTCAATGGAATACGTCCTTCACCTCACTTCATCTGTTATCTAGAATGGTCTTTTCTGACCTCTGTCAGTCCTTCTATCCAAGGTTAAGCTCTAACCCTAACTAGCAATATGAAAGAGTATAGGAAGACACTCACGGTGACTAAAGGTACGCAGACATACTATGTCGACCCTAGACGACTGCATGTGTCTAGTTACCTTTAGTCCTCCGAGTCACCCCGTATACGCGGTCACATTCCTATCATCGTCCAAGTAACTTGGTCCTCATATCCCGTAAAATTGACAAGGGCAATTTCACCGATAACCATACCGAAAATTTTGTTTGATCCTCGTTAGGGATCCTTCGCGTCAAACGTTGTAAAATCCCTTCTGGGAAATCTAGTTTTCGAACTTAGTCTTTTTGAGCCTTTTTGGCCGGGCGCATGGATTTTCCTTGCAACACAAAGTTTTGGTGCGCCAAAGGGCGCACGCTTTCCCCTGTCGACAGCAACTTTCATGCGCCATTTCAAAAGTGGTTGGCGCATTGATGACCAGTTTTTCTATAAATATACGTGCGCGCCCAATGTCATTTTCATTCTTTTGCAAAGCACGTGATCGTTCTGGACTTGTCAGCCTCTGCTCCGTCGTTTTCATCGCCCTGTGGACCCGCTCTCCAAACTTTTGCTATATATCCAAGGTGAGAGGTTCTCCCTCTTCTCCGTTTTGTGCTTTCGGTTCTTTGAGTGTTCTTGGTCTGTGTTTTGGCTTGCTGGCCGGTTTTAAAATGAGATTATGATTAAGCTAGCTCCTCCCCTGTGCTGTCCTGTCTCATTTTCTTCTTCTTTTCCTCCTCCCTTCCCTCCCTCTTTCCAGATCTGCTGGTAAAGAGTGTTGTTTTGAAAAGGCTTGGTCTGAAAATCTTTTTATGAAACCTTATATGTCCAAGCAACCTTTGAAATGGAGGAAAGAAAGAAAAGGTTTGAGCTATGAGTTTAGTTCTGTGGCGCACTGGCGCGCCTTGTTACACTAAAAATAGTTGCGCCCCTTTGGCGCATCTACCCACCCTGTTACATGATCTAAACCCGCGCCAATGGCGCACCCATTTGTCATGCTGCATCTAGAACTCATGCGCCCTCAAGGCGCGCCTTTCTCGCATGCTACAAGTGTCGATCCCGCGCCCCCCTTAAAAGCCTTTGGCGCACCATTTATCCATGTTACATCCCGTTTCCATGCGCCAAAGGGCGCACCCAGCTTCCATGCAACACAAGCCTTATTCGCGCAAGTATAAAGCTATAAAGGCGCGGGCGCACCCCCGATTGCAGTAACATGATGTTTTGTAAACCCTTTTGGCGCACGAAAAGTCCATGTTACACGATCCATCCATGCGCCAAAGGGCGCACCGAATCCCAATGTAACACACAATTTTCATGCGCCCTGCTATAAAATGCAATCTGCTACATCCGTGCGCCATGCGCCTTTGGCGCCAGTATAACCTCTGCAACACTCTTTTTCTGTGCACCTTATCCATTTGGCCTACAACATGTAATTTTCATGTGCCCCGCGCCCTAAGCCTTAAAATCTCTAACTCTTTCTTCTGCTAGCATTCCAATGGAAGATCAAATGACTAATTCAACTTTTGTGGATTGGGTCTCACTTCTTCTTCATGCAGATCAGCAACTGAGTTCGAAAGAACACATGTCTACGTCAAGCAAGAAACCCACCAAACCAAGAGGAAAGGCTAAGCTGACAGAAGAAGAGATGAAATACAAATATCAGAGGGTCAGGATGCCCGAATCACAGGCTGAGTGTAGTATGGATGTCAGAGACTCAGAATTGGGTCACATTGACATGGAGGAATTCTGGGTTAGGACTCAGAAAGTTACAAGAAGTCCATGGATGGACAAGTTAATAGGCAGTGCCCTGCACTTCGCCGGAGGAATCCCGTCAGCACTGTCAACAACGAATTCATGATGGTGATTGCCCAATGTTACAACAAAGACACAAGATGTGTCGAAAATAGCAAGGGCGAGGTAGTCATAAACCTCACTGCCCGTCATTTTGAAATAATGCTCGGCATCCCTCACCACCGGAACTTCGTGGCTGTTAGCCAACAAGAATGCATCAAGGCCTGGGAAGACAACGAAGACCAAAGTGCATGCGATTAATGAATGAGGTCTACCTAAAGAACAAGAAGGTGGTGACCCTGGCCTGCAGACTATCCACCGAATTGATTTCTCGGAGGAGCTCAAATGATACTATCACCTTCCTGAGCAGAGTCTTCAGGCTTTCAGATGCCCACTATTTCCATAAGTGGATGCTGCGGTACTTGGAGACAATGAATAAAAATTTACCCGATCAGCGCTTTTGCTGGGGTGAAATAATAAGCAGCACCATCTCTGAGCAGCTACAACAGTTTGCCACAACAGGAGTGTTCCATATGAACTCCTATGTAGTCTACGCTGCAGCGTCGGCAAGGGATTATCCGGGGCTGAACCGAAGTGGAGTATGGCCTCAGGCCAAGATATTTGATTACTACCCAGAGCTGAGGCTGGAGAATAGCATCCAACATTTCACAAAAGTTAACGATGCATTCTTCTATCATGTCATCTGCCTACTGAGGCCAAACATGACTCATAGCCGGACGACCAAAAACATAGTGGCAGTCACAGAGAAATGGGGGGCCCTGTTCACCCAATTTCCCACGTTCACCTATCTGAGGGCTGCCAACTTTTTGGGAGAGCCAACCAGGCTACCAAGGTATCTTTGGGCCTAAGCGATTCTACTAGAACTGTCAAGGCAGCTGGTCACATACCATGAGAAGTGCCTCAAAAGAAAGAAGGGTGGAACTCCTTTCCCCCTCACAGTGGGCCGATACACATGCTCCACCCACCATAAGGCGAAGGAAATGTTCGCAGAGCTGGAGCTACTCAACTTGAAGCATGACTTCCCAGCCAGGCCTACCTTCGACCCAAGAAGCTGCCTGCCAAAAGCGAAGCTCGATCCGATCCATGTCCCTCAAATTGAGGATATTTACATTGACGTTCTCCATGAGGCGGAACTCAGAAGAAAGGATCACTCTCGCTTGGCATTGGCGGAAATCATCCAATACGGAGTGGCCATTGTCCCCGAAGGCTTCCAGACTACGGAAGATGAAGTAGATAAGGTGTATAATGACACAGATGGGGACAATTGGCCCTTCCCGGCCATTGACAGGAACAAGGCTCCTCAAACAATTGAGGAGAGGGTCAAGGAGACTATGCGGCGAACAGAGCACTGGTGTCGCATGAACGGGCTGATCTACCTCGGGGTAGATTTCACAACTTCCCCGTTGGGCAATGCACCTCCAAGGTCCAAGAAGCAGCTGAAGGACAAAAGTGCAGAAGGTGAAACTAGCACCATTCAGGAAGAAGCCCCTGAAAGTCCTCTTCCCTCGAGCTTAAACAGTTATAACTCGGAGGAAGAATTGACAGAGGATAGTCCTATACGCCCATCCACCTAGGATGTCGGCATCGCTACAACTTCAGAGGTCCCTTCTATCCCTTCTTCTTCTCTTCCTTCCCCTCCTCGAGTGACTCAAACGACCACCCCTTTGGTCGTGTCCTCTGCCCCTTCTTCTACCCTTTCCCCTGCTTCTTCATCTATCTTCTCCTCCCTCGCTGATTTGTCTTCCTCTATTTCTTCCCTCATCTCCGAGCTCCCTTCCCTTCCTATGTCTTCTGCAGTTGCGGTTTCCCTTCCTCCCATGGACACTTCTTCGGCTATTCTTTCAATGCCGCCGCCGCGTGTCTCCACGTTTTTCCCCTCCTCTACTGTTACTGCCTCCCTCTCTCTGTCTCTGGTCCTTCTTCTATAGGACCAGCTTGGATCTCTCAGCAGCTGAGCCAGCAAAAGAGGAAAGTTCCCATCGCTCCGATGGACTTTTCGGTAATTCCAGCCAAAGGGGCAAAGAAGCACAAGCCTGTAACACGCTTCTCTCAAAGTGCTGCAGGTGAGAGAGTTATGGAAATAGCTTACCCCGACCCCCTCAAAGAGAAAAAGATCTGTCTCCAGACAGATTTTACCGTGACTCAAATCACAATGGGGACGTCTTCTGAAAGTCTCCAGGGGGAAGCTCTTTCCGCAGTTGATGCACTCTGCAAAAAGCTTCAGGAAACAAAAGAGGAGAAAAGGCTACTGAAGGAGCAGAACAAGTATCTCGCTCAGTGCCTTACATAAAATGGGAAGTGCACCTCCCACAACTGCCGCCGAGACTCCTGAGCTACTCAGTCAGGAGAAGATCAATGAGTATTCAAAGATCGGCGAGCAGGGTATGGCCGTTTCTGCTTGGAGGAGCCAGATCCTCAAGGACAGTGAAAGAGTGATCGCCAAATATGTCAATCTATATCTGAACATCGAGAAGGCGAATAAGGAACTCCAAGCATTAGCAGGTCCAATATCAGAAGAGCTAGAACATGCTAGACTCCAGCACGAGACCTTCCAACAAATGTTCGACTGTTCAGTCGAAGATCTGGTCAAGTTCGGAGTCTTCGGCCATCCAAGGGCCCTCAACAAAACCATGTCCACTCTGGACTATCGGATAGATCAGCTGGAGTTCGTTCTGGAAAAGATAGACAAGGTAAAGGAAGAGGCCCTCGATGCAATGCATCAAATGGAGAAAGTTGTTCTCGCCATGACTCCAGGGTTGCTCACTCCTTCCCTTACCTTGAGATCAGCCGATGACACTATCCGGATCTTCAAGGAGATAGCTTCTCAAGGGACAGGGCCAGAGGTCACATTCGACACTGAATCTATCAACAACCTACTGGCCTGTAGGGACTTCATCGGGTTCCTTATCGAGGCGGAGAGAGATTATTCCAAACTCCCGGAAAAGCTCATAGATGAGCGGGAGACTTGCGAAGCAATCAGTGAACGACACAAGGATCCATCACAGGATCAATTTGGGCCGATGATTAGCAAGTTTTTGGAATACCGCGCTCAGTTCCACATATCATCACCTGAGCAGCATCAGAAACAAGCGACCCCTTTTCGGCCGCAGGATGATGATGATGAGTAACTTCTTCTTCTTCTTCTTCCTCTTCTTCTTCTCTCTTTTCTCCGACTTTCTTTTTGAAATGTCTAAAATGTGTTGACACAAATGATGACATCATCCATGTTGCATCATGGGATGATGTCATCCACCAAGTTGTCAAAGTCAACATGATTTTTAGATATTTTGTAAATATCTTTGTAAATAAGTGGTTGGCTCCATTTTGCCTTCTCTCTCCCTCATCTTCTATAAATATGGGAATACTTGTTGTATTCAGTGTGAACATTTTTAGATAGAAATAGAAGTGAGGAGAGAAAGACTTTGAGCTTTCTTATGTGAAGAAAAACGATAATACAATTATTCAGACTTTGTGCTCAATAGCTGTGTTATACATTAGATCTTTCTTACGTTAGATCTGTATGCGTTTAATCTGTTGGATTCATATCTAATTTTCCGTCACTTGCTCATCAGTATTGCTTTGTTTATTTATGCAAGTAGGTTTGGCTCTGTTTACTACCAAACCGAAAACATAAATCTTCTGACCTTTCTGCTTTGGAATTCATTTCTTTTCTTCCTTCGGATCTGTTCTTTCTCTTCTCCCTCTTTCATTCCTTTCTTTTCGCAGCCTGAAACACTCTACTGGGATGAGATCCCAACCCCGAAGGCGAATCATGAGACTTGCATAGGTTCCCTAGCTAGTAGAAATAGCAATAAACCGATTTCGCTTTGTTGTCTCAAAGAGGGGCTAAGCCTCGCACACCGCTTGGCTCGCCTATCCATAGATCTATCCACGCGATGATTTTTGGACCAACAGTCCCAACTTATGTAAACTTTATTTGATTTAGGAGGCGTTATAACATGTCAGCTAAAACATTGTGTCATCATGAAGGCCCCCTTCATGAAGACACCAGATTGCAGCTGGCATGTGCCAAGGTCCTACAGAATCCTCTCATCAAGGGATACACATCCAGCTATAAGTGTGAGTAGATTATAATCTTAATATTTAAGATCAATTTTCAGCAACTCGTGCTGATCTTCTAACCTCACTACTCGTTACAGTTGCATAGCTAAGAGAGAAACTTAATTTTTCTTATAGCTTAATATACGTTTACTCCTCCATACCGAAGGATTGCATATTTCCATCTTGGTTCTTACCTTAAGCTACGAAAAATAGTCCACTACAACTTAACGTAGTAAGATCAACTTATTAAACTTAACCAAGTTTTATTTGCAACTGAATTTAAAATCCAGAATTTCATCTTATTAGACGCCATTTAAATGAGGCCTAATTCCAAATGAATGTATTCATTTATACACTTTTAACCTTACTTCAATTAAGGTTTGATACGAGGAGATATGATTCCTCGTACCGATTATCCTCTGGATCAACATCTCAAGGATATTAACGAAATCAGAGTACAAGGTTCAACTGCCTCTTTTATTTATATTCATTAGCTTATATGACAGTTCCGAATATCATTCGTTTAAGAATTCATATTCACTTAACTCTTTTCAATGTCAATATAAAATCCATATTAACATCAATATGAATTATTTGTACATTTCAGCTTTAAAATGGTATTCAAGTAAAGAATAGATATTATGTCCTTTTTAAAATCTATCAACCATCATTTGAATAAATTCAAATTCAATGAATAAAATTAATAATCTCGATCTTATTCAAATAGTTTCAAGGTGATATAGTCATTAAAATATCACACCTTTCCTTGTATTCAATCCTTAAGATTTAAAATCTATACAATTTACAAGTCCATACAACTGAACTTCATTTATATCAAACAACATTACAACACATAAGGAAAGAAGAATGCAACTTCTTCTTTTCCCATTTCCTCGTAGAGGAATAATAAACTATCAGATACGATCCATCCTTAGCTACTCAGAAGAAGCATCAGAAAACAACATGTCTTCATTTTTACTCAAGGAAACCATCTACAAAATTTACTTGCACGGGTCAGTTCATCGAACTGAGCATATTAAGCACTTATCATTAAAATGAGGTGCTCTTAATTAACTGTCTCAATAAAAGAACCCTACTTTTATGAAACGTTTAAAAATTGAGATGGACATTATCCATGAATTAAGTACTGATAAGGATGAACAACTTAACAACCCAATCCACTAGTTACCATCACAATCAGACAAAAAGATTTACTAATCCTTTCCCATATAATTACTACAAAAAGTAATTTCCTCTAAATAGTTTCAGATTAAAACATCTGTAAGAACTAATACACATATGTATATAATGTTGTTCTAATGTAATTGTTGTCAGTTCCATTTCCTTATAATAGTTGAAATTTCAAGAGATGAATCTTAATTAAGAATTCCAACAGAACTACTTCCCTTTCATACTACTCATTTAATTTCAAACAATCCAATGCAGAAGAGAAAAGTAGTCATTCACCATGAAAACACTGGCGTTAATTCTCAAAATTCAACAAACAACATGATACTTCTTTCCAATCAGAAAAGAAAGTAAACAGCAATTAAATGCAGATGAATACGCCTAAGGCAGTAAGACATTCATTCAATATCAAATATAGAGTTTCAACTAGATAAGAGAAGAAAACAACTATTACTTCCAATTATCCATCTAATATTCTCTTTCTTTTCATCACAACTGTACTGAATGATTTCAACCAAGAAGTGATATCAATCAATGATAACAGCCAAAGTGAGAGAGCAAATAAAGTCAATAATCGAATGAACGGAAAAAGAATCGTATTATCTCTTCTCAATGCCTGGCCGAATATCAACTAGTTAGCACAGACCTGTTCCCATAAGATAATTGCTTCTAACAATTATAATTTAGTAATTAAAACTTACTAACTACCATTCCAGAGAGTTAACAGAATTCATTTGCATCAGGTCTGTAAGTATCAATATCAACGGCCCCTCTAAATAAAATCATTTCCTTTAATTTCTCACCCAACGGACATTCTCGTCCAGATATCAACAAGTAAGAGTGTACAACAGACAACAATCATATTTTCATCGTAATAATAAAGGATTCATTTTCCAAACACCAAAGGAAGAACCCAATTCCGATTCAGTTTTAATGCAAGCAGCAAGAAGTTTAGATTATGATTTGCATATATATATATATATATATATATAAACGTACATGTTTGTTAAAAATAGTCATTCCTAGCTAGATCTGAAACGAGTAAAAAGTACAAACAAGCTATATTACCATAATTTCACTGTAATAGGTAAAGAACCCATTTTTTTTTACAAGAACAAGAATCTACTCAAGTTCAGTTCCAATCGAACACACTGAAGAAGTTCAAATATGCAGTTCGTATATCTATATTTTCATCATTAAATTCAAGGAAGAAGTAAAACGATTAAGCTCTATTCCACCCATCGATTAACTAGATTATTCTGTTCCAGGTTTAAGTAAACTATTCCCAAAAACCATTCATAGGTTTTAAAATCAAATAAGGAGACATTTAATCATTTTTAAATCACGTAAGAGTAAAATGATGAAATAAATCCACTGTCCCAAAGAATTTGTATTCTATGCACTGTATTACGACCAGAGAAATAACTCACGCAAACAATTCCATCAAGCATTCTCACGGTTTTTCCAAAACCATTTATACGCTCAGAACTCAGAAAACAATCTATTCATCGCTGATACATTCATCAACTCAACCCATAATGGGTAATAGAACCGAATGCCCAACACTGTCAAAACAAAACTCATACAGCAAGGACGGATCTCATTTCATTTACTCTTTTTGCAAAGAAATACCCAACATTGTCAAAACAAAAACTCATACAGCAAGGACAGATCTCATTCCATTTACTCTTTTTGCAAAGAAATACCCAAATCACATTCATCAAAAGAAAAATGACTCAACCCAGAAAATCACTTCAAACATATCAACAATTCCATTTAACTAAAACACCCAACATAAGAGCAGAGTTCTTTTAATGAAGACACTTAAACAAGAGCAAAACGGTTTAAGGAGAAGGGCTCAACATGCCTGTAAATTTTCTTGTGGCTTGAAGAAAACCGCGCCCACACCCACAAGAGCTATTTTTCTCCACGGCATCAACAACAAAGCTTTCCCAACAATCTCCTAACTTCCACAGGCTCAAAAATAGTCATGGCTACTCCAAACAACAACAAAAATAACCAGAATAATAGTAGGTTCAAAAGAACCATGAAAGAAATGCAGAGAAATCTCAAAACCCGAATGAACACAATAATCACCAAAATTTCCTCTATCCCCTTTCCAAGGCAAGCTGGTCACTAAGACCAAGACCATTAATGCATTGAATGCATTGCTTTTTCTTAATTTCCACGCCATCACCGACTCGGGTTTGGCGAGTTTCATTTTTAAAATTTTGCATGCTATTTCCTTCTTAGCTACATAGCTAGTTGGATATCTCCAACTTTTCATGTTCCCACCAAACTTGGCGTTGAAAACTACAAGGACATCATTTACTGTCCTTATTAAATTTCTAACCTTCCCTTCTTATCCGCTTCATCAGCATGGGTCTATAGGTCCTCTCCTTAGGTTAGCAATAGTTTTAGGTTACATTGTCCATAGTTTGGTATTCACCAAGGTCGCAAATCATTAGGATTTGCAATATTTTAAATTCCTTTTAATTTATCAAACCCTCCTAGGATAGTTGTTAGGTCATAGGTTAGGGCTTAACCCCGTAGTGTTTTAGTTAATAGGTTCCTTAGTAAGTTTTACAACTTATGTTCACATTCAACATAATGCAGGACATTTCGTCCTATGTTCGACATATACCTGGCTCACTTGCATCAAGGCTCTTATTGTCTTACACTGTCTGGCGTTACAATTTGTATGTGGTTCGGGAATCAAACCTTTTCCATTGGCATCAAGGTACTGGATATTTATACCTGTAACCAGGTTCTGTAACATTTATAACAACCTTCAGTCTGGTTTCAGACTTCATTCCATTTAGAAGTAAATCGACAAAGTGATCATAAGGAAGGCCACAACATACCTTGGATCAATGGAATTGATTCAAGGTGTGTTGTCAATCAACAATAAGAGTTCATCATACATAAAAACAAGTCTGTTGTCTCACACTTGCAAAACACAAGTTATAATAACCTCCATCCCAAGTAAACAAATTACAGTAAACAAGGGTCCAGATTAGTAACACATTCTTTTTAAGATTAAAATATATATCTTAACATAATTATCCTCATTTCCACAGTTACAACATCATGAAAAGAGGTTATCATAATAGCTTCTAAAAATCAAGACGTTACAAAGATGGAGGTGGCTTGGCAGTGGTCAAAGGATGAGGTCCTAGGATGAACGGGAGGGGTGAAGGTTATAAGGGTGTGGTTGGTGAGGTTGGGAAATGAGATTTATGAGATTGGATCCTTATTGTAAGGGTCGGTTAAGTTTGGTGTTATTTTTGGAAGATGTGGCTAAATATAATTTTATGGGTGGGTGAGTAAGGCTAGTAGTTGGTATGACCCCTAAGGTAGTGATAGGTTTAGGCAAGGGAGATGATATTGGTGTGGGTTTGGATGTAGACATAGGTTGGGTTATGGGTAGAGGTGTAAGTTGAGCCATGAGTGGTGTCGTGGGAGATTTTGTGATAGTTGTGGTTGTGTTTGGTTTGGTCAGCAAACACTTTTGGATAGATAGTGGAGGTGTCAGCAAGTGAGAACTGCATTTGTGTTGAGACATGAAGTAGAAGATGCCCCCAAACTAAGGCTCTATCAACATAGTCTAGGCGATCGGCCAAGTGTGAGAATGGTACTGTTGTAAGCAGAGCCGACGTGGACCGAGTGGCAATCCTTGTAAAATGTGTTTGAGATACCGGAAATGGCTAGCCTTGGACTCTGTGGGTAAGAGACCCGAAACAAAATCAACGGGATCTTGAAGGTCGATGGCTAAGTGGTGGAGGTGGTTGATCGGAGGATACGTGTATGGTCTTGTAGTGGTGCTTTCCCGGAGTACTCTCGTGAATACAATGCTCTCTGATTGATGCTGGTAATGGCTCTGGATTGTTGGATGCGTGAAAGGATGCCTCTTTCACTTGCACGTAGCTCTGGTCTTCTTCCTTTGCTCTCATAATGTTCCAACCTCAAAATAAGGTTACCAAAGGGGAATAAAAGGTGACCAATGACGGTTCTAGGTTGATCGCGTCGGTTCAGGGGTAACCGGCGTCAGTTAGGGTAGGATTTCCTAGGTTTACTAAAAATGGAAGATCATGGCAATGATTTTTACCAGATCTTTCTATTCCTTTGGGAAAGAGTGGGAGTTACCATTTTTATGTGGGAATGTGGTTAGAGGGGATGTAGGCTTTGATTTTTAGGGTTTAGGTAGGTCTTAGTTAGTTATGGCAACATACTAAGAATAGATTTGGGGTGAGGTGGCTAGGTGAGGTGGTGGGGTAGGAATTATCTTAATTAGGATAATTAAATAATAAATATTGTGAGATCATGGATTAATTTAATTAAATTAATATTAGTGTGGGGTAAAAGGGGCCATGGCTAGGTAAGTGTGTTCAGTTGGTTATTTGACGAGGGGTCAAGGGGAGTGTGACCCAATTTTGGTGTCTACGCTGTTTTGTCTTATTCATTTAAATGTGACTTTAGCTTGTAATGTAATAAGTCACCCTTAATTAATAAAAGGGGACTTAATCCTACACTTAGGAATATGAAAATTCACATGTTGTAAGGGGACAAATGAAAATTCATGTGGGGGTAGGTGAAGATTCATTCTCAAGTCTATAAATTGTGATGGCACCCTCATTCTTAAGGGTTGTTAATTTTGTATGCTCGTGAGAGATTATTACTTGTGAAGAAACAAAAGAGATAGCTATTTCCTCTTTTTCTCCTCTCTATGTTCTTCTATTTCTCACTATGTATAATTTTTCCAAAACATCAATGAAGAAGAAAGGATTTTATTGCCTTTTTTATAAGAGAGTTATTGAAACTTTGTGTTCCTAATTCTACCTTGTCTTGATGCAAGTAACAAAATTGTTTTCTTTCTATATATGTGTGTGTTGAAGTACTCTAATTAATGTCTAAAGGAATCTAAGTTTTGACCTTAGATATTAATACCCTTCCTTTTTCCTACTCCCTTTGATATCTCCTCAAAAAATTCCTCCCTTACAAACAATTGCAAGCTTTTGTGTAAGCGTTTCATGGAGTGTCCTTGTTGGATCCCCACCGTCAAGCCACCACAAATTTTAAGTTCACACACACATAACAAATGGAGCTGAACCATTCATGAAAATTACATAGATTCTCATAGCATTAGCGGGTACCCACCAATTTTTCCACCTGACAAATTTTCTCACCAATAGTTCCCAAGTGAAGAGAAGGTCATATTTGTTGAAGCAAGCATGTTCAAAGTGCTTATTTGTTAAATCTAATTAGCAATAATGATATGTGATGATGGAGTAAAGTTATTTATGAGCTATGTTATCTTTGTGAGATCATGGGGATCATGTAGATGAGGTGTTAAGACACTCAAAAGTGTCTTAGAGTGTTGGTTCAGGTGTTGGACATGTTTTCTAGGTTTTCACTAGACCTATTTTCAAGCCCCAAGTTACCTAATGAGGTGATATGATCATTTTTAGAGCTAGATATGAAAATGTGAGCTATTTCATAGTTGTGGTATGTTTTTTCTATCATGTTAGTTATCTTTTAATTTTAGTACTTTAAGCAAAATGTATGCAAAGTGAGTTTTTAGGTATGTTTCTAGACCTAGCCCTAAAGAGAGCATGCCCTAGTGTGGTGGAGTCAGAATTTCGAGTATATTGGGAAAAGGTGAGCATTGGAGATATATTGGTAGGGTGATATGGTGTGGTCCAAATTTCAGGTCTATTTTTTGAATATTTTGAAAGAAGTCACATTTTTACTAAAACCAAGTTCCTAAAGATGAGATTGTGAACTCAAATTGAATTTTACGATGCTCGTTGGAGATTGTGTGATTTACATGGGGACACAAGCTCTTGGGGATATTTTAATAGGTATATTATGAATATTTTTCAAGTGTAATTAGGTCTTTTCATCTTCAGTTTGTATGAAGAATCGTGAAGAAGGTAAATTCTTTTTAAATGCTCTCAAAACCCTAGCTATATAAAGCAACTAGAGAGATATTTGTTTTGGTGTCACATAATTGATTTTTGTATAAATGTGATGATTGTAAGTTTTACAGACTCTTCCAAATTCCTCTGGGTGGTATTTAGAGGTTGTGAAAGTATGTGGGCCCCACTCAAATTTGTAAGTTTCTAAATATTTTCAGTTTTCTCCAAAGTTGTCCATTGGACCTGATGAATAATTTAGAATTTAAGGAAGTATGGGAGATATTATTCATGTACATGATGGTTTTAGATCATGGTTGATATTTTAGGATGTCTGTATGCCCTATCTTGCATGACTGGTTTTGGGGCGCTTTTGGGCGCTTTGAGGCGCCTTGTTATAGAGATGTTTTAGAGGTGCTACAGTCATATTTGTGGCATGGTTTGAGTTTTGTGATGACCTTGAGGTCATGATATTTTCATTGGTATATCACACTTTCATTTTTATAAGATTTGATGAAGTTATGGCTTTTTTTTTTAGGATTAGTTTTGAGGGTGCTTGGTTGTGCATGGTCTCAAGAGGGTTTCATGGCATGAGATAATGTTGCATTTTGTTATAGTTTATCAAGTTTTTTAAAGGCTTAGAAAACATTTCTAAGTGTTTTTCATGTTTTGGTGAAGTTGTTTTTGCTCTATAGCATTCCCTTCTTGGCGAGTTGGTTGTTTTGGTGCTTTAGGACTTCTTGAGTCCTAATGGTGGTCTAGATGGTTCTAGATGATGGTGGAAACCTATATGGTCTTATGGATTATTTTTATAGGATTTTATAATGATGTTTTAAGTTGTTTTTCTATATGATGGCCTACCTACATGTATTATGATCATGAGAAGGGTATAAAGGAAAATTAGAAAACTCATTTGAGTTCATTGAGATATGAAGAAAAAGTGTGAGCTATGAGGTTGTTTGAAGGAGGTGAATAAGGTCCTTGTGACCTTGATGAGAGGGAAATTATGTTTTAGAGAGATATCGGGTATGGCCGTGCTAGGTCAGATGTTGAAATCATCTTTAAGAAATATTTTTTTGGGCATGGAGACTAAAGAGTAGTTTTGAGCATAATTAAGAGGAGAGTGAGCTTCATTAAGTCATCATCAATTGTGTCGAAACATTTCAGATGGATTTTTTTGGTGTTGAGTCATCTAGGGATAGGTGCCTCCTTGTAGGGTTGGTGCTCTACTAAATCAAGGGTTGGTGTTGCTTATGGGTTTGGTGCCTAGCTAAATATAGGGTCCGATGCTCTTTGTTGAGTTGGTGCTCAAATAAATTTGAAACAATGGCTATATAAAGTTTTGTTTCAATGGGTTTTCTTCCCTTGATGGTTTCCCACTTAAATTTTTTATACTTGTGTTATTGTGTTCTCATGATGCATGTTTATGTGGTTGATTAATCATTGCTTAATCTATATGTTGTTGAATGGTTGATGAATACTTTGAATGTTTATGAATGTGAATGTTTAAGAGAATGAAAGTTTTAATGGATCACTGATTTACCCCCGATTATGCTTCCAACAAGAATGCTACCTACACAATTCAAACATTATTGTCTTATCACTAAGGTATCTCATGAGCTTGTGAGGAGTGAGGTCAAACCCTGAAACTATGATATAGGAGAAGGTGGAGAATTGAGTAAAGTAGGAGCCATTCTTTTTAATAAATGTTGTATCTTGGGAAGAAAATATCAATTTTGGGTTACATTCAAGCAATTGGATGATGAACAAGGTGAATGTATTAGTCACTCTGGTAAAGTGGTGGTTACTTTCTTTAAGAGTGAGTAGAGGGTACTTGTCATAAGATGGTATCTTCTGAGAAATATTATGAGCAAGATTCAAGCATTTGAATGTTCTTGTGCTTGCGAGGGCATACACCATATATGATGTCATTGTGAATTTCTTTGTGACATATAATTGCAATAACTCGATGATGGATGTTATCACTTATGATTTTTCCCCAATCAACTATATGATTCCCCTCGGTGAAAACAAGGATGAATTGTTCCATCCAATCCTAAAATTCCTTTTGGTTTCTTCACCCATTATCTTTCTTAGCAATATGATTGCATCCAAGTAACCCTCATAAAACTCACTCCTTGACAAGGTTTTGGCATGTGAGAGGGTTTCCTTCCTTGTCTCAACCATGATCCCAATGTGAGGCCATAGGGGTAGGATTCATTCTTTTACCACTCACTAGATGCAAAATCTTTTGAGATTATGACCATGTTGTTGTCATTCAAAATCTACACATATTGTGAAATGTATTTCGAGGTGAGAACTGCAAGTATAGAATTTGCATCTGCTCTGCTCTTGCAATATTAGATTCTAGATCATTGCATTAAGCACACTCTATCACCAATTCTATACTCTTTATTGACAAAGGATTTCCTCTGGCTGTAAACAACCCACTTGTGAAGATATTTTCCTCAATAAGTTCTCTCGGTCCTCCAGAGCATCCTACTTTTTAGGTCCTCTAGGTCCATGTGAGTGACATCACTGTCACCCACACCTGAATATTCCATTTTTGATTATGAAATAGGTTCCATACTAGATAATTTGAACTTCATGATTCCAAAAATCAACAAGATAAGTGAAAATGAAGCCAACAACAACTTTTTTTTGCACTAGAATCTAAAACTTTCTATTTTTGGCGGTGGGGTTAGGATCTCTTTATTTGGAAAAAAATTGATTTTTTTTTCTAAATTTTTATCTTTTTAAGATCCTTACACACTTATATTACCTCTAATTATGATGTGTTACTATTTTTATAAAGTTTCAATTTTTAGCAAGTTTTTTTTTCGGAAACAATTTTTTGGGAAAGTTACATGTTTTGCCTTATTTGTTGTTTTTCATTGTTTCTAGATGTTCTAAGTAATGTGAGCTTGTTTTTTTAGGAGGATTAATATTTTTAGTATGTGACTATACAAAGAACTTAATATTTTTATAATGTGTACATACTAGAGTTAGTTTGCAATGAAAACACCTTCATCGGATTTGGCTCTTGCACTTAATCGCGTGCTCCAGCTTTTCAAAGTGATTCTTCTCAATAAACTCTTACAAATTGAAAAAATAAAATTCTAGAGGTATGGTTTCATATTTATGTTGTAAATAAACTAGGGAATCATCTGATATACAGCAATTGTCTTCTCAAATGCTTCTAGGAGTAGTTTGCAATGAAAACACCTTCATCGATTCGGCTCTGCACCAAAATCTCGTGCTCCAGCTTTTCAAAGTGATTCTTCTGTTGAAACTCTTTCAAATTGAAAAAGAAACTTCTAGACGTATGGTCTCAAAATTTATGCTGTAAATAAACTAGGGCATCATCTGATAGACAAAGCAAATGTCTTCTCAAATGCTTCTAGGAGTAGAGTATTTTAGAAAATCTCAATGGAAATGGATGTCTAGTTGAAAATAAATGAAGAAAATTCAGTTCCAAAGCTATGGCTGTTCTAGAGTGATTTTGGTAGCATGTTTGGTATATTTTTATGTTCTTAGAGGTATTACAGTAGAAATAATGATTAACAGTGTCGACTTGTTGAAAGAAAGTAACTTGAAAACAAGTTAGCTTTTAATTTTGTACTTCCTGCTAAATTGTGGTTTGACCCTCGATTTAATAAAAGCTAAAGTTGAGATAAAAATAGATTTAATGGTCCAGGGGACACAAGGGATAGTAAGGGTTTCCTTGAATCAATATTATTCCAAGTTTCGGTATGTGGTGAAGTTTGAGGCGGATGAAAAAGTTGAAAAATCACTTAGGAAGGTGAGCGAGATCATATGAGGAACCAGATGAGGGGGCTTGCTCATGGGTGCACTTTATCATCCCTCTTATCCCTTTGGTGAAAATGGAAAAAGGGACAAAAATTTAGCAATGGATAAAGGTGCTTACAAGTGGAAATATGAGGAGGGGGCTTGAAAAAACACCTGGGGGCTAGAAAATGCACCTGGGAAGTTGTGTGAGGTCACATAGAAAACCAACGAAGGGGATTGTTCATGGGTGTGCTTTATTTTACCTCTTATCCCCTTGGTGAAAGTAAAAATGGAAATTAAATGGATAAATGGATAAATATGGTGAAAAGTGGTGGAATCTCGAGTAGGCACGGGGAAAAGGGGTTAGCCAGATAAGCACCCTACGGAGTTGGGAAGGGTCACATGGGGGACCAGAGAAGGGATTTCTCATAGGAGAAATTTCTTCTCCCCTCTTTTCCCTTAGTGAAAATTGAAAATATGGACACAAAAAGTGTGCCATGGAGCAAGGTGCTGACATGTGGTAGTAAAAAAATTGGCTAAGTATGGGATCTGCACACTCTTGACTAGTGAGAACTTGAAAAATTCACTCCCGGAGCTTGGAAAGGTATTTTGAGATGAAATTTTATATTATTCATACTACAAGAGACCTTATAAGATCAATGGAATATGTTTTAGAACTATATTCTTCTTGAAACTTCAAAACATGGTTCTTTTTTCTTTGGAACAACAGAGTGCGCCACAATATTGAAGTGTTTAAAGAAACTATCAAGTCTTGGATCAAATATGATTCTTCCAACATGTAGAGGATTCTTCTATATTTCCATTTCTTACTTGTTTGCATTCTAACTCCTTACAAAGCTCGAGAATCATCTGAATAAGTTCAGTTCATAATTTGACTATTCATTCCTTACACCTGAAAACCCGCTTTTTCAAAAAAATCCCTAAACCACTAATTCTTTGCCAAATTTCCCTAAAATAATTCAAAAACATTCAATTATATCCAATACCACCTCCAGATTTCTATGAACTTTTGGAAATTCCCGGGGATACACACATGCCTCGAGATTTCCAAAATTGGCCTTTTTAAGTTTTTTAGAGAACTAGTCTTTCATTGCACTTTGCTAAATGGAAGATTTTACCTTACCTCGTCACTTTGAAAACTTTTACAAGATTATTCATTATATTGGGAGGACCTGCAAGGTCAATATGGCCATGAATCAAAAGACAACTCGACTGTGAGAGGAGTTCAAGAAGCATTTTGAAGCATATTTTCACTTTGTGGCTCGATTGTCATAGATTAATTTTTTTACATTTTTGACCGGTAATTTCACATGACAATAGAAAACTATTTAATTATTTGTATAGATCATTTCACTAGCTAGGTGTAGGTTATATCATAACATAATCTACAGGATTGTTATGCAAGACATATACAAGGACTCTATATGAATTCTTACTAAGTATATGGTTATCTTATATTTTCACGTAACCCCCATAAATCACAAGCATATTTTTTATATTAGGAAAAAACATAAAGGTAATTCTACACGACTATTAATCACCAAGCATGGAGTTCAAACATTTCATAATTCAATCAAAGGATCAAGAAGAAATATCCAGTTTAAGAATTAAACTTCACCTTGAATAACCTTCCATAATTTTTATTACATTCACCTAGAGATATACGAGATTAAAAATATTCCAAACTCAGCTTTTCCTTATCTCTTCAGGACTACATACACAAAATTAGAAAAAAATCTAAATTGACCTTCTATATGTTCCTCTCATATTCTCTACTTTTTAGGTCTTCTTAGCTTTCTTAGTCTTTCACATGTTCCTCTTTTCTCCTCTATGGATTTTCCCTTCTAATTCTTTCCAACTCGCCTCATACTTCTTCATAATTTTTATCTTCTCCTCCCTCTAACTACCTCTTACTATCTCCTCTTTTATTCAAATGAATCCCTAAGCTTTTTATTCATGTTTGGTTTCAATCCATTTATTTCCCTAACCTCCTCGGTTTTCTTGACATGAGGTGATCAAATGAGTTCCCAACTTAATTTTAGGACATGTGTGTTCAAAACACAAGGTAACCAAACATCTATATATATGTCACAAGTTTCTTAACTCGTTCTAAATGGAATTTACAAAGCCTCCATGATTAGACCATAGAATGCCCCCTAATCCTTGTTTACAAGTTAAAAATTAAAACTCTTGGTTTAGGCGAGAAAAACTAATTCAAAATAATTTGAAATCTCTAACCAAAGGGAAAATTACATGAAGCATGTATTATCATCCAAAATAGGGTCCAAAACCTCAACACACCCAAACTTTGATCATACTTACAATCAAAGGATGCCCTTGCATCAATTGCATATGGATGTTTGCCATGTACTACATGGTAGGCCTTAGAAATTGGATAGGAAATCACAACATGATTGTTGAGAACATATCTACATAATATATAAGAAATATTTCGAGTATATTCTTACAAACATCATTCTCTACTAGTTTAGCTTTGAGGGTGCCCTGCTTTGCTATGTTACCGAGCACAGTGTCCCTTATCTCCTCAAGTTAGCACATGGGAAAAAAATTGAGGCCATTCTAGTGAACATGATACAACCCAAAAATGCCTATTATGGGTTACAATTGGCCTACCTTATAGTAATATGTTCATGATTTTGCAAATAAATGCAAACCTTACTAATTCCACGATGATATCATTCACTCTTCCTCTACTAAGCTCTATGAAATTTTCTCAGGTTTAAGTATAGAAGTATCTTAATGTCATGGTTTGTAGGTTATCCTCTATAATGTTCACATGTATGATCTTTAGTTTTTTCATCTTTCATACCATTTTTATCAATCTTTTTCAATCCATAATGAGGAATGTGAAAAGTTAAAAGAAAATTTAAGATCCATATTATGAAAAAAATCAAAAGGCAATAGAAAAAGGAATATTTTTATAATCATAAAATTCAATCATATAAAAATAAATATGTGATATCATTTAGCACATCCCCTATCCTATTTGAAAGCTAAAAATCCATAGTTGGACATGTTATGGAGCTTAAGGTCCTATAGGGTGTAATATATTTTTCTTACTGTGATAGGAGGTCATATATCTTCCATTTAATGCCCCTTCATTTTCATGTCAATAACCAAACTTTTTATTATGCCTATGGATCCTTAAGTGAGGTCCTGAGAAATGGGGAAAACATCATCGGAAGTTAGGAAACCCTTTACTATTATTTCATCTCATAGCCGACATGGGATGTATATCTATACTTCATTAGTTCATTTTAGATGAAACCTCGTATATTTAGGTTCCTTCATTCCTTGATGTCTGAAACTCTTAGAACTACCAATATAATTAGAGTGCCTTGATTCTAGTAAATAACTTGTTTTCACCTTGATAAAAACCCATTTTTCCTCCCTTTCACATTATATCCTCTTATAGGACACATTATATTCTAAGTCTTTCATATATTCTCAGTATATCCATTTCTCTGTCTCTTTTTAGACATATTAGCATTGTAACAAAAATTACATTTTAATGAAATTACCTTATACATATCGTTTGCATATTTGGCTTTTAGGATGCTCTTTTAATCAATGATATATTCTTTCTCATATTTCTCTTAGTTGTCTTCGGGATGCTTTGAGTGTCACATTATGGTGATCTATATTTTATAGATTTTCTAGATTAGTTAGTTAACTATTGAATTTTTTTACATCCTTATAGGATACCCAAACCTAACTTAGTCTTCCATCTATAAGACTATTTAGACCCAAACTAGTTTCATTTATTTAATTTTATATATTATTTATATTTACCACCTTTTTAGGCCTACTAGATTGCTTGATTTATTTCCGAATAACACCTTTTTACACTTTCTAGGTTCCTATAGACCAAACTTAGTTCAGTAGTAGGAAGTCTTACAAGAAATCTAAAGTTGCAAGAATGGAAACCCATGGGTATTGAAAGATGTAAGGCATGTTCCAAGCCTTAAAAGAAATCTAATATCTGCAGGGAAACTTGGTGAATCTGGATGCGTGGTTACATTCACAGCCGATTCTTGGAAGGTTACCAAGGGATCTCTTATTGTGGCAAGAGGTAAGAAGGTAGGAACTTTATATTTATCTACCTGTATTACTAATTCCTTTTCTGTGCTATCTACTACAAATTCAGATGCAAACATGTGGCATAATCGGCTAGGCCATATGAGTGAAAAAGGAATGCAAATCTTAAAGGCTAAGGGTAAGTTATCATATTTGAAACAATTAGATCTTGAATTTTGTGAGCACTTTGCATATTTAGAAAGCAGAAGAGAGTGAGATTTCTCAAGGTTAGGTCAACAAAGAAGGAGAAAAATTGAGCTTGTACACTCAGATGTGTAGGGACCAGCCTGTGTAGTTTCTATTGTAGGATCCCAATATTATGTGACTTTCATTAATGATGCCATAATAAAGGTATGGATCTATTGTATTAAGCGTAAATCTGATGTTTTTAAAAATTTTAAAATATGGAAAGCCCTTGTAGAAAATGAAACAAATTTAAAATTGAAGTTCCTTATATCTGACAACAGTGGTGAGTACTACAACAAGGCTTTTAATGATTATTTTTCAAAGAATGGAATACGAAGAGAAAGAATGGTTCCTAGAACTCCACAGGAGAATGGAGTTGTAGAAAGAATGAACAGAACAATCATGGAACATGTTAGAAGCATGAGGATACATGTCGACTTGCCTTTGAAGTTTTGGGTAGAAGCAGTGGATACAGCAAAGTATACTTGATCAACCATGGGCCTTCAATAGCACTGGATGGTGGAATACCAGAAGAAGCTTGGTCTAGAAAAGAGGTAGATTTTTCTTTTCTTAGATTTTTTGCTCAAAACTTTTGTGCATGTTGATAGGGAAAATAGGAGGAAGTTGGATGCTAAATCTAAGAGATGTACTTTCATTGGTTATGGCTCTGGTGATTTTGGATATAGATTTTGGGATTTAGAATATTCTAAGATTATTAGGAGTCGTGACGTTGATTGGAATGAAAAAATAATGTACATGGATCAGGTTTTGGTGCCTAAACATGAACAAGTTGAGGAGATTTTGAAGGAAAATAAATTTTTAGACCTAAAGCAAACATCCACAGACACCGACATCAATTCTATAGGAACCGATGTTGGTCAAGCTAATCGGCATCGGGTGACGGATCATGTTCGAGAGAAGTCGATTCTGAGAACCGGATTCGGTACTCTTAGAACCGATGTCGGTAAGCCAACCACGATCGGTCACCGCAAAGGAACCGCGGTTGGTTATAGGTGATCGTGTCGATCAGCGACAGAGATTCAAATGAATGTGCAATATGCACAAAATGAGCCCTGACACCCCGAGATCTTAGTAAGGTCACAAAGGGTAAGTAGAACTCTAGAGATATTTTAGCTTCCTTTTCTTATTTATTACCGATGATAGTGTTGAACCAAAAAGCTTTGAAGAAGCAGTGTAGGTAAATACCCACAAGCAAAGTGGGAGCATGGCATGGATGAGGAGATGGACTCCTTGGAACAAAATCAAACATGGGATTTGGTTAAGTTTCTAGCAGGTAAGAAAACATTGCAAAACAAATGGGTTTACATAATCAAGGAAGAAGAGGGTGGACTGAAAAGGTACAAGGCGAGGCTTGTGGTAAAGGGATTTGCACATAAGTAGGTATTGACTTTGATGAGATTTTTTCTCCTGTAGTTAAGATGACTTCTATTTGTATTGTTCTAAGTTTGGTTGCAACAAAAGATTTACATTTAGAACAACTTGATGTTAAGATGGATTTTCTTCATGGTGATTTGGAGGAAGAGATTTATATGCAGCAACCACTTGGTTATGAAGTCAAGGGTAAGGAGAAACTTGTGTGCAAATTGAAAAAGAGCCTATATGGGCTCAAGCAAGCCCCAAGGCAATGGTATTTGAGATTTGATAGTTTTATGCATGAGCATGGTTATATGAGATGTGAATCTAACCATTGTGTTTATTTTAAAAATCTTGAAAATGGGAGCTATGTTATTTTGTTACTATATGTGGATGATATGTTGATTATAGGATCTAGTATGCAGGACATTGGTAAACTTAAAGAAAGGTTATCTCACACATTTTCAATGAAGGATTTGGGAGCTGCAAAGAAAATCCTTGGCATGCAAATTCACCGAGACAAGAAAAACAAGAAGTTGTATTTGTCTCAGGAGGCTTATATTAATAAGGTGTTGGAAAGGTTTAATATGCAAAAATCAAAAATTGTTAGTACACCTATGGATGGACACTTAAAATTGAGCAAAGATCAGTGTCCTTCATTACATGAGGAGGTTGGGTACATGGCACATGTTCTCTATGCTTCAGCAGTAGGAAGTCTTATGTATGTCATGGTTTGTACTAGACTAGACATTGCACAGGCAGTGGGAGTTGTGAGCAAGTTTATGGCTAATCTAGGTAAAGAACATTGGAAAGCAGTCCAATGGATTCTCAGGTATTTGAGAGGGACATCCGGTATGGAGTTATGCTATGGAGGGTTAGATACTTATTTACACGACTATGTTGATTCATATATGGCTGGAGATTTGGATGACAAGAGGAACCACTGGATATATTTTCACAGTAGGTGGAACAACAGTTAGCTAGATTTCAAGATTACATAAGGTTGTGGCTTTGTCTACTATAGAGGTAGAGTATTTTATAGCTACAGAAGCTAGCAAGGAGACAATATGGATGAGTAGGTTCATGGAAGAGTTGGGTAAGAAGCAAGAGGATTGTATATTATACAATGATAGTCAGAGTGTGATTCATCTGGCAAAGAACTCAACATTTCATTCAAGAATGAAACATATTTAGTTGAGGTATCACTTCATAGGGCAGGTGTTGGAGGATGGACAGCTGAAGTTAGAGAAAATCCATACAGATGAGAACGTTGTAGACATGCTAATGAAGGCATTGGTAAGAGAGAAGTTGGAACTTCACTCCACTTCAGTTGGTCTTCAATTTTAAGACTTGAAGAGGAAGAAATGAGCCAAGGAAAAGGAACCAAGGATGGTGATGTATAGTACAATGCAGAAATTGATCTCCAAGTGGGAGATTGTTGAGTATGGAGCTTAATTAATTCACAAGAAACTTTCTTCTAAAAGTAACCAAAGTGTCGGTCAAGATGTAATCGGTGTTGGTCAGGTGTAACCGGCGTCGGTCGTCCAGTCGAAGTGATCGTCGATGATTAGGCAAGAAATCGGTTACACACTGCGCAACGCTACTTTTATTTTTTGAAAAAAATTAGAATAAATCACTTGTTTTAAAGATGATTTATTGATTGTAAAATCATAGTTAAGTTACCCAAAATAGTTATATATGCATGTATGCATTGTATGAGGGTAAGTAAGAAGAAGAGAAGAAAAATAGCAATTGTTTGCATGTAAGTTTTCTTGGTGAGCAAGAAAGAGTAGCTGAGTGAGGGAAAAGCATTGAACATCCTGTGAGGTGTTGGAAGATAGCAGATATTCATTGTATTTCCTCTATAAAGCACTGAATAATAATATTGGCCATTTCTTGGTGGATGTAGCCCACATTGGGTGAACCACGTTAAATTTGGTGTAATCTTTCTCTTGTTTATTTTATCTTCTGGTTATTTCTGCATTCATTTCTTGTATGCTTTATCTGATTATAGATTTGTGCAACACTGTTATATGGTTTAACCCCAACATTATCACCCACGATCCATATCAATGATCTCAAAATTTTCAATAAATGGTACCCTTAATACCATCAATCATACATTCTTTGACATCCATATGGGATTCACTTTTGTCTTATTTTCCATATCAAATACATTCTTGGAATATACCAACACATGCCTTCCCATATAAGAACTTGCTTCTTTATTTACAATATTTACCTCTACACCATATCAACGAAGATATTCTCCATCTCATAATTATTGATTTTCCCATTGGTCAACAAATCTTGATCATACACAGGGGCCATGAGTGGAATTTTATCCTTTAATGATTCTTTTTCTAATCATGTATTAGAATTCCTCATACCTTTCAAATCCAATATTTAGCAGAGAATCATTCATCCAACCCCCTCACATCACTTGGCTTAAGACCCCCTCCTAGTATCATGTCTTTGAGCTTAGATGAACTCTCAAGTAGCTCACAAATCTCCATAGGATTTGAATCACTCTCTTACTTCAATCATAATGTATTTTTTAAACATCAATTTATATAATTCCACTTTATCTACATATTGTAAATAATCTTTTCATTACCCCTATTTGTGTAAGATTTCTCTCCTAAAATTGAAGCTACCCCAATCTAATTGCAATATTGATGTCATTTACTCAATGGTAGTTTCTCTTATTTCTATGTGGAGGTCAGTGTTAGTTTAGATTGAAATTCATTATACTTGTCCCCATATTATGCCTCATCCAATGTAATTATATTTTTACAAAAATCCACACATTATTTGGTCTTATTCTCTTATCCACAATTGACACAATTAGAAAACTTAGAACATTTCATATATGATAATGATATGTTGTGCCACACTTGAAACAATTTCCCCAAGAATGACCATATTCTCTTCCTTAACATCTACCACCTGAGGTTATGCCTCTACTAAACCATTGATTTTATATTGGTGTAATTTATGATTGTCACAATCTATGAAATTTATCCATGTACCATTCTTTAATCACTTAAAAAATTGTGCATTGTGTTCTCATCTCACACACTTTACACTATAAAAAAACTTTTCTCTATTTAGATCTTTATATTAATAGGAATTTATTTATCTCATGACATGCTCAACAAAAAATGCAATAAATCACCATCAATTTCACCTTATTCATCATGTAATCATTATGTAACCATTATGTGTGTGTTCCTTAGTTTCACAATCAATCACAAGGTGGAAGGGTTTTCTGCCTACCATCAATGAGGGATTATTTTCCACTATTTAAGAAGATTTTATGGCCACCATAATGCTGATGAAATTTCAATGGTATAACTACAACCATACTTGGTTTAATGTGAATGGACTCTTGAGAGTCCATCATATGAAGGGGAATTTCGAGGAGAATGCGAGTAAAGGAAAAAATCTAGTTCACATATCTACGGGGCATGAAGAAGTAATGTTGAGAGCTCTTATTTCCTTTAATGTGTTTCCTCTATATACAAGTCTAGGAATGGAGAAGAAAGAGAATAAAAGGCATAAGTATGATTCATACCAGTGTGTTCACATATATGAGAAGATAGATAACTCTCTCAAGTGGTTTACTTTGGGTAAGATTTGCATAATATTTATGAGTTTTCCATTGAGTGAAGAATGCCATCAAGAGTTGGAGAATGGTTTAATATACATAACTCCTAATAGAGAAATTGAAATCACCAAATTAAGATTCTAATGGGCATCCCACTTGAATATTAGAGTAGCGCAGCAAAAACTAGGTGAAAGAGATCATAAATTGAATCTTAGTATAAAGGGTTTCTAACAAAACAAGGAGGAGACATGGGATGATATAATCCTACCTCCAAATGCTAGAGGAAGTGCTTTCATGAAAACCATGAGCCAAATTGATACACTGTAATGTCATTTTCATCATTTTTAGCATCCCCTGCATTATTTTAATTGCATTCATGTGTATAGTTAGAGGATGTTATTCCGCCATAATTGACAAGGTTGAAACAAAAGTGAAGATGCCACATTGGAATGCATTTTAGCTTGTGAAACTATTGATTATTCCTTAATTTTTTTCTCTATGACTAAGATTAAAATAGATTGGGAGGCATTTTGTACAATTGAGTGTGTATTGAGAAAGGTTTTTAATTCTATTTTTGAAGGTGAAAGTGAAGATGGAGGAATTGAGGTAGTGGCTGATTTTGTTTCCAAGTAAGCTATTAAACTTCACGTGCTACCAAAGTAATCAAAAAGGAGAGGGATAACAGGTGTATGATCTTATTTTTAAAATAGCTCTTTCATTTGACCAACATTAGATCCAATATTTTTGATAACTACAATATACTTCATCTATGGACCATGGTACTTGGGCATGTGAGCTTTAATTTACTTGAAGGAAAACAAATTTGGGAGGGGATGACTATAATGTTCCCTTTTCCAAGATAGTTCATTTTGGAGACTTCAAGCCCATTCCTCTTCCCATGGGCAAGAAGAAAATGAACAAGGGAAGTGATTGTCATATTTTTCAGTTATTTTCATGAGCATTTGCATTCTTCTTTAATATTTTTCTACATAAGTATGGCCTAATGGTTTATGAAGGTGAAAATCCAAAGGGAAAATATAAGTACCCTTATTACGTTGGTCCAAGTTTGGAGGCATTCTAATTTTTTTAACGTTGGGAAAAAGTATAAAGAGGGTTCACTTGGCTCATTTGGTCATCATCATCTTGTCTAAAAATTAACTTTGCTTAGTTTTTGGGATGATTTCTCAATTACTTCCACTTAAGTACAAAAATCCTTTGGTGTGGCCAAAAAGGAGGACGAAAAACCTTCCTTTATTTATTGAGGAATGAAAACTCTTCAATTTATTGAGGATTTTATGTCTCGAGGTTTCTAAAGTGCTTGAAGATTGACGTTTCATATTTTTAGCTAGGGTTTAATTCTATGGTGATTTCCAACCCCTCTCCTCGGGAGCGACCCACATTAGGGAATATTTAGGTGGTTTCTAGGGCACAATGACTTCCAACTCAACCATCATTGCATTCTTCATATTTTTAGGAATCATAATCTATATTTGGACTTCATTTTGGGCTTGGAATCATTCATTTCCAGCCACTTTTTCATCCTAGAAAGGAAATTACAATATATTTTCCAAGATGGCACAGTTTAAAACATGTAAGATTATAGATGGAAATTACGTTATTGAGTTGAAAAGTTCAAGTATTAACAATTCCTATGGATAGTCGGGTTCTGACGAGTAAAGTCTTCATGTTGAATTAATTCATCCATCACTTAATAAAGCTATAAGAATGACATGTAGGCATCGTCCCCATCAATCATTAAGGGAAAATAAGGTCACAATTACTCACCAAACCCTCCCTCCATTTCCCACTTGTTGTAATGATTTAACACAAATATTGACATGTGGTTTTAACCACTAAGCAGTGTCATTGATCGGATGAATCCATTTTACGTATTATCTCGGTATTACCACATACTAATCTTCTCTCATGTGCATTAACATTTCTACCATGTGCCACTTGTAGACACCCCAAAATTAGACTTATGTTTCCACTTGTTCCCAGCATTATTCTAGTACACCTTGTTATTCACCCATTTTCAATTAATTAATTAATACATATTGTACCCCTTTAGATTAATTAAATTAATCCCATGTATCCTTGGTACCCTTTTAGCTAAGTTAATTGTTATTTATTAATTTAATAATTAAACAATTAATTGTGTGCACATCCTAGTCATCTTCCACTTGATTTAACTCCACTTAGACTCCACTTGGACTTCATATCCTTACCCTAGTTAACTGCACTTCTAGAATCCTATAAAGGTGGGGATAGTTCAAATCCACATACAACAACCTTTCCAGATGCGGCTTTTTGTAATTAATTTATTTACTACCCCCGGCACTATTGTAACTACCCACAATGCTATTTTTAACATACTCATTTATCCCTTTGTAACCAAATTCAACTACCTTCTGCTTCTATAAATTACAAGCTTACCTTCCTTCAAATCCTCTTGAATTTGATGTACAAAACCTCTATTGAATTCACTATGTCTATAGCATTTGCATTCAAATCTTGGAGAGCACTCAAGAGCATCCACAAATCATCTCTGACATCCATCTTGCAAGGTTTCACAGGAGACCCTTATTTGAGGTTTGTATAGAAGGTTACTGGAAAGGTTTGCATTGTTTGTTTCTCTTTCTATTACAAGTGATTTTCCTTGCTTACATTTTGGCATGCCCGGTGGGACTCGCACCCCTCCTCTTTCATTTTTGTTTCATTTCTAATTGTCTCACTTTGTTCTTGTAGTGTTTCTGTTGTCTTTTGTGTTGTTGTGTAGGTTTGGAAGCAAGCAACAAGTGTCCCAGATCAAAATAAAAATAACATATTTTTGTTGTATTTTGGTGATTAACTGTGTTTTTTGTGTCAATTCTAAGTGCAAAAGTATTATTTGCAGTTCTTTCTTTTTTTCCTATTTTGTTTGTAGTAGCTTGTTGTTGTTGTACCTACATAGAGACACCAAAAACGTAGTTTTTATTTAAATATAATTAATACAAAAAAAATCCTGCACATATATCATACAAAATCCTCTTTTAAACAAAAATTGAAAAAAAAAAAAAACACTATATCTAAGCCCCTACCCCTACCCTCCCTACCGGATCAACCACTTGGCTAAGCCACATCACATCCCACTCCCCACGGTGACCCTAGCCAACTCGGCCCTCAACTCGCCCACTCCCATGCCCAACTCCCAACTCCCCACGCACCACACAGATCTTGTTCCCTACCTAATTGCCTACCCTATCTCCATTCCATGTCCCTGTCACCCCAACCCAGCTCGGCCCTTCCCATCTCCCACGGCTCCCGACCTTGTTCCATTTTCCTCGTTTCCCATATACTCCAAACTGCCAACCCCACAACTCACCTTGAGTCCTATTCTCGATCCTCATTCCCTTCCTACGCGCTCCCGGCTCTTCATGAGCTCATCCCCCACCATTCCCTCACCCCACATCCTCGTCCCCCCACCGACTTTCCCATAGACCCCGACCTCGATCTCCTTGCCTGACGACCCCAGCCAACTCAACCCCCATCCTCGAGCCCTCCAAAGCTTCCACCTCGCCGTTCCCTACCCAACTCCCGACCCCTCACCTCTCACTCATCCACCCCATCCCGAGCTCGACCGACCTGTAAATCTCGACCACTGTCCCAACCCCCACCCAACTCGCTTCCTACCCCGAGCCATCCTGGCTCACCCCTCTCGCACATTGAGCTCCTCCCCTGCTTCAACTTGCACACACCACACACAAAGCCACCTTAGCATACATTAGGTTTTTTTAGTTTATATTGTATAGTTTTAGGGTTATGTTTTCTTTTTATTCTATTTTATTTATTTTTATTTATATTTTCTTATTTGTACTTTAAGTTGCACTTAAATTAGTTTATTTATTTCTTTTTCTTGGACTAACTGTGCAGTTTTCCAAAATAGGGTTATTAGACGTTTTCGTCCAATTTTTAACGTTTTTTCGTCATTTTATGCACAATTCATTGTTTTACAAACTAGACTAATTCTTTCCTTTCATTTTTCAGGTTTATTGGGCATTTTGATTCCTTTTATCCTCACTCCTTCATGAATTTTTATCACCATTTAGTCATTTTTCTACATTGACTAACTCTTTCACACATGTTTTGCATACTTTTCCTTTATCGTTTTCTTTTGTTTTTGTGATTTTAACACGAATTGCTCATGTGTATGCTCTTCCCTCGCACTTTTAAAGTGATCTTGGGAATCATAAACATGGTCGTTTCTTTCTTTTTTGTTTTTGGGAATTAACATTTCACTTAACCAAATCCAACCCACACGTATGCTCTTTCCTCGTGATTTTTAAGTGATCTTGGAAATCAGAAACATGGGTTTGCTTCTGTCATCTTGTTTATTTGTTTTGTTATTTTTACCTCATTCCGGAAAAATTCTAATCATTGTTTGCAAGACCCACTCTCATTCAAGGTGGATAAAACATTGAAAACTACTAACTACAAGTTTCCAAAGGAGTTCAACCAAACCACACCTAAATCAAAAGATAAAAAAAACACCACATTCAAAACACTTGATTTGCAGGTTCGGTTAAGAGCTACGGCTCGACCGCTTAACTAGAACATAACCCCCTTGGCATAAGCCTTAAGCTACAATAAAGGGGGTGGTTCTAGGAACCCCAAAGTAGTCCACACCTTGAGGGAACTAGTGGATGAAACGAGAACCTTTTCTCCTACCTGACTAGTAAAGCCTTTGTGAGTTAGAGTCATGGATATCCTTAGTGGCGACCCCAATGCGATTCATTAAGAAAGATATTTTCTCAGGGTTTCAAAGGGGGTAAAGTAAATCCGTCATCTAGAAATAGCGTCATGCTCGCTCGGATATTTTTGAAACCTAGTTTAGAGAGCCACCCAATCTAGAAAGCCACCCAGAAGCCAAACATTTTCCAAGCCAATCTAAGGTAGAGGCCACAAACAAACATTCAAACAAAAACTTCTTTTTTATTTTCTTCTTTTTTTTCTTTCTTTTTGTAGTAGTGTTCCACACTCACTTTTTCCCAAATACTCCTTGTTTGGGATCCATCTTTCACTTTTCTTATCTTTTTTTCATTTTCCAAACTATCCTTGTTTGGATTCTGCTTTCATCCTCATTTCATTTGTTCTCATCTTCTTTTCTTCTCGTCATCAGTCATTCACTAACCTTCATTTTACTCTCAATTTTCCCCTTTTCAGAACTTTCATCTCTTTTCATTATTTCAATCTTCTCTTCTTTTTGTCCTCATTGTCTTCTCCATTTGATCTTCTTTCATTCATTTGGAGTTTTTATTCACTTATTTGATTCTTCCCCTTTCATGATTATCGATTCTTCTATCTTTCATATTCACCTCATTTTGGTTTTATCTCCCATTCCATTCAACACTTAAACATTTGGATTACATTTCCAAATTTTAAGTTTTCATCTTCTTTTCGACATCAAGTCTTGAGTTGTGGATATCCATGTCCTCGCTCAAGCACTTTCATCTTACAACTCACATCTCAATGGTGTTGTGTTCCACTTTGTCACAACTCAATTTCATCACATTTTCTATTCATTATCCTCTTGCATCCTTTAGTTTGACAACATCATTGTTAAACTGTATATGTTTTCTTTCTTCATGTCTCTAACTTGACAACATATTTTTGTGTTCTAGACACTTCATCATATCTTCTTTCCAATGTTTACACTATCAATATTTGAGTCTTATCTCTTCATTAGCCTCTTCCTTCTTAACTAATTCTTGTTAAGGGTTGAGCACATTGCATATGATTTGAATCCTTTTTCATACCCTCTTCCCATTTAGCATTCACTTTTTCTAGGTGGTAGAGTGCATTTGCAATCAATCTATCCTCGCTTCTTCACTCTAGCATTCACATTGTTAGAGGTTAAACACATTCATACTTTTGTCACTATAACCCTCCTCCATTCTAGCATTCACTTTGTTAGAGGACGAGAACCTTCATCACATCACACCACTCTTCCATCTTGACATTCACTTTATCAAGGGTTGAGTTTATCAAACACTTTCCCATGCTTCCATCTTGACATTCACTTTGTTAAGGGTTGCGTCACTCATATCTTCCAAACCTCTTTCCCATATTAGAATTCACTTTGTTAAGGGACAAGTTATTATCAAACTTAATCACACACCTCTCTTCCATCATCGCATTCACTTTGCTACGGGTTGAGTTATCTTTTGCATATCTCTTTTTCTCCCTCCCTCTTTTAAAAATGGTGGGAACATGACACAGAGATTATAGTCCTTTTGGAAGGGGAAAATGAAATCCTTTTGGAAATTTTGATAGTGATAATGACCAAAACTCTGAGGATGATCAGAATGACATCTCACTCGAAGAACAATCCCGTGTTGAAAATATTTTACATATGAATAAAGACCAATTTTTTCTTCGTCTCCTTGAGATGGGAGCAAAATTACCCTTTGATTTCGACGAAGCTAGTTTACAAACATTACTTGGAAAACCACCACCTAATAAGGGTGAACCTTTCATTTTGAAAAATAATGACAATGAGGCAAGACCTATTCACATGAATAATGATGATCAAAACAAGTCCACCTTGAACAACGCCAAAGGCAATGAATCAAACAAAGAAAAATCTGACAAAAGGAACAAAGGAAAATCAACTGATTCGGCCACTGATCCTACTCAAGCCCTCATGAATCAAATTAATGACATGGCTAAACAACTTGTTATCTTAAATTCCAAAGTCACCAATGAATCCCATGAAAATGAGGCACCAAATAAATCTAGTGATGCTTCATTTAAGAGTCATACCATGCACACCAAAGATAAAAACAACTCTACAAGTGATGGTTCCTTATATTTCTTACAGAACAACTCACCATTTTCCCAAGAATGGAAAATGATGAAGGACACCATCTCTAGTATGAAACATCAATGCAAACAATTCAGCTTTGAAGAATTGTGTCCTTACCCCTTCGATAAGGACATTTTGTGTGTTCCTTTTCCAAAATATTTTGAGATGCCCAACTTTGAAAAATACAAGGGCAAGAGTGATCCTAGAGAGCATATCAAGGATTTTTATATGGCTTTCCAAGAGGTGGCCTATAGTGATGTCTTCTTAATGCGTCTCTTTCCATGAAGTCTAGGAAGACAAGCCTTGGACTGGTTCCTACTCCTCCCCAAGGGCTCTATACAAACTTTTGTGGACCTCTCAGAGAAGTTCGTCAAACATTTCTCATTCAACCTAGAGTTTGAAATTACAATGATGGACTTGTGTAATGCCAAACAATGAATAAATGAAACCTTCACACAATTCGGGATTGCTATCTGTTTCCCATGCTCCATGCCTGAGAAGCAACTCATGGGCATCTTTTACCCAATCTCAATAGTGAGCTATCCTTTCACATGCAAATTCATTGCCTTAATACTTTCAAAGAAGTTATTGAGAAAGGATCACAGATTGAAAAATCCCTTATCGCAAAAGGTTTGATTAAACCTCATTCAAAAGACAATGGGAAACATAGTAATCATCCTAATAGCTCTCACCAAGAAAAATATAAACATGTTAACCACAATCATAATATGGTCAATGATGGTATTACAGACAACCGCAATGTCCACAACGTCCAAAACACTTAGACTAGACCAAACAAAGGTAAATAACCTCTTGTTGTTCCTAACAAAGAGGTTTTCTCCTCTCCTGATTCTAAACAACGTCGTTTCACTCCTTTGGGAGAACCTCTATCAAATTTCCTTCAACAACTCATTAATGAAAAAATGGTTACTTATCCCATCACCAGACCTTGGGTTGAGGGAGAACCCAAACCTACTTGGTACAAGGCTGATACTTATTGTGATTTTCATCGCATTGATGGTCACCTGAATGATTGATGCTTTCACTTACATCACTTTTTCCAAGACCTCATTAATAGTGGAGATATCATTATTGAAGAACCATCACCAAATAAAACACCTAACAACAATCTTAAGGTGTTCTCAAACCCATTTCCCAAACATGGCGATGACGATAAAAATGTTGACAAAGGTCCCTTTGCCAATAATGCTGATTTTAGTTCAATTATCTCATTTATTGAGGAAGTACCATCTACAATGGTGACCATTAAATTCACACTTTGAGTAATGTTGTGACCACATGCCAACGGAAGATATGGGTTCTTATGGCAAACCAACCTTCTATGTCTTCTACAGAACCTCAAACATCTAAACCAACAGCTCCTTCAAATCAAAAGTCAAATTCTAATGCCAAATCTTCCACTCCAAGTCAGTATGACTTCATCAAACAATTAGCAACCACACCAACACATATCTCTCTCATGGAACTACTGAAAGAGTCACCTAGCTTTCAGGATATTCTCACTCATGCTCTAAATGAATCACATGTTCCTCATACTCTCAATGTTCAATGCTTTTCAGGATATGATCGTGAACCTTATGCCTAAAACTCCTATCCTATCTTTTGGCCCTCAAGATATGTTGAACCCAAATCTGATTAACAACAAATCCTTGTACATCAAATCCTATGTTACCGATCATAAATTCAAGAGATTTCTTATCGAAAATGGAGTGGCTCTTAACATTTGTTCTATAAAAATGCTTTATTTTATTGGTCATACAATAGATGACTTATATGCTAATATCATTACCATTCATGGTTATGATAATATTGAGTGCCAATCCTATGGTACCATCACTCTTCCCATACAAGTAGGCCCACATCTCCTTGACACTATGTGTCATGTAGTTGATGCAGACACATCATATAACCTTCTTTTGGGTAGACCTTAGATACATGCAATGTACGTAGTACCTTCTACTTTCCATCACTGCATAAATTTTCCACATAATGGCAAAGAGTTCACCTTGCGTGGCAATACTAACCCCTTTGAATACTGTAAGTTTTTTGAAGCAAGGTAAAAAAGGAAAACTATTGTCCATCTACTAATAGCACAACTTGGATCTAGCACAAATTCTATTATTACCAACTCGTATTGATCCTGATGTAATATTATGCCCTCATGCTTCCGCATCTTCTTTTGAAGAATCTACGTCTAAAGTGTCACCTGAGGATATTCCTCATGCCTCCGCATCTTCCTCTAGAGCATCTACATCTAAGGTGTCACCTGAAGTTACATTCTCTCATAAAGGCTTAGGTGAGTACACACTTGACAATGCATTTCTTGTTGGAAAACTCCCATTATCACCTCGTAGCTATGGGCATCCTAACGCTCCTCATTTACAAGAACCTCCATCTTACTATCTTGGAAACACTCTTTGGAGATGATATGGATATCTAGAAGATGAACATATTCCAATCTTCGACGACTCTTGGCTATATGATGACAGGATGGCAGAATGCTACGAATCCACTTATTACACCAAGGGCCATAAAATGATGAAAAACATGAACTGGAAAGGAAGAGGCCTTGGCCCACAAGGGCATGGTGTTCTTAAACCTATGAATATCAATTCTAACCTTTACACATATGGTCTAGGATATGAGACATATGAGAAGATTCCTATAGTCTTTGATGTGTTACCTAGTGATGAGGACTTTAGATTCTAAAATTGAGACTGGTTCCACACATAGCCTCTTTAAAGACCTAGTCGAAACTAAAATTTTCCTAGAATACTTATCCATTCAAACCCTTGACATTTTTTATCCTTCCCTCATTGATCAGGACCAACAGTGTCATATTTCCATGGATCTCTTTCAAAACGATGAGGCCATCCAAGAGTTCCTCGAGGCTTGGGACCCTTTTCCCTTGTCGGATCATAAGAAGGGTTTCAATATAAACCTTGATGCTACCACTTACTTAGGGAAAGAACTTACAATCTCCATTTTTAAAGAAAAATAAATTAAACACAAAAAAAAGACAAATTATATCTCGCATAGTGAAAACCTTTATGAGGCATTATACAAGAAGAAAAAAATGAAAAAGAAATAGAAAGAAAAGGACGCATCTCCTAGTGAAAACCTTTCAGAGGTACTAGAGATAGGAGATTTGGATCCAAAATATATGACAATTTGCAAAAGCCTCTAGCATCATTTCAAGATAATGACACTTCTAAGTTGTTGGTAGAAGAGATGACAACCATTAACATTGGAATTGAAGACTGTTGGTTTGAAAATCTGTTGGTTAGGCAAGTCACGGGAAACAGAGCCAACGGTGTGCGGGGTATAGCCCCTCTTTGAGACAAAGAAAGTGAAACTGGTTTATTGCTATTCTATTAAGCAGAAATGCATCTAAATCTACAATATTCTAACTTCGGGGGGTTTGGGATCTCATCCCAAAGAGAGATAGTTCCAACAACAAACATAAATGTTTACTTGCATAAACAAATAAAGCAATAATGATGAACATATGAAGATAATAGGAATGAATCCAATAGAATAAAATCATAGATCTAACTTAGGACAAATCTGATGCAAATAACACATATATTGAGCACAAAGTCTGAACATATATATTAATATTTTTTCTGTTACAAGAAAGCACAAAGTCTTTCTCTCTTCACTTCTCTTTTCATACAAAAATGTCCACTTGGAATACAACAAGTATTCCAGTATTTATAGAATGAGAAGAGGAGAGAAGACAAAAGCAAACCAACTACTTACAAAATATCTTACAAGATATTTACAAAATATCTAAAAAGTCAAAAGTTGACTTTGGGCAAGTTTTTGGATGGCAACATCCCATGATGCAACATGGATGATGTCATCGTAAATTCCAACATGCTTTTTAAATATTTTTACAAAAATGATCGAAGCGTACATAAGAGGAGAAACTACTCCTCATCATCTCTTTGCTTAAACGAAGTGTCTTGCTTCTGATCAGGAGAGGTAATGTGACACTAAGCTCGGTATTCCATAAACTTGTTGATCATTGACTGAAGTTGATTATGATCTAGACCCTTGAAATGGTCACCAATGACTTTGTAAGTTTCTTTTTCATTCTTGAGCTTGTCAGGTAGCCCGGCATATTCCTCGCATGCATCGATCAAGAAGCCAATGAAATCATGGTAGGCCAAGAGGTTATTGATTGAATCTTGGTTGAAAGTGACCTTTGGTGCCAAACCTTGAGTGACTATAGCCTTGAAGTGCTGGAATGTGTCGTCTGCTTCTCTCAAGGTGAATGATTCACTGAGCATCCCTAGAGACATTTTTGTAATTGTCTGCTCCATGTTATATCATGCATCCAGGGCTTCATCCTTGATTTTATCTATCCTCTCCAGGATATATTCCATTTGATCAACCCGGTAATCTAATGCAACGAGAGCTTTATTATGTGCTCGCGGGTGATTGATGACGCCAACCTTTAATAGGTTGTCGGATGAGCAGATATTCATTGCTTGGAATGTTTCATGTTACAACCTGGCATTGTCCAACTCCTCGGAGAGGGATCCTGCTACTGCTTGATCTATATCCTAGTAGAGCATTGTGAACTTCTTGATCATTTCCTCAATATCTCTGAGGATTTGCTCAATCCAAGAGGATACTGCCACGCCTTGTTCATCAATCTTGGTGTATTCATTTATCTTATCCTGACTGAGAACTTCAGTAGGTTTGGCGGTAGTCACAGGAGGAGCGTTGCCCATTCTCTGCAATGCTTGGAGGAGATGTTTGTTTTGCTCCTTGAGTATTCTCTTCTCCTCTTTTGCTTCTTGAATCTTTTTACAGAGAGCATCTACAGCAGATAAGGCCTCTCCTTGTAGGCTTTCAGATGAGGTTCCCATCATGACTTGAGTCACTGTGAAATCTGTAGGAGACAGATCTTTCTTTTCTTTGGTGGGATCTGGATATGTAATCTCCATGACTCTCTCCCCGAAATACTCTTAGAGAAGTGAGTTATAGCTTTTTGCTTCTTGGGTCCCTTCTTCGGAATGACGGAGAAGTCCATGGGTGTGATGGGAACCTTTCTCTTGTGTTGACCCAGATGGTCAAAAATCTAGCTTGGACTTATGGGAGAAGGAGTAGAGGGAATGGAAGAAGAAATGGGAGTGAAAGGGGAAGCAACTATAGAGGCCACAGGGAAGAATGTTGAGACACTTGGTGGTGGCATCGATAAGGAGTCCAACGTGCTACTGCTTATGGGGCCTAGAGTTACTACGGGAGAAGAAAAGGACATGGAGGCGGAAGGGATCTATAATTGGATAGAGGGAACACTGGGTGACAGATCCGCGAGAGAGGAGAAGATGGAAGAGGTGGGAGATGGAAGGGAGGAAGGGAGAGAAGAAGACACATCCATAGGAATAGATGCTTCAATGACAGGGGGAGGAAAAGGAGCAGAAGAAGGAATGGTGGGTACCTCAGTAGTTGTAGCTGTGATAACATCCTGGGTGGATGTATCTGTTGGAACTTCAGTGGTCTCTTCTTCTTTACCTGGAGACACCAAGTCAGCCACTTATTTCTCAGATGTAGAAGGAGGGCTTTGGGGAGCTTCTTCTTATTGGCTTGATTCTCCCTCCTTGTCTTTCCCTTTTCCTTTTGGTACTCTAGCCATTCTTAGACGTGCTCTGCTGAAGGAGAAGTAGTGAAATCTACCCCGAGGTAGGTGAGATCATTCTTTTACACCAATGTTTAGTGCACTGCGCAACGTGGGCTTGACCCTTTCTGAATGGTTTTTAGTGCCTTGGCTCTGTCGATCTCTGTGAACAGTCAATCATCCCTATCCGTGTCAAGGTAAACTTGATCAATTTCTTGATCAGGTTCTTGGAATCCTTTTGGAACGATGGCTACGCCATAATGGACGATCTCCTCTAGAGCCAGCCGGGAGTGATCCTTTCGCCTGATGTCTATTTCATGTGTTAGGTCGATCCAAATGTCCTCGATCTCAGGAACATGGATGGGATCAATTTTGGCCCTTGGGAGGCAACTTCGGAAATTGAAGGTAGGCCTTGCTGGGAAGTTGTGCTTTAAATTTAGAAAATCCACTTGCATACATTTCCGTGCTTTGGCCAGTGTGGTGCAGGTGTATCGGCCAACTATAAGGGGGAATGGAGTTCCTCCTTTCTTTCTCTTCATGCACTTCTCATGGTATGTGATTAGTTGCCTTGATAACTCCAAGAGAATCAGCTTTGGCCCTGCATACCTTGGTAGCTTTGTCGGTTCACCCTCAAAATTCACCGCTCTAAGATATGTGAATGTGGGGAACTATGTGAACAATGCTCCCCATTTCTTCATGGCAGCAATCATGCTCGGGCTGGTCTCGACCGTGTCTCATATTCGGCCTCAGTAGGTAAATCACCTCATAGAAGAAGGCATCATTGATTTTTGAGAACTGAGATGCTAGCCTCGAGCTTCAGCTCTGGGTAGTATTCATATATTTTGACCTGGGGCCATACCCCATTTCAAGCTAGGCTGCGAAATCTCTCACCGATGTTGTAGCGTATATTATGTAGGAGTTCATATAGAACTTCCCAGTTGTTAGGACCTGTTGAAGCTGCTGGGAGATGGTGTCACTGATGATTTCACCCCAGCCAAAATGCTGATCAGGTGTATTCTTGCTCATGGTCTCTAAGTACCTCAACATCCATTTGTGGAAATAATGGGCATCAGGAAGCCCAAATACTTTGTTAAGGAAGGTGATTGTATCACTCAATTCCTCATTGAAGTCACTGCGATGGATGGTCTATGGCCACCTGCTCACCAGCTTCTTGTTCTTTAGGTAAATTTTGTTCATCATTTGTATGCATTTGTCCTCATTGTCATCCCAGGCCTTCTTACAGTCTTTTATACTTATGGCGACATATTTCCTGTGATGAGGAATGCCCAGAGTCACTTCAAAGTGATGGGTTGTGAGGTCGATGATCATCTTTCCTTCCTTATCTTTGACACATCTAGTGTCCTTGTTGTAACACTGAGCCACCAACATGATGAACTCATTATTTACAACACTTACTGGTAGCCCAGCTGCAAAGTGCAATCCACTGCCCACCAACTTGTTCATCCATGGGCCACTGCTTGCTGAGTTGGTCCTTGCCCAGAAGTCATCCATATCAATATGCCCAAGCTCGAAGTCTCTGATGTCAAGATCACTCTCAACGTATGAGACCGGCATCATGACCTTCTCGATATTTGTACTTCATTTCTTGTTCTGTCAGCTTAGCTTTACCTTTAGACTTTGTTGGGCTTTTGTTTGATGAAGACATGTGTGAGCTCGAGGATGACTGTTGTTGTTCTGCAAGAATAATCAAGGAGGTCCAACACAGAAGAGCCATGTCAACCGTCATGTTATTCATAATGAAAGCTTGTAGAAAGAAGAATGAGTAATTATAAGGCTTAGGGCGCAAGCAAGTTCACAGCATGTTGTAGAGGCTTAAAAATGTTGGGTGCACTTTTGGAGGTGTCAACATGTAAAAAGGTGTGCTAGTGTTGATAGGAGAAAATTTGCGCCAAGCTTATTAAGGGTGCACTTTCGAGAGGTGTTGCAAAAAAGGTTTTAGTGCCAAGGAGAAAGGCGTGGGGCATGGTTTTGCAACACACAACATGGCATGTTGATGTCAAGGAATATGCGCCTACGCCTTAGGAAATTTGCTTTAGTGGGGCGCAAGAAAAGTCTATGTTGCATGGGTTTTAAGTGCGCCCAAGGCGCAATTTTGAAATATGTTGCAAAGGAAATCAATGCGCCAAGGGGAAAAGCGCTTGGCATGGATTTGAAGCACACAACATCCTATGTTGATGTTGTGTAGGATGCATCTGCGCCCTTCAAAAGTTGTTAAGTGTTTATTTCAATGGGGTGCGGGTTTGGGTCATGTTACAAGAAAAGACAGTTTGCAAGGGTAGGATTTTGGTAGATGTTGTAGGGAAGGACAGTGCGTCAAGGTGTGACTATGGGGGTTGTAACATAAAAGAACAATGGCGCCAAGGTTTTTAATGATTCCTTGCAATTTCTTTGATTTCTTCTCTCTTTTGGTTTCTTCAAGTGGTAAAGAGAGGTTTTTTACAGGGTAATAAGCAGGGAAAAAATGGCCTTAGGTTTCTTCAGAGAGGGGGCCTTCCAGTTGCAGATCTGGAAGGAGAGGAAAAAGGGGCTAGAAGGTGGTTATGGATTGTTAGGTTTTTATTTTTAGATTTGATCTTTTTGATTTATAACAACCCTAAAACCTAACACAACCAAAAACAAAAACCATAACAACAAGAAGAATGACAGAAGCCACTTACCCGGTTTTATAAAGGATGAAGGACGACGTTGGGGTCCACAAGCTCAAAAATGGCACATGGGGGTGACAAGGATAGCTGACAGTGCAGAGAAAACACTTTTCACAAATTTCAATTCATGAAAATGACAGGTGTCGGGTGCCTATTTATAGAAAACTCTGGCATTTATTGTTCCACCAACTTTCTTTGGTGCACATTTCGAGTGTCGACATGGGTTGAAATGCACCTTGGCGCAACCTCAAGGATGTCAACACATCATTAACAGCGCCTTAGCGCACATTTTTAATGACAACATGATATTTCTAGCACCAAAGAGGCGTAACTTTATGGATGTTGACACAAGTTTTCCAGCGCCAAAGGGATTTTTAAGTGGCACACATTTAGGTATGTTGACGTGTCATTTCTTGCGCCTAGTTCAAAAAGGTGCAATTTTCGGAATGTTGACACCTCAAAAACTATATTTGAGTTTAAAGAAGCTGAAAAATGGCTAAGTTCTAAAAAACATGGTTTTCGAAAAGGGATTTTAGGCCATTTTGAATGTTATCAGACTTCTTCAGGACTAAAATGAAATTTTGGTATGGTTACCTACAAAATTTCCCTTGTCAATTTTGCAGGATAACAAGACCAACCAAAATTGTTACAACTAGGTGTCGGTTTATCGTAAATCAAAATCAAAGCCTTCAAAGAACTTCTAACCAAGTTTCGGGATGTATTTTCTTAGTCTTACAAATATATGCCTCGTCTTGATCCTTCCCTTGTGGTTCATCACCTTGTGGTGCAGCCAGATGCTAAACCTGTCAAGCAAAAACTACGTAAAATTCATCCCAAGGTTGCATTTCTTGTTAAGGCCAAACCAAAAAAATTATTGGATGCATGCTTCATACGGTGCATTGACTACTCAAAGTAGATATCTAATATGGTACCAATTGTGAAGAAGACCCCCAGAATCTGTATTTGTATAGATTTCGTGACATTAACAAGGCATGTCCTAAGGATGATTTCCCTTTGCCTAATATTGACATGATTGTCGATTCTACTACAGGCCATGAGATGTTATCCCTTATGGATGGATTTTCCGGGTATAACCAAATTCAAATTTTTGAAGAAGACCAACATAAAACAGCTTTTACAACCCCATGGGGGACATTTTGTTACAAGGTCATGCCTTTTGGCCTTAAAAACATTGGTGTAACTTATTAACGTGCCATGACTATTATTTTCCATAACCTTCTTCACGACATAATGGAATATTATGTCGATGATATTCTTGCTAAATCAAAGACTAGAGTGGATCATCCAGCAATTCTTAGGTGTATATTTGAGTGATTAAGGGAGTAAAAGGTTTGCCTTAATCCAAAAAAATATGTCTTTGGTTTCACTTCAGGGAAAATTTTGGGATTCATTGTCTCACGAAGAGGAATTGAAGTGGATCCTACCAAGGTCAAAGCTATAATAGATATGCCACCTCCTCATAACCTTCGACAACTAAGGGGCCTATTCATCATTTCATCTCTCAATTGGTAGAGAAGTATCATCATTTTAACTAGTTGCTTAAAAAGGATGTCCAGTTCAAATGGACACAAGACTGTCAAGATGCCTTTGCAAAATTGAAAGAATACCTAGCATCTCCATTGGTACTCATGCCACCTATACAAGATAAGCCTATGTTGTTGTATACATCTGCAACAGAACATTCCATTGGGGAATTATTGGCGCAACACAATGATAAGGGTTAGGAACAAGTTGTGTATTACTTGAGCAGAACTCTTCTTGAGCATGAGACCAAGTACTCACAAGTTGAAAAGGCTTGTTTAGTAGTTGCTTATACTTTTGGCAAGCTACGACACTATCTCTTAAATCATACCACCAAGCTAATTTCAAGGGTTGATCCTCTTAAGTACTTACTTTTGAGACCAATCATAACAGACGCATGTCTAGCTAGATTACACTACTTATTGAATTTGACATTGAAATTGTCAATCAAAAGGCTATCAAAGGTCAAGCACTGGCAAATCAACTAGCCATAGCACCACTACTAGGTTCATAACCATTAAATTTTGAATTTCCAAATGAAGACTTGTTGTACATAGAAGCAACACCCTTATGGACATTATTCTTTGATGGATCTTGCAATATCCATGGTTCTAGAGTAGGAATTGTCTTGCATACACTGGATGGAGACCTCATACCTAAATCTTATCATATCAACTTCCCTTGCAAAAATAACATAGTAGAGTATGAAGCACTGATAGTAGGCTTAGGGTTTGTTATCTCATGGTGCCTACAATAATTGATAGTTCTTGGTGATTCTCTTCTAGTCATTAATCAAGTTAACGGAGAATATCAAGTAAAAGATGAAAATATCTTACCTTATAAAAGAATGGTTGATAGCCTTAGAGGGTATTTCTAGATTATCAATTTTGAACAAATTCCTCGTGTACAAAAATAAAGCAAAGGGATGTCATGGAAACTATCGCTTCCCTTCTTTCATTCAACACTAATCAAACTCACAATGAGTTCCTTGTTGAACATATTTTGGTGCTCGCATATGAATTTTTGGAGTCCACCATGGTTTGTGAGATTGTTGGTCCTGATCATCCCTGGTACCATGATATATACACCTTCATTCAAACTAAATCCTATCCTCCTAATTTTAATTCAACTAATAAAAGATCCTTAGCACAACATGCTTCGCGCTACACCCTTCTTGCTGACACCTTGTATCGAAGAGGCTATGATGGGACTCTCTTAATATGTCTCAATCAGATGAAGCTAATTAGACACTAGTTAAAGTACATTCAGGTATTTACAGTGCCCATACCAGTGGAATAGTCCTTGTAAAGAAGATTTTATGAATTGGATACTATTGGCCCACAATGGAGGAAGATGCATGTAACTTTGTGAATAAATGTCAGGCTTTCCAAAAACACAATAATCTCATTCATGCACCATCCCAAGCCTTACAGCCTATTACTTCACCTTGGCCTTTTTCAAAATGGGGACTTGATTTAATTGGAAAAATAAAGCCCACATCTTCTGATGGCCACACTTTTATTATAATTGCCACTAATTATTTCACCAAGTGGGTTGAGGTTATGCCTCTTACTAACGTTACTGGGTGTAATATTTCTAAATTCATCTTCAACCATATTATCTATCATTTTGGCATCCCTGTTGTTATTGTCATTGACAATGGTGGTTCTTTCAAAAATAAGGATCTCAAAGCCCTAGCTAAGAAATATAATATCCACCTAAAATGGGATACACCCTATTATCCACAATGCAATGGCCAATCCGAAGCATCAAACAAGACTATCAAGTCCATTCTGGAAAATACAATCAATAAACATGGACATAATTGGCATACACAATTATATCCTACCCTTTGGGCCTACCACACTTCCTTCCATACACCTACAGGAGCTACTCCTTTTTCCCTAGTATATGGATCTGAAGCCATATTACCTATCAAATTTGAGCTTCCTTCACTTCATGTATCCCTCCAACATCTCATTCATGAAGAGGATTACCGTGTTGCATGCCTTGCAGAGCTGGAATTACTAGATGAGAGACGGTTTTGCACCTTAGACCATATGCAAGTATATCAAAATAGATTGTGTCATAATTATAATTGCAAAGATCAAACCTCGATAGTTTGAAATCGGTGATTTTTTCCTAAAGGAAAATCAAAAGAACACAACTAAAAACGAAAAAAAAAAGGAAAATTTGAGCCTAATTGGTTGGGTCCTTATGTTATAACTACTAAATTTGGATCCGTGCATACAAATTGTCTACCAAGGATGGAAAAGAGTTAAAGGATCCTATGAATGCCATTCATCTGAATAATTTCTACTCCTAAGTCTCCGAAGAGTAACCCTTGTATTGGGGGCATATCAATGCATCCACCTATTTCATCATTTCACTTTGTTTCCCACTTGTAAATTTTTGCCTTGCCATGTGTCACATGTTCTCCTTAGCAGGTTATCATGCCCATTGTTTACCACCATTGTTCACCTTCCATTTACATGTTCGTTTTGACTTGGGAATTTCATTTCCCTCTTCTTTGGCGTGTGGTTCAAAATTCCAAAAAAACCAAAAACATTAAAAACGTCTCACAAAAAAACTACAAAAACAATATAAAATTGTTCAAAATCCAAAAAAATATAAAATTGTTCAGAAAATACAAAAAAACATACAAAATGTTTTGAAAATGCTTTCCAAAAAAATCTCGCGACTATGTAATTTCTTTCACCATTTTCTTCATCTGATTGTTCCCAATCATCTTTTCCAATCAATCAAGCTACTCTTTGCAATGTAACTTTGCATAGGGACATCACTTGGCTTTGGATTTCTCTTGGGGGCAACTTGACATCTATATATATTCACTTCTTTATTAGATTTTTTTACATTAGTGTGTTTTTGTTCACTAGCTTGTTTGCTTGTTTAACATTTGTACATATGGAATTTTGTATTGTATATTCTTAGCTTAGTTTCTTATGTTTGATAGTTTGAATAACCAGTACTATGTGTATCTGGAATGCGCTCATGGACCAATTGTAGGAAATTTATTCACATCCTAGTTCACATATAACTTTGGTGTGGTTCTTTCCTATTCATATTGGGTTTCTTTCTATTACTTATTTTATATCTTTTTTTCATTTGCACGTGTTGTGTTTTCCTCCTGGTTTATTTAAGCCATGGAATGTCTTCATTTTTTTTTGCATTTGTATTTTAAAACTTGTGAAAATCACAAAAAAATCAAATATTTCAAAAATCAAAAATTTACAAAACTTTCAAACACACATTCGCTTATCATAGAAATCCTACAATTGGAAAATACTTAAAGTACATCATTCAGCATTTCAATACAATCTTGATAAACATCATACATTTATCTATTACCCTAGTGACTGTGCCAATCTTAAAACTATCACTTTCTTCCCTTTGCATGACATGCTAACTCTGCTTGGGGCAATTCACAAAAATTGTTTTTCCTTCGCGATATAACTTCACCTAGGAAATTTCAACCTTGATCATTTACACAACGGATTCAAATGAGTTTCATAAGGAGTCGCTTTATATCCACTCTTCCATCTGATCTTATTCCCACTTGAGAGAATTTGTATCTATTTAATCGTCATTGTGGCACGCATTAGGGGCATGGTTGATTGTCTTCTTTTTTACTTTGTGTTACATTGTTGATGTTTACTCTTTTTGGACCACTTACAAGCAATGTGATCACATCTTGGTTCCTTTATAGCCCCGGTGTTGACACCTACTTTTTTATTGGATTTGTTTTATTTTTTTATCTTTTATTTGTTGTGTGTGTTTTTTACGCACATCTAGGTTAACCATCTTGATTCTTTTATAATCATGTTGACAACTCTATTGTGTAACAAAAAATCGTTGTTGTTATAAAAATTACTCTCCAAATAATGCTCATGCTATGAACACGTCCTTTCCCATCCTTTTTGTAGTCTCTTGCTTTCTTCCTATCAAGTGGTTGTTCATCGCCTCACTGCATCATCCATCCACTTGAGGGGGCATTCCTCTACTTTTTTGTTTGCTAGAGCATCTCAATGCTTCACAATTTTTTCACTCGTTGATCTACATGTGTCTCCTATCTTTAAATCACTATTACTCTGCAATAGCACTTTAAAGAGGGAAAATGTAGACACCCTAAAATTACACTTATGTTTCCACTTGTTCCCAGTATTATTCTAGTACACCCTGTTATTCACCAATTTGTAATTAATTAATTAAATTAACTAATTAATACATATTGTACCCCTTTGGATTAATTAAATTAATCCCATGTATCCTTAGTACCCTCTTGACTAAGTTAATTATTATTTATTAATTAAATAATTAATTAATTAAGTGTGTGCACATCCTAGTCATCTGCCACTTGATCTAACTCCACTTAGACTCCACTTGGACTCCCTATCCTTACCCTAGTTAATTACACTTCTAGAATCCTAGAAAGGTGGGGGAAATTAAAATGCATGTACAACCACCTTTCCAGATGCATCTTTTTGCAATTAATTTATTTACTTCCCCCGACACTATTGAATCGCCCACAATGTTATTATTATTAGCATACTAATTTATCCATGTGTAATCAATTCAACTACCTTTTGCTTCTATAAATTACAGGCTTACCTTCCTTACAAATCCTCTATTGAATTCACTGTGTATGTAGCATTTGCATTCAAAGCTTGGGTATCATTCAAAAGCATACACAAATCATCTCTGACATCCATTTTGCAAGGTTTCACAGGAGACCCTTATTTGAGGTTTGCACAAAAGGTTATTGGAAAGGTTTGCATTGTTTGTTTATCTTTCTATTACAATGATTTTCCTTGCTTGCATTTTACAACAAACCATTGAAGTTTGGTTTGTCGATGAATCCATTTTACGTATTATCTTAGTACCAAATACTAATCTTTTCTCGTGTGCATTAACACTTCTACCATGTGCCACCGAGTATATCAACAAGACGATATTCTTCCACATAGTGATGAAGGTATGAGAAAGACATGTATTTTGAGAGGCATGTTATATTAGAATAATGATATATAGAAAGGTTGAATTTTTAGAGTGATAAGGAACCAATTTATCTCTTGTAGTTTACACAAATGACTGGAAACAATCCAAAATTCTTTCATCCCGACTAACAACTCCTAATAGGAGACAACTATGACGCATGGAAAACAAAAGTAAAAACACATATGGAATTTGATGATATTTAGTAAATTATTTAAGGAACATTCCTCTAACATATAAATGATGTTGATCATCAACACAAGTTTTATAAATCCAATCAAAATGCTAAGTTGATAATCATGTTTGGGATATCAAATGAAGTACAACCCCATATCCATGATTCTACAACAACTAAGGAAGTTTGGGATAATCTCAAAATAAAGTATGAGGCCTAAAATAAAAACATAATTCTCCACTTTGAGATTCACTTTCATTATTTCAAAATGAAGACATGACAAATATATTTATTATGATGTGTTGTAACCATATGAGTGTAGCTCCAAGCATCGGATGGCAAATTAATATATGCATGTTTTATACACATAGTCTTGAGAGTGTTTCCGCTCTCCTATATAATCTTCATGACTACATTAAATATCACAATCTAAATCAGATGTTTGAAAAAATAGTCAACATGTTTCAATAGTTAGATTTCATGCATGTAAAGGAAGAGGTAGATAAACATGCTTTCTTCACAAAAAAAGGGAACGATGTATGAAGAATTCCAAATAATCCAAGAAGCGAGTTAATCTGCATAATCATAGGGGAATATGAAAATGATATAATTCCTAATTCATCGTAAAAAAGGACATGCTTTGAAATAATATTAGTATAATGGGTTCGAATAGGGATGTTCAAGCAATAAGAATCCCAATAATCAACAATCATTCTTGGGACATCAAAATAAATCATAGAGACATAAAAAGGGAATTGGAAAAAGAATCCACAAAAACAATGAAATATTACTTGAACAAGAATAAAAACCGTCATAATAGGACTTCTTGTATGCTACAAAATCTCATGATCCATCCATTTCATAGAGTTATATCTAATATGTTTACTTGGGTACAACTCAACACATGAAAAAAAGACAAGATTGATTCTATAGTTTGAAAGCCACCTTGAACAAAAACCATGTCTCTTTGGGTGATGATACATTTTATCGGATCCAAGGCACTTTGGTGAAATTCCATTACCACTTGGTACACATGAATGTAAAATCACCGAAGTCTTATATGTCATAATCCTCGTTAAGAATATACTCTGTCACCAATCCATCGAGTACAACCTAAAGGTTTAATTTGAATGTAAATAATGTAAATAATGTAAATAAATGTTCCTTGTTAGAGATAAGTCAAAAACTTGAGGACAATTACATGATCATATGGCATTGGAAATATGTTCTAACTTGATTTTTTTCCTTAAAAATCAAGGTCTTATCACGTGATTCAAAATCAAAAAATTTGTAGCACCACGATACGAGCACTTGATTTTAGATACCAATCTATACTAAGTTATCTGAAAATGGTGAGAGTATTTTCTCCACTCAAGATACAAACCAATAATTTCCCCATTTTCTAGTAGGAAAACAACATTGAGAACCATTTGGAAACAATTGCCTTTAAAAATTCTAGAAATTTAGATTTGGTTCAAATAGATTCTTATAGACCTATAAGACCTAGTAACATTGGGTTTCAATATTTCTAGCTCTCTATTTATTATTACTCACACAAAATGCGAATATACTACCTCAAGATGAAAGGACGCACCTTCCAAAAAATTTGACAATTCAAAAATTCTATGGAAATTAGAATTGTTCATTAAATCAAAACTCTCCACTCATATTTAGAGAGAATACATTAGTAATGAATTCTCAATGTTTTTGAATGAGTATGGTATTCTCTATCAACTAATTCTACCCTATAATCCATAATAGAACCGTGTTATAGAAAAATAGAACTACACTCTCATGGAAATGATGCATTTTATGGTTGAAGGTTTAGGTTTGGAACAAACATCTTCGGAAAAAGAAATAAAAATGATTTTCTTGTTGAATAAGGTTCCCACTCCACCTCGTGATGGTATCACTCCACACGAAGCATGGTCAAGGAACAATTCATAAATAGACCACCTCAATGTTTTGGATGTAAGGGTGATATGCATATACCTAATAAGAAGAGAACAAAATTGGATAACAAGTACACACCATGTATCATTTTTAGGGTAAAAGGAAGATACATTAGGTTACATGATTTTGAATCAAATAAATAGGAAAATATATATCCAAAGGGATGTTAAGTTTAATGAGAAGGATGATATCAATCCACCCTCCACACACATTCCCGATGCATAAACCATTCATGTAGTCAATCAAGAAGGTTATAATGGATTTGAATATGACGGTGAGTATGGAGATTATTGTGATGGTCAAGAATATCTTCTAACTCCACAACCTACATGAACTATTGAATGTATGTCTAAATGATATACAAATGTAATGTGAGATTTGAAACTAGATGGTCTCCCGAAACATCCACCACTGGACCACAAACTTGTAATATGTCTTGAGAAGAGGTTAATTTGCACTTTATGAGAATAATTGTTGAATGTATTGAGCCCGCTATAGTTCAGGAATCCCTATAGTCAAAACTTTGGGAAAATGTTATGAATGCATAATACCCATCTCAGTAATGAAAAATAACACTTAACATTGAATCTTCCACCCACCTTCTTACAAGAAATGAGGAATACAAAGGGAATATTGAATAGTTGGAAGAACATGTGAGAACTCTCACTTCATACATTCAATCATTCATGGATCCTAGTGTCATCCAATCTCTCCCTACCAAATATGTCACTCCAATCAGCACTTTTGATCTAGATTCAATCAAGAAGGTGCAAGGCTACACGATGAAAGGGAGATCCAAAAAAAGTGGGTTGAAAATATCCTTGAGAAAAGTAAATATTTGTTTCCATAGATTCTTTCATTGCTCGAGTCCATATTTTCCACTACCGCGAAAGTAAGAATGACTAAAGATGAAATTGAGAAGGAAAATAATCATTGGGACTAGGTGTTCCCATTGGTAATAGAAAAGGAGAACCTTGAATCTCTTATGTTAGTAGGCATAAATGTGTTTAACACCATACCTAAGAATATGTCTCCAATTTGGTCTCGACTTTGGTTTCCTAATATGAAATTTTGAACAATGCTCTTGATGAGCTTTATTCTTGTGATGAACATGTGGGAAAACATAAGCAAGGAAGTCCAGAATCTTGGAGAACCTTCATTGAATGATAATTCCTTGGTGAATGATGTTTTAAATCCATTTTAGGAACTGGTCAGGAAAGAGGTAGGAGATCCCTTGTGGATATCGGTGTTTTTTTTTCCAACACTACTAAGTTGCATCATATTTGGTTCAAGAAATGTAAAAACATCAACAATACTTCTGAGAATTGGCTTAAGGCTTTAAGCTTTGTGCATATTCCTCAAGAAGATAAGGTATCACCCACAAGTGGATTATTTCAAAAGATTTCAAAGAATATATATTTCTTGAAGAGAACTCTTCCAAAGTTCTTCAGAGGTGGATCTTCATTGCGAGATGTAGCTTCTTCTTCGGTATAGCTATCTCCCTTCTTCTCTCTTTCCCACCCCCATTTCTTCTCTTCTCTCATGTTCTAATTCTTCATTAAGGGGGTTTACTTTTCACTATTTCATCTTATTCATTTAAATGTGACCTATATTCAAACATTGTAATGATTTTCCTTTAATTAATAAAAAGGGACTCACTTTTCTTTCCTAGGGATATGAAAGGTCACAAGTTGTAAAGTTAGGTGAAGAGTATTTTTATAAAGCTATATATCGTATGAATACCTCATTCCAAAGGGTTTTCAATTATTATTATTTGATTAGATAGCTATTGTACTACTAAGAAGAAAGAAAAAGATAGCATTCTTCTATTTTTTTCTTTATATTTCCTCTATCTCTCTACTTTTCAGCTTTGTGCACATGATAATCTTGTACAACCAAGGAAGGTGTTAGTGCCTTTGATGAATGGATTAATGGAATTTTGTGTCCATGATTTATTGTGTCTTGTCATTGTTAGCAAATTTGTTTTCCTCTAATTGAGTGTGGATTGATTTTGGTTAATGCTTGTGAAACTTTTTTAGTGCCTATTTACAAGATTAACCCCTTCTTTTATAAGTTCTAGCTCCATGTTACCTTGTCTCCCAAGAAAATTCCTCCCTTGAACTAGGTTCAAGACATTTTCCACAATTCTAGTGGAGTAGTCCTATGCGATCCACGACCTAACATCCACCCATAATAGTTTCTCTATTTGTATTCAATAAAGGGATCCTCCCCTTTATCAAGGAGAGACATAGTCCCAAAGCGTTGGTGAAAATAAGCTGATTTGTCCTTGCGAAAAATTATTTTTCCAACATTTTCTTAGGTTTAAATATATCCTTATTACATTTTCATGAAATACTAGTGAGTTAGAAGTGTAAATAGGGCCTAATACAATTTCACATATGCGGAAAAATTTAACACTCCATCTCAAGATGGTCATAGAATATTGTAGTCTTGAGTAATCATGAGTTATGCCTTAACTCTTATTGTGACATTGGTCATTGGATAAACAAAGAGTTAGGAATTTCCAATCATTTTAGTGGAAGGTGTTATAAGTTTAAGCTATATGATAGATATTTCATTGCATAGATGTTCTTGTTTCCTTAATGATCCCAAAATTGTCTCAATCTTATTAAAATGTGGAAGTTTATTTTGTGTTTCCCTATCATCTAGACCTTAAGCATGATATAAATGAATTGATTACAAAATTCTTGTAAAATGGAGTATGTTTTAAATCTTATCCTAAGTGATGAAGACCAAACATTATCATATAACCCTACCTCTATTTATGCATATTATTGTAGTCTAAAAGTATCGTACTATTAATTTATACATTCATATCAAGTAACTTGATCACCATATGAGTAAAGAAGATGTTTGAGGCCTAACAAAGTGAAAGAAAGGGACACAAGGTCAATTCTAAGTCTTTGGAACCCTATTTTCATATTTAAATTCTTGTTACTTCTACTCTACAATATATAAATCATGTTTTAGGGTCTAAAACCATTTCCAATACTTGTAATACAAAGAGATTTTGAAACCTATTTTTTTTTCTATTGTATCCCCATAAGTATCTTGTGAAGGTATATGTGTCATATTCTTGTTCAATATTGGAAGAACCTTATGTACTAAAATCCCCTTACTCATTCCATAGGTTAAGATGGTGTTTGTTTTTTCCTTGAATCATCAATACTTAATAAGCGCCTCGGTCTAACAGTGTCATTATCTTGACCCATGTTTTCATCTACCTCTTGTCTTATCATTGGAAGGTTAACTTGAATCATTTAAACAAACACAAATAATAGAGAAAGTAATTTAGGAAACATTTGGGAGTGTTATGGACCTAAAATGTTGTAAGAATCAAGATTCTACCTAATGCATTCTTAAGATAACCCCGCTTTAATATTTAGATATGGAGAGTTGTAAATCATATATATAGGTCTACATAAAGTGGTATGAGAGCTAGAAGATCCTTGCAAGAAAGAAAGAAAGAAATATTAAAATGGGGTAAATTGAAAGTTTGATAAATAACGAAGAAACGTTAAGAATATTAGAAGCGGTTGGCGGCATGAGACTCCCTATAGCCCATTGAGGGTTAAGAGAGTGATACGAAGACTAATTAAGAGCTTAAAAAGTAGTTCCAAGGTGAAAAACACTTGGAAGTAAGTTTCAACATACCAGTGTAAGAAGAAGAACCTAAGGTGAGACACAATAAGCAAGGTTAAACAAACTTTCTTGGGAAAGTAAAAAATAAAGAGAAGAGGAAAGAGCACATTGAGGCTCAAAAGGAAGAGAAAAGAGGTTGAGAAGAGATCATAGAATGAAGGTCTTGGTGGAAGTAGAGTGCCACAAGAAGATGAGGGAAGAAAATATTAGCACATAAGAGATTGCAAAAATGAAGAAGATGTAGAGAAGCTAAGGTTCATGATGGAGAGAAGGAGAGAGGAAAAGAACCATGTTTTTTTTTAGTAAGAGAAGAGATTTACGTGGCCTGTAAGGATACTTATAGAAAAGAGAAGAAGAGAGATTAATAAAGGAAAGCGAGAATAAGGAGAAATTTTCATGCAATAAACTCAAGAATGAGGTAGATAAGCCCTCATGTGAAGGGCTTAAGGAGGATTTATATGTCAGGAAAGAAGAGGAAAGAGGAAAACATGTTGAGAGGACTCAAATGCTCATGGAGAAAGTCATAACATCATACATTTGATATCTAGAAGAGGGAGTGATGTTGGGAGAATACTTTCAGTAAGAAGAAGAATAGCTATTACAAGAGACACTTGAAGAGGCAATATGGCCTCATAAATTTACTTTTAATATTTTATTTGATTGTGTGAATTCGGGTTTACCAAATTAAGAAGTTAAATGGCATTCTAGTGTGATGGTGATGACTAAAAAATAGTATTTGTAGAAAAATTTCAAATGCAATCATGAAGCAAAAAGAGAAGTATCAGAAAATTTGGATGAGTTGATAGAGGACAAAGCAAAGGTAGAAAAAGAGTGGGGAATTTAGCAATAGTTGATTCATGGAAAATAGAAATTTTTATGTGAAAACCAACGGATTTATTTAAATATTTTTGGAACCATTTGAACCTAAAAAGCATGTGGCAATGGCTTAGGGGAGAGGGAGAGTTTTAGAATAAAACAAAACAAAGAATGTGTAATAAAGTTTATAAAAAAGAGAAGGTTCTCTTAGATGCACAAAATTTGAAAGAGGTTGAACAAGAAGATGTGGAAAGTGAAAAATTAGAATCTAAGATAATGTATGAAGACACTAAAAATGGAAAGATACATCCCTAAAACATGAAGAGAATAGTAGTCAAAAAGATGAAGAGTGGCATTATGAAGATATGGAAAATTATAACATGTTAAAAGTGACTACAAAGTGTCTTATTGACACCATGGAGATGAAAAGAGAGAGAGAGAGAGGCTAATATTCCTCATGGTTTTCATTGTCATATTATTTCTATCTATGAATGTGAAGGTGTATCAATTAGAAATAAGGAAATAGTGGAAAATGTTATGCAAATAGAAGGCTCATAATCATTATGTGAGGTCTTTCAAACCCAACAACAAGAAATAGCATCTCATAAAACATTCAAGAATACTTTGAAAAGGATACTCTAGCGAGAAAAATTTTGGGAAAAATAATTGATTCATCAAAATGTGTGGAAATGATTAATCAAAGGGCTATTATTGGACATATTTTGTCCCAAGATCACCAAATAGAGGATGAAGAACTAAAAATACAGTTCATAGCCAATGAGGAAGTAGTCCTAGAAAGGGTCAAGGGTTTTGGCTCATGATATCCATCAAGAAATGGAGATTATGGAGACAACATTATACCAATCCAAAGCAATGAACACAACATCTACACGAGAATAATATGTCTACTCACGTAATGTAATAATTTCTTGAATGCATGACTCAAATAATCATAGGCATGATGTAAGTACATCCATGGAATGGAGTAATATAAAGTAAAGTAAATGTTGAAATGAATTTTTAAACAAGAAACAAGGAATAAATTGATATTATAACTCATGAGCAGGAGCTCATGAATATTTTCTACCTTAGGTGTCTCATTGCAAGGGCATCCTTTGTAGTCCTGTAAGTAGATCAAATTTTGGGTGTGTTGATTTATTGGACCATATTTTTTCTAATAAGGCATGTTTCATGTCATTTTCCCTTTCGTTAGAGCTTTCAAATTAATTTGAATTAGTTTTCCCACCTAAACCAAGAATTTGAATTTTTAAACTTATAAACAAGGATTAGGGGGCATTCTAAGGTCCAAATCTTAGAATCTTTGAAATTTCCCTTTAGAGTGAGTCAAGAAACTTTTATCATGTATATATATGTGTGTGTGTGTGTGTGTGTGTGTGTGTGTGTGTGTGTGTGTGTGTGTGTGTGTGTGTTGTGTGTTACCTTGTGTGTTGAACACATTGTGTTTTGAACACATGTGTGCTAAACTTAATTTGGGAACTCATTCAATCACCTCAATTCAAGAAATTAAAGGAGTTCAGAAAATAAATAACTTGAAACGAAACAGAAGAAAAATATTAGGGATTGATTTGAAGAAAAGAAAGGAGAGTAAGAGGTAGTGACAGAGAGGAGAAGATAGAGGAGAAAGGAGGAACTAGTGAAAGAGTAAAAAAGCTAAAAAGACGTAATAGAGTAGAGAATATGATAGGAGCACCTAGAAGGTCAAGTTAGGAAAGTTTTTTTGGAGTTTTGTGTATGCACTCCAAGAGACAAGGGAAAACTAAGTATGGGATAGTTTTATGTTTTTATATATCTAGGTGAATGTAATAAAACTTATGGAAGGTTAATCAAGGTGAAGTTTAATTCTTAAAATGGTTATATCTTCTTGATCCTCTGATATAATTATGAAGTGTTTAAAGTGTGTGCTTGGTGATTGACAAGATGTGTAGAATCATCTTTAGGGTTTTTCATGATATAACAAGATGATTGAGATTTGTGGGGTTCTAAGAAAATATAAGAGAAATGTGTACCTGTAAGTATTCATATAGGATTCCTTGTATATTTTTGGATAACAAACATGTAGATTGTATTTTGATATAACCTATGTCTAGCCAAAGTGAAATGATTTATACAAAGAATCGAACAATTATCTTAGTTTTAAATATATCTTTCTTACATTTTCATGAAATATTGGAGAGTTATAAGTATAAATATGGCCTAATATAATTTCACATATACGGTAAAACTTAAAACTCCATCTCAGGTCTACTCATAGAATTTTGTAGTCTTGAATAATCGTAATTCATGCCTTAAATATTATTGCGACATTGGTCATTGGATACAACAAGAAAGAGTTAGTAAGGTCCTATAATCTAGGTGGAAGGTCTTCTAATTTTGAGTTAGATGTTGGATATTTATTTTCATAGACATTCTTGTTTCCTTGATGATCCCAAAATTGTCTTGGTCCTATTAAATTGTGGAAGTTTCTTTTTTATTTCCTTGTCATCTAAACCTTTGAGCATGATAACAAGGAAGTGATTAGAAAAATTTTGCACAATGGAGTGTATTTGGAAGCTCATCCTAGGTGATGAAGACCAAACATTATCATATAAACCTACCTCTGTTTACACATATTGTTGCAGTGTAAAAGTATTTTATCACATTACTTTATACATTTCTATCAAGTAACATAATCACCATATGAGTAAAGAAGTTGTTTGAGGCCTAATATATTGAAAGGAAGGGAAAAAGGTCAATTTCTATTCTTCGAACGCTAGTTTCATATTCAAATTCTTGATACTTATACTCTATGACAAAGAAACCTTGTTTTGTGGTCTAGAACCCTTTCCAATACTTGTAATATAAAGAGATTTATAAACCCTAATTGTTGTCAATTGGATTTCCAGAGGGATCTTGTGAAGGTATATGTGTCATAGTCTTGTTCAATACTAGAAGATCCCAATGTACTAAAACCCCCTTTCTCGACCCGAAGTTAAGAGGGTGTTTTTTTACCTTAAATCATTAATACTTGTATAAACGGTCTCAATCTAACAATACCATTAGAAAGGAATTTAGGAAATGTTTGGTGGAGTGTTATGGAGCTAGAATGATATAAGAATCATTATTGTGTCTAATACATTCTTAAGATAATCCTAGTTTTAATATTTGGATATGGACAACTGAAAATTAGAGATATAGGTCAACATCATAAATACATCACCTCACCCTTATATACACAAATTTGGAAACTCATCAAGTATTGTTCATTCACCAAAATTTGATGTCCCTTCAACAATCAAGATAACTTGTGGGGATTTGGATTTGTTATCCTCTTCAAACTATTATTTTGTGTTAGTTTTACAATCCTCCTAGAAACAAATATCATTGGTCTTCATGAGAAGAAGGGAAGTACACACGAGTGTGGAAAAAATAGGTAGGGCTCCACGTAAATAGGTAGGGAAATGCCTCTCTTGGAAAAAATTTGTGCGCACTTGGGAATGCAATTGTGCAATGGAATATATATGTGGGTTCTCCCCAAGGTTTTGTTTCACCAGGTCTTAGTGAACATAAATATTGTGGGAATAGCTCAAGGTTTGTTAGTGGTGTTTATGATTTTATTAGGGAATTTTCTACTTCATGCCTAGCCAAAGGAAACTATTTTCTTGGGAATCAACCACGATAGATCAATTTGAAGGATGTTGTGAGAAAATAACAATTCATTAACATTCGTTCATAGCTTATTCAAGGTGTGAAATCCATTAACATGAATATTTAGCTATGAGTATCAATTTCAATATAAATAACAAGCTTTACATTTAGATTACACAATTTAATCATGTTGCTAACATATTTGTTAAAAGTGAAAAAAAGATTAGTGTAGGGTAGAAAAGGAATTAAGTAGAACATATGTAAGAAAAGTTACATCTCACTTGAACTTCAAGATTTGTGTAACCATACACATGCTCGAGACTAATATGCTCTCAATCAATACATAGGCAAGTGAAAGAGTTTGTGAAAGGAATAAAATAACCATGAGTTGAATGCAACATATTTCAACATGTAGGATGCAAGATTTGGTTTCTTAGTAATGAAATTGGAGGTGTAGAAACCTTTTTTAGTAACCTACATCATATATTTATACTTCTCACATACACACTCAAAACACTAACTTATCTTATTCTTTTAAAAACCATGTCCTCGCCTTAATAAATCTTATTGTATACCTTCGAAAAAATCTATTCTACCCATCCTAAATTACTAAAACCTCCCTAACCACTTAACAACCCATCCTATCCCATTTTAACCCTAACCATCAAGCCTCATAAGCCCCCTTAACCTCTTCCTAACCTTTTCCCTCAACCTTATACCCAAAAATTCCATTTTAGAAGTGGTTGAAACCACTTCAAGCAGGTTTATCCACTTTTTTTGGATCATTAATGATTCTAATCAATCGGTGGTGATTATAAAAGAAACATAAAAAAATTTGTTTGGGGATCCTGAAGCATTGCAACGAATCTATGTCATATTAGATAACCAAACAACATTTTCTCCAACACTCGGATGCCATCAACATCCCTATTAAGCCATCATACACTCAAAAATCATTTGTAAGCGATTCAACTCTATCTAGTCTATTTTCACAAAGAAAGGTAATCAAATTTGCATCTTTATATGTCTTAACATTATTAGCATATCATATGCTATTCAAATTAATTATCTTAAGCCTTTATCTCTATCAAAATATTTCTTTTTATCAATATATAAAAATTTACCAATAATCACTAGTGATTTTGTTTGAATTACCATGATTTTGTTTGAATCGCCTATTATTCATGTCATCTCATAATTTTGCCACATTTTCTTATTGTCAAATTATTTATTCAATTTGTTTTGGTCTAATATGTTGTCTTGCAAGATGTAATCTCTGTAGATGAATGTTCCGTATATCACACCCCATAACAAGCACATACAAAATTTCAATCGTCTAATAGCCTTTTGTGTGGGAGCAGCTTTAATATCTCACATGAGCTCAGCTTGTTTTCCATTGCACTCACACCAGAAATCCAATACATCAAAGATCAACTTGAAGTGATATGTGAAAAACAAGACGCATCAAAAATATTTGTTCAAATATTTCCTAGACTTTGAACTCGCCATAGCCCTAGCCTAGGCCACCTATAACGCAAAGCAAGATCTCTCCATCCCTATTGAATTCTATCCTTATTGTCATTACTTTATTATCATATCACTTGATTTTATAGCACGAGTTGACACCCTTCAAGGAATCCCTTTAGATTCTCGGGATTAGCTATAGCCGAGAAACTCATTTAATCCTTGTCTAATATTTGTTTGGTTCTAGATTGTTTTTGTATACGAGCATTCTCACTCGGTGAAAGGAGTATTTTACATTTTCCATTTACCCATTCATCCCGAAATTTCCTTTGTTAGCACAGGTATTGGTAAACCCTACTTTATTAGAGTTTTTGGTATTTCAGCATAATAGAAACTAACCAAAATTCACCATAAACATCCCGACACGCCCGATGGGACATTTAGTCCCCTTTTGATTAGAATTTTTATCTTCTTTATTTTCTTGCCAATATCATATAACTTTTAGCTTGGATCACATCGTTATCATTGTTTCAAACTGTGTGAAATTTTTTAAAAGTAAAGATTACAGGTACAATTTATTTCTTTCTTCTTCCTTTTATCATTGCATTTTGATTACCTTGTTCTCATCAAAGTAAACATTTCCTTTTAGATCTTAAAATGAAATTTCATATCTTCTTGCTCATCTAGTCTAATTAGGAGTTGAAATAATTACATTCATAAAAATCCCTTCACACACAACTAAACCATATATCACATAAAATTTGCATTTAAAATAATCCTTCCCGGTGTGGACCTACTTGGACTTCACCACCAACAAGAAAAGCCAACTCGACGGCAAGGCGTATATATTGGCTAAGCACCCAACATATTTATCACTTTCAAACCATGAAGTGAGGGGGTAGGCCCTAATATCATGTCTCGCACCAATAACAACATAGATATGGACCTCATGTACCTTTAGGTATATCGGGGAATCCATCCTTAACTCATCTCAAACTAGCCTTAGATAGCCTTTGTCTTAGTTCCCCTTCATCCATTTTTCATTTCACACTTTCTTAAGATAATCAAGATAATTAAAACTTTCTTCTGATTGTGTGGTATTTTATTTTCTAAAAATAACTATCTTTCATTTCTTTATTGACTATTTGTTTATTTCATGGTCCTAACTAGGATACAGTCTCGCTTTCATAATATTTCAAATATGGCAGACTCACTTCAATCCTATATCCAAAACATTGTTAGAGTAGGTATTTACCTTAGCTCATGTTCACCTAGGTACTTTATTTACCTTTATTGTATTTATCCTCACCCACTTATGTGTGTGGATATTTATTTTATCTTATTTAGATATTCGGAGATATTATCTAATTTTTAGGTATAGTTCTTTCCTTAATCTATGGTATTGACTAGTTCTTTCGTAGATCTATGGTATTGACTAGATCCTTAATGTCTAGTTCTCTCCTAAATCTATGGTCTTGACTAGTTATTTGATGACTAGTTATTTCCTTGATTTATGGCTTGATCTACGACCTTGACTAGTTCTTGGATTGTTATTCCTTGCCTATTTAAGCAAGGCACATTCTCAATGTATTGCATTGAGTTCCATAATAATATATGATATCGCTTCTCATTTATTTTCAAAGGTTTTATGTAAAGTTATTCTGGTGAATTGCTTTCATCTTATTGATCGTGGTGTTTGATTAGCATCTGTGTTCTTGGCTTGGAATGATTTGGTAATCCTTAGCCCTTGGTCATATGGTATGGTCATATGAGGGCTTAAAACTTGTGATTCCTACTAATAGGTGCTTAACTTGAGCCCCCTTTAATTTTATTTGTGTGGTGAAGGCAACAACAATTTATTTTGTTTTAGTGGCAACTAAAATAAATAACAGAGCAAAATATTAAAAAACTTGTATCTTTTGATCGGTAACTCGGTTTTGAATGTCGTTTTTGCAATTGTTTTTTCATGCTCTTTCCATTGGAGTTATTTATTTTGAGACTTGCACTATAATTATAAAGTGCCAAATATGGAGGAGTGTTGTAATCAATTGTGGACACAATTTCGGCTGATCCCAACGTCTTAAATTTTTGGGCAGCATCACAATCATATTGTGGACAACCATATCCATGCTCCTAGTCCACTTGCAGTTGTTGCTCTTGTACCCACTGACATTGATCTACTAGTCTTTGAGCCTCGAACTGCTTTTGATGCTTCTAAACTCCGTGAGGCTTGTTCTGCATACTCTTTCCACATTTGTGTCTATTACAAGTACCACATGTTGTGTATTCTTCTTCTGCTCAACTGCATGGCTTTTTTTAGAAGCATACCATTGCATTCAATTCTCACATGCTCCGTTCTATGGGTCTCACTAGTAGAGTCATTGATAGACATTCATAGGGTATTGTTTCCTCTATTCCACATGTTAAGTGGAATTCTCATCATGACATTGGTTTTCGAGTAGATACTTCATTGGGATCACACTTTGATATAGCTCCTTTATTTGTTCACTCAACTCTTTTTGACGATCGTGAGCAACACATGAATTCTACATCTTCACTCGGTTTGAGAAACTGAGATTTTGATCGCCGACATGATCAACTTGACATGCATTCGATGTTCTTTTGCATGCACCCATTGTGCATTTTGCACCAAGTCATATGCAGGCATCTTCTTCATCCATCTCAGTGTTGATCCGGGGTGGATATTTGATCACTCGTGGCAACGACATAGGAATTCGTTGAGAGGACTCTACAGATGTGCTCCTCCACCATTAGGCTGTTGATCCACTTTCTATACCTTATGCATTTTGATGCTTCTTGTTTTGAGCATTTTTCTTTAGCAAGTGTAGTGTATCTCTCTTATTTGTTGAGATATTTTGTATCTGTATTTTCGACACTTTTGGCATGTTAACAATATCTCTTGTGGGGGATCTATTCTGGTGAAGTCCAATGTTATTTTTTCAGTGTTCGAGTAGTTGATTTTGGGCAACTCATACAGATTTGTAGTGTCACTCCACCCATTCAACAGTATGGGAGGGTGTGGTGTTGATCCTGCTTCTTCGGGTTTCATGTCCTTGCCTTGTTACCTTGGCTTTTCTTGGATCATGACACTCTAGAGTTTGTGTCCTTGCCTTGTTGCTTTGGTTATTGTTCTTGGATCGTGGCACACCTATTTGTAGTAGTTGATCGAATTATGTTTGGTATTTTTACACTTTCGACATCACTCTGTTGACAGTCTCCTTGTATGGAACTATTCTGGTGAAACCTAGTGTCAGTTGTTTTTGAATTTTGTGATCAAGCAGTGGATTCAGACCACATTGCACACCAAACTTCTTTAGCATTGTACAAGTTTTTTTGAGCCGAGCTTCTAGAGATGCCTTGGAGTAGGTCTTTACTCTCTTTACTTTGTTGTTATTGGTTTTAGGTACCTTCATGCGTGTCCCTTTTTCCCATTTATTGTGTATGAGTACCTCATCAAGCCTAGTTGTCGGGACTCATACTGTGGACATGCCACTTCTATTTTGGCCCCTAGCTTCACTTGAGGGGGGTGTTAGAGTAGGTATTTACCTTAGCTCATGTTCACCTAGGTATTTTATTTACCTTTATTGTATTTATCATCACCCACTTATGTGTGTGGATATTTCTTTTATCTTATTTAGATATTAGGAGATATTATCTAGTTGTTAGGTATAGTTCTTTCCTTGATCTATGGTATTGACTAGTTCTTTCCTTGAGCTATGGTATTGACTAGATCCTTATTATCTAGTTCTCTCCTAAATCTATGGTCTTGACTATTTCTTTGATGACTAGTTATTTCCTTGATTTATGGCTTGATCTACGACCTTGATCGTTATTAGATTGTTATTCCTTGCTTATTTAAGCAAGGCACATTCTCAATGTATTACATTGATTTCCATAATAATATATGATATTGCTTCTCATTTATTTGTAGTTTTATGTAAAGTTATTCGCGAATTGCTTTCATCTTATTGATCGTGGTGTTTGATTAGCATCTATGTTCTTGGCTTGGTACGATTTGGTTATCATTCCTTTCAAACATCCCCACCACAATGAATCTGCTCCTCCTAAAACAAACATGGAACCTCCACATTCTCCTAGTACCCGATTAGCCACATTTGAGATTCCCGATCCATTTAGCCCATGGTTTTTCAACAAGGTGGTTATCCAGTCTTTATAGAAATTCTAGATTCTAACATATTGGCCCTCAACACTTACCTTTCCTCTTAGGGTGTCCTTCTCTCACAATCGAACTCGAACAATGACCTCCTATTACTATTGTCACCTTTAATACTTCCCAACTCATTGACCCCAATCATGATCTTGTTATCCAAAAAATTCACCCCTACTCCACTATTGGTGAATTAAGGAACATCGGTCTTTATTTCATCAAACCTTGTTGTTAGTTTCAACCTTAATGTTATCTCATCACAAGGCATGTCCAACCAATAACCATCTCCTCCAATACTTCCCCCACATCATATAAGTTAGGTTGTTATCCCTCTTACTATGACCCTCTTATTACATCTCAAATCATCCCATCACAACAAATTACATCCTCAATCTAGAATCTAGTCTTATCCATCCACGCATATATACCCCTCATTAATATGAGTTCCATCACTAGTACTCACCCTTTTCACAAAGAATCATCCACTACCCATGTCTCACAATACAACAACATTCCATCTCAATACATACCACATCCATCCGCACCTCTTATCCAAACTACCATTCCCACCCCTTATCAATACATTCAACCTTCACAACCCCTAGTCTCTCACCATCCCCAAAACATCCCATAAGTACCCTTATTTATCATAATGTCTCATTATTGTATCATATATACTAGTAATTGAATCCATATATATATAATCAACCTAACTCATCATCTAAAAACCTTTAATAACCACCTCAAATTGATCTCTTATAAGTACTCTTGAATAGAATTAGAAGCTTTGAGGTTGTCACTATGGGTCCTAAGAGTACCCTTTCCTATGAAAAAATTTATAACAAACCTATCTACCCATCGGTGCCTTTCAATGTTTATCCCCACACCGAGATATCCCAAAATTTATCAAATTTAATATTAAGGATGACCCACATCGACACATCAAAGTTTCCACCATGCATGTTATCTTATCTCCCACGACCATGCTCTCATGTTGAGGACATTTCCCATGTCCTTAGTAGGACCTACCCTTGACTGGTATAACAACATCCCATAATATTATCTCTTCTCTTTCACACAACTTGCATAGTTGTTCTTAGAGAATTTATCCATTAACATTGCTCATAAAATCTCCATTTTTATCTCTACTCCATTAAAAATTCAAAGATGATTTTGTTGCATATTTCATCATTAGATGGTAGGGGATTATTAATTAACTATCTTTCTTTCTCCCACAAACCGATTTGTTCAATTTATTCACTAGATACCTCACTAAACATATATCATCAACACTTCAAATCCAATCCTTTCAAACATTCAATGAATCCTTTACCATGGCCCGAAACTTGAGATTTGTGTACTTGAGGATGGTAAAGATAAACTCAAATCTAATCAATCCAATCATCAGTCCTCATTTAAATATTCTTCTAGTAATGAAAATCTAAATGCTTAGCAAATGCATTCATTGTAAAATCCACGTCCAAGGGTCATTTGGACTTCAAAAGAACCCAACCTCAACGTGACTACACACCCTTCGAGAGAATCTTATAGAGTGTTCTTTGACAAACTCCTATCAACATGCATGATTAAGCTTCCTCTTATCTATCCTATCGACACGTCTCTGCTTTCTAAACCCTCCGGTATCGAGACAATGATTATTGTAAATACCATCAAATCTAAGGCCACAACATTTAAAGTTGTCATTCGTTCAAGAACATCTTCCAAGATCTTATTAACCGAGGTGAATTGCAACTTAACAATATGAATGCACTCATCAAGAAAAACTTGGGTGTATTTATGTAACCCTTTACGAATCATTCCTCTTCCACCAAATCGACCTTAATCCAATGCCATCAATTCTCATCATACCATCAACATTGTCAAATATCTCTCACTTACACCTTCAACACCTAGTGTTTCTACCAAAAAGTACCAAATGAAACATCTCGACTCTTATGGTCCCGTCATTGACAAGAACACAAACCCTCCTACACCTATCACATCTTCCTCGCACTCCAACTATTTCCTCTTGAAAGGCCTAGAAAATAAATTTGTCATAGAAATCACAAATTTCTCTTTCAAAGACTGTGTCACTCAACACCACATCCATAATATCAATAATTCCACTACACAATCCACAAACCATACATCCATAAAAAGAGAAACTATACCATCCAATCTTCGAAAAATTATCACAAAATACACACCCTTTGCCTTCCATCTTAGGTCATCAACCCTCATCTAAATATGTAGTCACCATTACAGTATCCATGGTTTTTACTCGACCGACACTTAAATGTGTCACATAGAACATGACCTCATCATCCCAAACCTCTAAATCATCAAGTGGGGTACAGATCCCTTCATCCTCATCATCATCCCAAATAGCTATGACAAGGTACTATACTAGAACCCTCAAAAATATCATCCAATCATCTACCATAACATTACCTCCTATTAATTTATCTAACTCACAAGGGTTGAAGCCCTCTTGGTACAATTATAAAGAATTCTATGTATACCATTGGATACCAAGACACTCCACTAATGAATGTAAAACTCTCCACACCAAAATTCAAAACCTTGCCAGTAAAGGGATTCTTCCCACAAAACCGAAACATCTAAATCAAATCAAACAAACCCGCTAGATCCCTAAATCCACCTCTTCAACCATCATCCAATAGCACATCTAATTTCAACAAGAGTGAGGATTCCTCCAATAAACTCTACTCCATCATATAGATGTTTTTGTATAACCACTAGGGCATGTGCATAAGACTCTAAGGACTTAGAGAAAAACATGCCCAAAGTATCCATATCCCTTGCTCTTGAATTACCTAATCCATCAACTTATAAGGTCAATGTATCCATACTCACTGCTCCACACACAAAATCTACTACCTCTATACAAAACACTATCATTAAACAACTCCACCAAGCTTTTGTGAAGATGTCCCTCTACAATCTTGTTCAAATTCTCCACACCACCGACAAGTAATGATTGAGGTTGTCTATTCTATCTCAGTACCATCATATGGCCCTCAAACATTTTTACACCTTATCAGCACTCTTAAAATGTCTACCATTGTCTTCTATGATGATTCTGAAATCCCATCCTTACAACATGAATACCATGACCATCCACTCTTTTTCACCTCCCAAATCAATGATACTCTCATCAAGATATTTATGATTAGAAATGGTGTCAGCATCATTATCACATCTTCTCATGCATTCAAATAGTTTCAAGTACTATATACCATCATTTCCCAATAACATTCCATGTTACGTGCCTTTAACAACACCGTTGCCCCTACATTAGGCATGGCCATAAAGTTAAGTTTTAAAAGCCTTCATGAGCTCTTCTATCTCATAGAAGGAGATTTTTAGTACAACATGTTGTTAGGATGACCTTGGATATGTGTTATGCATTGTATCCCATCAACATTACATCATTGTCTAAAGTATGAACATGAAGGTAAAACCTTTATTGTTCCCGCCGACCCAAATCCTTTCAAATCATGTCACATGACCTACCAACCTAATGATGTGCTCATTCCTAAGACAAAATTGGGCTCTTCTAATGAATCCTCTACAAGCTCTTCTATCTCCACATCAAAGCTACCAGATGATAGGTCCTTTGAAGAAACTAGAAAATGTCTCTTCTTGGGGAGTATCGGCTTCTATCCCTCAACTCACTCCCTATGCCTAAGACATATATAATACTTAAGAAACAACATATGTATGAATTGAATGTTATAGATATTATCTCCATTGGTCCTCCCCATCTTAAAACCAACCTTAATTATGGATGGAGTGATCATCCTTCCTCACACCATGACAATCAACATCATGTTAAACCCTTTATATTTGACTTCTCATTCTTATATAATCAATCCTTCACACAAGTCTATCTTCATCGTTGCACCTGGAAAGGTTTTGGATTAGGACATTATGAACAAGGTATACATGACTTGGTCCTTGACCAATCTTGAAAGCCTCGTGAAAATTTGGACCGGTTTCAACAAACCTTCCTCGAATACCTTTGTGATCACTACATCTAAATCTATAACAAATATAGATCCATCATCTTCACATGATGACTCCATAAACATAGACAATATAATATCCCTTCTTCCTAACTTCCTTTAATCAATATGATCACCTTAGGACCACTTATTTATCCGGCTAATGATGGGATTAAGAACCTTTCATTTGTACTACCTAAAACTATAGAGGAAGACTCCCTACCATGAACATTATTCAATTCCAATATGATGAATCCATCTTATACTACATGGGAGTAGAGGACAATTGTCCTCAAAAGACTCTACCCTAACACATCAACATTCCTTAATGAATCCACTATCAACGTCAACATAGGGACTTCACAAAAACCTCATGTAGTCAATGTTGGCCAATCTCTGATTCAAAATAACTTAAGGACTTCACCAACTTCTTTCAAAGCACAAAGGGCCTTCATATGTTCATACAATGACATGTTAGGTATTGACCATAACATCATTTTCCACGACATTTTCATGATCCTTAATGCCAACCCTATCAAACAAAATCTATGTAGTTAGCACCCTCGCTTATCCCTACACATAAAATAAGAGTTACTATACCTTCTCTCTACTAATTTCATACTACCCATTGACTATCCACAAAGTGGGCGTCTAATATAATACCTATAACCAAATCTTATAGAAATTTACATATCTACATAGACGTTCAAGATCTCAATCTTTCTTATTATAAAGATGACTTCCTCTCCCTAAAATTGATCACTTGTCGACCTCACAAGAAGCCATGAAATGCTTTCTCTCATGGATGGTTTTTTTTTCTATAATCAAATCCTTATTTCCACTAATGACCAACATAATACATATTTCATTACCCCTTGGGGACCGTTTGTTATCATGTTATGCCCTTCGACTCAGGAACATAGGGGCCACTTATCAATGTGTTGTGACTTATATCTTCCATGAACTCATCCATAAAACTATGGAATACTACATTACTGACCTCTTGGTAAATCTAAGCATCGTAGAGACCATATTATCATCCTAGAAGTCATATTTTCCCACCTTATCTAGTACTTCCTCCGTCTTAACCCAGCTAAGTGTGTATTCGGTGTCCTCACCAGGAAACTTTTAGGTTTTATCATTTCTAATAGGGGTATTGAAGTATACCCTACCAACATCAAATCCATCATCAATATTCCCCCTCCCTCTAATATCAAAAACTTCACAATCTTCAAGGTAGAATCTAATTAATCTATCACTTCATTTCTCATCTTTCAAATCATTTTCAACCTTTTCATCATCTCCTTTAAAAGGATATCCATTTCAAGTGTGACGATAAATATCAAAATCCCTTTGAAGATCTCAAACAATATCTTCTATCACCACCCGTGATCACACCTCCACGTGAGGAGGGTCCATTTTATATGTGTGTGTGTGTGTGTGTGTGTCACCGACCAACCCCCGGGTTTTATGCTAGCACATTGATATGAGTAGAGTAGAGATCGGGTTGTCTATTATGTAATCCATACTCTTCATGAAAATGAAAATCATTACACCAAAGTAGAGAAATTATGTTGTGCCTCAGACGTCAAAACTTATGAGATTTTTCACTATCTCCTTATCCATAAGACATATGTCGTGACCATTTTTAATCCTTTTAAGGCTATGCATTCCAAACCATATCACAATGATTGCATCACTCAATGGCTCAAGCTAGTGACTGAATTTGACCTAGAATTCATGTCACATAAATCTATCAAGGGTAAGCCATCATTTACCAACTCGTAAAATATCCCCTTCCTAATAATCGATCACCTCATGAAAAATTTCTTGACAAGTCTATCAACACTATCGATCAAGAATATACTCACCTTAAAATGAAAATATTCTTCAACAGTTCTAAGTGTCAATAGGGGGAGATGTCAATATCATCATCATACCTCCTTGGGAATTATTATTCATGTCTCTTTCAAACTAAATTTTGAATGCACTAACAACATGGTCGAATATGAATTCCTCGTTATGGGTCTCTAAACCACTTTCATGATTAGTGTTCAAATCCTTGACATCTATGGAGACTCTCAACTTGTCATCAATCAAATTAAAGGAACTTATTAATGTAAAATGAAATTTTACAAAAATATAAAACATTGTTGAATTCTTCCTAAAACCTTCAATCAATACACAATCCAAATAGTTCCCCATTCATCCAAAAAATTCGTAGACACTATGGCTTCCCTTACATCTCTTATCCCCTTATCAATTTAATATTCTAAGTTGCTTTTTTGTGCATAGACTCGATCAACCATCTCATACCAACAAACAACCCTCTATTAACCTTATTGAAAACAATCAATCAAACCTTTGGTACACACAATTCTATGACTATCTTTCTCATTATAAAAATTCCTCTGATCTATCCAAAAATGTTAAAAGATCCTTTCTACAATGCACTAACCTATATTTCATCATAGGAAGCATCCTTTACAAATTTGGGTTTTGTGGTCTCCTAATTTGATGCCTCAAATCTCATAAATCCACTAAAGCTATCCAAGAAGTCCACGACAGCATATGTGGACACTTGAGTAGTTTGGTTATTGTTAAATGCATCCTAAGGGTGGGATATTATTGGCCTACCCTTAATCAATATTGTTTTGAATGCATAAATAAATGTGTCAAATGTTAACAACACTCAAACCTTACTCACATTCTAAGTTACGCCATATAACCCGCTCAAGATTTATGGCCATTTTCTCAATGAGTACTTGACTTAATTTTCCTCATCAACCCTCATTCCTCATAATGGCATCACTCTATCATCACTATTACCGAATACTTTACAAAATGGGTTGAAGTTGTTCCCCTTTTCTCCACTAAAGTTGATAAGACTATTGACTTTCATCGTAGTATTTTTCACTTTGGAATTCCTCACAAAATTATCACAGATAATGGAAAATATTTCAAAAATAAAAATCAAAAGCTTTGCAACACCTATAACATCAAGCTTAGATTTTCATCTCCTTACTATCCACAAGCAAATGGTCGTAGAAGCTAATAAAAAACACTCAAAAATCCTCATGAAAACCATTGACCAAGCAGCGTAAATGGCATCTCCAAATTTTGTTTTCCTCCGGGCCTATCAGACTAGCATTCGTACTCCTACAGGTGTTACTCCCTTTTCTTTAGTCTATCTCTCGAGTTTTTTCTTCCCTTGAAGTCCAAATTCCATTTCTCTCGTGTCTCCCTCAAATATTTCATTTTTGATCCCTCAAAGGATAGCTACTAATCATAAATATCAAAAATACAAACTCATCCCTCAAAGGACAATTATTAATCAAATATACCATCAAAATATAGACTAATCTCGCAAAGGACGGCTATTAAAAGTCAAAATCAAAAAAAAATACAAACCACTCCCTTGAAGAATGGCTACTCAGTAATAGCTACAAAAAGGCTTCCCACATAGATTATCATTCATATCAAAGTCAAAATAATCAAAACTCATCCTAAGAAAGCTTCGGCATCAATCAACTTTCCCATCAAAATACTACTTCCCGTATTGATCGGTTTGCCATGCAATATAGCTACGACATAAGCCTATAAGCCATCAAAGGAGAGCCTAATCCCTTCGTAAATACTACATATGAGCCCTTCCCATGTTGAAATAAGGTGTATAAGTTCATTCCATCTATATCCATGATCATACATGTGACTAATTATTGATTATTTATATGTTAACATTTGTTACAAGGCCTCAAGTGCATTGTCATACATATTAAATTTACCATCAAATCATATTTGTATAAAATCCAATTCAAAAGAAAACATTTCACATTTATTCTTAACCATGATAAAATACATTTTAAAACATACAAATATCAACATATTTAAGTCACATCACATCAACATCAAACATCATATCCATATATATAATCTATCCAAACATCTCAAAATCTCATCACAAATTCATATATAACATCACATCAAGATTAATCAACATCACATGAATCCAAAATCATATATGTATGTATGTATATATATATATATATATATATATATATATATATATATATATAGAAATTCATGTACATCATCATGGGTCTTAAAACCCCATATATCAAAAATATACATCAAGGGCTTCAAAATATCCTCGCATATCATAACCATACATCGATACATCATGGGATTCAAGAGAACCTCATACATCAAAAAACGGCATCTTTCGACTCTCGGGCCCCTTCTCCCATATATATATATAGACACACACACACACACACACACACATATCTACTAAGTGAACTGAATGTCCGTCAATCGGACACCCCTTGGGTGCTACTCCCCGATCACTACCAAGACCCCCATCTAATCCTCTAGCTGGCCCTCTTGGCACCTAACTAGCACTTATAGCACTACCTAATAGTGCTTCATATCTCTACACTAGATACACCACGTTGTGAGGCTCATTTGGTAGCCTATGTCGTATTATCTCCTTATAGTATCTCAACTCCTTTCATAATGATTGATTTTTTCATACTCATTCTATCAAGTGGCCCCATCTTAGCACTAGTCCGATCTCTCACCGACTATAGCTCAACTCTGAGAGACAGTACATGTCACTCCATAGGAGCTACTTTTAGTAGTACCCCCAAACGAGCCCCGTAATCACAAAATATAAGCTTCATCACATAAAACCTATGAGATATAGTAAAGTCACCTATAAATCCCAATGCACTCCTCTTGGCCAAGCGACTGCAATATGCTCGTACTCCCAGTACTCTAGCATAAATGATATATCAATCCCAAACTTACATCTAGTTCTCCAAGACCATAAATCCCTATACACTTGTGCCAATAACACAGGGTCCCAAGAAAACAACATCCTATATACCAACATATCCACTACCACCCCTATCAACATCCATGAAAATCACCCTCTAGTTGAATCGGTAAGGTGTAACAACTAATCCCCATCATCATTGTTGTCACCAAGGCCCTCCCCTCCTCATCATAACTAAATAGGACTCCATATGAGAAATCCTCTGACATGTATACCACATCTCCCACTTCATCACCATATAAATCCCGCATAGTTAGCCCTCTACCATCCTCATCAATCACATAGATATGCTCACCCTATATCAAGAAGTGCAATATACGGTGCACATCCTCCAAATTAATTGGCATCTCTCCCGTAGAAACCAAAATTTCCCATCACATGATCCAATTGGTCTATAAATTCCAATAGAAACCCATGTCCTGCCGATACGCCTATAATGGCGCATCCCACCCAATAAAATTACCTCTAAATGAGTTGATCCATAGGAAAATTTAGAGGATAAAAGTTCCCAAAACCTCTCAGGATTTCTACAAAGTGTGTAAGTAGACTCGAGGGATTTTTGTCGACTACAAGAATGCAAAAAATGGATCTTGTACGAAAAAAAAATTGTTTTTCAAAGTTTAGTATCATAGTAGTATATCGAATGTAAGCTTTCTATCTCCGATAAATTTTGATATAAAAAACTAGGTTGTCACCTGTGGTAGCAGTGAGATGGACTTGTACTAGCTTATACTATGGCCTATTGTACTCACTTTGTTGGGTAATATGTTGCACATGATGAATCTGCATCGATGATTTCAATCACGTTATATTACTAAGATGAGACGGAGCATGGAACTCCTACAGTCTATGTTAAAATAAGAACGTCATCACTAAGGGACCCAAGGAGAATGGTATGGTCCTCAAATATGTGCACATTACTTTATGACTGGGCATGACAAGGAATAATGTTGGTATTTATTCCTATCCCTATCACCAAGGTGGTTCCAACGTCAATAAGTGGAACATAAAAAGGCATTGGCAAAGACTAGTAGTAGTCAACCTACTATAGCCACAAACAAAATAGATAAGCATTCTCGGTTGAGGAAACATCTACATTTCGCATGAATCAAAGAAGTGAGATCTACAATACAAGTTTGAGACTTAGGAAATATTCCTTAAAGGAATAATCACAGAGTTATAGCATGAACTGCAAGCTAAGGAAGTGCTCCTATCAACATTGCAAGATGGTGCAAAGGTGGAGAAGAAAGGTACACCCACTAATAACATTGTAAGTGATTCATTGAAATTTCCTTCCCATGAAAATGTAAATCCTACTTTTGGTGAATTCAAAAAGTACACTAGAGGTATAGGATAAAATTGCTTTTTAAAATGGGATATGAAGGAAAAGTCCTTGGTGTGAATAGCCAAGGTATCACTAACCCTATCTATGTGGAGGAAATACCTCGATATGTGGGTCTAGGATACAGTAGTGGTAAATATCAAGTAGGCAAAAGCTCTAAGATAGCAGCGAGTGTAGAGCCCAAGCCACCAATCCTCCCAAAGTAGCCTATAGTAGGGAACATACTAGACTCTCAAAAGAATGAAGAAAGCATAGGAAAAGTTGACATCCCATGATCGTGTCTTCTATGACTACAACAAAGATCCCATAATAACCCTAGATCTATTGTGGACATATCCATGTACATACTATGGATCCAATAGCCATTGTGTGATTTGGTGTGGGAAGCAAAAGAAGCACGCCAAGAGGGTTAAGGTCAATGAAGACAAGGGAAAATCTACCTCGTCTTAAGGAGAAGACACGGGACCAGAGCCACCAAGTAAGTAAGCACTACGTGATAGGTTTATCATGCCTAGTATTTTCTTGCAACATTGGTAATCAAATCTCTATATCAATTCCTCATAATACCAGATAGATATTAGTCATCCCAATTTGGCATTAGAGTGAGGAATAGAAAGTAGTGAGCCCAAGTGCCACATGTCCTAGAGATCGAACTAATTATCTTATTGATAATGAGAAGTTCGAAGGACATTAAGTCGGCTCATGAGATATCTCTTTGAGACAAAGATCGTGGTTCTAGATCAAGAAGCATAGGAAATAGTATATTTTTGGGACAAAAAGCCTCCTTAGTGGGGAGGTGTGATTCAGAGGAAAATTCAAAGAAGGAAGTTCCCAAAACCTCCCGTGATTGTTATAGTGTGAAGTAGACTCCTAAAGATTTCTATCAACTACAAGAACGCAAAAAGGGAACCCGTACAAAAAAATTGTCTTTGGTCAAATTTTGGTCAAGATGTGGACTCGACAAGGTAAACTAGCGAATTTAGTAGTGACATGTGGAAAAACTATAATTGGTCAAAAGGTGACAAAATTGAGATCATGTTTCAGCACTGCGGGTCGACACTCGATAATTGTCTTCGAAAAAAAAAATTCCAACGTGGTGGGTCCTCAGGCCACCACGTGGCCTGCCACCACATTGCCACACCATACTAAGGGTGGTGAGATAAACTAACTCATGAGGTCAAGCCACCTCAATTTCATGGCTAGCTACACACAATCAACCTAACCAAGCTACATGACTTAGCAAGTTCATTCAACACCAACAGATATCACGGTAGTAAACGGCAAGGAACATGGCCTAAGCCACGAATGGAAAATCAGTATGAATCCTATTAAAAATTTGTCTCATTCACAATCCCACTAAATGTGGAATAATTTTAATCCCACCTTTTGAAGCATTCACATTGAGGTCAAAGGCCCATATGGAATGTGGGTATGTGGGCAAGTGGAGTAAATAAGGTGGACCACCAATAGTCCACATGGAAATCACCTATTTAAAAGGGCCATGGAATGGATAAAGCCTCTTCATAGGCTAAGTGGAGGGCAGTTAAACTATGTGGAAGCCTTATTAAGGATTGGATAGCCATTATCCCAAGGAAGTTGTGAAGACTAAGGGAAGGAGATTTGAACTCTTACCCATCAAGCAAAAATATGGGCTTCAACCACTACGTCAACCAAGCAAGACTAAATATGGTCTTAAGAATAATTATTTTATCCTTTAATTTCAGCCTCCCAAGGCTTATAAAAGGCCCTCTCCACTCATTCACAATAAGCTTCCTCCATTCAAAGCTCTCCTAAGAATTTCCAAGCAAGAGAAGATTGTCGGATGCCTTAAGAGATGAAGGCAAATATTTTGGAGGAGAAAAATTAAGCCCTATTATTATTATTTAATAGGCATGGAGTTATAAGAAGGCTTATATTATTTGTATTAGGAATGAATAATATAAGTCCTATATTATTTTATCATTTATCAAGACTGATATTATTGTTATCGAATAATGATGTAAAAATCCTATCATTATAAGCACTGTAAAAATTTGGAAGTTATTATTTATAACTCACCGATCAATGTAAAGGCCAAATTGATGCCTTATTCTCGTGTGAAAATCCTAGAGAAACCATTGGAAGCCAAGTGATGTGATGAAGCACCATAAAATCACTAAAGCTCGATTCTTAGTATGTCAAGCATATCACCAAGTTAGCTACTTGGATGTCACAAAGGAGAGTCAAAATTATTATTGAGCTCATTGACGAGATAATGATCAAATTATCTTTGACATGACACCAAATCAGATCTTCACTCTACATAGAGGTTGATTCAGGTTTTTCCATAGAGTGGTAGTTGATCGTCATCAACATGACACCAAATCAGATCTTCACTCGTGTATAGGTTGAATGAGGTTATGCAATAAAGCATGAAAACTAATCGTCATCGACATGAGACTAGATTGTATCTTCTCTCTCGCATAGAGGTTGATTGAGGCCATGCAACAAAGTGATAGTTAATCATCAACGGCATGACACCAAATTGATATTTTTATGTGTAAAGTTTGATTGATGCCATGTATGAGTGATAGCTGATCGCCTTTGACATGACACCGCATCAGATATTTCCCATGCGTAGAGGCTGATTGGGACCGTGTAATAGAGTGGTAGTTGATTGTTGTTAAAATGACACCATATCAGATATTTTTATCTATGTAGAGGTTAATTGAGGCCATGCAATAGAGTGGTAATTGATCATCGTCAACATAACACTAGATCAAATCTTAACTTTACGTAGAGGCTCATTGAGATTTTGTAATAGAGTGGTAGTTGATCGTCATCGACATGACACCGCATCAGATCTTCACTTTTGTGTACAAGTTGATTGAGTATGCGTAATGTAATGGTAGTTGATCATCATCGACATGACACCATATCGGATCTTTTCTCTACATAGAGGTTATTTTTTTGTGTAACAGAATGAAAGTTGACATCAAATATTATCCGACCTTAGTGTTACATAGAAGTTCTTTTTTTATGTAATGGGGTGGAGGTCAATAGGAGTGTCAAATCAAAGAGTTGTGATATTTCCAAGACCAATGGGTTCATAGTATTGATTGGCACAAGGTTCTTTTGAACGTCCAATATAAGAAAGTAAGTGTATTATGTACTTATATTTAGACTCATAGTTATAATGGATTGGTTTAGATAGTTTGTGAACTTGAAGATGTAGGATTTCTACCAAACTTCGTTATCAACCCTTTTGTAGTGTGATTCTTATTTTCCATTACATTCTTTAAAAGTTGATTATTATCGTGTGAATTTAGTAAAAGGAATAACTACCTATCGTGGTTCGTGGTCAAGAAAAAAATTATTGGCTAGTTTATGGATCATGAGCCCAATCATCTATCGAAGCACAATAGATTGAAAGGGCGGTCGAATCATTCCTAAAATTTTATTACTTCTTTTACCATTATTTTCAGCAACCATTAACGTCCATTCAACCATATGCATTCAATGAGAACTTAGTAAGTGTGCACCATACTTTCAAATGAGCATAAAACATGAGAGAGAACACATAGACATAATATGTGAGTGGAAAACTCTCAAGGGGAAGAAAATTTACTAAAAAAATTTGATATTAGACACAACGACTCAAGTGAATATTACACATCACAAGAGATTTCCTTAGTGAGGCACCATCCCCATAAGGAGCACCAACCCCTAAACCCTTGTTGATATTACTCACAACAAAATACTCCTATGAATATGACTCATCATAATATTTTTTCATAATTATTACCACTAAAAATATGTTGATACCACAGCTAATTCATCTCCAAATTCATCTCCCAAAATTCAGCTCCAAATTCCTTCAAACCCTCATTCAAGCACCCCTTCTTCAACTCGCTCTCTCTAGATATTTCATGGACTTGTCTTGGTCTTAAACCACTACACACATGCATTATAAAATTATTAAACTTATAACACACTTCATCAGATATGAAATCATGCAATATCAGCTCCTTCACACCCTTAGGCATGTCACATTTTTCCCTCTCACAAGACTAGTTCAAATTTAAAATCTAACTTCACTTTTATACCCTTATCATCTCATAAACATGATGGAGGTCAGTCCTAAACATTTTTTTACCAATGAATCATAAAAATATTCCAACACATTGATTAAAAAGTTCATATTTTACCCATATAGGTCGTACATGCCCAAAACCATCAAACATGCATAAAACTAGCTCAAAACCCCATCACCTCGATGAGATAAAACCAAAAATGTCAAACCCATGATTATTAAATCTCAAAATATCATCACACATGTTTAAAATATCATAAAATCATCATCCATGGTCATTAATTATCTTTCATCAATCAAATTATTCGTAACACAACTTAAAAAGGCATGTATCTTTCACTAAACAATTATTTCCAATACCTGTCTTCACCTTTGGGAATCAAAACCACCCAATAAAAAATAAACTATATAATTTAAACACTAAATGGAATCATCAGGACCTTTATATCACATCCATGTAAGCTATATCTCATGACACAACCATATGTACAAACCACACCTACTTTCCTCTTCACCAAATCAAGCTACCCAAAAAGTAGTTTTACAAACTCGACTGGTTTTCACCCTAACTGTCACTTACAAGACCTCAAAATTCCTTAATTAAGAACCAAATTCATCCCACTTCACCCTCAAACTGATATCAATCATATTCTAATCCACACCATGCCTCAATCACCTCATTTTTCACCTAAGCAAATATGTCCTCAAAACAAACAATCGATCTTCTTCACAAACTAACTTGAATGGCACATAAAATATCATCATCATGAGACAAAAATATACCATTGGGAATATATTTTAATTCTATTTCCATAACATATTGTATTTCCTTCCAAATCTAAGTGGAAGGCCTTCAACCAATTCCATCTCTCGAAACCGCTCCATAACCGCCCCAAAACTACCTATTGACTAGTCTTTATAAATAAGGCACACTTTTCTATTTAAAAATTACCACCATGATATGAAAAAACACCATGGACATAAATAACAACTCCCATGCTAAAAACAATGTAAATTTATTTTGTAACTCCTTTGGACAACCATGTCCCAAACTCGAACTTCTTTAAAAACAAGAATTTTCGTGTGGGGCCCACCTACTATCATCAAGCACTAATACACCTTTCTAGAAATCTATAAGAGTCCTCTACATCATCCAATAATAAATTTTTCAAAACCAATCAAACCTAGTCTGATATCATAAATTCCTCCAAGTCACTTTGAGTTATGGTTTAGCGAGGGTTTCAAAGCAAGTTACCTTCTTAACAATGGTTCATAAAATGTGACAATCAAGCCACTTCATTATTTTTAAATAACTCACCTAAAAATTATTCCAAAGATCTTAGGTCCCCGTGAAAATAATACATCCTACAATGACCATCGAAGGTCCACTTTAGCTTCAAAATCACATCAGAAACACCTCATTTTTCCAAAATCAAGTATCTTGCAATCCTTCGAATGACCTGAAACTTGTCATGAAGCATTATGACAACATCTTCTAACTTTATACTCACCACATAGCTCAAATAGCTTTGAAACTCTCTATCCATTAAGACTTACCTATGCCAACTTGCATGTTCTCACCTTCTTGTTTCCCAAGGACCTCATAAATGCACTATATTACTAGATATTGACCTAAAACTCACCATAAACCTCATGTACACTGTCACAATGCTTCTACCATGCTCAGACAAGACTTATCAGCACCAAATCTCACACCTCCATCTCATTTTACATGCTCTAGGGTTAGGAATAGGCATAGAATGACCTGTCTCAACATATGCAACACATGAACTCGACCTTGCTGACCTCATACAGACCTATGTACACCTATAACACACCTTTATGAACATGTGTGACCTCATGAAAACATTCAACCCACTCAAGAGATCTCATACCATGACTATACAAGCTAGAACCATGTCAGACACCATGACAACTCACCAAATCTAGACACTACCAATCAACCTTCATGTTTGACATCAAACTAAAACCTCGTGAAGACTCATATTACACTATTAAACCCTCTTCCATAAATGGACTTGACATAAATGACAACACAAACATGCAATTTCCACCAATCTCCCCTTTTGTATTGATGATAACCACCTTTAGAAACATTGGTGACAACCAACAAGACCAACACACCTACATGACCTCATTTCCATTTTTTTGATGCTTCTATCCCCTTTTACATCTATGAAAAAATCTACAATGATAACAAGACATGGAGAATGAAAACACACAACATGACACAATGGAAATAATGCACAAACTCAACTTACTTACTAAAAATACTCCCCCTTGGACTATATTTTCTAGTGTCTGACCCTGATAGTAGACATGAATGATCCATGGACCTGTAATGAGCCTAAAAATAGATCCCCTTAAGAATATATCCACTTCACTTTGTCTTTATTCATGATAATCATCTCCATCTAGGTATAAACCATGCAAGAAATCACAAAATTTCCTCTAATACTTGCAAAACCTCCTTTAGGACCATTTTCCCTAAACCACATCTTCAAATAAATTTAGACCAACTTTTTCCAACCATGAAAACCAATACATAACATGAATCCACTCCTTATAGCTCCCCTGGAACCATATTATCCTTCTCTAACTAAAGACACAAAATTAGGACCACATACCTTGCATATGAGTCATAGAGATGACTCAACCATATTGACTCTTCCTTGAGAAGCATCTTCAATAGATTCAACCTTATTTACATGTTAATATACTTTTTTTGAGATAAAGAACTTACTTGGCCTTGAAATCCTAGCACGTCAATCTCCATTTTTCCATACAAGCCTTCTAGACACCTTGCACACTTGATTGGGATCAAAACTAGCTCCCCTTGCCTTGATAGGTCATATCGGACATGTAGCTCTATGATTCAGTTCACACATATAACCACCTATAGTACTTATGCAATGTTTACTCAATGCAATAAGTCCATCATATAAATCTTGCAAGCATATTTGACCCCATATCTTCTAGAGGTTGAGAGTACACAACCTCCCCTTCAACACATGTCATTTATTAAAAATTATGATCCCGTAATACTGCATACACACCTTTGAATAATTTTAGCTACTCCATAAATTAATTCAGAAGACATACATTACCTCTTAGCACTTGAATGCACTTGCAAAAGTTCCACAAAATATAACCTGCTGAAAAAGTAGCAAAATTGCAACAAAACGGCAAGAGCACCCTGCAGTACATTTATCTTGATTTCCTTATACATTTCTTCCCTGATCATCATGGAACTTGTCTCCCCCTACTTCAATAATCCTTTATTTACTTGTATATTTTTATTTCACACATTTACCATTCCATTCCCTCATACATAACCATTGATCTCTTGTCATGATGCATAAACAACTTTTTACCTAACCATGAGACCTTAAACCTTGATCACTTCAGACCAATATACAAACATATCATGCTTCTCATGATGATATCAGTCATCTATTCTCAAAACCATCTTGAAGACAATGCTTCCTTGAACCACCAACTCAGAGATACAACCAATGATGCACATACTTTTCTTATGATTGACATGAAGTAATGAAACATTCACTCATTTACAAAAGCATTACTCCCCCTGGGATGATGCACTTATAGACTTCAATACTATCAAATATTTCTCTAACATAGCAGACCTTCTTTTTTGAGTAATATATGATTCTAGACAATATCTCTGATTCTCTTGAGACAAGAACAGACTATAATACTTACAACTTATACCATCATGACCTAACTTTAACACACATGAGACTTATTTTCAATAGGAACTCGTTCACATATTGTCAAGAAAACTAGACCCAATTAAAACTTTTAAAATTACTTCAGAACTCATAATAGTTGACTCAAAATAAGGACACAATATCATGACACAATACCTCAAACAACAAACTCTTGACTTGATACTTAAACAACACACAGACCATACTTCTTTATTTCATAACATTTCTCAATAGATTCAAGTCCAACATTTGATACTTCTCAAGACATTGGTATTAACTCAGACCTTAACAACTTAAAACTAACTTTGACATAACTTGTGACTTGACGTGACATAATTTCACTCATAATCAGACCTTTTACACTATAGGTTACCATTTCACACCTCTTTTGTCAAATTGAGCCTTTTCCAGATTCATCATGCTTAGTCTTTCAAAATTTACCATCATAATACATAAACACACTGTGAAACAATCTTATAGTCCATCATTTATCATGTAACACTCCAAATTAGTCTTTCCATGCTACATAGGTACCTCTAGATGATATGACATGTTTCACCTTTTGACACTAAGGACGGTGACATTACTTCAAAATTCAAAACAAAGACCACTTTTATGACCTAGAAGACTTAAAAATATGACTAATAAGGAATTGAGTAATGCTTTGCAATACATACACTCATACCCTTTTGAAAATGAAACTTAACATCATGAGACAAATATTTATGATGCACATACTTATTTTCTTATGACATGTATAGAGACATGCCAACATACAAGTTTCAATCTCTGGACACTTTGAGAGAAAATAGTGAAGACCTCTAATTGATCAAGAAACAAACTCTCATAATTACACCTCAAGGAGCAACATTGAACACACTCTTTTGACTCGGATCAGAGTACCATAATAACTTTCATGCTTTCAAGGACGATCTAAAGGCACACACCTTTTCTTGGTACAATACCTTAATGATCACACACAAATCCTTTGACATACCTAACACATTTTCATTTTTTGTATGATAACCATACTTCTAACAGACTTCAATAGACTATATTCACTTAAAATTATGCATACTATGTCTTTAACACAACCAACCCTTCATAGTTTTCTTCATGATACTCTTTCACTCAATACTCTACGATCGAGGTAATGCATACTGCAGATTACATAGATAATACTCACTCTCAACTGATGAAAATAAGTACTTTGACACACACCCTTTTAGAGGAACACACAAACCTTACCTAAGATGAAAATATGAAAAACTTAGACACCTATAAGTAGCAAAGGCACAAAAACACATGGAGAGATCACATCCCATACTTTATCACCCTTGAAATGTCCCACACACCTAGCTTCTTCAACTTCTCATGCACTAAAGCATTGAGACACATGTGATCTTCTTCAACTAATGCAAACATACTTCCTTGACCTGACTTAGGCTTGAGAGACTTTTCTTCCATCATGATGGCACTAGAACCCTCTTTCTTTGTTGGTCTTTAATCTTCAACTTTCACATCTTGAGAATCATATCTCTTAACTTCTCTTTTTGGTCCATCATCTTCTTGGACTTTAGATCTGACATGACATCCTTAGACTCATTCATGGGGCTTAATTTCCTCTTGAAAACTCTTCCATTCAATGTTTAAAACCTGTTAATAACTATTCGTGTTCCACTTTGGTGACAAGATTTATCAATGTGTCCTTGTTTGTGACACTTATGACACACACAACTCTTTCAACTTCTAGGCTCATAGATACTAAGATTCCAACCACAATCCTTATCCTTGTGACCATACCCATAACATGAGTAGCATTCACCCTTAAAGAAACTTTCAACATCCCTAGAATACCTTATTTTACAATCTCTAGCTTTGTGACCAAAATCATGACAAATATAGCAATATCCATTAAATGAAGAACCATACCTCATAGCGTTCAGGTTGTCTAATGGGTTAGACCATCTCAAATCAGCCTTCTTGGTCACATTCTAATTAGATTTAGAGCTTGAACCATCTTCACATGTTCTCCTTTTCAACCCTAGGCATGTTTTGTTATTAGCCACTTTGTGGCTCTCCAAGATCCCCTTAACAAAATTTCCAAATATTTTCTAACCTCTCATATATTTTTTTCTACATGATGGATGAATCTACTAAATCAAATTCTAGGTATTTCAACTTCTCTTCATACGTGGAACAAACTTCTTATTTATCCCTTAGGGATTTAGTCACACTCTCCACTTGAGATTCCAAACCCTTGATAGTTTGACCATGCTCTATTTCCATACACTTTATCTGATCTTGCAAGCTATGAATCACTGACTGAGAAATCTCATACTTCATTCTTAATGCAGCCTCAATATCTGAAGACTTACCCATTGTTTGTGCTTCTAGGATCTCCTTCAAGTGATTAAACTTACTTCTCAAGGACCTGCTCTGATACCAAATGTTGGAAACACAATAGACCGAGAGGGGAGGATTAATCAGCCCTACAAATTTATTACTTCATTTACCATTAGTTCCAGCAACCATTAACATCCATTCAACCATATACATTCAATGAGAGCTTATTAAGTGTGCACCATACATTCAAATGAACATAAAAATAAAAGAGAACACATAGACACAAGATGTAAGTGGGAAACCCTCAAGGGAAGAAAACCCACTGAAAATGTGTTGATATTACACACAAAAAAATACTCAAGTGAATATTACACATCACAAGAGATTTCTTTAGTGAGGCACCAACCCCACAAGGAGCACCAACCCCTAAACCCTTGTTAATATTACTCACAACAAGAGACTCTTATGAATATGAATCATCATAAGATATTTTTAAAAATTATTACCAATGAAAATATGTTGATACCATAGCTGATTGTGATCCCAAAATTCAGCTCCAAATTCCTTCAAACCCTCATTCAAGCACACCTTCTTCAACTCACTCTCTCTAGATATTTCATGGAATTGTCTTTGTCTCAAACCATTACACACATGCATTCTAAAATTATTACACATGTAACACACTTCATCAAATTTGAAATCATGTAATGAGGCTCCTTCACACCCTCTAGGCAAAGTTACATTTTTCCCTCTCACAAGACTATTTCAAATTTGAACTCTAACTTTACTTTTATACCATTCTCATCTCATAAACACAATGGAGGTCTGTTCTAAACCTTTGGTTATACAAATTAATCATAAAATCATTCCAATACATTCATTAAAATGTTCACATTTGACCCATATAGGTCAGTAAATGCCCAAAACCATCAAACATGCACAAAACTAGCTCAAAACCCCATCACCTGGATGAGATAAAACCACAAATGCCAAAAACATGATTATTAAAGATCCAAAATTCATAAAACATGTGTAATATAACATAAAAACATCATACATGGTTGTTAATTATCTTGCACCAATCAAATTATTCATAACACAACTCAAAAGGCTCATATCCTTCACTAAACAAATTGTTTCCAAAGACCATGTCTTCACCTTTGGGCATCAAAACCACCCAATAACAACTCAACTATGGAATGTAACAACTTAATGGAATCCTCGAGACCTATAGATAGCATCCATACAAGTTAGAGCTTATGACACATCCATATGTGCAATTCAAGTTGCCCAAAAAGTAGTTTTACAAACTCAAATGGTTTGTACCTCAACCAATTGTCACTTCCAAGACATCCAAAGGATTTAACTAGGGAAAAAATCATTTATTCACTCTCCAACTGATATAAATCATCATATAATCCATATCATGCCTCAATCACCTCATTCTTTCAGCTTGAGAAAATCTATCCCGAAAACAAGCAATCTTTCTTCTTCTTCACGAACTAACATGAATGACCCATAAAATCTCATCATCATGAGACAAACCATATACCTTCAAAATATCTCTCGAATCATATTTCAATAACATATTTTATTTCATTCCAACTCTAAGTAGAAGGCCCTCAACCAATTCCATCTTTGAAATTTCTCCAAAACCGCCCCAAAGCTGCCTTTTGACTAGTCTTCATAAATAGGGAATACTTTTCCATTTAAACGTACCACCATGATCTGAAAACATCATGGACATAAATAACAACTCCCATGCTAAAAACAATGTCAATTTATTTTTTAACTCCTTTGGACAACCTTGTCCCAAACTGAAATTCTTCATAAACAAGCATTTTCAGTGGGGCCCACATATTGTCACAAGCACTAATACACCTTTCTGACATATAGAAGATTTATATACATCATCCAATCAAAATTGGGCTAATACAAGCAATTTCCTCCAAGTCACTTTGAGCTAGGGTTTAGCTAGGGTTTCAAAGCAACTTACCATCTTAACGATGGTTCATAAAAACGTGACGATAAAACCACCTTATTCTTTTTTAAACCTTCATAACTCACCTAAAAATTTATGCCAAATAGATTGATTAGTCATGTGCAAATAACATAGCCCACAACGAGCAACATAAGTTCCATTTTTGCTTCAAAATCACAATATAAAACATCGAATTTTTCCAAAACTAAAGTATCTTACAATTCCTTCTTTAGAATGACCTAAAACTTGTCATGAAGCATCATGACAACATCCTATAACTATACATACTCACCACATATCTCAAATAGCTTTGAAACTCTCTATCCATTAAGACTTACCTATGCCAACTTGTTTGTTCTCACCTTCTTGCTTCCCAAGGACCTCATGATGCATCAGATCACTAAATACTGACTTAAAACTCACCATACACCTCATGTACACTATCATAATGTTGGTACCATTCCTAGACAAGAATAATTAGTACTAAATCTCACACCTCCATCTCATTCTACATGCTTCAGACTAGGAATAGGCCTGGAATGACCTGACTCAACACATACAACCCATTAACTAACCTTACTAACCTCATATAGACCCATGTACACTTGTAATGCACCTTTGTGGCCATGTTTGACCTCATGAAAACATTCAACCCAATCAAGAGATTTCATACCATGACTATGCAAGCTAGAATCATCCTATGACACCATGACAACTCACCAAATCTTGACACTACTCATCAACCTTCATGTTTGACATCGACTAACACCTCATGGAGAATCATATGACACTATGACACCCTTTACCATCAATTTACTTGACATCCATGATAACACAAACACACAATGGGCAACATCATCAAGTGACAATAACGCTTGTACCTCATTTATAATCTTTGGGACCCTATCCCATGTAGTTAATTTCTCTTGAGCCTTCATCCAATAACAAAACAATTAAATTAATCCAAAATCCATCAAAATTGAATTCGAATCTATCAACAATCAACCATAAATTATCGAAAATATCAACTTTTGTTTAAATTATTAGTGACTCTTATCAAATCGTTGGACCCTTTACGAATTGCTAGTGATTTCATAACAAAATTGATATCACTTTCCAAGTGCCTATCAATGAATCTCGTAAAACAAAAACATAAGAAAAAAATAACCAAAATCTTAAAAATACCACCTACCTCAAAGCATGTTTGGGTCAACGTCACCTCTATGCATCTCTAGCAGCCTCCATCATAATAAAGTACACTCAAAAATATCGACTAGGGCTCTCCGCGTGTTTTAATCTATAAATAGTAATTGTACTCAAATGAATTTTGAGTCACTTTATATAGCCTCTTCTTTCGCATACCTAATCTCTAGTGATTCATACAATCACCAACGATTATGACAGAATCACCGGTGACTCTAGAAACTTAACTTTAAAATCAATTTTTGGTCCCTTGACCTCATCAAACCATCATTCTTCATCATTCCCGCCAAAAATAACACATTTTTTAGAATGTGCTTCCTTTTTTAGTGCCCCAAGACCCTCAACAAAATCAAACAATCAATCAATCTATATCTAATTCTTCCTTCACAACCATCTAGGAAACTCATCCCCTACCGTCACTCACCATACATTTATAGGGGATGAATCTATTAGTTCCCATATCATTTGAATTCACGGTCCTATAAGCCCACCTTTGTAGAAAGCAACATCTTTATTAAATCCTATGTCTCCCAATACATCATAGATATCATACCCAATCGGGATCATTTCCCACAACTACTTTCTATGAGTCATACGTTTATAGGATGAGAACCCATTGGTTCTCCTATCACTTGAATCTTCAATCGCACCAAGTCCACCTTTGTGGAAATCTTCTTTATGCCTAGGCTTGGGAATTTTTAAACCAAAACATACCATCATATAAACCTATCCCATCTAGTAACCTTCATCAAACCAATGATAATTGCACTTCGTCACAATGACCCCCATTTTGAGGGGAAATCACCTATCCAAACAAATCAACTATTTCACTTTTTTGGCCTGTCCGAATGTTTATCACAAACCACTTGACAAAAAGGAACAAATGTAGACACATGTTTTAGATAACCTACATCGTCTATCTACACTTCTCATGTCAACACTAAATTACCTTATTATTCCAAAACCATGTCCTTACCTACATAAATCTTATCTTATCCCTCTATTGGTTAGTTAAGATATGGCACTTAGTAAAAAACATATAGAAGGTTCGTGTGGAAGAATAGAGCATGTTCAAAGGTGCGTATGGGTCAGAAATAATCATGCATGAAAAAGAGAGATAGATTTGGGACTTAGCCATTTTCACATGTACAAGCTATTTTTGGAGATAGTGTGCCGAATACACAAACCGGTTAAAGACTTACATGACACGCATTGGTTGTTTTTGGAGGATCGGCTATGAAGTGCTTTGCATGGGTACATGCTGAAAATATATTTACTACTGACAGTTAACTAGAAGAATTCTATTGTTAGCGCACTTGCATGTGTGGCTATTATTGTAATGGCACGTGGTTAATAATAGCATGCAACCTATTTTGGGATTGGATAAGTGGTGAAGAGCAAGTCCCCACCCTTATAAATATGTGAAGTATGAAATATACAAAGATAGATATAAGTATGAGAGTGTGAGAGAAGAGTTAGTGTGAAGTTATGTTGTCAAGTTTTGTTACACGCATAAACATATACTACTCATATCAGTAAGGAAGCTTCGTCTATACTTGCATTTAATATAATGGAGGTTATCGATTGAATCAAGGTGTTAATCATGGTTTTAGTTTATTACTACATAAATGATTTCACTATGTTTATCACATGATTCATGATTCTTTAAGATCTAGATCTGGATATGCTCTGTAGAATGTTATATTAATTATGGATCTGAATGTATTAAGTCTTCATCATGCTAACCTCCTGCAATAACAACCCTAAAGAGGGGTCTGGTACCTTTGTGTGCTTCAGGTGAGCACTCATTCTAGGCTGAGTGATGTGCCAAAGATGCCTAGACTTTTACCGGTGAACTCTAGGGCCGCATCATCAGAGACACATGTTTTAGATAACCTACATCATCTATCTACACTTCTCACGTCAACACTAAATTATCTTATTATTCCAAAAACTATGTCCTTACCTACATAAATCTTATCTTATCCCTACATAAAAATCTATTCTACCCATCCTAAATTACCAAAACCTCCCTAGCCACTTAACACACCATTCTAGCCCATTTTAACATTAACCATCTAATCTCATAAACCCTATTAACCTCTTCCTAACCTTTTCCCTCATCCTTATACCCAAAAATCCCATTTTAGAAGTGGTTAAAACCATTTATAGGAGGGTTTATACACTTTTTTGATCGCCGGTGATTCTAACCGAATCACTAACGCTATAAAAGAAACATCAAACTTCTTGTTTGGGGATCCCGTAATCATTGCAATGAATCTCATCACCGCGTGAGATAACCAAACAACATTGTCACCAACACCCAGTGCCCTCAACATCCATATCAAGCCATCATACGCTCAACAATCTCTTGTAATCATTTGCAACTCTATCCAAGATGTTTTCACATCAAAGGTAATCAAATCTACGTCTTCATACATCTTCATGTTATTTGCATATCGTATGTTAGTCAAATAAATTATCTTAAGACTTTGTCTCTATAAAAATATTTCTTTTATCAATATATCAACTTTTATCAATAATCGCTAGCAATTCTATTTGAATCAACAATGATTTTGTTCAATCACCTATGATTCTTGTCATCTCTACATTTTTTCCACATTTGTTTATTTTCATAGTATTTATTATTTTTTTGTCTAATATGTTGTCGTGCAAGATCTATTCCCCGTAGATGATTGTTCCAAATATCTCACACCCCATCACAATCATTTACGACATTTATATCATCCAACAAATATTTTTGTGGGAACAGTTTGATATCTCACATGAGCTTAGCCTATGTTCCATCAAGACCGACACCAGAAATTGAAGACATCAAAGATCAACTCAAAGTGATACGTGAAATACAAGATGCAACAAAACAAGCTTGGTTTGACTATTTCCTGGACTTCGAGCTCACCACAACCCTATCTTGGGCCACTTATAACGCAAAGCATGATCTCTCCATCCCTATTGATTTATGGCCTTCTTTTCATTACTTTATTATCATATCACTTGATTGTATAACACAATTTTACACCCTTCAAGGAATCCCTTTGATTAGGGGGATTGGTCAGAGCCAAGAAAATTGTTCAATCCTTGTCTAATATTTGTCTCAGATCGGTTTATCTTTGAATGCAGCCTTCTCACTCAAGGAAAGGAGGAGTCTTTTACATTGTTTGTGTACCCACTCATCCTGACATTACGTTTGTCAAACAGCAAGTATTGGTAAACCCTTCTATATTAGAGTTTTAGGTATTTCAAAGATAATAAAGAACTAACCAAAATTCACCATAAACATGAGGCTATTGAAGTTAATAAATAAAGTGGATCTTCTAACATTCAAACTGAAAAAAGCATGTACATATGTTAACGTAGGCCATAAATAAGGAAAATGAAGTGAGATAAGGAAAATGCATGAAAATTCTCATAATCTTATATATTCTAAATTCAAGGACCTTTACAAATAGTTGGGTATGGGTATTTATAGGAAATCCCAAATGATGAACATTATTTACAAGCATTGATGGTAGTAGGATCTACTATAGCCTAGATTTGACAAATTAATCACATGGTAGATACATAGTTCAATCAAATTAAATGCCAAGTTGGCCCTCCTGATGTGTCTATCATGTCATAATATTCTCTACAAGGGGGAAGATATTCATTAAGTTTTCTCAGATGCCCCAAAATTTTACTCACAAAATAACTAAATTAGAGGTAAAAATTATGGAATATTTTTTTGTTTGATTTAGAAAATGGTTAATGGAAACAAGTTGCAATTTTATGTTATCAAAAGTGAACTAAACGTCGTTGCATGATGCCACTAGGTTTTATGCACTTGCGAGATAATAGTGTCGTACATTCAAACAATAAACGGTTAAATTGGCAAAGCCAATAACCATGCAAATATGCCAACCCACAAGGTAGGCTAAGAGCGGTCGCAAGGAAGATCCCACGATGACACTTCTATGAGTCGTATAAACACTATTGTACTTTCATATTTTGATAAATACTTTAGGTCTTACTTAAGGTATTTGACCTCCTATCAACGGTCCATTAACAAATAATTCTTAAATTTCTTGAAACAACTTTATTATTTATTTTTTTGACGAGGCCATTCATATGTTTGACCCATTATTCTATGAAAGTGAAGGGACCAAATGGGTTTACCTAGTTCAAGGAAAACTATGTACCCTTCATGGGTTCCAAGAGGTAACTCAAAACTATAACATGAAGACATCCATTTATAATTTATTCTACAACCTTATTTTAAAATATAACTATAATTTTATTATATGACAAGAGCACACTTATGTTGTGTAAGAGTTATTTTATATAAATAAACAAACTCTCTAATTCAATAGAATACATTATAATATATTTGTATAAATGGTCCTATTTCTTGATTGGTACCGAGATTATTAAAAGAATAATTAAACTTATTTCTAATCAAGATACTTATTGTACTTGGGTCAAATACATAATATATAATGTAGTCCTATAAAGTGTATAATAGAATAATATATAAGTAAATGATACAAAATAAATAAAGTATCTATTAAAATGTTTTAAGAATGAAACATCAGTATTATATAATGCTACTATATATGGCATATAATAGTGTCATAATTATCATAAGCTTGTAAGGAGTATTATTGTAAGGTTTGCAACATTATTATTAAGTGATATGTTCCTAAAATGTATTAATGTATATAAATGTTATCAAGAGAAAAAATGATTATAACATTGATTATTTTTTATTATAAAACATGTAGTATTATATATAGTATTGTATTAGTGTGTATATTGTCTAGTATGGAAATATGTAAAATAGAAAACCATTTAAAGACCCTTCGATTAAATGGAACAATGGGATTAACGTGTGGATGATCATGTCAATTAAACTAATCGTAAGGTCATATTAAGCAAAAAAATATGGTTAGATATTATATTATTTATTAGGGGCCATGTAAACTTTAGTAAGATTTAGTAAATTAATTTTCTAGCAAAATTATAAGTGTGTGTATATGGTTTATAAGAAGTGTCATCATAATAACCCTCAGCTTGTCTTGAGTAATCGATACCTCCTCACGGTTTTTATCCTTGCCAATGTTAAATTGTTTATCACTTTAATGCATGAAGCGAATAACTCGTGAGTGTAGAAAACCTAATGGCGTCGCACAACAATACATAGTGCACAACTAATAACGTAAGCTTGAAAATTTTTCCCATTAATTATTTCTAAACTTAATAAAAAAAATCCATAATTTTTTACCTCTTAAATAGTTGTTTTGTGAGTGAATTTTTTGGTCGTCACATTTTCTAACACTCAAGAATAATCCTAGATATGATCCACTCAAAATTCTAGAATCCAATACAAGGGTGGTGTGCAAAGACACATTTAAGTCAAATTCTTAATTTAAGTAGGCCACCCATATTTGACATGGCATGTATATGTACCCTGCTAAATACTCTTATCTTTTGACAAACAAATTGGTTATGACGTCATGATTTTAAGTTGAGCTTATTTTTCCATATGCGTACTTGATGTTTTTTTCATTTAATGCATATATGATTTACGTTGTGCAATCGTATGGGTGCGTAAATTTATGCAATGTATCAAGCACCCTTAGGTTTTCCTTGAGTAGAGATTTTCCTAGTGGTGAATTCTTATATAGAGGAGCATTCCTTCAACTCTATGTGCAAAGGGCTTTATGCAATTCCTTTATATATTTACACAAACCATTGGGTGCTCACCCATACTTGTGCACTTTTGAATTTATTCCTACACATATAAAATCAAAATAATATGGATTATAATCATGCACAATCATTTTAATTAAAGGGGAGGGATACTTAGTGTGCATGTGTGTAGCTTTTACTATGTTCGTTACACTACGTATTTGTGTAATGGCATGCACTCGTTAAAGGGTGTGTGTCCATAATTATAAATTTCTCAATCCTTGCTTCGATGTGGATGTGTGCACATTACCCTACTTTGTGCAAACATAAGGATTTAGGAGATAAGTGTTTGGTGTGGAATTTAGTTAAGTGATTATGCACAGAATGGTGGATTGTGCATGGGTTAAAATTTTATAGAGTGTTAAAGGGATCGAGATATTGGTCCTCAAAAGGGATTTCATGATGGTTAGGTGGGTGGAAGTGTCCTGAAGTATAGAGGGGTTTCACATGACTCTTTGGTGTATCTATGCAATGGGGATTGTGAGAAGGCTTGTTTGAATGTGAATGGTTCATAGTATACTTCAAACTAAACATGAATACCATAAGGGCTGATAGAAAATCCAAGGAACTTTGTGTGTTACATTTTTGTAATGATATGCAATTGTACATGTGAGATAGAACTTGTAAATACAAATACACAAGTGTGTGCAAGAATTAAGAAATAGCATGTAATTTTTACATGTAATGGGAAAAGGGCATTTTTGTGAGGGGCACAAAAGGTATAAGGTAACATGAGTGTATAAGAAAATACGTATAATGCATGTCATGATGCTTTGTAAACAAGGACTACATACTACGTAAAATAATGTTTGGTAAACAAATCTAAACTACTTTGAGAAATTCCAAGGGATTCCTTGATTTCACTTGTGAAAATAGAGGCATGTTGTGGACATAACAACAAATGGTGAATCTTTTGGAGATTGCTCTATAACATTATTGGAATGAACTATAAATAAATTAGAATCTCTAGTTCACCTGTAATATAAAAATATGATCACACTCAAAAAAATTATCAAGACAGAGCGCAATCTAGTACTTTAAATTTACAATGTGACATATTGAATTGAAGTACTTTTAGAGATTTAGATATGTTCTTAGTGAATATATATGATGTGGTATAATAAATTCACATGGCGTGATTTGTTGCACAAGGGTTCCATTATATTTTTCTATTTTTATGTTTTTGGAGGGAATATATGATAAAGAGAAGCTTAAACATTGCTTTATTGTCATCCGGACATTTATATCCCCGACATAGATGTATTTCGTTACATTCATGGCCTTGCTCCATTGTCGGTTGGTAATTTATATCCCTAATGGAGATTATCATAAACACTCTTATCTAGATAAATCATTTGAAATGTTATAAATTGAGTGATTTTCATTTCTTATTGATTTTTCTGTGGGTTGGGAGCCAAATTATCTAGGTTGTGAAAGGAACGATAACCAGATCGTACCAAGCCAAGAACACAGATGCTAATCAAACACCACGATCAATAAGATGAAAGCAATTCACCAGAATAGCTTTACATAAAACTTTGCAAACAAATGAGCAGCAATATCATATATTATAATGGAACTCAATGCAATACATTGAGAATGGGCCTTGCTTAAATAGGCAAGGAATAACAATCTAAGAACTAGTCAAGGTCGTAGATCAAGCCATAAAACAAGAAAATAACTAGTCATCAAAGAACTAGTCAAGACCATAGATTTAGGAGAGAACTAGACATCAAGGATCTAGTCAATACCATAGGTCAAAGAAATAACTATTCAATAACATAGATCAAGGAAAGAACTATACCTAATAACTAGATAATATATCCTAATATCTAAATAGGATAAAAGGGTGAGCGCACCAAGTTGGGGGGCCAAAAGGGGGTCTTAAGTGGACGTATTTTTTTGAGATAAACAAAACTTCAACTTGTACAAATTTTTCAAAATAGTTACACTCAAAATTGGAAGATGTTGTAGAAATATGAATCGTAGCATTTTGAGTCTAGTTTCTAAGATACTAAATTTTATTGAAAACGAATAAGTTTAAGTGGGTAAAACAACTAAAATACCAACAGATGCTCCTGTTTTTGTTAAAAATATAATAGAGTGACTTTCGTGCCCCCACCATTTTTTGAGCACCATTTAGTATTTTTGAAAACCATTTGGTAGAAAGATAGCTAGGAGCATCTAGTTTGGGCTCCATTTTTTTAGATTTTTTTAGAGAATATTTTTTTATTTATGATTTTTCTAGTACAAAAATTATGCCTACTTTGGGCTAGTATAATTTTTTTTTTTTTTTGAATTTTGATCACCCAAAAAAAAAAAAAAGATACACCATGAAAGATAGACATATTTACACTTCAAAAATAGCTATAAAAAGGCATAGTTAGAAAATAAATAATATGGAAACCTTATATTAGTCAAAAATTTGAAAAATTATATTTTTAGAAAGAAGAGACTCTACTCTATGTCGTGGTATAATTTTTTTAAAATGGATCGATTGTTTTATTTTGATTTATCATAGAGGAAGTGTCATTTTTACATTTTCTTGTAAAAACTCGTTGTTTGTTGTGTTTGTGCAGGTCCATGCCTCAAGCTTGGGGATCCAAACGATCCCAAGCCTTGAGGCATGGCTTGGGAAAAGAGAAAACAAAAAACATGTATGCGTTTTTCTTTGTTTTATATATTGTGGCCCCCCAACGTCCCTTTCATCTCTTTCACGGGAATTCTGCAAACATTATGTTTTTTTTGCAATATTCTCTACATTCTTGCACGATTTTTTAGTATTTCATTTTGTCCCCTACCCCACTAGTTGATTTTTTCTAATCATGGGCGATAAACATCGAGCTAAGGAAAAGAGGAAATTCAAGAATAAGACATCGGAGCAATTGCAAGAGAAGAGAATAAATAAATTGAAGAGAATGCAAAAACTTTGAGCAGGGCAAGGCACATCCGCTATATCAAATGTAGCTAATGTATTAGAAAATTGGGATGAAATACATAATGAAAATGTAGAGATTAATGATTATGCAATGAATAATGATATTGAATTGAATGATAATGTTGGTATGGATGAAGAAATTGATATGAATCCAATTGTTGAACCCTTACTTGAGAATCCAAATGTTAACCCCAAATTTGTATGAAAACACTGAATGAAGAAAGTAACCTTGTAAACGAATCTTCACCTCTAAGAACACCTCCTTCCATTTCACTGAAGAAAACCAATTCACTTAATTGAAATTGATGAAAACATTATAAAACCAATGCCTAACAAAATGTCTGAAAAGAAATGCAAGAAGAAAAGCTAGTGGAATTTGGGATAATTACTTTGAGAATTTAAATGACACACAAAGATGTCAATTATTTGTTTCATTGATGAAATTAATTAAGATGAGACCTATAATGAAGACCCTAGGGTTAAGAACATCTAATGTTGTTGATCAAAATGTGTCAATTGTTGAAAACATACATAAAGCATACCAAACTATAGGTGGCAAAAGACGCACCAAAGATAGTAATGCTACACGACATGCACTAACTAATTGTATAGTAAGTGATAAAACAGTTAATAAACACTTGATTAGAAAAACAAGCAATGCTTTGAAGCTAAACAAAAAAACACTAATGAAAGCAATAGAGAGACGTAAACATTTTGAGTTAGTCAATAACACTGACTATTGAGCTTTCTCTAGCAGACTTCCATGAAAAGACAAGAATACATCTGATATTCTAAAAGAATTAATTGTAAAATTTTGGAATGAGAACACAAGGGTGTCACCGAATAGAAGAGATACAATAAAAAGAAGAATAGGTTCTCGTAATCGTGAATCGTGTGTAAAATATTTCTTAGATATGACTCAAACAATTGTTCTCTAAGTTCAAAAATAAGAATCCACAAATTAACATTAGCCAAAGATTCTTTGAATTGAGCAAACCCTTTTATGTGAAAATCAATCACTCACGTACCACTTGTTGTTGCAGGCATCATGTTGAATTTTCAATGCATTATGATGTTTTTTTCAAATACATAGTGTTTTGCATACTGACATCATGTTGCAGGAGTGTGGAATAAATGTCCCACAAAAATATTCAAGGGAATTTATTTCGACAATATTTTGTGAAAAATAAACAAGACAATTTTTTTATAACAAAGCATGTTTGGATGGAACGTGCAATGTATGCGGTGGCTTGCCAAATCTAAAAAGTTGTATCCACGAGGAGAGTACATATTCAATAGGAAAAGAATTGGTTGATTTCACCAAATATAAATTGGTGGCATATCAATTAAAAGATGGAAAATAGTCTAAGAGGTGTGAACTTGTTACAAAACAATTACCTATATCATAATTTATGGTCAAATTCAGAGAGGAAATTTTTTATGAGTATGCAAGGCACACACATAGAGCTCAATAGTTGGATGAACAATTGTAGTTAAGAAATTACACATTCCCACTTGGTACTATTGTTTCAAGAGTTGACTTCTCGTAGAATTACACATGCAGAGTACAAATGGAGGTTCAGTCTCAATATTATAACTCAGTGCAAGTTTCTATTTTCGTGCATATAACATTCATGCACTCTCCTAAAAGCATTGAGCAAGATCAAAAATATTAAGAGAGTATCATTTCTACATCAGTGATGATCGGACACATTCTATAGAATATGTACAAGGGTGTTTCCAGGTGTTTTATGTGAACTTGAATGAGAGGAACATTAGTTTCGATCAACATTACATTTGGTCGACAACTGCACATCACAATTCAAGAATGCACGGATGTTTTATTGGCTAAGAAGGATGCACAAAGAAACAAATGTACAACATATCTAGAGTTTTATTGAGGCAGGGCATGGAAAAGGAGAGCATGATGGTGCAGAGCATGTGTGAAAAGAGCACTTGCAAGAGAAGAGTTAAAGTTCAAGGATGGTGCCAAATTTACAGATGTAAAAATCATTGTTGATTAATGTGTCAAGAATATGGGCCATGAATCTCAAGAGAGATCAACGGTTTGTAGATATTTTTGGTTGATAGAGCAACAACATCTGACAAACTTTGAAGATTGTATGACAGGTCTGGCAGGATCAATTAATATGCACTCATTCCATAGTTCGATGCAAATGTTTGGACTATTTATACTAGATGCATGACATGTTTTTGTATATCATGCATTAATTTTGCGTGGAATGAATGTGAGCCACAGCAGTGGGTGGATGAATGGACTTATAGACCTCTAATTCCAATCAACACACATCAAGTTCCATGAGCATTACAACTTGCATGGTCTTCAGATCAAATGACAACATCACCTGACTTTGATCAAATCTTTGATTTAGTGCAACAAGGTACATACATATATGTACATGCCATGTTTTATATTTATAAATTATTAAATGGTCAACTCTTAATGTATTTATAAATTGATTGAACTGTTTTACTTTGTGATACATAGGGCACATTTTTGCAGTTATTGCGATGGAATTTAACGAAGAGGGAATAGACTACTTCTTATCTCGTTGTGTAGACAGGAAAAAAATTGACTTCCACATGTGTGCAAATCCATATGCTAACACCAAGCCACCCCGACGTGTTGGCGTAGTTGGTTCAGTCCCACGAAATTTCGTTTGTAAACTACAGCCTCTCAACCCTACACTGACTCAAACTGCACTATTTCACGCGTTTACAAACAATAACACATCGAGAGAACTGGATGGAGATGAAGAAAACCGCGAGAGGCTTTCATAGACTACATAAATCTAACCTAAATAGTCAGAGTAATAGACTAAATCAGCATTCTATTTCTCACATATAAAATGAATTTCTACCTTCAAAAAAGAAACTATGGGTGAATGCTCAATCAAAAAATAAATTACAATTCTAAACGAGTTTCAGGCTCAATTATCAATACTTCATTACAGTTTTTCTTGCCAGTATGTTGCTTTTGGAACTACCTGGTTTGATTTGTGAAGTTGAAGCAGCTGGGATTAATAAAAATAATCAACTTGGCATGTTGTCCTTAAGATTATCCATGATTCTATCGACAACATCAAACACATCTTCCATTCCAATTAAGTTGTGATCCTTCCACGCTTCCCATTTTTCCTTTTCTTCCGCTCATATCTTCTCTTTAAGTTCTTCCAGATGTTTTTGGGTAATCAAATTGACTCTTTATGACTTTCAGGAGGCATTTCTTCTTGAATCATAGTGACATCTTCACCTAATTTTTTTTCTTCACGATGTTCATTGTCATCTAAAGTTGAAGACTGAATATTTATATGGCCTTCGGCTTCTTTTTGGGCACAAACAACCTTTTGTAATGTCCAAAAAAATTCAGGCTCTTCATTCTCTGTTTGATTGAAGATATTCATTCTTTCAAAATGAATAGTTGGAACATTGGTGATCTCCCCAACAAAACTAAGTTCATAGTCTACATATTTGCATTCTATGGAAAAATCATTGAACATTGGTGGTTTCCTCCACCCGTGCTTTCGGGCTACCCCATCCGAGCATAGACGCTTAAGAGCCCTGAGGCACAATCACGCCATATCTTCGACGGGTGATTTATCGTAATCCCTAGCACCTAGAGACATCTCATCATATCTAAGACCTCCATGTTAGGGCCCTCCACAAAATCCTCTCACGGTTTTCTCCGTCTCAACTGGTTCTCTCGTTGTGCTATTGTTTGCAAACATGCGAAAAGTGCAGTTTGAGTCAGTGTAGGGCTATTAGATGTGGTATTTTGTAAACGGAAGTTCGTGGGACCAAACCATATGGACCAACACGTCCAAACAGCTTATTGAACGCTATCGGAGGATTTTTTTGTTCCCTATGCTCCTCGTGCTTTCGGGCTACCTCGTTCGGGCATAGTCTCTTAAGAGCCCTAAAACCAAAACACCTTATATCTTCGACGGGTGATTTATCAGACTTTGTGGCACCTAGAGACATCTCGTCAAATCTGAAACCTCTACATTGGGGCCCTCTACGAAATCCTCTCGTGGTTTTCTGGTCTCCTTCTAGTTCTCTCGTTGTGTTATTGTTTGCAGAAACACGAGAAATAGTGTAGTCTTAGTAAGCGTAGGGCCGCCGGACACCGTAGTTTCTAAACGGAAGCTCGTGGGACCAAACCAACTACGCCAACACATTGGGGTGGCCGAGTGAATGCTAGTGGAGCATTTTTTTGGTTCCCTACACTCCCCATGTTTTTGGGCTACCTCGTCCAGGTATAGTCGCTTAAGAGCCCTGAGGCCCAATCACGCCATATATTGGACGGGTGATTTCTCAGACTCCGTGGCACCTAGAGATGTCTCGCTAGATCCGAGAGATCCATGTCAGAGCACTCTATGAAATCCTCTCGCGGTATTTTCCATCTCCATTCGGTTCTCCGTTATTCTATTGTTTGCAAAAACGTGAAATATTGTAGTCTAAGTCGGTGTAAAGGTCATTTAGATGTCAGTATTTTGCAAATGGTAGCATGTGGGACCAAACCAACTATGCCAACACATCCAAATGGCCTGGTGAATGCTACTAGAGGTTTTTTTTTGGTTCCCTACACTCCCCGTTCTTTCAGGCTACCTCATTTGAGCGTAGTCTCTTAAGAGCCCTGAGACCAAAACACCTTATATCTTCGACATGTGATTTCTCAGACTCCATGGAACCTAGAGATGTCTCATCGATTTGAAACCTCCATGTTGAATCCCTCTATGAAATCCTCTCGCGGTTTTCTCTGTCTCCATCCGGTTCTCTCGTTGTCCTATTGTTTGTAAACACACGAAATAGTGTAGTCTAAGTCAGTGTAAGGTGCTAGATGTTGTATTTTGCAAACGGTAGCTTGTGGGACCGAACCATCTAGGCCAACACATCTATATGGCTTGGTGAACACTAGTGGAGGATTTTTTTGGTTCCCTACACTGCCCGTGCTTTCGGGCTACCTCGTCCGGCATAGTCCCTTAAGAGCCCTAAGGCCCAAACATGTCATATCTTTGATGGGTGATTTCTCAAACTCCATGGCACCTAGAGATGTCTCGTAAAATCTGAGAGCTCCACCTTGAATCCCTCTACAAAATTCTCTCACGGTTTTCTCCATCTCCATCCGGTTCTCTCAAAGTGTTATTGTTTGCAAACATAAGAAATAGTGCGATGAGTCGGTGTAGGGGTCAATTTGCAAGGTCAGTAGTTTGCAAACAGAATCTCATGGGACCAAACCAACTATGCCAACACATCATGGTGGCTTGGTGAACGCTAGTGGAGGATTCTTTTTGGTTCCCTACGCTCCCCATGCTTTCGGGCTACCTCGTTCGGGCGTAGTCTCTTAAGAGCCCTGAGACCAAAACACCTTATATCTTTGACATGTGATTTCTCAAACTCCGTGGCACCTAGAGATGTCTCATCAGATCTAAAACCTCCATGTTGAAGCCCTATATGAAATCCTCTCACGGTTTTCTCCATCTCCATCTGGTTCTCTCATTGTCCTATTGTTTGTAAACGCATGAAATAGTGTAGTCTAGTCAGTGTAAGGTGTTAGATGTTGTATTTTGTAAACAGTAGCTTGTGGGACCAAACCTTCTGGGCCAACACATCTGTATGGCCTGGTGAACACTAGTGGAGGCTTTATTTTTGTTCCCTATGTTGCATGTGCTTTCAAGCTACCTCATCTAGGCGTAGTCCCATAAGAGCCCTGAGACCAAAACACCTTATATCTTCGACATGTGATTTCTCAGACTCCGTGGCACCTAGAGATGTCTCATTAGATCCAAAACCTCCATGTTGAATCCCTCTACAAAATCCTCTCGTGGTTTTCTCTGTCTCCATCCGGTTCTCTTGCTGTCCTATTGTTTGTAAACGTGCAAAATAGTGTAGTCTAAGTCAGTGTAAGGCTGCTAGATGTTATATTTTGCAAACGGTAGCTTGTGGGACCGAACCATCTGGGCCAACACGTCTGTATGGCCTGGTGAACACTAGTGGAGGATTTTTTTGTTCCCTACACTTCCCGTGCTTTCGGGCTACCTCGTCAGGCGTAGTCCCTTAAGAGCCCTAAGACCAAAACACCTTATATCTTCAACATGTGATTTCTCGGACTCTGTGGCACCTAGAGATGTCTCATTAGATCCAAAACCTCCATGTTGAAGCCCTATATGAAATCCTCTCGTGGTTTTCTCCGTCTCCATCTGGTTCTCTCACTGTCTTATTGTTTGTAAACACGTGAAATAGTGTAGTCTAAGTCAGTGTAAGGCTGCTAGATGTTGTATTTTGCAAACGGTAGCTTGTGGGACCAAACCGTTTGGGCCAACATGTTCATATGGCTTTGTGAACACTAGTGGAGGATTTTTTTCGTGCCCTATACTGCCCATGCTTTCGGGCTACCTCGTCTGGGCGTAGTCCCTTAAGAGCCCTGAGGCCAAAACGTGCCATATCAATGGGTGATTTCGAGACTCGTGGCACTTAGAGACATCTCGTTAGATCTAAGAGCTCCATGTTGAATCCCTCTACGAAAGCCTCTCGTGGTTTTCTCCATCTCCATTTGGTTCTTTCGTTGTGCTATTGTTTGCAAACGTGAGAAATAGTGCAGTCTGAGTCAGTGTAGGGCTGCTAGAGGTTGTAGTTTGCAAACTGAAGCTCATGAGACCAAACCAACTACACCAACACATCGTGGTGGCCTAGTGAATGATAGTGGAGGATTCTTTTTGGTTCCCTACGCTCCCCGTGCTTTCGCCTACCCCGTCCGGTGTAGTCCCTTAAGAGCCTTGAGGCCCAAACACACCATATCTTCAACGGGTGATTTCTCAGACTCCGTAGCACCAAGAGATGTCTTGTTAGATCTGATACCTCCATGTCGAGGCCCTCTACAAAATAATCTCATAGTTTTCTCTGTCTCCATCTGGTTCTCTTGTTGTGTTATTGTTTGCAAACGTGAGAAATAGTGCAATCTGAGTCAGTAGGGCTGCCAGAGGCTGTAGTTTGCAAACGGAAGCTCGTGGGACCGAACCAACTATGCCAACACGTCGGGGTGGCCTTGTGAACTCTATTGGATCATTCGTTTTGGTTCCCTACGCTCCCCATGCTTTCAGGATACCTTGTCTGGGAGTAGTCACTTAAGAGCCATGAGGCCCAATCACACCATATCTTAGACGGGTGATTTTTTGAACTCCGTGGCACCTAGAGACATCTCATCAGATCCAAAACCTCTATGTCAGGGACCTCTACAAAATCCTCTCACAGTTTTTTCCATCTCCATTCGGTTCTCTCGATGTCTTATTATATGCAAATACGCGAAATAGTGCAATCTGAGTTAGTGTAGGGCTGCCAAACGTTGTAGTTTACAAACGGAAGCTCATGGGACCGAATCAACTAGGCCAACACGTCCAAATGGCCTAGTGAACACTACTAGAGGCTTCTTTTTGGTTCCCTACGCTCCTCGTGCTTTCGGGCTACCTCGTCCGAGCGTAGTCGCTTAAGAGCCCTGAGGCCCAAACACACCATATCTTCGACGGGTGATTTCTCGACTCTGTGGCACCTAGAGATGTCTCGTCAAATCTGAGACCTTCACATTGGAGCCCTCTATGAAATTCTCTCGCAGTTTTCTATCTCCATCCGGTTCTCTTGTTGTGCTATTTTTTGTAAACACGTGAAATAGTGCGGTTAAGTCAGTGTAGGGGCTACCCCATCCGTGCGTAGTCGCTTAAAATTCCCGAATGACTAGATTGGCTTAAGAATGAATTTGATAGGGGTATGTATAAGAACACAAGGGAGTTATCAATCACCTAATAAATCTTTCTTGTTTAGTTCGGATGGGAGTCAGCTGGCCTACGACTTAGTGACCTTCCATTCATTGATAATTTATGTTATGATAAACCCATGGATGTTTTCAAAAGCACCTTAAAAAGGATAGGGGTAGTCATCAATCCTAGTGAAGGGTGTGATGTGATTTCCAAATAACTTGAGATGCCTACGAGATATATAAGGTAGTAACATGAATTGGACAGATTAGACAGTCAAGAATCATTGAGTGTCTAAATTAGAATGTCATTGCATCTGGAGACATTCTCAAGCATTAGAGTAATGTATATGGAGAGACATTGTCAAAATATCAACATATGAAAGGCATCAAATTATGACGACTATCGGGTGTTTTAACAAGGGAGAAGACTACGAAGCATAGAAGAATGTAGTAAGTGCATGATAAGATAGGAACCAAGATAAAGAGACTATGAGCAAGAAGAAGCGCAAGTAAGGTAAATACACATATACACATTTGATAAATTGAATAAATAATTACTCATATTAGGTAACTCTTTATATACATACATTATATAAATATTGATTTCCAAATTTTGATGCATATTATACATTGAAAATGCTAGTACATGTACATCACCAATAAATGAAAAAGTAATCCATAATGTCTTAAATATTGTCAAGTGCACATCATATTAGATTCATGCGAAAATATTCTCGTAAATGTAAGGTCCCATACAAAATTATCAAGTTCCAAATAGTATTTTAATGTGCATAATAAGTACAAAAATGCCCAAATAGGTCATATACCATCAAGTTCAAATGTCATATAGGCGTACATACAATGCATGCACATAGGCATACAAAAACAATGTCATGTAAGACATATATTTCCTACTCATCAAAATCTATCCCTCTCTTGGCCTTGCTCGAAGAAGGCCCTCCCTTAGACGAAGATGGAGATCCATGAGATGACTTTGGATCGTCAAGCCCATGCTTCGAGTCCTCTTCCACTAAATACTCGCTTGTAGATGAGCTTGTAAATGCAAACAATGTTTTTTTGTCAAAAATTAATTTATATATGTTTTCAACATGTATTTAAGACCATGCTAGAATGAAATTATTTACATAAATACACAAACTTACCGCAAGTTATCGATCATGCCGAATTTGCATCTCACGCTCAGATGAGTCATCGGGAGCTCCTACAATACAAATGGGGTTCAAGACGACAAGATGGAGGAGTCTCGTGCCCTCAAAGTCAAAATGGAGGGGGTTGAAGTTCCCTACATACACATAAGATCAGAAAATCTAACATCAGAATTAGCGAAAATAGAGCTAAGTACATGTATCTACATAATGAAAATATTTTAACTAATTTTATCAATATAGAACTATTGTTTTTACCCCGCCACGCCTGTGAATCAAATGAACAGGGTTGCGCCCTGTCGCAGGTAACTCCTGCATACACACAATGAAGGACATTATTAACATAATTTAATAATTCTACAATGAAAGACATTACTAACATGTAATTTAACATAATATGAATTACACGAGAAATTTAACAAAATTTACGTGTTGTTTGAATACATCAGTGAGTTGTTACGAAGATGAAATCGCAGTGGTAACACCTTTATCTACTTGTCGCAGAGATGGTGGGGTGTTTAGTGAAGTCAACATCTTTATCAAACATGTATATCACGTGAGTTAGATGGACATACAAGAACATACATATATTTGACTTCAAAACTAATATATATATACATGCAAATATATATAAATATACACATGTATGTGAAAATTTTACATAATTAACATTCTAAATTACCTTTGTGAATGTATGTGTATGCATGGTGCTTGCTACCTGTGGTCGAAATGAAGATGCACCTCATGCACGATATAATATCGATGCATGTACATGTATAAATACAATTATTTCAAAAATTTAACATACATAAGTAAATCAGGTACTCCAAACTTTTTGTAACACACATAACAAAACATAACAAATTTACCTACGAAGGTGACACTGATGAATGTAATCCAAATGTCTCACTCAAAAAGACATCTGACATACTGACATTATCATGTTCACCCCTAGCCCCAGGTGCACCAAAATTAGTATGCATGAAAGTATCATCCTCCTCGGGCCCCAAACATATGCTACCACATGACGAGAAAAAATGTGGCCTCATGCTAGTACTCCCGAGGGAATACTCTGTGTACCTCCATGAGCATTTGGCTCAGAAATATCCCTCGTATGTCGAACAAGGGTTACAGATAGCCCCTGAAGCGCGTGGAGTGTATCAATATCTACTATCTCCTACACTGCTTGAGGGACAATCTCAAGGTGAGGGGACTTCTGTGCAGGGAATCTACCCTACTGAATAGGTGCACGTTGTGCACCTAGTTGATCCTGTGTAAATCCTTTTCCTCGGCCCTGAAATCTCAGAAATTAAAATAATTTGGGATCTCGTTGAGGATAAACTCACAATAGAGTTTCCTCAGAAAGTATAGTGGCACCTCGTTGTTATTACAAGGTGGAAAATCAAACACCATCCACCATTGGTCTTAAAAATTATTTTTAATAAAATTATTATTGCACCAATGGATGGGAAATCATTTACATGTCAACGGAACAGGAAAATTAGTGTGGGGGTCTGTGAATAAGGCGCATATGAGTTCTTTTGAAATTTCTTTTTTCTTTACATCCACATATGACAATTTGTTGGAATAATAAACCCTACAACCCTCTCTGTAAGTTTTCCAACGATTAAATTTCCCCGTTACGCATCAATTTGAACAAGTAATGCCTCCAATGTGTTTGCAAGAGAGGCGCGTGGGGGTTTGTAGATTGTGCATCCCTCATTGTTTTGATTAAATCCTCAATTTCAATTTTGTTTTCAACTATTTGGGCTGCTAAATATTCTTGACTACCCGAGGGATGTTGAGAAATTGTGGGAGTGTCGAGAGGGATGTCAGGAATAACAGGGTTTGGTTGTGGTTGATTCCCTCGACCTCTAACTATAACAATAAAAAATATGTACTCAATTCAAATTTTAATCTATAATTATCATATTTCAATGCAATTTTGAGAAAATAATTGTGCTTACCTCTTCTTCATGGCACCATCGTCGATTCAAATCTTCCCGGCGATCCAGAAACGATCCTTTGAGCTTGAGATCCAATTGAATGAAAAACGTGAGGGCACAAAATAGCTCTGAAACTCGCGTTTGAGGGAGGTAAAATGATAAAGGCTCGGGCCTCTCTTTTTTTTTATAGCAAGCATAATGTGTACGCGTACATGTTATTCTTTGGTGATTCCCGAGCCAAAAAAATTAAAACAAGAGCGCGTTTTAACAAAACACGTACGCATTTTGCTTTTTTCGATTCTTGTCCTCTTTTTAGCCCCCCAACTTCGTGCACTTACCCAAAAGAAATATCCACACACATAAGTGGGTGAGGATAAATACAATAAAGGTAAATAAAGTACCTAGTGTGAACATGAGCTAAGGTAAATACCTACTTTAACAAGTTAGAGGATGAGCGAAACATGCAACAGCTAATTGCGCTAGTGAGTCTCACTTTATACATTACTAAAAGGAACTATTGGTGTGAATTTTTTCATGACTCCCTTAAAGAACTACAACTTTTCTAAATCTACATAATAATTTTAAAATAAATACTAAGCGTTTATACCGAAAGTACAAAATAATCAACTAAGCTTATCAAAGACTTCTTACACGGATTGCCAAATTTGTTGAGAACAAACACTTATTACCACAAAACATTATCAACCATTATTTCAACTCAAAACAATGTGCATTAAATATGTAATGAAGTAAAATACAAAAAATTGGCATGATTATGTGAAAGGCTTACTCATAAGGAATGAATTAAACTAAGGCTTGCAAAAACGAGTGGACAATTGTATTATTAAGAATTACCAAATCAAAATATAAATGAAAGAGAAAAGAAAGGAAGAAATATTACCCGGAAAGAAAGTAAAATATTTATCTAGTGTGGGCTTACCTAAAGTGTTGTGCATTGAAGTGTCACATGGTAAATGGATCATGCACAAAAATAATGTTTGAGAAAGCACCCATTGATTTAATGCAACGTCCTCACCATTAATATTCTTGAGCTGAAATAGTTTTTCACCTAATATGTCTACAATTCGGAAGGGGCCAAATCAAATATTTTCAAATTTTTTATGTTTCCCCTTCTTCTCATGTAACTTATCCCATAGTAGCACTAAGTCAAATATTCTAAAGGATTTGAATTTGGTTTTCTTTTTTAAGCCAATGTTTGACGATCTCTTGGTGCCTACTTTGAAGTGAGTGAGGGCTTCATCTCATTTTTATCCAATTACATTAGGGTGAGTCTAACCTCAACTTTATCAATTTCCCATAAGTACTCTTGCATGAAATTTAGCATGAGGATTCTCATATTCATTAGAAATACAAATTCTAGGCCATGGAAAATATGGTAAGGGGTTGTGCCTAGTGCACATTTGATTCAAGTTTTATCTTACCGGAGGACATACTTAATTTTATTATGTCAATCCCTTGGATTTCTATCCAAGCTACTATTGATAACATCCAAAAAAATTGTTAGTTGATTTTGTAAGACCATTTCCTTATAGATAGCATACGCTCATTATAGGAATTACATGGAAGTAAAATTATGTCCATTGTCATATACCATCATAAAAGGCATACCAAACTTGGTGATGATTTTTTCCTTGATGAGCTCAATGAAGATTTCCATCGTGTAATTCTTGAATGGTTTTTCTTCTACCCAAACGAATGACATGTAATAGTAAGTAGCAATGAGGAATTTGTAGATAGATGAATAATTCTCGTTGATGATGTCATATAATTCCAACACCCATTTGGCAAATGGGTGCGCTTCAATAAGTAAGTTGTAAGTGCATGGAAGGATTGTTCTCTCTTAATGTGGCAATCTATAGTGATTAACTAAAATATGAATTTTTATAAGTTAATCTAAACTAGGAACAACAATGAAATAACTTGATGTAAATTGAAGTATAAATGTTAACTATTTTATTTGATATTTAAATGAAATGAAATAATTGAAATAAGAGGGAAAAGGTACTAACCTTAAAATGACTTACCTCGTTGTGGTCCGGGACTAAACAGGATGATGAATGGACGAGTAGAGTATGATAGCACACCTCAAGAAATTACAACAGATCAAGATTCAGCCAGATTGGGGCACTTGGAGGAGGATTGGGATGTTTTTGGCGTCTTGGTCTGCAAATACGGGCACCCTAGTCTATGAACAGCTCATAACCTGAATCTAGGAGTGTCACTAGATCTTCGTAATTATTTTCCTTGTCATGTGGATGTCGCACTAGCCTCACTAATAACATCATAAACCTGCAATGAATATTCACCTGCAAAACCCCATACAAAGCATAAAACCCTAAAAATAAAGATGCATATGAAGGGGTCGGACTATCCTTAGCGGCCACAATGGTGGACTTACATATAATCGTTGCACTACGTTCCGTAATCGATGTAGTTTTGTGTGATTGTGTGTGCAATGATGTGCCTAAGGTTCCCTAGCTCTAATGACATAGAGATATGGGGCAATAGCTAGATAAAATGCAAAATAGTGGATGGAATAGAATAGAATTCCCTTTCCTATGTAGTGTGTGTGATGCAATGATGCCCAAATGCAATCCCTTTCCTTAGTAGATAGCTAGCCCTTAGTATTAGATAGTCTCGCATAAGATAGTAAGTATGTTGTGTTTATATAGGGATCTCTTGCTCAAATTTTGACACTAATGACCCGACATGCTAACTAGTACCTAGGGGAATGGGAGGGAAAACCATAAAGACCAACCTCAAAACTCTAAATGAGACCCAAGTGCAACCGAGACTAGGGTGCCTAAAAATAAGGACCAAGGCGCCCATGGGTGCCCTAATCCAACCCTAGGCACCCTAGTCAAAGACTAGAGATGAAAACTAAGTAATTAATCAAGATCTGAGACTCCTTGAAGAGAAAACCAAAACTATGTAAACAAATGACAACTATGCAAAGACACTTAATGAAAATGACCAACTAAACTAACAATAGGACTAGGGGATGAGCCATTAGTGAATACTTTTCTTACGCAAGATCCATATATAAAATAACATACTTGGCGATATAATTGTAATAGTAAGTGTGTGATTTTGTAACTACATTTGTCTCCAATTTATGTTGGTGAGCGAAAAGCTCGGTAAAATAAAGTAGATAGATATGTGTACCTAAGAGAAGTTCGAGAGAATCCCATGTTGTAATAGAATGTACAGATGTAGTAGTAAAATTGTTCTAAAAGAACCATAAAGCATGCCAAACCATGGATCAGCATGCGTTGATCCATGCAACGTAGCGAGAAACATAATTTTGTGATGAGGTGCATTAAACACAAGTGGTTATTATAATGCTAAATGATTGATGATTTTGAATGTTGTATGATGACGATGAGATGGGGTAGGGAGTGATCAGTTCCCAACCCGATTGTGTGTATACGAATAATCGACTGGAGGATTTGGGTGTCCTACCAAGTAAAGGAAGAGTGTAGGGAGAAAAGTGTGTTATTCTCCAACCTCTAACTACATCCTCAAGATCTAGCCGTTGCGCAGATGGACTCAGATCAAATATTTGTGGTTTTGGATCCAAATAATTTTGATCAAATAATAGATCCATATAGGAGTGGTATAGGAAAGACACTCTTTCCCCCACTCCATGAATGACGCCACACTGTGATGGCTTCCAAATTAGGTCATTTGGAAGCAAACACGAAATGTATAATGGCTTCCAAGTTAGGTCATCTAGAAGAAAACGTAAAATGTATGATGGCTTCTAAGTTAGGTCATCTGGAAGCAAACACAAAATGTAGAATAACTTGCCAAGTTATGTCTTCTGGGAAAGCAACACATGTAACTCCCAAGTTAGGTCACCTAAGAGGCCAATTGTGTTGTATTATAATGATTTATTGATATGATTTTGATTGTTAGATATTTGAATGTGTTGATTGATTGATTGATTGATTACTCTTAGAGAGATTTTACGTTATTTTCCCTTAGATTAGGTCATTGGGGAGTCGATAGAAATTGGTGAATAATCACATGGAAATATTTTAACACTAGTTTTCCCCAAGTTATGTCATTATCGAAGTGATGAAATGTCACATATAGAAATTGTATGTTTGTTTCCCCCAAGTTAGGTCATTAGGGGGAATCAATGGTGAAATGTCGCATAGTGTATTAGTAAATGTTTGAAATTGTCAAATCGGTAGTGTTTGTTTGAACGTGTGGTGATATAAGGGGAATTTTAAGATGACCCCAATTGTATGCCCCCTTTTGGCAAAAGGGGAAGTAATGATAAGAACAAACGTTGAGTAAAGGAATCCTGAAATAGATAGAAAGTGATAGAAAACACCCAAAATGTATAGATTATATGAAATACAATATCACATGAAGATAACACAAGTGTAGTGTGTATAGTATGATAGTAGATGGATTTTTGAAAAGAACGCTGCAAACGAGGTGTAAATCGGAGTAGAAATGCTCAAGATATGGCAAAAATCGTGTGGTGTGTATTAACTACGAGAATAAGCGTGAAATAATGACTATAGTAAAGTGGGTGATGAAAAGTAACTAGATATTTGAAACTATTCACCTTTTTTCACGTGGATGTCACACTAGCTTCATTGATGATGTCGTAAACCTGTAATGAAGATTCACCTACAAAACCCCATACAAAGTATCAAACCCCTGAAAAAGAAAGATGCATATGAAGGGGTTAGACTGTCCTTAGCAGCTACAATGGTGGACTTGCAACTAAGTGTTGCACTACATTTCAAACCCAATGCAGTTTTGTGTGATTATGTGTGTAATGATGTGCCTAGGGTTCCTGGGTGCCAATGACACGAGAGATAGGGGTAATAGCTAGATAAAATGCAAAATGGTGGATGGAATATAATAGACTTCCATTTCCTATGCATTATGTGTGATGCGATGAATCCTAAATGCAGTCCCTTGCCTTAGTAGATAGTTAGCCCTTAGTAGTAGATAGTCTTCCCATAAGATAGTAAGTATATTGCATTTATATAGGGATCTCTTGCTCAAATTTTGACACTAATGACCCGACATGTCGACTAGTACCTAGGGAATGGGAGGGAAAACCTTAAAGACCGACCTCAAAACTCTAAATAAGACCCAAGTGCAACCAGGACCGAGGTGCCTAAAAATAAGGACCGGGGTGCCCATCGGCGCCCTAATCCATCCCTAGGAACCCTAGTCAAATACTAGGGACGAAAACTAAGTACTTAATCAACATCCGAGACTTCTGAGAGACGACCAAAACTATGCAAACAACTAACGAATGTGCAAGACACTTAATGACAATGACCAAATAAATTGATGATAGGACTAGGGGATGAGCCATTAGTGAATACTTTTCTTACGCGAGATCCATATATAAAATAACATACTTGGCGGTATAATTATAATAGTAAGTGTGTGATTTTGTGACTACATATAGATATGAAAATTCTTCACTTGAGTGTGTGTGTATTTGAAAAAATAGGGCCAATACTAACCTACCCTTAGGATTTGGTGCACGATTGAATTTCCCGACCCATGGCCAATGTTGTGATAATCATCGAAACCTTGTAATATTTAGGAAGTTTCTTCTTTGGATAGGCATCACAAATAAAAATAAAATCCTTCATGACTCATGTAGTAGAGCATGCCATATTTATCATGAATTTCGTACCCTCTGGTGTAAATCTCTATGTTGAGTGTAATTAAGGTGCATGACATCTTTGATTAAGAAAATAATAGACTAAAGCTCTATTTTGAGTGCAATTGAAGTCCACAAGACATATTTGATTGATCATATAATATAATATGTCCTTGTACCATTCATTATGCGTGAGAGATTTTACCATGTACTACTTGATAAACCATATTTGAATTAACCCTTTTCATCAGTGCGGCTCAAACCAATGCCTTTGATCATCTTCATTGGTTGGATTTATAAATCGAACTCCCGGAGGATGGTCATCCACTCACCACGATGCTCAAAAATCTCATTCTTCATTAACATGAGCTTTACTATAGGATCATATACGAGGAAGCTCCTTTCTATGCAACATGTATTACCTAATCTTTTTACTACTTTTATTAGTGTGAAGGCTTGTTTGTTACTAATAGAGTAGCGGAGAATCGTGTTGTGCAAGAGTGAACTCATGATTGCAATAGGATTTTATCTTAGTTTATTCTTTCTTTTGGGTCAAGAATGTTGTGCAAGAGTTCTCATACTCAAATGTGTAGATAAATAATAGGTTTGGATAGTCTTGGTTGACTAAGATAGGTGTCTGAGTGATGGCTTTGAAGATTTTAAAAATAGCACTTACACTATATTGTGCATAGTAAAAAAAAAGTCTGCAATTATAAAAACTCTACTCACAAGGTGAGCGAATAGCTAGGCTAGAAAGAAATAAAATTCTTTCATTAAAAAAATTGTCTTGTTCTCCTTCTATTGTGCGTACAAGTTTGAGAAAATAGAATAGATTTAAAACTATCAACTAGAGTTTATTAGGCAGTCAAAGAACAAAGAATCAAGAAGCTACTACAGTTTATTAAGCAGAGATGGAGCAAAGAACTAAAGAAGAACACAACATGACTGAAATAAACTGAAGTTATTAACTAAAGATGATTCAGTTGATCATGCATCCTTCAATCTCCCCTTGCATGAGCAATGGGGATGAGTCCCAATTGATTCCTCAAAGCAACAAAACTGGTTATAGGTAAAGCTTTGGTAAAAATATCAGCAACTTGCTCAACTGTAGGGAAAAATTGTAATTCCACTGTCCCATCTTGAACTAAGTCTCGGATGAAGTGATGTTGAATCTCAATGTGCTTCGATCTAGCATGAAACACTTTGGATTTTTGGTCATTGCAATGGTACTATTGTTATCATAGTAAATAGTGGTTGGATGTTCCTGAACCAATTGCAAATCTTCCAAAATCTGTCTAATCCATATGGCTTGACAACTAGTTGTTGTTGCTGCAATATACTCTGCTTCTGTGGAAGAGAGAGTGATTGTTGTCTTCTTTTACTACTCCATGAGACAACTCCAGAACCAAGTGAGAAAATATAACCAGATGTTGATTTTCTATCATCCACTGAACCAGCCCAATCAGAATCTGTGTAACCACATAGCTCAAACTTATGTGTGGGAGAATAATGAATGCCAAAATTGAGTGTACCACTCACATACCTTAAAATTAATTTTGCAGCAAGCCAATGAGACTCATGTGGATCCTGCATGAACTGAGAGATGAGGCTCACAATATAAATAATATCAGGTCTTGTGGTAGTGAGGTACATGAGTCTCCCAACCAAACGTTTGTATAAAGTAGCATCTACTTTGGAACTTGCATCTTCCTTGGTTAATTTTTCACCAAGGGCAATAGGAGTGGCAACTGCAGTGCATGACATCATTCTAAACCGCTTCAATAGATCAGCCACATACTTGGTTTGAGAAATGGATATACCTTCATATTTTTGTTGCACCTCCACTCCAAGAAAATAATGCATGAGTCCCAGATCTGACATCTCAAATTCTTGTTTCATTTCTGCTTGAAATTTCTCCATGAGAGATGGGCTATTACCTATATAAATGAGATCATCAACATAAAGGAAAAAAATTAGAATATCATTACCAAGATGCTGGATATAGAGGGTTGGCTCTGAGGAACTTCGAATGAATCCTTTCTTCAAGAAATAACTGTCAATCCTTGCATACCAAGCACGAGGTGCTTGCTTCAACCCATAAAGAGCCTTTTTAGCTTGTAAACCAAATGTTCTTTTCCTGGAATTTCATAACCAATAGGTTGTTCCACATAGACTTCCTCATCAATAAAACCATTTAGGAAGGCTGATTTTACATCCATCTGATAGATTGGCCACTTGTGTTGTGCACAATAGCCAATATAATCTTGACTGTATCAAATCTTGCACCGGAGTAAAAGTTTCTGAATAATCTATTCCAAGTGTTTATGTAAATCCCTTGGCAACTAATCTTGCATTGTGTCTATTCATAGAACCATCAGCATGATATTTCACCTTATAAATCCATTTGACACCAATCACTTGCTTATCTTTAGGAAGTTGCACTAATTCCCATGTTTTTTTTTTTCAATTGCATGCATCTCTTCATTCATAGCATCAATACATACTTGTTTTTTCACGGCTTCTTCATACACCGAAGGTTCAACTTGAATGGTACTAAACAAATCAAATTTGGCAACTGGATTCACATTAGAAATCCTTTGATAAATTTCATTTAAACTTCATACCTTTTGTGAAGAACTTGGACTTGATTGTGGACTAGAACTATCACCTGAAGAGGAACTTGGTGAACTTGGTGAACTGGGGCTTGAACTTCCACTTGAGCTTGTGGGGAGAGGAGGAATTTTTGAACATATTCAATACCCATGATGAGTGGTGTAGTTTTTTGAACTCATTTTTTCCATTGCCATACTCCCCCTTCATCAAAAACCACATCTCAACTAATAATCCATTTCTTTGTGTCAGGATTATAGAATTTGTATCCTTTTGTGAAATTTGAATAGCCCACAAAGATACAAAGTTGGGATTTTGCATCCAACTTCTTCCGCTTCTTTTCTGGAACATGAACATATGCAGGGCAACCAAATACACGAAAGTGAGCTACTGAGGGCTTGTGTCCACTCCAAGCTTCCTTGGGAGTGATATTTTGAAGCAATTTTGTTGGGCTTTGATTCAAAATATAAGTTGTGGTTGCTACTGCAACTCCCCAATAGCAATTAGGAAGGTTTTTGAACTGCAACATACTTCGTGCCATCTCCATAATGGTACGGTTCTTTCTTTCTGCAATGCCATTTTGTTGTGGGGTATAAGTTGTCGTAAGTTGTCTCTTAATTCCATGAGTATTACAAAAATCAGCAAACTCATTGGAAGTGAATTCTCCCCCTCTATCTGTTCTGAGTATTTTGAGAGAATACCCGCTTTGATTTTCTACCATAGCCTTAAAATGCTTGAAGCATTCAAATGCCTCAGATTTCTGCTTAAGAAAATAAACCCATGTGTGGCGTGAGAAATCATCAATAAATGTCAAAAAGTAAATATTCTTACCCAAAGATTCCTCTTGCATGTCACCACAAATGTCACTATGCACAAGCTCTAGAGGAGATTTTTCCCTCCATGATTTGTTCACTAGAAAACTGTCTCGATGTTGCTTGCCAAGTGCACACCCTGAACAAACTTCTTCTTTTTCCTGAATTGCAGGAAGTCCTCTCACCATGCCTTTCTTATGAAGCAAACTTAATCCTTGAAAATGCAAATGACCATACCGTTGGTGCCATAACCATGAATCATCTGTGGTTGCCTTGAGGGCATGCATCTTAGTGGAATCCAAAGTGAGAGGAAATAATCTATTCTCTGTCATACAAGCCTTTGCTACAAGATAATGATTAGCTGATTTATCAAATATTTTGCAGCAGTTATCTTCAAACACAACCTTGTAATTTTTTTCTACAAGTTGCCCAATACTTAAAAGATTATGTTGTAATTTGGGCACATGCAAAGTGTCATGAATAAATGTAGTTTCTCCTTGCTTAGTTTTCACTGCAAGGGTACCTTTTCCCATTACATCAACCTCTTTATCATCACCAAATTTTACTTGACTCCTTACAAATTCATCTAATTTGACAAAGAGATCAGATTTACCTATCATATGATTTGAGCAACCGCTATCCAAGAACCAAACATCCTTTTGAGGTTCTTTTTCCAAATTGCAAGCGAAGAATGTAGAGTGTTTTGCTTCTTCAAAAGACTCTTCAGTATAGTTGGCTCTTGACTTATTCAAATCAGATTTTTTCTTTCTACATTCAAATTCATAGTGTCCATACCTTTCACAATATTGGCACTGGATGCTTCTCCGATCCATAGAACTTCTTCCTCTTCCTCTTTTGTTTCCTCTTCCTCTTCCTCTGCCACGTCCTCTAGATGTAGAAGACTCCCCTTGAGATTTGTTTGATTGAGAAGGGGTTGTAGATTTTTCTTCAATTCTTACAGTAGACTGGAAGGCTTGAACTAGGTTCATTGTAGAACGTTGCATATGCTCCTCATGAGATTGCAAAGAACCTATTAACTCTACAAATTTGAATGTGGTTAGATCTTTACTTTCTTCAATGGCTATGACCACTAGATCAAACTTTGGAGGAAGAGATCTAAAATCTTTTCTACAATTTTTTGCTCTGTGACACTTTCCCCTTGAGTTTTAAGATGGTTCACAATACTTTGAGCCCTAGTAATAAACTCTTGAATAAACTCAACTTCCTTCATACTTAAACTTTCAAAATCTCTTTGAAGGGTTTGAAGTCTTACCAACCTTATTTTATCATATCCTTGATATGCAGTTTGTAGGGCCACCCATGCTTCCTTTGACTTTGTCATACCAGCTATACGGGGAAAAATTGATATATCCAATGCAGATTGGATAGCAAAAAGAGCTCGATTGTCCTTCTTTTTGTCTTCTTTCAATTGAGTTCGTTGATTTGTTGTTAAAGCATTTAAAGCATTCTGATTTGCAAGTTCCGTGTATCCTCCTACTAAATCCCATATATCTTGGGATAATAGTAGGGTCTTCATATTTATACTCCAAATTGTAGTTGTCTCCGGTAAACAATGGAAACTGGAATGAAAAATTGCCACCATTTGACATTCTGATAATTCTTGGAGAGAACCATTAACCTGCAACTTTTGCAAAAAAATAATCCTACAATCAGCTTTGCTACTAATTGAATATTTTAAAATAACACTTACACTATATTTCGCATAGCAAAATAAATCTGCAATTATAAAAACTCACTCACAATTATAAAAATTCTTTCATTAAAAAATTTGTCTTATTCTCCTTTTTGTTGTGCGTATAGGTTTGAGAAAATAGAATAGATTTAAAACTATCAACTAGAGTTTATTTGGTGGTCAAAGAACAGAACTCAAGAAGTTATATAGTTGATCAAGCAGAGATGGAGCAGAGAATCAAGAAGAACACAACATGACCGAAATACACTAAAATTATTAGATGAAGCTATTAACTAAAGATGTTGCAATTGATCATGCATCCTTCAGAGATTATTTGACTTCTAAGAATGTGGTGTGTGCCTCATCTTTCAATTCAAACTTGGCATCTTGCTTTAGCATTACGTTAAGTGGTCTAACTATCTCGATTAAGCATGAGATAAAATTTCTTACAAAGTTAATCTTTCCAAGAAATATTTCAATTCGTTATGATTGTTGAGGAAGGGGATCTTCAATAGATTTGGTCCTATCAAGTCAACATATATATCCTTTTAAAAAAATAATGTTCCTCAATAGTTTACCTTTAGTGACTCCAAAGACACTTTTATTTGGATCAAGGGAGATGTCATGCTCATGGAATTATTATAGGACAATATGCAAATATTTTACATGGTCGATGTTCTCCTTGGAAAATATTTTGATGTCATCTATGTAGACTTTGTGATCGGGTATTTGAAATCAATATCCATGGTGCATTGAAAGGTTACGCTAGAATTAATTAGACGAAATGGAATTTTTTTATAGGAAAACATACCCTACATGGTGGTGAAGGCTATTTTGATTTTTTTCTTCTTTGTGCATAATGACTTGGTTATATCTCGAGTACCCATCTAGGAAGAACATCATTTTTGTGTCATTCATAATCTACATCACCTCATCAAGGGATGATAATGTGTAGTTATCTTTCTCAAATGCCATGTTCATATTGTGAAATTCCATGCAAAGGTTAATTTCTCCACTTTTCTTGTGGACTAGAACAAGGTTGGCAATCCATGTTGAGTGGTGGATTGAAAGACGATCTTTGCATTCAACAACATTTGCACTTCCTTCAATTTACGTTTCTTGAGAAATACATTGACATACATTTGCTCTATTGGATGGGATTCATGCAACACTTTAGTGGGATTTTGTGCATCATAATGGAGGGATAAAATATCCTCATATCATTATATCTCCATGTGACGACATCTTGGTAGCTTTTGATTACGCATAAGAAGTCTTATTTTTCTCATGGGGTACAGGATTATCTTATTAGCATAGGATTTGGATCATCATAGGATCCTAAGTTGTGATACTATCAGACACTCCCTAGTGAAGCATTCTCTTCATTATTTGTGTGGTGATTTGTATCAAATAGTCTTTCCAAGGATATGATTCCATTGGGAATGCCATAGGTTCTCGTGTTCATAAATTCACATTCATCCCATTTAGGTTCCTCCTTTGTAAGTCAAAAGTTCAATGTTGTATAGGATGGATGGTGGTAAAGCAATTCAACTGATAAGCACTTGAACTTTGAACTTTTATTGGCTTCAAAGTACTAGTAGTGTAAGCTAGCACATCTCCAAAACTATTTTGATTGTGACGGTATGGAACGGATGTCAAATGTATCAAAAGATTCAATGAGATTCCATTCACATCATTTATATCCGGATAGGATCTTTTCGTGGAAAGTGTATTGGCCCTTACTTTCTTAGTAATTAATTGTGAGCCTATAAATTCTCTTAAGCATTTGGCACCTTTCTATACCGCAAACTGCAAGCCATGTATAATAACTTCATATTATGCAACATTATTAATACATGAGAACTGAAGTATGAATATTGTGTAATACCTTTTTCCTTTTGGGTTAATTAACTCAACACCTACACCATATCCTTGTCTTGATTTGAACCCATAAAATTACATAGTCCAAATATATTCTTCCATTTTTGAATGGCTTAGGAGAAGCCACAAGGTGTTCTTATTTGATCATTTTGCAATGGAATATCTCACATATTTATTTTGACTCTAGGTGATCTGTAACACTTTCTACATTCTATGGAGAGTTCATAAAGCAAGAATTTTCCTTCTTATTTAGCACAAATGGTTCTTAGGGATTCTTAGGTTGCATTGTACTAAATAACTTGAATTTTTTGAGACATTGTGGGAGTTGTAAGTGACTGCAAAACTATGAGGTAGTGTTTCTTCAACGATGACAAATGACCTCAATTGATAGGTTCCTTCATATTATGCACTCTTCATCGCCTATTAGAAGATGCCTAAAAAGGTTGTGTAGTGTCAATCATCATGTTCCCTTGAATGGAACTAACACCAATCAATAAATTCAACTTAATCTAATTCCATTACTTATCCAAGGACCAAACAATCATTTGTTACTACATGCAATACCCTTCATAGTTTTCCTTAATCACGTAATGCGTAACTTTGCCCATCCTCGTGGATTTCCTCATTTATAATATTTACATGCACTTCATTCGTAATCTCAAGGATTTGTAGACCAGGGCACATTGAATATTCCTCTTCATTTATGCAGTGGTTGTGTAATTATCCGGTTGATACCCATGTATGACAAGGTTGTGTGCAAGGTTATACGAATCCAAAAATAATACATCATATTTTCATGGTGCCTTCTTCTCCATTACATAAACCCTAGCCTTGCACTCGGAGAGAATTTCATCAACATTTTTATATTCGGTGATCATAAATTTCATGTGAGGCTCACAATCAATCCTTATGTGATTTGCAATACAACCACATGTGCGAGAATTTTTTTCTCATATAGTCATTGAGTGTGTGACCAATTTCTACTCGCGATCATGACATATGCCTCAGAATGTCCATCACTTGAATATCAATAAATTGTTGGACTTTGGGATCTATGGAAAGTTGCATATGGATGTGTGAAAGTTATCCAACCATGTTCACCTTTTTTTTCAACTATATCATTTTTGTGACTTGCTTTTCTAGGAGATAATCCCAACTTGTGGCAAATAGAAGATGACATGATGTTTCTGAATGCTCCTGAATCAACCAAACAGTTGTGTAGGTTCTTACCAAAAATACTATTTGTTAAAAAAATGATGAGATTCTAATTTTTCTTTATATGTATCTACATGCACATCAGTTGCTTTGCACGATAGGTCTCTTGGGTGGGGTAGATAAGGCTTTGAGTAGGGTGTCCTTTTTATTGTTGATTCAAAGAAGTTCAAACACATAGATATTGGTCTTAGCTTTTCACAAGTCGTCAACAATGTTATACTCAGTAAGGATTTGGTTTATGGGGCACAAAGGGTTTTGGTTATCTTTCGCAATCCATGCATTCTTTGTTCCTTTAGGAAGGGAAGGATTGTTTGATGAGCATGTACCAAGAGGCACTTGAGAAGAATTGGGAGGAGTAGAAGTGGTCATAGGCTCTTAAGTTTTATTGTGGAGGATATAGTTACATCCTCTTTGATATTTTTGGTAATCGTGAGCTTCCTCTAAGTTGTCATCAAGCTCATTATCAATATCCCCTAGGAATTCATAGCTTTCCAACACTAAAGCAATCACGGAGTGGTTCTCAGTTGCTTCGCACACTCACTTTAGGTGTAGGAACTATCTCGAGATTGTCAATTTCCTTCTAGAATATGCTTGAGGCTACAAAAATTATAGGCATTCCACCTTGGATTGGTATAGGATGTTATGAAGCTTGCACCAGGGATTGTAAATCTAAGTCTTTCAAATTGACAAAGTTAGAGTAATAAGGATTGGTAGCATTTTGTGCACTTTTCTCCAAAGGACTAGAACGCCCCCATTATTTGGGTATTCCATTATCATTTGTTGCATTGGAAATTGAAATTTCTTATGGGGTAACTAGTTGATGGTTGACCATGATTCAATAATACACCTTGCCTTTGTAAGTTAATCACATGTTTTGACAATTTTTCTATGAGTTGGTGCAAGTTCTTAGTTTATATGTTAGAAATTGAAGATAGGGGCATGGAAGTAGATGGTTTATTCTGAAATGATTGTGTGTAGGGTTGGAATATGTAAGCTTTCCCATAGATTTTTTCACAAGGATCAAAGTTATTTAATCGGTGATCATCGCAACATGATAGTTGGGTGTGGACAATGCCAACGGTTTATTTTTAGTTTGTGGCGTGAAATGATTGGGTAAAATGTTTGTGGAAAAAGGAATAGATCCTAAAGGAGTAAAAATTGAGCATTTGTTGGCATGTGCACATTGGTAATTTGATTCAACACTAGATGGTTGTGCACGAATGCATGATTTATGAGTTACACTTGGTTTTACATGGTTGGGTTACCTAAGCAAGGAAAAGGTTATGTGTGGGTGAGACATTGAGGCATCATTTCTTGGTTGATTTTAAGTGCATATTTATAGCAAGGGTCAAGGTGGTCAAGATGGCAAAGTGCGGCATAAAAACATAGACGTGAAGGGTTCCAACACTTTGAGGTAAGTTTGGATGGCCACATCTTTAGTTTGATTGTAAGTGGCTTTCACTTGCCTATACATGTTGTGAAATAAGTCATTGAAGTGGCTCATGGGCTCATGATTTTCCTTACGTGCAATTGCAAATTGATGGTACATAATAACCAAATTTAAAGGGATAGAAAAGTGGTCAAGAAAGGTAGTTTCTAGGTCTTTTCATGAGGTAATGGAACAATAGTGAAGACCAAGATACCACTTGTAATATTTCTCATATAACACAAAGGAAAACACCTACAAGTGATGTCCTCATGTCGAGACATGTGCCCTTATGAAACCGACCATGTAAGCATGGATGTGTTCTCGGTGATATGGTTCCACCATACATGTGCTTGTCGCAAAAATATTTTTAGGGTTTTTTGGCAAGGCATGACATCCTCTAGGAATGGCAAGAGGATCACTAATGTTTACCAACCATGTTGCCATGGTTGGGACCTAAGGTATGATGAAGGGATTGACAAAGGGTGTGGCAAAAGCAAGGTGAACTCGCTAGCAAAATGAGTTTGCCTCAAAATGGATTTCCCTTTTTTGTTCTACACTTCCCGTGTTTTGGAAGGCTTAAGATTTCAAAGTCCCCTTCATCAAAATTTGATCTAGTGATGATTTTTCTAGTTTCTATGTGGTAAAGGCTTATGCTTTTGCAAGCCCTCCTTATAATGCCAAATATGTTGTTTTGTGTTAGTTGAAACTCCTCCTATAACCATATATGTTGGTCTCTATAGGAAGAAGGGGCACGCACACGAGCATGGGAAACAATAGGTAGGTATCCATGCAAACAAGAAGTGATGACTCTCTTAAAATGAGGGTGTGTGCAAGTGTGAATGGGATTGTGCAATGGACTACACTCGTAAGGTCTCCCTAAGGTTTTGTTTCACTACGTCTTGTTAGCCATAAAAATTTGGGAATATATCAAGGTGGGATGGTGGTGTTTTTGATTTTATGAGGGTGTTTTTGGTTCATTCCTATCCAAAGGAAACTATTGGCTTTGGAATCAATCATGAGGGATTAGTTTAAATGATGTTGCATGAGTAAATAACAACTAATCAACATTCATTCATATATTATTTAGTGTAAGAAATCCATTAATTTGAACATTGAGCTATGAGTATCACTTGTAATATAAAGAATGATATTTACATACAAATTAAAAGGTTTAATCCTACTACTAACAAAGTTGTGATAGAATGATGTTTACATGTAAATTAAAATCGTTAATCCTACTACTAATGAATTGTGAAAAAATACAAAAGATCAATAGGGTAGGTAAAAAAGGAAATAAGTAGCAAATCTATAGGAGAAACTCCATCTTGCTTAAACGCAAATGTCCATCAAATCATATCATTTATCATACCAAGATGCACTCAATCAAGAGAGGAAAGTGCAAGATTTTGAGGGAAAGGATTAAAACAAACATGAGTTGAGCACAACGTCGTCGGACATGCAGGATATGTGATCAAGTTTTTTAGTCACAAAATCAAAAGATATCACAATTAATAAACAAAGCAGATCCTCTAACATTCATTCAAACTAAAACAAATCATGTGTAGATGCTAATTTAGGCCAAAATAAGGGAAATGAAATGTGACAAGGAAAATGCATGAAAATTCTCATAAGTTCTTTATTCCAAATTCTAGGACCTTTACAAAGAGTTTAGTTTGGGTATTTATAGGAAAACCTAGGTTATGAACAATTTTACAAGCATTGATAGTAGTATGCTTTGGCATAGCCCAAATTTGACAAATTAATTACATGGTAGATGCATAGTTCAATCAAATTGAATGCCAAGTTGGCCCTCTAGATGTGTCTGCACAACTCAAAATATTCTCTCGCAAGGAAGAAGATACTCGTTAAATTTTGTTAAGGATCAAGAATAAACTGGACATGATCCACTCGTATTTTCATATTCCAATGCAAGTGTGGCATGCATGGAAACATTAATTCAAATTCTTCATTTAAATAGGCCACCCATCTATGACACAACATGTACATGCACCCTTCTAAATCCTCTAATCTTCAAAAACCGATTGGTTACGGTGTCATGATTTGTGGGTGATTTGACTTGTCCACAAGCATACTTGACATTTTTGTCATTTTGTGCATATCTCGGCTTATGTTGTGAAATGATATATGTGCTTGAGTTTTCCCAATGGAATTCTCCCTTAGGTTTTCCTTGAATGTGAACTAAGCTTTGTGTAGTGGTGACTGCTTCGAGAGGATCATTTCTTAAACTCTTTGTACAAAGGGATTTTTGCAATTCATGTATAGATTTCCACACTTAGTTGGGCACTCACCCATATTTGTGCATTCTAATAGTTGTCCATGTGTGCACAAACTAAAATAAGATGGATTAGAATCATGTGCAATCATTTTAAGTAAAGGGGAAGGGATGCTTATCGTGTATGCATGGTGTGCATATGTAGACTTTACTATGTTCATCGGCTCAAGTATTTTCCCAATGGCCTACACCTAGTTAAGGGAATGTGTTCATACTTAGAAGTTTCTCAGTGCTTCGCTTTTGATGTGGATGTGCACACATTACCCTACTCAATGCAATCATAAGGCTCCAAGAGTTGATTGTTTGGTGTGGGATTTAATTAAGTGACTACACATCGGAAGGGTTGGATTACGCACAAGTTAAACATTTTCACAAAGGCATAAGGGTTCATCTACTAGTCCTAGAAAGGGATTATGTGACGATTAGGTGTGTGAAAGTTTATAAAGTATAAAGGTGGTCGCAAGACTCTTGGTATAGTTGTGTAATGGGAATTGTGAAGAGGCTTGTTTGAACGCAAAGGGGCCACAACCTACCTCGTTGAATGTGAATACCACAAGGGTCGACAAGAAAGCTAAGAAATAATGTGTGATATGTTTGTGTAATGATGTGCAATGGTATGCATGAGATAGACTTTACACAATGAATACACAAGTGTGCACACTAAATTGCAAAACGGTATGAATTTTTGCACTCAATGGGAAAGGGCTTTATGTGAGGGGTGCAAAAGGTATAAGGCAATAGGATCGTGTAGGAAAATATAAGTAAGGCATTTTGTGATGCTTTACAAATAAGGATTGTGTACTAGTTAAAACAAGGTTAGGTGTGATCATCTAAACTACCTTGAGAAAGGTCAAGGGGTTACTTGATTTCACTTGTGAAATTAGGGTGTGTTGTGACACAACAACACAAACCAATTTTATCAATTATCTATTGTGAAATAATATTTTATATAGTACCATTATCAATTATTACTTTGCAACGCTTTTCTCTAGACTTCCATTTGTTTTTGCATAGATTTTTTTCTTTGTGTGGGACAAGTCACCTCCTTTTTTGCTTCAACAATACTCTCTTCATCATGAGATATTCTTTGGTCTCTATGTATTCTATGTGATGAATTAACACAATAATTTCTTCACCACTTGCACGATATGTTTGTTTGTGTCATTTCTTCTACTGACATTGTTGTGTGTGTTTGAACTCTCAAACTATCTCTTTTCATATGTATTATGTACATGTGAATGCAAGTCCACAACATTGACCATAGGATCCTTTACCTCTTTAAGAGTTTCCTTTATATCTTGGTGCACCATCATTGCATTGGCTTCACCATCCAACAGATTGTCACTACCCACTGTCCATATTTGCATGTGAATCTTATGTTTCCTCATACCACTCCTTGTTATATGAGGGATAACCTTTCCTTTGCATTTAACACATATTGATAGGATTCCTCAATAGATCTCACCCAAATCATATCGTATTCATCATGGATATATATTTACAACTCATTCACATATCTAGAAATCTTATTAATGTCATATTTAACATGACCCTTTCGGGTAATGAGTTTATAAAACTTTTCAATGTAATCTTTCACACTAGTTCTTTTTCACTAATTTTATAACTTCTTGAACATACTTAATCGGTAATTTGAGGGTAATAATATATCCTTCAACTTTACAATCGACTATCACCTATCTCATGTCTTAATATTTTATTTACCTCTTCATAGTCTTTATGTTAGTACATGTTCCCACCATAAGTATTTGTGACACTTCAACTTAGTGTGGGGGAATTTAACATTCTTAAGATCTTTTATGCCTTCATAATAAAAATATTTTCTAACTCCATAATCCAATTGATGAGCTCTTCAAGACTTAAACTACCAAAATAACTTGGATTTTCCAACTTTGGTTTACTACATATCCTCGTGACTATTTACAAGAATATATCATCAACCTCGTTGGCCACTTCTTATGCATCCCAAGATTCATGTGCTCTTTCTTAGGATTCATCATACCTCACATCATCTACTATAATGCTTCTATAAAGACCCTCCAAACGGACTTACATTCCCCTCATTGCCTTTGCTAAGTCCACAAATATTGGCACTATAGGTGCTTTTTCCACTCTTGTAGCAAAATATCCTCGGTGTGCCATATATTTTCCTTTAAAAATGATATCGTGATCCTCACAACCTTTACACCTTCTACCCAACAATCGCCTTGTTTGAATATTTCTTCATTGCTTACTACACACACTCGCAAATGTGGTAAACAAAACCCCAACTCGACCACAAGGATAACCTTTCTTGGATACCAAATGATGCATCCACGGATAAGTAATCCAATTAAGGACAGCCATAAACCATTCAAGTGCTTCAAACCGAAAACAACACTTTCTTGTCTCATAGCCTTGCACATAGAAGAAAATTGAGATTAAAAACACTTTATTGATTTCAATGAGGAAACAAATGTAATGTCCCTTTTCGGGATTCTCTCAGTAAATGAACCAAAGTTGGTTATGAAGGACTAAAATCAAAATTAGGGCAGATTGTAGATGACTGAAAATTCACTTCGAAACCCTCAACAAGTTGTTAGTACTTTGCTCCTATGGTGATGACCCCTTAGGAGAAATCAAACACACTTTTCTAAGCATGGACTTCACTAAAACCTTTAGAAAATATGCTCATAATTTATGAGAAATAACAATTATTAGAAACAAGAAAATTGATTTTTGGAAGCCCACAAGTGTTATTTTCAATTTATGATGAAATCCTTCCACTGCATATTTAAATAATAATTTCCAAAACTGAAATATCACTCATATACACTCAAACAATTGATAGAAATGGAATATTTCTCCTTTAGAACTAAGGAGAATCCAAACATGCAAATTGTTCACATGAAATCTAGCAACATCGCCCGAAATACTCTCCCAAGCAAGTCATTTAGGCATAAATCAATTATAACTAGCAATGAAGTGTATAAAACCAAGTGTAGTGTGGGGTTTTGTCCACACCAACTTCTCCACAAGGGTCCTTGCAAGGGTCTTTGTCCTTGCAAGGGTCTCACCAAGGGTTTTCGTCCTTAAGAGAGATGGAAAAGATGTTTAAAAAGCTATCCTTCACCAAAAATGAAAATTCACCAAAAGCATACCTCACTAATGGCCAAGCCACCTCCTTTTATAACCATAAGGAGTGTTTTACAATGTAAATGTGATGGTTGACCCCTTAATAAAAAGTATTTTAAATCACTAATTAGTATTTGGAGACTACATGCTCAAAATACGTTTATTTCCTAACTAACTAAGTTCTTCTATTGGAGCGCTAGGCTTCCTAGTAGGATACATGTTAATAATAAAAATAACAACAAAAATGTAATCGAAATCTTCCACTTGTTTTTTTCCTTAGACCCACAGGGGAGAAGAATGGGTTAAGGTCTTCAAAAATCAACCTTCAAAAAGGGACATGACAACAAGCTTACACATACATACTACATTACTTATAGGAGGATATAGTCTTCAAAAAAATCATAAAGAAATTATTACGATCTATCTATCGGCTATATTGATCTTCAACAATTCTCTCTTATTTTAACATCAATTGATTTCAAAAGAAGTTAACCTCTTTTACACATAAGGGTAAGTTCTTATAGAACCAAACACCACCTACAATATTGCTCTCGGCTACATGCTACCCATATAACATTAAATGTTTACTATTTTGTTTAGTGTCAATTGTTTTTGTAACATTGAGAAATATGTTCTTAGCTTCATTCTCCATATCTTCTACCACAAGCTCTTGAGCCTCTACTCCATCATCACTCACATCTTCAAAATGAGTTCCCCTTCTTTGTGTTATCTCCGACGCATTCAATCTTGCTTGAATTCCTTTCTTCATTTTTGGTAAGTTTACAACTCCAAGCCCCCTTGGTCTTGCTCCTCTTCTAACTGCATTACATTTGTGTGCCGTCACTTCACCCAACACAAGCTTCTCTTTCACAACTTGCTAATTGACTCAACTAGTGTGTTCACACACAACTCAACAAGGAAAAATCTTGCTATGATACCAATTGATGCAGCGTGTGTCAAGGGCCAGATGAATGGCAATCAAGTTTTAACAGCCCAAACACATCTTCTCTATTAACTCACCCATTTCATGTTTATCTAATACCTTTCAGTGCCTGTCCACTTGAAAACTAAAATTTTCACCTTTTAATGAGAATTTTTAATTAGTAGGCTAGTGAATTGCACTAAACCTAAAATTTGTGGAAATGAGATAGTAAATAGCGCATATGAGTACTCAAAACAAATATTAAGACTTATTCAAACATATTCAGTCCGGTTGAACCTTACACATAATTCACACTATAGTTTCGGCCAAAATCCAGTTCATGGGCCATCTCAAAGTAAGCACACATGCACTTAAACAACACAAAACTCAGTGGAATGAAAATTGTTTTCTTATTGTGTGAAATTCATGTCATAAACACTTCAATTGGACCCGCTACGTACCCAACAACATTTTTTGGGTTCTAACAATCTAATGATGCCTACAGGCATGTTTACAAACACAAGCGTATTTTCAAATCCTCGAGACTTTACACATGAAGGAATTTCTCTTTTACGTTTTTGGCTTCACCTTACACATGAAAACTCCATCACAAATGTGTGTTTAAATTTTCCAATTGTTGTCTTAGTTACCCCAGCATATACCTCTCCAAAACGCCCATTTGCCTCTCTTCTGTCACTTGTTTTTTTTTTTTTGTTGCTGCCCTCTTTCCACTTTTTTGCTGCATTTATCCCACCTCTTGGGCATCCTAAAAGTCATTTTACCCCGTGAGATTTGAACAGCTCTTCAAAAAATGGTTTTTCTGGCTCTTTTTTTGTGTTTTTGGGCTGATTGTTTCTTGTGCTTTTGGGCTGATTGTTTCTTGTGCGTGTAACTCCTGACTTGGGCCTTCTTTTTCTAGATGGCTCTCGCTATGCCGTGTCCTTCCAAAACCAAGCAAACCCATATGATTTGTTTTTGCTGAGATGTCCCGAGGACTTCCAACCAATACTTTATGCATGCCAAGTGTTTGACAAAATACTTACTAGGGAAAAGGAAAACCAAAATTTAAAAATTATAATTTCTTATTTATTTTTGTGATGCAAGATTGTTTGTAACCCTGAATGCTCCTTCATCATTATACCACAATAAAAGATGTTCGAAATGGTGAATTGCCTAAGATGTACAAGAGCATTCAAATGCAAATGGTGCACAAGATGATGAACGGGTAAATTATGCTCTTACTGTTTTGTTTCACAAATATTGAAGCTTTAACACATTTACACAGGCCAAAGTCAAACCCGAATGGAAGGCTTACATACAGGTTGGTGTAAGTCGTAGGGGCATGCAGATAAGGCACAATAGTGTTGTATGTAGTGTATGTCCCAAAATGCTTCAAAGATGGAGAGTATTAAGCATTGAACATACATGAGATCAGCACAAGAATATCCTTAGGAGATACCATGTTGTTTAATCTTTGGATATATTATAGATTTTGTTGGAATTGATCACCCTAACGAGTGAAACATGAAACGTTCAAGACAATACAATACTTCAAGATACAATTGAGGGTCTAGTGAATCCGGTACTCGGCACCATTTCGTACGTTACTTGGCAGTTGCAATGGCTAATTACCCATGCAATCTTGTAAAATGGATTGATGACATTTCCTCCATTGGCAGCGAGATTACACTTTGATTAAGTATATGTTTGAACTTAATCATATTATTGTAATAATGACCAAATCATTTGGTTTGTATTTGGTTTAGGGTATTAGAATAATTAAGTAACGATGGGTATCAGATTAGATTCTCTATAGCTTTGGTCTAGACTCTATAGTCTTAAGTCAATCTTCCAAAATCCTAATATTAGCACATAGATTGTGGTGTTGATAGGCATGCTTGCTTGTTTGTAAGAGTCACCTGCCTATTTAATTAGCCAATATGGAATGTTAAGAAGTTGATACTGCGGGAGGAACACTCATCTACTCTACATTATGCACTGGCCATGGAAAACTGAGTCAATGTGATGCAGTCTTTGGAACACTACATCTCTGTGGTGCGGTCACTGAAACGTGCATCATTGGAAACCTGACCCTATCTACCATTTACATTTCCTCAAAATGCCTTGAATGTCATAAAAGAAAACATTTGTGTATAAACCTTTACCTCGTAAATTCCTCCTGAAAACATGACCTGCTAGCTCAGTCATGCCAAAGCAAGCACTAATTTCCAAATCATTGGAATGAGGAAAATGGTATGATAATTGCAGTCTGCAAAGAGTACCAATGAAATCTCTCAACAAATGCACCAAGCAGGTAAAAAAATACTAATTTATTGGCAACTTAGCTAATTTCAGTCATTGTATCTGTTTCAATGAGCAAAGCTCTGTGAAACAATTGAAACTCTGGAACAAAGAGTACATTGCAGTACACGATAACAACCAACTAATCAAAAACAACACTCCAGATACTGCCATCTGCTTACACATCAAATATTCACAAAGCATTCATGCAACGACACTATCACTTATCTTGTTTGTGTTTCTGTCATTTCAAATTCCCCTTTGATTCTACAAGCTGTGTACACGGTAAAAAAATAAACAGCAGACACCCCAATTTAAGTTGCAAAATGATTGCAGGTAGATACTGAACCTTGAAATTACGTTAAAAGGATCAAAAACATAGTCTCTCTCTCTCTCTCTCCATGTTTGCTCCATAATTATACGTTCTAGCTCCAGTTTTTCCATTGCTTGCCAATCTTGTTCAAGCATGCGCCTCTCCTGTTCTCTCCTTTCATAGACTCTGGCCACTGCATTTCTATTCATTGTTGCTGTTGAAAAATTCCTCGAGAACTTCCTGCATACTATTTGCACGACTCCTCTCTGCAGTCACCCTGTGATGTTCACGGTCGGCCCTTTTCTTATTTCTCATTATTCATACATCTTTGCTGTCTTTATCATCATCATCAATCTCATCTGAATAGTCATCTGAGGATTATTCCCTCCGTATACCCTTCAATCTCTTGAGCTTTTTCTTGGGTTGATTGATTTCACCTTCGATTCCAGCAACAGCTTCTGCATGTTCTGTGAATATGGCGTGCAATTCATCAAAAATGGGCATTGCCAGCCGTTCTCTGGATCAGAAGTCCCCTTGCTCTATATGATTAAAAAGATCATAAGATATGTGTTGATGTATCCAGAATAACAGATATGCCATTGGAAGATCACCTACCAAAAGAGAACAGCATACATCAACAAAACATTGCCTATAATATCCATGTTAATGTCCTAGAGAAGCAATTTGAAAAAACACCTTGATATATACATAAACTTTAGAAAACAGCAGATAGAAAATCAGGTTATTATTTGTCTGGTGCAATCTATGCAAAATCAAAGTGATTACGAACCACAAGAAAGCAGTATCACAATATCTGTATCAAAGAACCCACATCAAAATCTGTATCAATGAACCCGAATAACCAATAAAAGGTCGATGTTGCATGTAACTTGTTTAATAGCCACGTGCAAAAGATTACACACATTTATACCCCTAATTGCACTCAAAACCCCAGAGGAATGTACACAGAAATGAAACTGTGTCATTTGACCTGAGGAAATAGTTTGCCCAATCTGAGCATGAAAGAAACAGTGAAATTGTATCAACATCCAAAGGCTACCAAAAAGCAAACCAAGACATTGGTGAACGAGTGCAACGACCATCTCCAATTCTGTAACATATATGTTAGTACACCCTGACAATAATATTATGATTTATCCGATGCTTTTGCAAATACTAACAATAAAATTATCTGATGCTTTTGCATATACTAAAAATAATATTATTTGATGCTTTTGCATTTTATCAAACCTTACACGCTTCAACTCTGGAAAACTCTGAACAAGCATAGCTGAAGATAAAGATAGATAATCCATATCTCCGGCATTTGCACAAATTAGAGATAAATTTCAGTTACCCTCCTCACAAACAGTAAACATTCAGTCTTGCAAAAATATGATATTGAAATAAATTCAAATTGCTTAAGCAGCAATACTACTATATCGCAAACAAAACAAAAAAATGGACTTGCCGCACAAAATCCTCTAAATTCTGAATTGCAAAACCAATCTGTATTTACTTATCCAATATTATTTCTACAAAAATACACACAAAATTATAACTAAGAAATAATAAACTCATTTTCATAGGCGGTAGAAAAACATTAAATTTTGGTACCTAATCTCTGAAATCATACTTATAACCATTCAAATTTCCAACCTAATTAAAAGATTACACAACACAACCACCTGAAGAAACATAGACCAAATACTTGGCTTGAGCTAAAAGGAAAAATTAACTCAACCAAAAAGGTTCCAAACCCGCACACATCACAACAAAAGAGGAAAAAACACAGCACACAGTTTCTTACAGTAAGGCAAGGTCCCACAAAAATATAAGTAGTCAATCCAATGAATGGGAATGTTTTGACCCCTGCGCAAGGCCTGAATATGACTTTATAACACAGTTAATAATATAATTGCCGCTGTAAGAAAGAAAAGATAATGAGGGCCTCTGTTTCATACATAAGGTAAACAAGAAAAGGGATTTCCTTTGCTGATTTTCATGAGTAATTTACGATAGGTAATTCGGTATGAAAAGAAAAAGAAAGCTCCATAAAGTGGATTGAACTCTGCATTATTGTATGGCATAGATAGTAACAGGTTTAATCACATGCCATTGGTAAAGGGTTACGATGAATTATAAATACACACCTCAAAAACAAGAAGTTGCACACACATACACCACTGCACCCAGAAGATATATTGAACTCTAAACTGATCCACTCAAATTTTAGCATTGCCATTTCCATTCTAGTTCAATCAGGAGCTCGAACTTCATCTAAAAAGCAGACAACACACCCCAAAAAGGACAACAATACCAAATAGATTCTGTAAAATTGATTGCAATCTAAATGATTATATGCCGTTGGTAAAGGAATCGATTGCATGCCACTGGCAAAAGGATTGATTGTAAGCCACTGGCAAAGGGTTGGAATCAATTATAATTTATAAGCACGCGCACATCAAAAACAACAAGTACTGAACTCTAAATTGATCCACACCCAGAACAAATATTGAACCCTAAACTAATCCACACACGAAACAAATACTAGACCCAAAACTTCATCTAAAAAGCAGACGACCAAACTTGCACCCACGCCCATGAGAGGCCCCAATCCAATTCCACATCTCATTTAGAAAGACTTAAGATAACACAACCCCAAATACGACAACAATACCAAAATAACTCTGTAAAATTGATTGCAATCTGCATGATAATATGTCGTTGGTAATGGAATTGATTGCATGCCACCGGCAAAAGGATTGATTGTAACGTAACATTTTTGTTGTGTGAGTTTTTGTTTTTTAGTTTTGAAGATGTAACTAAGATTATCTAAATAAAGTTGTGGCTTTATTTTTATTGAAATAGACAACCCAAAATATTTATATTTTAATGAGATCCCAATTTACTTAGTCAACGTGTGCTATATAATAAAGAATATAGCATCGAAATTAACTAGACCCCTAACAAAATGGATTATTGTAAAATATAGTGTATAGCTAAAAGCGTAAACATACTGGGATTTAATTAGTCCATGTTAAACATAATATGGAAATTAAAGTCGTGACTTCTATTACAAATATAATACGGAATTAAATTTAAATTTATACAATAGTAGTAGGTTAGTAATAACATATATTTAAAAACCGTGAAGCCCTAATCGTGGACGAGAATAAGTAAAATATCCAATGGGAAGTCTGAGTGGAATATCGTTGGCTGCACCTTGTAGGCTTGGCAGAACCCTCGACTTCACTCATGCGAAACAAAAAAAACTTCACAAAGACTTACAGTCGTGGCATAGCTGACACGGACGAATGGACAGAGAGCACAAACACACGGTGCGCAACCTCAAAGAATGACCTCGCCGGCATTTTCCAGCGTCCAAACGTGCTTTGCAGACCTCGCCCGCACTCTTCAGTGATTTTTCCAGCGAATTTAAACGATTTTGAACGATTTTTTTAAATTTTTATTGAATTTGTCAACTTTCGAATTTTAAAGCCAAAATTCAGCGAATCTTGTGACTTAGGGTATAACAAATTACCCGAGCTAACTAAATTAGGTAATATTAGTTTTACAAAATCGCCATAGTAAATACTAAATTCCTAACATTCCCCCTTAGTGTTTACACGGTAGAAAAACATTCACACTCTAATTTGCAGTATGTACACCCCTGTGAAACATGTCCTACTATGTGACTCGTGATCTTGATCCAAAAGAAAGGCTCTCTTTCCATGGTTTTAAACAGCCTTACCACAAACCTTGACGTGAACAAACCCCATCAATTGTCCACCTCATGTGGTTTCCTGAAACTCCCGCAAACCCTTTCAAGATCCATGAACTGACTTACTCTGGTGCTTTTGTTCGCCACTATGCTTGTACATCAGGGAAGTATATAAGAATCACGGCTCACTACGAAACCGAACAATAGAACACATACTAGGAAGAGATTTCCCATTACATCCCATAAGAAATGCAATGTTCTTAATTACAGCCACTGTTGTTGATCGCTGCCACTCGATCTCAAACAAAGATAGACAATCGCCACTTTGCCACCGCCCTTGACTTTAGTTGGTTTAGCACAAAATGGAAATAGAACATTGGTGTTATGTTCCCCCACAATGTGAAATTTCCACTTATTCACACAACCAGGAACACTGAAAAGCGAATCATATCATATTGCATACTACTATCTGGATCTTGTTACACATGATCACCATTGCCAATGAACGTATTCACTGACCAATCATCTTCCAACGAAGTATGGCAGACAAAGGATCTCTCGCAATCATCTCTCGCTTCTCTACAATTGTTTTCTCAAAGATCCACAATACACACCACAATGAAAAGTTGAAAAACTAAAATAAAGCACAACTAAAAACAAAAACTCACACAACAAAAATGTGCCCACCATAACTGATATGCAGTCCCATCATCGGCGATCGACAAAAGGTCGTTGATTGACCTCCAGCCTCTGATGCCTCCATCCTTCAATTTGATGTTGCTAGTTCAACAGTAATGTGATCCCGATGTTCATTGGTTTCCACATTGTGCTAATTCTTTTCTTCCTTCCCGTAATGTGAAACACTTTCTGCTTTTATACATCGGTAACACCAAAAATGTGTCCGCAAGCAATTTTTTTAATTTTTTTTTTTTTTTGGCCTTTTGACAACAATTATATTACAATGATGTAACAATATTTAGACTCTTTTGACAAATTGATGATGCAAAATAACTTTAATAATTGTTACTCTTTTACAAAGGATTTACACTTTTGACTCAAAATGACAAAGACTAACCTCTTATTTTGACAAAATGGAACTTTATTTTTAAAATATACATATAAAAAACAACTTAAACTAAGCTACAACTTTAGACTTTAAAAATGACCACTTAATGAAACAACTCGTTAATGTCAAACTAAATTTACTTTTTGGATCTAGTTAATAATTTTTTATGAAATTTACAAAACTATTAAAGCTTGCATATAGGATATTTTTTTGATGAAAAAGATCTTATATTATATTAAATGCAACATGATACAAGATTCTCTCAACAAAAAAGTGGGTGGTATGAGAGCATGCCCCAAAGCCACAAACACACAAGGCAAAGCCAAGCAAAACAACAAAGCAACAGCTACATGGGGGTTCAAGGAGAACCAAAAACGAAGTCACTTAGCTCCAACGGATAAGAAACAAGGGTGTCAAAGCGCCCCTTCTTCTCCTTAGAATGCATGACAATAGTCCATGGCACCTGTTGGGGTAGCAGGTCGAGTGGAGGATCAAGGCACAAGCTATCCAGAGGGGGGCCAGAATCAGTAGACTCAGATACATGTGTCCATTTGGCACCACCGCCAATAGGGCGAATCTCAACAGTCATGTCATCCGGCTGATTTTTGACTTTCGGCGCAGAATGGTTGCCAACATTTAGGCTGTTGAGAAACTTCTTTGTTCTTTTTTGTTTCTTCTACTTGGGGACAACGGACAAGCCTCCTGAAGGTGCCCAATTTGATGGCATAACCGACATCGAAAGGTCGTGTTCTCATAGTCGAGAATTTGAATCCACTTGAAGCCATCATGGATTAACTCCAATTTGTCCGGAAGACCATTGCTGAAATCCACCTCAATGCATATACGAGCATAGGTAAACAACCCTTGTTTAGACCGCTCATCATCCAACTTGATGAAGCGACCAAGAGAATCACCAATAGCAACACAAACCACAGGGTGCCAAAAGGGAGAGGAAGATTGGGTAAACGAACCCAAACCAGCATTTTAGAGACCACCATAGTAGAGGGATCAAAATCCAGAAACCATGGTGTAATAAAGAGGCCAGCCCTACCCCAAAACCAAGGACCCTCAGTAAAAACCCGTTGATAATCTGTAGGAGAGAACTGAACAATAAAAACCCTTTGCACATAGTTGGATCTCACAATCACAAGACCAAGTAGAATAAATCCATTGATGCAACTCTTCACTCGAGGCCAAAATCCATTAAATCTACAAATAATGGCAGAATTTTTAAGGGCACAAATTGAATCGGTTACCTCTGAGAGTGAAAGGGTAACAACAGGGGTATCCACCTTTTCGTAGCTTTTTCCACAATGTAAGGTGCATTGTGAGCCTCCAAAAGACCTTGTTTCCTCATTCCCGTAGTAGCCGCCAAGCATGTTTTTGAAGGTGCCAGGTGGAGGGCCACGGGGAGAGTAGAATCATTGCCAAAACTTGGGTCTGTACCACCACTGCCGCCCTTAACAGAAGACCTACTATAGGATTTTGACAAACACCTAAAAAAAAAAACTTCAAACTTGAATCACTCACCAAAACTAGATTGTATTATATTACTGACTTATTACCAAGTTAGGACACGTAAATTTCTTGGATTCCGCAGTGAATACAAACTCACGAGCATCTATTTGCAATAAACAAGCTCCAATCTGGTATGAAGGTGCCGCCAATGGATATGTAGCAAATATGTTGCCTTCCACTTCGCATGAGAATACGTTTCTCAGTGCCCTCATTATACACTATTCGTACCGTAGGCAGGATAGAATGGAGATAGGTGAGTGCTAAAGAGATCTTGACAGAGATGAAAAATAAATCTAGCACTGATGTTGGCTTCAACGTCTCCTTGCATGCAGTCTGAATATTGACCAATATGAGTCGAGCCAAATGTTGTTCGATGAAACTAATGCACCATTTAATATGGGTTGGCAATCTTTGCATAATTAAAATAATCTCCAACACTAATCCAAATGTGAAAAACAATGCAGAGCAATAATAAAATGTAGCGAATATACCGTTGACTGGTAGATTCTATGGAGTTCGGGCAGAGCCAAGTTCAAAAATGCAGAGAGAGGGATTGAGGATGCAAAGCCGTTGGAGTTTGAAAAAATGAACGTAGACAAGGAGTGAGCTAGGAGCAGAATACAAACCCACACGATCACAAGATCATTCAAACCAGAAATTTGCAAAACTTCAAAATAGACACTAAAAATACGGCTTATCTAGAATATAAACATTGAACCCGTACTCTCATCCTCAGGGGCGACGGAATCAATGGCTGCCCCTACCAATCTTTTAAGCTTCCATTGCTCACAGGAACAAAACATAGATCGCTCTGATAGCAAATGTGATTTGGTAGAGCTTTTCTAATAATCAGAGTTGCACAGTAATATAAAAAACTCTATTATTTGATACATTGTATTTGGCTATTATATAGCCAAACATATAGCCAAAACAACTTCCTAAATAATAGGAAGTGGGAATAACAAGTAACCTGCTATAGAAACACGGGTATAACAAATTACCCAAGCTAACTAACATAGGTAATATTAGTTTTACAAAATCACCATAGTAAACACTAAATTCCTACACAAAGGGTTTGATTGTATGCCATTGGCAAATGGATGGAATCTAGCACACACACACACACATCAAAAACCCATCATCTAGTAAACTCATCCACACAAAATTCTAAAACGCCATTCCCAATCAATTTAAACAACTACATCTAAAACCCAACTGACCAAACTTGCACCTATAACTGATCCACATATTCCAACATGCCAATGTCATTCAATTTCAACCCAAGTAAAACTACATCTAAAACCCAACCAAGCAAACTAGCACCCACACCCAAAAGAGGTTAGTCAAAATCAATGGACATCTCAACTCGGGGAAAAGAAAATTAAAAACACCCCAAAATAGTACAATAGAGAGAATCCAAATGCAGCTAATGGTATGATTATAAAGAAACATTGACTGCCCCAAGTGACCAAACTTGCACCTATAACTGATCCACATATTCCAACATGCCAATACCATTCAATTTCAACCCACTAAAACTACATCTAAATCCCAACCAAGCAAACTTGCACCCACACCCACAAGAGGTTAGTAAAAATCAATGGACATCTCATCAGGAAAAAATAACACCCCAAAATAGGACAATAGAGAGAATTCAAATGCAGTTAATGGTATAAAGAAGCATACCCACATTAGAAAGAAGGCAGTTAAAATAGTAATGAATGTTCTGATAATTCTATTTCTATTCATAATGAATATCTGATAAGTGCTGCAATATCCCTCCTCAATTGAATTAAAAATTGTAAATGTGACTCAATGAAATTAAGAACTCATTTTCAATGAATAAGTGTAATCATACCTTTGCATCTATTGACCAAGTTCTTCCACATGCACTTGTACTGGTCTGAGCTTCTTCTGTAGCCTTTCTCCTTCATCTTTAAACCAACAAGTTCCCAATCTTATTCCTCTGTCTGAGTGAAATCCTTCGCAAGCTCAGCCCTGATTACAATGAGTTCTTTGGTCTCATGGAATCCCCGCTGAGGAATCCTGCTGTCATCAGAGCAGATCATCCAATGAATTCGAAGAAGCAAGCTAAGAATCAGGACAACTTGGCTCCTTTACCCAGGGCTGAAGAATTCAGGCCAACAGTTGGCGGAGTGAAAAGGGGTCACATATCAGATACTTCTGACAAATCGGATTCAGATCAGGATCACAGTCCTGACCCTTTGTTAGCTCGGTTTGTTTTATCTTTTTGGGTTGTCATGTCTATCTTCCTTGTTTGGTTGTATTGCGGTTCATAGCTCCGGTCAAAAGCGTTTAACTCCTCAAAAAAAAAAAAATTTCTGTCTTTTGCTTTGGGCTGAGCAGTTAGGCGCATTTTGAAAGAAGCCCAAAGTCAAATGTGTCATAGCCAGTAAAACAAATTGAAATTGGTGTGTGCCTACAACCTTATTGGAACAACTTAAAGGTGTAATCTAGGGACCAAAAGTAACAGCATTACAACCAAACAGGTACATGGCTCCAATGGTTATCTCTCGCAATTTCCAAAGGAAAGCAGCAGCAAACAATCAGACACAGTATTTTAATGCTGATCAGTTTTTAATTATATGAAAATGCTGAAACAATTGATTCCTTACCTAATGTGCAAGGTGGCAGGTTTCTTGACGTTAAACTTAAAGGTAAAAATAATACCAGCCATGTGACTTGAAAGGTTCCAAGCAATTCAGCAAAATTGTTAGTTTATAAACAATTGATATACCATTAATCCAAAACAAATCTCGGTTTCAAGAGCAAATATTAATGTGTACAATATATCATTCCAATCATCTATTACTATGTTTATGTGTCATGTTTCAAACCACTTGCTCCACTAAAAATGTTCAAAACAAACCCATCTACCATTAAATTTCCTCAGAATACCTCAAATATCATAAAAGAAAACATTTGTATCTAAAAAGTGCCTCATATAATCCTCATGAACACATGACCTGCTAGCTCATAATACCAAAGCAAGCACAAATTCCTAAATCAATAGAATAAGAAAAATAGTCTGCTAATTGGATCCAGCAAAATTAGTACCAATGGAACCTCTCAACAAATGCACTGAGCAGAAAAATAAATACTAATTTATTGGCAACTTTGCTCAATTCAGTCATTGCATCTGTTTCAATGAGCAAAGCTCTGTGAAACAATTCAAAAACAGACCAAAGAGTACCTTGCAGTATACAATAACAACCCACTAACCATTTGCCCAGTAAATAACCCTCCAAACACTGCCATCTGCTTACAAATACAAAGATTCACAAAGTATTCATGCACCGCCTATATCAATTATCTTGTTTGTGTTTCTGTCGTTGCCAACTCCCCTTTGCTTCTACAAGTCGTGTACACAGTAAAAATTTAAACAGCACGCACCCCAACTTAAGTTGTGAAAAGATTGCAGGTAGCTACTGCATATTAAATTCCATGTGAACCTTCAAATTATGGTATGGGATGACCCTCTCAAGGAAAAAAATTTGTAGGCATCAAAATCATTGTTCCTCACGAATAAGTCTATTAAGCAAAGCATTTAAAAGGTCATTTCTCTTTTCTGCACGCCCTTCTTCCTTGATACGCCTTTGCTCCTCTCTCTCTCTCCATGTTTGCTCCATAAGTATACGTTCTCGCTCCAGTTTTTCCATAGCTCGCTGCCAATCTTGTTCAACCATGCGCCTCTCCTGTTCTCTCCTTTCAATAGATTCTCTCCACTGCATTTCTATTCGCTGTTGCTGTTGAAAAATTCCTGGAGAACATCCTGCATACTATTCGCACGACTCTTCTCTGCAGTCACTCTTTGGCGTTCACGGTCAGCCTTTCTTTTCTTATTTCTCATAATGCGTTCATCTTCACTGTCTTCATCATCGTCATCATCCTCGTCTGAATAGTCATCTGAGGATTTCTCCCCTTGTAAACCCTTCAATCTCTTGAGCTTTTTCTTAGGTTGATTGATTCCACCTTCAGATTCCAGCAAGAGTCGCTGCATGTTCTTTGCACGTTCTGTGAATATGGCATGCAATTCATCAAAAAATGGGCATTGCCTGCCATTTTCAGGGTCAGAAGTCTCCTTGCCCTACACACCAAAAAAAACATAAAATATGAAATTGATGTACCCAGAATGACAGATATGCCATTGATTCTCGCCTAACAAAAAGAATAGTATACAGCAACAAAAACATGGCCTATTATATCCATGTTAATATCCTAGTCTCCTAGAGCAGCAGTTTGCAAAAACACATTGATAAATACATAAACTCAACTTTGGCAAGAGAAGAAGATAGAAAATCCAGTCATTATTTGTCCAGTGCAATCTATGCAAAATAAAAGTAATTACAAACCACAAGAACGCAGAACCACAAAAACTGCATCAATAAACCCAAATAAATATAACTTGTTTAATAGGCATATGCAAAAGAATATACACACATTTATGTCCTCAACACTCAAAAACCCTAGGAATCTATTTGACCTGATGAAATGCTTTGCCACACCCGAGAATGAAGGAAGCAATGACATTGATGAGTGAGTGCATTGACCATCCCCAATTCTATAACATATATGTTAGTACAGCCTAATGATAACATTATCTGATGCTTCTGCATATTATCCAGCTTTGCATACATATACTAGAATAGTGATCCTACGAAAGCAATCATAGTCTGGACAAGAAAAGTTGAAGATGAAGATAGCTTAACCATATCTCCAGCAACTGAACAAATTAAAGATCTATTTCAGTAACCTTCCTCACAACCAATAAACATTCAGTCTTGCCAAAATATAATATTAAAATAAATTGAAAAGGCTAAACCAGGAATTCTATATTACAAAAAAGGACTTGTAGCACAAACGCCTCCAACTTCCGAATTGTAAAATGAATCTGTACTTATCCAATATTATTCCTACAAAAATACACGTGCCATTTTTAACTCAGAAATAATAAATTCCCACTAAAAACAAAATTTTGATGGGCAGCAGAGAAGCATTGAGTTTTAGGACCAATACTCTAAAAACATACATGTATCTAATAAAATTTCCCATAACCTACTTTAAAAAGCTTCACACCCACCTGAAGAAACATAAACCATTTACTCAGCTAGGGCAAAAAGGAAAAACAAACTCAACCAAAACATGCAAATCGGTGAATGGAAACCTTTTTACCCAAGGCAAGGCTTGCATATGACTATATGACACAGTTAAAAGATAATACCACTGTAAGAAAGAAAAGATAATGCCACTGTAAGAAAGAAAAGATAATAAGCACCTGTGTCTCATATTCAAGGGAAACTAGAAAAGGGATTTCTTTCCCTGAATTTCTCGAGTAATAAATTAGAGATAGGAAATTAGGTGTCAAATTGGCAAGGGTTACATTTAATTATAAGCACGCACACATCAAAGACAAGAAGTTGCACACACAAACATACAACACAGCACCCAGAAGAAATATTGAACTCTAAACTAACCTACTCTAATTTCAACATGCCATTTCCATCCAATTTCAAACACGAACTACAACTTCATCTAAAACCCAACCAATCAAACTTGTACATACACCCATAAGAGGTCGAAATCCACATCTCATTTGGTAAGATTTAAGAAAATACACCCCAAAAAGGAGAAGACCCAAAAAAATCTGTAGAATTTATTGCAACCTGCATGGTTATGTGCCAGTGGTAAAAGGTTTGATCATATGCCATCAGGTTGTATATGCCGCTGGCAAAGGGTTGGAATCAATTATAAGCACAGATCCATTAATAAACAACCAATGTCAAACTCTAAACCGATCCACACCCAAAACCAATATTGAATCCTAAACCGATCCACACCCAAAACAATCAAACACTAAACTGATCCACTCGAATAATAAATTTGAAAAATAGCATTTCCATTCATTTTCAATCAGGAACATATCTAAAACCCAACCAACCAAACTCGCACCCACACCCACACCCACAAGAGATCAAAATCTAAAATCACATCTCATTTGAAGAGGTTTAAGAATCCTTGCCCCCAAAAAGACAACAAAGACCAAAAAGCACTGTAAACTTGATTGTGCTCTGCATATTGTATGCCATTGTTAAAGGGTTTGATTCTATGCCATTGGTAAAACCGTAAAGGTATGATCCTATGCCACTGGCACAGGGTTGGAATCAATTATAAGCACACAAAGATAAAAAACAACGCATAAAACTCAAACTAATCTACACCCAGAGCAAATATCAAACTCTGAACTGATGCAATCAAATTCTAACATGTCATTTCCATTCAATTCCAATCCGGCAGTAGATCTAATCTGAAAAATCAACAGACTAAAGTTACACCCACACCCACACCCACAAGAGGTTAAAATCTAAATTCGCATATCACTGGGAAAGGTTTAATGGAACCCACCCAAAAAAGAAACACAAGACCAATGAAAAGCACTTGTAGATTGATTGCACTCTGCAAGATTGTATGCCATTTATAAAGGGTTTGATTGAAGTCATTAGCAAAGGGTTGGAACTTGGAATAAATTAAAAGAACACAACACATCAAATGCTATGATATTCATAAAGAATTTGATTGTAAGCCTTTGGTAAAGGATTTAATTGTAGTCCAACTAGCAAAAATAATTGATCGTATGCAACTGGCAAAACATTTGAATCAATTAAAAGTGAATTCTATGCTATTCGCAAAGGGTTTGATTGTATGCTATAAGCAAAGGGTTGGAATCAATTACAACCCCACACACATCAAAAACAACAGGTATTTAACTCTAAACTCATCTTGAACTACCTCCCATCCAATTTCAATCACAACTGTGACCACAACTAAACCCAGCCGACAAAACTAGCACCCACTAACTGATTCACACAGAGTCTAACATGCCAACCACGCTCATTTTCAACCACAACTACAACTACATCGAAGACACAACAGACACAACTTCCACTCATTGATCGACACAAATTCTAACATGTCAATCCCATTCAAGCTCGGCCATAACGGAAACTACATCTAAAACCGAGCAAACTTGCACCCACACCCACAAGGTATTAAAATCTAAATTCACATCCCACTGGGAAAAATAGAAAAATAAATAAAAAACACATCCCAAAATAGGACAATAGGGAGAACCCAAATGTCGATTGCGATTTTGATTTAAAAAACACCAGACCCGCATCAGGAAACAAGGCAAGAAGATTAAAATGAAGTGAAATCATACCTTGTACCTATTGACCAAGTTCTTCCACTTGCACTTGCACTGGTCTGAGCTTCTCCTGTAGCCTTTCTCCTTCATCTTCGCAGCAATGAGTTCCCAGAGAGTCTTGTTCCTCTTCGTCTGTGTGAAATCCTTCTCAAGCTCGGCCCTGATTGCAATGAATTCCTTGGTCTCATGGAATCCCCACTGTGGAATCCTGCTGTCATCCTTCTTGGTGTTGTTAAGATGCTCCCCTGAGATTGCCACAGTGGGTGTCAACTGCAGAGGCAAGGCAGCCATGACTCCTCCTCCTCCCATGCCCATTCCCATACCCATACCCATACCCATCCCCATCCCTATGCCCATACCTCCTCCTTCACCTTCTCCTCCACCGCCCATCATCATTTTCGTCCTCCAGAGAAACTTTAACCGAGAAATGTCTGATACAACTTATGCAGGGGAATACCTAGGGATTTTTGTCTGTGCGGTTTTCTGATACAGCAGGGGATTTTTCTTCGCGATATTTTTGTTAGGGATTTTAAAGAGGATAAGAAATGGAATTTATAGAGAGCGGTGTAATTTTCGTTTTAACGCGGCTAGACCGCGTTGGCAATCCCAATGGGAACGCGGAATGGATCGAGTTGGATTTAGAAACTTCTTTCGTTTTAATTGATTTTTATTTGTGTCTTTTCATTTGGGTTGGGCGGAACCCGCGTTTCCGTGCATCGCCGAAACTGGAGAGAAACCCAAAGTCAAATGTGTCATAACCAGTCAAAAATTTTGAAATTGACAGGTGCCCAGAATTATTGAAACAACTTAGGCGTAACCTAGGAGCCAAAATAATCCATGTGCTAGGAGGACACTTAATACCTATGCGGTTCCATGGAAGAGGCTACTTCTCTTGGTTGAAGTGAGCGAGTAACCTTATGAAAGCTTTGAAATGGGGGCTAGTAAAGAGGTGTCATTGAGAGTATGAAGCATTTTCTAATTGCAGGAAATGGCTTTAAGGTGTTTATTAAGTATTTTTTTTTAGATAGTTAAATGTTTTTACTAGAGTTATGAACCAAAGGGTTAATGGGACCCCACCTTACAATACACAAAAGATGATAGTGTTAAGGAACATCCATCAAAAAAATTAGTACCCAAGGACATGGTATGCGAAAACACGAAAAATGTCGAACAAAAGTTAGAGAAACGAGGCCTACAAAGCAAAAAGGCAAGAGAAGACACAGACAAAAGAAGTCATTCGAGAGATTACATTAATCTTTGGCTTTTGTTTCACTTGAGCATGTTGCATAGTCTTGTGTCCTTGCAGAATCGGTCACCGAGCCGAGCATCGCCACTTTCTTGAGGAAGGTGAAGGATGAACCAACAAAAGCCTTGAGATCCACCACGTGCTCGAAGAGGAGAGACAAGGGCTGCGAGAGCAGTTAAATGCAAAGAGGGAACCACAGAGTCGGACACCCCATGTGAGCGGCATATGCGGTGGACAAATTTCGCGATTGAAGAGAATGCGATTATTTTGCTCCAAATCTTCGTAAATTTTACATCCATCCACGGGGGTGGAGAAGGACCGACTGCAAAAAGAGAGGGAAGGCAGGGCGTCGGCATAGTTTCGACTAGACCCACACGATAGTGAGGATAAATGAAATAAGTCGCAACCTTCACTGCATATATTTGTCGGCGCACAAAAAGGAGGGGGTTGAACATGAAAACACCAACAATCACAGAATTGACACGAGCTCGCCTTTAGAGCTCTAAAGATAATCAACACCGGCAGACTTTCTCTATCGTGTTCACGGGCAGATCCAAGCCAATGCGGAAGACATGGCATAAGTGAGATGTAGACACCGGGAAAAGAAGGCCATTTTGGGCTTCTCCCCACGTAAAGGAACGAGAGGGAAAAAGGGAGTTGTCATGAAGGAAGAGGAGGAGGGAAACAGAGAGGAAAGGAGGTGGCACGAATGAGAGTGATCGAGAGCCCGCCCTATTAATAACACCTTGGCACGTGTGAGGGGAAGCCTTCACGATCATGACGAATGGTGACATCTAGAGACTCCGATGCCTCAACATGATTTAGAATGATAACCTCCTCATTTTGTAGAACCCCATAATTGGTGAGGATGTCCACATCTTGGTTATTCTCGCAAAAACGTGGCGAATGGACCAATCCTCAAAGAAAGAGAGCCAATGATTAATCTAATTAATAAAGAAAATAAGAGACCAAGTCAAAGCTTTGCCCTTACAAGTGGTAAGAATGATTATTTAAGGATCCCTTTGATACAAATTTTGGAGCAACCATAATCCAGGGGCTAGTTTAATTTTGTGCAAAAGAGTCCGAGCTTCAATTGTGTTAGTAGAACCGGGGGATTCGGAAAGAACCAACTTTGATCAAAAACCCCTCTCATCACGAAGAATACACCCCACCCCCGAAAGACCGGGGTTCCCTTTGGAACAATGTTTATTAAGTATTAATGCATGTGTTTTTATTTCTTTGTTTGTTGATTTTTAGTTTAAATTATGTATTATTGATGTGTTTGTTGACTTTAAACAATCCCATGTCTTTTTCTTAGTGTCTCAACGCTTCCTCTCTTTCTCTCTTGTGATTCATAGGGTTTATGCTAGAAATGTTCAACACTCTTAACACATGTCAAAGTGTCCCCAACTTTTTCAAGTCCTTTTGGTCTTCTTCAAGTCAAGGGCACTCACCCCATCGGTCCTCTTTTCTATTTCTAGTTGCTTTGATGTTGGTTTACGCACTTTTGATAGGACCCTAATTTGAAATCGATTATCTATACAAACATAAGGATTGTAGTTCTTTTGGCACTATATATATATATATATATACTCATGTCATAGGCATTTAAGAAAATCAAAACAATCCTTAGAACATTATCATTTTTAAAGATAACATTTGTCACATCCCTCCTATGTGGATTTAAAAATTCAATACTTGTTTAATCATGATGATTAAAATGACATGCTTAAATTGGATAATTATTTGTTATGATCATTTTTAAATGTGGAAATTAACATGCTTATTATCATTATGTTGAATTTTAATGATTTGGACTAACTACCTTCTTGGTGACATGAGGTGGATGCAGGAGCAGGTACACCCTCATTGAGACGATGAGGGAGGGCATCATCAGAGAGAGGTTGTTAGATCAAGATATTGAACTTAAAACAGTGAAGGTAATATGAGAACTAACACACACCACGAGATTGGGTAACATTTAGTTTACTTGTGTGATGTGTGACTTCTTTATGTTTTGTTTTTCTTCGTCTATTCGGTTGATATCGATAAATGATGAGCGGATTACACCGATGTGGCTAAATGCCACCGGCATAACCCGACCATCATACATTGTTATTAATGTGATGTTGCAAGTGAAGGTTTATTCCTTTTATAGGTAGTTTATTAGACTTATGGATATAAGTCGGAAAATGTAACAAGATAAATGGACCATGTTTGTGTGTTATATTCTCTTGTGTGTGGATGATGGTTGATTGACATTATAAAATATCCGTTATGAATCTCGTTGACTTTTGTCATTATCATGGAATGGTCTACGTATAAGTTGACCATGGCATGGTTGTTGAAATAATATAATATAATATTCATTATATTAAAGATCTAATTGTTGACTTGGCCACTTTGCATGGAATTTAAGCTTGGTTGTTAGTCTTTGACCAAGTTTCCCAGTTCTACTCGATTAGTGAACTAATACTAAAAGAAACAAGTAACTCAAGTATGTGAGGGTTTAAGGTACCTTGAGATGGGATGACGATGTGAACGAGCGCAAAATGAACTCCTCCTCTGCAATGAGCTAAGTGGCCAATAACTCAAGATAACTCAACAGAAAAAGATTGGATTAGTAGATAGGATGGGAGGGTTGCCTGACAATGTTAGTCCCGAGAAGTGAAAACTTCCTAGGATAGATGTCAACCCTTGTTTTGATAAAGATAGATAAAGTAAATGGATATGGATTTAATATAAATGCATAATCATCTATATACCTCTACATACTCATTTCATCAAGACACCATGTTCATGCCTTCTCACAAGACCTCTTTGTCTTCAAATTCTCTCTTTGTACTCAAAATGACCTCACAAACAACTAACTTCAACCATGCAGACCTTGACATCATCATTAGGCATCATTTGACATCAATGAAAACTCACAAAAACTCCCCACATCACTCTCTAGCATCAACAAGGCACAATCTCCATTTTGACATCAATGACCACAACCTACCAACAAGCTCTCCATGACACCAATCATGCACAACACTACCTTGACATCAATTGCAACTTTCTAGCAAGAACCTGTCCTTTCGGGTTTTTAATGTGTAAAAACTCCCTCATAGACCGCCCATGTAGGTTTTCAATCTATGTGGGATTGCTTATATATCATTCAAAATTGTGCATTTTTAACAAAATTTATGTTACCAACCACAAATTGTATTTCTCCTTTTCCTTATGGTTATTGTTTGGGATGCTTAAATGGTTCTAGCTGGTTGCGTAGGGGTGAAAGGTGGTGGAAACATTATCGAGCTTTTTTGATTATATGTAGAAGAACATGTGGTGGAACGTACCATGGGGTATGCTTCATTATTTTTGTCATGGGGAGAAATGTTTCCAAGTCCCCCTTGTATGCGTTCCAATCTGTCGGTGCCTCGTTCACTATGCCAAAGTATAGTTGCATATGTATTAATGCTTGCATGACTTCATAAAAAACATCTTCTTTTGTGTCGTCTACAAAATTCTCATGGAGAGTGATGGCATTTTGAATGTCATGTTGTAGTGTTTCCAATCAATCATGCATTCTTTGTGTTTAAACTCCAAAAATGTAGTACACGGTGTATTGTACTCCCATTCTCGTAGTTTGGCGCCCACATTGTCTCAAGCCTATAGGGATATATGAAACACCTTATCTATTTCTTTAGTATTAGATTCAATCAGCATTTTACCTTGCATTGTGTTTCTTGTATCAATATCAATATTTATTTTGTTCTTATCCACCGTATTATGGAGCCAAGTATTCTAATCCAACAGATTCAAACATGACTCCGCTTTATTTGTGCCTCATCCCGTTGTAACATCTTGTTATATTCATTCAATAGGATCTCTACACCCTTCACCTCATTCTTGTTTTGGTTAATATGTACCTTGATATTCTTTGAAAACACATATTCATTCCAATTTTCCACGAGCTTGCCTACAAGTGTGGTTAACAACATTTTTTCGCTCATTACTTGTTCACCTATGGTACTACTTGACAAGTTGTAGAAAATTGTCTTGAATTTCCACTTTTAGATTGTGTAGATTCATTTCTAATGTTGTTTTCTATTGTGCTAATTAAAGTGTGGCTACTCTAATATTTCTCCTACAATGAATGCACGCCTTCAATTTGAGTTTGCAATGACAACTTCTCTCCGAGTATGATTCAACAATGGTCCTTAATGCTTGCAAAGTGGTAGTTTGCACACTTGTATGGACTGGTTTGGGGGCTGTCATGTAGACATGCGATGTGACAGGAGGACCAAATTGCATTTATATATTTGTGTTGTTGAGTGCAACGCACACCAAAATGTTTGTGTGTCCTCTTCCTCAATTTCTTCCATAGAGGATTGTTCAACACTTGAGGTTCCAACTTTTGTGGCACTTAGTGGAAGCAATTGCATAGTACTTGATTGTGTTTGTTATCTTGGTTTTGGTTGTTAATTTTTGCCTCTACTTTGGGTTGGGGTGAGAGTTGTGTAGTGACCTTTTTATTTTCTACCTCGATAAATTAGTTTCTTCCACAAGTGCTTTCAAAGCATCCTTATCCTTTTTCTCCTACTCCTTTTATTTTGTGCCACCTTTTTTCTTTCTATTTATGTTCTTCTAATTTCTTCATATTCTCTTATTCTTTTCTCTTGCTTTCTTTATCCTTCTTCCTCTCTTCTTCTTTCATCTTATCTTTTACTCTCTTATTTTATTTTCTCTCTTGTTCTCTTCTTCTCTCATTTTGGCCTCTTCTTGTTGCTTTATTTGTTCTTGTACTTCTTTTCTTTGTTTCTCCTCTTATTGACTCTTATTTTCTTCCATGACCTTTTCATCCTTGACCTATAAAGTTTCTATCTTTAATTTCTTCGCATCCTACTCCTTATGATTCCTTTATTTCTCTTCATGTTGTGCTTTTACAACTTCATTGGCATCTTCTTCTTATTTCTTACACTATTTTTCATGTTGTTGTTGTCTGTGTTATCGATTACGCAGATTTTATACTTTGCTCTGAAATTAGTTGTGTAGTTGGATTTGTGGCTAGTGTAGGTTGTGCAAATGTTTATTCTTGTGTTTCATACTGCGGAGGAGTACTCAACTCATGCAAAGATGGAGGAGGATAAGGTGTACCTATTTATTGTGTTGCATCTTTTCAAACAAAGTGAAATTTATTCTTTTGTGTGCCTTAGCTTTACGCCTCCTTTGCATCCGTTCTTTTCTTTCTTGCACATCCATTATCCCTACCTACTACATGGGGGCTTGTTGTGTTGCATTTTGTTGTGAAAATTAATCACTTATGTATGTGCTAACACCCCATCCTAGAAGTGTTGTTTCGATTATGATGGTGATCAACACAAAAATATGAATGGGATGGTATCACCGAGATTTCCTCGTCCAAATCTTATACTTTAACCCCTTGAAATAGTGGTTCAATGATGCAAGCACATCACTCCAAGGGCTAGTATAGGGTTAATATAATCATTTTTTTACTTCTTTAGTCTTTAGAGGTGTTTTAGGGGTCATTCAAGTGGTCATGTTGAGCTCTTGAGGTCAAACTTTCAAGCTATGGAGTTTCCCTCCATTTTCATAATTTGAATTTTTCAATCTCTTAGAGCCAAATTTTGGCTTTCTCATTAGGTGTAGAGGTTTTTATTAGGTCCTAGCCTAGTCATGGAGACTCATCATGATGTACTTGAGGTCATGAAGTCTCATTAGTGTGTCCTCTTTGGTTTTGTAACTCATATCTTGTTTTTAAGCTCCTTTTGGTAATGTAACCTCCAGCATAACTCTAAGTGGTCCTCGAGGACAATAGAAAGCCAAGATTTAAAATTGTGGAGGTATAAAATGTCATTTTGTAATTGTTTCATTCATTGATCAATCAAGAAAAATAACCTTGGAGCTCCAAGAATGAAGAGGAAGAAGATACATGATAGTTATGTTTCGCAAACTAGAGTTTTTATTCAAATCCTAATTTTGTGTGCTTACTAAGAAACCTTGGAATGCATGTATTGATTTCTAGTAAGAAACTTTGAAGAGTTAACTTTATGATTGTTTGATGAGTATGTATTACTTTAGTTGAGACTAGAGTGAGGACTAACAAGCTTGTAATATATTGTGTTCCTAAACCGTGAATACCATTATGAGCCTTAGAAGTGGTCCGAGTATAGAGGAGTAAGTGTATTGAAGGAATTGGGAAAGCGAGGATAGAGGATTAGATGATAAATCATCTATTTTGTGTGCACAAAGTTCATAAAGCTAGAAGACTAAGAAATCTTGAAAACTTGTGATTTAATATTTAAAGATACCATGTCTAAGAGGGTAGAGCATAGTGAATAGGCGTCTCAACATGTGGTTTGAGGTTTATAAATGCTTTATTGGTAAACTTAAGGTTTTATAAATGTTGTTACATGCCTTTTGAAGGAATTGGTAAAACCTAAAATCACTTACATTGCATTTGGTAAGGAGAAATTGTTCTCGGGCATGATATAAAACCCTTTTAGGGTTTGTTGAAGCTAGGATGATTAAGGACCCTAGTTCTCTTAACATGAGCCGAGAACTTCAAGAAATCACCTACAACGCCTAGTGAATAAGAATTAAAAGGAATTTTACCTTGATAAGTTCCCAAAAGAAAGAAAATCCTGGATCTTCATTGATACATGTACATGCTTGGGAGAAGCCTAATTTGAGAACAAAGATGTGATTTTGAAGCATACTTTTCAAATGAGGTGACTATAAAAATTGCATACAATTTTTTTCCCAAATGGAGTGCCTAAAAAGGTGGATGGTTTGTCAATTAACTCATGAAAACAAAAGATACATTGGAATTTTCCTTGAGATAAGGATGGTAGCATAGTTGTAAGCTGTAAGGGAAATAAGGAAGGAAGAGTATTTGCATGAAGAATTGGGTCAAACAAATTGGTACACACCAAGACCATGATTAAGGTTATTCAAAACTATTTATATAGTCTTAAGGTACCTAGTAGTTTATTCCAACTTAGTTCCTTCCATCATCAACCTTCTTAAAAAGCCAAATTGGAAATTTTAGCAAAGTGAACAAGTTAAGTAATTCTTGTGATTTCAATGACCTAGATGGTTAAGATAGGTTGGATAGGGGATAGTAAACATGATTGAAGCATTGAATGAACTGATTTGAGCTCGCGAGGAAAAAAATTTCATGATTTTGGTGTCTCTTAACATTGAGAAAAGAGTACATTTTGCAAGATTAAGGCCAAGTTGAAATTGATTTTCTAATCCATATTATTGAGAGTGTGTGAAGGAAAGATAGCTCTGCATCATTACACTTTTATGTTGACTCCTGCATGTTTGAGTCTTTGGATTATATTCTTCAAAATTTGATATTGCATGATATATTTGAGGCATACATTGATCACGAGGATCACAATGTACATACATGTAGATCCACACAATTCTTCGAGTTTGATTATTGGGTTCATAGTTTGTACTTTTTACATTGCTTTCCATGTGAGCCATTCTCTTTCTTTAGGTAAGTACATTTGCGTGCCCATATCTTCAAGTGCCATTGTACAAAGCTTGTGTATTGGAAAATTCCCATATGGAAAATCTAGTTAGCAAATCATGTTGGTAATTTGGGATCTATTTCCTCTTGTGATTGAGTTTTTGGAGCTCGTGTAGTGACGTTTTCCCGCCCTTTTGTCTATCGTCTTACCAAGGGTTCCTCTTTCTCTATAGGTTTAGCTTCACATTTTGCTGCACAATTCTTCTAGTTTATATTCCTTCAACATTTTCTTGTGGTGGCATCTCAAAGCATAATAGTTGCACATTGGTGAGAATCATGTTGTGTTGTCTACTAATCTCTGTCTGGGTTATCTCCATGTTGGTGAATAATGAGAGTGTCTTTGAGTGCTTTACATTGTCCCCTTTTGATTGCAATACAATCTCATTGTGCAACAAAGTAAGTTTGGAATATAAAGCTATGTATGTGTAAACTTCCTTTAATATACGGGGGTTTGTGCCAAGTTTTTTTATCTGTTTAAGCCGAGTCTCCCATCTTCTACATATCTCTCGTAAGTTATATATGCCTTTAGTGGGATGAATCGCACAAACCACTCATGTGGGTAGTATGCATATTCAACTTCAATGACACCCTCGGGGATTTTGGGGTAGTAATGTCAAGTGGGATATCTACCACTATTGTATGCCCCACATTATCTCAAATTTTATGTATTAAACTTTATTATGATAGTCTTCCACATTTAAGAGTGGAATAGAGCGACTGACTAATAGAGCTACTGAATCACGACAACCTCTCTTGGGATTGATAATAAACCAACAAATACATTGGTATTGAATAGACATTAGTTGGATGGTAACAAGCATTAAGAATTGCTTTACATAAAAAGAAATTGCTTTGTAATTTCTAGTGATGAAAAAGACCAAGGAGTGAAGTGGAAGTTCTAGGTAAGATTTGTATTCGATATTCTTAATACAGACAATGCTTTATTACAGTGGGGTTTTTCCTTCGAGTTTCCCCACTTAAATCTAGTGTCTTCTATCTCTTTTATTTCATGTTATTTGCTTTTAGGCGATGTTATTACATTATGTAATTTTCATGCTATAATCTATAATCTTTAAACTTATATTATGGATTTATAATCAGTTTATTACTCTTTCCTTATAAATCCTAACATGGTATCAAAGATGGTGGTTATGCATGTGCAGGTTTGATCTGGAAGCTTTTAATTAGATAGAGTGAAGTAGTTTAAAGTCTATTTGACAGATTTGCGAGCCCTAGTTTCTCCGCATCATCTTCAAGCTAACCAGGTTTAAAATTATAATTCCCACCTAAATATTTTGTGAAAATATTAGCTAAATGGTTGTTTAGATCATGTTTGAGCTATTGTATGCTTAGATCTTTGTTTCTACATCTAGTTATAGTCATTTTCGGTTTAAATTTGTCGTTTGCGAGCTTGTTTTAAGTTTTTGCGCCACTTATAGCCATTATAGATATATGTATGTGGATCTAAAAGATCTATTTAGATATAGTTAGTTGAGAGCATTTAAATCCATCCCAACTTTATAAATCTAACACTTTTCACTAGATTTGTTTTTCATGCCCGATCCATTCGTTTTATGCCATCTAGCTTCGCTCTGTCATTTTTTAATTTAGATCCTATCGGTTTTGTGAAGCTTGGACCAATAATTTTTCTCTAAATAACTTCGTTGTCCTTTTTTAATTTTTACGGAGCTAAATCCAATCATTGATTACTAAGTGGCTTCATTGTGTTTACTTTTATTAGATTTTTTCATTTTCTGTAAAGTTTTGTCTTTACGAAGCTTGGACCAATCATTTTATGCCATATAGCTTTGAATTTTTCAATCTTTTGGTCCTTATGTCATTTGTGAAGTATGACCCAATAAGGTTGTTCTATGTACTTCACAAATTCAATTTTATTGTTCATTTGGTTATCAATTAAGAAATGCGATCCAATAAGGGCTTTCTGCTTTCGTCTTTGCGTTGTCATACTTGGTTTTGTTTTCCTTTGTCATTTGAGGAAATCCGATCCAATTAGGAAGCTCCAAGTCCCTTTATATTTCACATTATCATCCCCTTATTATCTGTCTTTGACATTTTTGAAATCTAAGCCAATAAGATTTCTCCATATTTTGCTTTGTTAGTCGTATGGTAGCTTTGTTAGTTTTTGCAAAATATGAACCAATAGATTTGCTCCAAGTTTTTGCGTTGTCAGACCTTTGTTTTCTTGTTTCTAACATATGCGAAGGTTGAGCCAATAGAATTGCTCTGTGTGTCTTCGCATTTCACATTTATCGATCCTTGTCGACTTGCAAAGAGCGAGCCGAGTTAAAAGGCTTCACGCATCTTTAGCTTTATCTAAGTCATTTTGGTAAGCATTGCAAAGTGCAAACCAATTGTTTGTTGAAATGTATATTAATCTTCTAGTTGTGTCATTCTTCACAAGTGTCAGGGTGTCAGTCTTTGCTTTGGCTTAGCCACTTAGATTGTGACACGTGTCTTTAGATTTCAAACCCGAACTTTATTTAAAATTTTAGCTTATTCTGAGGACTTTAAGTCTGCCCAAGTCAATCTATTTAAAATTTGGCGGAAAACCACCTAGTGCCTATTCTTTAGCTATTATATTTCCGACAAGTGGCTCTGTTTGACTAAGACTTTGCTTTCACATTGTGTCAGAGTGCGAAGAAGAGAAGTAATTAACTAAAGACACGTGTATACGGCTTTGTTGTTTATTTTTTAATTAATTGACTTATTTGACTGCAAAGTGCAAGCTAATATAAAAATGACACGTACCTCCTAAATTTTGTTTCAGCATCGTGGATTTCAATTATCTTCATTCCGCAGCTTTCAATTTTTCTTTGAACTGCAGATTTTTAAATTCTTTGTAAGTTGTGGATTTCAATTTTGCTTTAACCCGTGGGTTTCAAATTTCCTTTGTTTCGCAAATTTTTAAATTTTCTTCAGTCTGCAGTTTTTCAAGTCTGTGTTCTGTGGGATCTCTAAGTGTCTTTTTCTCCCGGATTCCAAATTTTGGAAAGTTTAGAGCTTAGCTTTACAGTCTTCCGTGGATTGTCTATTTACATTCATTTAGCTATTAAAAAGTTATGTAGCTTGTTTTTGTCTGTGTTTGGCTTCCTTGATTCATTATGTTAGCATTAAAATGGTTAGTTATGTTAGTTTTTTGATGGATAAGTCTTAGCTTTTGAATGGAACTAATTATAATATTTGGAGAGTTTGTTTAAAATCTTGTTTTATGGCTAGAAGCTATGGGATCTTGTGACTGGTGTGGAGACACGACCCACTGGTAGACAAGCAACCCCTGAAAACCTTATCTCCTTCTCTCAAAGATCTCAGGAGGCTTTGTCCATCCTTTTGTAAAGCATAAAAGATGAATTTCTAATGCATATAGGTCATATGGACTCACCTGCAAATGTATGGAACCAATTAGAGACAATGCATGAAGGCAGTCATTTTTCCAAAATAATTAAGCTAATTGTGGAATTATTCACAACTCTCATATACATATTAATTTTTCCAAGTATAGAAAAATAAGAATGGGTGCACTGACTAGCTTTTGCTTCAATTACGTAAATGAATTTTGACATTATGTGGTTCATTCAAATTTTGCACCTTTTATTAATAACTACTCCGAAGCTTAACAATATTGGCATATCCCCTAATGAATTTTATGTAGTAACCAATATGTCTAAGAAATACATGGAATTTTGAGGGATTTGTAGGAGGTTTGAACACAATTATCACCACAATTTGTTCTTGATCCATGAGAATCCCTTCTTTACAAACATTGTGGCCAAGTAGTACTTTAAAAGGTGTAAGGAAAAATCATTTTTCAACTTTAAAGTAATGTGCAATGCCCTACATTGTTCTAACATTATATGTACCTTAGATATATTTTCTTTAAAGAGAAGACTGCCCAATCATCTAAATATACTTCTAGGAAATCATGGATGTGTCTTTAAATACAATGACAATAACTCTGGAGAAAACTTCAAGTGCAATTTTCAATCTAAAAGGCATTACTTGGTATGCAAAATTGCCCCATTTAGTTGTGAATGTGGTTTTTACCCGGTCTTCTTACATAATCAAAAAAATTTCATCACCTTTGAATCCATTTTTAAATGAATATACCTCATGCCTCACTACTACTTTAAAAATTTCATTTGTGAATGATGTTGAAATAGATTATTGACACACGTGTCATTTAGACCTTTATAATTGCCAAAAACTCAAATTTCTCTTGTTTTCTTTGGTTATGTGACCACCGGCTCACCCAATATAATTTCTCTATGGGATAGATTAACCCTTCATTCACCACATAATCTAAGTATGCCTTAAATTTTATCTTCATGTTTGGATTTAATCTATATGGCCTTTTCTTGATAAGATTTATTCCCTCTTTTAGTTCGATGCACATTTATCCTAATAATGGGTCAAATCCCATTATCTCACTAAATTTTATGGGGAACACATTTTCATAATCCCATAATAGTTATAAATTTTCAAACAACTCTTTTTCCATCTCGTAGTCTCCAATAGTGACTAGCTATACATCCCTAATAGGTCGATATCTTCTACCCTTTTGTGCACGGGTTCATAATATATTTTAGGCTTTCCCTTATTCCTAGTATCCTCTATAATTATGGACCCTTGTTTTTATTCTATATTCAAATTATGCAAATGTTCCTCTTCCTCGTAGTGCACTTCTTTCTCAACGATATAGTTTCAATACGTTCGAGTTCAAACATTCGACTAATTCCATGTCCTCATCCTCAAGGTTTTATTTTCCTTCCTTACTATGTGCTACTTTGTGACCCACCTTTGCTCTATTATACATCTCCTTTTTAATATTTTAGTCTCATTTTTTTCTTTACACAATTCCTCTACTTAGTTCCTTTAAGGTCGAAAATTCATCTCCTCCTTTAGAGTCAATAGTTCCATGAAATAAGAATGTTTTGATCTTTTTAAGAGTCAGATCCACCATGAGATTGTTATCTCTGAAAGTAAATGTTTGAATGAATTCTTATTACACCAATCCCAAACTACACTTTATCTCCTCCTCTCCCAATGAAAATACCAAGCCTTTGGAAATGGTGTCAATATTTCTAATAAAATATGAACCCACCATTTAGGTTCAATTTCTTATACTTTCCAAGCTTGAGTGTATTCTTGAATATGAATTTTGGACACGGTATTTCGTAATACATAGGTCAATATTTAGTTAATTTTTAGGCAGGAAAAATCGTGAACACATCATACCTATTGCTTCAATCCAACCAAGGTTCTTTGATTTGTGTATTTCCCACCATGTGGTTGTTATTCCTTTTAGTGCATAGTTAAGTATGTTGATCTTCATCTCTTCATGAGGTGCATGCTTATAAAATTCAACCAAGAATGCGTCTAGATTAGAGGTGCCAAAGAACTATGGTACATTTTTCTTCTACATGAACCATCCTCACCGGCCTTACTTCATTCTCTTTATGCTTCTAATGTTTCAATCCCGCATCTCGATTCCACATCAATGGAAGATTATAGCTCCCATGAAATATGGCTTTCCCCTTTCTTAGTATAATCTTGATCACATTGTGCAATCGCATTTAATTATCATATTTCGGACTTAGTTAGAGACGTAATGGTGCATTGTAATTCTTCATCCGTGATCTAGAGGTAAGTTCAAAGGACAATGTTTCCCTATATCTCCCAAAATCATTACAGTATGGTAGAGGGATCCAAGATATTTCCAACTCCTATTTGAATACATGAAATGGACTCTGTTTGAGTAAGATACGTCACAAGAAAAGCTCCACTGGAGGAGCAAAAATAGGGCAAGCAGACCAATCGAATATGATACGTGGCAATGCAAAAATAATAAAAGGGTGTTTTTGGTTTTCACCTCTAGTTTCAACACTCAAGTTTTGACAAGTGGGCCCCATTATTTGTGGGCTAGGAGCCCTCACCAAGGCCGACACACTCTTTTTGTTGAGGGGTTCCTTTTCCTTAGTATCTTCATATTACTACTCATCACATTTTTTTGCATATATATGCCTCATGATGTAATTGGTTGGTGCATGTGGGATTAAATTTCTAGTATTTAAAACTATTTACCATTTTACCATAGAATTACCATTCTACCAATCATGCACTTAACACCTTCTAACTTTGGCACATTATCCCAACACACCGTGGCACTTATCTAAACCACCTCCATCCATTATTATATCTCTCACGTCCCTAAGTTTAGTGCCCACACAACAAACATTCAAACCTTAAGCACCAACCAACCCACATATTTCCTATGCCACATCCCACAATGGACCTTTAAAGTTGGAAAAATAGGTTATACGTGGCCCAAGAGATGCAAGAGCATCATCACCAGGGATAGTTTAGGTCAATTTTTTGTTTTTTTAGGTCCATAGAAGTTTCCTTGGGTCAATTTTGGTGTCCTTTGGGCTTTTGAAGTTCAAAATTTTGAATTGAAGGATTTCCCTCCATTTTAACCTATTCAAAAATTTGAATTTCTAAGAGCCAATTTTTGGCTTTCTAGGTTGTGTAGGGAGTTTTTAGTGGTTCTCAAGCATTTTGTAGTTGGTTTAAGCTCTAATGTGGTCTCCAAGTACTAGGGTGATGAAGAAATTGCAACTTCTAATCAAAGTTGAGCTCTTTCATACTTTTTGTAATATGACCATATCTTGTAAAGCCTGCATATGACCAAGAAAAATTTAGTTACAAGGAGAGTTCGAGCCAAGGAGTATTTGAAAGCATTTTATAACTAATTTTCTCATTGATCAATCAAGGGAAAAACAATCTTTGGAGCTCCAAATTTTGAATAGACAGTTTACTTGCTTATTTGTTGCTATAATTGAACTCGTGTTTCTCGGTTTTGTGGAATGCATGAGTATTTCTAAGAAAATTAGTTGTATCTCAAGATGGGAATATTTTTAAGTATTAGTTGTATTAGATTTAATAAATTCTATGGATGATAGTATTAAGAGTGAAGGAAAAATTATTGGAAGACTATAACAGAACACTTTGTATGCACAATCATCAGTCTCTATGGAATCAAGGTTATAATCTTGGAAGGAACTATTTCATGAAGGATTATACACCTAGAGAATTTATACAAATCAAATCCAAGGCCCTTAAACTTGCATAAGTAAAGATAAAGGTGATCTAACCTTTAAGAAATTGTGATTTTTGCCCTCTCGGGCTTACGTAGACTATTAAACCCTGACATTAGGGTTTTATAGAAGGAAACTCGAATTACTCTGAAATGAACCCATCAAAATTTGATAAATTGAGAAGGAATCTCTATTAATAGGTCGAGAAAAGGATTCTATAAGAATTCAATAGATTCCCTTCGTACCCAGGGAGATTTTTATACCAATTTTTGAAACAATCGAAGAAGGCCTACATGAAGCAAGGGAATTATCAGGAAGGTACCTTTTTCTTGATTGTGAAGTTTTGAAATCATTAAAAAGGTATTAGAAAAATAATAGGATGAGGGAAACACCTTCCTTAGTAAGCCTATAACTTGGTTATTTGGAGTGTTAGATTTGACATTATATGAACATTGTTATAAAGATGTGGCTTGAGACATGTGACGGAAGATGCAGAGAGAAACCTCATAGAATAAGACACTCTAAGTTTTGATACATTACTAGGAAGTAAAATGGATCTTTTTAAGTGTCAGTAGAACATTGAATCAACCCTCGAAACCAAAAGACAAGGTTGAGAAACCTTAGAGACAAGGTTAAAGGTAACTAGGAAACATTAAGGAGGAAAAGGATGATATAGGGAGAAGTGTTGAGATTTAAGACACCGAGACTTGGATACACTTTCTAGGGGATAAAATCATATTGATGAGACTTCCAATTGGGGATGAAGATGTACATATTCTCATAATTACAAATCCATCAAGGTATTATTGTTGAGAAGCCTTAGAGGCGGTGTGACTAGATTGGAGGTAATCTGATAATTCCGCCAAATGATGTAACTTGAGATGGGATTAACATAGATAGATTTTTTTCATATAAATCAAGAAGATTCAGGTGTAATATAGGCATAAAGGACAAATCATAGGTTCTTTATATTTCCAAGTATAGAGAATAAGTACAATTACAAGATTTGAACTAAATTGAAGTCAAGTTATCTAACTTTTCTTGTTGTGAGTATCTAGATACCAATGGTGACTACATCACCAAGCCACACTTAGTTGGAGCGACCATGGATTTTCAAATCCTATAGTGGTTAATTACCCCAGTAATGTGGGATTTAATCCCAAATAAAGGTAAAAGGTAAGTGGTGGGTGGTTGGGGAGGATCGAAACCCCAAACACATTCATGCAAAAATTAGCCTTGGTCGTGAGCCACATGGTTTATATATACAAGTTGGATTTTATACAGGTTAAGTTATGGAGTGTGTATTCTTGTAAACAGAGCAGTTTGTAGAAAAATGAATTTTTGAGTAGTTTAGGGGAATTTCCAAATCTTCGTGTAAATTGGAAAGTTCTTCATAATTGTAAGATGCTCTTGGTACATCTATTACTTTCCTAATTTGGATTACTTTTAATGTCATTTTAAATGTGAAATTCACTTTTGACATAGAATGAAGGGAATAGATTGTAAGTGCTTCTTCGAGAAGGTGGAGGGCAAACACCGATCATCATCAAAGTCTTCTAAAGGTCCGAGAACACAAATTTATAGGTTTCAGGATCTATTATTGTTTATTGTAAGTTTATTGTACTTCCATTTTTGACATATTAATGGATCAATTCAAATGAACCCAAGATGTAGGCAAATTACCGAACTCCGTAAACAAGTTTGTTGTTGTCTCTTATCTGATTTTTATTTTCTCATTTCGTTATTTTCCACATTTATTAAGTCATATTTTTAATTCAAAAAGTAAATTTTAATTAGCCTACGAGAATTTATGGAAATCAGGTAAAATGAAATTTGGATTGTTTTGATCGAACTGTTGATTAAGTTGATTTTTTGGAATCATAAAATAAGTTCCTGGATCGGTCTATAAACTTAAAAAATTCAAATTTTAAGTCATTTTTCGATTCGTATAAAAACAAAAGATAATTTAATTGATCATGTTATAAACATTCAAAACAATAGGGGGCCTATTTGTTGTTTACGATAAATTTATCGGTATCAAAGCCTATTAAATTCAAAGGTCAGTTCTAGTTTGATTTGACATTAGTTTGGTTTTCTAACTCCAACATATTATAGACATTGTTGGCTTGATCTTCCATGTGTAGTGTGCATAGTTTCATAAATATAGGTTGTTTGCAAGTAGCCATGGGTAAATCCTTGAAAAGAGAGAGGATGGAAGAGATTGAAAGCATAAACAAATAGATCCAAGACAATAATGTTTTCCTAGATGTAAGCTCTACTCGCTTGAAGATAAGATCAAATGTTTGAAATCAAAGTTAGAGACCAAAGATGAGCTCTTGATCAGATTGCAGTGTGGTGAGCAAAAGAAGAATTTTCCTTCCACTTTAGATGCATAAACTATGATAGATAATTGCATAGTAAGTTTATCACCATGTTGTTCTTCCTCCCATTTAGATTCAGAGTAATGTTTTTGGTGAATTTGAAAAACATACTAAGGGCATTGGATCTAAACAAATGCTTAAAATGAAATTTTATAGAAGAGGCCTTAGTAAGAATGGTCAAGGTATTTATAACCCAATAGAGGTATAGGATAGTTCTCATTTTGCGGAGTTTGGGTTATTCTATCATGTGGGAATGGAAGTTGGAGAGTGCTCCAAAAATTTTGAAGGGAGACAAGCTTCTGACAGCCAAGTGATTACCCCACTAGTCTTGCAGGAAGATTCTTTACAGGAAATTATTGATTCGTCATCACAAGATGAAAGTGTTTCATGAGAAATCCTATTCATGTTTCATGTTAGTGAAAAGTATGAAAGAAGTCAAGGAACCTCAAAAATATGGGAGGGTTTATGTGACCTCATGATGTCGATGATGATGGGGATGGTAGGGGTGTCAAAGAAAATATACTCTCTTTGTTGTGACTGGATGATTTATACAACAAAGACAACTAACACACGAAAAAGATTAGTGATGGATACAAAGGGTTGCTCGAAAAAGTTGGTCCTAGAAGTGAGAATTTCCTAAGATGGATGTTAACCCTCTTTTGATTAAAAATATGATAAATGATAATACATAAAAGTATGCAGTATCAACCTGACAAAAACAAAGATCTAATACAAGCTAAGAGATGTTGAAATAAGACCTGATAGTGAAAAATGTTGATAATAATGGCAAACCCGATTCGTTTGATGGTGACCCAAATCCAACTCATACGGTTGATGGAGATTGTGCAAAGATGAAGAAAAAATGTGCAAAAATTGAGTTGAAATTTGGTGCAGAGTGGTTGGATTGATACCAGGATGTGATATGACCAAGAGAATGCGAGATATAACCGATTGGATGAGGATCGGGGTTTGAGTTGATGGTAACTAGGTAGGGTCGAAGGTGACCAGATTAGAGTATAATATTTTAATAGGTTGATAAGATGGTAGAATGGATCCGAGGTGGATCGAGAGGAAGATGAAGGACAGGAAGAGCTCTATAGAAACATGTAAACTCAAAAAAAAAAGAAACAAGACACCAAAGAGATCTCTAAACAATATTTGATGCATTCAAAATTCCAATGGTTACATGTAAAGGGTTGTTGAGGTGAATCAAGTTGTTGTGAAGCTCCGAGGGACGTGGAAGAAGGAAAAAATGTACGCGGATGGTTAAAATTTCAATTTTTTCGGGGTTAGAAAGGAGGGGTGAATGTGGATTTATAGGGTCAACGGAGATTAGGTGAATCACCGATGATTGAGGCAGGAGATAGAGAATTAATTTCGTGGATTGAGGTGATCAAAATGGCAAGGAGAGGAGTGAAGGGATGATGAAGGGTTACCGAGTTTTATGGAGGTAGGTGAGAAAAATAGGGGATTTAATTGGGGTGGTAAGTGAGAGATTTAAAGGATTTAAATGGGGTGGTTAATTAAGTAAAGATTAAATAATAATATATGGTGGGGTGATTAAAATTCATGGGTATTCAGGGGGAAGTGAAGGGTTTTTAAAATACTAGGTTTAGAGTGAGAAATAAATAAGGGTTAGGGGATAATGGGGAACACGAGTGTATAGAAAATAAGGTAAGAGAGATAAGTGTGTGGAATGATAGAGAAGAGAGAGTAGAATGTGGGGAAAATGTGTAAAAACGATGTCTACATTTGCCCCTTTTTGTGAAGTGGTTTGTGTTAAGCAAGTTGCGAGATAAAAACTAGAAGTGGTGATGAGAAATGATGGTTGAGGTGATCCCCCTTAACCTAGGGGTTGAGGATGCGAAGGGATTTGATAATGAGTTTGAAAGAGATAAGTGGAAGGTGATAGAGTGAAATAAGATATAGGTAGATACTCAGTGAAGGGGTGTGATTGTTGATCGATAAAATAAAAATAAAAATATGGCAGTGACCTTAGAAGCACATCGGTAGGATCATAACATGACTTGCAATGGAGGCATTGCTAATGACCTACGGACCCTGTGCATTAAAAAAATTCACTACAAGATGGATGTACTATCCATAGGACTAATGGGTCAAGGAAGACATCGAAATGTGCACAAAAAAATGTGAGGGTAGTTTAAATAGCCTAACAACAAGGTCAAGTGAGAGATTATGCATTGTCGTGCAAGCACGAGAAAGTGAAAAATATGTGTCCCGGGTGGGATGAGGATAAAATATGGCTACGAGGCTAGGTTATAAAGTAGAGAGATTGGAGAGTCCAAAGCGTGAAAGGGAATGACGCAAAACTAATGCACTTGTGACCATTGACAAGTGTTAACACATAACTAACGATAGTTAGTCACATTTAAGATCATGAGGGAAAGATGGAAAGTGTGCCTATAGACCCACTGTAGACATGATAAAGGGGTTAAAATGGAGCTTGTATGGGAAAAGAGGTTCTCCTTGGGTAGTGTTCCTAGGTTCATGCCCCAACTCTAAGTAATATGGCGTAAACCGATTGATGCAAGAATTTTGTGGAAGATGGGAAAGTTGATCAATATGGGAAGCTTTCTAGGGATGCTTGCTTTTCTTTTGATATTTTTGTTTTTCCTTTTAAGAGTTTAAGAAGGATGATCCACGTGGGAAGCCTTCGTTGCCATGATATGAGCAAGTAGCTATCCTTCAAGGGAGTGGTATACATTAATATTTTTACTTTAGATTTTGACTTTTTAGATGACAAGGTGATATATGCATGATATGTGTCCTTTAAGGGATCGGTATATACTTTTGATGTTATTTTTGATTTTATACGAGACAAATGCCCTTTGAGGGAGTAGTCTATTTTTGGGATATGATAGCTTTTATATGAACATCCATAATTTTGACTTTTGGATAGAGCTAGGGATAGCCAAGTAGACCACTTGGGGAGGGGATGATAAGATGTACAAACGACACCTATGGAACCTTAGCATGGTTCTAGTAGGTAGATAAGGAGGGTGATGGATGTAATGATTGTGGGGTTCCCACCTAGAACAAGGAATGTGTCCATTAGGAACATGTTATGATCCGAGTCGTGGTGCCCATATTCAAGGTCGTAGATAAGCTAGTGATGGTAGACCACATAATTCCAAATCATTACAATGAATGATGGAAAGTGTGAATGATGGGTGTAAGATCATTAGGTGTGACTAAGGCTACGTTAGTAGATGTGTTAACGGTATAAGGGTCACAAGTGCAAGGTGTTGAGAGGTTATGTATCTAATTTACCATTAAGGGAGGCTAAGCGATAGGCCCCAGACCCATACTTATGTGTGATAATGTATGATTCAATCCAGTTAGGAGAAAAATTTCCATGTTGGCTCCTTTCTAGAGTAGTGACATTCTAATTTTCCTTCAATACCGGGTCACCAATGTTAAAGTTGTGTTATTAAAAATGTATGTTGTAATTGCATTTGATGCACTCCGATAGACATGATGGTTTTTAAGGGTAAACAATTGATGCTCGTCTAGCAATTTGAGTTGGGATAGACACTCTTAATGATAGTCCTCATCAGAGATGAATTTGTAGAGAGAGACACGTAAGGATGGGATTTGGATTTCAAGAGGAAGAACGAATTCAAAGTCATAGATGAGAAAGAAAGGAGTAACACCCAGAGATGTGGATGCTATTCCGATATGCCCAAAGGGAAAAGGGGATGTGAAGGTTCTAATTATGTCATGATCTCACAATGGTTTTAACAAGGATGTTGAGAGGCTTTATTACTAGCTTTGGCTTGTTTGTTAGCTTGGGGATAATAAGGAGAGGAGAAGCTGAGCTAAATGTTAGAAGAATCACAAAGATTCTTGAGGTCTTTATTTTTAAAGGACTTTCCATTGTCTATGATGATTTTATGGGGAACATCGAAGCAACAGATGATGTGTTGATAAACGAAGTCAATGATTTTGTTAGCGTGGTGGATTTGAGTGGATAGCCTCCCCAATTTGGTGAAGTATTCGATAGCGGTGATGATGGAATGATGACGTTGAGAAGAATATGGATTGATGATACTAATGAGGTCAAGGCCCTATTGTGAGAAAGGCCAAAGGTCCCGAGCTAGATATAAGGCATGAATTGGGATACAAATAAGGTTAAAATATTGTTGGCATTTAGTACACTTCTTAATATATTCACAACATCCTTTATCGAGAGTGGGCCAAGAATACCCTAGGAAAATAACACATTTGGAAATAGCCTAACAACTAAAGTGACCACCATAGATTCCATCATGGACTTCTCGATGACGTGGGTATATTCGTGAAATTTAAGGTAATGTAGCAGGATGCCATCAAAGTCATGTTTATAGAGGATACCGCTAAGGATGACATAGCGGTTAATACATTAAAGAAAGGACCTCCTACCAATTTCAAATAGGTCGTGGGGAATCTTAGATACAGATATAGATAGTTAAAGATTTGGGTGTACCGGATATCGATTGATTAGTATCGACGTGATTGATGCAAGGAAGCTCATGGGTATGGGATGGTTGATTGAGATGATGGACAACAATGGAGAGTTTATATTATTCAACTACCCATGGGATAAGAGATGGGAGGGAAGCCATAATGTATACAAAGTGATTATATGAGCAAGGGACAAATTGGATGGTGTATTGATCAAAGGCCTCAAGAAGAAAGTCAACAATGTCCTTATATTTTTTAAGGACTTCATTTTTACACTGATAGGTTCCTTTGACTTGATTGATGATGAGTTGAGAGTCATCGTAGATGTCGATAATTTGAACACCTAGCATGATAGTAGTTCGTAGACATAGATGAGGGGTTCATACTTAGCCATGTTGTTAGTGCATTCTAAGTCAAGCTTATAAGTGATGGGGATAGTGGTATCGCGAGGAGGAATGATTATAACACTACATAGATCCGTCAAATAAAAGTTTCATTCCGAGGGGAGAGAATTCATGATCAAGGGTATGAATGGATTCATTTAGAAATTGCTCATGAGGAAGATGGTCATGTTAAGAAGAGGGGCTACAATGATTTGATCAGCGATGGCCCGACCCTTAATAGATTTATGATAGAGGAATTCTAGTTCAAACTCTATCACGAGCATGAGCCATTTGAGTGATGCGATCATTATGATAAGTTTTGGAATGCATTGTTTTGAGGATATTATAACTAGTGATTATGAAAGTGTTATGATTGAGGAGATAGTGATGAAGTTTAGATGTGGCAAAGAAGAGATTGCAACACAACTTTTCAAATTCCATGTAGTGGGTTTTATAATCAAAAAGAGTGTGGCTAATGTAATAGATGGCTTGCTCCTTGCCTTGCTCATCACGATGTACCAAAATGGCACCTAGAGCATGATCGATGCATAGATGTAGAGGTAGAAAGGCTTCCCCTCACTTAGAGGTGTGAGCACGGGAGGTGATAAAAGATATTGTTCGAGATTGGAAAAGGCATTTTGACAATTAGCATCCCAATTAAATTAGGTGTCTTTGCGAAGGAGGTGATGAAAAGTTTGGTAGCAGTCAAAAAGTTGTGAGATGAAATGGCGTGACAGATCAAGACTACGAAGCTTTTGATTAAAAAAATATTGAATAAATAGATGCCTAAATCTAAATATGTAACATCACAATGATATAAATAATTAAGTATAGATTTGATCCAAGCAAATAAGCAATTTAAATTTGAAACCCTAGTTGTAAATAAAGGGAATAAAGTACTTAGTTGATTCACAATAATCCCGAAGGTATGCTGAGCTAGAAAACTGTTGGAACATGAACTCAGAGTGTCGCAATCAAACCCAAAATTTTGTAAGAGTGTCAAAAATGTCGGGACTAGGGTGCCTAAGGTGCTAGAGACATATTCAGTGCCTATGACTCCTCAGAGGTCCGGAACCCAATTTCATAGGGTCACGATATGTTCATTATTTATCGCCTTTGATCGCTTGTACTTTGTTGGACCTCGCTGTTGTTCACTTAAAACTTGCAATTAGAAAGAAGAACTTGTAAAACCCCAAACCACATCAAATCCTAAAAAATAAAGATGTAAAATTGGAGGTTAGACTGTCCTCGACTACCAACAAAGTGAACTTACGACCGAGCGCTTAACTACATCTCAGACCCCATGTAGCTCTATGTGTATGTGTGTAGAATTGTGCATTAGGTGGCTCTTGTGTGAGTCACACATGATAGAAAACAACAACTAGAAGTAAAATATGTGAATAGATGTGTGCATGAAAGAATGAACTTCCCCTCCTATGCGTGTATGTAGAAATGGTAGTCCCTTGTCTCTTGTGTGTAACTAGATGGATGCTTAAATGCTCTTAGAATGTTCTTGGATGAAACCTTAGGTAGTGATAGCTAATGTTTAGTGCTTGGTCCCTTATTATGATCACATATATTTGTATTTATATGATTCATTTGTTTGAATTTATTAATTAACCACTAAAATTCCAAATAGTAAAAATAAAAATACCCAAACGGCTAGAAAATGCACAAAAGATGCAAACAAAGTACAAAGAGGTTAGGGGTGCCTGTAGGGAACGGGGCATCCTGGCATTAACGTCCCCGGCTAGGCGTTGGTGTCCAGAGTGAGAAATGCCGAAGTATGAAAAGAAAACTGGGCAATAAGGAGTGTAAGACCAAAAGAGAAAACATAAAGCAAGCAAAGATGGCCAAAGATAGTGATCAATTAATACTTTTCTTGCTTATGAATCATATGAATAGTGGTATGTGATCAAGACTAGATAAATACCCAAAGTGTGTGATTTAGTGTCTACATTTGCCCCCACTTTATGTTGTTAAGAGAATTATCGATAACATAAAGTAGATAAGAGATGTGTACCTAATAACCATGTAGATTGATGGTGAAAAGCATGCCGAGAGACAAGGAAAAGCGTGGAGTGATAAAAATGTGAAGCGTGGAAGCTAGAGAAGAGGAAGTGAAAAAAGATGATGACCCTAGGGGTGAAAGTGTGTGTGTAGATTTCATGTTGCTTGATGTCAATTTTTTTTTATTGATGTGACTACCACTTCCCATAAATACAGACTTGCAAAGAGAAGAACGAACAAGTAGTGAAATACACATATATGAAAATTTTGATCCAAACTAGTAAAAGTATGTAAAAAAACAAAAAGGAACATGTGCACCTGATCTGTGATGAGTGAAATATATATAAAGGATCCTACAGATGTTGTAGAAGAATGAGTTTTTTGGGTGATCTCACGTCACCGTGCAAGTACGATATTTTTGGTCGATATCACGCCAAGAATGGAAGAAGTGTATGGAGAAAGGTTTAGTATTATTCTCCAACCTTTGACCACTTCCTAAAGTATAAACACCATTGCAATGGTGTGTGTGAATCCAATCCAGTTTGATCCACCGCGAAAGTAGAAAATAAGGTGTAATGCATGCATGCCGAGTGTTGAAGGACTGTGTGTCTTATAAAATTTGTCGTGTAAACTGTCAAAAATTGTACTGAACTAAGAAAAATTGTGTAACTTCCCCTAGTCACAGTGTTCGAAAGAGTCATGGGCACCCAAGCGCTATTGTCTAGTCATGGGCGTTGGTGTGCATGCTTCATTGAGGACCAAAACCAAATTTTGGACCGTTGCTTTGAGCATGAAGACTGTGTTGATTGTGAATCGAGGTGTATTATCTGTGATGTAGAACATTATATGGGGTGGTGATTCACCCGATATATGTCCTCCTCATTTGGGGTGATGCAACGTTGAAAGGAGTATGCAACCCAAAGGAGGACCGATCTTATGTTAAAACCGATGCCTGTAGGGGGATGAAGTGTACTTGGTAAGGCGTACGCAAAGCAAAGTGGCTAGAAAAGTGTTAGTGTAAATAAGATAAACATCCATGTAAAAGACAAGATGTAAGATAAGCACGCAAGAAGAAAATGTAGAGGAGAAATAGTGAAGACAAAGTAGACTATGAAAATTGGGTTTTAAACATGGGACATAACTCATGATGTCAATAGACAATCGATGCCGCAGTGGCCAAAAGCATACAACGTGCACACAAGACAAAGGCCAAAGCCCGCAAACAATGACAAACAATGACAAGTAATAACATACAATAACAAGCAAAGTAATAGACAATCATGCTTGGAAAATAAACATGCAAGACAAAAGTTGCACATGAAGCACCCGTTAGTATGTTAGAAAGATAAAAAGTATGTCAAAGCGTGTATAAGCCGATATAATAATGTGCTATGAAAAATGAAACAATAACACAGTCATGAGTACAAAATTGGATGCCCTAGGAGCCATTGTGGGACTGGTAATAGGTATTTTTCAAACATCCATGTTGTGTGTATCAATCAGATGAAAGCTACATTCACAACTAGAAGGCAAGTGAATGCGCATGTGTATATAGAAAATAATGACAAAGTATTTGTCTAGCATGTGTAAAAAGTGTACATGTAAGCATAAGAAAACAAGAGTAAATGTGACCAAGATATGCAATATGTTGTGGATGAGTGAGATGTAATGGAATGAAGTATGAGTGTGATAGGAGTAGGGTGCCCACCGAGTGGATGTGTATGATTATGCATGCGATGAAGGATAATTTATATATGCCCCCTCGAAAGTCGAGAATGAACCATAGAACAAGAGTGTGTCATTGGGAAATGGTTTGAATTGTGTGCTAGAAAGATATGATCATCAAAGCGTAGAGCATAGAGAGTGATTGTGTGAGTGTAGTGTGATTCATTTTATATTTAGACCCTCAAAAGTCAAGTATGAACCATGGAACTAGAGTGTGTCATCGGGTAGTGAGCGCAACATGTAAAAGTAGATGCAAGAAAGATGTATTGTGAATGCATAAAGTGTGTATGGTGTGTAATAGAATTTGTGAGAAAGAGGCGTGCATAATGCGTAATGTGTGAAAAGTGTAATGTGTGAGGTTCATGTATATAGGATGCCCTCAACAGTCAAATGTGAGCCATAACACAAGAGCGCGTCATCACATAATGGTTTGAATGTGTGCCCCATAAATATATGATCATCAAATCATAGAGCGGAGTGAGTGTGATGGGGTTCAATTAAATATAAACCATCAACAATTGAGTATGAACTATGGAACTATAGTTCATCATAGGAAAATGGTGTGATTATTGTGCTTAGGAAGATATGATCGATAAAACGTATAAAGTATAGAGTGAGTGAGTGTGGTGAGGTTCATTTCAGATTGAGACCCTTAGCAGTTGAGTATGAACCATGGAACTTGCGTGCATCATACGGTAATGAGTTCAGCGTGTAATAAAGATACGTCATGAATGTGTAGATTGTGTAGTGCATATGATGCACAATAGATGAATGTGTAAATGTGAATTGTGCGGTGTGTGAGGTTCATATACGTAGTATGCCCTCAATAGTCAAGTGTGAACCATAGCACGAGAGTGCATCATCGGGTAATGACGAAAATAATGTATCAAGATGTATAAGATGTGTGGAAGACTAAATGCAAAGTGTAGAGTATGTAAGACATCTAAGAATGCTAGAAGGGGGGAGAATAAGTAAAATGCCCCCAATTTTACGAGGATGAATATTTTATCTAATGAAATTAAAAGATGAAGGTTCTCCACCCGATGCTTGTGGAGATAAATTCATGTGACCATGCTAAAAATCGGCGATGTATGAGACAAATGTTGAGTCAGTGAATGAGATCCATGTACATGAGACTAAGGAGGTGATGAATTCCTATGTGGAGGAGAATGCGAAGGTGATGTGCATGTATATGAAGGAGACTGCAGAAGTGAGGGACACTTATGTGAAAAAGAGACTACGAAGGTGATGGACACCTATGTAAAGGAAATCACGGAGGTGATGTATACCTATATGCAAGAGCTATCTGAGTGGTAAACCTAGATTGATGTGATGGACTAGCAGATCGATGAGACTGTGTAGGCCATGAGCAAACAAGACAGCTAGGAGAATATTGTGCTTTATATTTTAAAGGTCATGGGGACCTAGATACTCTAGCAAGTGCAATGGCAACCTTAAGAGGATACTGCAGCCACGATGTGGATGGCAGAACACCATTAATGCTAATGAGTTATTTGTTGTGAATGAACTTTAGACACAAGTGATTCATGGTGACAATAGCCCGAGTTGTGTAGAGCCAGGTGAGACCTAAAAGCATGTCATACCCTTTGATTGATGGTGCCACTAGAAAAGGCACAAGCATGGTAAGAGGACCGATGATAAGTGTAAGCTTGACATACCCATATGATTGAGGAACTAGATATGAAATTTGTGAGAGTGGATAGCCGATAGTGAAAAAAGTGCGATAGAAGATGCGTTTACGTGAAATGATGGATCAAAAATAGTGTTATTGATAGAAGTAGACCCAGTAGAAACACTAATGTGCAAGCGATCAAAAGAGAATGTGGCATGGTAGTCATGATTGGAGAAATTAATGATGGGTGGGGATACCTCAGCATGAGCAACTAGAAAATTAGGAGCCCCCAATGTAGGAGGATTCATTGTGTGATATGCATGATTAGATGAAGAGTTAGTCACTTGTTTATCATGTTTAGGAAGAGAATTGTTGAAGATTTTGAGCATGTGATTTTCATTGATTGGCACGGATGACGTAGGCTCTAAAATCTCAATAGCGTTATTATCAATAAGACCTTGAATAAGATTGCAAAGTTAAAAACATCGATCTATATAATTTCCAATGCATTGATGATAGTCGTATCTAAATGTTTTGTTGTAATTATGACCTTTAGGACTAGATGGGTCCAAATTAAGCGGAGGAGGAAGCGTAATAAGATTTCTCTCAACAAGTTGTGGCAATAGAAAATGTGAAGAGTGTCAATTTTGTATATGTACACTTAGGCGGTTTCCATTGAAGCTTTATAGTATTAGAGACTACGTTGACAATAGCTTCAACTTCAATAGGCTTTATAGATGGCTTGAAAGTTGATTTACTTTGAAAGCACATAAAGGATGAAGCATGTTTTTTATACTTAAGCTTTCCTATAGATAAGAGTTTAGTTTCACGTAGCTTAAGAGTATGACATAAATGATCAAATGAAGGAGATGTCTCAAAGATAACACTCTCATGGAGAGGTGGTAATAGAATCTGTAAAAATATATCTTGAATTTTAGAGTTCGTAAGCACATAGACATCTTAGCTAAGTTGTTCTTATATCATAGAACATAATCTCTAGATGTTCATTAGATCCTTGATTAAGTTACACGAGTTGAGCATAGGATATCTTGGAGCCAATATTAATAGAGAAACGAGAAACAAAAGCATCAGCTAAATGCATAAAAATGTGACCGAGTGGATAGGTAGATCATAGAACCAATGCATGGCATAGTCTTGGAGACTGTGAGGAAAAAACTTTGCTAGTAGAGTGTGATCGTCCACATAGTCTAGACATGCACATGGAACACTCTAAGATGTTCTTGAGGATCATCGTGGCCTTTGAAAGTGTGTAGTTTAGGGGTGATGAAATTAAGAGGAAGCAGATAGATGAAAATAACAGTGCAAAAGGAGTGTGAAGGAGTGAAGTGGAATCCAAAGATGGAGATGCACGAAAGGTAGCCAATTGAAGTTGGTAAATTTGCGTCTACATATCCTCATATAAAGAAGTTAAATTAGAAGTATTCAAAGAAGAGCTAGGTTGTGCATTGGAAACATCGGGTCGAATGATGGGAGTGGTAGTAGTAGGAATAGAAGCGGGAATATGAAGGGGTTGAGTAGAGGCCATGATAGCGAAAGAAGAACCTCGAGAGGTGTTGAAGCGACATCACAAGTATTTTTAACAATGAATCAAAGCATGAAGAATATGCGAGAAGATGAGCGGGATCATCACACAAATCTTAATGAAAATTTGCGAGCTTATCTAATTGTTCTTTATCAACATTTATTTCTTCATCATATGAGTGATCACTATCAGATGCTTCAATTTTTTCGAGAAAAACTTGTTGAGAGTTAGCGAATGGGTTATCAATTTCAACCATTGATTTAGAGACCCTATGGAGGATGGAGGAAGCTTGAGATGCTCAAAAGACCCAAAATGACCACTACGGGTGATAGGCATAAGAAGAAAAACCCTAAAAGAAGGTTGGAATTGGGTGGTGGGTTCACTAAATGATTAAGCAAATATTGAATAAATAGATGCCTAAATCTAAATATGTAATAGCATAATGATATAAAAATTAAGTACAAATTTGATCCAAGCAAATAAGCAATTTAAATTTGAAACCCTAGCTACAAATAAAGGGAATAAAGTACTTAGCTTATTCACAATAATCCTAAAGGTATGTTGAGCTATAAAATTGTTGGAACATGAACTCAGAGTGTTGTAATCAGACCCAAAAATTGTAGGAGTTTCGTAAATGTCGGGACTAGTGAGCCTATACAAGGTCGGGGTTGCCTGGGCGCTAGAGCCCTATTACAGTGCATGTGATTGCTCAAGAGGTGTGGAACCCAGATTACCTAGGGTCATGAGATGTTTGTTATTTGTCGCCTATGATCACTGTATTTCGTTAGACCTTGTTGTTGTTCTCTTGAAACCTACAATCAGAAAGAAGCACTTGTAAAACCCCCAAACCACATCAAATCCTAAAAAAAGATGTAAAATGGGAGGTTAGACTATCCTCATTTGTCAACAAAGTGAACTTACGACCGAGCATTGCACTACATCTTCGAACCCATGTAGTTCTATGTGTGTGTGTATAATTATGTCCTAGGTGGCTTTTGCATGTACAAGTCACGCATGATAACGAGCAATAATAGCTAGATGTAAATAGATGTGTGCATGAAATAATGAACTTCCCCTCCTATGTGTGTATGTAGAAATGGTAGTCGTTTGTCCCTTGTGTGTAGCTAGATGGATGCTTGAATGCTCTTAGAATGCTCTTGGATGCAACCTTAGATGGTGATAGCTAATGCTTAGTGTTTGGTCCCTTATTACGATCACATAGCTTTGTATTTATATGATTCCTTTTTTAAATTTTGTAATGAACCATTAAAAGGTAGATTTGTAAAAATCAAGATTCCCAAACGTCTAGAAAATACCCAAAAGATGCGAGAAAAGTACAAAGAGGTCAGGGCAGGAGGGGACGAGGGCACCTGGCGCCAGAGCATCCTGGTTTGTGTGTTGGTGTCTAAAGTGAGAAATACTAAAGTATGAAAATAATAACTAGGAAAGGAGTGTAAGACCAAAAGGGATAACATAAAGCAAGCAAAGATGGCCAAAAAAGTGATCAATTAGTATTTCTCTCTCTTAAGAATTAGATGAATGGTGGTATGTGATCGGGACTAGATAAATACCCAAAGTGTGTGATTTAGTGTCTACAATTGTTTGAGGTTGGAGGAAGGAGGAATTTCGAGGATGGATTTGATTTTGGTGGGGTCCACTTCATTGCCCCTAATGGAGAAGATGAAGTAAAGGAGTTTTGAGTCGGAACTTTGAACACACACTTGGTAGAATTGAGAAGAGAAAGAAGCTGGATAAGGTGTGCGAAGAGGATTTCAAGGATGGTGAGATGGTCTTATCATTTAGATTTACACAAGAGGCCATCGATGTAATCCTCTATGGTTTTATAGATAAGTTCATGGAAAATATAGGTCATAGCGCATTGATAGGTAGCCCGGCGTTTTGCAAACCAAAGGGCATGACACGATAGCAGAAGGTCTCCCAAGGGGTGATGAAAGAAGTCCTATGTTGGTCTTCTCATGCGATTATAATCTTGTTATAACTATAAAACCCATCCATAAGTGAGAGAATCTCATGGCCATCCATGAGGTTGATAAGCTAATCAATGTTGGGATGGGGAAAGTCATCCTTAGGTAAAGTGAGATTTAAATGTCGAAAGTCAGTACAAATGCGAGCTTTCCAGAATATTTGACAACAAGTATGATGTTTGAATGCGGATAGTCAATGGGCTAGATGAAGTTAGTAGAGAGAAGGCTTTGTAACTCCTCTTTAACAAGGAAAGAAACACGAGGATGCATGCGTAAAGCTTTTGCTTAACTAGTTTGGCGTCGGGAATGGTAATGATGTTATAAACAAAAATGGATGGATCGAGGCTTGGCATGTCAGAATACGACCATGTGAAGGCTTGGCTATGTTTGGAAAGAAAGGAGGTAAAGGCCTCAAGTTCTTTTGGGTCAAGATATTGGCCAACTTTAAGGATACGAGGCTCTTGTGGAGTCCCTATGTTGATGTCGATACTAGATTCGATGAGGAGAGTGAATGTATCAAGAGGTAAGGTCTTATGAAGATAGAAATATTTTTCCCCATGAATGAAAGGATGGATTTGTCATTGGTGCATTGGAGAACATCAATGGTAGGGGAATCCTCCTCTACCATGTCAGGGAAGATGAGAGGAAGGGACCTAGTTTCACCCCCATTTTGGTAAGTGACCGGTCCTAGGGTGATGGTGGAGACTAAAAAAGTTAGGAAAGAGGGACACAATGTCATCTGTTAGGGTAAATATATTTTACCTAGGTTAATTATGCATTGCACATAGTTAGTTAGTTTAATTGTTTAATTGTTATATGGTTATATTTATTTATAACCTTCTATATTGTTTTATTCAAACATATGTGAGTTGTTATATTATTTTAACAATACTATTGTTTGTATTGTTTCACGATTGTACCCGTGCAACCTATTTCTTTGTTTGTATATGGTTGTCCAATATGTATAAATATTGCAGCACAACTATTGTAAAGATTGATTGATTATTAATAAAATCTTCCAGGCTTCCGTCCCTATTTTACATTTGGTACAAGAGCGAGGTTGAAGCTCACGGCTAGGTTAGAGAGAGGTTGTAGTGGTAGAAGTGTCATGGAGAAGAAATCTGCATCTCTGGAGAGCTTGTGTTGCCTCCAAAGTGACTTCCCGAGACATCCCTGCATCCCCACAACCCCCTTTTTAGCTCCAAGTGTTTGGAACACAAATTGTTTTTACCTTTGGTGCACCATGCACAAGGAAAAATTGCTACATGAATAGAAAATGAAAAATATATATATATTTTTCCCAACAGAGTTTGCCTCTAAATCTAGAGGACTGCTTAGTTACGTATAATATTATCTATTTTTCAACATTTGGAGGCCTAGGTGTTTATGTGGAGCCAAGCATCGAGCTATTTCGAGCTCGCATCCAAGTTGAAAACCGAGTTGGCTACAGCCACAGAGTTGTTTCTAGGCCGAGCCGAGTTATTGTTGGCGAGTTATTGCTACATTGACTTTTAAAGCGTATTGTTTGGGCCGAGTTGGAAGGCTCTCCACCGAGCCATGACATCGAGTTACCTCATTACATTAGAGTTGCATCATTTTGCATCGAACAAACTCTGCAATCGTGGTGAGCCATCCCCAAAGCCACCCCTAAGCATCCGTATTCGCATAGATGGTTATTAAGGTAACCTTGCATTCAAATTTAGCGCCTTGCACAATAAAAAATCAACAAAATAGTGGCGTGAGAGGTGATTTGGCATCATTGGTGGCTCACAAAACAACCGCGAAGAACCTGTGTAGGCGATATGGGCCATTCCATTCAAGGTGGTGAGGTATTATGAATGAGCTCTTCACCAAGAAATCAAGTTGAGTTGCCATCGAGCCCGAGCCATAACACATCACGGGTTGTTCCACTTGCATAGAGTTCTTACCATGCTCTGTCCCTCTCTCTAAAACAACAAACAAGGCGGCCGAGTCGTCTCCCAACACGAACTTGCAAGCAAAAATAGAGACATACAAAACAAAAATGGTGGAGAGGAAAATAAAACACCGGTGTGAAACTTTGCAAAAGAAATACATGATGAAGCAAAACAAAATAAAAACAAAAGGAGATAAGCTTGAGATCGGAAAATGCGGCAAACCTAATTCGTCCCCCTGCCTTAGATGTCACATGGAATTTCCATCATCTGCCACGTCTTTATTGAAAAGGTTAGTCGATTTCTATCTTGTTTAAATACAATTTGCTCCATTTTATAGCATATGCCCATTGGGCGCCATTGTGGTTAGTGGTAAAGATTTGGGGTTATGTTGTCGGTGGTTTGACTCCCAGTTGAACAATTATTTTTAAACATTGATATTTAGTAGAAAAACAACAGAACTACCATCTTCGGAGGTATAAATAGCGAGATAAAACCTCCTCTAAACTCTTTATCCATCACTAAACCCTAGGCTATTTTTAGTGGAAAACCCTAATATTAGGGTTTTTTTCTCTCCCAAATTGCTTATTTTTTGAATACGGACAATTTTTTCCAAAGGGGGATATTTGAAAACTACTTTTAAGCTATTTTTAGCATTCTTCACACAAAGTAGTCGTATTGTGCTCTGGAGGCCACCAAGACCCCGAAAAAATAAATGCCTGTCATTCAATTTTTAGAATTTTGAATGTAATTGTATACTTCAGTGTATTGTACTAATTTCTAGGTTGCCATAGTCAACCATAAACCATTGTAACTGTTGTAAAACTGGAAGAGTTGTGTACTCAAAAATATTAAAAATTTGGTTCTGAATCACTCACGAGATCTTGATCTCATTTTCAGCGTTGGTATAAGCGATGCCTTTAAGAAGTGCTTACGGGTAAAGCCGTCACAACTACTACTGCACTTAATGCCTAATATAGTTATAACAACATTGTCTGGGCATCGAACCTTTAAATCAATGAGGAGTAATAAGGACACAATGCACACACTTTGAGCCCTCCCATCCATTTATGAATGATTGCACGACTTAAATCCAAACTAATTAATTATTTGAGTATAAAGCGAAGTTATGCACGCGTATGAGGATATTTCTTTGAGCCAATGTCAATAATCACACAGACCCCTTTTAGTATTGTCTTGCTACCACGTATCGAATTCTTTCACGTATGTTAATTGATCGTAAACTCTTGACTTTGGAATCATCCACAAAAACACAAATAAACATTGTTGTTCTACTTTCATTAGAAAATGACAGAGATAGCTAGTGAATGAATTATGCTTATGCTTAGAATCCACAATTGCGAAACGAAAGAAGTTAAGCTCATAAACACAATCAAGTTTTATCCTAGAAACCTCCGGAGGAGGAAAAACCATTCGAGAAGGGAAATTGCTCTTTCTTCCCACTTTTATTGGCCAATTCAAAATAACAAGTGCAAAAATTACAATAAGTATGAAAGAGAAGTAGATAATATCTCACACTTCATCCCAAATACTTGTTTGCTCTATCTCAACACTCCTTTCTTCTACAAAAACATGATTCCAGCACTAAGAACTTCTTTCTCACTTGCTTTCATGCTTGATGATCCTATTCTCTTCTCTGAGACATGTATTTATAGCCTCTCCCATGTCCTACGTGCACCTTGAAGAATGGGAAAGGTCACGAGAGGAGAAGAGATACGAACAACTATCCAAATTTTACGTTGTTCATTTCATATTTTTTTTTGTCATGCAAAGAGCCGGGACCGCCGCCTTTAATGTAGACCAGGTGGTTACTGTAACCGCCGCTCTACACAAGCGGTGGTCTGTTACTAAAAAGACAGAACCTCCGTGTTTTCATTTTTCCTTCTTCGTGTTGATTGTTTTGATGAAGTAGATTCATTTTGGATCCCTATGGATCACACCTCCCATACTTAGGAGGCTTTTGGTCCCACAAAAGCTTAGTGGGGGAGTAGATGAGGAAATAATTCCCTCACTTACTCCTTTAAGTACCACTGGGTGTACCTTGGTGTCTTTCCTTTCAGTCCAATCTACCAAGACTCCTGCGGACCTCTCCTAGTCTCTCTGACCTTCTTCTGCAACACTACATCCTCCTTTAATTCACCTCATGATTCCAAGACGCAATCCTCAATGGAAGGTAGTAATTGTATTCCTTCATTTTCATCTAGCATGGATGGCTCATATAGGTGCAAGTTCTCACAGTTTACTACAGAATACATCCTCATAAATGGTGGTAAGTCAAGTCGAAAAGAATTTTCTCCAAATTGCTCCAATATGGTGAAGGGCCCATATCGTAGGGGCTTGAGTTTCCGTGCTTGACCTTGTAATATCTCCTTGCTCAAGTAAAGCCAAACTCTATCTCCAACATGTAGCTTATGGTCTCTCCTATCTTTGAGCATTCCCGACTTTGTACTTGGTTTGAGATTTATCTAGTTGTTCTTTGAGTTTGAGATTTATCTAGTTGTTCTTTGAATTTGAGATGGATTTTCCGGATCCTCTCAATGAATTTGTTTGCTCTAGTCACCTCTATGTCTCATGTCTCCTCCTCATCCTACTTCCCAACTGCTATATCTAAGATTTTAGGTAGATATCCCAAGCATGCTTCAAATGGTGACTTCATAGTGGATGTGTGTATTTCCTGATTATAGGAATGTTGAATATAGGCTAAGGACTCATCCCAAGTCCTTGGATATTTGCTATTATACCCTCTGATCAGTTGTACCAAAGTCCTATTTACCACCTCTGTCTGTCCATCTATCTATGGATGGAAAGTTGTGCTCCTCTGTAACTTGGTATCCATCTTGTCCCACAAAGTAGTCCAAAACTTCCCAAGAACCTGGAATCCCTGTCAGAAACAATAGACTTTGGCAAACAAAATGCACCCATACATTAGCAAAGAAAAGATCTTCTACCTCATGTGATTTTACTTGTCTTTTTACATGCCATAAGAATACACATCTTACTGAATCTATCAACAACAACATATAGATAGTCATGGCCATGTTTAGACATATTGAATCCTCCTACAAAATCCATATAAATATCCTCCCACGGATGAGTGGGTACTAGCAAAGGCATATACAAACCCTCCTTCCTAGTCTTAGGCTTGCTAGTACAACAAATTTACATCCACATAAATTTTGATACTTCTTATTGCATATTGGGCCAATACACGTACCTTTGCAAGTGGGCTAGGTATTACCAACACCGAAATGTCCCACTACTTTCGAGGTATGTGCTTCCCTCGTCAATAGAATTCTTTATTCTTTTGGCACACAAAGCTTCCCCATCGGTAGAGCAGCCCCTCTTTGAGATAACAATCTTCAATCCATGTCCTTTAAGCCCCTTGGGACTACAAACTGCTGAAATGTCACCCCAAAGTCTTTGTCACGGGAATACGCCTCTCCATAATCTTCCTTCATGAAGGGCTCAATCTAAGAGATAGTGGCCAAACAGAAAACTTATCTCATGCGGGTGGCTTAGACAACATGTCTGCCACCAAGTTTGTACTACCCTTCTTGTATTTGATCACCGGATGGAATCTATTTGAAGGAACCCCATCCATTTGTAGTTCCTTGCATGTTACAATTTAGACTATGCTTGCAAATACTAGAGAGGTTTGTGGTCGGTGTGCACAATATTTAGTTTCTTTACCCAACAAATAATTCTTCCATTTTTTAATTGCCTAAACTAGTGCATACATTTCTTTATCATATATTGAATATCCTTTAAACTGCTAAAAGTGAAGGTTTCGAATGGTAACGTATGAGTTTACCTCCTTGAAGCAACACTGCGCCCATGGCGTAATCACTACATCTGTCTCTACTTCAAAAGGTTGCTGCAAATTATGAAGAGCAAGTACTGGAGCATGACTAATCTTGTATTTTAATAACTCAAAGGATTTTTCTTGTTCCTTACCCTAGTCAAAACCCTTACTCTTTGCGGCCACTATGTGTAGAGGTGCTGCAATCACGGAGAAACCCATAATGAACTTCCGCATGTATTGTACTGCTCCCACAAAACTCCTAGTCTTTGTGGCTCCTGTAGGTGTTGGCTAGTTGGTGATGGCTTCCACCTTCTTTGGATCCACTCGTAGCTCTCCTCCTCCAACCACATGCCCAAGATAAATAAGTGATTGTTTGGCAAACTCACATTTCTTCATATTACAAAGCAAATCTTGTTTCTCCTGAGAAATTGCAAGACTTTTTGTAAATGAGTTAGATGTAAGCTTCCCATGGGTACATCATTCATTAGGTATACATCATTCATAAATCTCATATACATCATTCATGTCTCATAAATGTAAGCGGGTACATTGCATAACCCAAAAGGAAGTACTAACCATTCATATAAACCATGTTTTGTTTTGAAGGCAGCCTTCCATATATCATCCTCCTTCATTCTAACTTCGTGAAGAATTTGGCATATTGAAGTTGGTCCAAGAGATCATCTATGTTGGGAAGTGGATATATGTTCTTTATGGTGATCTTGTTCAAAGCACGATAGTCGATGCACATTCTCCAAGAACCATCCTTCTTTGGCACCATTACAATAGGTGAGCCACATGGTGAGGTGCTCGGATGTATCACCCCTTGGTATAGTAGTTCCTGGAGTTGTTTCTTTACTTCAGTACTCTCAAGCAAGGATTGCCTATACAAACTGATGTTTGGTAGAGGGAACTCGGCAATAGTGAACCTCTGCTCTACTTCTCATTTTTGTGGTAACCCACTGGGAGCCTGAAAAACTTCCTGAAAGGATTGAATAATATTATCTAAATCATGTTTTCCCTAGTTAGAAATCTCATAAACTTCTACCCCATCTTGTTTATCCTTTAACAAAAGTAAACAAAACTTATTATGATTTTCCTGAATAAGTCATTTTTCTTGGTTAGCACTCACCATAGTAACCCGTGTTTTACGCTGGTGTGCCCAAATGTTGTAGTTGATCCTTTCCTTGATCCATCTGTACCGGTTTTCCCTTCTCATAAATATAGCATCCCTGATATACAAGTAAGGACTCCCAAATACAACATCAAAAGCATCAAGTGGAATAATGTCAGCTTCCAAAACATCAATATACTGGGAATTTATCCCAAACTTGACCTTACATCTTCTTGTTACCTAAATTTCAACACCCTTCTTCACCCAACTCAAAGGATAAGGGTGTGGATGCTTGTAAGTCTCAAGACCAAGCTTCTTTACAATTGCTTCAGAAATCAAGTTAGACTGAGAACCGGTATCCACCAAAGCATTTACCTTAGTTCTCTTGATCTAGATTTTGATCTGGAATAGTCTACTCATCTCCTCTTCCTGGCTGTCCATGTTGGTGGCCGTGCATCCAAGCCTTTCGTCCACATCAGAGTCATCTTTGATTTCCACCTCCCCTTTTGTTCTTATAGTTGTTATGGACTTCTTCGAGTCCTTGGTTCGGTCCTTCGGATGCAACTCTAGATGAAAATTCTAACATGTAGCGTCAGTATGACCATTAGTATCATAGTTCTTGCAAAAATTCTTGGGATATTTACAAGTATTTAAAGTAGTGGTAGCTTGTTTACCTTTCCCTTTCCACTTACCCTTGTTACTTGTTTGCCCATACTCTTTCTTTTGCTGATTTGTTGACTGCTTTGCCCTTGGCTCTGCTTCCCCTTGCTTCTTTTCATCATCTATGTAGTATGCTTGCACACACACCTCATTGAGATCCTTGGGCTTGATGGAGATGACTTTTCTTCGAAGGTGAGTGTGAAGTCCTCCCAAGTACTTAGTCAAAATATCCTCATCCTCCAAGTCCATGTTTAGCAACATGGCCTGTCTCTGAAACTTCATAGTATAGTCATGCACACTTTGACCACTGCCTTGTCTAAAATACTGCCATTTAATCATTTAGTCAGTCTTGTGGCCAATATGATAGAAGTTAACTCTAAGTAATTCTTTAAATTCTTGCTAAGATTTCACAATAGGACACTTCTTCTTTTCATAAGTGGTTAGATGGGTTTCCCACCAAAGAAGAGCATGTCCCTCCATTTTGAGATGTGAAAAGGTGATCCTCTATGCCTTAGTGACATTATGGATGCTAAAGTAGACTTATAATTGTTTTAACCATTTATCAAGCAACTCTGCATCTACTTTCCTTCAAAGCTTTTAATATCAACTTTCGTCTCAACTTTAAAAGGAGTATGATCAGATTTTACCTTTTCTCTTGTGTTTAAAGTCTCTTATTTATGCTCTTCCCCATAACTTTACTCATGGTGGCTCCTTCCTATTCCAAACTTTTTAGCTAAGCCCCAAACCACTTGAGTCCATGGAGTCTTTTTGATAGAAGTTGTCTTTTGTAAATCATCAAGCTTCTTCTTGCTTTTAAACATCCTATCCATCATGGTCTCCAGCATCTCGATTCTAAGGACCAAGTTCTCTTCCTCCATTTGTCCCCAAATTCTCTATTTCCACTTCTTTGTAGAAATTTCTGGATCGTAAGGTAAAGCCTCTTCACCTTTAGATCTCGTCATTGTCATACAAATCCAAGAATGAATACCATAGTCCTGGATAATTGTTAGCTCTGATACTAAAATGATCTGTAAATTCTTCAACTTTGGAATTATCCACAGAAACACAAATAAACATTGTTGTTCTACTTTTTATTAGAAAATGATAGAGATAGCTAGTGAATGAATTATGCTTATGCTTAGAATCCACAATTACAAGAAAGGAAAGAAGTTAAGCTCATAAACACCAACAAATTTTATCCTGGAAACCTCTAGAGGAGGAAAAACCTAGTCGGGAAGGGAAATTGATCTTTCTTCCCACTTTTATTGGCCAATTCAAAATAACAAGTACAAAAATTACAATAAGTATGAAAGAGAAGTAGATAATATCTCACACTTCCTCCCAAATACTTGTTTGCTTTGTCTCAACACTCCTTTCTTCTACAAAACACAATTCCAACACTAAGAACTTCTTGCTCACTTGCTTTCATGCTTCGATGATCCTATTCTCTTCTACAAACATGTATTTATAGCCTCTCCCATGTCCTCCCGTGCGGCTGGAGAAATGGGAAATGTCATGGAGGAGAAGAGATACAAACAACCCTTCCAAATTATGGGCTATTCGTTTCATATTTTCATTTTATTTTATTCCTAAAAGAGCTAGGACCACCACCCAACTGTAGACTGACGATCCCAAGACCATCATCTCCGCCGACTGGTTGGGTCAATATGCAGTAATAAGAAATAACCACTCGCCCTCCCATCCACTGCAGTAGCGGTCCTAAATTACTAAAAAGATAGTAATCTCCATGTTTTCATTTTTCCTTCTTGTCAATAATCACCACAGATTTTCCGATTGTTTTGATGAAGTAGATTCATTTTTCCCTATGGATCATTAACGCATCTTTCACGTACTACTAGGTATTTAGAAAGGGTGAGCTTAATCCACATACTTGATGGGTGTATCGGAAAGACGTGTATATAGAAAGGTTTAGTATATCGAACTCGACAATATATATAGATTGGGAGACCGTATACCTAGAGTGATAAGAGCCTTAACCCTTCGTTAGTTAATTCTATAAAATGGGCACAAATGTCACCAAGCTCTTTATTCTAGATTCACAACTACTCGGAGGAAATAACTATGCAACATGGAAGACAAAAATCAAGACACAACTTGAGTTCTAAGAGATTTGGAATGTTGCGAATGGTACTATAACCAAATCAACAAGCGTCGATACAACTCAACAAAGACAATTTTATAAATCCAATCGAAGGCCAAGCTAAAAATCTTGTTTGTAGTGACCGACGACGTGTGACACCACATTCGAGATGCCAAAACAACTAAAGAAGCGTGGGATAAGTTGAGCACAATGTATACGAGGCCAAAAACAAGAATGTCATACTAAATTTGTAGAGTCAGTTACACACATTGAATTTTAAACAAAATGAGAAAATATAAGATTTCTTGAGAAGAGTTGTAGAGTTGAGGGCTTCACTTCTAGCCCTAGGAGAGGAGGTCACTGATGACACTCTCATTCCCATTTTTCTAAGAGCCCTCCCTCCTTCATATCAAATTTTTGTGATGAACACTAAACTTGTTAGATCGGATAGTGAGATTTTGAAAAGTTAGTAAAACCTACTACAACAAGAGGAAGCCATGTATAATAAAGATGACGAAGAGGAACAGGCACTTTCTTCTCATCAAAAATGGAAAGGAAAGGAAAAGGCAAACCTAATTCCTATCAAAAGTCCCAAAATCAGCATCAATAAGGGGACAAACAACAAAAGAAGAAATGTCCAATCTACAAAAGAGGACATGAATTAAAAGATTGTTGGTATAATACATACAAGAAAGGTTCATCAAGTAATTCTGGACCTCAACACCAACAATATCACAAGGGACATTCTAACTACAATCAAGGGTAGAAAAAGGGGAACTGAAAAGAAAACCCCATCAACAAGGAAATATTGCTGAGCAAGAAGAACATTCAGATAATGAAGACTTCTTGTACACTACTCGATCAAGTGAACCCTCCATGTCATCTAGTGATGTCTAGTATGTTGATTCAGAGCCACTTGACACATGACCGGCCACAGAGACTAGTTTACTTCAATGAGGGACACACCTTCGAAAAACCATGTTTCATTAGGTGATGATTCTTCATACACAATATAGGGGATTTAGAACATTTCTCTACCCCTTGGTTCACGAAATCAGTAGATTATCATATGTACTATATGTCCCTAGGTTGATTAAAAATCTACTGTTAGTCAGTTAACTTCTAGATCACAACTTGAAAATTTACTTTGATAGTTGTTTCGAGAAGAAAATGTGTTTAATTCAAGACAAATCACGAGGCTTGAAAATAGTTTCAAAATCCTCTAATATGGGACGCATGTTTCAACTTTATTTTGTCCATGAAAATGATCAAGCACTTATGGCTAAGAACTCTACCTCTGCACAATTGTGGCATCGGAGACTTGGTCATATCAATTTCAAGTATCTCGAGACACTTCACTGGCACAATATGGTAAAAGGATTACCATCTCTCTAGAAGGATACAAATAAGTGTCCTCACTACCTAGCAAGAAACAACACAGAGCTTCATTCCAAAAGAGTACTTATCGAGCTCATGGTAAGCTTGATCTAGTTCATACTCGATCTTTGTTATCGATGCAACCAAGTCATTCTGGATTTCAATACTTCATGCTTTGTGTTGATGACTATTCGAGAAAAATGTAGATTTTTTGTCTTTGCAAGAAAAGTAAAGCTTTTGAAAACTTCAAAAGTTTAAAGTAGTTGTTGAGAACAAAACTGGTCATCACATTTGCTCAGATCGAGGGGGGGACTCACCAGTGATGAATTCAAATACTACCTACAAGCTCACGGGATTTGTCAACAAATTCCTTCTCCACACACACCGCAATAGAATGGTGTTGTTGAGAGAAGAAATCATACTATCATGGAAATGGTGCGATGCATGATTGATGATTCTAGACTAGCAAAGACATTTTGGAAGAAGTAACAAGACAACAATGTATTTGTTGAATAGAGTGACCACAATTTATCTTGATAGAGTAACACCACATGAAGCATGGTCAAAGTGGAAACCATCATGTTTGCACACCTCAGAGTATTTGGGTGCAAAGCAAGTATGCACATACCCAAGCAAAATAGAAAGAAATTGGATATGAAATCACAAAAACTCATCTTCATTAGCTATAGTGAAGAGACTCTTGGGTACATATTGATGGATCCGAAGACCAGGAAAGTCTACACCAACAGAGATGTTGAGTTCTTTGAGAAGAAGGAAGCAGAGTCTCCTCCTCCGGACTCACCTGATGTAGATTTTTCACCTATTGTAAAAAATAGAAGATGATGTTCCCATGCAAATGATGAAAGTGATGATGGGGATGATGGTGATGATCAGATAGAACCATTACCCATGAGGAGCAGTTCAACGTATTCCCAAGTGGTATACTAGTATGCTACGAGATGCAAGAATGGATGCTCCACCAGATACATCCACCATTGGACCACAAACTCATGATTAAGAAAAGAAGAAGTGAACTTTACTTTAATGAGTAAAACTATTGAATCTAATGAGACCCTCTACAGTCAAGGAAGCCCTACGGTAAAAAGCTTGGAAAGATGTCATGGATGCTAAATACAACTCAGTGATGAAAAACAACACTTGGCAGCTTGTCGATCTTCCACTAGAGAAGAAACCCATTGGATGCAGATGGATATTCAAAACAAAGTACAAAGCAGATGGGACCATAGAAAAGTATAAAGTGAGACTAGTAGCAAAGGGGTATGCACAAAAAGAAGGCATTGATTACGAGGAGACATTTTCTCCCACAACTAAGATCAAAATGATCGGATGAGCTTTGCTCTATAGCTTTGCATTTGGTTGGAAATTCCATCGGATGGTAGTAAAAGTACCTTTTAAACAAAGATTTACAAGAAGAAGTCTATATGACTCAACCCGAGGGATATGTTGTGCCGATCAAGAAGCAAAGGTATGCAAACTTGGGAAATCTCTGTATGGCCTTAAACAGGGAACCACCTGGGCTTGGTACAAAAAATTTACGAGAACATCTCGTATAACATGGAATTTGTTAGAAATTCATATGATCCCAATCTTTACCTCCAAAAATTTAAGGGGAGAGATTGTGATTGTTGTTGTTTATGTCGATGATCTAGTCATCATTGGTAGTTAATGAGGTTGATCAATGCAATGAATAAAGATATTAACCAATCGTTCGACATGAAAGATCTCGGGATAATGCACTATTGTCTTGATTTGAAGTATGGCAAAAAGGAGAATCACGTATTTGTTTCTTAGTTGAAATATACCAACACAATGCTCGAGAATTTTAGGATGATGGATTGCACGCCTATTGCTACACCTATGGAGAATAGATTGTAGTTATCTTGTTCAGATCCATCTCCTGAGGTAAATGCCACTCTCTATCGATAGTTGATTTAGAGTCTCATTTACTTGACCTACCCTATACCGGATATCAACTTTACGGTGAGCTATCTATCCGTTCATGTAGGAACCCAAATTTTTTCACCTGGAAGGCAACAAGGTGGATCTTGAGATATCTTAAGGGAATAGCGGATCTTGGTCTAGAATACAAGAAGAATGAAAACTTCTTCTTGTCATGATATTTGATTCGAGATCATGCGAGTCAACATTGATGACATAAAATCCACTTTAGGTTTTGTTTTCTTTATGGTATCTCGGACCAATATCATGGGAAGCAAGAAACAACACTTTGTTTCTCGCACTTCCACGAAAACCTAGTATCGTTATGCGGTGAAGTTGTTTGTGAAGCGATATGGCTATGTCGCATACTTGAAGGACTTAGAATACCATAGGATAAATAGGTTACCTTGTATGTTGACAATGAAGGTTTTCTCAAACTTGTTCGAAATCGAATTTTTCATAAAGAGTAAAACACATTGAGGTACGGTAGATTTCATATGGGAGCATGTCTTGAAGCACAATATATAGCTTGATTTTGTCCAACAACAAAATAATGAGCAGATATCTTCACAAATTCACTTGCACGTGACAAGTTTAGTTGTTCAGAGAGTTCCTCTCCTCATCCCTTGAGACAATGCAAAATTAAGGGGGAATGTTAGGGTAAATATATTTTACCTAGGTTAATTATGCATTGCACATAGTTAGTTTGTTTAATTGTTTAATTGTTATATGGTTATATTTATTTATAACCTTCTATATTGTTTTATTCAAACATACATGAGTTGTTATATTATTTTAACAATACTATTGTTTGTATTGTTTCACGGTTGTACTCATGAAACCTATTTCTTTGTTTGTATATGGTTGTCCAATATGTATAAATATTGCAGCACAACTATTGTAAATATTGATTGATGATTAATATAATCTTCCAAGCTTTCATCCCATTTACATCATCGATGTCCATGGTGTCTCAGATGGATAAGGAATGGGTGATGAATCGATATGCATGTGAGATGTAGAAGAAGGCTACATGGTGGAGTCGGTGGGTTATTCCTCTTTAAAACTCGGTCCAAATTTTTCATGAGGTTTACGGGATTGGTTAATGATAAGATCATGTATACACTATTCATAGCGTCCTAAAACAAATCCCTTCCACGCCATTGGTGGAGGTATGCATAAGCGAAAAGGATTTGTTATAAAGAAAATAAAAGCCATTGGTGTAGGGTTTGGTATGAGGTTGATTGTCAATATGGGATGAATGTTGATCGGATCCGCCATAGATGAGGTTGTTTTTAAGGTGATACGAGACCAAAGAAATGATATCCTCCCCATTTGATTGATACATGGGTGCCTTATCAGGTCTACCAAGTTGATTAAGGGATGGAAGAGAATTAAGAGTGAGGAGTTTATACTCCCTAGAGATAGGTGTTGCATCATGTTGTCAAGAGGTTCATCATTAAGGAGATTAGATGCGGGCATAGAGGAACTAGTGGATGTTTAGGATGATTTTTTTAGGATGAGCACATCATTGGGTTGATTGGTTATATGGCATGATTTGAAGGGAGGAATGTTGGCGGGGATGATATGGACCTTATCTTAATGTTCATATTTGATCTGATGGTAGAGGGTGGAGGAGATGCAATGCATGACACAAATCCACATCGCCCAAGCAAGACATTATATTGAAACTCCCCTCGACAATGTAGAAAATTTCATGGAAGCGTTTGTCACCGATACATATGGGAAGGATCATTGTGCCTAGAAGCAGGGGTCACAACGTCATTGAAAACACGTAGGACCGTAGGTGATTAAGCAATGATAGATTTGGGAAGTTTAAGTTGATTAAAGGTGTGAGATGATATGATGTTAATGCTAATGTTGTTTTCTATCATAGAGTAGAGAATGAATGTGTTGTTGATGCGAGATAATGATGAAGAGGGGAGATCATGATCTTGAGTAAGATGTCCCAATTTTTGAATCATCGAAGGAAATGGTGGTGAAAGCGGTAAGAGCCCCAACTAGGGTTGCAAAGGGATGGGATTATTTAGATGAGATGGGGATGAGTTGTAGGGGCCTCAATGAGGGTTTGTCGGTGTTGGGCAAGTTTTGGATAATCTCATAAAGAGACATCTTAACGGGAGCTTGGTGGAGCTTTGCCTTACGATGCGTAGCTTGAGGATGGGTAATTTCTAGGTTGGTGGTGTGATTAGGATGACACCTTAGCCTTGGATGATGAAGGGGCTGGAGTGGCCTTGTCAAAGGGATCCGCGATTACAACTTTAGATTTGGATTATTTAGATGATCATGGCTCATGGGGACAAGAATGGGTGGTGATGTGGATGACGTCAATATAGAAAGGAATACCATATTTAGAAGAATTAAAGGTGGGAGGAGGGATAACGAAAAAGGTAATGGATGAGGAAGAGGCCTTAGATGTTGTACTTGGTTGAAAGATGGAGTGTGGATTTGGATTAGCTGGTAGAAGGGAGGCGACGACCTTCTTCGAGGAGAAGATTGTCTTCTTTGATAAAATTGCCAATGAGGGTGTGTAGGGCTTTATAGTGTTCAGTGTCGTGCCCAGAAGCATGATGGTAAGAACATACAGTGTTGGGGTCAAACCATGTGGGTTTTGGCCCATGTGTATCAAAGGACCTGATGGGAACCAGAGTGATTATGGATGCCTGGAGAAGACGTTGAAATATATCGATATAAGATCGATAACACATGGTGAATGTGAAGTGGCACAATCCTTATAAGGATTTGGTTTAGGTGAGGATGATGAAGGTAAGAGAGGAAGATTTTTATGAGGATTTATGGGAACCTTAGGTTTGGAACTTGTTTTAAGTTTTTAATATGAGGGATGGTTGGTTTAGTTGTGGATTTGGAAGGGGGCATGGATGATTTAGATGTAAATGTGGATTTGGGAGAAGATATAGATGATTTAGATGTAGATATAAAGGGAGTAATGAGTTTTGGATTGTGATTGGGTAAATGTCAAAGGTGATGGGTGTGATCCCAAAATATAAGGTTGAGGCCCTAGGATAGATGAATGGACTGTGTGAGACTTGGATTGATGGGGTTTTGAGGGAGGAAGTTCTAACTTCTTATGGGAATGGGTAAGCAACTTCTGAGTGGGAATGCTAAGATTCTTATATTTTTGTGTGAGGGCTTGCCCTTAGCGAGGATGATAATGATTTCAATGGGGGTATTTTCAGAGATAGTGCTAGGTGGTGCAGGTGTGTGCTTTGAAGATGAGGAGATAGAGGATGGGAGTGGTTTTAGGATGATGCACTTGATGAGGTTGGAGACGACCATAGATGGTTTTAAATATGTGGGTATAGAGGTAGTAGTGGTCATAGAAGACAAATATGAGAGTGAGAGGTCCTTTATGGGTATTGAAAGTGATGTTCGAAGGGGTGGTGTAGATGTGGTGCTAAATGTAGGTGTATAATTGGATTCAATAAAGGTACATGTATAGAAGAGATTGTAGTTGTAATTGCGGGTGTTGATATAGGGGTAGATACGGATATGTCGACATGGGTATAGAAGATGTAGTCGTGACAGTTGAGATCTAGATTTGAGGGATGTGGATGTGATAGATGCGAGATGGAGTGGATGTGGACTCAATAGATGAGGGCATGGGTATGGATATCGGTGTGAATGTAGATGTCAAAGGAACGGGGGTAGGAAAGGCGAGATGATGATGTTGATTATGGGTTCAAGGTGTTGATGGTGTGGGCATTAGGTGCTTGGGATGTGGATGGCTATGTTTGTTTATTTGGCGAGTGGTTAGGAAATGGTTGTTTGAATACATCCAAAGGTTGATTGGGAGGGCATTAGGATTATCCGGTGGATCTCCCTCGATAGATCTGGCATTGGATAAGGTATTTGAATGTGTGGCACCTTTCGATGTCATGACCGTGAACCTGATGATGTTTAAAATAGTGGTCCTCATGGTACCACGCGAGTTTAGGCTATGTGTCATCGAATGGGTGGATAGAAGGAAGCTAGATAGTATGGGCTATCACGAGCTTATCAAATACTGAAATATATGACTCGTTGAGAAGGGTATAGTTAGGGGTAGGACAAGGAGGCCTTTGTGGGGGCTCGGTATGAGAGGTATATGCGGCGGAAGATTTGACGATGACGACATTAGTAGCATTTTTGTATTTTTCATTGTGATTGGATGTCTTTGTAAATTTGGGTTTTGTTTTTTTGGATTTGAGTTTGATGTGGCCTTGCTCAAGGGAGAAAAGTTCTAATTTATGATCCATGGTGAATGTATCCTCAAAGGTTTGAAAGGATTATATTTGGAATGTCGATGAGATGTGCTTTGTGCAAGACCAAGAGAAAATCTCGGCGAGCTCAATTTTGGAAGGAAAAGACAACTAATTAATGAGACCACATCACCTAGCAACGGAGTCTACAATAGATTCCTAGTCCTATTGTTTAATGGCGCACAAGTCGGTTATGCGTAATCTTTATGGAAAAATGTTACTGGAATGATTACACAAGTTAGGTGAAAGAGAAGAGGGAATGTTTTGGAATGTTGTACCAGTCTAGGGAAGGAATGACCAATGATAGAGGGAATGTATGAAGCATAAGGTCTTGGTCATGTGTGATGAGGTGAAAGAAGTTCCTAAGGGCACCAAGGCATTGTTGGGGATCCTCCTTACTATTGAATTTTGAGAATTTAGGGAGTTCCTAGTGTGGTGGATAGGGTTTGATAGGAAAAAATGGATGGATGGGCTCATTACAAATTTTTCATAGGTAAATGAGCTCTTGGGACATATGGTTGTGGATTTGATATTTTCTAACGTATTCAACAAATCACGCATAGGATCATTAGATGGATGAGAGGTGGATTGGCGAGGTTGTGAATCACGGGATGTGAAAGGGTTACGTAGAGGATAAGTTTGATAATGTTGATGATAGGTGGGTGTCTACGAAGGTGGTTGATGAGGAGGGAGATAGTTAAATTGGTGTGATTGAATAGAATGGGAAATAGGAAGTTGAGAGATAGGAATATACTAAGATGGATGCAATTTTTTTGGTGAGAAGTAGGGATATTATGTTTATTCCGTGTGGGATGAGTGGGGTTGCAAGTATAAAATGGTTAAGAGTTTTGATTTTTTTGATGAGGAAAGATGTGATGGATGACATTCTGAAGAGGAGGTTGATGTGATTAGGTTGATTCGAAGGATAGAGCTATGAGGTAATGACATTAGCATGTATTCGAGATGTGGAAATTGGGACGGAATTTTTATTATGTTGTTTAGGTGGGGGAGGTAGAAGATGGGATTCTTGTAAAGCTTAATTATGGGTAGAAATAACAATGGTGGATGAAGAGATGATAGGGATGGCAAAGAAGCATGCAATGTTGATTCGAGGAATATTAGGAAAATAAGAGCCGCTAATTGAGTGGATTAGCGAGTCTAAGGGAACAGGGCAAAAGTTTGATGGGAACCAAGTTTGCATTACACCATGGCAAGCTCATTCATGGCTCCATGGAAGAAAAGGGTGAGTTGAGAGGTGAGGACCTGGGAGGTTTCAAGATGATAGGTGTAATTTTTTTGAAGTGGGGTCCATCAATGGGAAATTTGGTGAATCGGTGAAGAAGGTAATTGTAAAGAGTGACGGGGTTAGTGTCCTGGAGCTCTTGGAACTCCGAGCATCCTTAGGGAATAATGGGAGGCCTAAAGGTCTCTAGGAAGTAGTAGATGGAAGTGTAACTAGTCTGGAAGGGATTTAATGGCGGTATAGGAAGGGATTGTTCTCAATGTGGGAATGATTACTCGACGAAAAGTGGTTGCTTCTGAAGGAGCCATGAAAACAAGATATTGGGGGATTGAAGGGGGCATGATTAGAGGAATAAAGAACCAATAGAAAGGGTAGACATTTGTTAGATGATGTTATTGGAGGTGGGGATACTTGGAGGTGGTTTATTCCATTTTCTTGAGTTGAGATCTCGGTAAAATGAACTTGAAACAAATAAGAACCTATATAAGTGTTGCATGAAAAAGAAAACAAGATAAGCAATAATGTTTTAATTATCTTGTTTATTAAAAGATGTGAAAAGGAACAAGAAAAAGGCTCAAAGGGAACCTAGTAAATGGCCGATCTAAGGTTGGTTTCGAGATGTTTTGGATGAAGTCCTCGATATACCTGAGGGTACATGAGGTAAAATTCTATGATGACTATCGATATGGGGCCTACCCTTGAACTTCATGTACTTTAGCGATAAGGGTGTCAGGCACTTAGCCAATATATTGAGAGCCAAAAAAATGTAACACGGCTAGAACACCGCGTGACGAAGTTCCTATTAGGTGGTGAGATCCTAATAGTTTTCCCGGTAGATGTCATTTCGATGTGTAAGTTGATACATGAGTTTGGATGTGTGTGGATGAGAAGGTAAATGTAAAAAATTAACCTTGTTATTTAGTCTAAATGATCATGCAAGAATGAAAGAATTCTTTTTAGACAAAAAAGTGAAATGTGAGATTCGATGAGAACACACACAAAAGATGCATAAAGGAGAAAATAGGGAATAAAAAGAAGAATACCTAGATACACTTTTTCCTTTTTATTTTATTTTAGCAAGTATGTCCTCAATCCAGGAAAGCAAACCACCGTGTATGTTAGAAAGAAAATTCATTAACCACGAGGTTAGTTGAAAGAAAGGAATACGAAAAAATGGAAATCAAATGAAAGAAAATAGAGAGACTCGTCGAAGGAGAAGAAAGGTGGGTCACACTAGATGTGCAAGAATGTTTCACAAGAAATCCTACGCTGTTACATATTAGTGAAAAGTATGCAAGAAATCAAGGAACCTTATAAATATGGGAGGGTTTAGGTGACCTCCTGATGTAGATGATGATGGAGATGGTATGGGTGCCAAAGAAAAATGATTCTCTCCAATATGAGATAGATGATCTCGCACAACAAAGAGAACTAACACATGAAAAATATTAGTGATGGAGATGGAGGGTTGCCCAATGAATTCGGTCTCGAGAAGTGAAAACTTCCTAGGATGGATGTCAACCCTCTTTTGATTACAAAATATGATAAATGATCATACATAAAAGTATGCAGTAATGACCTAAAAATAGAGATCTAATACAAGCTAAGAGATGTTGAAATAAGTCCTAAGAGTGAAAATGGTGATAATAATGGAAAACCCGAGTGGGTTGATGGTGACCCAAATCCAACTCGAGTGCGGTTGATGGTGATCAATGTAGAGATGATGAAAAATGTATAAACTAAGTGAAATCTAGTACAGAGTGGTTTGGATTGATATCGGAAAGGGATAGAACCAAGAGGATACAAAAGGATACCTGATTGGATAAGGATCAAGGTTTGAGACAACGATGACTAGGTGAGGTTAACGATGACCGGATTAGAGTATAAGATTTTGATAGGTTGATAAGATGGTAGGATCGATCTAAGGCGCATTAGAGGCATTTGAAAGACGAGAAGAGCTCCGAGAAACCCGCAAAAAAAAAAGAAATAAGACACCAAAGAGATCTCAAAGCAATTTGTATTGCATTCAAATTCCAATGGTCACATGTAAATGGATGTTGAGGTGAATAAGGTTGTTGACAAAAGCTCTAGGGACGCGGAAGAAAGCAACAAACGTACGAGGATGGCTAAAATATCAAATTTTATAGAGGTTATAAAGGAGGGGTGAATGTGGATTTATAGGTCGATGGCGAATGGGTTATTCACGGTGGTATCGGGGCATATAGAGAATTGATTCTTGATTGAGGTGATCAAATGGCAAGGAGAGGTTGTGAACAAGGAAAACTTGCAAAAGCTATGGAGTGAGGCTAAAGAACCTCAAAGCTTTGCCAACTCATCTATGGACCATAAGATAAGAGATAAACAAGGGAAAATAACATGAAAACATTATAAATTTGATAAAAACATCAAAAACTAACATGTATATTACTCTCTACTCTTTGAATGTTAATTTAAATGAACCTAGAAGATCCTAGCAATCAGTTTTGTTGTTTACTCCATGAAGGTGAATGAATCTTACTAAATGGCTACAAGGCCAAGTTTAGCATATTCCATTACTAACCTATCATGGATGCAAGATGAAGCTATTTTAATGGTGGATGGCTCAAGATCAAATGCCTTATTAGCTTGGCTAATGCAAATGAGCTCTTAAGTTATGTCAAGATGAGATATGATATCAAGATCAAGATGTCAATAAGGTGTGTGTTTGAAAGGGAGGGGTGACCCTTCTATTTATAGTTTTCCACTTGGGAGAGTTTGGAATTTGGGTGCATGTGGGACTAAAGGTAAGCCAAAAACACTTTTAGATTAGATTAGGATAAACATGCTTTAGGCTTAGTTAAGCTAGGTTTAGGCTAGTTAAGCGTGATTAGCGAGTGATTAGAGACTCATTGAGAGTTGGGAGGAGTCTGATTAACCATTTGTGACTGATAGATAACCTAGGAAGCCAATAGAAGTGATTTAGAGAGAACTAGGGAGGTTCTGAATGGTTGAAAGGAGGAATGTCTAGCTAATAAGAGATATATTAGCCCAATTAGTTGATTATAGGAGGAATACGACCGAAAGAGTGTCATGAATGGGCATCCGAGAATGGAGCGAAGAATGGGGAATTAACACGATCTTGTTAATCGGTGGAATTATAGGAAATGCTAAGTGTAAGCATATTTTAGGTGTCTACGAGAGGTGATAGGTTGATTAAGGGTTGTCGAGTTACATGGAGGTAGGTGATAAAATCGGGGGATTTAAATGGGGTGGTAGGTGAGAGATTTAAGGGATTAAAATGGGGTAGGTAAATAAGTAAATATTAGATAATAATATATGGTGGAGTGATTAAAATACATGTTAGGGGGATGTGAAGGGGTTTAAAAATACTATGTTTAGAGTGAGAAATAAATAAGGGCTAGGGGGATAATAGGGGCATGAGTGTATAGAAAATAAGATAAGAGAGACAAGCGTGCATAATGATGGAGAGGAGTAATGAATGTCGGACAACGTGCCAAAAGTAGTGTCTACGAGAAAGGTGTGAAAAATTTCGAGACAAGGTAACAAGATTCCACCTCCTCATTCTTACACAAATCATAATCATAAACATAAGGGAAATTGTAGAGCTTCGATGATGCACTCTTCCATATTAAACAATATGGTTTTGATATACAAAAATGATGTATGCTTTTCCATGCACATTTTGTGGGTTAAGTAATCATTTTGTTGGAAGATAAAGTCTTTTTGCGGAAGTTGTTTCTGATGAGCTCGGTCTTTAAGACCGATCTTTTCATTTAGATGCGAGAAATGGTGAACAAATTTCCCCTCCCAAGAAGAAGAATTTTTACACTCATTGTTGTATGAGTGGACACTTTGGTTGAAACATGTTCAAGACTTTATCCATCACGCCATTAGAGTCATGACAAGATAAAAATGGTTTACATTCCCATTCAAAAGATGGGAAATAATGAATTTATTAAAACACCAATTATTCAATTAACAATCCACGATCAATTAATCGAGGAAATAAAACCAACTATAAAGGAAAATCGATTAAATGAACTTGTAAAAATTCATTAGTTTTATGTTTTCATAGGTTATAATCATTAATGACATGCAAGTAATTTAGAGCATTTGGTTATATGGGATTCTTGTTGTATGTTGAAAGGAAATTTTTCCATGTTGTTTAGTTTTTATTTTGGAGTTATCAAATTCATGAGAGGAACTAAGAGACAAGTTCATCATGCTCAATTATCTTCTTACATTTGAAAATTTGAAAAAACTCCATTTGAATCTCCTATTTAACATTTTGAGTTCCTAATACAATTTGGGTACAAGGAATTAAACTCATATTTTTAGCTTTGGAGATTTTTTATAGCAGTTTACGCAGGTTGTTGGGCACATTGGTAGTGTTTAGTTTTCCATACTTGCATTTCAAAGTAATTATTGTTTTTGGATGCATCTATTTTTGGCATGTATATGTTGGATGCATTTTAAGACCCATATTTTGGGAAATGTTTGTAATTGTGATCACAATGTAAAATTTTGTTCTTGTCATACTTTTAAATCACATGTTTTATAAGACCCATGTGGGCAATAAATGTGATTTCTAAATATGGTTACAATGTTAGAGTGCATTTTGATTACACTGACAAACATATTTGCAGTTGCAGTGATCTGACAGTTTCACAGGGTCAATAGACATTAGCCTAGTTGTTGGCATTTTGGTGTCTATTTATTACTGATCTATTTTGGGTGAGATTGTATTTGTAGAGATTGACCATGTCATAGGGAATCAATTTGATAATTGCCTCTTTTGGCATTTGATTGTCTATTTTTAAACTGATCAATTTTGTGATGGAAGTGTAGTCACTTTGGTTTGACAATTCTATAGGGATTCAATTAGACATTCACCTATTATTAGAATTTGTTTTCCTTTTCAAACTGATATATGTTATTTGCAGATGTTGGTAGATTCACAGAAATTAGTCATACTTTAGCCTCTTGTTGGCATGTAGACTGTCCATTTTAACGAGAACAATTTGGTGATATGCTTTTCAAAAAAATTAAGTAAAATTTTGCGTACAATGTTATTTCTATGGATTTTGTGCTTTTGTGATAAGCAAAAGATGATTGCCGGTTTAAGTGAGTATAAATAGATTTTTGTGGAATAAAATCCTACTCAGTGGGGAGATGTGATCGAGAGGTCAATTCAGTGGATAGAGTTTCCCTAAATCTCCCCAAATCATTAGAGTACAACCGAGGGCTTCAATATATTTTCGACACCTATTTAAACACATGAAAGAAACTCCATTTAAGCGAGATACTATCCACAAAAGTTCCCAGTTGGAGGAGTAAAAATAAGGGCACTAGACCAATAAGAATGTGACATGTGGTAGTGCAAAAATAATATAAGGGTGTTTTTGGTTTCACCTCCTTTGATACTCGAATTTGAACAACTAGGCCCTCGCTTTATTTTATGGTTGGGGCCCTCATCTAGGTCAAAACACTCTTTTTGCAGAGGGGTGATTTTCTCTTTATATCTTCGTATTACCATTGTCACATTTTTGCATAAATATATGCCTCATGATGTAATTAGTTGGTGCAAGTGGGATTAAAGTTCGGTATTTTAAACTATTTACCATTTTATCATGGAATTACCATTCTACCATCCATGCACTTAATACCTTCTAACTTTGGTGCATTATCCCAACCAACCATGGCGCTTATCTAAACCACCTTCTCCATTATTATATCTCCCATGTCCCAAGTTTGCGCCCACACAAAGAAACATTCCAACCTTAGGCACCGACCAACCCACATATTTCCTATGTCGTGTCTCATGTGGACCTTTAAACTTGGCAAAAGAGGTGATATGTGGCCTAAGCCACACGGTAGTTGGAGCGGCCATGGATTTTTAAAGCCTATAGTGGGTAACCAACCCTCTAATGTGGGATTTAATCCCAAATAAAGGTAAAGCGGTGGGTGGTTAGGGAGGATCAAACCCTAACCACAATCATGCAAAAATTATTCTTAGCCATAGAGCCACACGGTTAACTCAAGAATATATATATATATATATATATATATATATATATAATATGATAACACACACACACACACACACACACATGCGAGTTGGATTTTATACGAGGTTAAGCTATGGACTCTATAATCTTGTAAACAAAGTAGTTTGTAGAAAAATGAATTTTTGAGCAGTTTAGGGGCATTTTTAGATCTTGGTGTAAACTAGAAAGTTTTTCACAATTCGAGACGCTCTTGATGCATCTTTATTTTCATGATTTGGAGTACTATTGATGTCATTTTAAAGCATGAAGGTCAATTTTGACAGAGAATGAAGGGAAAAGACTATCTGAAGTGCTTCAAGAAGGTGGAGGACAAACATTGATCATCGTTAATGTCTTTCGAAGGTATAAGAGGATGAATTATCGGGTTTCAAGATCTATTATTATTTATTGTACTTGTAATTTTGACTTATTTATAGATCGATTCGAATGAACCCGAGAGACGTAGGCAAATTGTTGAACCTTGTAAACAAGTTTGGTGTCGTCTCTTATCTAATTTTGCATTTATGATTTCGATATTTTCAGCATTTACTAAGTCGATTTTAATTCGAAAAACATATTTTAATAAGCTTACGAATTTTTTTCAAAAATCGGATAAAATGAAGTCTGGATTGTTTTGATCGAACTGTTGATTAAGTTAATTTTTGGGAATCATAAAATCGAGTTCCAAATCAATCTATAAAATTGAAATTTTCAGATTTTAAGTCGAGTTTTCGATTCATACAAATCACAAAAACTGATAAATTAATTGATTGTGTTGCAAACATTCAAAATAATAGGGGTCTATTGTTGTTTAAATATCAATATGTGAATGTATTCTTGGTTTGTGCATTAACAAGAATTTCCCATTTTCTGAACTCCTATACATTCATCTCCCTTTTGTAATGTAGAACTCGTAACATTCTCTTGATGTCGACCTTAAACAAAATGTTGACATCATGCACATACAAAGACACATGTTCTTTATAAATACTTTGTATTGTTTTGTTTAGATCTATTCATTGGAATGTCAATAGTCAAGTCAATGAAGTGTGTTTCCATCTGATTTATTACTATGTTTATTGTCATAATGCCATCATACACACATTTCTTCCTCATCAACACATGATAATGTGTTTCATTGGTCTTGATGTCTATCACCTTAAATTACCCTTTTAAACTTGGGTCTCATACCTATATTTCCACATCCTCAAGCCATCCAATTGGATCCACCCTTCCATAATCTGTGAGGTTGAGAGTCACTAGACCGTAAGACGAAATGAGGGCTCCCGTAGCTTCCCAAGTGGACTTTGGTGTTATGTTGACTGTGCTCCAAAAATAAAATGTTGCATCTTTTATTTTGTACCCTCCAATGATTATATTCAGTCAAGTATCCACATTTGACGACTTTTTAGTCATTACATGCAGGATAATTTTATTTTCTTGACTAGCTTCACTTGATGCACTTTCTAATAAAGTCTTGAGTGAATTGGATATGCTCTACAAAATATCCTCGGTGTGCAAAAACATTTACTATATTTGACAATTCTTATAGTGTGACAACCACCCCTTCCTGTTTTAGAATTCTCATCATCTAGTGATAAATATGTGCTTCCACTTCCTCGTATTTCATGCATTGATATATCTATTCGTATTAAATGGAATAAACCTTTAGCTTCTTTGAGCAATTATTTTTACTTTCGTGGGTCAAAATGAGTATCTTTGCATGCTCGCTCGTTTATGCGGATCCATTATAATCTCCACATGTTCCAATCCTTGTTCTTTTCTTTGCACTCTAGTGACATCTTGGAGACTTCCAATTTATTTGGGCACAACATTAATCATTTTGACATTGTGCAATTGATTTTATTTTATTTTCTTCTCTAGTGAGGGATAATCTTTTATGTTATGTTGTGTATGGACCTAAAATATTCTCATAACACTTCCCACTCTAGATTAAAAGGATAATTTCGTGCAATGTGGTTTTGTTTTATGTAAAGATAACAAATGATTTCTGTCTCTTAGGATGAGGGCCCCTCTTTATTTTTGGTAACCACCTTGGTAACTTCTTTTTGCATGCCCTATGGAATTTATTGGTGTTCCAACCTTGAATTTTTCCTTGATGTCCTCCATAAGGTGTTTGAGGTGGAGGTAATTTCCATCCAAATTGCTTTCGTGCACAAAGAAGGCGTGCATGCACGTACCAATTACACGTGCTACATTGTCAGAAAAACAATTAAAAAAGGTCCCCAATGATGATTCATGTCCTTTCGTAAGATGTTTGAGCTCCTAAACCTATCTTCGAGTGTATATTTGTATCCTAGATGTCCTTAGTTTTTCCACACTTTTTCCAGCTTTCGCTTCATTCTCGTGCATGTTTTGGCCTTCATGTCGAACCATCTCCCGAAGCGGGGCGGTGGTCTTAGGACTCGCCTCCCGCAGTAGGACGATAGTCCCATGACCGTCCCGAGCAAGGCGCGGAGCCCTAGGACTGCCTCCTACATAGGATGGCGGTCTGCGCGAGTTTTCTAAAACTCTTCATGCGTGACTTTAACATGTGACACTTCACTTAACTCAACTTTTAGGGTGCGTTTGTGAACCAAATTGCCTAAAAATAGTCTTGTTTGCATGGTATTCCTTCCCTCTTCTATTTTTAAATAGATTTAATTAGTTGAACTACCTCTTCTTTCCTTATGCATGAAGGCACATCCCAACTCCAATTCCTATATAATCAATGTTTGTATTCAAGCAAAGGTATGAGAATTTTTGTGTATCTTACATAGTAATTCTACCACAATCTTGTTAGGAATTACATAGCCAAGCTTAGATCTCTTGTGTTATCTCTCTTCTACTTGCATTGCAACCAGACTACCTTCAAGCTATCATTGGTCAAACATCTTCTCTTGTTGTTGTTCTTGCATTCCCAATCCTTGGACTCATATGAACACACAGAGAAAGAAAGGGACAAACTAAGGGGAAAAATTACTACACATCTAGATTTATCTTTGTTCTATGAATTCCACATTGGAGTTGTCATTTGAATTCCTTCATTGCTATAATTTATCATTGTTACATTATATCAAATAGAGTAGAAATCAATTTTCTTTCATTTGCAAGTAATTAGTTAATTTCCAAGAGGGTTTGAATCTTTCATAAAACCCTCGGTGACAGATCCTCTTCTTCCCATCCCTATGGATCTGAAGGAGAGAATATCTATAGGAGGTTGTTGTCTACACATCGAGAGATCATTTGTAAAATTTCTTGTTTTAAGTTAGTTTGGTTTCAATACACTCAAGACAATTGAATAACCACACCAAAGTTATTTTTTTGTTTAGTTTTAGTGTAGAAATATTTTAATTACTTAGAATAAAAGCAAATTGTTGTTTATGATTGTAATATTTCAATTTTGTGACTTGTTTAGATTAGTTTCCCTTTTAGTAGTAGCATAGATTGTTAATTTCATTTAGTTTACATGGACACTTCAAACTAGTTTAACACTTAGATACAAGTTAGGAAAACAAACCATAGGGAATTTATGCTACCCGTTCATAGCCTCTAAATATCCCCTTTGTTAACTCAGCTACCAAGAGATCACACTACCAGATCTTAGTCACTAATCCTCCTATAGTTAGCCACACACATTCAACATCGGATGCTCACACGACCTCGGGGTCGAGTGCGGTTGAAGGTTGCATGTCAATTTTCATCCATACAGTTGCAACCCATATTATTTTATGGATATGGTGGGGTCCAAATTGGAATGAATTGAAGAGATTGTGGTATCCATTGTAGGTTTTTCTGTGAAAAGAAAGATCCCAATGCACATTTAGACAAGGAGAGGCAACCATCTTTATTTTTGGATCATCTTGTTGCGTTTTAAAACAATTGTGTTTGTATTGTAAAGACATTAATAGTAAATTCTTCCTTAATATCCATTAAATCTCTATAATCCTTAATGTTAGGGATAAGTATAAATATATATGTGGATCAATCCCACAAAATCATAGTAATAAGAACTATGAACAAAAAATATAGAAACAAAAATACACAACAAGAAGACATGATTTAACGTGGTTCACCCAATGTGGGCTACATCCACCAAGAAACATTTGCCTAGATTTTATTACAAGCCAACAAGCATGTAATCCACTCTCAGATCAATCTTCTCACAATTACAAAAAAAACATCTTGTTTAGAGTTATGCTCAAAAAAATATCTCAAATTCACGCTTGAATTCACACACCGATCTATCTCACTCCCTACTATATGTTCAACTATTTATAAGCACATCAGTAGGTGGTAGCTTTACAATACCATGGGTATCAATACCATGGGCCAAAAACTGACCCATAAACCTATGGGTTAAATTCCACCCATATAATTAATACATGAAAAGACCACATTTTTGGTTACTCCCAAAAAAACATTTCCAGTGAGGATACATGAAGAGTGTACAATACTTTTAGTGTACAATTTACAACACATCTAACATGAAAACAAGCTCCATAACCTAACAATATCCCACTTGGAAACCGGTTTCCTCTGAGTAAGCTTCTTAACCCTTCACTATTATCCATGGAGACCAACTAAAGCTGAACATAGCTTTGGATTCTCCCTTATGACCACCTTGGTCATCATGTCTACATGGTTTTGACTAGTATGAATCTTCACCAGCTTCAACTTCTCTTCATCCAAAGTTGTCCTAATGAAATGCTACCTTAACTATATATGCTTCGTCCTACGGTGAAAAGTGGAGTTATTTAGTAGGTGTATAACATTATGGCTATCATTATGCATCTTTCATTCCTCATGTTTACACCCTAACTCCTTAAGCAACCGGCCATAACCAAATCATCTCTTTGCTTGCCTATGTGGCAGCAACATACTCAACTTTTGTGGTTGATAAAGCCACAAGCTTCTATAGTCGTGAAATCCAACTCATTAATGTTTCACCTACACTAAACATATAACTTGTTGTGCTCCTCCCGCTATCTAAATATCTAACCATGCATGAACCTACATAACCACATGAAGTGGTATCTGATCCATCAGTAGCACAAAAATATCCCCATGGTCCCTCTCAAATACCAAAGGATCCACTTTACTACTTTCCAAAGGTGCTCTCTGCCTGGATCACTCGTGAACTCCGCTCACTTTGCTCCCATTGCATGGAAAATATTTGTCCTAGTGCACATCATGACATAAATCAAGTTGCCAACAGCTCATGAGTATGGTACCTGGACATTGGTATTCTCTATTCCTCTGTCTTGGGACAATGATCCTTTGAATACTTGAAATGGCCTACCAAAATATTCCTAACAGTTTAACATCGACATACTAAATATCTCCAATATCTTTTAAATGTACTCTTCCCGAGATAAATTCAGCTTTTGTTCCTTTTTATCCTAAGATATTATCATACCAAGGATATCTTTCACTACCCCTAAATCCTTCATAACAAAAGAATCACTAAGTTGTTCCTTGAGTACCTTTATTTCTTGTATGTTTTTACCTGCTACCAACATGTCATCCACATACAGACATAGGATAATGTAACTTCCATCATCAAACTTCTTGATATAAATATAATGGTCTCAATCACAACTAAAATATCCTTGCTCCATCATAAAACTTTCAAATTTCTTGTACCATTGTCGTAGATCTTGTTTCAAGCCATATAAGCTCTTCTTCAGTTTACACGCCATGTTCTCGTTCCCTGTGACCTCATATCCTTGTGGTTGATCCTGTTATAAGTCATCCTCCAATTCACCATGAAGGAATGCAATCTTCACATACAGTTGCTCTAAGTGCAAGTCTTCTGCTGCCACTATCCCAAGAACAATTCTAATAGAAGTCATCTTCACTACTGGAGAGAAAAAATCTCATCAAAATCAATACCCTTCTTCTGTGTAAACCCCTTGACCACCAATTAGGCCTTGTATCTTTTTACCTCCATCCTCCTCTTTGACTCTATACACCCACTTGTTCTGCAATGCTCTCTTACCTTTGGGTAGGTCTACCAAATCCCAAGTCTGATTTTCCATGAGAGACTGATGCTCCTCATCCATGGCTTGCTCCCACTTCTTCTTAATATAGTCACAAAATCATGCACTTTAGATATTATTTATCTTGGTTTCATACTACTATTTAGAAGGTTCTTAAGTGAAGAAAGTACCAATTACCTTGTCTTTTGACAATCTTCTTTTATTTTATTTCTTCATTCTCGACCTTTTACATCCATATGCCCAATGCTGCTTCGGCCATTTACTATTATTTTAGCCTCGACTTGGCGCGCCCGGCGATCTAGGGAGCCCATGAGAGCCCTGGTCCCACCATGGGTGCCCCGATCCTTCTTGAAATTTCCCATCACTTTTTGGCTCTTTATATTTGTTTCTCCTTCTTATCTTTTTGGTGGTTGGCCATTTCAGGTTAATTACGAAATTAGATCAACGAGATCCCTATAAATATAAAATTATGAGACCATAATGAGGGACCTAGCACTAGTCATTATTATCATCCATCTAAAGTTACATCCATCTATTGCATTGGATATCAATTACATCCACATAACTTCATCATCAAGGCACAAGGCTAGGTCATCTCGCATCACACACAACACAGGAGAGGGATTCTATTCTATTCCATGCACACATTCTATTACATTTTCTAATTCTAGCTATTACTCGCTACTTCACAAAGTGTGATTGGCACAAGAGCATCTAGGGCGCATTATGCACACACTCACGGAACTACAGTTGGGTCTGAAATGTAGTGCAACGCTTAGTAAGTCCACCGTTATAGCAGAAATGAGGTTAGTCCGACCTATTCATTTGCATTCTTCCTTTTTTAGGGTTTGATACTCCTTGGTTTTTTGTAGGTCTTTTCATCATATTAGAATATCGGTGACATCCGGGAGAGTAATGCAATGAAGTTAATGTGAAAAATAGCGAGGGTTTCAGACCATCTGCCAACTCATGAAGATCGGTTTTTAGAGCTTTTACACGTACTAGGGTGTCCATTTTGCAGACTAGATCACCCGTAGGCACCCCAATCCCTCTCTAAGTGCTTCAATCTAGTCAAACACTCTAGATCTATCCTTTTTAGGATTCTGCATAGTTGTTCTGCTTCCTGATTTTCCATTCACCTTTGGGATATAGTCCCGCGAGCATCTTCTATTGAGCTGAGTTATTTCCTCTTCTCTCTTGCACATTAGGGTTAGCATTTCCTTTTTCATAGTTTCTTAGGTCATTTACATACTTCTTTACTACATTTATTTATTGCATTTACAATTTTTCATAACTTAGATTAACTATAGTGATCTATATATTTACATTTTTAGTTAATCATTTTGGTGAACCCGATCTTTGAATCCACCTTCGATTCTAAGATTATTCTCATTTTTTCTATCATGGATTATAATGTTTGTCAAGTATCTTTGCTTCAATTGATTCAAATTCACCCATCTTGTAAAGAGGATCTTCACAAAACCCTAGAGGTTATGCATCTTCCTATCAACATATTGCCTACCCAAGTCAATGTTATTTTTGGTCATCTTTCTGAGGAATCCTTGATTCCAAATCCAATCAATCTATTTGCAAATCCATTCAAGCTCTTCATTATTTATTTCAAGATAAATTTCAGGCTATGGAATCCACAATTACATCTCTTAAATCTGAAATCCAACATCTTAAGGACGCTTCTCAGCCTCACATTTGTTCTCCTTCTACATCACATCTTGAGTCTATGTCTACTACATGTGCTCACATCAAGAAATCTAAAATGTGGTTTCTCCTGCACCTCTCAAGTTTGTAATCAATGTTACGCAACATGATATTCTTCCAAATCTCATACCTCATCAATTAGTTATCTTTCCGTATACTCATTTTTATCCTCCTTACTAGCTTGCAAAATATCACGGTCTTCTATATTGTAATTATCATCAAATCAATGGACATAATGACAATGATTGTTATGTTTTACAATGAAGAATCCATCATCTTGAGCATCAAGGTTTCATCTCATTTACCGTAGAACATTTTGTTATATGGTTGTCTCCACTTGCTACATCTCAATGGGTTTTTTAATCTGATTCGTCTAATGAGCATTATGTCATCATTTCTAAGTAAAGTCAAGAGTCGCCTCAGCAACCACTGGTAAAAGCACAAGGGACTGAGAGTGGGGGGGTGAATTAGTCCTACGATAAATTTCTTTTCATTTAACAAACCATACATTCATCCATTATATTATTTATACAACATCCATGATCATGTGTGCTTATTAAGATATGCAAAATCAACCACAAGAGCAAGAAAGTAAAGTACTCAATACAAGAGCACCATATGTAAGTGGGAAACCCTCATGGGGAAGAAAAACCACTAAAACTCTGCTTATATTACTCAAAGAAAAGTAATTTAGTGTAGCACAAACTACACAAGGAGCACCAACCCCTGATTTAGTGAGGCACCAAACCCACAAGGAGCACTAACCCCTAGTTTAGTAGAGCACCAACCCTACAAGGAGCACTAACCCCTAATTTAGTGAAGCACCCACTCCATAAAGAAGATACAACCCCTAAAGATGACCAAGCACTAACTCAGCCACCTAAATATGTTTTATCTCTGATATTTTTGTGCCACAACTGATGGAGATCACAAATTTAACTCACAAACCCTAGCTCATACCATAGGACATCAAACGTGCTCTTTCTCCTTCTTTCTTTGATCTATCCTCTTAATCTCTATGCTATAAAACATTTCTCAACATATCATGATATTCCTTAGGCTTAAAATAATGCTCTCATACCTACAAAATATCTTCCTCTAGGTCACACTTCTTCCCTCCAAGAGCACTAGTTCAAAAATGAACCAAACAAGCACTTAAATATGCTTTTCTTCCTTCCAAACCAAAATAAGTCAGTCCCTCATGATAATTTAGACCCATAAATATCTATAAAATTCATAAATTTTAATTAAAACAGTTACATTTGACCCAAGTAGGTCGTCCTAGCTAAAAACCTCATTACATGTGCCAAAAATGGCTCAAAACCCCATAGGCACATTCTTAAAAATCCCTAACATTAGTACCATAATTTTTCATGACCCAAAACCATTTAAATATGAATAAAATATCATAAAACATTCATACATGGTCACAATTAATATCAACCAATCAAATTATTTCATTTATTGGGCCCAGTTCCTTTACAAATCTCAAAACAATTGTTTCCTTCACCCTTTAACACCCTAAACTTCATCTAATCACCAAATCACTTATACTAAACCAAAACATGCCATGTGACCACTAAAAATAAATTTAATAACCTTTATAACACTTATAAGAAAGTTATAAGTCATGAAACATCCTTCACTTCAAACCACAAACATTTTCCTTCACCATATCAACTTGCCAAAACATCTATTTCCAAAGGTTAGCTCATAAATAATTTCTACATACATTAAATACCTATAAATTGATTCATTGGATTCCAAATTCATCCTCTTCACATTACATGTGATATGAATCATCACCCAATCCATCTCATGCTTTAAATAATATCAAACTTACACCAAAATAGATGTTGTCTTGAACTGTAAAAATATTCTTTCTCAAAGAATGACCTGAAACCCTATAAAATAACCTCATCATGAGGAATTAATCCATATATAAATGGAAATATATTTGAATATAATTTCCAACACAACTTTAATCATCTTAAAACTCCACTTGTAGCTCAAGTTATGCCATTTTACTAGACCCTACTATTTGAGACCCCAAAATTGCCCTTTGACCAGTCAACCTGTTTGGACCTCAAAACACCATGAAATTTCATTAAAATGTCCTAAACCTCCATGGAAATCAATAAAAACTCCCAATCATCATGCACCATCAATTTTTCATGTTACTCCTTTGGACCATCTTGTCCTAAAACCTTCTTCTCCAAAACTTCTATTTTTAGGTGGGGCCCACTCATCACCATGACCTCAACCATACATTTATAGAAATCCTGGGAGTCCTATAAAAATTAAATCATCAATTTTCATTAATAAATCAAAAATGGGTCACAAAACTTCACTTTACGTAAACTACTCCTACCTAGGTTTAACTAGGGTTTTAAACCACTTTACCTTCTTAACATTCGTTCATAAAAATGTGACAATAAAATGACCTCATTCCTTTTTTTAAACATTTATAAAATCACCTTATAATCATTCCTAAAAGCTACAAGGTCCCATGCAAAGTACACTATTCACAACGAGCATCAAAAGTTCAAATTCAAGCTTGATTTTCACTTGTTCTTGACCTTGTCTTACAAAATCAATCATATCTGGAAAAATACACAACATGGGAACCTAAAATTTTTCTAAGAGAATCATCACTCATCCTATAACATCTCCAATCATCATAATATCAATTCCATAGCTCAATCTCTCCAGTCATTAAGACTTACCTATGCTTTGCATGTTAGATCCTCACATAAGTAGCAATTAGATCAACTAAAATAATGCAATAACTCAACATTAAATCTTTGAAAATGACCCAAACATACCTCATATGCCATGATATACCTAATTACATGCTTCCATGAGCTCAAATGGCTCCAATACACTTTGTCACACCTCCAAGCAAACATACCTACTCCCAATGAGCACATGTAACAAGTGAACCACTTGTACCTACACTATGCCATTGTTGTGAGTGCTCAAGAACCCTCAAATCATGTTATAAAATGTCATGTTCAAATCCAAGAATCTCATTTAAGCAAACCATAGCAATTATAGGATTGTTATAGCTTGCAAGCAACACACATCATCAAATCCCATTGTAACAATTGATAAACATCTGAACCATCATGTTAGCATCACATACATCATCATGACATCATCCTACAACATTCACTTTTCATTAATGTGGTTTTGCATCAATGACAACACCTATTAGGACACCATGCCAACAATCTCCCCCTTTGTCATTGATGGAAAACACCCTGAACTTCTCCCCCTTTTTACATTAATGACAAAAGGCATACCTATATCTTACCTCTTTCACCTTCATCAGCTTTATACCTCCATTTTTGGTTGGAAACATCAACCAAAGGTCTCAAACATGCCCATTTTCTTGATTTTTCCCAAAAACTGAATTTTGCCTCATTTCAAGCATGCAAATGCCATGCTCCCCTGGAAAAAGTACCTCTAACATCTGAAAATCATCAAAATCATGAAAGTAACATGAAATCACCTTATAAGAAGCAAAACTATCATTTTTCATCTCTCAAGCATGCAAAACACAAATTTTTCTTCTTCAACCCTGTTTTAGCCTTCTTAAGGGTACTGTAGTAGTAGATATCTAAAGCATACAATCTCTAAATCATGCCAAGAAAATCACAAAATATCACGATCAAGCATCTTACATCATTTCTTGAAAATTCCATCCTTTTTAGGCCTAAACATTACAAAACTAGGCCTATGCATACTCTTCACACTTCATACCAAGTCTACAAACTAATTCAGACCTAAAGAGTCTTCTTAGAGAAATTTTGACAAACTTTTGCATGCCCTAAATCAACATATATACTTTGAGCAAGCAAAAAGCTCCTCCTGGCCTCAAAACCTCTACTTCTAGCTTCTAAGCACAAATTTAAGCAACTAACCTTGTTATCATGCCTTGAATTCATCATTACAACTTTTTGTAGACCTAAGCATCTTTTTTTCAGTCTTCTACAATCATTTTTAATACTAATATAACTTTATAACATATCAAAAAGCATGGATGAAAGAAAAACCTCATTTTCACCTTGGATTTCCTTTAGAACACTAAGTCATCATCTATAGATCAAACCATTAGCTCCCCTTGTCATTAAAGCATCATACATAGTGGAGAGCAACAATTTATGTCAATATAGCATCATGACACTCCATCAGAGCTCTAGAACCATATTTTTGCCTTGAACTTGTCTTAAGAACCAAAACACTTGCTTCACTATATCTACACCTCATTACATAGCCTCTAGGAGCATTCTCAACACTATATGCATGACATCATTATACTTTACTACCTACATATCTTCTTACCGACTCGTAGGTTAGATTTTGAGCCCAAACATAAAATAACTTCTCCTTTTATAGACACTAGATCCCAAACACTGATCATGGATGACATACATCTTAAAGAGCATTAGAGATGAACAAAGAGACTTCACTATACTTCTTGCCTTGTGAGATTGTTTCATATCACCTTGCACATAAAGCCTTATACAAACAACAATACCTTTATCCTTTCATCATCACATGAGCACATTTATCCATGCACGTCCATCATAAAAATCTCATGCAAAGGATTGAAAACAACATTACACTTCAACAAAACTATCAAAACATTAAGAATCATACACTTTTCACCTCAGTCTCTCAGGTTTTCTTTTATCAGATCAAAAACACTTTTACAAGCTTTCATAAGGAATAAATACCTCCACCAACATCAAGACACTTCAAAAAAAAAAGAACATATATGTTTTAGTTGAGAATGCTTAGAAATATATGACATACCACCGAGAAGGGTGAACTATGCCTTCTAGATCTATAGGTCTTCATGCTTTTCCTCGTGGAGCACCTAGAAACTAGCACCTCATTTCAACTCACATTTTTACCATTCATTCATTATCAGAACTTATTTGAGTCATGGAGCAATTCAAAATCAACCAAAACTCCTTGAGTTTCCATAAGAACTTACTAAATCTTGTTTAGAGATCATTGTAGCATGTTTCTTTTTCCATCATCAACAGACTTGAGAATCTTGAATGAGTTACAATATGCTCAAATTTTTACTACTTGCTTTTATGAAGATACCTCTATCAAAAGCTCACCATCCTTAATCATAAGCAATCCATTACAAACTTTGACAAATCACTCTTACTTAGTTACTTATGTACAGTCATATTGTGATCATTGTTCTTACTTGATAAGCCATCTAAACAAACCTATATAGACTCTTATAAAATCATTTTCATATCTTTGAACTTTGTACCTCCTCCTTCAGGAAACCTTGCAAATTCCATCACAATGATTGTAATAAACCTACTATGACATGTAGCAGTATTGATTTTGATCTTCTAATACCCTTACAAATGATGATTTATGACTTGATAACCAAACTTTGACCTCATCACTTGAGCATTTTTTGGGGTTCCAAGCTTAAAACCCTCAAATCCTTTGTTTTTCTTGATAATGCTTCTTAGACCTATTACTTATTGAAGCACACATATTATGATAGCTCTTACACTTGACTTAGGTACTTCATGTCATTGAAACATTGTGTTAGAAACCATTGAGTTTTGAGAAATAATATATATATATATATATAATTGTGTTTTTAGAAGACTCCATCATATACTATAACATCTCATATTTACTTGATTTGTTCTCCACCGAGACATCACATTAGAGGACCATAAACTACTAGAAAGACATCACAATCTTTGTTCTAAGATACCCTTTATGAGACTTCAAGATTGAGTACAAACCTTTATGATGGACATGATCAAATTTTTATGTCTAAACTCAAATCAAGAGACTCTGGACTTGAGACACAATATGACACATCACAAACTATACCATATAGAATGATGACCTTGAATATCCACTTATACATTATGACATACTCGACTTAAGATGCAAATTAACTGTACTTCTTATACATATATAATGTTAATTTAGGACTCTTTCACAACTCCAATAGACTCATTCTTACATCTTGACATACATACTTTTACACATTTTGAAGTTAAAATGACAAAGCATCATAACACAATTCTTTAAGGTCATTGACTTACACTTAGATATATGCTATATGATTAGTCCTAGAGCATAGACTTGATACACTCATGGTATAAACATGACTTCTCCCAAATTTTTCGAATAACATCAGAGCATGGATGCATTCTAATGCAAAGGATTACATCACAAGACCTTGACATATATACTATTAAAACATGATCATACCAATACATACTTGAATGATGACCATAGACCTATATGACCAAGATATAGACCTAGAATGACTTAACACTTTCTTTATCGAAAAAAGGACAACTCAATTTTTCATGAATGACACACTAAAATTAGACACAAACCTTTATCACTTTGAAAATACATATGTAACACAAGTAACTCCAATGAATCATACAAGACACACCTAAAAAGTTTAAATTTGCAAATAACTTTTACGACAAAGATCCAGGACTTTTCAAAAACTATACCATTTAATTAAAAATGGACTTACAGGAAGACTTGACAATTCATGATCGACACCCTTTGAGAGACTTACAGACTTTAAAATCATAGCTTTACTTGATGTGACACAATGAACACATTCAGACACAAATTATCATCTTCACTGGAGACTCATTTATGATAATGACAACACATGGAGACATCTCGGACTTGAATAACAATATCTTTGAATTCGACTTCGAGATTCATCTTGACATAACATGAGACATATTTTTACTCACCTTTAGACTTGATTTAGACTTGACACAAAAGGTAAGATTACTACCATGACAATTTTGACCGTATGACATAAAACTCTAGACACCTACAAGAACAAGAACTCATGAAAATAGGGGAAGAGTCACTTTCCATACCTTACAACTTTAGTGGTGTCCCAAAGACCAAGCTTCTTCAATTTATCTTGCACAGGAACTTGAAAACAATTCAAACACATGTAATCTTCTTGGACAAGAGAAAACATACCTCTTTTGAGCTGATTAGGCTTACCTTGACCTTGTTTTCAACTTGTCAAGATAGGAATTCCTCTTGATAGTCTTCAAATTTTGCATGGTGGGCTGAGAATCACCTCTCTTGACCTCCTTCACTTGAGAAACCTCATTTTTTCCTTTGGATCAGATATAGTAGTCTTGACTCATACATAGGACTAACTTTCCTCTTGTAAACCCTTTCATTTGATGTTTGAAATTTGCTAGTACCTCTTGGAGTCCCACTTTGAATACAAAATTTAGCAATATGACCTTGTTTGTGGCACTTGAAACAAACAACAACATTCTTGTTCCTCCTAGGTTCAAACACTCTTAGATTCCATCCACAATCCTTAGCTTTATGTCCATATTCACAACATGAGTAACATTCACCCTTGAAGACACCTACTTCATTCCTTGAGTCCTCTTTTTGCAATCTCTAGCTCTATGACCAAAACCATGACAAACAAAGCAATAACCATTGAATGAAAGAGCCATACCTTATAACATTAGGTTTTATAATGGGGTTAGACATTCTTACAATCAGTCTTCCTTGTTGTCACCTTCTCATCTGATTTTGAACTTGGACCAGCTTCATCATCATTCTTCACATGTAATCCTTCAAACCCTAGGCTAATTTTATCACTTTTGGCCTTTTGACATTCTAGAATTACATCAAGAGCTTTTGGAGATTTTTTAAGATTCTCATACATTCTCAACCTACTTAGAGCATCCTCCAAATTTGATTCAAGAGATTTCAATTTTTTTCATACCTAAACATGCTTCTCTTTTCTCCTTTAAGGCATTAACATCTTTGCCAATTGAGATTTCAAATCCTTGATAGCTAAATCATGCTCTTTATCTCCATTATTTTGACTTTGATATTGATATCCCTCAATACATGATTGACCTACTTTCATTCTTCATCCTCTCAATGTTTTTACAAGATCTCAAGACTTACCCATTTTTGTTTCAAAGGATCTCTTTCAAGTTGTTAAAATTGCTTCACAAGGACCTACTTTATATACCAATTGTTAGAAGCACAAGGGACTAAGAGGGGGGTGAATCAGTCCTACAATAAATTTATTTTCATTTACCAAACCATAAATTCATCCATTAGATTGTTTATACAACATCCATGATCATGTGTGCTTATTAAGATATGCAAAATCAACCACAAGAGCAAGAAAGTAAAGTACTCAACACAAGAACACCATATGTAAGTGGGAAACCCTCATGGGGAAGAAAACCCACTGAAAATCTACTTATATTACTCAAATAAAAGTAATTTAGTGTAGCACCAACTAACCCCTGATTTAGTGAGGCACCAACCCCACAAGGAGCACCAACCCTAGTTTAGTAGAGCACCAACCCTACAAGGAGCACCAACCCTAATTTAGTGAAGCACCCACTCCAAAGGAGATACAACCCCTAAAGATGACCAAGAACAAACTCATCCACTTGAAGATGTTTGATCTCTAATTTTTTTCCCACAAACTGATGGAGATCACAAATTTAGCTCACAAACCCTAGCTTATACCCTAGGGCATCAATCTCTCAAACTTGCTCTTTCTCCTTCTTTCTTTGCTCTATCCTCTTTCTCATGCTGCTAAAACCTTCCTCAACCTATCCTTATCTTCCTCAGCCTTCAAATCATGCTCTCATACCTACAAAAATATCTTCCTCTAGGTCACACTTCTTCCCTCCTCCAAGAGCACTAGTTCAAAATGAACCAAACAAACACTTAAATATGTTTTTCTTCCTTCCAAACCAAAAGAGTTCAGTCCCTCATGATAATTTAGACCCATACATCTCTATAAAATTCATAAATTTTAATTACAATATTTACATATGACCCAAGTAGGTCGGCCTAGCTAAAACCCTCATTACATGTGCCAAAATGGCTCAAAACCCCATGGGCACATTCTTAAAATTCCCTAACATTAGTACCATAATTTTTCATGACCTAAAACCATTTACATATGAGTAAAATATCATAAAAATTCATAAATGGTTGAAATTAATATCAACCAATCAAATTATTTCATTTATTGGGCCCAGTTCCCTTTAAAAATCTCAAAATAGTTGTTTCCTTCACCCTTCAAAGACTCCTTGAAACTTCATCTAATCTCCAAATCACTTCTTCTGATAAAATAAACATGCCATGTGACCATGAAAAATAAATTTAAATAACCTTTATAACACTTCTAATCAAGTTATAAGTCATGAAACATTCTTCACTTCAAACCACAACAACATTTTCCTTCACCAAATCAACTTCCAAAAATCTGTTTCCAAAGGTTAGCTCATAAAATCATTTATAAATACATTAATAACTATAAATGGATTAATTTGATTCCAAATTAATCCCTTTCTTAACATTCTAGGTGATAGGAAGCATCACCCAATCCATCTCATGCTTCAAATAACATCAAACTTTCACAAAAAAATGTTGTCTTGAACTGCCAAAAATATTCTTTCTCAAAGAATGACATGGAAACCCTATTGAAATGACCTCATCATGAGGTAATCCATATATCACTGAAAATATCTCTGAATCTAATTTCCAACACAACTTGAATCATCTCAAAACCACCTTTAGCTCAAGTTATGACCATTTTACTAGACCCTACTATTTGAGACCCCAAAACTACCTTTGACCAGTCAACCTATTTGACCTCAAAACACCATAAAAATCCATTGAAATTGTATTGAAACCTCCATGTACATAAATAAAAACTCCTAATCATCATGAACCATCAATTTTGCATGCTACTCCTTTGGACCAACTTGTCCTAAAACCTTCTTCTCCAGAAAATTTATTTTTAGGTGGGTCCACTCATCACCATGACCTCAATCATACATTTATAGAAATCCTAAGGAGTCCTCTACAACATCCAATCATCACTTTTTATGAATCAATCAAAATTGGGTCATAACACTTCACTTTATGCAGATTGCTCCTAGTAAGGGTTTAACTAGGGTTTTAAACCACTTTAACTTCTTAACATTTGTTCATAAAAACATGATGATAAAATGACCTAATTATTTTTTGAAACCTTATAAAATCACCTTAGAATCATCCTTGAAATCTACAAGGTCCCATGTAAATCACACTATTCACAACGAGCATCGAAGTTTAGATTCAAGATTGATTTTCACCTGTTATTGACCATGTCTTACAAAATCAGTCATATCTGGAAAACTACAACATGGGAACTTGAATTTTTTTGAGAGAATCATCACTCATCCCTATAACATCTCCAATAATCATAATACCAATACCATATCTCAATCACTCCAATCACTAAGACTTACCTATGCTTGCATGTTAGATCCTCATAGTAGCAATTAGGGTTAACTGAAATAATGCAATAAATCAACATTAAACCAATGAAAATGACCCAACCATACCTCATATGTCATGATATAATTTATTTCTTGCTTCTATGAGCTCAAATGGCTCCAATACACTCTATCACTTCTCTAAGCGAGCATACCTGCTCCCAATGAGCACCTGTATCAAGTGAAGCACATGTACCTATACTATGCGTAATCGTGTGAGTGCTCAAGCACCCTCAAATAATGTTACCAAACATTTCAACATGCTTCCCAACCATCTAAGAAGATCACACTGTTAAGCTACACCTCCTAGGCACTGTATATGATTGATTGTTAGAGCAAGCACACATCATCAATCCCACTAGAGCTGATAAACATCCAAACCATCATGTTAGCGTACATACATTATCATGACATCATCATACAACATTAAATTTATCATTAATGTGGTTTTTCATCAATGACAACACCTAATAGGACACCATGCCAATAACCACCCCTCAAAATTGATACAACACCTCTTCTCGAGTCATCTACGACATCACCAAGTCAACATAAGCAACCTCCTTTACAAATCAGTGTAACACCTCTTCCTCTCAAGTCATCCACAACATCACCAAGTGAAATTATGCAACCACCTCTCAAAATCAGTCCACCTTCTTCTCCTATCAAATCTTCTGTAGTGTCATCAATCCCTCATAAGCTAAAACCAATCACTTTTGTCAAAACTACTACTCCTATTGATGAACAAGACACATCTCACATTCCGCCACCATCACATGGTCCTACTGCTGCTTCAGCCTACCATTATGTTGGCCCTCTCTCTTATCATGACACAGACAACGCTCTCCCACAATGGCATGGAACCTCTCGCATCGCTACATAGATTTCCATCATCATAGTACACTTGGGGGCATGACATCTAAAGCACAACTCCCTCCTCATATTAACATAGATGCATATCTTTCATCTTTGCATTGCCATTCATAGGCATACTCATTACACATTTTAACGTCACCATTACTTGATGACACACTCTTCTCGCTTCAGGTTCACACTTGACCGCTGCTGAGGGCTTACTACACTTGAACCCCACACACCGCACTATCAAGCTTTCACCACACATCGCATGTCGTACATCATACATCATATTAGTCATCATTGTGCATATATCATATTTCTATTGTCTAGCGTTGCATACTATTCATCATATTGTCCATTATACATATCACACACTTCATACTATTAGGTTATCTACACATATTACATTTAACATCTCTACACTACATCTCGCGACATATTCCTTACATCATATGTTACGCATCTTTGTCCCACATATTCTAAATATATAAGTCTAGCATTACATTATACTACATACTAATTTACTAGTATCTCTACACATGTTACATTGCATTACATTTTACACATTTCACACATCTTGCATTGCATTCTACACACCACACATTTACACATGTTACTCATCATATGGTCATCTTTCATCATTTTGCATACTACATTGTCTTCTACGCACTGCACTCACTACCCTATAACGCACTTTAGTTCCTCATTCCATACTCGATTGCTAAGGGTTTACAAATCAAATGGACCTTACACTCATCGCACATTTACTATTTTACCTTTCATCATGCGACATTTCCAGCCTAGTGACATAAACTTTAGGCTAAATCATCACCCATTCTATCATTTTGTAGTGGTATACAAATTAGGTTACATCACCACTCCTTCTCATCTTGTAGTGATATACGCTTACGGCTAAATCATAACTCACCCATTCATCTCATACTGATATATCCTTAGGCTAAATTATCACTTATACGTTCCATCTAGTCGTGATATAAGCTTTAGCTATAGGGTTCACGTACACATAATCTCTAGGTCGCATCTCATCAATACACATACACATTCATAACAATGCGTTAGAAACAACACATTTCAACCATTTACCAATGACACACTCTTGTTTATGGTTCACTCTTGATCATTGAGGGAGAAAACAAAATGAGCCTCATTATATACATTTCCATTTACTCGGGGGACGCGGCTCCTATCACTCCATTTTGCATTCCACCATCCATCCACAACATACTACATAATATGGTTGCTTTACTCTTGCTTAGTTTTTTTGTTCATGGTTACTTTATTAGACATGCTAGTAAGCTTACTTGTATGTCATTTATCTATATCATCCACACATGCGCATTCACACCTTTTTCTAGTTGTGATCACAGATATACGGTCTCTTACACGTAACATGGATGCTCGCCTTCTACCCTTCCTACACTAGTTGCTGGGGGCATCCACATTTGTTGCTCATGGGTGCTATTGTTTCATTTTTGTACTTAGCACTTTACATTACTTGGTTATACATGCTTTTGACATACTGGTTATATTTCTAACATGTTAATGGGTGCTTCATGTGCAACATTTGTTATGCAAGGATATTTGCTTCCATACTTGTTTGTTACATTTTTTTGTTATTGTTTGTTTTTATATGTGGGCCTTGCCCTATGTTTGTGTGCACACTTGTTTGTTGTATATGGCCATGATGGCCTTATGTGTCTTGAAACATCGTGAATGATGTCCCATGTTTGTAGCCCGCTTTGTGTGACTTACTTGTCTTCTTGCGTGGTAGCTTTTACATTGTTTGCATAGATTACACATTGTCTTTTACATGCATGCTTTTTCGTACTAACACTTGTATTTGGCTAGCCATACTTGTTTGTGTGCCCCTTAGTTTCTACCAAGTGCATTCTCTTCCCCTGCAGGCATAGTTTCGAGTTCATGTGGTTGGTCTTCTTTTGGGGTTGCATTCTCCTATCAATGACGTTTTATCATTGTGTTAGTATGCAAAACCCAAATGATGCCCAAAGAGGGGGGCATCATTTGGGTTTTTACATACTAACACAACACATGTACACTGGTTTAGTTCAAGTGAACTTTTCGCCTCTTGGCATTGTGGGTTTACATACAATGAGTGAGTTCAGACTCAAGATATGAACTCTATACATAACGACTTTTACAGGGACATGGTGTCCATAACATTCGAGGAGGAGTTAAAGGTTGGAGGATACAACATAGTTCCTCCCTATACTTCTTCTACCACCGGTGTCAGATCACCCAAAAAACCAAGATGATACAAAGATCTCTTCACACACAATTCGAAGGAGCGATTAAAGGTTGGAGGACATAGAGCATTTCCAAACTATACTTCTTTGGCCTATGGTGTCTAATAACCCAAAAACCTTGGTAGTACAGATATCCTTCCACACTCTTTCTCTTGACATGGATCAGTGCACATGTTCCATTTACACTCTTTCATTTGTGTATTTTACATTTACATACTTTTACATTGTGTTTTTACACACATACATACATATTTGACTACATGATTATTTTCTCCTCGCAGGCTTGGCCCTATGAGAAATAAGCGGTCAAATGGGAGCAGCAAACAACAACAACAACAACTACAATAACGTCAACAATAACACTCTTGGACAACACACACTATACTAACTATACAGTGTACACTACATGCATTAGCAAAGAGTACACACGTTCTACCCTAGGTTCACTCTCATCACTTTTTTGTGCATTTTCATCTTTAGTTTCCATGCTCCATCATATTTTTATCATTCCATGCTTTGTCTAGTCCTTCGACATGCCTTCTTCATCACTCTACATCGGCATTAGGTACACATCTCTATCTACATTATGTTACCGAGCTTTCCGCTCACCAACATAAAGTGGGGAAAATGTAGTCACAAAATCATGTTCTTTAGATATTATTTATCCTGGTTTCATACTACTATTAAGAAGGTTCTTTAGTGAAGAAAGTACTAATCAACCACTGTCTTTTGGCCATCTTCTTTTATTTTATTTCATCATTCCCGACCTTTTACATCCATATGCCCAATCTGTTTCAGTCATTTGCCATTATTTTAGCCTCATTGGGGCACCCAGTGCTAGTATTGGGGCACCCCTCCTCGAACTTCCCGCCACTTTTTGGGCTCTTTCTAGTTGTTTCTCCTTCTTATCTTTTTGGTGGTTGGCCATTTCGAGTTAATTATGAAATTAGATCAAGAGAACCCTATAAATATAAAGTTATGAGACCATAATGAGGGACCTAGTACTAGTCATTACTATCATCCATCTAGAGTTGCATCCATCTATTGCATTGGAGATCACTTGCATCCACATAGCTCCATAATCAAGGCACAAGGCTAGGTCATATACTTCACACAAAACCTAGGGAGGGGTTCTTTTCTATTCCATGCACACATTCTATTACATTTTCTACATCTAGCTATTGCTCACTACTTCACAAAGTGCAACTGACACAAGAGCACCTGGGGCACATTATGAGCACACTCACCGAACTACATTTGGGTACAAAATGTAGTGAAAATCTCAATTAGTAAGTCCACTATTGTGGCAATCGATGTCATTCTAACCCATTCATTTGCATTCTTCCTTTTTTAGGTTTTCATACTCCTTGGTCTTTTTAGGTCTTTTCATCATCTTGGCATATCAAGAACATCTCGGATCGGTCTGCAACAAAGTTAATGCGATAAACAACGAGGGTTTCTGACCATCTGTCAAACCTATGAAGATCAGATTTAGATCTTTTACACAAACTAAGGTGCCAATTTTACATACAAAAACACTGCCGGGCGCCCCTGGGCCCTCTCCAGTGCTCCACCCAACTAGACACTCCAAATCTATTCTTTTGTAGGGCTTCTACACACTCATTCCTGCCTTCCAATTTTCTAGTCACCTCTTCGACACAATCTCGCGAGCATATTCTATTCGGCCGAGTTCTTTCCTCTTCTCTCTTACACATCGTGGGTTAGCATTTCCTTTTTCATAGTTGTTCAAGTCATTTACATACTTCTTTATTGCATTTATTTATTGCTTTTACAACCTGCTCACGGCTTAGATTAACTATGATGATCTATATATTTACATTTTCAATTAATCACCCGGTATCTACCTAGATTGCTTCCTCAAAGATCTCTAGCTCTCCATTGTTAGTGAGTAATATATAATTAAGAGATGGAGAAAATGTCCAGTTCTCTTCTTACCCTAGAAAACCTCCTCACAACATGAGTTTGGGGTTCTTGTGGAGTAGGTTCCGAACTGGTTGTACCAAAATTGGTTTCTCTTGTAGGAATATTAGTGGTTCATGGGTAATATGACGTTGTTATGTAAGTGAAGTTGTTTTAACAACTTCACGTATATGGTTAGTTTGTCACTCATGACTATTACCGAGTTATTTGTTTATTTGCCTTCCTATTTAATATGAAGTTGTTTTGCTATTGTTTTGGCTATATAATAACCTATGTATTGCATGGAATAATATATTAAGGAGATAAATTTATTACTTTGTTATTCTTTTTGTTGCAAACTCGTACCAAATTTACACCTCTCTGAATGTCCTCCAACACTGTTTACTCTTTTTTGCATTCCTCATCCGATCTTCAGAATCGTTATTTATGCATGAATTTTTCATTAAAGACCACATCCTCGACTCAAGATTTTACTATCTTTAAGGCTCCAAATCTAGAAACCAGTTGTTAGACTAAGCTTCCACAGCATGCCAACTTACTCTAAGAAAGGAATAATCAGCCTTCTTACTAGACCAAGCTTCTTAAGGTATGCCTCCATATAAGGAATTTGAAGGTCCTCTATTGATCAGATATACAACCATGCTCATTGCCTCGCCCAAAATCAAGGGGAAAACCTACATACAACCTCATGCTCCTCGCACGCTCCACGATTATCCTATTCATTCTTCTCGACACTCCATTCTACTGTGGAGTTCCTAAAACTATCCTTTGTCCGTGGATTCCATTCCTAGAAAAATAATCAATAAGTGCATTGCTGCAATATTCTCCTCCATTATCTGACTTGAGACATTACTTGAGACGTGTTTCATTATCAACCAAGGCTTTCCATATTTTAAATGTATCAAACACATAAGATTTTATCCTAATGCAATACACCCAAACTTTCCTAGTCAGATCATAAAAAAAAGTGACATGATAAGTTTGAACCACCTATAAGATACATGAGTGACCCCTATACATCTGCATGGACTAGTTCCAACTTATTCTCCTTTGTTATAGGTCTAACTCTTGAGAAACTTTACCCTTATTTTTTTCTGTACACAATCTTCACAGAAATCTAAATCAATAATTTTCAATCTAGTAATCTATCTTTCAAAATTTGCATGCCCTTTTGGCTCATATGACCGAGCCTATAGATCGTAAGGTCAGCATCTACTTTCGCAACAACTAAATTACAATAATCAACGCTACTAGTTAAATATAAGGTACCAACCTTCATACCTCTTGCTACCACAAGAGAACCCTTGGTCATAATGAGGTACAAGCATTCAAACAAAGATTAAACACAATAATCTTCTTCACGCTATATTACTATTTCTTCGTTACATATTTATAGGATAATATGCATCCTATAAAATAATATCTTTAACAAAATATTGCTTAACCACTAACTTAATAATATGAGTTGTTTTAACAACATGTATAACAATATAACAATAATGTAAGCATTAATAATTTCGTAACATTCCCCCCCTTAGTGCGAACATGGGGAAAACCTATCTTTATACTTGCACCTACTTTCATGATTAGGTGATTTTCACAGGACAATCACAATTCTGACAGATGGTTTTACACTGGCTGACCACATACCGATACTGGTGGTTTTCAAGTGGTTTACCAAAAACCACATCATGATGTGCTAAGTACTATTTTAGCCCTTATCAATATCACACTACAGGGAATAACATAGGAAAGACAAATCACCAAATAGGAACAATAGAATAGATATTGGAAATATTTCACATTTCCACCTCTAAGAATCACAATGTTCCTAGTTGTAGTCACTGTTGTTGATCGCTGCCACTTGATCTCGAACAACATAGACAATTGTCACTACCACTGGAAGCTGCCCTTGAACTTAATCTGTTTTGGCGCAAAATGGGAATGGAACATTAGTTATTATTCACCCCATAATGTGAAATTCCAAATAGGAAGACAAAAGGAAAATTATATCGTGTTGCATCCTACTAACATGATCTTGTTGTTTGGATCTTCGCTTTGCACATAATCACCATTGCCAATGAACGTATTCACCGACCAATCATCTTTCAACGGCACGAAAGTCAAAGGATCACCACACAAAGGATCACTGCAGTTCTCTGCCATCCTATACATTCGCTTTTCCGTATACACATACACCACACAAAACAACATGAACACAAGAAATCAAGTACTTAGAACTACACCGAAAAACATATACTCACACACTATATATGTATATGCCACCACATCTGTTGTGCGGCCTCGTCGTTGGTGATGACGACAGTGTCGTTAATCGATCTCAAACCTCCTGTTCCTCCATCCTCCATTTTTATACAAAATAGCTCATCTGGATGTGATCATGAAGCTCAAAAATAATATCCATAATTGGACGTCGTGTACAAGCGAAAATGCGTCCAATTATTGAAAAGTGAGGCAATTTTTTTATTTTTACAAATATTTGACTTTGACTTTTAACAAAATGACTTGACAACTTTCAACTCTTTAAAAATTTACATACATGACTCATTTTTTATTTTTCGACTCTACCTATAACTTGAACGCATATGAAAAAGGTAATGCTCCTAGAACTCTTTTACAATCAACGAAATACTATATATCTAAAATAAAGCTTAGATACTTAGCATTACGACTAAACTTACATGGTAGTTAACAGGGAAGACTTTACCGTATATATGATATAGATACCTTCATTTACTCGAAATAGCCAACAATACTGACGCAAGGATTAAATGAAGATTTTTTTATGATTCCGTGCGTTGGAATGACTACCTTAGACGAACCGATGCCAATGTTGATGCAATCCGGCCACAGATCCAATATTAGATACCGTGATACTTTGCATGGACTTCAAAGGCGATAAGGATGCTGAGAAATACAACCACAACTCTCAGAAAAATAGATGCTCGCACTCCTCACAGTGATTTTGCTTCAGTGGAGCACTGTTTAGATCATTTAGGGACGATCTGGTCTGTGATAATTTTATGTACTTCTTTCCAGGAGGAGATCAAAGTTGTGCAATGCAGATGGTTGTTGCACACAACTTCACTTCAATGGAGACTCACGAAGATATCAACTGGAATGAAAACGTCAAATTTGAATACGTGCATGAGATGATCAACTATATGTGTATGGTCTTCTTCCTTACTACGTGGGCGGATCACTGAGCACGTTCAAATTTGTATACATTTTTTAATGCATCTAGCTAAAAAGGAATGCAGGCGTTGAATCAGATATGCAACAAATTATGCACATGAATCAAGGCATCAAGACTTGTTAATTGCACACGTTTAAAGGAACATACACAAATATCTTCAATTGATCGAATGATCTCTTAGAATGAAGATACATAGCTGTCAAACGCTTCTACGCTCCACACACAGTTCAGGGATCCAAATGAAGCGTTGGGACTTTGAACGCCTTCTAATTGGATAGAAACAATGATGCCTTTTCCTCTCAAGTTTGGACGCCAAACATAAACGATACTATCTCCACACTCCTCAGTCGAATTCACACATTTAATCGATCACAATAGATACAGATGACAGAAGAAGAAATATTCACGTCCACGACTCCATGAATATTTAAAACATAAACCAGGGAAATATAAAAAATTAAATATTTCCCTCACAAGATTTCACAGATATGTCATGCCTGCTCTGATACCAAATAATGAGGTATGAGTAGATTCAAACAAATATTAAACACAATAATCTTCTTCACGCTATATTATTAATTTCTTCGTTACATATTTATAGGACGATATGCATCCTATAAAATAGGATCTTTAACAAAATACTTGCTTAACCACTAACTTGATAATACGAGTTGTTTTAACAACTCGTATAACAATAAATTATGCACTAATAATTTCCCAACAGTCACCTTCCAGAATCATTGTAGAAGTCACCATACAACCTTCACTCCCTAGCTTCCTCATGGGATATCAAATTTTGTCTCAACTTGGGCACATGTCTAACATCCTTTAGTAGCCAAGTGTTCCCATTCTACATCTTGACCTGAACACTTCCTTTTCCTACTATGTTGCAAGACTCATCATCACCGAGATAAACATGTCCAAAATCCCCTTGAACATAATCAGTAAAATAATTCCTATGTGGTGTAGCATGGAAAGAAGCCCCGAATCTAAAACCCAAGACTCAACAATATTATCCAAGGAGAGAATTAATGCATCCTGAAAAACATTACCTACTACCACATTTACCTCCTTGGTATCTTCATGTTTGTTCTTCTTGTCCCGAAGAGCCCAACAATCCTTCTTCGCATGCCCAACCTTTCCATAGTGTCAACATACCATCTTGCTATTTGATTTTGATCTTGCACGGTTTCCTTTCCCTCTAGTCTTTTGTCTCCCTCTACTCTCCACCAAAAATCATTCCTTGAAGTAGAATTCTTCCTAAAGATTTTTCATCACATTTCCTTGCTAAGGATCACTCCTATAACATCCTCAAACTTCAACTTGGCATTGTTAGAGACAAAGTTACTCACGATCATAACCAAGATATTCCAACTCTCTAAGTAAGGAGAACAGAAATAAGTAGAGCCCTCGAATTCATCGTTGAAGTCAATTTTTACAGAGTTCAACATACTCACAACCATATTAAATTCATTCAAATGATCTGCGAATCTGAACCATTTTCTGACATCTTCATATTAAATAACTTTTTCATCAAAAATATTTTATTAGAAGCAGAGGGTTTCTCATATAACTTCCTAAAGTGTTCATCAGACCTTATGTGGTCTTCTCTTGTGATATATCAACACGATTGAAAATGTAAGGCACAATCAAATGGCCCCGAGCGCTTTCCTATCAAGCAGATCCCAATCCTCATCCGACATACCCATTGGTTGCTTTACTTTTCCTTCCAATAGAACATGGATATCATTTTAATAGAGACAATTTTTCATCTCGTATCTTCCATAGACCAAGGTTCAACCCATTAAACTTTTCAACCTTTGATCTCATCATTATATGTCATAGCTCCCACTCAATTTTAATAACCCTTCATGCGATTCAACATTTCATTAAACACAACCGTAAGCTTTGATACCAATTGTTAGGGATAAGCAAAATATATGTGCATATCAATCCGACATAATCGCATTAATAAGAACTATGAATAGAAAATACATAAATAAAAATACACAACAAGAAGACATGATTTAACGTGGTCAGGCTACATCCACTAAGAAAAACTTGCCCAGCATTTTATTACAAGCCAACAAGAGTGTAATCCACTCGAGATCAGTATTCTTACAATTACAAAACATAAATCTTGTTTCAGCCATTGATGAGGCCATAAATTGGCCATAAATTACCATTATTTTGTCCTTCCAAGTTATCGTTGAAAGCGGATTTAAATGTAATCTAGAACTTATAGTTTGCTTAAGATAAGATATAGGATATATATCTTGTTCATTCTATATAAATATTTTGTTATCTATTTTGTTGACTAATCCTATTGATTATTTTGGAAAAGATGCAAAGTCTTGTGTATGCAGGCCATAAAGGAAAGATAATGCTAGTATTGGGAAAAGTGGAATTGATCATGAAAAGTAAATTTAAAATTAAATATGATTTCATATTCATATTCCTCTCAAAAATTATGCAAGTTAAAAAAAAAATCATCTCAATCCGAGGTCGCATGCAAAAGTTATAGTTGTTTTAAGTTAGCTGCGAAACTCGCAGAGTTAGTTCCGGAACTTGCAGGTTTAGTTCCGGAACTCACAGATTTAGTTCCAGAACTTGTATCAATTGAATGACAGTTAGTTCTAGAACTTTCAATTCATGGATAAATTAGATTTAGTTCCGGAACTTGCATAAAAGGAATGACAACTTTAGTTCCAAAACTTGCATCAAGGGAATGACAATTTTTAGGGATTGTGAAAACTTAGAGATTCCAATGGGAAATCTTAGAGAGGTTTTTTTCATAGAAATGTGTTTAACAAAAACATAATTCAGATTTTCTACAAGTTTTACCAATGAAGAGAGATCTAACTTTTAGTGAGTCTGAGGAAAAGTGTATCAAATGAGCACTAAAAGTTCCATAAACAGAAATAGAAAAGTCGAATGGAAAATCTGAGAGAGGTTTTTGTTTATAGAAATGTGTTTAACAAAAACCTCATTTAGACTTGTTACAAATTTTATTAATGAAGAGAGATTTAACTTTGAGCGAGGTTGCGTAAATGAGGAAACGTGTATCGATGAGCACTAAAAGTTCCATAAACAGAAACAAAAAATTCAAATGGAAAATCGAGAGAGATTTTTGTTCATAAAGAATGTGTTTGACAAAAATAATTCAGATTTGCTACAGATTTTACCAATCAAGAGAAATCTAACTTTTAGTGAACTGCAGTCCGAGGAAAAAGCGTATTTGACAAGCATCAAAAGTTCCACAATAAAAACAACAAACTCAAATAGAAAATCTGGGAAAGGTATTTGGTCAAAATTATATTTTGAGGAAAATCCTCCTTCCAATAATGTAGATGAATAAAATCATTATGATTCTTGTTACCAAAAAGCAAGGAGAAGATTTGTGAGTAAATCTTCCTAAATAAGTGAGATAAGATTTGACTTCAATAATATATCTCTCTCCATATTTTGTGGAGATGGAGATCTTAGTTGTTATGATTGAAATAAAAATAAGATCAGATTGTATTTCATAAAATAAGGAGTTGGTTGATGCATGAATTATAAATGCATCCTTCCACATTAAAGATATATAATATTTTTCTTCAAAGAAATAAAGATCTATTCTTTCCTCTCAAATATTTTGTAGTTTTGAGATCTCAGAAGTATGATTTAAATCCTCTTCCAAGGAATTAGTTGGCCACTCATTCCAAGGAAGATGGATTTGTGTATTTATGTTTATGTTTATTCATTTGTCTTTAATTCATTCTGTTGTATTGTTTTTATCTTTGTATTGTGAAAATTCAGTCTGTTGTAAACCTGCAGGTGTTTCATTCAATTATGTTTATTTTTAATTCAACAATTTCATTTATGCAAGTTTCATTTCTTTCATGCAACATTTATTTATGCAAGTGTGCCTTTTAATTCATGCAAGTGTGTTTCTTTCATGCAAAATTTATTTCTGCAAGTGTGCCTTTCAATTTCTGCAAGTGTGATTTATTTTATGCAAGTTTGGTTTGTGTTTAAAGGAGTTACTTCCAAGATTTTCTTTTCTTAATGCATACAGCCTTCGGACACCAACCCAAATTGACATTATTAATGGCAAGGATTGACGACCCTCATCAACTATGCTCAAAAAAATCTCTCAAATTCACACTTGAATCCACACACCCATCTATCTCACTCCCTACCATATGCCCAACTATTTATAAGCACATCATTAGGTAGCAGATTTACAATATCATTGGTACCGATACCATGTGCCAAGAAATTGACCCATAAACCTATGTGTTATATACCACCCATATAATTAATACATGAAAAGACCACATTTTCAGTTACTAAAAAAAAATCTCTAAAGAAGGATACATGAAGAGTGTACAATACTTTTAGTGTACAATTTACAACACATTAACATGAAAAAGGCTCCACAACCTAACATTTAGCTTCATGCATAGTGTCTTTGTAGAAGGTACATACCACATTCTCGTGATTGTTTGACATAGTGTTATAGTAGGCAATAGTTATTAAGTGAGTGTCCCCAATTCTTACATACTTCACAATACTCTCCTTATCCCTCCGACCGTGTCTTAGTGTAGTCATTCTTGTGGTATCTTTCGTCCCCATTTTTGCACACTATATGTGTTAATTTTTTCTTCAATTTTGTGTTCGGATGAACTACCTTCTCCATAGTCCACACTTTTCTCCACTTGGATAGCTACTTCAATGGCCTTCAATTTAGTTTAGAAATTCATTTGTGCAATAGCAAACTAAATTTTACTATGTAATCTTTCCTGAAATCGGGTGGATTTACTTGATTCATTGAAATTAAAATTGGCTTTGTTCATCACATTAGATAATTTCATGTCATACTCCATGACAAAATTCCCGATATCTACTTAATTTCTTTCAAATCTTGAATAGTCCACCCTACACATTTCTTTCTCTTGAATTCTTATGTAAGGGCATCATGCACATCCTACAATAATTGCACTCTAAGATTTCTATAAACTCCAAGGCTCTTCCATGTAGTTCCCCTATGAGCTCGCACTTCTTTGTAGTATCACCGGTGACCCCTTTTCCCCAACACATATCACAAATTAATATATAATGTTCCAAATCAACGAGACCCATCACAAGGCTACAAACTTATATAGGCATTATGATAATGAGCTATCCTTCCTCCCGTCCCGAATGAATTCTTAGTTGACTTTGTGTGCTAGTATACCTCATACTATGAATTGGATTCACTTGCGCACTTGGCTAGTTGATACCCATACTAGAGCTTATACTAGTGTTAATGGACTTTGTATTTACTTCTTTTAATTCCTTAGATTTTGATAAGCTAACTATGTATTTTGGGCTTACAAAGATATGGTTACTACACTCCCGTACCTTTACAATTCCCCTTAATGTAATCCCGTGTAATCGAGGGTCATACAATGATAACTCTATTTCCCTAGTAACTTCTTCCACACCTATCTCTTCTATTTTATAGTACATTTTTGTCTCTTATCAGCAGAGGTTTGTCTTAGTCTTCTCATAGTTCTTGCAAACTTTTAATATGCTCCAAGTCGTTTAGACAATCCTATGTAATTAATTTTATTTTTGGATCTAGGGACATATATCCTAAAAGAGGGGTATTATCATCTTCTACAGGCCTTTATACATTTAGTTTGATTTATTTATCAGACTACGCTTTCTTGCTTTGCAGACAATACCGTGGTCTCCATGGTGGTTTCTTTGGGTTCAATGCCACTGCTTCATAAATTTACTTCTAACTACTTCTAATTTCCTACCTTTGGCTTCCACACATGGTTCCTTAGTTTCCTCCTCGACTCCAAACTTAGGGTCTACACCTCATTGCACACCCTCTCGGAACTTCAATGTTCTTCTTCGACAATCTCTTCAACTTCTCTAAGACACTCCTTCCTCATTTTCTCGATAACCTTTACTACTTTACTACTACTCACAATTGGTTTTTTCTTCCCTTTAGAATTACTTTGAAGTTCCCCATCTATCGCACGATCCGACCTATATATATAGTCTTTCAATTCTCCTCTTTTCTTCCCTCCGATCCTTTTTTGGGCCCTTCAAGAATCCTTTGTAATTCCAACCCCTTCCCCTCATCTTTCCTCTTTTTGGGATTACATCCCTTTGCACCTACTCAACTACTCCATACTTTGCATGGAATTGGGACCATGGCCTTTTCCATAGCTAACATATTTTCCAAGGAAGGAAGTTGTCTAACAAACGCTCCTCTTAATCTATATAAAAATTGTGCTTTAACAAAATCAAAAGAAAAAAAAGCTGGATGATAATTTCAATGACATACTCACAATTATAGTTTTCATCCAATGGTTAACAACATGGGTCCATAGAACATCTAATTTGCACAATGTTTCAACTTTCATATGTCCATTCGTATTCATCTCTATGTTCGTGTTTAAAGTAGTAAAATTCTAATCAATATTACTAGGCAACTAATTATTCAGAAGCTCAAACCATAAAATCTCATGAATGTCTCCATAAATGTAATCCAAATGGATCTTTTCAACAAGAATTCCCGTCAAAGTCTCTTCAACTTCCACAAATTGTTTCATCTTCTCCTACAACCATCATTCCACATCGCTTTACCTCGACAACCATCTTAACATTTTTAGGTCCTGAAAATAGAAATATTATTAGCAGAGGTCCTTGGATCACGACATAAAAACTTGTAATAAGTTGTAATCTAGGTTAATTCATATTAATTTCCTTAGGCAATACACATAGGAATTAGAAGGCCTTAATCTCTAGTTGCACAAAGAATTACATGAATGACATAATTTTGGGAAAGAAGAGATAATGAACAAGAAAGTGCATAAAATAATAGGAATACTTAATACTGAACAAGAACACATACATTCTCAAGAATGAAAGGAATTAAGATAGATTTCTATTAGGATTCAAGATCAACTTTCTAGACATAACACTTACATACTTTTATACAATATATGAGGCATCCGTTAAGTTACTAATTCCGTCTTCTTCTTCTTCTACCAAAAGAGACTATTCACATTCTTTATTTATCTATTAAAGCACTATATCTTCTATTATTTGTCTTATCTAAATCATGCATTACAATGGGATTACACAATCATATAAAATACATCCATGTTGGCTTTCTAATCCTTTTTATACTCCATCACATCGAACATGGTGATATCAAATAAGAAATGATTGCCTTACAAATAGAGCTTAATCTACACAAGTTTATGGTTGGGTCCTCACAAAAGGAGTTACGAGCATGGGTATTAGAACAATGGAAGGTAAAAGGGCACATAGATATCCACATTGGTTTGTGAGGCTTCTTCATCGCCGTATTTCAAACCGAGAAGGAAAAATCTAATGTGTTTGAAAAATGGCCTTGGTTTTTGGGTAGATTAGGGTTATTCATGATACCACTGAGCCTCAATTTTGAATTCTCATAAGAGGACCTAATAGTAGCTCAAACATGGGTAAGCCTTTTTATCCTACCAACAAATTTTTGGACGGATGCTATTTTGTCAAGGATTGAAACTCCTTGAGAGACAAAATTTACATTTCTTCCGATACTCACAGTAAAAAGTACATTGCTTATTATGAAAAAAATATGTTCAAATGGATGTGAGCAAGCCTCTTCCTATAAGAGTTTTCTACAATTAGTCAACAACCTCTAAACGGTGAAATTCTCCCTTTTCATATTTATGGTGCCATAACCATGGGCATTTATCCTAAGATTACCCCATCACCATTGCCGTTGAAAAGGAGAACATTGTTATCATAGAAAAAGAGAGGGCTAAGAAGGAATTTCAACTTGTTGGTAGGAAGGGAAAGAATAACCCTAAATTAGACTCTAAAGGGAAAGAGGAAAAAGTCTTAGAGGAAACAAAGGCCACTAACCCACATGTTGATTTATGTTCCAATCCCTTTACAATATTAGGCTCAAAAGAGGATGATCTTCAAGAAAAAGAAGCATCAGAAACATGAAAATTCTTTAAGGAAATTGTCAGAGAATTAAGATATTGTTTCAATTAAGCCTCCCGACAATAGCTTGTTTTAGACTAGTCTAGAGGTCTTTAGTTGTCCCCTAAGAGCCCCTATATTTCCTATAAAGGATTGATCAAATATACACATAACTTGCTTCTTCAAAGAAGCGTGTAGGCTTCTTTCGCAATTGTTTGGAATTGGTTGGTCAGTAATTTTTTTTTGCTTTTCGAGCTATATATGCCAACTAGCCACTTTTTGTTGTAACCATCATAACATATTGTAATTTAATAATATGAGATATCGGTGTGTTCCAATCACTTTTTCCTCGAGAAGATAATGATTTGGTAGGATCATATGCAACATGATGATATACTTTTTATGTGTCAATAAGGCACATATAACATCATGCTCCTTTAAATTTACTCAATCTTAATTTATAGGATTTCAACTAATTAATATTAATATGGGTAATATTATCTTAATATAGTGGTCCTCTAAAAGGGAGTCATCATAAATTCTCTCAAATGTTACAAAGCTATATGTAGAAAAATGATCCCACAAAACATAAAATTTTAACATAATTGTTACTAATTTAAAACATTTTATAAATAAATATTTAATGTTATTATAAAGGTTACAAATAGATCTAATAATAATTTTTTTCATTTTTGAAATCTTAGCAAGACATCTTCCACTTACATAGGTAGAATGTTTAGCCGAGGCTTCCACCTTTGAGGATGCCTTTCTCATTGAATGTGTCAAATTTCAAAATTTTTGGGGGAATCAAATTTTGACAACCTTTTCCTAAGAATCAAATTCCATCACACTGTGCATTTATGTTGTAGGAGCATGGATAGATTCACTGTACATCTTGATACATGATGCATGGTGATCCCAAAAGTGGTGGGTGAAAAAGGAATATGCCTCGTAGTGGAAGTAAAGAAAACAAATTTGGCTAATGATCTTTTGGGTGATGTATGAACAGAAGACGAATCATGGAAGATATGAATGAAATGTGGATGGATCTGTATGATAGACGTTGTGATCAGACAAATAATATTCAAATGGAAAATAATTTGATGTAACTATGATCAGAAAAATGCAAAACTCTAGTGTAGGGCCGAAAACAAATACAAAATGTTCTCGAGTCTTCCGGTATACATACATGGCTATCGATCTGCATACTATGAAGAGAGACGTATTTATGTCCCACCAAAAATTCCTAACTATTATATTGATGTGATGGAAGGTAGAATATAAATTGGTTTGATAATTCACATAGAATGAGACAAATAGGCTACTGTTGCATTTGGAAGACAATACAATGGCGAAAAATTCTTCTATCCTTCCATCAACAAAACTCGCTTTAGTTTTGGTGGTTGTCTCGCATTACACAGCATGATTATTGTTCTGCCAATGGGGAATATTAAAAAGGAAAAAATAAAATACGTACTGTACATAGCACTTTTTAATTCGAAAATTTTCTTTCTGAATTCTGTGTGCCCAATTTGGAGTTTAGAGGAATGGCTTGATGTTGGTATTCACATAAATGAAAAGCCGCAACATCGCATTTATTTGGGATTTTTGTTGATTGAGGATTGTTGTGAAATGATTAAAAATAGGTTTTTTAGTTCCAACAATAGTTCTACCCTGCCCCTGAGCACTGGAACGGGTATGGTTCCCAAATGTTAGAGGTATCTTCGACCGTTGCATTCCTGTGTCACCAAGAAAAATGTTTTTGGAGTAAATAAAATCCACTCCTTCATCAGTGACAGGATTTGCATTTGCTACACAGTTTTTCAAAACTACCGAACCTAATCAGCTCGCCTTTTCCAACATTCTCCCAGCCTGTAGCAAAATAAGAACTTTGGAACAGGGCGTGGACATCGATCAAAGCATAATAGAAATTGGTTTTTGTTGGATGTTGTAGATTCCTGTTCCTTTTGTTCCTTTCGTTGATATGAATGAAAATGTTGAAGTATATACAAAGCATGTGAACTGTTTGACAAAATACCTTAAAAAATGTAGTTTTCATGGATTGCTATGATGCAAGGGTATGTACAGAATATCAATCCTCTCCGGCGTAACTTGCGACCCATGAGCAATTGCTAGTCATAATCATTTTATGTGAGCGTCAAGCTCCGATATAAAAATCAAGACACTCCGCTTTTGTGTGGGGGAAATTCTTTTTATTTCCATATAACAAATTCAAAACCTGCCATGGAACCACGCGTGCATGAAAAATAGGCCCCGCAACCCAATCCACGGGACCCGCAAAGCTAATTCAGAGGATTTCAATTTAAATCCCTTAATCACACCGCCCTCACATCACAAACGTGCAACTCTGTGGCCGCCAAAATCAAGGGAATCATTTTCTCTAGGTCTCCGTGTCGAAACACCAGTCTGTAAATTTCCCAATTAAAGATTACGGAGCGAGCATTTATTGAGGCTGAGAAAGATGGCGAGTATGAGTAAGCCAGAGAGTAGTAGGAGGAGGGCGGGCGTGTTGCTGCTGGCGGGAAGTGCCATTGTGTTGATGGGGGGAAAGCTGTTGAGCATGAAAATGAAGGCGCTTCAGAACGAGCAGGAGGACTTGTATAATCGAGGAGTTATGATGCCGCGCCAAAAATATCGTCTTCTTTTGCGGCGGCTAAATCCAAGGTATTCTTTCAACGAAATCTCCAAAATAAAAATTAATCTTTGAGCTTAGTAAGCTGCTGTGAAGAATTTTAGAATTATTCAGATTGACTAGGTTTTGATTCAATCTAAATAAATACTGGATATTCTCAGGTAAATTTGTACACGTATGCACCTATGTAGAGGATTATGACGAAACATGGCTTAGTGTAGCAAATGCATGCTCTTTTGCGTTCTGCGAAGTCTTCTTAAATTTGGAATTCGGTTAAGAACATTTGTGTGCTCTTTTTGCATTCTGCTGAGACTCAGTAAAATCGATTAAGAACAATTTATTAGGAGAAATAGATATTGTGCATATTCGTGATATGTCATAGACTTTTGTTGCTTTGCTGCAATATTTTAATCGCAGCAGCAGCATGTAAATGATATAATTATTGTGCCTGTTCCATCCGCCGCGTAAATGATATAAATCTTGCACTTGCTGCAGCAGCCATGTAAATGATATTATTATCAATATGAAGCATGAATGAATGAAAGATTTTAATGATGTCCCTGAGACCAAAAGGTCTATGAGACCACCGCGCAGGAACCAAAATGAAGCTAACATTAGACAGTCTCTGCCATATGTGTACAATAACCAACTTCACGTAGCACAAAGCCATTTGTTTTTATTAGGCTGGACCTCTTACTGTTGATTTTGGTGAGGAAGTCCCTTGCTAATTGTTATTGTTAATCTAGTCCTTCGAAGAGTCTTGAGGAGGGCAGTTAATGAGTGAACCACCAGTATATCCGTGTAATTGATTCTAATGCCTTTGTAGGCCAAGAATTTCTTCATATAGTGCGACTTTGTCTCCACTATCGCGGAGCTGCAAAATATGCATATTTTCCCTTCCCACCTACTTTGGTGCTGTCCATCTACCTACGTCGAACCTAAACTTATGGGAGCTAGTTCTTAATTGAATGATCAATTTTTCGTTTTCCACTTGATTTTTGTCCCTATGTCAGTTTGTTTATAGTGATCATAAATAGGTTTGAATTTATTGATATGGTATTCTCTCTTCTTGCTTAGCTTCTTTGTCACATGTTAAGTCTGATTTTTTAATTTCATTTATCTTTTAATTTCTTGATTAGTGTCTGGACATTATGAAGACAGATATCTCACTTGTTCATCCATTTTGTGTTCTGTTTCATCCAAGTGCTCTTCCTCTTGCTTAACTCTTCTCCAACCACTATCCTGGGCAGCCATTTTATAATCCATTCGTTATGTTTTCTTTAGATAGCTTAGCAGTTGAGTCATAGTTGTTGCCTCCAAAGGAAATGTGCCCATCTCAAATGATAGTATCTCTTAAGGAACCAAGGTTTTGATTTTGAGGTTGCTCGTGATTGAATGTTTTTGAATTCTCTCCGTCTATCTCAATCTTATGTCCCAGGGGTTGTCGCCTAAATATCACATCAGTAAAGTATTACTGGTGAGATGAATAACAGGAACAAGATTCTTGCAGTTTCCAAATCTTACAACTTAGCATTTCTACACCTATTCTGCAGTGTGGTGCTTTCCGATCTCCTTGAATTCTTTTCGACTTGCATCGTTCCCAATTGAACTTGTTATGGAAATCAAGGCCATCATACTTATATTCTGCTACAGTCTCAGAAAGCTCCCTTTAAAGAGGAAGTTTATCTATTTTTTCTTTCTTTATAGAGAAAAATCAAGATTTTAGTCTTACTTGTTGTTGACTTGTATCCTTACTTCTTTATAAAAGAGTTGAAAAGCTTTCAAATATTCTTTTAGACTGTTATCTGTTTTTACCGTTAAGATGAGATAAGCTGCATAAAGAAGAAGCTTAACAACATGGTTAAGTGAAACACATGGGACAACAAAAACCTTGTTTGATGCTGATGTATTTCCAAACACACTAAATGTCTCGTATGTGTTCTGATTTTGGCATACCTTGTGAACCACTTCCTATACTTATTTGTGTAATGTCCCTCTTTCTCAAATAATTTTATCGAAGACCTTTGGCCCTTTTTGTCTACCCGACGGCCAAAGGGTGAGCTCAAGGGTGACTTAGGTTTATTAATTTTATTGTATTGTGCTTAAAATAAAATAAATTATCACTAAAGCACATATAATGAATTAATAGACTTAATTTTGACTTAGACTTAGGAAAGTACATGAAAATAAAATAATTAAATCACTTAATGTACTTCCCAAGCCAAAAAGTGCGACTTGCCCATGTAATTAAAAAAAAAAATAATGTATTTCCCACTCACCTTGGGAAAAGTGCGACTTACCTTTTTTAGGGCTTCTTTGCTCTTTAAAGGAAAAAGTCGACTTGCATAGGGGCAATCGATTATTATTATTTTTCTTCCCGGCAGTTGGAGCTTTGAAGCTTTGCAGACAAAAAATCCAAGGACAAAAACCCTTTGGATTTTCCCTCTTGTGGACGGAAACCCCAGGAGAAGTGAGAGGAGTTTCTATTCAGGAAACTTCATTGGTATTCACAGGATTTAATTATTTCAGCAGTGTTTGTAGAAGAAATAAATTGCAGCAGTGGTTTCCAGACATCTTCTAGAGTGGGGCGACTCATTTTTGTGAAGGTTTATGTTGTTACAGAGGTATTTTAAATCAGTTTTGTATTGTCACTTTTCAGCTGCTAATATAGAACAAATCGACTTGGTTTTACTTAATTTCCATAAGGGTTTTGGCAGTACTACCTTGTCTTTTCATTTGCAGACTTCTGGTTATTTTACCGTCAATATTTATTATTAAAAATCAGATTTCTATTCATGGCTGGATGAAGTGAATTTATTTATGAAATATTTGTGAAGGGTTTTCCAATAAAACCCTAGGCGCATTTCCTTTTTGCTATCCAGTGCTGTAGGGTTTGTTTTTATTAAATTGTGTGCAGTGTGTGAATGGTATTCTATTATTACCTACTAACATTGCCAACATAGATCCAAGCCAGAGAATTATTTAAAAAAATAATACGGATAACAGGTTGGGATCTTTCAATTTGACATGCCAAGCTCTTCCATCCTAATGCAGAGCATTTGGATTCACAAGCAATCCGCATCAACCAAAAATTGTTAAGAGTAGTTTTGTATGTTTTTATGTTATTTTCTTTTGTGGCATCTCTAAGAGTTTAAAAAGTTCATGGTATCTTTTAGAAAGTAGAAAAAAACTTCAAGAGTCAAGGCAAGGATTGATTCAATAACACAACGCAAGAAATTGAATTTGAGCAACTAAGAGCCTATGCACAGAATTAGAGGGCCAAAATGTATCACGACATCTCTCGTGCTATACATACCTCTTGAGAAGGATGGCACAATGCCTTAGATGCTTAAATGCAAGACCGAGAGACAAAGTTAACTTTTCATCACCTTTTCTTTGCGTGCGACATCACAAACTTCACTTTCAAAGGTTCGCCTTGTGTTCGCAGTAACACCTTGATGACACCAAAGAAACCGTGAAGGAAAATGATGATGTTTGAGCAAACATGTAGGATTTCACCCAAGGACTTGTGCATAGTCCTTATGTGTAAGAACACATTGTGGCCCCATAAACTCAACATGGAGTGCAAGAATTAGAATTCATATTCTTTGTTGCCTACGAATGTCACTCGAAAGGGAGAGAATGAGACCCACCTAATTCAATATTACGCTTGTTAGTCGCCTGGATTCATCGAGTTGTGTTATGTTGTGATGCATTAAGGAACATTTTTGAGCCTTGTCTTGCATAGCGTATTTTGATGCATTTAATATTTGAGGCTATAAAAATGTCATATGGGCGGGATGTAGTCGAGAGATAATATTATAAGTAGGTCGTCCTGTTCTATAAGAACTCACCCCTACGTTTGAGTGAGGCAATTCTGCTTCTCTTGAGTTCGGTGATTCTAGGATGCCATCGAATTGGGTAGCTCTAGATCGTTAGTAATATTGTAGATCAATCTAATCATATCGAATAATGGTGTTGTTCTATGTCCTAAGAGATTGTGTAAGGGTTGCATCTGTTTGTGACTAGTCCATTATTTGTGTAATTTGTTTCTCCTAGAAATCAAATAAGGTCTTACTAATTTCAATTTACTTGTGCAATGGCTACGAGTTAGTCAAGAGTTGTGTTGTTTCAAAACATCGCATGCTCTAAGGTAGTTCTTAATTGGACTCCCTAATCACGATTGTATCATTTCGTATTAGAGTAAGGTTCTTCCTTGTAAGAAGGAACATATTGTTTGGTTTCTGCATTTGTGAGTGTAGGTAGAAAGCATCAAAGACATCTTTTAGCTAAGAGCGTTAGATAGAAGGTGTGGAGGTTGTGAAGATCACAACAACTTGATTTCAAGGGCAAAATAATGGCACAAAGAGGAGGTTTTGCAAAAAGCGGTAAGAGCACCTACAAACAAAACTATCGAGCACCAAGAGTTTCTGAATTGGTGGAGTTGATGAGTTTGAATACAAGTCCATTTAGAGGCCACGGAAGCCGCCTAACGTAGAGGGGTTGTAGTGGATGAGGATCTCGAGCGATGATGAAGTTATCATGATAGCATAGCTTGATGCATAGACTACAAAATAATATATTGATGAACAAGAAGATAGTTTCTTACGTGCTTTATTGCGGATGAGCAATAAACTTAAGGTGGACATTTTGAGTTATTTTAAGAGTTCAAAATCTAAGAACTCATTGATCGATCATTGAGTTAGAGAAATATTTGTAGTATGAAGGCGTGAAAGATCCCAAGAAGATTAAGTTTTCTTGCACTAAGTTAAAAGGTCATGCGTGCTTATGGTAAAAGCATGTACAAATCGAATGAGTGCATAGAGGTAAATATAGAATAAGAAATTGGGATAGATTGGTGACAAAGTTAAGGGCCAAATTCATGCTTGTAGTTTACTAGTTGGGTTTGTCAAGAAGTTGCAAAATTTGTGATAGGAGTTGAGTGTAAAAGATTACACAGAGGAATTCTATACTCTCACTATTGGGGTGAATCATGTTGAGGATGACGCCATTCAAAGGTTAAATTTGACACCCACCTAGCCTATTAAACACTTTTTTTGGTGATGATAATTTTTCGATATTGCGCTTCAAAAATACAAAATTGTGTTATTTATAATTACTAATAAAATATATAAAAGACTATTCTATGTTTATATAACCATTTTTAATATATATTTATGTATAATAATATAATTTACATATAAAGCTATATAAAAATGACGATCATATTTTAAATATGTGAGTCAGTATGAGACGATTATTTCAAATACTTGTGAGTATTTTACAGTAAAATCATGAAAAAACGCCTAAACGGTCAATCATTAAATTTAACCCTCGATGCCATCTCATGTTATCCATCCGGGATGAACTTGGTATGATCTCAATCCGTTCTCAAGAATCATATCCGTGTGCATTGAAGTAGAGGAAGAGTTGTTGCCGCATAAAAAGGATCGACACAAGGCAATGGAAGATTCGTGCGTTGATGTGAAGGGCATGCCTCTCAACCGGACATCCCGATTTGTAGCCTCAAGAACCTCATGTAGATATGATTTTCTTTCACCAACTTGCCGCCACATGCAATCGTTAGAAACCACAAAAACATCATTTATTTTCAAAGAATCTTTACCTTCATGCTGAATATCGGTCTTTTCTTGTTCTTGTTCTTTGAGTTCTTTTTGCTCCGCCATTGCAATTTGGAAGCTCTTCTCCTCTTCTTCTCTCCCGGCATGTTAAAAGTCCCTTTGAGGTGTTTGAGACCCAGGTCCATGCCTAGCTCTTCCTTTGTTCACTCCTATGAACTCGGCAAGAGAAATAACCTCCCGAATCTCTCATGGTAAGCCCATGTATTCCTCATATCTTGCTGCAATATTCCTTCCACCCATAGGTCTTACTTCTTCCTAATGGCCTCCTCTTTAGGAAGGAAAGTGGGCTTCGAATTCGATCTCGGGATGATCCAATGGGTCGTTTGGCATTATTGGCTCTATTCAAGCTACCTTCAACATTTTGAACCCTAGGTTCAATCATTCTCTGGAGAGATAGGGCAAGAAAATCCATGGAGTCCGCAAGTCTCTTTTGGCCGACAATTAATTTGTCAACTTTGGCTCCTTGAGAGTTTTGACCCGCCATATTGTCTTCTTTCACCGAAACCCTAGGCCTTTGAAGATCCGAGCTCTGATACCACTGTAATGACCCTTTCAAGGGTTTAGACCAAAGAAATAGGAAATTAGCTCAAAACCAAAGATCTCCAAATCTGATTTTTATAACCAACAACTGAAATAAATCTGAAATCTGCAAACTACCAGGGAGCGAACTGTTTATGGAATTCAAGTCCACCTTTCACCATGCAAATCAACAAATAATGCCACAAAATAATTATTCTATCCACGACAATATTTATGAATCACAAATACATCAAAAGATGGATGAAATATCAATTTACACAACTGGAATTAATTATTTAAGATCAACAACAGACTAGCCAAACCGAGGGCTAGAAAAAATAGCTAAACTTCTCCAAAAATCATGAAAATGCAGATTCTGGCCTTATAAAATATGCCAAATGATATTATGATCTGAAAATGCAAAAATATGTTCACCAAACCACATAAACCCTACTCAAGGTAGGTCGCTCCACATGTAGGAAGCCAAATAAAATCTGAAAATGAAAGATATCTCTCCAAATCAGCCTTATACTTCGATCCCAAGTCAAGATGAAGGGTTTTCGTCCTTCACTCAACCTCTAGAAGGGTTTTCATCCTTCTAGGCAAATACACATGAGGGTTTTCATTCCCAAGTGCAAGAACATGGAGCAACAAGCTCACAACGCCCAAGTAGAATTAATTAAAACCCAACCGACTTGTTATGAGAAAGAAAACACTAAAAGAACATATTAAAAATTAGTAAAAACATATCAAATGGAAGCTCAATGTTCTCCTCCATCTTCTTCTCTTCTTTGCCACGGAGAAGGAATGGCGAGAAGACCAACTAATAGCTCTCAAGTGGGAAAAAGAGATATTACACTCGACTATGAGATGACACACTATTCCCAAGAGTTCGGATTAAAAGGGCACATTCATAACTATGAGTAGACTGTTGCTAGGCTTGTTGCTCAAACTAGGAGAGTGAGGCAACCAAGGAGCAATTGCAAAGTCAAATTCATACCTTGACCTCATATGTCCAGACCTTCTTGGACCCATATGCCCCTCCTCTCACTCTTTCGAGTCGGTTGTTCCCTTGAGCAAAATTAACTCCCATGCAGTCTAAGAATTCAAGAGGATGGGCGAAATGGGAAAATGACAGATTCATGGATTGATTCCATCGTTCAAAAAGGTTGTGAGTCACGCAGAGATGCTCGGGGTATTCAAGATTGCTAACTTGTCGACTGAAAAGATAGAGGATGGTTTCTCCATAGTCAAGATGGAGGCAGATCATTGGAATAAGCTACTCCCAATCCTTCATAAAATGAATATGGTTAATTCCATGTCATTGCTCGAAAGGCAAGTGTTCCCGAGCCAAGAGGACAATTGTTCCTGTACCTTTCAGGTGAGAACCATCGAGTGGAAAATTGGGGCTTTGGTTGAAGCTACTGAAGATTGCCCATACCATGAGAATTGAGGTTGCGGAATTAAGGAGGAGATCAAGAAGCATTTGAATAAGATGAGATGTCTTGAGTTGCATTCGAGTCAACATCACTTGAAGAGCTTCGTGAACATTTTAGGAGCATCAGTAAAGGGTGAATTGTCGGGTCCGCGATCGTATGGAAACGAGCTCATAAACACACTTTGGATCGAGACTAGATCACCTATCTCCGATGCTGCTGAGAAGATCCCCAAGTGCCTCAAGCATTGCAAGATAATCCAGAGCACAGTTGATCACTGGTTGAACATCCTCTCCAATACTACCATCCCTCACGAAAGGAAGTGTCGAGGCGGTGCATGGTACAATACAACCATGGGAAGTCTGCAGGAGTTCTCTAGTTCGTCGATCAAAGGGTCATCCTCGTGAACTTTGTCTGCGATCGTATGGAAACGAGCTCATAAACACACTTTGGATCGAGACTAGATCACCTATCTCCGATGTCCGCCGAGAAGATCCCCAAGTGCCTCAAGCATTGCAAGATAATCCAGAGCACGCTTGATCACTCGGTTGAACATCCTCTCCAATACTACCATCCCTCACGAGAAGGAAGTGTCAGAGGCAGTGCATAGGTACAATACAACCATGGGAAGTCACAGGAGTTCTCCGGTTCGTCGCATCAAAGGGTCATCCTCGTGAACTTTGTCTGTTGATTGATTCTTCCCTTCTTTCTCTCTCTCTCATTCCTATATATCGAAGCAATTTTTTCTAAATGTAGTCCAAAGTTTTTCTAATTCTTCTTTGGGAAAAACACTTTTTCAAAATCAACTTAAGTCATCTCTTTTCCATTTTTGTAAAAGTACTTTTCTTAAAATAAGGAAAAATATCTTATTCCGAAAAGAAGGTGAAAAATCATGTAAGAACGTGAAGAGTCATAGGATGTAGGCTATTTATTGAGGCTCTCTCTTCATCAGAAGGATATCAATTTTTGCTCTCCTTTAGCAAACTGTTTTTCTGCTGTTCCTCTCTACTTTTTCCTCCATTTTCTCAACTTCATACTAACCAAATGTACTACAATATGTTGTAGGAATGAAAAGCTTTGTATTTTCTCTCTCATGGAATGGAATTGTCAATTGAACTTTGTGTTAATTGTGATTGTTATTTCATGAAACTTGCATAGTTCTATGTATATTTGCCTATGTCTTCTAATTGAACTGAACATACTCTGAGCTATTGGTTGATGGAATATGTGTTACTACCATTAACATAACTCCCTGTCCCTTTTTTCCCACCGTTTCTCTCATAGTCTATCTCCCCTCCATCTCATACCTTTCTCCCTCTCTCACTTGTATTTGCAGTTACAACAAGGGTGTTTATGCACTTTCACCGGTCTTCAACCACCCCCAAGAGTTAGAAATAGTGTAAATAATCCAGATTTCAATAAATGGGAGCCACCCCATCTTGAAGTGGAGGGATTCAATCCCGCAAGTGTTGACGAAACCATATTTTGTCCTTGACAAAATATTTTGCCAAATACAAGGTAATTGTAGCAAAAGACTCTTTGCAAGAAGGTGAAGCTAGCACATCCCAAATAAGTAATGATGGTGTGTGTAGAGTGGTAGAGGAAACTCTAACAAATGTAGAGGATCGTATGGACAAGGCCGTGAATGTGGATTCACAGAACATGTTTTAGGTCCGAAGAGAGTGGGTATAGAGCCTTTGAGTGCCTAGCGGCGGCAGAGGTGAGGTGATGCGAATGTGCATATTGCGTAAGCAAATGAAGAAAGTAATGTGTCAATTCATCACAAAGAGGAACCAAAACGAGAAACCATGGAAGCTCTCATGATAAAAAGAATTTTGTTGAAGACAATAGAGGAGAATTGTCTTGTGTAGTGGAATAATTTGTTCATAACTGTATGCAAGTCTAGAGGTAAATGTTGCTTGGTGATTGTTGATAGTGGAAGTACAGATAACTTGGTTGCACAAGAGATGGGTAGATGAATTGGGTTTATAGAGAGAAACACATTCAAATCCCTACAAGGTATCTTGATTTATTGAAAGGACATCAATTTTTTGGTAAACGAGCATTGTCAGCAAGTTTCCATATTAGTGCATATAAGGAAGAGGTAGTATATGATGTAATGCCTATGGATGTTTGTCATATTTTGCTTTGCAGACCTTGGTAGTATGATGGTCGTGTAAACACCTATACATTGGTGAAGGATGGGAAAGAGTACACTTTGAACAATTTGAAGGAAAAGAGTGATGGGACGGACAAGAGTCTCGTAAATCTTTATGATTTTGGGAAAACAATTCTTGAGAGAGAAGTAAATAAGGAGAGCACTTGTTTTGTATTTATAGCTAAACTTGCATGAAGTGAAGAACTTGTTGAATGAGTTTGTGGAGGTTATTTTAGAAGCTAGAAGCATAACCACCCATGAGGAGTATAATTCATAATATGGATTTGATTTCAAGTTTGAGTTTTCCAAACAAAGTGGCATACAAATCGACACCAAGGGAGATTGTTGAAGTGTAAAAGCAAGTACAAGAGCTACTGGATAAAGGGTTGAGTAGAGACTCTCTAAGCCCGTGTGCATAAGACTAGCAGCGCTTTAATGCGACTAAGAAGAATGGAGATTGGAAAATGTGCAATTGATAGAGAGCTTTAAACAAAATCACAATTAGGTACTGATTTCCATTGCACGCACATGGATGACATGATGGATTGTTTCAATCGAGCGCAATATTTCACAAAGACAAATTTGAAGAGTGGATATCACCAAATCCACATAAAGGGAGGAGATGACTGAAAGAATCTATTGAAACCACAATAAGGATTATATGAGTGGTTGGTTATGCCATTCAGATTGAGAAACGTATTGACTACTTTTATGTGACTAATGAATGAGGTCCTAAAACCTTTTTGGGGTAAGATTACGATAGTTTATCTTGATGAAATTCTGATATTTAGTAGGCCAAAAGAGGAGCATTTGATGCACTTGCGGAAAGTGTTGTAGAGGTTGCGAGAGGAGTAGTTGGTAATAAATATGAAGCAATGTAATTTTACGAGAGAAGAGCTTGTATACTTGGGTTTCGCGATTTCTCGAAAAAGCTTGAAGATGGATCCAAAAAGATGAAAGCTATATTGGATTGGCCGCCACCTAGTGATACATTTGAAGTGCGGAGGTTTCATGGTTTGGCAAGTTTTACGGAAAGTTCAGCGGTATGTGTGCACCTATAACATAGGTCACGCAAGGAGATAGAAATGAGTTTTATTAGACAATGAGCACAAAAGCAAGCTTTCAAAAGTTGAAGTAAGAGTGATTGAGCAGTACCAATGTTAGCATCACCAACTTTCTCTTAAAGTTTTTAGGTCGATTGTGATTCAAGTAGCGCTGCAATTGGCTTGGTATTAAGCGAAGAAGGAAGACTGATAACACACTTCAATGAGAAGTGAATGATGTAAAGTGCAAATATCGTGTATATGATCAAGTGTTCTATGCAATTGTGCAAGCACTCAAGATGTGGAGATATTATCTCGTAGCCTAAAGAGGTTGTTTTGGATATAAATCATCAAAGCTGCTACAGTTCATTTTTTTATTAATAAATGGTTTTAAAGGGGACCATACCCCATGGAACAAAAGGCTCAAAAGCCTGAAATAACAAAGTGAGTGTAGTGGTTTTTTGATAAGTGGGGTCACACCCCAACAACAATAGCCTAAGAGAGCTAGAATGAACATTGAAAAGCATGACGGGCAAACTGCCAACAAGGAGCCCAACAATAACCAAAACACAAATGTAAAACCGCAAAAACACATAGAGAGACAAAAGACCAGAAACAACTATTTGAGAAACTTGTTAAAGACCTTCTGAGCTTCTACTAGGGCCTTGAAAAGGTTGAGTGCCGCTTGCTTGTCCGGGTCCTTGCTGTCCTTTGCTAAGGCCTTCTTGGCCTTACCCTCTTTCCAAATCTCCTCCGAGATGCCACTAACTTCACAAATTTGTTTAACATGAATTTGAATGAATTCAAGGAAAGCCTTATGCATGGTTAATTGGTTGATTTGTTTGTTGATTATTTACTGCATTGTCTTCTCCATGTCTTGCTGCCTCTTAGAAAGGACTGTCAATCTTTTCCTCCAGTTTGGCATTGGCCGTGGAGCTCAAGTCATTCATGCTGCCATCTTTGAGTAGAAAGTCCACATTATCTTCAATGCTTTTATGGCATTAGCCTCAGTGCTACTGATTCATTAATAATCAAGGTCATGTCCCTTTTTGGAGGCTGATTTTGAAGACCTTAACCCATTCTCTCCCCGTGGGTCTAAGGAGAAAAGCAAGGGGAAGATCTGAATTATGTTTTTATTGTTGTTTAGATAGTTGTTTTCATTTATTATCATTTATCCTATTGGAAGCCTTGTGCTCCAAAAAGAAAACTTAAGGGGTTGGCCATCATTTCTCATGTTAATAAGCACTCCTTATGGCTATTTAAGAAAGTCTCTTGAGCATTATGTTATTAAGTTTTTCGAGATTATTCTTATCTTGGTGACATTGGCTAGCGTAGCCCTTTTACTCTCTCTCTCTCAAGGACGAAACCCTTGGGTTGAGGATCTCATCCAAGGACAAAAACCCTTGGTTGGGAAACTTGTGAAGGACAAAATCGCTTCATGAGGTATTTGGTGTGCAAGTTGATTTGAGAAGTAATAAAATATCCTTTTCTTGCATGTGTTGTATCTTTGGTGCAATATTGTATTTGTTTATGGTGGAACAACCTACCTTGGAGTGGAATTTGGGTGTGTGATGCAATTTTGATAAATCTGAAATTATTCTCTTGTTCCTTATATTTTCTAAGGCCAAGATTCCGAGTTTGGTGAATTTAGGAGGTGATCTACTATTTTTCTCAAGCTTGATGATGTTCACTGGTTAGGGTTTCATAATTAATTATTTCCACATTCAATTTTGTTTTTTAACAACCGCAAATGATTCTTTAAGGGTTTTCTAATAATTTTGGCAAGATTTTTGCGAGGTTTAATCTCTTTTTGAAGGGTTGTTTTCACCTAGGGAAGTCGCTGCCCTAGGAAGGGTTTGAAGTTCAGTTTTGCGGTGTTGTAAATCTGATTTGTGAGCTTTTTGCCATTTCCCGAGTCCCCCCAAAAAGGGACATTACATGTGATATTATTTGTAGCCTAAAGAGGTTGTTTTGGTTATAAATCATCGTGTACTATAGTTCATCAATACTTAGGGAAAATTGAATCGAGGCATATGGAGTGTGTAGAATTTCTCTGAGTCACTCGTTTGTAACGAAGCACAAAAGTGGTTAATCAATAGAGTTGTATATGCATTGAGTAGGAGAAATATTTTGTTGATTAAAATGTAGGTGGAAGACATATGATATGATTTTATGTAGGATTTATACAAAGATGAAGAAGATTTCAAGGAAGCATGACATGCATTTGCAGAATCGGTAAGTGTGGACAAAACATCTTGGTTGGATTATTTTGTGCAAGGTCTATTGTTCAATGGTAAACAATTATGCATACCTAGAGGGTCAATGTGTGAAAATTTGGTTAAGGAAAAGAAAAGTGGAGGTCTAGCAGGTTATTTATGACAAGACTTATGTGCAATTGATTGAGAATTATTTTTGGCCTAAGATGAGCACAAATGTGCAAGAATGTAGAGTATGCCAATTAGCAAGAGGTAAAAGTCTACATAAATCATATAACCAATAATTCATAGTAAGAATGTGGAATGTGCAAGAATTATTTTGTAGAGTATATATATGAATGCACAAAGAAGTGCAAAAGCAATTGGAGAGTTCAACACAATGCAAACAATGCGCAACTATGAAAAGAAGGGAAGTTGAATTTCAGGTTGGAGACGTGTTAGCACACTTGAGAAAGGACATATTTCCAAAAGGAACATACGATAAGTTAAAATGGAAGAGGATAGGACCGTGCAAAGTGTTGAGGAAATTTGTATCAATGCAAATGAAATTGAGTTGCGGAAGGTATAAACATATCAAACATTTTCAATGTGGCAGATTTGTATCCTTATGTTGAAGGACAAAACAATGGAGAAAACGCGACATAAAATTTAGATTTAGTGGATTGGAGACCACATATGCGAGAAAAAGTGCGAGGAAGTAGAAAGAGTGATTGATACAATAGTTAAGACGATGCTCAAACGGATTACAAGGAATGTTTGCTCAAGTGGAAAGGTAAAGATATTGAAGATGCAACATGGATCAACACAAGTGAAGCAACAAAACATGGAATACTATTTATAGAGCTTGCATGAGTAGGATCTTATGAAACATTTTTCTTACTCGGGGTGTATGATGCGGAGCATTTGTTTTCACAAGCAATCCGTATCAATGAAAAATAGGTTGAGTAGTATTGCATGTTTTTATATTTGTTTTGTTTTGTGACATCTTTAGAGAGTTTAAAAGGTTTACCCTATCTTCTAGACATCAAAACAAACTTTAGGAGTTAAGCGCAAACATTGATTCAATAGCGTAGCACAAGAATTGAGTTTGAGTAACTAAAAGGCCATTCACGAGAATTGGAGTGCCAAGATGTATTGCGACATCTTTGTGCTATACATACCTCTTGAGAAGGATGCCACAATGCCCTAGATGCTAAGCGCAAGACTAGAACTCATGTTGCAAGCCTGAGAGACTTCAAACAATTAACTTTATGCCATCCTTTTTTCTTGTGCAATATCACATACTTCAGTTATAGAGGTTCAAATTATGTTCGAGAGATGCATCTTGATGGCACAAAGCTACTACTAAAACCATGAAGGCAAATGATGAGATTTGAGCAAAGGCGTAAGATTTTGCCTAGAGGAATTCAAGCGAGAGTCCTTGTGTGCGGGAACACATTGTATACACATGAACTCAACATGGAGTGCAATAATTTGAATTCATATTGTTCATTGCTTAGGGAATGTCACTAGGAAGGGAGCCGATGAATACTCACCTAATCCAATATTATGTTTGTTGAGCTTCCTTGGATTCATCGAGTTGTTTCGTGAACATTTTTGGGTCTTATCTTGCATATTGTATTGTGATGCATTTAGTACTGTATGAGGCTTCCATAAATGTCATTTGGGTAGGATGTAGTTGAGAGCTAATATTGTAAGTAGGCAGTGCTTGGTTGTATAAGAACTCCCCTTACATTTGAGCGAGGTAGTTTTGCTCCTCTTGAGTTCGGTGATTCTAGGATGCCATTAGAATTGGGTAGCTTTAGATTGTTAATAGTGTTGTAGATCAATCTAATTGGATCGAATAGTGTTGTTGTTGTATCTCCTTAGAGATTGTGTAAGGGTTGTCTGTTTGCAATCTATCCAGTATTTGTGTAAGCTTTATTCCTCCTAGAAATCAATAACTAAAGTGTTGTTAATGTCAATTGCTTCCATGTGCAAAGGCTGTGAGTCGGTGAAGAGTTGTGCTGTTTCAGATTGCTGCATGGTCTAAGGAAGTTCTTAATTGGACTCCCTAACCGTAGCTGCATCACATCCTACTCCAACGGTTGCTTCTAGGCAGCTTGTTGAAGGCTTTCTTAAATTCTTTAAAGCAGAAAAATACTTCTTGCCCATGCATTTCACAGACCTTTTCAATCGATTGCTTGAGAGTGATGCAGTGATCAATTGTAGAGTGTTAGAATCCCCCTTTTGTGCCTTCCCTTACTTTTCAGTCAAATTGTTGATACTACAGTCTTATCATACTTACGAATAATTTTAATAGTTTGGTAGTTTGATTGGTTATCGGCATCACCACTTTTGAAAAGGGGTTTACAACACTAGTTGTTCAATTAGCTGAGAAACCATCTCTCAAGACACTATTAAATATGTTTCTAATGTGCGGTGTTACGGTCTCAATCCCCTGTTAAGGTATTCTGCTTGAAGCCCTTCTATGTCATGAGCCTTACCACCAGCAAGCATCTTGATACCTCGTTTGATGTCCTCTACTGAGAGTAGCTCTAATGTTGAATTGATTATTCGGGGGGTGTCTTACTTGTTCCTGGTCATCTTTGCATATTCTAGCCATTGGGTCTTTGTTTTTGCATTAAACCCACAATTTATCGGACAAACTTTTGGTAGTTGAATAGATAATCTCTATTATGTAACTGTTAAATATTATCAGATGAATTTGCAACAATCTATACATATTTTCTCTGGTCTATTTTTTGGGCAGCTTTTCTCAATCCTTGGATTGTGCGTCTTATATTTTCAGCTGATTACACATTCCCACATATATTTAAGTCCACTTTGCTGCCTCTTGGGGGCTGTTTATTATAATTGAGTTTTTTAACTTAAAAATAATTAACAATATAATATAGTAGTTTACAAAAACTCCGGGTTAAAATTTTATATAAGAAAAGGGGGTGAAGCATGGGAGAGGCTTCAATGGGTATGGTAAATATTAATAGCATTTGGAATGGGAAGATGAATAGACCATCTGAAGCTAATATGCTCACAAAGTTTTCCATTTCAGATCCTGTGGTTCAAGCTGAAACAGTTGGTTTTGCAGAGTGGTAAGGAAGATGGAGCAATGGAGGATTCCGTCAGAGATTCCACTAAAAACTGGAGCCAAGTTACAAATCCTGAATGTAGAATTTTAAATTGCAGAAGGCGTTTGTTTATTTGAAGGCCCTAAAGAAGGTATCCAAGATGGAGGAGGTAGGTGTTTTCTGAATTTTTCTCCAAATGCCTCTATGCAAAAGGTAATAGACAGTGAGGAGATACAGTTAAAAATGTTGGAATTATCTTTGTTTGCATTAATGATGAGAATTTGGTGTCAAGGAAGTTTTTGACGACCGGTTAGAAATACTTGGGAGTAACAATTAGGGCTTGATGTTACTTTCAGCAGATTGGTTATGAAAATTCTTTTATGATGGTTTTTAGAAACCCTAAAATGGCAAGAAAGCTGTTGACAGAGGTTTTGGAATGTTGGAAAATCATTATTGAAAGATCTTCCTTGAACCTGGATCCAGGTTGAAATTTGTGATTTCTCCCCTTAGTCGTTCTCTGTTATTCCAAAAGCCCTTAAGCTGTTGGGTACAATGTTAGGAGTTGATAATGCACGAACCCCTCTTCCCCACTTGAATGTTAGTGTTTTAATGTCTTTAAATACTGCTAAATTATTTCCTAATATTTTAACATTTCAGTTAAAAGAGAAAAGGCGTCTTGCAATATTCATGTCTGGGGAGGTTTGTCTCCATGTTTTATTTGTGAAAAGGATGATTGCTTGAGAAAAGATTTCCTAAGATGTTCAATCAAGGGAAGAAAAGATTAGAAGGGGGTGGTGAGAAGAGAAACTGCAGGACAAATAGATGCCCTAGGTGAAACAATTGTTGGAGCTTTGCCCAGTAAAATCCCAGAGATAATAGTTGATAAATCTGTGTAGGGTTCCTTTGTTTAAAGATAGTTTCCTGCAACAGGGATGGTCTAAACATTTGCTCCCAAATCTCCCAAATTCATCAGACCATGTCTGATTTTGATGTATTAACTTCTACCTGAGTTGAAAGAGAAATTGTTGTCCATTAAAAAGAATTCGGTTGTATTCCAATCAAATGTAACGATTGAGAAAGGTGGCAGTCTGCCACAGGTGAATGTCGTGTTTGATGCCTCCACTAAGGAGAAAATTCCTTTTGAACCACCAACCAAAATGGCGAGTTCAGCTAAAACGAGGCAAAAGGTTTCAAAGTTACTACTCCCATCAAACAAGCTGATGAAGTGTGTCAATTGATTTGTGATGAGAAGTATTTGAAATCCCAAGTAAATGAGGAAGGTTGAAATGACGCATTTAAGGTGCTGAAGAAAGGTAAAGAGGTGAAGATTTAGGATTTTGAGAAACCTAGAGCAGATGAAGATCAGGATAGTGTGAAAGATCAGTTTAAATCTATTCGGGAGGATGACTGGATGGACTTGGCCTTCAATGACTGAGTGAATTTGTTAGTAGTTTGAGAGAAAGTTTCAATTGATGCAGAAATGGGTTAGGGCAGTAATCAGAGTGCGGATGCAGGAAGTCAAACTGACAGAGGACTGGATTGTCCTCCAGGCCTTGCCATTAGAGATCCGCATACTGCTGCCATGAATGTATAGGCTGCAAATGTTCAATCTCCTGCTAGTGCAAATGTCAGGAAATGTTGAAGGCAATGGTGGCATCACCTGCAAAAGGGAAAGAGATTGTCACTAATATCAAAAACACCGTTCCACATTTTGATTCTCTGAGTTGTGCATGTGAGACCTGTTTGTTGAGGAAGCATATGAATTCTGCTCCTGTTATGGATGTTAGTGGGAGAATGGTTCTTGATGAGGCTAGGCCTAGTAGCAAGAAAGTTGGAATTGTGGAAAATCACACAGTTGTTAATGATTGCTTTGGTCTCGTTCTTACTGTTTCTCCTATGATTCCCTCTGCTAATCCCCTGGGTGAAGAGGCAATGCTGCTGAATATCAAGAGATGCTTGACGTAGATTAGGATATTGTTCTTAGATGATATATTGAATAGTACTTTGGGTTACTGTTTGAGATTTTGATGATTATGAGGATCTTGTGCGGCTGCCAAACTTGTTGAAATTTTTAACTTCTAGCTGTTTAGTACTTTAGCTAGCTAAGAGTTAATATGCTAATATCTTTTATATGGTTGTTGATAGTTTGGTTTGGCTTTTAAAGGCATATATGTGGATAAAGTTTCAATGCAATATATAAAAAAATTCTGTATCTTCTCTAGGAATTTCTATTGAAGGCCCTAACAGTAACACCCTTGCTTAGCAATCTTCATTTGTTCTTAGACATATGTTTTGAAATAATGCCCTATATTCAAAAGTATGTTAATAAAAAAATATGGCTGGAGTCCAACCTACTTATACTGAATTTAAATGGCCCCGTATTCACATTCGGAGAAGCACACACACTTCCATTGCTTGATGGCTCTGGTTTTGGGAGCTTTCAAGATTCTTCTACCACATATCCAAGCTAAGTCACAAGGTTTGAATTTGCATTCATGTTTGAAGAGAATAAAATTCGGTTCAAGCTCGCCAATTGATTAAGTTCGAAAAAAAACATCTTTAAGTTCAAACAAAAGAATTTTTTTATTATTTGAATTTTTCTCAAAAAGTCATAAATATGTTAGAGGAACAAAGTGGAGAGAACTTTTCATTCTCTGCTTTGTAATACCCCTTTCCGGGGCTGAAACTGAAAATCAAGGAAATGGCACAAACCCCAAGAGAAGTAAATTCTGATTTTTATAACAGCAGATCTAAAAATATTAGAAAACCCTAGCAACGAACTCTATAGGGACTTCAAATCACCATACAACCATGCAACAAAAGTTGAAAATGCTTCTAAATAATTATTTCAAGCACAACAATATTTATCCATCCAAATCACATCAAAAAAATGGAGAAAACAAGAGATTATACCCAGTTGCAATTAATTTTATGACAGCAGTAGGGCAGCCACAAACAAGGGCTGAAAATGATAGATAAACTCCTCCAAAAATTACCAAATTGTAGATTCCAGCCTTATAAAATATGATAAATCTGAATATCAAAGAATAATGAAGTTTTGTGCCCTAGAAGGCACCCAAATCCTCTTCTACCCTAGTCACTCCCTAGGAGAGGGGCTTCAAATAATATTAAAACCCTTGAAATCACTCCTTGATGCCTTAGATGCGAACGAACAAGATGGTCTTCAATGAGAGTCTTCAACACCACCGAATTGAAAGTTTTCTATCCTCCAATCTCCCACAAGGGCAGGTTTCCGTCCTCCAATCTCCCACAAGGGCGGGTTTCCGTCTCTGTAATCAGTAATTTCCCACAAGGAAGGGTTTCGTCCTCCTTGGATGCCACACTAATGGATTGTCGCCCAATAGTGGAATGGACTAAGAGCAATCAACCCTAGAGACCAAGTATAAAGTGTATATGCCAAAAGATGATGTGCAAATGAGCCCCTAAGACTCCTCTTATACCCTTTGGTTGGTGCCAAGAGCCATAAGGTGTAGACCGACCTCTTAAGCTTGCTTTATCTTCTAATTCCATGTTGGGAATCTTCCCAACCTTGCCGACCTATTAATGATCTTCACTTTATCTTTTAATTTCAAAGAAAAACATTAATAACAATAAAAGAAAACAAAAATGAAACCCAAGGACTTCCTTTGTGCAATTCTTTCTTGGCCACGGGAAGAGAAATAACAAAAGTTTTTAATTGGTGCTATTTTGAAAAAGGGGACATTACAATCATCCCTTCCCAAAATTGTTTGTCCCCAAGCAATTGCAAATGTGGATGCTCCAATATTGTTGCATTTTCCCATGTAGCATCTTCAAGGGGAAATCCCTTCCAACGAACCAAATATTCCTTGATACTTCGATTCCTTAACTTCTTTTCACGAACTTCCAAGATACTTTCCGAATTAGAACCAACTTACCCTCTTCATCTAATGGTGGCAACTCAAGTGAGGGAGTAAGTGTTGTCCAAGTGCCCTTTTGAGGCACAAAACATGAAAAACATTGTGTATCCTACTTTGTTCCGAAGCTCAAGTTCATATGCAACATTTCCCACCTTTCCTTTTACCTTGTAAGGACCATAGAAACGTGGTTTCAACTTCTTTGCACCACTTTGTTTGAGAGAAGATTGCCTATAGGGCTGCAACCTCAAAAACACCATATCACCCACTTCAAATGACCTCTCTTTCCTATGCTGATCTGCATATAACTTTTGCTGATTTTGGGCACATTGGAGGTTTTCTTTGAGCTCTTTCAAGATATCATGGCTTTGCTGAATTAAATCTTTGGCCTTGGGCACTCTACTATTTGTCATAACCAAATCAACAAAAGATGGAGCATCATAACCATACAAAGCTTTGAAGGAGACATACCAATGGACATTTGAAAGGTGGTATTGTAACAAAACTCAGCCATGTATAACCATTTCATCCATGTTGATTGTTTCCCATCAATGTAATTTTGTAGGTATCCTTCCACCCATTTATTGACTATTTCTGTTTGTCTATCTCGTTTGAGGGTGGTAGCTAGTGCTAGGAGTAAGTTTGGTACTTGTCAATTGAAACAATTCTTGCCAAAACATGCTCATAAATTTGCTGTCCCTATCACTCACTATATCCTTGGCCAGCCCCATCATGAAGTCCATGGAGATACTTACCTATTTTTGAGTGGGAATAGGAAGAGGTTGTAGGAGCCCAACTGGAAATGCACATTCCGCTTTGTTTTGTTGGCACACTAAGCACTCCCGGATGTATTGGAGTACTTCCCCCTTTAGGCCTTTCCAATAGAATCTCTCTCACATGTTTGTAAGACTTGAAATAACCCGGATGACCAGCTGATGGGTCATCATGAACAACCCTTAATATTTTACTCTTCACCTTTGATTCAGGCACCAAATAAACCCGGTTCTTGTAGAGAATGAGCCCATCTAATACCTTGTACCTTTCATCCATCATTTCACCCTCAAAAATAGCATTAACAAACTTGTTTTTGACATATTCAGCTGTAATCAAATACTTCCAATCTGTTGCTATCTTAGATAAAGAACAAAAATACGATTCTCTTGACAAGGTATCTTCTACCAAATACTTGACTTGAGGATTTTCCGGAAGCATACCTTGAAGTGTCACCTTCTTACCCATGTCCATAAAGCTTATTTCCATGTTTTGGTAATTGAAAGTGAGTTCTCCCAATGAATGCAACCATTGGACCCCAAGCACAAGATTAATACCAGCCATGCTAATCAAATAAAAATCAGCACATACCTCATGCTTTCCCAATGTGAAGAGGAGTTGGGGGCACCTTCTTGTGCATGTCATAGAGTGGCCATCTGCTATCTTAACCTGTGAAGCCTTTGAAGTTTTCTACCTTCAAATCCAACTTGGCCACCAAACACTCATCAATGAAATTATGAGTGGCTCCACTATCAATCAAAACTATGACCCCTTTCCCTTGTAGGTCACCTACCATCCGGAATGGATGATAACTAGGTGCACCGGACAAAGTAGCAAGAGTGCCATCCACACTTTCCGGATCTTCTTCCGGTGTATCATCTTGCTTGGCCTCATCCACACAATTTTCATCATCTTCACAATCTGAAAATACCTCAATGTAATGCACTTTACCCTTACCTAAACAACGATGACCGGGAGACCATGGATCCTTGCAAGAGAAGCACAAATTCCTCTTTCTTAGCTCATTTCTTGACTCACCTACATTGCTGGTTTTGGGCAGCTCCTTGTGCACAATGGGCATCCGTTGGAAGGGCTTCCTTGGCTGGTCCAAGGGAGGGTTTCTAGGTTGTCCCAGGGTGCTTTGGGCTGTCCTCCACTCGCATTAACCTTGGGATGTCCGCTGATCGCTGCTGTTTTTGGGCAGCACCTTCAAGGTCCAAAGACTTCTTGATTGCCTCTTGAAGAGACAAAGGATCAAAAGCTCTAACCAAACCCTTAAGTGGTTCGGTCAAACCCTTAATGAAAAGAACAACAAGTCTCCTTTTCGTGACATCCGTGATCATGACAGAAAGCCTCAAAACTCCGCCACATATTCCTCTACCGTGCCTTGTCTTAGTTGTGCAAGCTCCCGAAAGTGAACTTCTAGATCAATCCTATCAAATCTCCCAATGAGTCTTCTACAAAATTCATCATATGAATGTATCTCATTGTGCCCTTGTGTCACCAATCCATGGAACCACCACTCATGAGAAATACCTTCTAGGTGAAGGGTTGCAAATTTGATGGCATCATCCTCTGTCATAGGCTTCAAAGATAAGTATTTATCCAACTTTTGAATCCATTCCCGCACCATCCCTTTATTCGAACCATCAAAAATAGAGAAAGTCATCTTGCCCAACACATTTTGGACCTCTTTTGGTGGCGCATTTTGTCTTGGCTCTGGCTTTGACCTTCCTTTGCTCACCCCAATGAACTCGGCAAGTGAAATTGCCTCCCTTATCTCCCTTGGAAGTGCCATGTATTCTTCATAGCTTGCTGTAATGCTTCCGGAAGGGGTTCTTCCTTGGAAGGAAAGTAGGCCTAGTGGCTGATCCGTGAGCTGATCCAAGGGTTGTCGTGAAGTATTTGCTCCGGATGAGCTACCCTCTCCATGAACCGTATCTTTGAAGGGTTAGGCTAGCAAGTCCATAGTATCTCGCCAATCTCACTTGCCCTTCAATGAGCTTGTTGATTTTGGCTTCTTGTGGATCTTGGTGAGCCATACTATTTTCTTCTCTTAGCTGGTCTGATTTCTTTTCTCTCCTTTGATAGAAAATGAAACCCTTGTTGCCTTCTTGCATGAACCCTTAGGATGGGAAGAATGAAGCTCTGATACCACTGTAATGTCCCTTTCTAGGGCTGAAATTGAAAATCAAGGAAATGGCACAAACCCCAAGTGAAGTAAATTATAATTTTTATAACGGTAGATCTAAAAATATCTAAAAACCATAGGAGCGAATCATAGGGACTTCACCTCACCATATAACCATGCAACAATTGAAAATGCTTCCAAATAATCATTTCGTGCACAACAACATTTATGCATCCAAATTACATCAAAGTAATGGAGAAAACAAGTGATTATATCGAGTTGCAATTAATTTTATGACAACAGCAGGGAAGCCACAAACAAGGGCTGAAAATGATAGATAAACTCCTTCGAAAATTACCAAATTGTAGATTCCTCCTTGTAAAAATATGATAAATCTAAATATCAAAGAATAATGAAGTTTTGTGCCTTAGTAGGCACCCAAATCCTCTTTTACCCTAGTCGCCCCCTAGAAGAGGGGCTTTAAATAATGTTAAAACCCTCAAAATCACTCCTCCTTGATGCCCTCGATGCAAACCAACAAGATAGTCTTCAATGAGAGTCTTCAACACCATCAAATTGAAGGGTTTCCGTCCTCCGACTCCCACAAGGAAGGGTTTCGTCCTCCTTGGATGCCTCACTAATGGATTGTCACCTAATAGTGGAATGGACTAAGAGCAATCAACCCTAAAGACCAAGTATAAAGTGCATATGCCAAAAGATGATGTGCAAATGAGCCCCTAAGACTCCTCTTTTACGCTTTGGTTGGCGCCAAGAGTCATAACGTGTAGACCAACCTCATAAGCTTGCTTTATCTTCTAATTCCATGTTGGGAATCTTCCCAAACTTGCTGACCTCTTAATGATCTTCATTTTATCTTTTAATTTCATGTTGGGATCATTATAATTCCAACCGACCTACCTTAGGGAGTAAAACACCAAAGAAAAGCATTAATAACAATAAAAGAAAATAAAAACGAAACCCAAGGACTTCCCTTGTGCAATTCCTTCTTGGCCACGGGAAGAGAAATGACAAGAAGTTTTCAATTGGTGTTATTTTGAAAAAGGGGACATTACATGCTTTCACTTGGTATATGTATATATACTAATCTTTATAAAATAATACAAAATCATGTCAAAAACTTCCCAAGTTAATGTAATGGACAAAATTTTGGTAAATGTTCGATGGGATAATGTTTGGCGAAGTTCGAACATTTTGCAAGGGCGAAATTCAATGTTGAAAACATGACAACTATACCCTAGTGTCAAAATTTTTGCTTGTAAACCCTCCTAGGCACTTCCTTAGATCAATTTTCCTCTCGTGCCATGCCTATCCCCATCCTCCAAGTGCTCATATGTGTTGTGATAACCTTGCCCATGTGTTTGAAAGATGAAAACAAGTTCATGAAATTCTTCTAATGCAGTGCTTCTCAAGGCAAATTCTTCAGTGAACTTAGAAATGGCTATTTTTAGCCTTTTTGAGACAGGTGTGCACCCTCGGAGCAGAGTTGAAGGCCCAAATTCATCGAGAAGTGGTATTGAGGAGTTAAGATCACATTGGAATTGATTTAAGAAGATTTAGGGAAGATTTGAAGGTTTAGGGACAAGTTCAGTGAAAGCGGATTTTTGAAGATGAAGGAGCTTGCAGTTCAAAATATTGCCCGAGCTTCGGAATATGATTCCGGGAGCTCCGTAAAGAGTTGGAGGTCAAACAAGATACCATTGGAAAGCTGATTCAATTCCTCTAAATGATGGTATTTTCAGACTTTTCACAAGACAGACACTTCTTCCCATAATCTGTTTTCAGCAAGCACAACTTGTGGTCCCGAGAAAAAAGCTATTTTTGAGGGAGTTGCAGGCAGAATTAGATCATGGGACCCATCCCATTCTTCTCAAAAGGATGTTTGGAGTCAAAATCATATAAGGAAGTGCCCAATATGTCCTCTAGGGGCTCTAAAACCTCGTCTTCAAGGTTCTCTCCAAGGAAAGCTCTTGGGACACGTGTCAACATTTTGCTATAGGGCGAACTTTTTTGTCCCGTTTGTCCTGTCTCGTCCCATGGGATAGTTGGGACAAAAAAATGCGCCCATAACAAAGTTAGCCTTTGATCCACGACATGACCCCGACAAAGGCCAAAGTTTCAAGGTTAGCCCTTTCTCACCTAATCCTAGCCCTTCTCATCGCGCAATCAAAAAGTGCCACTTGTCAACACTTGCTATGGGGCACACTTTTTTGCACCAACTTTCCCATCCCCTGGGACAATTAGGACAAAAAAAGTGCCCCATAAGATGCCCCTTCCTAGGTTCCTCACACGACCCAATTTCAGCCCCCAAGTTGCTTTTTTCATGCTTTTCTCTCCTCCCCCACCGGGCAATCACCTTGCGACACTTGGCATGCTATGCTTATGGGGCATTTTTTTGCACCGTGTCATCCCCTTAGGACAGTTGGGACAAAAAGTGCGCTCCATAGCATGAAGATTTAAAAACCAAAAATTGCAAATTTTCTAAGGGCCGTGCTGCTTCTTCCCTTGTGCGTGCGTGAGAGGTGCTACTGGATTTTTTCTAGAAACCATTGCAGCTGAGCTTCATACCATTTTTTCTCCATTCCTCCATGATCACAGCTACATAATAAAACAAGAAAACTGATTTTTCTCTAGACATTATGTCGAAATTTTGCCAGAAGTGACTTTGTGCCCTAGAATGAGAAAAACTCATATCTCCCAATCCGGTGATCGAAATCAAATGAAATTTTCACAGCTGCTCTTCATCCCAAACGCCTTCAAGAAGCAAGTGACAACATATTAAATGATGATCTGGATTTTTAATGGCAACAAACCCTCATTTTGTGCCCTAGTTTACGTTTTTTAATTTCCCATCATTTCGGCAGACGGATCGAGCTAAAAATTTGAACATAGAGTCTAGATGAAAAACCTATTCCGGTGAAGCTGATTTCGTCTCAATCCGAGGTGTGGAAGGGCAATTTCTAAAAATAGTAAGTCTCTGGTGCCCTCACTATAAATAGAAACTTTCTCGAAATAGCAAACCCTTTCAAGGCAATGAACTCAGAGAACAACAAGAGGTGAAAACTTGGCAATCTGGCCCAAAAAAACAAAAAGCACGAAAAAACAACTTTCTAAAAATAAAAAGTTTCAAAAATAGCAAAGCATCATCGAGTGGAGTAGAAATGAATGTGCCGATGATCAAAAGTTTGAATGTGAGCAAAAGTGGTGAAATGTCCCAAAATAGTAGGTCTTGATCCGACTTGCTAAAAATAGAAAGTCTTCATTATGAGTGTAAAAAGTTGCAATAGGCTTAGTTTCGTCCATCTCTTTGCTTTTCAACATCCTCACAGGGCTTTGAAATGGTGTCATAGATCAAATGAGGTAATTCATTCTTCATGAAAATCTCGAGGCATCATTTTGGTCACAATGGTGTACGTGTGTAGAGCTGAACATCACAAAGTGCACATCGTTGAAAACAAGAGGCATTGTGTAGTATGATAAGATATTTAAAAAGGGTCAAGAGCTCCAAAGGTCATCATAACTTATCAATCGTGATAGAGCCATCCATTACTTCTTTAGTGAGTTGGTCAAGCTCAGTTGAGTTTGGCTAGCTAGTTGAAGGTAAACATTGCAAGAAAGATTCATCAAGCAAGAGTGATTCATTACGAGCATCCATGTGTACAGTATCTCCTCCCCAATGGCAAATCTCTCCCACGGTGATCAAGAGTTGGTCCCACAAAAAGCTCTTGAAAGTATTCCAGTGATAGACATCGTGTCAACTCCTGAAGAGCCTTTTCCATGGATTCAAGAAATGCTTGAGAGTAAGCCAAGGACAATGTAACTTGCCATCGTGCCCAATCTTGAATCAATTTCAGGATCTTGAAGTCCAAACGAAGATAGAAAGCTCGAAATCATCCTACTTCTTCAAAGGGCATATCGTAAAATCAGTATATTGAAGTTGCCAACCTAAGAATGAAAAGCCCATTCGGGACATGACTTTTTAGATTATGAGTTGACCCGCATCTCGTTGGGTCAAGCCTCACATGAGGGTGACTCTCATCTATTCAAGGAATCCACCTCCCGCCTCCTCGCTCGGAACAAAGAATACAAGCGAACAATTGTGCAATTAGAGGAACAAGTAAAAGCTCTCAGTGCCTACATCCAACCCTTCTTAGTCCGGCTTAGCATTTTCTCTTCCGATAGAAGACATCCCTCCAATCAATAGTTGATCCTGAGGAAATCAAGAAAGCAAAAGGCTACATGATGCAGGGGAAAGCCAACGAGAAATGGATTGAGAAAATGCTCTTTGCATCATTTCTCTCATCAAGTATGCTCTTGCAACATTGTTTGAAGTGAAGAAAGCAAAGGAGGAGTTTGTAAAAGAGGTCAATCATTTGGATGAGGTGTTCCCACTGGTGTTTGAGATGAGCTCCTTCGATTCTCACACTCTCGTGAGCAAAAAAGTGTTTGCATCAATTGCCGACAACTTGTCTCAAGTTTGGATCCGCATCATGGATGCAAGATATGTAATGCTAAAGAATGCAATCTTTGAGTTGGACTCTTGTGGACAACATGCTTTCGAGATCTTGAATGATGTCTACAATTGTGTTTAGAAACTTGAGTTCCCTCTGCTCACCGAGGATTCATCATTAGAAGAACTCATTGCTTCCTTCCAGGAGCTAGTCAAGAAAGAGGCAGGTGACTCTCTCTCCTTCAATGAAGATAACTTAGAGTCCTTGACCAATATCAGAAGTTGCATTGTTGCAATTGCAATGGATCACGAAGAATGGCTCAGTCAATGCAAGAAGATCAGTGGTGTCCTCGGGACATGGATCAAGGTGTTGGGCTGCGTTTGCATTCCAGAGGAGGATAAGTTGGCACTTGCGGTAGCTTAGTTCAACAAAGAATTCAAGGAACAGTTCCCATTCTAGAGGCTTCTCATCAACAAGCATGAATTGGAAAAGTTCATCATCATAGGGAGTTCCTTCATCGATACGGCAACTTCCTTCCCCTCTCTTCCTTTTCTTTTCTCCCCCTTTCTAATTCTTCATTGAGTGTAATCATTGTATTTTGTCTCATTCACTTAAGTGACTTTCTAAAGTTATATTGTAAAAGTCCCTTTATTTTATAAAAAGGGAACTTATTTCTCATATCCTAGGAAGATGTAAAGTCACAAGTGAATGAGATCATGAAGAGTCATGTGGGGGGTAGATGAAAGGCCAATTCACATTGCTATAAATTAGGATGGCTTCTTCATTTCAAAGGATCCTGAAAATTTAGTTCTTGGTAGCAATTGTGGATTGTGACTTGGGTGTTGAGCTTTGTATCACCAACACAAGAAATAAAAGCTACTTTTCTTCTATTTCCCTCTCTCATGTGTTCTTCTATTTCTCTCTTTTATGCACTTTGCAAGCATAGTGATCAAGAAAGAGCCGTGTATCTTTGATAAATGAATATAAGAACTATGTGTCTAGGTTTGTTTTTCTCACTAGATAGCTTCATTGTTTCTTTCCTCTATATTGAATGTTGAACTACTCCGGTTATTAGGTGTGAATTCTGCTTGTGCCTACTCACAACAATAACCTTCCTTTGTCTAATTTCTCTCCTTCACCCTCATCACTGCAATTTCCTCCTTTGTACCTCGTAAATGCAAGCACTTTCCACAGTGCGGTGGAGTGTTCCTATGTGATCCTCGGCCTATTTGGCTAACCCACAACATTTAGATAGGATTAGATTAGTTTACATTTAATAATTGGAGCTGCACCATTCAATACAGAGAGGCGTAGCCCCGTGAGTGTTGGTGGAAACACCTAACTTGCCATATTGACAAATTTTCTCACCAACAAACAATAAAAGAAAATAAAAACGAAACCCAAGGACTTCCTTGTGCAATTCCTTCTTGGCCACGGAAGAGAAATGGCAAGAAGTCTTCAATTGATGCTATTTCAAAAAAGGGGACATTACATGCTTTCACTTGGTATATGTATATATACTAATCTTTATAAACTAATACAAAATCGTGTTAAAAACTTCCCAAGTTAATGTAATGGACAAAATTCAGTAAATGTTCGACGGGATAATGTTTGGCTAAGTTCGAACATTTTCCATAAAATTCGCGTATAATGTATAAATAATCAATCTTCTTCAACTAAGAAGGATTATCGGGTGCATTACTCTTGCGACATGTATCCGAGTATCAACACCTACTAGGCCTGCCCTTGAGAATGATGCTTTTTCATTCTATGCCAACAAGTGTTCTTAGGAGCCTAACTTTACACAATTTTCTCTTAGGTTTCCTTGATGTTGAGGTTCCCGTTGAATGAAATTTTCTTCTATCAAGTTCAATGTCATGTCCTTTAGAGTGCCCGAACCCCTCCCTCATCTTAGGTGTTGTGGATCTACCTTTCATTAGTGTTGAGGGCCAGTCCCTTGCTCACCTTTGTTGTAGTAGGGAAGTATCATTTTGTGATTATTCATGCATATAATGAAGTGAGGAAGTTAGAGAATAAGAATTGTGTTAAGAGAAGGATGTACAAGAATAAGAGATTAATTTTTTTCGAATAAGTGGTTCCTAACGACGGTGTTGTTCCCAATAGTTGTGCTTCCTAACGATGGTCGTTGTTCCTAATAGTTGTGCTTCCTACTAGGGAATATTATATTAGTGTGTTCGTTTCATTTGACTTGATATCAATAGTGTGTTTGTTGTTCATCGTAGTTAAGAGTTGTATCACATATCACAAAGTTAATGGAAAAAGCCGATTCATGTTTATTGCGTTCTCTAACATGTCATAGAATGTATATGGATGTTCATGTCATAGGATATGATATTGTATGTGAAATTTAGCACCCTACATTACTAGTGTCATTGTTTAAGATTGCGCTCATTTTTTGTGTGTGAAATATCCCCAACCAGGAGATATTGTTCCAAACTTGCAAAAATCCTGACTTTTAACTTGTAGGCATTTTGTCAAACAATTTGCATGCAATGTTTAGAACAACTATGACAATGATCATAAATCCATCACATAATCACGAAAATATTCAAAGATTGCATAGTGTCATTCCATCAAACAGTTGGCAATCATTCTATTGAATTGGAAATGTCATTGACACTCTCATAAGTAGTTAGAAAAACAAGGAATAAGGAAAAGACATTTTAACAAACATTTACCATACATCCAGTGTAAACAAACATTCCAATATATAGTATTCAGATTAATACTTTCAAACCTCTTAATTGGTACAACTGTTGCTGGTAATATATTTCTGAGTGTAGTGATCCATGGTGCTAGCATGCATTCGATATTAAACTCGAAAATTATTATTGCTTTGAGCAACCGAGTATGGTTGAGTTGTACAAAAGAAAAATCAGTCCTTTGCAATGAATTATCGAATATAAAATTGAATATGAATACTCGGAACAACTCCATACGACATATATGAATTCAGAAAATATTATACTTGTAACAATTGATAATGAATGTTTGTACAACAAGAATAATAATGCAGCTTTTCTGTTTAAAATTACATTAATACTTTTGAAGTAGCAGCACCCAACAATAGATGGATATCAAACAACTATGATTTTTCCCGAAATACCCATGCTGCCTTAACAAATAAACTCTAGTATGCAGGAAATGGTCTTCAACACCTGTAAATACAACTGCTAGGATTGAAGATGAATCCTCTCACCGAAATAACCCTTCCAGCTAGGGTCCAAAGTCTCCTCTGCACCAAAACCAGGGGATCCTAAGGGATTTCATTCCTTGAGCAAGAGAAATGAAGAGGTAGGCTCACTAAACTTTTTCCGAGAAAATAACAAATGAACATAACCTTTATTTTAATCCTCAAGTCATCCTTATAACTCCTTTGAAACCCTAATCCTCCACTTTTTCCAATGCCACTTTATAAAATAATAATTAATATTTCACTTTAGTCATAAGCCATGACTTAAAGCACCTCAAAGTGAAATTATAATATAAAGTGCATTAAAAAAACATCTCAACGTAAAATTATAACATTAATGCATATAAGGGTCCAAATATTCCCTTTACATCTCCCACGCCCTAGTTCCCAAGGGAATAAACAAGGAAAAGGGTGGAATAGGCCAACTAGGCCTCTAAGCATTTGGAAAGGGACATTACAGTCTCCCCTTCCCAAGATTGCTTGTCCCCAAGCAATTGTAGATTAGGGTGCTGCAAAATCTGTTCACCTTCCCATGTGGCATCTTCTAATGGCAAATCCTTCCACCACACTAGTATTTTCTGTGATGACTCGGTTCTGAGTTTCTTCTCTCGCACCTCAATAATTGATTCAAGAACTAGAATCAACTTGCCCTCCTCATCCAATGGCGGCAACTCAGTAGATGACTCAATATGTTGTCCAAGTGCCCTTTTTAGGCAAGACACATGGAAAACATTGTGGATCTTGCTATGCTCAGGTAACTCCAACTCATATGCAACCTTCCCAATTCGTCTCAGAATCCTATAAGGCCCATAGAATCGTGGCTTCAATTTCTTTGCACCACTCTTCTTCAAGGAGGCTTTCCTATAAGGTTGTAGGCGAAGGAACACCAAATCTCCCACATCAAATGATCTCTCCACCTTGTGCCTATCAACATACATCTTCTGCTGATTTTGTGCCCACTGCATATTCTCCTTGAGAGTTTTCATGATGTCCTAATTTTCCTAAATCTAGTCACGAGCTTTAGGAGCTCGACTATTGATATCACCAAATCAACAAATGATGAAGCATCATACCCATAAAGTGCTCGAGAATGGTGTCATGCCAATGCTCATATGATAGGTCGTATTGTAGCAATGCTCGCCCAAGTACAACCACTTAACCCATGCCTTCTGATGCCTTGCCACATAACTCCACAAATAACCCTCTATCCATTTATTCACGATCTCGGTCTGACCATCGGTCTGCGGATGATAATTGGTACTCGGTGTCAACTTTGTACCGGCTAACCTGAACAACTCCTGCCAAAATGTACTCATGAATCTATTTGTCCCGATCACTATGTTCTTACTCTTAGGCAATCCATGTAGCCTAAAAACCTCCTCAAAGAATAATGTTGCTACCTGTGGTGCCTTGTACTCAAACGACATCGCAAAGAAGTGAGCATACTTGGTCAATCTGTCGACCACCACATAAATGCAATTCTTACCCTAAACCTTGGGTAAGCCTCGTAATGAAATCCATGGATATACTCTCCCATTTCTGGTCCGGAATGGGTAATGGCTGAAGTAATCTTGCAGGGAATGAGTGTTCGGATTTGCTCTGCTGACAAACCACACACTCTCTAATATGGTTAAGGACATCGTCCTTCAACCCTCTCCATGCAAATCTCTCCCGTATATATTTGTAAGTCTTGAAGTACCTTGGATGACCTGCCAATGGTGTGTCATGTACGACACTCAAGATCTTCTTCATCCTCGACTCAGGCACAAGGTATACCCTACCCTTGTAGTATATCACATTGTCCACAACCTTATACCTGTCATCTTGTATCAATCCATCCATAATCTCACAAGTAAACTGGTTCTTGGAATATTCAACCAAGATATGAGCCTTCCAATCAGTTGAAATCTCGACATAGAGCAAAGGGATGGCTTCCTAGATAATGCATCAATGACTACATTGTTCTTTCCCTTCACATACTCTATATCAAAATCGTAAGCCTGTATCTTGCTTACCCATTTCTGTTGACGATCATTGAGGTCTTTCTGCTCCATGAAATACCTCAAGCTATTGTGATCCGTTCGAACCACAAACTTGTTGCCCACCAAATACTGTCAGAATTTGACCAAGGCATGCAAAATAGCCAACATCTCCTTGTCATAAGTAGAGTACACGCTTTACCATACTCAACTTCTAACTCTCATAGGCAATGGGATGCCTATTCTGCATCAGTACTGCATCGATACCCACACCTGAAGCATCACATTCAAGAATGGTCTGCGAAAAATCCGGTAATGCTAACACTGGGCATGTGCTCATCACCTTCTTAAGGTGATCAAATACCTGCTTTGTAAAGATTCTGACCAAGCAAATGCCCCTTGGTTAAATTTGTCAATGGTGTTGTCAACTGAGAGTACCCCTTCACGAACCTTCTGTAATAGCAACAAAGTCCTAGGAAGCCTCTCAAATGAGTCAAAGTCTTCGGCGGTGGCCAATCAATAATCACCTGTATCTTCATTTGATCCACTTTGACTCCTCCTGCTCCAATCACATATCCCAAATAGAGGACCTCCCTCATCCCAAACTCACACTTGGAAGCCTTCGCATAAAGTGATTGTGCTCCCATAATAGACAAGACCTCATCAAGGTGTCTAAGATGATCCTCCCATGTTTTGCTGTATATCAAAATGTCATCAAAGAACACTAGGACAAATTTCCGCAAGTGGCGGTTGAACACATGGTTCATACAATATTGGAATGTAGCTGGAGCGTTAGTCAACCCGAATGACATCACCAAGAACTCATAGTGTCCATAATGGCACCTGAAGGTTGTCTTGTGTATGTCCTGCTCCCGCACTCTAATCTGATGGTATCCTGAACGTAGATCGATTTTGGAGAAGTACTCCGCTCCATGTAGCTCATCAAGTAACTCATCGATCCTAGGAATGGGATACCGGTTCTTGATAGTCTTCTTGTTGAGTGCACGGTAATCAATACACATCCTCAAAGTCCCATCTTTCTTCTTCACCAACACCACTGAAGAAGCAAATGGACTAGAACTAGGCCTGATATGTCCCATGTCGAGCAGCTCTCTGATAGTCTTCCTTAAAACGTCGAGGATGACGATAAGGAGTAGTGATAACTGGCCTGGCCCCCTCCTCAAGCTCTATCACATGCTCAAACCCTCTATCAGGTGGTCTCCCTGGAGGCATCTCACCAAAAACCCCACTATGCTTATCCAACAAGGACTGTATGTCAATGTGGTAATCCTGCTTACCACTACCTATGTTCTTCGTCGAAACGAAGCAATGAATTGCCCAGTCTATATCACCATGCCTAGAATGTCCTCTCCATCCTCTTGGCCGTAACCACTCTCGGAGCTCCATTGGACATTCCCATGACACCACATGCTTCCCATTCACTTTGAATTTCAGCTCCATAGTTTGGAAATTCTGAGTGAATTCCCCAAGCGAATGTAGCCACTGAACACCCAATACAACGTTGGTATTCCCAATACCAACCACATAGAAATCATCGGTCACCGTATGATTGCCCAAAGGTAATAATCTTGAGTCACCATATGATTATCGATGCAACATTGAAATTTGTGGGATACGTATGGTGCATGTCATAAGTAAAGCCGTTTCTTCTGACCACGTTGAAGCCCTCAAAGTCTTCAACCTGTAGCCCTCGCTGCATGACTAATGCCTTGTCAATGAAGTTGTGGGTTGCCCCACTATCAATCAACACTGACACCTGACCTTTGAAGCACACCACGAACCTTGAATGCATTGTACCTGGTAGTACCAGACAATGTAGCAATAGTACCTCTTGATGTGGGCTCTTGTGTCTGTGTAGGCTCCAACTCCTCATGCTCACTATGATTATCTGGTACATCACTATCTGAAGCCTCACTGTCCTCTTCCGGAAACACCTCAATGTAGTGCATTTTTCCCTTTCCCTTGCACCTGTGTCTTGGTTCCCATGGGTCTTTGCATGTGAAACACAACTTCTTCCTCTGCAACTCATCTCTAGCCTCATTCGTCATGTAAGGCTTCTTCGACAATTCAGGTCCCTTGTCCTACTTATGTGGAAAAGGCTTAGCAGGAAACTTCGATGGAAATCTTGTCTTGGGAGTAGAGAACTCCAAGTCCCATGCTCTCCTGATAGCATCCTGTAGTGAAAGTGGACCAAATGCCTTCACCCACCCCGCAAAGGCTCTATCAATCCCTCGATAAATAAGGAGGTCAATCGTCTTTCGAAACATTTGAAACCATGACTGACAACCTCTGAAATTCCGCAATGTAGGCATCAAGTGTGCCAACTTGTCTCAAATGTGTCAGCTCTCTAAAAAACATCTCAAGATCCTTCTTATCGAACTTGTCTATCAGCCTCTGTGTGAACTCTCCATACATATTAATGAACTTGTGTCCTTGGGTTACCAACCCATGGTGCCACCAATCATGTGCCTCTCCTTCCAGATGAAGGGTAGCAAACTTAATTGCCTCTATCTCATGCATGGGATTCAACTCCAAATATGTGTCCAGTTTTGGACCCATGCCCTCACTGTGCACTTCCGCGAACCATCAAATTTTGGGAGGGTAAGTTTTCCCAAACGTCTCTGCATATCCTGATTAGGACCACCTCTATCTTGTCGTGGTCTAGTGCTAGACTTCCACCTACAATAATCGGAAAAGGCATAGTTGCTTGAAAATCAGCCCCCAACTGCTGGTAGGTTCCCCAAAACACCATCTCCTCTAGTTCCTTTGGCTGCTCTGGTCTAGTTGGTGTTGCCTCCTGCAAGAAGGTAGGCATAAATGGTCTCGGTGGCACACTAGATGAATGAGTCGTGTGAGGGGCAGTATGACTTGTCTCCCCATTTGCAGCTCCACCACCATCATTGTTGCGTACCCTTGAATTATGTGTAAGTTGACTCAAGTATAAATTTGTTTGTTCTTGCTGCTTGACCATTTTTATGAGCACTGTTTCATGAATTCACCATCAAGATCACCTACAGTTGCTTCCTTTCCTCTGTCCTCAACCATCCTCTTCAATCTTGCCCCCAACTGGAAAATCAGGAGGGACTCCCTCTGTATTACCTGGAGGGTTCAACGACCTTCTTCTTAGATAATACTTGTTCACACCTGTACTTGGCTGCATATGAATTTTTTGTTTGTATAAAATTATTCAAACCCCCACGGGCTGGGAGGAAAACCAGCTCTGATACCACTAAAATATCCCCAACCAGAGATATTGTTCCAAACTTGCAAAAATTCCTGACTTTTAACTTGTAGGCATTTTGTCAAACAATTTGCATGCAATGTTTAGAACAGCTATGACAATGATCATAAATCCATCACATAATCATGAAAATATTCAAAGATTGCATAGTGCCATCAAATAGTTGGCAATCATTCTATTGAACTGGAAATGTCATTGACACTCTCATAAGTAGTTAGAAAAACAAGGAATAAGGCAAAGACATTTTAACAAACATTTACCATACATCTAGCTGAAGCAAACATTCCAATATATAGTGTTCAGATTAATAATTTCAGACCTCTTAAATGATACAACTGCTGTTGGTAATATATTTCTGAGTGTAGTGATCCACGGTGCTGGCATGCATTCGATATTAAACTCAGAAATTATTATTCCTTTGAACAATTGAGTATGGCTGAGTTGTACAACAAAAAAATCAGTCCTTTGCAATGAATTATTGAATATAAAACTGAATATGAATACTTAGAACAACTCCATACAACATATATAAAATTTAGAAAATATTATACTTGCAACAACTGAGAATGACTGTTTGTACAACAGTAATAACAATCTGATTTTTTGTTTAAAACTGCATTAATACTTCTGAAGTAGCAGCGCCCAACAATAGATGGATATTAGACAACCACGATTTTGCCTGAAATGCCCACGTTGCCTTCACAAATAAACTCCAGTATGCAGGAAATGGTCTTCAACACCTGTAAATACAACTACTAGGGATTGAGGATGAATCCTCTCACCGAAATAGCCCTTCTAGCTAGGGTCCAAAGTCTCCTCTGCACCGAAACCAGGGATCCCAAGGGATTTCACTCCTTGAGCAAGAGAAATGAACACACGAGGCTCACCAAGAAAATAAAAATGAACTTAAATTTTATTTTAATCCTCAAGTCATCCTTATAACTCCTTTGAAACCCTAATCCTCCACTTTTTTCCAATGCCACTTTATAAAAATAATAATAAGTAGTCTTCATGATGCTATGAATGATGAAAAATCTGATTTGCATGGGGTCCATGAACCAAGACTTTTGAGTGACCTTGTTGGGGGTCATGTGGATGAAGAAGGTGCTTTTCCGGGTGGCTACAATCACTTCTAGTTCACTGGAATTTTCAGAACAGCAGTCAATAATAGGCATATTTATGGTGTCCATGATTACGATAAGAGTTATGGATATGCCTTATGTGAACACCATCAAGATATTGTTGAAGGCTGAAGCCAAGGTGGAAAAAACTTCATTTGTTGAATCTGAAGAGAAGAAGGCTGATTTCAACTCAAAATTCTGAGCCACGAGATTGGGAGTGTAGAGGATGTTTTGATCACTCCTCATCCGGCATGGGAGGGTAGATATATGGAAGGCAACTCAAGGTATGATCAGATTTCATGTTTGTTAACTTTCCCTATGTCGCTGCAATGTGTTTCTTGCCTTAAGCAACATGTTGAAATCAATATGAAAAACTTGTGGGATAACTCTTGACACTTAGACCTTCCCTTGCAAGGTTGTGTGGGCATAAAGAGTTGGATTCCGGTGGACCTCTTGCATTATAGAAAGGAAGTCTTTGGTATTATTACTCCTTGCACATGGTTAAAAGAAAAATTGATGGAGGATTATTTTGAAATCATTATGTATGCTAACATGGTCATGAAGGATTCTACCCTCCAAGGACAAGGAGCCACGGGTTTGATTGATGGTGAAGTCACTCATGATTCCATTAATGAGTGCTTAGTGGAAAAATTGGGATTGAAGGTTGAAGATTACAAGGGATACACGGTGAAGGCAACAGATGGCTACTCTATGTCATCCACAAGCAAATGTTCCCAACTCCATGTTACTCATTATGAGGTAGGTGCTGATTTCCATTTCATTAACATGGCTGATTTGAATAGTGTGTTTGGGGTCCAAGGGCTGCTATCATTGGGAGAGTTCACCTTCAATTATCAAAGCATGGAAATGAGATTCTCGGTACGGGTCAAAATGTTACTTTTCAAGCAGAATATAAGCTTGCTAATGTTGTTTTGGAGGAAGAAATTGTGGATGTAAGGTGCAAAAATATGGATGGGATCATTCACTACAAGAATGGAGTCTACTTGGTTTCCAAATCGAGGATGAAGAACATGATAGTGTGGGCTGTTCATGATGCCCCATGGGATGATCATCTGGGCTACTTCATGAAACACAAAAAGGATGAAGGTAAAGATTTCAGTTTTTCTCTTTGCTTATGGAATTTGATGAAAGAGAATGCTAGCATGACATGTTTAAGGAAGCATAAGCTTGAGGGGAATTCTAATTTTCTTTCTTTGTATTGCTAACCCATGGTTACATGAGAAAACCAAAAGAATTATGGAAAAGAGAAGTCATTTTTGATGAAATTGCAGCTGTTCACATGACCACCAAAGAGGGGAATGGTGACTCTAATTTTCAGTATCATGGCCCCATGATAAGGCCTGTTGTTCCTAGTTTTTCAGCATATGTAAGTCAATTTTCAGCCCCTACTTTGTACTCACAAATTTCCTTTTTCCCATCAGATTTCAGTTTGGGAGTTGTGTCGTGATTATAGGGCTGAGTTTGCAAAAATCAGATTGGGAGCTGCCATTAGCAGCCATGAACAACAATGTATTTTCATTTTTTGAGAGCATTCCATCATGGAATAATGAGGAAGGAAGATTTCAGTTGAATGGAGGAACAAAATCAGATTATGATGTGTTATTTTCAGATTTGAACATTCTGATTTTTGAAGGAAAAATGCATTGATTATAGCTGTTTTTGGGACAACACTATTGAAATTTCGGGAAGCATTCATTTGAATAGAAATTATGAGAAGATGATAAGCAAAGAGATGGGCAGTAAATGAATGAATTTGTTTGGGTTAAACTCCTTCATCTAACAGGCACATGGTACAGATTATGGGAGCACTACAACATGTTCCTTCACCATGACATGATGATGCTTGGGCACATGAGTTTGCAATTGTTTGGAGATAAACAATTTTGGGGAGGGAGGATTGTAATGTCCTTTTTTCCCACTTAAAGACTTGAATTTGTACTTCTTGCCATCCCCTTTTCCATGGCAACGAAGTAGGAGAGTTCGGAGAAGGAATTGAGCTTCTTTTGCATTTGTTTTCTAATTTTTAATGTTTCTTTTTAGCATGTGTTTACTTTTAGCAATTCGGATGGGTTTTAAGGCATTTAAGGAGGCATAATAAAAGAATATAATGACTTATAGGGGTCGACCTTGCTCTTCCCAGCTTTGGCGCCAAGAGGAAGTTATAAAAGGAGATTTAGGAGCTCATTTGCACTCATACATCTTTGGCTTATTTACTCTACTTGGACTTGTGGGCTGATTGCTCATTGTTTTTCCACTCTTGGACGAAAACCCGATTGTGTGGCATCTTCCTAGAAGAACGAAAACCATTCTAGTGGTTGGTAGGGGACGAAACCCTCCTTGTGTGAGCTCAAAGGATTGCTACAGATTTGAGGAAAATGAATCATAATCAAATTTGATTTGCATGGAGTGGCCTCTCCTAGGTGGAGTGACCTACCTTGGAGTGAAGTTTGGTGCCTTAAAGGGCATATATCTAAAATTTCACTTCATTTTCCTATTTTCCGCCATTTATAAAGTTGGAATCTACTTTGTGGTGAATTTTTGGGGTTTATAAACCCTCATTGCATAATTATTTTGGAGCTGTACTTTTGCTGGTTTTATTTAATTTTCAGCTGAGCATATGCATGTCTTTTTGGGTTGAAAACAGTTCTAGAATATCCCTAAAAGGTTTATAAAAATTGTGGATGCATTGTTAGATGATATTTTGGGTGAAATTGTGAGTTTTCATACTTATGTTTGTATAATTTGTTCGCTGCCCTAATCTGAGTTTATTTTTCAGTTGGCTGGTTTTAAAAATCAGTTTTGATTGCTTTGGGATTTGTGCTAATTTCCTAATTTTCAGTTTTAGCCCTTAAAAGGAATATTTCAATGCATGCCCAAAATGAGCCTAAACAACCCTTTTTATATCCTTTAGGTGGCGCCAAACCTCATGAGGGAGTTTCCCCCATGACCGGCCTCATAAAGAAGCTTGCTTTATCTTGTAATTTACTTTTTTAATTCCTCCAACCCAGCCACCTGCCTCATAAAGAAAAACACTAAAAGAAAATGTAAATGCTCATGGAAAAGGACCAAAAACATGTAATATCCCCTTGTGGGATATTTAATTAAATCTGAAAATAAATTACTTCCAATCGAATTTAGAAGAGCAAACCCTTTTAGATCGACCTTAAATAACCCAATGTCAGCTTCAATGCAACCTAAATGGGGTTGTAGTGAGCTAAGGTAATGGGTTAGATGGGAGAGCTAGTTGGAATTTAATTCTTTCTAAATCAGAAATTTATTGTAGTAGTGAAAATAATTATTATGCACCAAACTAGCTGAAAATTTAAAAAATTAATAACTTCACCAATTCTCAATATTTTTCTATGAAATGAAGTGCAAATGAAAGCAAATATTTTTATCTTTCCAATAAGCCATAAATCTGAAAATAAATTACTTCCAATCAAATTTAGAAGAGCAAACCCTTCTAGATTGACCTCAAATAACCCAATGTCAGCTTCAATGCAACCCAAATGGGGTTGTAGTGAGCCAAGGTGATAGGTTAGATGAGAGAGCTAGTTGGAATTTAATTCTTTCTAAATCAGAAATTAATTGCAGCAGTGAAAATAATTAATATGCACCAAAACTAATTGAAAACTTCAAAAATTAATAACTTCACCAAATCTCAATATTTTTCCATGAAACGAAATGCAAATGAAAGCAAATATTTTTATCTTTCCAATGAGCTATAAATATGATTTTTCTGCACACTGAAACCCTCTTAAAACTGAACTTCAAAACTGAAACCAAGTCTCCTAGGGTTAAGAAAAATATATAAAATATTATCAGCCCTTTTTTTTGCTTCCAAACCCTCAAAACACCAACACACAGATCTGAAATAATTAATTAATGACAACTTGTAGATCTATCAAAACACTTCAAATATGATGCCAAAAATACCCCAACCCAGTTGATTCACTTTAGGTAATTTCCAGCAGTGTTTAAGAGCCCAAAATTCATCAAAACATGTGCATTAGACTTGGAAAATATGCAATAACAAATCAAATATTAAACCCCTTTTAAAATGCACTCAAACACACCCCAAAAGCCCTCAATGCAAGTCGACTTGATCTAGAATAAATCAACAACAGATTATAATCACCATAAAAACTCTTCAATAACTCTCACAAACCATGCACATATGCTTCCAATAATGGCGTCTCATATAAATAAATTATACCATGCAATAATTATCAATGCAAAGCTTGGAAGGATCTCACACTCCACAAAATGGTGGTGTTGAAGAACACCTTTTTTTGTGATCACAAATGGGCATACATCCCTCTTCAAGCATGAAGATAAGTTTATCAAACCGTCAACATGCCAAAAAGGGGACGCCACATCTTCTTTTATAGCCTTTGCAATTTGAATCTCCAATGTTTCCCTCCAATTTTGGCGCCAATCTCTAGATAGGAGAGATATATTTAAAAATAGTCTTCTTGGCCTGTAAAAGTCAAACTCCAATTCCAAATATTAATTCCCTCAAAAATATATTTGAATTAAATGCAAGAGAGAAATTAAATATTAATTAAAAGCACATATAGGAATCGACTTGCCCAATTAAATTGATTTACCCTCAAATAATAATTAATTGGCCCATAAAATAAATCGATTTGCCCCTCAATTTTTACTTGCCTAAGATAAATAAATGATAATTTTAAATGCACAAGAGAAAGTCGAATTTTTCCCAATTAAATCCCTTTAATCCAAGGGGAGTGGATTAAAGGAATTGACTTGCATTAATTAATTATGACTTGAAAAATGGGACATTACAAAACATGAACAAATACTTCCCTTGTAATGTCCCCTTTTTTCCAAGCTAGTCGCTATATAAGACCTTATCTCATCCTTCCTCATGGGACTAAGGATTTGGAGCTAGAGGAAAGTTGCCTAAAGATATCGAACTAGTTTTAGGAAATGTTGCATTATTTTATGTTGTATTCCTATTGGACGTGTAGTGCTCCAATAGATGAAATAAATTACTTAATTAATTGTTTGGTGAACATATATGCTCAAATTAGAAATAAACTTTAATATTATAAGGTCGGCCATAATTTATGATGTAGCACCCCTTATGTTATAAAAGGAGGATGTTTGGCCATTATGATGTTATGTTGAATCTTATTATTTCTTCTTGGTAAAGGTTGTACCTTTCCTTTCTCTCTCATCAAGGACGAAAACCCTTGTTTGAGATCCCTTCAAGGACGAAAACCCTTGATGGTGGAACTTGCCTTGGGGACGAAAACCCTCAAGCAAGGATATTTGGAATCATTGAATATCTTAAGGTATTTGGAGCTGATATCTTTTATCTAGCCCTAGGCGACTTGCATCATGAGCATTTTGGAGGTGTTTTGATGGATGTATGGTATGATTCTTGCATGAATGGACTTGTACTAATTTCTAAAGGCGAAAGCAATCATTTCTTTGCATGTTAAGCCAATAATTCAGCCATTCCAAGTAGGGTGACTTGCGTAGGAGTAGGTTTGATTTGAAGGGTTTTTCCATGTATGGTTTGCATCATTCAATTCCTCTTAATTTATAAGGGTGAAATCTACAATTTGGTGATTTTAGGAATTGTCTAAGAGCTATTTCCAGCCCTTGGTTGTGGCTGCACTTCGTCATAAAATTAATTGTAGTTATGTGTAATCACTTGCTTTCTCCATTTCTTTGATGTAAATTGGATTGATAAATGTTGTCGTGATTGGATTAATTATTTAGAAGCATTTTCAACGGTTATTACATGGTTGTATGATAAGTTGAAGTCCTTATACAATTCGTTGCTAGGGTTTCTGATATTTGTAGGTCTTTGTTATAAAAATCAGATTACTCTCAAGTGGGATTGGTGTTGTTTCCTATTTTTTAGTTCTAGCCCTAAAAATAGACATTACACTTGTTTGCCTTCTTCTAACCCACGGGAAGTGGAATGAGATAGAAGTCTTCTAAATGTATTAATTCGAAAAGGGGACATTACAACAAGAGGTTGTAATGGACCTATAGGGGAATCTACACAAAATTACTAAGGATATTTAAGGTGTAGGACCTTACTAGATCATGTGTGTCATTATACGGTAAAACAAGAGCTATAGGTAATAAGGTGCCATTGGGCGGTCAACAAGAGCTATCTAATCTAAAGGTTGTATAAAGGGGTGCCACTAGGCAAAAGCAAAGAGCTGTAAATGAATGAAAGTGATGTAAAGATAGCAATAAAGGAACAAGTATATGCTATTCCAACCTATCAAATACATGATACAAAAAAATTCATCAATTGAAGTAGAAAGGACAAAGGTTAGGGTTAGAGATCCTTTACAAGGTTAACTTGTCGCCGCATTGATCTCCCCTTTTCGCTTGGAACACCTTGCATGAGAGATTGTTGTGGGTGAAGCCAAGATGGATAAGTAGAAGACACGAGTAAACTTAAATTTGGGGACTCAAAAGAATAAGGTAAATCTTGTTGGTTCGGATCCTATTCTTGGTATCTTTAATGTCCTAGTGCTTCATGGAATGTCACCTTCTAGGACAAGTTAGAAATTAATAAAAATCTGATCATACACAAATGAAAATAATTAATTTTCAAACCCTAACTGCTGCTGAACTTAAAAATTCATATCTTTGGCTAGGGAAGTCCAAATGAGCTGAAATTTTGGATAATGGACCATAAAAATACGAGGAACAATATGCAAAAATCAGATTTTGCACAGCCAACCCGAAACCCTAATTTTGACCTAAAAAGTAGGTCGCCCAGCACTTTTAGGGCACAAAAACTACTCCAAAAATTATGAAATCACCCTCTCCTTATTCCTCCTAATTTCTACAATCACATTCAATATTAAATCAACCCCAAAACTGCAAATCTGAAATAAATACTAATTTATAACAACCGGGAAGCATGCAAACAGCTGAAATCTTCTAAAATTGATAACTCCTTCAATATTCCATGTTTTCTCTTCAAATAAAATGCAAATAGTTCTATAAATTAAGATCTTTCCACAGAAATACAGATCTGAATTGTATGATAACCGAAATCCCTCCAAAACAGCCCCCAAAATCCCCAAACTAGTCGCCAGGGTTTGAGTAAATGGCATAAATGATTTCCGGCACTCAATAGCCCTTGAATACACTTAAAACAGCCGCCCAACTCAACAAAAATAAGCCAACACAGATCAGATTTTGAATAAAGCTTGTTCACCGTTAAAACATGCTAAAAGATGCCCTATTCAAGTCGCCATAGTTAGAATAAAACCAGCAATAACCAGCAGATCTAAAACACCATAAAACCCTTCATCATATTCAATAACATGCAGATTTTGCTCTCAATTAAAGGCGCCAAAGTTAGAAAGAGAATCACCAACAAGTAGATTTGCAAATCTAATGAAAATACTTCAATTGAATATCAAAACCAGCTCACTAACTTCCCACGCAAGAGAGAGAATGTTGGACCACGATTGCTGTTAGACCAAAACCCATAGGTGTTAGTCTCCTACTGATCGCCGAGTTAGGATCTACGAGAGGCGGTTAGTCCATGTCATGAAACTCACGGGGAGCGTTGGACACACATGCCAACAATCTCCCCCTCAGCGTTACCCGAGTGAGTTTCGAACTCGAGACTTGTCGCTTTGATACCATTTGTTGGACCACGATTTCCATTAGACCAAAACCCATAGGTGTTAGTCTCCGCTACAATCGCCAGAGTTAGGATCTACGAGAGGCGGTTAGTCCATGTCACGAAACTCGCGAGGAGTCTTTGGACACACATGCCAACCGAGAAAGCATCAATGGGCATACATCCCAACTCCAAGCATGGAGCATAAAATAAATATCATCATAACATAAATCTAACAATGGTCCTAGCACTCCTTTTATAAGCAAGGAGGCACAAACTTCAAAATCCCTAGGAGAGGGAAATTATTAAATAAAAGCAATTTATTTTCCCTAGGTGTGGCATCCCCTTTTTAAAAGGGTGATTTTAATATTTAAAAGCCACCTAAATATTATTTAATTAATTCCCCTTTTTAATTTGCATTTTGAGAATTTAATTAAATAATTACTTGCTCCATAAATATTAAATAATTAAATAAATATTGCTTTATAATGTCAAATGATAAAAATCACTCTCCAGGCAATATTATAAAATTATTTAATATAATTTTCCCCTTGCAACATCCCTAAAGCCCATGGGGAATGATAGGCTAAGGGTCTTCAAAAATGGGGACATTACACTTCACTAGTTTTCCTTGATATACACTCCTATAAATCCTAAGTCCTCTTCTTCGTCTTAAAATGATTTGTAATTGTGAGTAGAGGGGATTTTTGATGGTATATTGATAAATGACAAATGGGAACCCTATAAATATAGACTTACACCCTAGGCGTTAAAACCTAGTTTTAAACGACATCATCTGTCCAACTGATGATGTCACTAAAACAGAGTCTATAAGACATCACAATCATGCATGCCGATGATGTTGGCTTAGTGCAAACAAATAAGAAGAGAGAAGAAGAGGGTAGCATACCAAGATTGACCTCTTCTTCTCTTGGTGAGAAGTCAATCTTGGTATGAAGAGAGATAATGTCAGCCTCATACCAATTATAAGGATACATAGGAGGAGATGTAATGTGATTATGTCTATCATAGCTTAGGCAGCCAACAAGGAGCTCTTTATTTTGTTGGTACTTGTCTCAAGCATCTTTATAAGTCTCTCCAGGCTATAAACTCCCTCAATATGCCCCATTGACTCTTTTTTGGGAAATTCCAGGTGAATTGAAATTATTTATGAAGAACCGAAGTGCCCTTCCTTCATGGACATACCCTTCCATAATGTCATCCTCATATACTTCATGCAAATCTAATTTTTCTTCTCCATTTTTCTGCAACATGCCATCATTAGAAATCAATGAATCATTATTAAATATCAAAGGATTTTTACCTTCCAATTCGTGCTTCATGACTTCCTTCTCTTCCCTAGGCTTGTGCTTCGAGATTTCATCAAACCTTTGGCCCTCCATACTGTTGTTCTGAAAATCAATCAAGGGCTCATCCTTAGGGAAAATGATAGGTACTTTTGCCTCTTTCTTTGGAGATACTGCTGCATTAAAAATCCTTTTTCGTTCTTCATTTAGCAACACCTCTCCATGTCCTTCAACATGGTCTTCTTGGGACTCCACCTCAAATCCCTCTTGCAGATCTGATTTTTCTTTTTCTTCTTGTGTAGCTTATGACCTAGGCTTGGGCCTTGATCTTCCCTTGCTTACTCCCATGAACTCAGAAAATGACATGGCATCATGAATCTTCTCTAGAAGAGCCCTATACTCCTCATACCATGTAGCAATGTTGTCCACTTTGGATGGCTAAGTATTATTGACTTCCTTTGAAGAGCTCCTTCCACCATTCAGATCTTGAAGGGTATGGATCAATTGAGCCATTTTATTGGCCAATATTTCTTGCCCTAGGGCAAGCCTTTCAAATCTAACATCACCAAAAATTCTATCTGCCATTTTATCTTCTTGCATGAAAACCCTCAAGCTAGGAAGACCGAAGCTCTGATACCACTGTAATGTCCCTTTTGGGCTCAAATTTGAGGAATTTGGATTTTCCCAAAACCCTAATGGAACATTGCTGAAAATGATGCCAACCACATGTAGAAAACCTGATTTTTATGACAACAAATTGATTTTATGCAAAAATTAGGCAGTGACCTATTTTAGGTCCACAAAACCCTAAGTGACCTAGGTAGAATTCAGATTTTAGCCTTTCCCACACACAAATCTTCAAAAATACATCAACAACATGAAACACTTGATGAATTCATGCAAAATAAATGCTTCAACAATAAATTACAGATTGCTGGAATTAATTATTGCTCAGAAATAAATGAAACTTCAAAATTTCATTCTTCGTAAATATTTAGAGATAAAATGCAAATGATAGCTCAAAATGACCACAAAATATCAGCTATCCAATAAAATTAGAATCGATTTTTCCAACCATGAAAACCCATTGAAAAGTGATCCCGAAATCTCCAAATGGGTAGATCAAGTTGGAAATGAATGTGGCAGCCCCCAAAAGCATGCCCTAGCTGGAATGTGTGCCCTAACACTGATAGAAACCCTTGTTGTTTTGAAATTCTGAATTTTGAAGCTCCAATGCGACTCTTGAATGAAGTCACCAATGCAACAAATGAGGGTTTCTGTCTCCAAGTGTTGTGATTATTGAGGGTTTTCGTCCCAATAGGATCCAATGAGGGTTTTTGTCCTCAAAGGGTGAAAATGAGAGCTCAATGCTCCAATTTCCAAAAGAGAAGTATATAATTCACAAGATGATGATTACAATGAGCCCCAACATTTGCTTTTATAGCCTTTTCTTTCCTTTCTTTGTGGAGCGCTCCATGTAGGCCTCTTTATTTCTTTTTAACATTTGTTTTTCCCTCTTAAAGAGGGACAACCTCTCCCTTTTAGCCAACTAAAAATAATGAAAATAGGCTAAGGGTCTTTTTTCTACTTTAGTATTTAAAAATACCTTTTATTTTAATAATAATATTATTAAGTTGTCCCAAAATGAAGAATGGCAGCCCAACTTAAAATATTATTAATTATTTTTAATTTAGAAAAGGGACATTACAAACTGTAATTTGGTTGATCAACAAGTAATGTAAGTAAATGTAGCTTTCATAATTTGATAATTGGATATCACATAAGATTATACAAGCTTATTTGTTTCAATCATTTTTAATCTTGTTCTTATAATATAGAAGTTGTGAAGCCCCCAATAAAGGGGTTTGTCATGGTAAGGCTTTGAGAAAGGTGGTAACGTAGGAATGCCCCCTGCAGGTTGGTACAAGCTGAAATTTGTTTGTGTCCAGAAACACAAGGCATGAGGTGATCTCGGATGGCCATTTTGGGTTGAATTCTGAAAACATCTGAAAATATTTTTTGGATATTTTCTATGTTTTTCGTATTTTCATTTTCGGTGCCCTTTTAAGCAAAATTCAGCCCTGAAACTTTGGTCATATGTTCCAAAAGGTTTTCTGTAAACATTCACAAGCTTTCCAATGCATGTTACAAGCTGAAATTTGTTTGTGTCCAGGAAACACAAGGCATGAGGTGATCCGGATGGCCATTTTGGGTTTAATTCTGAAAACATCTGAAAATCCTTTTTGGATATTTTCTATGTTTTTTCGTATTTTTCATTTTCGGGGCCCTTTTAAGCGAAATTCAACCCGAAACTTTGGTCATATGTTCCAAAAGGTTTTTTTGTAGGCATTCATGAGCTTTCCAATGCATGTTACAATTTCAAAATCTGATTTATGGTCATGGAGATAGGGCCTTGAAAAGTGGCACTGCTAAAATAGTAACATCATGAACCAAAATTCAGCTTAGATAATGGCATCTAAAGTAGCTCACTTTATGAGCTTTCCAATGCATATTACAGTTCCAAATTCTGATTAATGGTCAAGGAGATAGGGCCCCGACAAGCGGCACTACTAAAATAGTAATGTCATCAACCAAAATTCAGCTATTTGTCCACTACTGGCCTTTCATTTCCATTTCTAAGGTAGATACATGTCATCTTCATGTGGGGTGACCCTTCGAATCCTTCATTTACTATTGTTAGTGACTTTTCAGTTTCTACATTGTATGACTATAATGTACAAGGCACACTTCTGTCCTACAGGGATTTTCCCTCTTAGTATACTCTCTCATTTGCAATAAAATACTGATGTTTTTCAATTTCTGTTCTGCCAATTTCATATCCGTGTTCATAACACATTGGATTACGTAACTAGTGTGTTGTCCACCAAATTGCACCTATAATTTGCAATGTTTAAAAAATCAGAACCGGACTTGGAACCAACCGAGGGTTGGATGGAACCGAACGGACCGGACCGGTATAAAATTTATGAACCGGTTTACTAAAAAATACATAAAATATTACAATTTTAATGAAAACAATATATTTTAAAGATTCCAAACCATGATTACAAACAATTAGAGACAAAATATGCAAAATTTGCTCATGTATATACCATGTAAGAGTAAATATAGCAAAATGGCACCAAGTGCACAACATATCCGAAACAAAATACATAAACAACGAGGCTCAAAATGGCCTATAGAGTCCAAAAAACAATATGCTACAAACTACTACATGTTTGATTATGATATCAATCATCAAACTCAACATCACTGCTAGTGCTAAGAATGGGATCCTCATCCTCATCAACGTCATCATGTTTGTCGGACTAGTTGGACTCCTTAGGGACATTCACGGTAGAGGTAGTAGCATGACAACTAGTGCCTGCCATGTCCGGTGCTACTAATGGTTCATTAACCAAAACCATCCATCCCAAGTCATCAAGATCAAACTCTGTGGGTGCCTCTCCTCTACCCATTATGATGTTGGATCAATATCATCCAAGACAATGGGATCTGTATCAGGTCTTCTATTTAATAACTTGTTGCGCCTTAGCCGAAGGTTGTATTGCATGAAGATGAGAACATTTAAATGTTGTTGTTCCAAATGTTTTCTCTTTTTCGTGTGAATCCGCTCAAAAATAGACTAGTTGCGCTCACACCCAGAAGCGCTGCAAGTTTGACTTAGGATCCGAATTGCAAACTTTTGTAGCCAAGGACACTGGCTACGAAATGAATCCCACTAATTTGCTGGAATAAATGATTAAACGAAGACAAAAAAATAAAGTTAGTTAATTCAATAATTAGATTGTGACTTACGCTAAAAATTCAAGTTTTTAAAGTTTAAACAACTAAAATTAAAAAACTTTGGAATTGCTTACCTGGCTGGTCCACTTCTCTTGCAATCTTTGCTAGGTTTTTGCCAAAGGTACCCGTGGCTCTACTTGAAAGCACTGATTTGTCGGTGTATTTCCAGTTGTTGACTCTCATTAGGGACCATGCACTCTAGGCATTCGTACAATCCATCTTTGACCTCCCTAGTTTGATCTTCTCCAAGTTGAGCTTTGTAATGATACCTTGGGTTTAAGAAATATCCAGCTGCATGTATAGGATGATGGAGCTGATTTTTCCATTTACTTATTACAATGATCTGCCATATAAGCCCATACTTTGTTACTCTATCCTAATATCGCAACCCTTTATCTCCGCTTATTTGCTTGATCCATAGCCTCATAAATGTAACCCATGGCCAATTTTTCCCCATCCACCAACCATAACACCTTAACAAGGGGCTCCACAATTTTTACAACCTTTACTATTTTTTTTCCAAAATGTGGTATCAAAACTTTCTTTTTGATGTCGTTTCCATCTTGTTTGCGGCTTTAGTGAGATGCATTTCACTCATGACTTGAAAACATCTTTTCCAAGTTTTGTCCCTAAGAAATGAGAGATTCTTTACTTGAGAAAGTTTGTTGCAAATCTTGTTATGACCGGCCCGACAAGTTCCTTGCCCTCGGTGTTTTTCTCATCAAGCTCAATACCCATGAGTGGTTATAGATGTATTTTGTTATGCTCTTGGCATGATCCAAAGTGTTCTGATCCAATCCTCTTTACCTATATCCTCAAGCATGAGGTTTATGCAATGTGCAACACATGGCATCCAAAATATGGTTTTGTATTTGTTCTCTAACATCTTACCAACAAGAACATAGTTAGAGGCATTATCTATGATGATTTGTACAACATTTTCCACCCCCACCTCTACAACAACCTCATCCAAAAGTTGAAACAAGTTTGCATCTTTCACCCTATTAGATGCATCAACTGATTTAAAGAACATGGTTCCTTGTGGGCAAGAGGCAAGAAAATTTATTATGGTATGATTCTTTCCATCACTCCATCCATCTGACATAATGGTGCATCTTGTTTTGGCCCATGACATTTACAACCCTTCAAGTATTCATCTATTGACCCAACTTCTTTCTGCAAAAGAGACCCCCTCAAGTCATGCATACTAGGGCCTTTGAAGCCCTTACCAACAACAACAATGGAATCCCACATGGGTTGGTAATAAGGTGAGCGGGCAGCATTGAAGGGGATATCTGCATCATACCACCATCTAGCTATGTATTCAAAAGCAGAGTCTTTGTATTGCTTCTTCCAATGGTTATCTAAAGTAGGCTGATTCTCACTTGGCCTAGAGGCACTTTGGGCGGGGTGGAGGAGGATGGGAAAAAGCTTTGAATGTTCTTTGACTTCCTCTTTTGAGGTGGGTTTTCATGAATGGGAGGAACATATCGAAAAGGGTCTCTAACATTGAGAAGGGGGTTAGAGCAAGAGCCTTCAACACTAGTGTTTGTAGCAAGTTGCCTCTTTCTCCCTATTTCAACCTCTATCTCTTTTTGCCTAGCCTTCTCTTCATTATATTTCTCAATCATGTGTTGCATTTCCAATCTAATGGATTCAATGTTTGGTGCATCACATGGGGCAACTTGGCCTCTTTGACCAGCCAAGTGTTGCTTGACTTATGAATGCCCCACTCGCCCCAAGTGTTGCTTGAACTTATGAATGCCCCCACTCGCCCCAAGTGTTTCTTATAATATTTGCAAAACACTTGATTATCAACAATATCAACATGGTTCCATGTAGGGTCTTTGACTCGGGAGGCATGGTAAATGCAAACAAATTTGAAAATAAAAATATGCAAACCTATCTTAATTTTTTTGCAACAAAAGAAATATATTTCAGATTTGCAATATTATGAGAGAGAAAAATAGGGACAGATTTTTGTTTTTAACATACCTTTCAATGAAATGAACTATGAAGATCAATGGGCACAAGAATCGGTCAAGAAATCCTCCAAGATTGTAGATAGGTTGTAGCCTTGCAATGTAGATGCTAAATCCACCACAAATAGCCCACAAGGAATGCCAACCAAGCTCCAAGCTCACTCCAAATCACAACTCTTCAATGCAGCTCCACAAACTCCAAATGCTCACAAATGCGCAATGAGAGAGTTTTGAGACAAATAGAGGGGGTGGTTATATAAGATGTAATGTCCCCATTTTCTGAAGACCCTTAGCCTATGCGTCCCCGTGGGCTTCGGGATGTGCAAGGGGAACATTTTTAATAAATAATTAAATATTATTGCCTGGAGCAATAATTATTTGATTATTTAATTATTTAATGTGAAGATTATTTAATTTAATTCCCAAAATATAAAAATTAAATGGGGAATTAATTAAATAAATATTTAGGTGGCTTTTAATTTATTAAATCACCCTTTGCAAAGGGGACGCCACACCTAGGGAAGACAAACTGCTTTTATTTAATATTTTCCTTCTCCTAGGGTTTTCGAATTTTGTGCCTCCTTACTTATAAAAGGAGTGCTAGGACCATTATTATGATTATGTTATGATGAACTTATTTTGATACTCCATGCTTGGAGTTGGGATGCATGCCCTTTGATGTTCTCTCTCTCTTGCGTGGGAGGTTGGATCGAGCTGATTTGAGATTTATTTGAAGTATTTATTTGTGAGATCCATGTCTTTGGCTTTGGACAATTGTTAGATGAAGTTTACTATTGAAATCTGCCCTTTTACTGTAGCGACGTCACTGTAGCGTCACTGTAGCAGCTGGTATGTGAGTGCTTTGCAAGTCGACTTGTTGGTATGTGTTGCATTCCAGTTTAGGCGACTTTCCTATGATATGTGTGGACTGTTTTTAGAGCATTATTTGACGTGAATCGATCAGCTGGTTGCATGATATTATCTTCTTTCTACAGCGACTGATTCAAGGCAAGTTTGGTGTTAGATAATAATCTGGTTTTGTTGTTCCTACACCCAGCTACTTCATTGGGAAGTTATTAAGCATTTGAATGTGTATTTTGGGCTTTATATGATCAGCGAACTATTTAATGTATCTTGCTAAACCCTAGCAATTTGCATCCTTTGTTTGGTGACTGGTTTTTAGAGTAAATATGTGTGCAAACCTATGTTGCCAGGAAACGGAAACAGAAACGGAAACGGAAACGCGACGGAAGCGAGCGGGTAGTGCAAACGCGGAAACGGCAATTTTCAAAAAACCTTGGATACGAAACGTTACGGGAAACGTCTGTACAATATATATATATATATATATATATATATATATATATATATATATATATATATATATGTGCATAGTACTCATTTTAAAATTGTACTCCATACACCATAAGTGATAAGAATAACTGATAAAACACTCAAAATATTTTGTATTCATTGAAATTATACATTATTATCATGTATACTTATCTCTAGGAGACTAGGACGTTTCGAAGGAGTTTCCGTTTCCGAAACGGAAACGGGGCCCTAGGCGTTTCCTGGTAACAGAGAGGTGCAAACTGACAGTGATTTCTCTTAGTAAGTATTCCTCTTTGTGGCTGCTCATTCCCATACTTGGCGACTTGGTTTTTGCATGGTGTTTGAGTCCCTTCATGGCAGCGAATTATAGTTCAAATGCATAAATGATAAAGGCAGATTTGGTATGAGATCCATGTGCTTAGAAATCTGAACTTTATCTAGTTGTTTGCTGTTATTCCCTTGACCAGCGATCTCTGTTGGAAGTTCATGTTTGTTAATTGATAGATCTATCTCCCTCCTAACAGCAGCGCCATCTAGGAATGAGTTTTGAATAGTTGAATGCATGTTTGGGGCTCTAAATATTCAGCGAACTGATCCCTGTTGCAGCGATCTCTTTCAGAGCAATACGGTGATAGTATTTGACATGATTGTGATCTGGATTTGGTGTGAATAAAGCTGCTGTGTTTTCCCTTGGATCAGAGACTTCATTGGGGAAGGTATTGAATGTTTGAAGGTATGTTTTGAACCTCCACAGATCAGCGGACTGTATGGCACTATTTCTTTGATCTTAGCTGTTATTTTCATGATGTTTTGAGCCATCTAGGGCAGCGATCTGAATGTGTTTGTTTGAGGTAAAATACTGAATGACTGGAAGGGAAGAGTACATGTTCCAATGATCTAAATGGACATACTACTCAAGTGGTGTTGACTAGGTTTAGCTATTTACAGTTGAGTGGAGTGTTGAAGAGTTGTTGATTTGCATATTTTCTATTGATCCCGGAAGTGGGATATTACATAAGATCACTTTAGGGTTAGGGTTGAAAGAAATCACTTAAAAGTAAGTGAAAATAAAATAAACGTTTTTAAGGCAAAAAGAAATCGCACCACCGGTTCAAACCGGTTTAGTATGGAACTGGCGGTTCCGTGCGAAACCGGTCGGCAATCCAATTTTTAGAGCGGTTTTGCATTTTTAAAGTTAAACCAGTCAAACTAGTCGGTTCTGGTTCGACTGTTTTTTAAAACATTGGTAATTCGGATCATGAGATGCGATCAGAGATGGCAAAGGTAGCTTCATCATCACATTTTCCTTAAACTAGTCATCGACACCGAGTACTATTATGAGGTGGTAAGCTTAGTGGAAAGCCTTTGTCTAGCTTGTTCCTCGTGCTTAAAATTCCTTATGATGGAGGGGGACTCGAAAATCATAATCAAAAGTATATAGATAGGGACATGCCCAAATAGGAATCTTGACCACATTCTTTGTGAAGGAAGAAATCCACAATCTCGGTGTGAGGAGCTGCTATAAAAAAATTCTTTAGCGAATCCAATAAAGCGGTTCATTGTTTAGGCAATCATAGGGCATATAAATTGTAGGCCTCATCACTAACATAACCCATATTTTGGAGGGCTTAGAAAATTTTATTAAAGGGGACATTAACCCCTTTTTTATAGCATGATCCTATCTTATTTTTTTCTGCACCGCTCACTATAGTCAATACTTCAACTGTTGTATTAGAATATCAAAGGTGTTGTACAATTGGAAGCTCATCATGTGGCATGTTTTTCAGGCAACCTCTAGCTCATTTGGTATAGAGTCGACATCATTTCAGTTTAATAATTATGTGTTTTTAGTTGGGAATGGTAGAGACTAAAAACTTGGTGTCCCAACTCCAAGAACAAGAACGATGGTCCTGTTATTGCTTGTCTTTTGAAGTGTAGGTTTTCAATTGCAGACCCAAAAGCCTCGAAATTCGTCAAATTCATCCTAGGTGATGACATTGCACAGATCGAGAGGGGTTTGAGCATAATGTGGAGTCTCTTAGAGATGATTTCCATGGCGGTTACCCAAAAAGGTGAAATACAGGCCAATTTGTTGTTGTAACATATTTTTAGGGGATGTTAAGTATTAGAAAGGATATGCCGGAGGGATTGACAAAAGTAGAGGTGCAAGTATTGAAGAATAGAGTGGAGGCTGTAGAGAATGATTTGGTTGCATGGAAGGAGATGATTGCTAGGCACTATGAATACATTTGAAAATTGTATATTGTACCATATGTGTTCATAAATCACATCAATTGTGACAGATGCCTTCTAGCACTACCAACAACCATCCCCCCCATCCCCATATTGGTGGCAGCGTCTAAATTGGCTTGGAAACCCATTAAACAAAGGCATGGACTCCATATTAAGGTAGAGGTAGTGTGTTGAAAGGCCTACATTCATGCTTAGGCTGTAATAGGATGGGACGAGATGGAACACACACTGTCGAGCATGAGATAGTGTAATGCCCCCTTTTCCAAGCTAGTTGTTTTGGAGACTTGAGCCCATTCCAATTTCTGTGGGCAAGAAGGAAGTGAACAAGGGAAGTGTTTGTCATGTTTTTCAGTCTTTTTCGTGAGCATTTGCATTCTTCTTTCATAGTTTCTCTTATAAGTCAGGTTGGTTGGGTTGAAGAGGTGAAAAGCCAAGATAAAGTTAAAAGCAAACATCCTTATGAGGTCAGTTATGGGGAAGACTCCCTAATTGATTTTGGCGCCACCAAAAGGATATAAAAGGGGTCGCTTGGACTCATTTTGGGCATCTATCTTGTCATAAAAATATACTTGCTTGGTTTTTGGGCTGATTGCTCAATTCCTTTCCACTAGAGGGTGAAAATCCTTTGGTGTGGCATACAAGGAGGATGAAACCCTTCCTTGTTCAAATTGAAGAACGAAAACTCTTCAATTGGTGGTTCCTAAGGTCTTCAAGGAAAGTGATGTTGCTGGTTTTCAGCTAGGGTTTGATAGAGGAAGAGCTACTAAGGTTTTTACATCAATTTTGGACCCTCTCCTAGGGTAGCGACTTGGTTGGAGGAGTTGAGTGCCTTCTAGGGCACATCTTGGCAATTGGAGTTGATATTCATCTTCCTCATAATTTATAAGGCTGATTTCACACTTTTATGATATTTTTGGGGATTGGAATCTCCATTTCCAGCCCTTATTGTGAGCTGTATTTCTGCTGTCATTTATTTAATTACAGCTGGGTATAATTTCATAATTTGCACATGTTTTGAAGTACTTTGGCTTGGTGTTTATTCCATTGATTGAATACAATATTTAGGAGGATTTATACACCTATTTTCAGCTTGTTTGGAGGGTGTTTGATGCCCTAAAAGTGTAGATTCAGTTCGCTGCTAGGGTTTCATATATTTTCAGAACTGCTGTTATAAAAATCAGATTACTCTCATTTGGGTTTGTGCTATTTCCCTTTTTTCAGTTTCAGCCCTAGAAAGGGATATTACAGATAACAAACTGCAAAGGAACAATGCTACACTGTCAGCAATTGGTGGACGTTAAGGACCAGCAGGATGCCCAGTTTTGAAGTGGTTGGGTTTGATATATTTTTCTGTTTAAGTACTTCTTATTTGTAGCATAGAAGCAGTCTTGATTGGTATTGGCATGTAGCCACAGACCTTATATTGTTGTAGGCCTACCTTCAAAACTCTATTATGTTTAGCTAGCTAGTTTTGGTGTTCGACACCTTTGGTCCAGTGATACATTCCCAGGCAGGTGGTAATTTTCAGACAACCTGAAACCCTTTTTCATTCAGTAATATATTTACTTGCTTTGAAAATTTCTGAGGTGTGCCCCATTTCGATTTTCAGATAAAGGTGTTAATGCCAACCCCTATTTATCCATTAAAAAGAATATAGAAGTATGAAAGGTAAAGATAATTAACCTTAGCTAAAACTAAAACAAATACACTTGTGCTCATCGATAACCACCGGTAATGTTAGTTATACATGCAGTTCATTTAATGATAATTGAAAACTGTACCTTTGAAATGATTCTAGAGTGAGAAGCTTGAGTTGACTCAGCAATTTATCATTATGTTACTTGTAGACATACCAAAAGGTCTACTTATTCTGACATAAAATGTATCTTGAACCATCAAAATATTTTGCTTGGTTAAACTAGTCACAAAAATGTGGACACTTTTGACTCGAATTCCTATGGGGGTCTAGAGGCTCTAAAGCCCTCATGCTAATGACCTCTTTTCCAGCCCACCCAGGCGACAAGTAGCATTAAGTGTTCTTTGGACACCAATACTTTACATATCATATCTGATATATCAATTAGGTGGTGCTTCTCTCATCTTACCCTTATTGCTCGGACTACTCAAATTCCTCAACCTGCTCTTCCCAGGCCTCATGGCTCTATTCCCTCCCTCGGTGGCATGGCTTTGCCCCTTCTCGGTGACATAGATTTACACTTACCAGCCTCCCTCCGGACCACAGGGACAAACTCATATTATGAGTCGATTTTCTACTACAAGAGGTACAACGGCCTTGAATGTTAGGGGAGATTCTAGAGGAAGCGCTTTACTTCTCCTTAGGATCTCTGAACTTGGCCCCTCCAACCTTGGATGCTCCTCTGTTAACATTTCCAGATCTTCATAGTAATCAATGACAACTCAGATAACTCCTCCACTTCATGCACATACTTATATAGTTGATAAGGTTTCCTTCCTATCTTCATTGGCACATAGTGTAGGGGCTCTTGTTTGCGCTTCATTGCCATTTGTATTGGTTTTATTACCACCTGTGTTAATGGCACGCTACGTTCTTTATCTTATATACTTTTGTTATTTGGCTTCTAGGATTCTCTCTTCCTAGAACTTTCTATTGTTAAATGTTGTATCCTCGAGTCCCATTGATCTACTTTTGGTCATCTGTGGATATTAGTGTTATTTTTTGATTGATCATGTGCGCTAAGTGTAATAGTTTTGTTCTATTCATTTCTTTCTTCTGAAGAGTTAAGCTTTTTGTCAACAATGGCCCTATGCCGACAAACTTTGTTGTCACAAAGGAGATACCCATCTATGTCAACAATGCTTGATTAGTCCCTTAATTTCCCACATTATTATAAATTTCCAAACTAGATAAGTATGCCTATTATTTCAAAGGGTTCACAAAACTCTTGAGGGTGTTAGCAGACCAACTGAGAAATTTCTGTTATTGATGAAGAGGGAAGGATGGTGCTTTTTAATGTGCTCCAGATAATTAGTTTGAAGAATAAACTGTCAAATAATTACATGTCATGGGAGCTTTTGTATGTCTAACTGTGTATTTCCTATTAAATAAATCATCAAGTTTGTACTTTTTAAGAGATCTTTTGTTAATTATCAATCTGTTAAATATCATGTTGAAAGTATGTTTTTCAAATTATTCAGAGGAACTTGTCGACTTACATGGGCTATTCAGGATAAAACATTTATTGGAAGTCTTTACAATGCAGTTCTTAGAAGTGGAATGTTTTTATTTCAAATGACAAGATTTGATTGATTCCCATAAATTGATACTTGTAGCAAAGTGTATGTCGCAATTGGAGAATAGATAGTGCATTTTATCTTAGCTGCTAGTGCCTTTAAATGTGACTGAGCACCATGGTTAAAGCCTCTAATTTTAGTGGTTTATAAAGAACTTGTGTTCATTTGCTTCATGCTTGTCAGTTTTTTTATTGGTTGATTATGTTTAAAATCACCATTTGGTGCTACTGATTTTATCTGCCTGCTGATTACTAAGAGGACAGGGATGATTTTTCCCTCTCACCATGTGTTCGCCATTTCTTACATAAAACTCTATAAATTGTATTCATAAAGTTTTGGTTAGTTTGCACTTGAGTGACATAAACAATGCTTTTAGTTTCATATTTGAAAATCTAATTCTTGTATTTGTTCAGGTTGCAGTGAATGCGCAATTTGCCAAACAACTCAGCGAGATCTTACACATGTGTGTTCCAAGCGTTTGGTCCAAGGAAGCCTTTTTAATTCTTGTCCAAACATGCTTCTTATATAGTCGTACATTACTCACAGGTTGGCTACAACTCAATCAACATGAATGAAATCTGTCTTTTTCCTCGTGTTGTCATCATCAACCCATTTACAAAGAAAATAATTATTTATATATTGAATTCAATTAATGATTTACTATTGTTGTCATTGATGTTGTGTCTCGACTCTCGTCACATTTCTACTATATTTGTGAGTGTAAATGAGTACATGTGAATTTCCAAAATCGTAAATGAATACTCGTGAATCTCCAAAATTTAAAATCACTTGGACTTGTGAAAAAGTCTGCTGAAGAATATGCGATAAAGATAACTATGCAGCCTGAAGTTGTGGTATGCTAGGTTTAAATTACAAAATGTGGATTGACAAGGATTAAGGTGCCATTACATAAGTAACATTCTAGACTGCCAGGATACGGGTACGGGTATGGATACGGGTTTGAGTACGCTGAAGTGGCAATTTTTAAAAACCCATGGGTACGATATGATGTGGGTACGTTCGTACAATATATTTTTAAAAATTAATAAATATAAAAATTTAAAGAAAACAACAAGCTTATAGTCTCAGCAACCTATAAAATATTAGAAGCCAACATCAAGCTTATTATGAATTAGAAGCCATCTAAAGCAAGATTTCTTTGACTGAATACAAGAAGACCACAAAACATTAAATCTACAAGTCCATCTACTAATGGGCTCACAAACATTCCACTTATTGTTAAGGCCCAGGGAAAGGTTTGGGGAGAAGGCAATCTTTTCATAGAGTTGTTTGGAGGTAGCCTCTTGGAGAGGGGGGCCTTTGAGCCACCTCATAATATCCCAAAAGCCATTCTCATCCTCCATAATTAGTCCAGTAGAGGGAGCTGTGAAAGCATTTTTGAGCATTGTATACATTCTGAACTAAGATTGAGGAAGCTTATAGAAAGCTTTAAGGTCTGTCCATTCCATCCACTTCCCAAATCTGTACAAGTCATGAAATATTTTAATTCCTTTCTCAAACCAAAGGAGGGCAGAGTAGCCTCTTGTCAAGGCAAGGATCTTGTCATTATATTTCAAATTCCACCAAATCAATTTTTAGGTTTGGCACCTAGTGTCAAAGGAAGAGAAGATAGTCTGCCCAATTACCAAGTGCTTCACTTGTTCCCATGCCTTCCAAATTGACTGAAGAATAAAGGACCCTTGAGGAGCAATAAGAAAACCCCCAAATAGTAAGTCAACAAAATGAAGTCCTTTTCATCTCTCTTGACCCTTGGGAGCCTATTGGCAATATTGAATCTCACACGAACTTTCCAAGGTTCAATTCCAGTCAAAGCCCTCAAGTTTTTTTATTTACAGCGTATGTATCCACAGGCCCTGGGTATGGTTTTCTGTACCCAGTATGTACCTAGGGCCTGTGGGTACTTACCCACAGAGTACCCAAAGAGTACCGGTACCAGTTTCCATACCAGGTATGTTTCAGACCTGGTATGGGCCAGTACTCGACGTTTCAGTGCAGTCTAGGTAACATTGAACTATAAAGATAATGGTTACTTGCAATGGCCTACAAGACAAAACACAACAAAGACTGCAAATTTTTGGTATAATACAAGTCATAAAGATGATTGGAAAAATCAATACATCTTAACAAGAAACCATCGATAACATTAAATTAATTACGATACTAGCCGATATATACTTTGGAGATCCGATATATACCATAGAAATTGAATGACAATCAAAGAATCAACCATTTCTTGGGTATTTATTTGTAACCTTCTTTTACTTTGGTCTTGTTCTAAACATTGCACAAATAAGTTCTTTGGAACCTTCTCCAATATAAATCCAAAGTTTTTATTTTGAAGCAATTATGGTGCTCTTATGATGCTCCATATCTTTTAGACCTCCTTGTTGAATTTTATTTTCTGTTTTAATAGGCATAGTGATGATGCAGTGGTATGAATCTCCATTCGATTTTGGAATTCCCATCACTAGTAATTGAGAATTATTATTTCTATTTTCAAGGAAATATAGAAAGGACCTTCTTTGAAGTGATAAAGGTTTATTTAGTCATTGCAACGATTGCTCCATCTGTATCTGAAGATAGAACAAAGGGAAAAAAGTCAAAAAAAAGTATTGAATATGTTGATGCTCTATTATCAATTCATTTGCACACAGACCCAGGGTTACGCAATAATGACCTCCTTTGTGGATTACTCTTTGAACTTGTATCATTAAGGAGGGTGAAAGTCATTCTAGACTTTTCGTAGGATCCCTAGGAGGTCAACTCAGCTCAACTAGGTCCCCTATCAACACTCTTGAAAGAGTGCTTCACTTTATCCCCCGTCCGACATTCTCACTAGGGCGCATGATGACCCTATGTTTTTCCCCAAGGCCTCCCGAGTAAGGGTAGAGATGGACCTAGTTCCAAACTTTCCTTCACATCTTCTAACTATACCTTTTACCTTTATTATCACATCATCTCATACATGAACAAAGTACTATACATACAACAAAAAGGGGGACATCCTTTAAACTATGGGGCTTTGGATGCTTGGTCTTCCATTAAAGCAAAGCTGCTAAAGTGAGATGGAGCAAATTCAGATTCACTAATATGACTTGTGAAATATACTAGGAAGAAGAAATTTATCTGGATTGTTGATAGCAAGATTTTTTTGGAATTGAATATGCTCCCTTTTTTGTTGGTGTCATTAATTGGAAGGGTTTGTGCTTGGAAACCCATTGGATGGTGCAACAACATGGTGAGACCATTTACTATGGTATTTAACTAGCAGGCATATTTTTCCTATTGGGGTGAGTGCAAGGCAAAATTTAATGGAGAACCATCTGAGCTTCAATTGGGACAATTTTAGTTTGTAAAGTAGATTGGTTGAATATTGTTGCCAAGATGATTGGATTCAAGAAAGACATTGATTATTTAGACATAGGAGCGAAATTTGATTGGTTGGCTTTGCTTACTTAAATTGGACAGGGCAATCTGCAGACTATAGTTTTCAATTTCATATGTTAGTGCTTTGAATGCTTTCGATGACTCTTACAAGTCTGCATTCTCTCACTTAAACGTGGCTGCATATTTGTACAATTTAGCTCTGCTGACTTTCCATCAGAAAAACTGAATGTTAATCCAAGGTTGCTTGGATAACTGTGTCGAGATGTCATGTCCCTTTTTTGAAGCTGATTTATGAAGACCTTAACCCATTCTTCTCCCGTGGGTCTAAGGAGGAAAGCAAGGGGAAGATCTGAACTATATCTTTATTGTTGTTTTATTTATTATCATGTATCCTATTGGGAAGCCTAGCGCTCCAATAGAGGGACTTAAGTAGTTAGGAAATAAAGGTATTATGAGCATGTAGGCTCCAAATACCATTTATATATTTAAAAGCACTTACCTTAAGGGGTCGACCATCATTTTATATTGTAAAAAGCACTCCTTGTGGCTATATAAGGAGGTCGCTTGGGCATTATTGATTCATGTTTTGGTGATTATTCTTATATCTTGGTGAAAGTTGGCTAGTGTAGCCCTTTTATTCTCTCTTAAGGACGAAACCCCTTGGGTTGAGATACCAAATGTCGCGGGGCTAGCTCACTAGCGGAATAAACTAACCCCCACGCGGCACTGAGACGCTACTTTTTTTTGCTCACCTTAGAGGATCAAGCTACTCTGGTAGTCCCAGACTACGCCTTACACCCACCTTCCATTCCCTACGCAACTCCATCCTTGTGCACAAGTGAACTCCTCAAACACCTTTCACAACTGCCCATACAACTGCTCTAGAAGACCACTCACCAAATACCACGACCGCCCATACAACCATCGGGAGCTCTTAATATGTCTTCTTAGTCCACCTGAGGGAATGCACAACTCCTGCCTCCTTGACCCATCACTGAACCAGCTCTTTTGCAACTCCGCTGGCCGGCCCATTGTCGAACACCCAACTGCTCTGCACAATGTTGCTGAAGAACACCACAAGTCCTTACTGCCATCCATCCATGAGTCTCGCTTGAAATTAAGAGGTTTTGCAAAATCACCACACCGATTCTCGCGAGGAGAGCCACTTTTTCCACTTCATGGCTTGAGTATCAACTTGACATCACTTCGAGAGACTCTGCAATTCAGTCATTTTCAATGCACAAGTTCTATCTACAACTTCTGGGGAGTCGTCGCACTACTCAGTGCTTACGCACCTACCGAGTTTTCGAGTTATTTTGCACCACTACACCTCAACTCTACCAAGTGTTATCCCTTCACTCTTCTTCGCGTTGGAGTTAGTTCTGCATCAACCTTCACATGAACTGTCCACCTTAGTGACGTTACCCAACCCACACTACATGCTTCCCTTTCTGCTCCTCCACATTCTGAGTTTTGATCAACACTGGCCTTCTTCTCCCACAAAGTCTCTACTAATCTGCGCTGGCCTACTTGCACCTGCACACAAGCACCAACCCGACACTGCATGGGTCTACAACACCCTTATCACCAAACGCCATGCCAACTCCGTCGCAACTACATGACTCCTTCCTCATCAACCATTGGTCTAACTCTGAGAAAGTTCACTGGCTTCATTCATTCCACTGTGACATCAATCAGGCTCAACTTAGCCCTGATACTCCGTTGGATCACTTTGATCTGACGCCGCCGTCCGGCCCTGCACCAGTCTTCTTCTTACATGGAACAACATTGCTCCTCTTGATCCAGTTGCGTTGGCGTCCCGCCATCCGACCACCAACACGTTGATTGCCAATTGTCTCAAGACTTAACCACCTGATCCAATTCAAACAACAACCAACTCCCACAACATTGCTACGGCTCTACTCAGCCTGCGCATTACGTTGGGCGCTTCAACCTGACGCTGCTGACTTGCTTTTCATGATACAATATCTTGAGTTTCATGAATTTTGGAGCTTTCTAAGTTGAGTTGTGAATTTTTAAAGTAACGCTGCAGACAAGGGTTTCGTTGAAATTCATATCTCCATATTTAAGGTATTAAAAACCAGATTTATTGCATTGTATGATTCGTGTTGATGTATCATAATTTTAGAGACTTAACTGGAGCTGATTGGAAGGGTTTTGAAGGCATGAAGGTGGGGTTGAAACCCCCAAACAGGTCGCTGCCCTAGAACAGGGTTTTATTTGCAGGTTTACAAGTTTATAACAGCAGCTCAATAATCTGATTTGTGAGCTTTTAGCCATTTCCTGAGTACCCCTAAAAAGGGACATTACACAAGAGTATTTGAAAATAGAAATTTCTAGTGTTCATATTGGGCAAATACACTTTTGCCCACTGTTCATTCTTTCCTTCCTTTGCTAACATATTGGGCAAAAACACATTTTCCAACTGTTCATTCTTTCCTTACTTTGCTAACATATACAATTGTGTTCTTTTCTCCAGTTGTATTGTTTTACGTGCCTGCTTGCCAAATCTGCATGCTCAAGTTGTTGTGACATTAGTCTGTATCTGATTAAGCAAATATCGATGGCCTCAATTTTTTCAATAGACTGAATTTCTTTCTTCTTCCCGCTCCCTGTTCCCACTGCAACCTGAAGACACAACGTGCCTGTTATCTTGTGCATCACTGGTTTGGGTGGGCTATCCCTTGAACTGCATGCTTGTATGTAATATTTTCAAAGTCAATGAGATTGGTACAAGCATAGATGCATTTGATGTGTGCTGTTGTAGGGTTTAAGAATGCATTTGTGATTCTTCATGCTGCCATTGTTCAAGCCACTAGGCAGCTTATGTTTGTGTTTCTGTTGACTGATGAGACTGAGGTTGCTCATGAGAAATCTGATCTGCTGTAATATTGACATCAATTTCCATGTCCAATAGGTGAATTGGGGAGGATGGAAGATGACGAGAATTTACCATGTTGGTATTATGATTATCATCAACTTTAGCTTGGTTGCAGTATGGTGTAATCGTGCAATGTTACGACCTTGACCTCACTCTGTGTGTCCTTGTTTGGAATTGATCCTTGGTACTTGCTCTTAGTTGCGTTTTAGGTTTTCTGCTAGATCTGATTAGTTTATTCTTTCCTCTTTCTCAAACAGCAATGTAACCACAAAAGCCTGGGGAGCCAAAGACTAGATCAGGGGCACAGGTTTTGTCATCACTTTTAGGTTGCAAAACCAAATCTTTCCAAAAATTCACTATCTCTATATTGTTTTGAACTTGGAAATTAGGATTGGAAAATGCAAGGTTTTACAGAATCAAGCTTCACTAAAAATTGTGGATGGAATTGATATTTTATGATCTAAACAATGTGATCCATGAAATATTCCTTAGGGAAGAAAAAGGAATCCTAGTTATTTTAGTGAAAATTCAAACAACTGAAAAGCATTTCTCAAATCAAGCTTGCTGAAGTGTGTGCCTATATATGGCATTGTTCATATTCTACACTTTTTCATCAAATTAGAACACAACGATGGTGTGGGCGAACCCCATGAAAGTGTACTTTTCTTACAGGGATTTTGATTTCTGAAAATGCTCATCTTTTCAGAAATTTCAAAACACTGGAGAAAATTTGATTATCGACATATCTTTGCCATGAATGAATAAGATAATATGTCTTCTGACATGCAAAGTATCTTCGCTATGAATTAATAAGATAATATGTCTTCTGACATGCAAAGTATCTTCACTATGAATTAATAAGATAATATGAAAGCATATGAAGTAATTAGTACAGGAGGTAGAATATGAATATATGAAAGCATATGAAAATGCCTTATGGAAGAAATTCAAAATTGAGGTGATCAAAGCCCCATCCTTATCTCATCTACAACCTTTAGCTCGATCTATCTTTGGTGCCGCTAGAACAAAAGGAACCTTGTCTTGAAGAGAACACGGCATCTCTTGTTCCTGGGAAATCTTCCAGTACAGTGAGCATGCAGTAATGCATGAAAGAATATGGATGCTGCTGATGGAGAGGCATCTGAAGACAACACAACACACATTAGGAAATGAGGCGGTCACCCTTTTCAAGTAGTTCTAGGGTGTTTCGGTTACCATTTGTCTATGATTTTTTTAGTCTTTTAAATGGCAAGACAATCTAATATTATACTTAATATGTACTCAGTCCGTAGTACTAGTATGATTCTATCTCTCAATGTTTGTCACGTGCAATTCTTGTATCCCTCGACCATTAGCATTAAGTCCAATTGCAGAGATATGTATGTCAATGAAGCCACAGTTAGACTTTCCAAGGATCAAGGAAAACATTCCATTCTTCATCTCATGACTGATCCTTGAACTAGGTCTCCTGGGGCATTTTTGATTAGCAGACTGGGTTTTTGGTTATGCTGATAGGCATTCTACAATGGCAGCAAGGGGTGGGATGTAATGGTGTGACCGTGTAGGTTTTATTTTATATATTAAATTTGACGTCCATTTGACCGTCACAAGGTAATTTTGACCATAAATTTTACATCTACTTGACTGTCACTTAAAAGTTTTTGTTAGAATTGAACTTTGAAAAGTCAGTCAAAAAATAGTAATATATTGGTCGTAGAGTTTGAGGCCATTTTCTCCTTAAAAAGATTTGTTTTCATCATTGTTTGGGAAATATGAACATAATGTTATAGAATTATTAATCAATGTGATATGTGTAAAATCCAAAATAAAATACTTGAAATTGATATCTATCGGCATTTTTCAAATAGATTTCTGTAAAATATTTGTACTAGTGTATCTGGTAGCTGCAGAATAGTCTCTGCTCCTTATTTTAAATTTTCAATTTTTAATGATGAATTTTACTGATTAAGAGAAAAAAACACTTACAAAATGATTGCTAAAGATTCATATCACCTGGAAGCAGTCAGTGTCTGTAATTGGAATGATAAGCTTGTAAAAGAATTATTTATTGTCTATGGTGTGGCTTGAAGGCAATCCATGTTTGCTCAGAGACTTCTACTGGGAACTGAAAGATTGCAAACACTTTTTATTTCATCAGTGTTGATTAAACTAATAAGGAAAGTGTTTATCCCTGGATTAATTTATCTCTCTTTGATTGATTCAATTATGTACCCTTAGGAGATGGTGGAAGTACTTTATGTATAATTTCCTTCCCATAAACATGTAATAGTAAAGCTGAATTGCTAAAATTAACTTTAATTTATATCTGATGTATATCCTGATTAAACTGGACAGAGAGGATTGCTTCATTAGAAGGAAAATCAGCACAAGCAATCATATCAAAGGTACAAGCCCCGTGATCATGTTCAATATTTTGGACTCGTTATTTGACTAAGTTCTACTGACCTATTCATTTCTCACTACATTTTTGCAACAGAATTGGCCCAGTTTCTTTAAATATTTAACCGCATTCGCCTTGACAACTATACCTGCTGCAGTAGTGAATAGTGGTTTAAAGGCTATGCGGGTAAGTTACATGTAATCATCTTGTTTGGTAATTATGCTTTTTTGCTAACTTCTGAAAAATTATTTTCCTGAAATTGAAAGTATTAAATTCTAAAACCACTGTGGTAGCTTTAGATGTCTAGTTAAAGCTTCATTTCTGCCTTCACCTTAGAGCTTCTGTGTACGTGAACCTCACAAGAACTGCAGCTTTGGGTAATGCAATGAATGCCTGTTCACTATAGTCCCCACCATTCTTGATCTCTGCGCCCAAGGTAAATGATTGGATCTAATGCATGAAGGTGTACAGAGGCACAAAAGTGGCAAGTGATGCCTACGTATTTTTATTTATTAGTACTTTAACATCACAAAATGGTTTAGTTACATCAAAACCAGACCTAGAAGACTGACAGGCTGTTTAATTTGACTTATTAGTTCACTACATTTAATAATTATTCACAGCAATTACCAAAAGAGCAGTTCAAATAGAGTGTCCGCCAACCTATTTCTGGTATTCTAAGTTAGAATTCTGGAATAGGTTCTAGGATCTTTGTGCTAACCTTGAGACAAACACCCACATGCATGCATATACCCGTGAAACATCAAAGAAATATAAATGCAGATATGATGAAGGTAGAATTACTACCAATATATTAAGCTCATTTGTGAGGGAGGGCCAATGACCCTCCTCATAGGAGTATTACAATGAATCTCTCTTCCACATTGAATTACTTCTAACACTAGCACTCTATGCTTTAATCTATTAATAGCGCAAGTCAATCAAATCAATAACTTGATTGATACTCTTCTCTATTAATAGATGTTGATTAGTGTGCACCAATAGGTGACTTACATATTATATTACAATTAAATATCACAAGTGCATCTTAATCATATACAATATTGTATGGTTAATTAAATACACTAATATTCTAACACTCGATATTACTTTCTTGCCAAAAATAGCCATTTTTAAGGGTGCTTTATGTATTAATCTAGTACGAGAAATTTTGAAATATGGGGGAAACACATTTGGCTTTGAGCATATCTCTTACTTGTCTAGGTGCACTCTTGGTCTAAAATTTCGTCCCCCTTATTTCATTTCCTTATTTTTGAAATGACGTAATAATGAATAATGATGTCAATGTTAAAGCTGGAAAATTTTCATGACACAGTGGAAAAATGTGACAGACTGCAAAGATTTCCCTATGTAGGCACACCCCAAAAAAGAAAGTAAGCAAAGATATTGATGTCCTTAAGTTATTGACATGGTCAATGGGATGCAAGGACACATAAAAGCAAGGAGTGTGTAACAAAAGCCCAACCTAGTTTAAGGTTAAAGTAACGAAATTCTAAGACAAAGGATTAATATAATCAATTACATGTTGAGGCAAATAGCTATGGATGATTACAATGTTTAGTCCCAGCCAATGTAGAATTGTTTAGACCTTGTCTATGTTTCATTTGAAGATGTTTCCCTTCCTTGCTCAGCTTTGAGCAATAGCATGGAAGTTTCTCTAAACTACGAAAGGGACTTGCATAGGGAAGAACTTCACATAACTCATAGACTTAATTAATTTCACACATACAAATATATTTCTTCTATATTATCACCATCACAATACATGGCTATTATATAGCCAAACAAATAGCCAAACAACCTCCGATTCTTTAGGGAGGTGTTATAACAAATAACCCGTAATAATATTCACGGGTCTAACACTTCAACCAAAGAACCTATACGACTGACCAAATAATAACGGTAATATTTACCAAACATAAATATCAATACCCATGTGAACATTAATATTCCTAACATTCCCCCTTAATGTTTACATGGTAGCAAAAGAACTTTCACACTTCCTCTGCAACTTGCTACTTGTGCTTGCTCATGATCTTGGTATAACACTCAAACTGAAGCTAGAAGAAGGAACACATCAACTTCTTATCAACCATGCACTTTCAGGAACACATTTGACCGAAGAGGATGGGAACACGCTTAGGAATCATTTGCTTATCAACCAGTCACTCTAGGGAACACATCTGACCTAGTAGTGTGGGAACTCAAGCAGAACACATCTGAACAACCTTCAATGGTTTTCTAGAGGCTAACCACAAACCTAGGTATGAACAGAACACATCTGATTGTTCAACCTCTTCAAGACTCATGATGCTGCATTTCACTTTGTGTTATCTATTCTTCACTATGTTATTACATTGGGGAGTAATGTAGGAATATACATGTGAATAGGAATGAATCTCTGTTCTTATTTTTCAATCCACACTAACAAGTTGAAAACTGCACACTAGAAACTGGAAACATGAACGTACTGCAAAACATGTATTATGAAATTGAAACACACAATTGAAAGCAAACTCACACCACAAAATGCCACCACAGCTTCATGCGGCCTAGTTGTTGGTGACTAACAAGAGGTTGCTGTCTGACCCACCATCCTCCATTGCCTCCATCCTCTAGTATCACGTTGCTCACTCAGAAAATTGGACGTTGAAGGTCAACAGTTTCCACATTGGATTTATTCTTTTCTTCCCTCCCACAATGTGAAAACATTTATTTTCCGGACATCGGGTAACATTGAAAATGCGTCCATAAGGTAATTTTTATTTTTTATTTTTACAATTTTGACAACTTGACTATTTTGACTAGACAATAAAAATGACAATAAAGAAATATCCTAAAATCACCTATTTGACAACAACAATACCATTAAGAAAAATTCTGACTCTTTTACATGACCTTGATAATACGACTCAAATAGCTTACGATTGACAAGACAAAATGGTGACAAATGACTTTTACAATACAATACATTTGACTATCAAGACTCTAAACACAAATAATTATGAATAACAAATAAAGGACGGTTGATTTTAATTTAATAATGACACATATTTATGCAAAATGACAACACAATACTTTAAAGATGAGACTTACTAACACAAAAGAACTAAAGCTCACAAATTTTATACTAAACATTTGACTTATAAATAAACAACATAGACACGTGACTTTTATTAAACACAAACATAACAATATTTATGGTTTGACTAATCATATGATGTAGTTCTAAACAATACAATAGACAACTCTGTAATCTCTAACCAATCCATATACATACGGGAATACTAACCACTTAGACCCAACTATACTTTAAAAAAAAACACAAGTAACTTTATATATGGATCACCTTTTAGGGTCATGCTATTAAACCATGGACTGAAAGTGATTAATACGAATTACATCCTAGATCTGTAGAATCCCACGTGAAAGGAAAATAAATACCAGCATTGGATGACGCATGGGAGAGGAGACTTCTAGACGCTTGTAGATACATAAACTGGAGATGGATGCAGCTGCAATATTTGAGAATTAATGGACATAAAATTTGATTCCCAGATTGACAACTGCTATGTCCCTTAATGGGTTGTGCGACTCTTAGGTGAAAAATACACGCTTATTTGAATAGCACATGGATTTAAGGAGGAAAGCTTGGGCGATACAAAATATTTGACGGTAATGCAAAGTAGATCTAGTTGATCAATATTATAAGGCCAATGTTTAATTAAACAACGATGGTAGATGCAGAACAATTGAGCAGGCTGAGCAGCTTTGGATCATAAACTTTGTGAAAATGTAGACAACATAAAAGCTGCGAGTTTCTAAAGACCATTCGCCAATGCCTCTACCCGTGCACAACAATCAGTCCAATAAATACGTCTGGGTAGTCGTGGTATGTGAAGGGGATTAATGAATGGAAATGCACAACCAATGAATGTTGCAAATCAATGCGAATACCAAAGCAACACTCCTGTGTGAAACTCGTGGTCTCCTTGACCCCAGTCCCTCCTTCCTCATGTAGATCAGCACATGTTTTGCAATAACACTGTAATCTCTTGCAACTGGGAATGATGGTCTATGAGTGCATTATTCACCTGAATAATAGCCAAAGACTATTATGACAGGCGCTTGTCTACACTACAGTCACTTCTTCTTAGATTTTTAAAACTAAGCCTAAAAAACTAGTCTATACCAGTTTCTCAACTTAACTCTCTCATCACACGAGGCAATATATAAAGAGAATTGCCCCTACAATGACAAATTATGTTTCCATTGCAATAAACTCGCTCTGATACCAAATCTAAACTAAGAACCAGACTTGCACATGGAAGAACTTCACATAACTCACAGACTTAATTAATTTCACACATACAAATATATTTCTTCTATATTATCACCATCACAATACATGGTTATTATATAGCCAAACAAATAGCCAAACAACCTCCGATTATTTAGGGAGGTGTTATAACAAATAACCCGTAATAATATTCACGGGTATAACACTCCAACCACTAACCTATATGACTAACCACATAATAACAGTAATATTTACCAAACTTAAATATCAATACCCATGTGAACATTAATATTCCTAATAGTTTCTCATGAGGATGCTATGCAATGGAGTATAAAGTATCTTGCCTATTGTTTGAAAATGCTTGGTATGCAGTGTTCTGAAAAAATGGTGGTGTTGCAGTCTATGGAATGTAGCTTTTGCTCTTTGCAAGTGTTTGAGAGTAAGGCATGTTGTGTGGTAACTTCAATAAAGGAGGTTAAAGACCTTATTTTTTCTAATCATAAGGTACAGATCAATGGCGTTATTGAAGTACAATTATATGGGAATGACAAGAAGATGTGCTGTGATGAAAATTGTCTACTTTTTTAATTTCTTTTTGCAGAAAGATTCCTTTGATAAAAGGCGCTATAAATCTCTGATCCTTTACTTTGAAGAATGATGCATGCAAACTTCTTAATAGTATAAATATATAAAATCATCTCCATTTCATGTGACCATATTACATTCTTTAAATATAAATGTCTACTTTGAGTAATCAAAGTTTGCATATTTGCTTATCCAAAGGGATATAATTATCTACATCCATTATAGACCATTGATTTAAATAAATGTATTATTTTGGTAGCAAACTTTGCTCTACTTTTATTATTCTTTCGTCGTCCTTTAGGTAGTGTCTCAATGACTAGTTTATGTTTAGTTGTATTTGATGGTTGTGTTTTAATTGACAACTGCTGTGTCTTTTGTCAAATAAATAAAATGATGCATGTTGGGCTAAGGGCACTGATGATGTGACAAGTCCTCCCTGTATTGAGCAATTGTATCAAACACTACCATGTATAATAAAGTTGTTATTCTCGTGTGTTTCGGTATGCTTTGTTTTGTCATGCACTTATAATTTTGCAATAGTATTTTGTTGGCAGTGTGGATTTGTGATGTCCCCTTTTAGGACAAGTTAGAAATTAGCCTAAATCTGATCACACAGCTGAAAACAATTAATATTCAAACCCCGGACTGCTGCAATTTTCAAAAATTCATATCTTTTGCTAGAGAAGTCCAAATGAGATGAAACTTTTGCTTTTCGGCCACAAAAATATGAAGAATATTATTCCAAAATCAGTTTTCGCACAACAAACACAAAACCCTAATTTTTCCCTAAAAAGTAGGTCGCCCAACACATTTAGGGAATCAAATCAACTCCAAAAATTATGAAGTTAATTTCTTCTTATTCCTCCTAATTTTTACAATGAAATTCAATGTTAAATTGATCCCAAACTGTAATGTCCCCACCCAAAATCTGATTGAACTTCTCAAAGAAAACCCAGCTAAAATAGCACGACTAAACAACTATTGCAGATCTGATTTATTCTGGAAAATGCGACTAGGATGGAGAGGAAAAGATTCCACAAAACACACCACAAAATGATATTTTCTGATTTCTTTTGGAAGATATAATTTTTATAAATATATGGCAATGAAAAAACCAACAACTGAAGTCAAAAATCAGATTTATAATGATGAACAACTTCAGATCTGACCTGTACTTGCAGCAGTGAAAAAAGGCTTAAAACCCTTTATAAAATACTGGAAAATATTGCAATAACTTCTGGAAATACCCCTGCAACAGCTGCTAACAAAAATATAATTTTCCAGCTCTTGAATAGATGAGAATACACCCAAAATTGGGTCGCTCCAGCTGCAAAAATATTGATCTATGATTCAGATTTAAATCTGGACTTTCAACACCATAAAATAGGAAGAGTTTTCGTTCTCCCTTATGATTTTCTTGAGGGTTTTCGTCCTCAGAAAATTACAGTAGTAATACTTCAGCTCCAAGCCAAAATAGCAAGTGTAAAATGGTAGAATGATGCCAAAACAAGTCAACCTCTTCCAATATGAGAAGGAAGTGACCCAAAAATTACCTCCAACACACCCAATCAGCAATTGGTGTGATTTCTATGCACTAAGCACCCAAACAACATCCCAACCTAAGTCGCATTTCTCCTAGAGGGAATACAAAAAATATAATTTTATTTTATTCTTTCTAATTTCCTAGAATGAATAAAAATTTACATTGGCATAACTATAATATTTTATTAAGCCATATAAATGATTGTAATTGCTAGATTTATATTTTTCATTATTGAAGGCACTTAATAATAATTTAAAAATGACTTAAGTCACCCTTATAGATCCCCCTTAGCCGTCGGGTAGACAAAATAGGCCAAGGGTCTTCCAAGATGTTATTCCGGAAAGAGGGACATTTCAGTCCTCCCTTCCTCGAATTGCTTGCCCACAAGCAATTGTAGATTTGGATGCTCCAAAATTTTTGCACCTTCCCACGTTGCATCTTCAATAGGTAGCCCCTTCCATTGAATCAAATACTCCCGAATGACTCTATTCCTCAACTTTTTCACGTATCTCCAAGATGATTTCCGGTTCCAAGACAAGTTTGCCTTCATCATCAAGAGGAGGCAACTCTATGGAGGGAACAATATGCTGCCCCAATGCTTTTTTCAAGCAAGATACATGAAACACATTATGTATTTTACTTTGAGCTGGAAGTTCAAGCTCGTATGCAACCTTTCCCACCTTTTGTATGACCTTGTAGGGACCATAAAACCTTGGTTTTAACTTTTCCGAACCCTTCCCTTTGAGGGAAGATTGTCTATAAGGTTGCAGCCTTAGGAAAACCATGTCTCCCACCTCAAAAGACCTCTCTATTCTTCGCTGATCTGCATATAACTTCTGCTGATTTTGAGCATGTGCAAGGTTATCCTTGAGTGCTTTCATGATATCTTGACCTGTTGTACCAAATCTTTAGCACCTGACACTCTACTATCCGGAAGAACAACATCAACAAATGAGAATGCATCATAACCATATAGTGCCTTAAATGGAGACATACCAATGGACATGTGATAGGAAGTGTTGTAGCAAAACTCTCCCAAATAGAGCCACTTAATCCATGCTGATTGCTGCCCTGTAACAAAGCATCTCAAATACCCCTCTATCCACTTGTTTACAATTTTTGTTTGCCCATCTGTTTGTGGATGGTAACTTGTGCTTGGAGTTAGTTCGTGCTTGCAAGATGAAAGAGCTCTTGCCAAAAGGAGCTTAAGAATTTGTTGTCCCTATCACTCACAATATTCTTAGGCAAGCCCATGAAGTCTAAAAACTTCTTTAAAAAATATTCCAACCACTAGCTGTAATATTCCCTTTCCAATCGAAGACCTTTGGCCTATTTTGTCAACCCGATGACCAAAGGAAAAATATAAGGGTGACTTAAGTCACAATAAATTATTATAAAGTGCTATAAAAAAATAAAATAAAATTATTAAAGCACTTATATTAATTTATTTGGCTTAATAAAAATAAATTATAATCCCTATGGTAAATATGATTTGCCTTGAGGGGCAAATATCATTGTAAAGGGATTTATTATATTTTATTCTTCCTAGAAAGGATAATGGCGACTTGGGCCAAAGGAGAGTAATGACATTTAGGAAGGATAAAAATATTAATTAATTATGTATTCCTCCTAAAGAAATGCGACTAGCTCTAGGAGTGAAAACATTAGAAAAATGTGCCAATGGTCTCCTCAAAAAATGCGACTTGGCCTAGGGGTTTGCAAGAAAGATGATTGGTTATTTTGGAGGTCATTTTGGGACCTTTTTCCTTTATAAGGAAAGGTCGACCTGCCCTTTTGTATCCAGAAATTTTATATGATATTTTCTCTTGCATTGAGCTCTCAGCTTTTGCAAAAATTCCAAGGACGAAACCCTTAGGAATTCTATCTCTTGTGGACGAAAACCCCAAGAGTTGTGAGGGTTTTCACTCAGAAATTCCCATTGAATGTAATCAGATTTTTAGTCATTTCCAGCAGTGTGTTTTGAATAAAAATTGCAGCAGTGTTATTACAAATTCTTCTAGTAGAGTGACCCAGTCTTTTGGCAGATTTGGCATTGTTTCTGAGGTATTTTGATCTGATTTTTATTGTCAAATCATCTACTTATTTTTGGGAAGCAAAGCAAAGAAGTTTCATAATTTTTAAGAGGGTTTTTCAGTGGTATTTCAGCCAGTTTAATATTCAGATTTCAGATCTGATTTTTGATCATTTGTGGCTTCTAAAAATTCTGATTTTAATATATTTGGGCTTTAAAAATATGGCAATCAGTTTGTGATAAGAATATAATTTTTTGAGAGTTATTTGCATTGGTTTCTCATCCAAACCCTAGTCGCATTTCCTCTATTCAATTCAGATTTGCCCTAGTTTTATTGCCATAGTCTTCAACAAATCTGTTTTGATATTTGTGATTGGAGAAAAATTCATTTTGGGCAAAAAGATCTATTGGGGATCTTACACTAGAGGTCCATCAAACTTTGTAGGAAGAGGAGAAAAATGAGCATACTTGGTCAAACTATCTACCACAACATAGATAACAGTCTTACCTTGAACCGAAGGAAGACCAATGATGAAGTCCATAGAAATGCTCTCCCATTTCTGATTTGGGATGGGTAGGGGCTGCAAAAGTCCTGCTGGAAATTCATGTTGTGCCTTGCTTTGTTGGCATATAAGGCACTCCCTAATGTGTTGCAATACCTCCTTCAATCCCTTCCATACGAACTTCTCTCTTACCTGTTTATATGTTTTAAAATACCCTTGGTGACCAGCTAAGGGTGAGTCATGCATGGCTGCTAAAATTTTATGTTTTACTTTAGATTCGGGCACCAAAAAGACTCTATTTTTATAGAGGATGAGGCCATCAATCACTTGGTACCTGTCATCATCAATTTTCCCATCAAATATATCACAAGCAAGCTGATTTTTGGCGTACTCTGTTGTTATATCAGCCTTCCAATCTGCTGCAATTTCACTAATGGAACAACAATAAGGTTTCCTTGACAAAGCATCTGCAACTATGTTCTTTTTCCCTTCACAAACTCAATTTCAAAGTCAAAAGATTGCACTTTGCTTACCCATTTTTGTTGCCTATCATTTAAATCAGTTTGGTTAAGAAAATACCTCAAACTATTATGATCTGTTTTGACAACAAACCTGCCACAAACAAGATATTGTCTAAACTTCACTAGAGCATGCATGATGGCCAACATTTCTTTGTCATAAATAGAATATCCCTTCTCCACATCCTTAAGTTTTCTACTTTCAAATGCTATGGGATGTTTATTTTGCATCAAAACAACTCCAATCCCATCACTGGATGCATCACATTCCACCACAAAAGGCTTTGAAAAATCTGGAACGAGTACTGGACATGAACTCATTACCTTTTTGAGATGATCAAATGCTTGTTGGGCTGATTGTGACCATGTGAAGGCTCCTTGCTTTGTCAAATTTGTTAGGGGGCTTAAAGTTGTGAAAATCCCTTCACAAATCTGCGGTAATAGCTACAAAGACCCAAGAATCCTCTTAGTTGAGTCAAAGTAGTGGGAGTAGGCCAATCCAAAATGGCTTGAATCTTTTGTTGGTCCACATGTACCCCCTTGCATTGATGACATGTCCTAGATATAAGATTTCTTCCATGCCAAACTCACATTTGGATAATTTTGCAAAGAGAGATTGCTGCTCCAAAATGCTTAGGACCATATCCAAATGTTTCAAATGCTCTTCCCATGATTTGCTATACACCAAAATGTCATCAAAAATACCAAGACAAACTTTCTCAAATGCTCCCTAAAAATGTGATTCATACATGATTGGAAAGTAGCAGGAGCATTGGTTAACCCAAATGGCATCACTAAAAATTCAAAATGACCAAAGTGACACCTAAAAGCTGTCTTATGTACATCTTCATCTCTTACCTTGATTTGGTGGTAACTGGATCTTAGATCAATCTTAGAGAAGAAAACAACCCCATGCAACTCATCAATCCTTGGTATTGGGTACCTGTTTTGATAGTCTTCTTATTCAACAACCTGTAATCCACACACATTCTCAAAGTTCCATCCTTCTTCTTTACCAACACAACTGAAGAAGCAAATGGGCTAGAACTTGGCCTTATGTGGCCCATCTCTAACAATTCTTTAATCACTTTTTCTATCTCCTCTTTGAAAGCTCTTGGGTGATGGTAAGGAGAAGATATAACCGAGTTGAACCGGGTTCCAACTCAATAATATGCTGAAATCCTCTATCCGGGGGCAAACCATGAGGTAAATCTGAAAAAACTTTGCTATGTCTATCCAAAATAGATTGAATATCCACATGATATGATGGCTGCGATGAAAAATCAGAATTAACACTTACCAAACAATGTGCAACCCATGCAATCTGCCCTCTAGTAAAAGATCTCTCCATACTTTTGGCGGTCACTACTTGAGGAACTCCACCCCTCAATCCTTGCAATGTTATTTCCTTGCCTTGGGACTTAAATTTCAGTTCCATGGTTTTATAATTTTGAGTGAACTCACCCAAAGATTGCAGCCATTGAACTCCCAAAACAACATCTGTTTCACCAATACCAATGACATAAAAATCATCACATACCTTGTGTCTTCCCAATGTGATCTCAAGTTGGGAACCTTTTTGTACATGCAAGAGTGTATCCATCCGCCACAGTTACATTGAATCCTTGAAAATCTTCTACTTTCAACCCCATTCTTGTCACTAAGCTCTCATCAATAAAATTGTGAGTAGCTCCACTATCAATCAAAGTTATGATTCTTTGCCCATGAAGAACACCTTTGATACGGAAAGCATGGTACCTTGGTGCTCCGGATAAGGTGGCCAATGTTCCCTCCTTGGGACCTTCATTCTCCTCCTTTGTTTGTTCTTCTTCTTCCTCATGATCAACTCTCTCTTCTTCTTCATCATCTGAAATAATCTCAATATAGTGTGCTGCCCCTTTTGGAAGACAATGATGATTAGGAGTCCAAGGATCTCTACAATGAAAACATAATTTCTTTCTTCTAAGCTCATTTCTTGTCTCTATTTCCTTGCTGTTTTTGCTCCAATCTTTCACATCTGATTTACCTTGAAATGGCTTACCTTGCTGCCCATAATTTGGTGTCCTTTGCCCACTTGATGAAGAGGATTTTGGCTGCCCAAACACTCCCTTTGGCTGCCCAAATGCTGCTGATTTTTGCTGCAGATTTTTACCCTTTGAACCGCTTTTTCCAAGTCAAATGCTTTCCTAATGGCTCCTTGTAAAGATGGTGGGCTGAATGCTTTCTGTGTCTCCAGTTTTTACCCTAAAATCTGAGACTACCCCATGTTTAAAAATTTCCGTTCTTTTAAAATAACAAGTCTTTTTGGGTTTTATTGTCAAGATGTCTCTATTACGTTAAGATATTCCCAAAGAATCATATTAGTCAATTTCGACAAATACCCGGATGTCAAAACTCATTTTATCCCTCCACTAAGTTTTGTTTTGGGAAATTTTATTTAATTATTTATGAAATAAATAATGCCCGTTTGAAGTAAATTGTGCTCCTAAGGTTGAATCCTGTTGAAGTTTTGCATGCTAGAATTCTCAAATGTCCCCATTTTTGAAGACCCTTAGCCTATCATTCCTCGTGGGCTTTAGGGATGTTGCAAGGGGAAAATTATATTAAATAATTTTATAATATTGCCTGAGAGTGATTTTAATCATTTGACATTATAAAACAATATTTATTTAATTATTTAATATTTATGGAGCAAGTAATTATTTAATTAAATTCCCAAAATGCAAATTAAAAAGGGGAATTAATTAAATAATATTTAGGTGGCTTTTAAATATTAAAATCACCCTTTTTAAAAGGGGACGCCACACCTAGGGGAAATAAACTTCTTTTATTTAATAATTTCTCTCTCCTAGGGATTTCAAATTTTGTGCCTCCTTGCTTATAAAAGGAGTGCTAGGATCATTGTTAGACTTATGTTATGATGATATTTATTTTATGCTCCATGCTTGGAGTTGGGATGCATGCCCATTAATGCTTTCTCTCTCTCTCTCTCTTGCGTGGGAAGTTAGTGAGCTGGTTTTGATCAATTTCAGATTTGCCATTATTGCTGGAGTTATTTCAGTTTTGGCGCCAAGTTTAGAGTGTGAAAATCATTTGATATTGCTCCTTTAAATTATTCTATTATTATTGCAAATATTCTTACCATAGCGACTTGGGTTGGTGATGATTTGACTATGTTTTGATGCCATAAATGATAGATCTGCAATCTGCCATGTGTTATTGATTATTTCAGAGCAAGGGGCTAATATTTTGGTGTATTTGGGGGCTAGGAAAGAGCTGGAATTATTTTATATAATTTTATCTAACCCTAGCGACTTGAAATCAGTTTTCTAGGACTATTTTGGCTAGGTTTTAATGCTCAGAAAATTCAGATTGATAGCTCTTTGGAAAGCCCTTAATTTATAGAACAATCTGCAATTTATTTGGTGAAGAAATATTGAGTTTTGAGTGAGATATCAATTTTAGAAGATTTCAGCTGTCTGTAAGCCTGCTGGTTGCTATAAATTAATATTTATTTCAGATGTTGTTTGGGGGTCAGTTTAATAGTGGATTTGATTATAGAAATTAGGAGGAATAAGGAGAAATTGATTTCATAATTTTTGGAGGAGATTTGGTGCCCTAAAAGTGTTGGGCGACCTACTTTTTAGGTCAAAATTAGGGTTTCATGTTGGCTGTGCAAAATCTGGTTTTGGGATATTGTTCTTCATATTTTTGTGACCCAAAATCCAAAGTTTGAAGATTTTGCTTGGACGGTTAAGTGGGAATTAATTTTTGAAAATTGCAGCAGTCAGGGTTTGAATATTAATTGTTTTCAGCTGTGTATGATTAGATTTGTATTAATTTCTAACTTGTCCTAGAAGGGGACATTACATATTCACACATCTCAATAGGGTTTTCACCAGGAATGAATTTAGAGCTTTGTTTATGACTTTTGACAACGTTTTTTTTTTATTTATTTCTTTTGTGTTTTTCTCCGGTTTTCCCCGTTGTCTTTTTGTTTAATTCCCCTGGGTCCGTTCTTTGTCCTGTATAGTCTGTTTAATTGCCTGAACATCTGGAGATCATTTACGGCCATTGCACTGAAGAATCACCTCGAAAACAAACTTCGACCAAAAAGATGAAGTCAAGCACAAAAAGCCTCTCCTAGGCAAGTCGCACTTTTTGGAATAAATAGATCTAAGTTGCAATAATGAGAATTTTGGTAGTGGCAGGTAGGCGGGAATTTCTTATCTGCCTTGCAGGGTACTTTTTCCCATGAAGTCAAAGTCATCTAATCTGCAATGGGAATTTCGGTGAGTGGCAGTGCAGACGAGAATTTCTTACCCGCCTCAGCAGGTACTTTTTCTTATGAAGTCAAAGTCACTTAAGTCAATGATGGGAATATTAGAGGTATGACAGATGGGAATTTTGTACACCTTGGGGTAAAAATTCCCATTGTAAAAGAAACATCACTTAAAACACCGGTGGGAATTTTTTACCTGCCTTGCAGGGTAAAAATTCCCATGATGAAAATCAAATCACTTAAGTGGAAGAGGGGATTTTTGGAGCTGCAGCAGTGTAGGGTGAAAATTCTCATCAAAGTTGACTTCCTATATTTAGCAATTTCTCTTGCCAAAAGTGCAACCCACCTTGGCGAATAACAATGCATTTAATAATATTTATTAATGGTTTATTCACCCAATTTTGGCGCCATAAATAGAAGGAAAGTCAATGCAAGTGGAAGAGCTAAGGAGAAGTCAAGGATGCATGCTAAAAATAAATAAAATAAATTTATTTAAAAACAACCAGCAACATGCATAATTGGGCGCTCAATTTGGGTGAATAAACATGATTGTTTATTAATTAAATTGCCAGAAATAGGAAGGACAATTATTAAAAATAGTATGTTGAGGATTATATAAGCATGGGTTGCCATAATAAAGAAGCAATTAATTCTTTTTGCTAAGGATTGCAGCCCAGACAGTTTTGGCGCCAAGGCAAGGAGGATTTTGCATTAAAGAATATTTTCCACTGTCGGGGATCTTCTAGTTTTGGCGCCTAGGGTTGGAATAGCTTGATTTTTGTTATTCTAAGTGTCTGCATGTTGGTATATGTGCCTAGGTGAATTAAATAATATTTTTGCTTGCTTTGCATGCAAGCAAAACCTCAAATTTTAGGGCAGGTAGACTTTATATGCAGATATTAGTGATAAAAATCAAATATTCATGCTCTAAACTCCATCTTTGTCTGAATTAATTATAGGTATTCATCACAGGTGCTCATATTAGTGAAAGGAAGTTCAAATTAATGTCAGATACATTGAATATATTTTCTAAATCAGAAGAAATTGTCAGATCTGCACAAATTGATCCAATTGCAAGGGATTCCGGTAGAATTAAAAGAAAAAGAGCTCAGACAAAGATTGTTCCACCCATGATGAAGCATGATGAAAGAAAATGATCAACAGAATCATGCATAGCTTTCAGATTTTCTGAAGTCAATGATACAGACATAGGCCCTGAACCTATCACCGATTTAATTAACAGATCTAGACCTCATAATTGCAAAGGCTTTCGACAAAAGTTCATCCTCTTGTTTCTAACGCAGCTCATGTAGAAGTTAGTGCATGGAAAATTCCTTCCAAGATCTTGTGCATGTGCTCCCAATCTTCTAGTTGAAGCCTTCATTGAATTTACTTGTATTTGCATTCACCCAGAGTGCTTTCCAATTTAAAATTGTTCATATGCAATTAAAAATAAAAATGATGAGTTTTGTCTGAATTATTTATGGCAAACATTGCACTGGTGCATGTACTGGAGAAGAACTGCAAAAGCTTCAAGGATAAGAGGGAAGACAAGTCAAAGGCAATACCCGCAAGAAAATCACAATCAGTTGCTTCCAGATCCAATTTGGTGAGAATCAAAGGCAAAAGAGTCAACCGCATGCAAAATATGGAAAAAGAACAAGACTGGAAGTGTTGCAGCTTTCTTCTAATTTCTTTTCTTCTTTCTTCTTCTCTTATTTTCTCCGACAAAGTAATTGAGCAATCAATTAAATTATAAAACTTAAGTGATTGGTTTAAAAGTCATTACTTGAAGAAGTCAATTACTTGGAAATAGGTGGTAGACATGCAAAATAGAAGGTTCTATTTTTAGTTATAAATCATGCATGTCATGCAAAGAGGAATTTCAAGAGGAAGATTGCCAATGTTTCCCTTTTCATAGCTTCCGCATGCGGGAATTCATTTAAAACTTCCTATTTGTAATTTCCTTTATACATTATAAATAGAGGAAGAACCTATGGGTTAAAGGATCGAAATTTGTAATCAACATTCTTGTGTTCCAGACTTTGAGCTGAAACCCTTGATTCCTGCAAGCAGAGGAATAGAGGAGATTTCCAGAGAACTTTGTGTCAACGGTGCATTTTGCTTCTTATTTTTTTCTAGATCTATTAATAAACTGTGTTATTATAGATCTGATATGAAACTATCATTTGCTTTAAATTTTGTATTTAAAAGATCTATTTGTTTTATCTATGTGCATGCGATCAACTCTGTGAACTATTGACTGGGTTGCACATATTCTTTTCTTTCTTCCCGCTTTCTACCTCTTCTACGAGATATTTCCTTTATCTTACAATTGCTTACTTGCTTAACTGCGTAACCGTCTAGCTATGGTTCATGAGTTATATAGTTAAAGTAATGCCAATAAATAGATATTAGGACATATAATCGACAAAATCTTACACGGGAGCCTCATCGGTTGATGAGGGAGATTTATCTCATGATCGCTAGGTTTTTAGTTGTGCAGAAAATCTAGCCAACACTTTCACAAGACCCTTTAGTTGTTCTTCTAACCCTTCCATAAACAACAATACTAACCTCTTTTCGCTGATATCCGGTACCATAACTGAAATTCTTTCAAATTCAGAAATATATTTTTCCAGTGACCCTTCTTGCTTAAGTTGAGCTAGCTCCTGAAGTACATATCCGGATCTGTCCTATCAAATCTCTCAATCAAACATGAACTGAATTCCTCCATAGTAGTAATGGAACCATGACCTTGGGTGATCGCCTCTAAATGTAAGGTTGCAAATTTGAGGGCTTCCTCTTCATACATAGGATTTAGAGAGATATGTATCGAACTTTTTGCAACCAAGCTCTAGCAGAACATTTTTCAGTACCATCAAATGAAGGAAGAGTTACCTTTCCTAACTTTTGTTGGATGTCTCTTCTTGGTGCCTCTTGATGAGCTCTCCTATTTCCTCCCTGCACTCTTGTTATTCTTTAACTGGCAAAAATCCTTGAAAGGTATCATATCCCTTACCCTAAGGCTGAGTTGCATATACTCATCACCATAGGCTTCTACATCATCCACATCACTTTGTGCCACTTCCTCAACCCTGGTTCTTCTCTAGTGGAGAAACTTGGCTTTGAAGGTAGGATGTGTAGTATTGGAAGTATTTCTGGTTGCCCCCATGGAGCTTCCCTCTCCCACATTAGTTGCTACATGATTAGTAGTTGCAACATTCCCCTGTAGAGCCATAGCCAAATCACGAATCAAACTAGTAAATGCATCACGCATTTCTCTTTGGTTTTCCCTCATTGTTTGTTGCAACTCTCTCTGCACTCTGTAATAGTTTCATTCATATAGCTGAGAGCATCATTGGGAGGAGCCCTTTGATCATGTTCTTCCATTGTGCCCTTTTTAGGAGTGTTCCTTCTGTGATATACTATGTGATTTCTGGCTGATTGCATTCAGATCTGATTTCTGAAGATTTCCCTCACAGGATGGGAGGAATACATGCTTTGATACCATTGTAATGTCCCCACCCAAAATCTGATTGAACTTCTCAATGAAAACCCAACTAATATAGCACGAGACTAAACAACTACCGCAAATCTGATTTATGCTGGAAAATGCGACTAGGATGGAGAGGAAAAGATACCGCAAAACACACCTCAAAATGATATTTTTGATTTCTTTTGGAAGAGAATTTTTTTAATAAATATATGGCAATAAAAAAACCAACTGAAGTCAAAATCAGATTTATAATGATGAACAACTTCAGATCTGACCTTTACTTGCAACAGTGAAAAAGAGGCTTAAAACCCTTAATAAAATATTGGAAAATATTGTAATAACTTCTGAAAATACCCCTAATGACGATTCTAACAAAAATATAATTTTCCAAATCTTGAATAGATGAGAATACACCCAAAACTGGGTCGCTCCAGCTGCAAAAATATTGATCTATGATTCAGATTTTATTCTGGACTTTCAAAACCATACAATAGAAAGAGTTTTCGTTCTCCGTTATGATTTTCTTGAGGGTATTCGTCCTCGAGAAAAATTCAGTAGTAATACTTCAACTACAAGCCAAAATAACAAGTGTAAAATGGTAGACTGATGCCAAGGCGATTCAACCTCTTCTTGTTAGAGTAGGTATTTACCTTAGCTCATGTTCACCTAAGTACTTTATTTACCTTTATTGTATTTATCCTCACCCATTTATGTGTGTGGATATTTTCTTTTATTTATTTAGATATTAGGAGATATTATCTAGTTAGGTATAGTTTTTTTCTTGATTTATGGTATTGACTAATTCTTTCCTTGATCTATGGTATTGACTAGATCCTTGATGTCTAGTTCACTCCTAAATCTATGGTCTTGACTAGTTTTTTCTTTGATTTATGGCTTGATCTACGACCTTGACTGGTTCTTAGATTATTATTCCTTGCCTATATAAGCAAGACCCATTCTCTTTGTATTTCATTGACTTCCATAATAATATATGATATTGTTGCTCATTTGTTTGCAAATGTTTATGTAAAGTTATTTTAGTGAATTACTTTCATCTTATTGATTGTGGTGTTTGATTAACATCTGTGTTCTTGGTTTGGTACGATCTGATTATCGTTTCTTTTATGGTATCAGAGCAGGAGATTGTTGACATCCATCTGTAAGTTTCGTTTTGCAAGCATTCTTTGTATATTCATATATTCGGGATTTGCTCGTATTTTGTTCTTTGTGTGCATTTTTTATGCAAGAGAGTCTTCAATTGGATCTGGAAGGTGGCAAAACCCTAAGATCGACTATAAGCTCGACCATTTGTGGAGGCAATCGTTTTTTTGGTGTTTTCTTTGTGGTGCAGATAAACGTGCTGGTTTGCCTCGAGATTCGTGTCAGACAGGTAGAAAACATGAAATCATTTTTAGGGTTTTTGGATTTTTAAGATCCGATCTGAGTTTTTTTGTTTTGTTTCGTGGGTGCAACATTCTCGGTTGGTTTACAAGCAGCGCTTTATAGGAAGATGTTTCTTTCCTTTTTTGGTAGGGGTCTACGGCGGTGTGCATGATTTGCTATTTTGGAAAATTCCATGAGACTACTATTTTGGGCAGCGAAGGTCATTTTACGGTCTCAAACAAGCCCCTTGAGCTTGGTATGAGAAAATGGATTCTTTTCTTCTATCTACTTGGTTTTGTTCATTGCCCTTCGATCATATAATGTATCTCCAACATGTTGGTGAGGATATTGTGATACTTGTTTTGTAGACGATCCGTTCTAAGAACTCTTTTTCCCACATTTAGAGTATTCGAGAGGGCTCTTTCTACACAGTTTGACATGACAGATCTTGGGTTATTGCATTATTTTCTTGGTTTGCAGATTTCTTAGGCATTCGAGGATTCATTTGAGTCAGCAAAAGTACACCCATGAACTTCTTAGGCGCTTTGATATGGCTGATTGCAAGCCAAATCCATCTCCTTTTAGTCCGGAGTTACTCTTACTTCCACATGTACCACATCAATTTGTGATCCTACATTGTATAGGCGGTTGGTTGGGAGTCTCATGTACTTGACCCATACTCGCACTGATATTTCATTTGCAGTAGGGCTTGTATCTTGGTTTGCACATTCTCCTCATAGTAGTCACCGACAGTTCTTTAAAAGGATTTTGTGCTATTTGCATGGCACTTCCCACTTTGCCTACACTACACTAGGGGTTCTACTTGGTTGGGTATCTGATTTAGATTGGGCAAGTTCTATTGATGATAGGCATCCCACTTCCGCTACCTTTTTGTCTTGGTTCTTCTCCAGATTTGCTTATGCGTGCAAAAAGCAACAAGTTATTACACTTTCATCTTCGAGAGGCGAGTACAGGGCAACGATTCTGATGAGTCAGATTCTTTGGCTTGACAATTATTGTGAAATTTGGATTTCCACAGATTCACCGACTGTACTTTAGTGTGACAACCAAAGTGCAATTCACATTTCTCGCAACCCAGTTGAGCACCAGCGGACCAAACATATTGAGATACACATCCACTTCATTCATCAGCACATTCAGGATGGAGTTCTTTGCTCGGAGTACATTCCGATTCAGTAGCAGGTTGCGGACATTTTTATGAAGCCTTTTGCATCACCTCGCTACCTTGAGTTGCGTGGAATGCTTGGGGTTTCAAAGTTGTTCTTGGGGGGTGTTCGTGAGAACATTTTCCTTCTTTTTCTTCTTTCTCTTTTTTTCTAGTAGGATTCTTTCCTTCTTTTGGTTCGAGATTTTTTCATGGATATATTGTACATGAGTACCTCATCAGGGCTAGTTGCCAAGACTCATACCGTGGACATGCCACTTCTATTTTAACCCCTAGCTTCACTTGAGGGGGATGTTAGAGTAGGTATTTACCTTAGCTCATGTTCACCTAGGTACTTTATTTACCTTTATTGTATTTATCCTCACCCATTTATATGTGTGGATATTTCTTTTTATTTATTTAGATATTAGGGGGATATTATCTAGTTGTTAGGTATAGTTCTTTCCTTGATCTATGGTATTGACTAGTTTTTCTTTGATCTATGGTATTGACTAGATCTTTGATGTCTAGTTCACTCCTAAATCTATGGTCTTGACTAGTTTTTTTTTGATTTATGGCTTGATCTACGACCTTGACCGGTTCTTAGATTATTATTCCTTGCCTATATAAGCAAGACCCATTCTCTTTGTATTTCATTGACTTCCATAATAATATATGATATTGTTGCTCATTTGTTTGCAAGAGTTTATGTAAAGTTATTCGGTGAATTACTTTTATTTTATTGATCGTGGTGTTTGATTAACATCGTGTTTTTTGGCTTGGTACGATTTAGTTATTGTTCCTTTTAGTTTCAATATGAGAAGGAAATGACCAAAAAGTCACCTTGAATACACCCAATCAGCTCTTGGTGTTATTTCTATGCACCAAGCACGAAACAACAACCCAACCTAAGTCGCATTTCTTTTAGAGGGAATACAAAAGATATAATTTTATTTTATTCTTTCTAATTTCCCATTAACCCCTAAGGTAAGTCGCCCATGCTCCTAGGATGAATAAAAAATTACATTGGCATCACTATAATATTTTATTAAGTCATATAAATTATTATAAGTGCTAGATTTATATTTTCTTTACTTATGGCACTTAATAATAATTTAAAAATGACTTAAAGATCCCTTAGAGATCCCCCCTTAGCCATCGGGTAGACAAAATAGGCCAAGGGTCTTCCAAGATGTTATTTTGGAAAGAGGGACATTTCACAAACTGCAGTTTGAAATAAATATTAGTTAATAACAAAATAGCTTGCAAAACAACTGAAATCTTCTAAAATTTATAATTCATTCAATACTTCATATTTTGCCATGAAACCAAGTGCATCTTAAACTAGAATTTCAAAGCTTTCTAATGCACCATGAATAGATTTTTCTCGAGCATTAAAACTCCACCAAAACAGACTTAGAAATCTCAATCCAAGTCATTAGGGTTAGAATTTTTTTATTTCAGCCCTTTTCCAAGCTCCCAAACACTCCAAATAAACCCCTTTTGCTCGAAATAAATCCTATTATAAACCAGATTTCAGATCTAGCTTATTTACTACTCAAGCATGCCAAAATAACCTCCAATCCAAGTCGTTATAGCTAGAATAATGCAGCAGTAGCAAAAAGACCTCGAACCCTTCAATGATCACTTCAAAATGATCAAGAACATGCAGATTTGTCCCACAAATAAATGCGCTAGGGCAAGAAAACCCTCCTAGTGCAATTCACCACACACAAATGCAACACAACATATTAAAAAATCAAAATCACATTTACTAAAAATTCCACAAATCGAATGAGAGAGAGAGCACAATGACGAGCTAGGGCATACATCCCATTTCTCCGAGCATGGAGAGACAAATGATCAAATCCAACATACCCATTAAAGGTCATACGACCTCTTTTTATAGAATTAAGGGGTGCAACATTGTAAATGACCGACCTTTCCCTTTTGGAGGAAAAACACTAAAACTTAAATTAAAAATATAAAAAAACCCACTTAAGTGTATTTTATTACTTTTAATTAAATAATAAAAAGTAACTAGCCTTTGTGCACTTTTAAAACTAACTACCGACTCCCACTTGTAGCGCTAGGCATGCCATGGGGTTACAATGCAAATGAAAGAGATGAACCGATATATTAGTAATGTCTTGGAAAAGGGGACATTACAGTCCTCCCCTCTCGGAGATTGCTTGCCCTCAAGCAATAACAAGCTCATAGATCCACGTATCATGCACCCAAGAGAAGAGATGAAGTGATGCATCCAAAGTCTTGCTCTGGTGCCAGTCAAGTGATGAAGCACTTGGAAGAACATGTTTCCTTCCCCATGTCAACCCAAAAAAGTGGGTCCTCAGCTCGGTAATTGGTGCTCCAAGTAATGGTGTCCTCAACATGGCATGGGGAGTCATCAAAGGGATGAGCTTTGCTAAGCTCCAAGGCTGCCCACTCAATAATGCCCTCATGAAGTGAGTAGGACAGCGGTCTTTCTTCACATGTCTTCAATCCTGCACATGAAGCAAACTTATTAGAAAAATAAGTGTTGAAAAACACTTTTCCAATGTGTCTCCATGGTGTGAATGGCTCACAAGTCTCCTTCATGTATGGGTTGCCCCCAAATGTCACAATGCTGCCCCATACTTCCTTGAACTCCCAAAAACCATTGCTGTCATAAAATAAAAATCTGATAAATAATCAGCAGCTTGACAACTCCAAATTTGTCCCCATGTGAGCCCTACTTCATCCTTCGATCCATGTGTGAGTGTACCAATGGAAAAATATCCCTTATCCTCATGCCTTATGGCTCTAAAGGCCACAAGAAGACTGCTGAAATAAATTCAATAGTGTAAATAAAAATATTTGACCTCAAGGTATCCCAACTCACCTTAGGTAAGGCCAACACTACACTCTCACAACCCACAATGCATTGTTCCCATGAAAACAAGTTTTGAAACACATTCACACACATGATGTAGAGCTGATCCAAAGTGAATTTTATGACAAACTTTGCACCTCTTCCTTCCATAGTTGAATATTCATCATATTTGCCTTTATTTTCCAAAACATAGCATGAAAATTTAACACCATACCTTCCTCTTTGCTGCTCCCAATGCAACAACAGTGTTAAGTGGCCTGGAAATGATCCTGTAACATGTACCAATGATGCTCCAAACTGAAAATTAGCATACCGTGTGACTGAATCCTTTTGTGGGCATGTTAACATGTCTCCAAACAAACTGAAAATGTGCATGACAACACTGTGAATATCAATGGAAATATTAGGCATACACATACTCTTCTTGGTTGCAAATTCACACATGAATAGACAATGTTTATACTTTCCTTTTATGATCCCAACAACCTTCCTTATGACCCAAAATTGAAATTCACCATGATATAAGAACAAGAGAATATTCAACTTGATCATCTCACAAGTACATGGAAGTGTCAATACAAATAATTCGAAGTTGTTGCTCACTTCTTCATACCATGAGGTAGCATGTGCATGATGATACCCCATTGTTTTTACTCCATCATTCACATAAGAAAAAGGAAAATCAGAAATATAACTCATGCAAGGAATCTCATACCATTCATTGTGCCAATGGATTTCCCTTATGAAAGGAAGCAATACATCTGAAACAACATGATTGGGGTTGCGCATCATACCTTTGTGCCATGGAACACCTTCACACTCCTTAAAATTTTCAACCCAAACATCACCTTCTACCTTGGAATCATGCAACCTTATTTGTGATTGGTGTGGGGCTTCCTTAAACTTCATTTTTGAGTGAATGAAGTCATTTATTTGCCCTCTAATGACTTTAGTTATGCGCGATTTGGGGAGCTGAGAATGGTCTAAAGTATGGCACACACCCCCACATCCTTGCATTCATTACCAACCCAAGTAACATTAGTAACAACCAAAAAATGATCATTGATTACCTCTTGGTTGCCCTTGTTTTGTTTGTCCATGCAAACTTGTAAATCAAGCTTCTCTTTCCTCTTTGACTCATCTCCCATGATCACTTTATCATCATGCATGCAATCATCAAAAGGCAAAGAAACCTCTTCAATCAACAATGAATCTTTCCCTTACTTATTTTCATCTAGTGGCTCTTCTTCTTTTACTTCCTCTTGAATCAAATCTGATATTTTTGTGCAATCACCAAGTCCCATGCAAACATTAGATATCAAAAATTTATCATCAAACATCAAAGGACTCATACCTTGGAGAGTGATCCTTTTTGCTTCATAGGAAACCTTGCTAACATATATGCCTTCACCTTGCTTGAACATTGATTCAAAACACCTTTGGCTAAAGTATGAGCAATACATGACTCCTCTTATCTCAAACCTTCCTTAAGTATGGATAACAATTGTTGTGGAGGATCCACATATTCATTCAATGTTAGGGACATGATGGTTTGCATTGCAACCATTATTTTTTGTGAATGATCATCATGTAGGACAACAAAGAATACATCAAACATGTGTAGAATGAGATCATCACAATCAAGATCTAACATTGGTATACAAGTTCTTACCTTTGCCATGTTCTCCAAGATCTTAACCCTCTTATCAAAGTAAGGGTTTGTGGTGTCCCAAAGCTTTTGAAAGCTTCTTATCATGAACTCAAAGACTTCTTCCATGGTGGTGTCATTGTATGACAAATTTGGGGCTGTTATCCTTGTCACCTCGCTAATGCAAGTGATGATCATAAGTCTTACCTCCACCTCATCATTCCTCAACAGTTTGGATCTAGCCAAGTGAGTCACCAAGGAGTCCATCGCTGAAAACATGGAGCCATAATCCGATTGCTTTACCATGGACAAACAATTTGCAACTTCCTCCAAAATGCTAAGCAACACATCTCTCGAAAGGTGTGGAGGATCAAACCATCTCCCCAATTTGCAAAACTACATTTTCATTTCTCCTTCACTTGTTAACCCCATGATTCATACCCTATGTATCTAGATCTGCAAACGCAAACCCCGGAAGAGCAGAGAAAGTTGCCTTGATACCACTGTGATGTCCCCATTTAGGACAAGTTAGAAATTAGCCTAAATTTGATCACACAGCTGAAAACAATTAATATTCAAACCCCAGACTGCTGCAATTTTCAAAAATTCATATTTTTTGCTAGAGAAGTCCAAATGAGCTGAAACTTTGGATCTTGGGCCACAAAAATCTGATGAATATTATTCCAAAATCAGCTTTCGCACAACAAACACGAAACCCTAAATTTGCCCTAAAAAAGTAAGTCGTCCAACACATTTAGAGTATTAAATCAACTCCAAAAATTATGAAGTTAATTTCTCCTTATTCCTCCTAATTTCTACAACCAAATCCAATGTTAAACTGATCCCAAACTGCAGGTCTGAAATAAATATTAATTAATAACAACATAGCTTGTAGACAGCTGAAATCTTCTAAAATTCATAACTCATTCAATACTCCATATTTTGCCATGAAACCAAGTGCATCATAAACTAGAATTTCAGAGCTTTCTAATGCACTATGAATCAGATTTTTCTTAGCATTAAAACCCCACCAAAACAGACCCAAAATCTCTCCCAAGTCGCTAGGGTTAGATAAAGATAAAGATAAAGATAAATATATTAATGTTCAACGAATGACCACAAAAGTATACAATATACAAAGTGCGAGTGGGGACAACTCAAAACGAGTTCCCAAGAACAGAAAAGAAGAGAAAAGACAGCAGAAAGGAAACCCGAAGCCAAATACCCCCACAGGCGGGGGCAATGGAGCAAGCGGGGAGAAAAACGAGGGAAGCAAAGAAGGGAATGAAGGGGGGACAAACAAGGACCAATGGTCTAATCACGAATGGTAGCCACACCCCTCCTAACATTAGAGGCCGACGAAAAGAAGCTCTTGATGGACTGACAACCCGACGAGGGGGCGGAAGCCTCCTTCCCTGCTGAGCTCTGAGACTGACGCGACGGCCAGGAGGACGAATGGAGCTGGACTGCCCTCTGGTACGTGTGTGCATCCGATTCTGCTGGCGGTGATTGAGAGAAGTGTGAAGGTCTAACCGGGACGAATTGATCTATGCATTGTATCTGGGTCAGAAAGGCTCTGTTGTTTAGTACCTCCACTAGTGGGTAGAACCGGAAAGAAGGTCGTAATCCGTCTCGTGGGGACGACTCTCGGAGGGGGATGAAGAATCTGGTCTCGTAACAACAAAGACTCACGGATATAGAGGGCAAGGCACCGTTGGTCGATATATCTGAAGAAGACCGGGAGAGTCCGAATCCCACTGAAGAGACAATGAAATCGTCCTTTGATCTCATAGTAAATGGGGCAGCGGAAGATGAAATGAGTCTCTGTCTCCACCTCATGAAGGCTATAGAGCCTACAAAGTCTATCCTCCCGATCAAGGTGGTGATTAGTCTCGCACCGAAGTCCTCCGATCTTATTTATTTAGAGAAAATAAATAAATTATTCTAGCCCTTTTCCAAGCTCGCAAACACTCCAAATAAACCCCTTTTTCTCAGAAATAAATGCTATTATAAACCAGATTTCAGATTTAGCTTATTTACCACTCAAGCATGCCAAAATAACCTCCAATCCAAGTCGTTATAGCTAGAATAATGCAGCAGTAGCAAAAGTACCTCAAACCCTTCAATGATCACTTCAAAAATGAGCAAGAACATGCAGATTTGTCCCATAAATAAATGCGCTAGGGCAAGGAAACCCTCCTAGTGCAATTCGCCACACACAAATGCAATACAACACACACTAATGGATAAAAATCATATTTACTTCAATTGCACAAATCGAATGAGAGAGAGAGAGCACAATGATGAGGTAGGGTATACATCCCATGGGCATACATACCATTTCTCCAAGCATGGAGAGACATAAATGATCAAATCCAACATACCCATTAAAGGTCATACAACCTCCTTTTATAGAATTAAGGGGTGTAACATTCAAAATGACCGACCTTTCCCTGGAAAACCACTAAAACTTAAATTAAAAATATAAAAAGACCCACTTAAGTGCACTTTATTAGTTTTAATTAAATAATAAAAATTAATTAGCTTATTTGCACTTTTAAACTAACTACGGACTCGCACTTGTAGTGCAAGGCAGGCATGTCGGGGTACAATGCAAATGAAAGAGATGAACCAATATATTAGTAATGCCTCGGGAAAAGGGGACATTACATGATTTAGAGAAAATATCCATCTCAACTAGTACAATCAAACTCTATGTAGTTCTAAGAGGAACATCAAACAATAGGACCAATGATATTGGATTTATCTTGGAGAAATAATTGAGATTGAAAATAAATTCTAGATACAAGAAACAAGATTTTTGATAAGAGGATTAGTTAAGGAGACCTTAGTGTCATGAATGTTGTCCTAAATATCAATGTGATAGTTGTGTGGATGGTGGTTGCATTGGTATCTCAAAAGTCTTTCGTTACTACAATCACAAGCCTCTATGGGATGGTTATAGGCCAATTCAAGATTCTTTGTAAATAGTACCATTGGAATTGTACATGGGTACCCTTTCGCACTCTATTTGATTGTCACAAAGATTCAAGAGGGTTATCCACTACCTCTTTTTGCTATTTTGACCAAAGGTGCTTGGATCTTTAACTTCAGGATGCGGTCACTTTTGGACAATGTTGGGATTGGTAGGGGACACCGAGGATTATTGATTACCTCCGTTCAACCTATTCCAGCTATTGAAGGAATTAAGTGATCTAGGTGGCAACTTGAGTTTCACATCCGGCTCAACATTAGATGACATTGTCTTGTCGGCGGCAACCCACTGAATAAAGTGTTGGGGGCAACACCAATCCCAAAACAATTTGGTGCCAAGAACTGTTTCTTCTCATCTTAGCAGGACAGGTATCCGTATCTCGCTTATTGTTCCTCTGTGAGTATTGCCCAGGTTGTGTGTTGTTGGTTTTCCGAGACTTCGCTTTGTTAGTTTCGGTTGGTATCCAGTTGATCGTCTCCCCCTTTCCAAGTATTCCCCGAATTCTCCCAGTCATCTCTTGCCCACCAAGCAAGTGTTGAACAAGTCCATTCGGGAGGATATCTACAGGAGCTTCATTCAGACTACTTGGGTGAACCCTCCCAGGGTTTCATGGTCCTAAGATGTCCTTTTATGCAGAGCAATTTCTTGAAATCAGAGATGAACTCATCATTTGCCCTCAATACACCTCTCATCACTGGGTGCATGACCTTCGTATACCTCTGGGTCAGTTTCGAGTCAGCTCCCACAGACTTCGGTGCGAGACTGATCACCACATTGATTGGGATGATAGACTTTGTAGGCTCTGTAGCCTTCAAGAGGTGGAGACCGAGACTCATTTCATCTTCCGCTGCCCCATATACTATGAGATCAGAGGACGATTTCACTGCCTCTTCAGAGGGATTCAGACTCTCCTGGTCTTCTTCAAATATACTGACCAATGGTGTCTTGCCCTCTACATCCATGAGTCTTTGCTACTCCGGAACCAGATTCTTCATCCCCCTCCGAGAGTCATCCCCACGAGACAAATTATAGCCTTCTTTCCAGTTCTACCCGTAGGTGGAGGAACTAAACGACAGAGCCTTTCTGACCCAGATACAGTGCATAGATTAGTTCGTCCCTGGCTGGACCTTCACACTTCCCTCGATCACCACCAACAGAATCGGATGCACACACGTACCAAAGGGCAACCCAGCTCCATTCATCCCCCTGGTCGTCATTTCAGTCTCAGATCTTAGCAGGGGAGGAGGTTTTCACCCCCCTCTTCGGGTTGTCAGTCCATCAGAAGCTTCTTTTCGTCGGCCTCTAATGTTAGGAGGGGTGTGCCTACTATTCTTGAGTAGACTATTGGTCGTTGTTTGCCCCCTCCGTCATTCCCTTCTTTGCTTCTCTCGTCTTTCTCCCCCGCTTGCTCCATTGCCCCCGCTTGTGGGGGTATTGGCTTCGGGTTTCTTTTCTGCTTTGTCTTTTCTCCTTTCTTCTGTTTTTGGGAACTCGTTTTGAGTTGTCCCCTCCGCACTTTGTATATTATGCGGACTGAAATCCCATTGACCTACTTCGTGGTCATTCGTTGGACATTAATATATTTATCTTTATCTTATCTCATAGAGAATAGTATGTGCTTGTACCTTTGAGTCCCATTGACTTGGGTTGTTTGTGGGCATCAATAAAACTTTGTTTCCTCCTATTGAGCAATAAATGAGAAATGGAGGCATCATAGTGGATTGGTTTTAGTGATAATGATATGATGGATGCTCGCATTACATGTAATGTCCAAATTTTATAGCCTAAAATTTGGGGCAATTTTTTTGACTTCCAAATTAATACACTCCTCCAAAAATCACATCCATGTTTAGTTTTAGGTTAATTGATTTCATACTTATTGATCTCGATTTTCCCTTCTTGTGTAGCTTATATCGGATAATACTAATTATCAATGCCATCCTTGAATAAATTCGTATGTTGCACGAAACGGAAACGGATAAGAAACGCGAAATGACAATTTTCAAAAACCTTGATACAAAACTTTACCGGAAACGTCCGTACAATATTTATATATAATACTCATTTTATAATTGTAAATTTGTAGACCATAAGAGATAATTGATAAAGCACTCAAAATATTTTGTATTCATTGAAATTTGAACTTCTAAAGAGTCATAACTCATCATTCAACATGGTTACAATTTCAATGATTCACATATACATGATAATAATCTAGATTCTAAAATATATCATCCAGATCTTCCTCATCATCTTGATCTCCATGAACACAACTGGCAGCTCCACTCCCACTAGCTCCACTTTCCATCCCTTGTGCAATGGATCCCGATTCTTCTTCATCAATACCAAGCAGTGAAAGTTGGCTAAGAGTAGCCGCAGAAGCATCAAAGTCACTACTCTCAGGATTAATATCCCAAAGTTTGTTGGGACCTTTACGATAGCCTTCATTCTTGTGTGTGAGGATGCACAAATTGGAGTGTACATACACTAAATCCTCAGCCTTCTTGGATCCTAACTTGTTCCGTTTGGCTGAGTGGATGAAGCTATATGTACTCCAATTCCGCTCTGCTGATGAATTGCTAGCCACCTGTTACAAAAATGAAAAAAGAAGTTAGAAATTTTCAATTAGAAATAAAATTAATTTACTAAGAAGTAAGAACTTCGAACATACAATTTTAATTTTTAATTAATTAATAATAAACAAACTTTTGATTTCATTTTAATATTTTATACCTGTGAGAGGACTTTAATGGCAACAGGTCGTATGTTCTTGGCATCATGGCCATGTACATACCACCACATGAATGGGGTCAACTTGTACTTGTCAACTGTTGCATCCATTTCACCCATGCTACCATTAGATGAAGAGACAAAGAGCGCCATTTCATAGCGGACCGTACTAGCTATATCTGGATAAGGAAAAAGCCTTCGAATGCACCTTAGCTCCAATTGCAACTTCATGGTCATCATATGGTTTTTGCCTGCCAGGTAGCGAAATTATTTCATTGCTATAAAATTTGGGATTCAGGGCATATGCTAGGAGATGTAATCGGGTGTTCATTTTATTCCACCTTTTCATGATCACACTCCTAACTTCATTGTAGAAGGTTTCTGCAGGATCCTGCTCCTTTTGTTGTATGATGTCTCTAATTTTTTCAAGCATAGAGTCAATGCCATCATAGATCTCCCCTATGCAAGCGTCATCTGTGTCTGTATATCTAATCATAGATAAAATAGGCTCAGTAAAACTAAGCAAGTATGCAACCTTTGCCCACCAACTATCAAGTATAATTGATTTTACTTTGATGGCTCTTTCTGTGTTTGCTTGCTTCCACACAGACCAAACATCATCAATCACCATAAGCCTTAAGGCTTGTTTTACCTTCACAAGTCGTCTTAAGACGAGTGTGTGAGAGGCAAATCTTGTTTCAACAACCTATTAAAATAAATTAAAACAAGTTAATAAAATATAAAATTAAATTTAAAAGAAATTCAATTGATAAATATTAATTTCATATTTCATAGAAAGTTAGCAAATAAATATTAAAAATTAAAAACTAGGAAATTGTTTCGTTACCTTCAGCAACTCCAACGTTGAGAACTTCCTAAAGATAGCCTGAGACATATGATGATTTGTGACAAACATTTGAATCTCATTTGCCTCTGTATAAGTTTCTTCTATCCATGGAATTTTGCCAATCTTCTGCAACATCAAATTCAAGGAGTGTACTGCACAAGGTGTCCAAAAAATGTGCTCATATCTCCCCTCAACAATCATCCTTGTTGCTCTACAATTTTTGGCATTGTCCGTGATGACTTGGACAACGTTTTGAGGGCCCACTGACTCAATAGCCTCAATCAAAATATTAGCAATAAATTGAGCATCTTTCACTTCACCCTCACAATCAACAACCCTTAAGAACATTGCCCCTTTAGGGCACACTGCAACAATGTTGATTAGGGGTCTATTTCGGCATCTTTCCATCCATCTGAAATGATAGATACCCCTGAGTCCTTCCATGAATCCCTAATTGGTTGCAAAGAAGTATGTACATGGGCCACTTCTTTCGCCAACAATGATGTTCTCACCTTCTGATAACCAGGGCTTGTATACCCTTGTGGTGCATCATTAATTCCTCTCACCATTTGTTGCCAATAAGGTGACCGCAACACATTGAAGGGCAGCCCACATGCATAAACGCATCGAGCAACCAACTCATCAGCAACATCCCTTTTCTCATTTGCAAATGCTTGCTCTAATGGGCCTTTGGTACTTCTCTTTCGTGACAAGCACTCTCCCTCTGATGGAGTTTCAACTGCAACTTGGATAAATGGATGGTTTGATGGGGTGGGTGGTTTTACAGAACCCCTATTTTGCAAAGGAGTGGTTTTAAATCTAGATCTTGAAGCTGCCAAATCAGCCTCCTCTTGCTCTTTCATATATGCCAATATATGTTTCCCTTCAACCTTGGCACATTTTCTAATCCCCGTTCCCGCTTTCCCCATTAAATGAGCTTTGAGGCGGGTGTAAGAGGATTTGAATTGTATATTGCAATGATTGCATACCCAAACTCGAGAGCCACCGCCAACAAGGTTCTCCACAATTTGCACGTCTCCAAAGAGGAGCTCTAGGATCCACACCCCCACTTTGACTTGCTTCCCCTTCCCCATGCCCTCCCACGTGGCTGAACTGGATGCCATTTATGTTTTTATATCTCAAGAGTCAAAGAATCAAACCTACATTGAATTTTTTAAAAACATAAACTTAGATAACAATAAATTATTATTAATATTATTAAATAGAAGTTAGAACTACACCCTACATATCCTATTCTGCTTTTGATCACCAAGTTCACCGTATAGGTGCGAGGTGAGAGCATACACAGAGTTTGAATTTTTTTAATTTAATAAACACAAAAAAACTCTTAAAATAACAAAAAAACTAATCCTATTTTGCTTTTGATCACCAAGTTCACCGTATAGGCGCGAGGTGAGAGCATACACGAGTTCAGATTTTTTTAATTTAATAAACACAAAAACTCTTAAAATAACAAAAAAAACCTAATCCTATTCTGCTTTTGATCACCAAGTTCACCGTATAGGCGCGAGGTGAGAGCATACACAGAGTTCGGATTTTTTTAATTTAATAAATACAAAAAGAACTCTTAAAATAGCTTAAAAAAAACTACGCATCCTATTCTGCTTTTGATCACCAAGGTCACCGTATAGGTGCGAGGTGAGAGCATACACAGAGTTTGGATGATATTTATAATTTAAAAAAAACAACATATGATTTTTATTTAAAAACCGCAAAGGAAATGTTACAATTTATTTTTTTAGCATAGAGTTTAAAAATTACTAAATTAAAACTACATATTGATATCATGATCAATGATCATGAATGATGTGTGCATTATGCACACATCATTCGTGATCATTGATCACATTAACATTTTCTTTATTAAAAAAACTTGAAAAATACCTGGTTTTTCCTTCTACAAACTTCCAAATCTGCTTTGAAATTCTTCCTTGATGCTCTTTGCCCTTAGCACCACCTTCTAAACTCTTCCTTCAAGCTGCTCCTTGATGTCTCTTTGCTCTTCACAATGCTAAATGTTAGTTTAGTGAAAACTGAATTTAGCAAGAGAGAAAATGAGAGTGTGATTTAGAATGGACCCAAGAGGTCATTATATAGCTTTTAGGAAGTGTCTTTAGCAAGTCTAGGTAGGTAGATTAGGGTTAGGTGTAATAAATGCTTTTATTTTTATTTTTTAAAGTTTTGATGCTTAAAAGTATGAAAAAAGCGGTGGAAAACGTCGGCACATTTCTGAGCGTTTACTAGTATTGCATTTCCATTTCGAACGTTTCTGCATGAAACGTGGGTCCCTAGGTCGTTTTGGTGCTTCTGAGATAAATTCATAAGGTTTGGTGTTGGATGTCTTATTGTAGATCATATTGTATATATATGTATATTGGATTGTTTGTTCTTCTAACATTTGGAGTTTGATAATCCAAGTTCATGTTCATTAGTTTCCTTCTCGTTCAAATTGCAATAGACATAATAACATGTTAAGCACACGCTTATACTGAGAGGGGGTGAATCAGTATAAGATAAAATTTTACTTACTAAAACTTATATCCACAATAAAAAGCATTCAAATGACATAACAAAGAGCAACACCAGATTTACGTGGAAAACCCTCCTCGGGAAAAACCACAAAATAAGACTGCTTGGATCTACCATCCAAATCCAGCCCAAAATTAAATGCTTTACAAATGTTCGTAGGCACCAACCTATTGGAGACACTAATCCCCAATGCCAAGCACCAACTCAACCAATTTGTGAGCACCAACCCACTGGAGACACCAATCCCCAAATTGTGAGGCACCGACCTCAACAAAATAAACTTCCATCTTTTGTAGTTGCTTCTTCAACTGGATGATTGCAATGCTACTTTTCTTCTTCTTCTCTTCATTATATTCTTCAATACATTTCTGCTCTTTTCCCACACTTCTCTTAGACTTTAATGATATATCGATTTATTTCTCATACCTCTTTTCTCCATCCTTTCATCTATCTTTTATACCTTCACATAGCTTCACCAAGAGGGGCAATGTTCCCAAAAGATGTCCTTTCTTAAATTAATTTAACTCCTATAATCAAGTTAGCTGGCCCATTAATTAAATGCTGCCCCTTCATTAAATCGCTGCGCATAATGTGAGCGCCACTTGTAGCCATAACATAATATAATATCAATTAATTGCTGGTATACAATGTGATTACTGTTCATTACATTCACTGTTTATTATATTAAATCTGATCATTGTACTATTTCTCTTTGATTGTTGTGCATTCTTTTTAGTAAATTTGATCAACGTACTATTCTTTCTTTGTGCATTCTCCTTTAATAAATTTGATCACTGTACTATTTCTCTTTGATTGTTGCATTCTTCTTTAACATCAATGACTCTTTTGACATCAATGAAAATATTTCCAACAATCTCCCCTTTGTCATTAATGGCAACCCTACAAAGAAATAATCATCTCCAACCAGAATACTCCCTCTTTCTAGACTTCTTCCTCTTTTGTATTGCTCCTCCTTTCTTTAACTCTCCCCCTTTGACATCAATGGCAAAGGGATATTCAATACAATCACAATATATATCATCAAAATATCCATGGAGTTGAATAATGAAATGAGTAGCTCCCCCTTAATTCATGCTTGTCTTGACGGTTTTAATGACCAGATGAAGAGTGGATCACTCCCAATTTCTGCGTTAGAAACTCAAAAGTTTCTTTTGGGAGCGGCTGTAATATGCCCCTTTTTAATTAAAAATTAAAAAGAAGAGAAAATCGATTTACACATGTAAATTTAAAAATAAAATATATATTATTGTGCAAACAAAAAATAAAAGAGAAATTCAATTTCACCTTGGAATTATAATTACTTATTTTTAAGGTGAATTAAGTGACTAAGCAAGTCGCATTTTTCTGGGAATTATTTAATGTTTGGTGTTTGAAATAAATCAATTTTTTCTAGGCATGGGTCGATCCATATGGGTCCCATTTGATTTAATTTCCCTATGCTTTAATATTTTCTTTGAGTGTGATCTCCAGACATTTTTTTAAAATGATATTCCCTCTTAGCTTTTGGCGCCAAAGATGGAGAGAGAACTTTGGAGGATGTGCAAGACAAAAGATATAAAAGAAGATGTGGGTACTCTTTTTCGCATGTTGACGGTTTATTAAACTTATCTTCATGCTTGAAGAAGGGATGTATGCCCACTAATGATCTAAAACAAAATGTGTTCTTCAACACCACCTTTGAGTGAAGTGTGTATGCCCTTTGAGCTTGAGTTGATGAGTTATTTGCATGTCTATTCAATCCAAGTAAAGTCGCCATTATTGTGAGAGCTTGTGAGTTTATTTGGAGAGTGTTTGGGCCACTACTTGGTCAATAAATTCTGGAAATTGCTGCTGGTTTTGTCATTATATAAATCGACTTGTGGAGGGAGATTTATGGTGTTTCTTAGTGGTATTTTGCAAGGATAAAATCTGAACTGTTCTTGCCTATTACTCTATTGCTAATGCACTTGTTTCATGATATTTAGAGCTGTTAACCTTTGCTGGAATTTATGATAAATAAATCGACTAGGTTATGTGATTTTCTATCATATTTTGGAAGGGTTTGAAGTCTTTTTCATCTGCTGTTATAGATCTATTAATGCAGATCTGAAAGTGATAATTTTGAGTGTGGAGAGGTGTATGTTTGAGTTGGAATCAATTTTATAATTTTCCCTAACCCTAGCGACTTGAACTGCAGTTTTGGGGTTGTTTTGAGTGGGTTTTTGTGATCAAAAAATTTAGATTGTTAGTTCATTGGAAAGTGCATAATTTTATCATCCTTTTGCAATTTATTTCATTCAAAACGGATAAAGATTGAGGGAGATATTAATTTTTAAAGTTTGCAGTCATTTTCAACTATTTCCAGGCATATTAATTTATTTTTCTACTTTTGCAAGTTTATTGGTTAAAGGAGTGCAAATTCCAACTAGATAGCCCATCTGAACCCTTACCTTGGCTCACTCCAACCCTATTTGGGTTGTATTGAAGCCAACACTGGGTTAGTTGAGGTGAACCTAGAAGGGTTTCTCTTCTAAGTTTGCTTCTTTTGCAAGTAGATTAATAATAATTAATTAATATCCCACAAGGGGATATTACAGTGGTATCGAGTTTTCTTTCCTCTTTTTCGTGTGGGTGATTTGTGTATGCAGGGTGACAAGAAGTTTCAGTGTTATAAGAGGAGAAATAAGGGAAACATGGATGAAGGGGCATTCATGCCGGATCAAGTAAAATTTCTACAAGAGCTAATGCAAGGGTGTGGTTTGGAGCTTCAGAAAACCATGAGTGACCAAATGACCAAGCTCATCACGGAAGCTTTGGGAAATGGCAAGACGCCAAATTCCAATGGAGAAGGGAGTTCCCATAGTGGGGAAAGGAATTCAACACAACCCCCTCCTAAGTACTTCAAGGGCACTTTCCTTCCTAAGGAGAGTCATAGAGCATTTGAAGAACCATCAATGGTAGAAACCATTGAGGCATGCAACAAGGAATATGGTACTTTGCATCCGGCCACTAGGGCCATACTTACTTTTGATGAGTTTTGTGCTTTGAAAATGGGAAACAAGACCAAGAGAGCCCATAAGCAACCCCATACGGATGTCCAACAAAGATTGGGCAAGGTCTCTCTCCCAAGCTTTGATGGAACCAACAAGATCACGGTAAGAGCTTGGTTACAAAAGATGGAGACCTATTTCTCCCTCAACCCCATGCAAGAAGAAGAGGCCCTCAAGTTTGTTACTCTTCACCTTGAAGGCATGGCACATGAGTGGTGGTTTCATGGTATGCACACCCAAGGACATGACTTGATCCAAACAATGGAAGGATTTAGTCAAAGGATTATGGAAAGGTTTGATAGGAAGGATCCAAAACTTCATTTTAGGGAGTTGGCCCAATTGAAACAATTAAGTAGTGTTGAGGAGTATGTAGCAGATTTTCAAAGGATTGCAGTGATGGTCTAACCGGATGTAAGTGAAAAAAGGTTGATAGTCCTCTTTACAAAAGGCTTGATGGAGCCATTAAAAGGTTTGGTAAGAGCTTTTGCAAAAGTTTTGGGCTCTATTTTGGATAACAAAGAGAAGTTTACTTGTTCAGATGTACTTACTATTCTTCTTCTAGTTTGTACTCCAGTATTCTTATCACCAAGAATTAGACTTTTTGCATGATTTTTCTGGACAAATCTTGATGGTGCCTTAGTATCTTCCCGTTCCACTTCTTGTTTTTCTACTTCTTTTCTTAAGTTTGGTCCCTTTGAATGATCATTTGTTTGTGCACTTACTTTTTGAGGCCTTGTTTCATCCATCTTTACACTGGCACTTTCTACGATTGTTTGCAACCTTTTATTATAACATCTATAAGCTTTACTTTTTGAGGAATATCCAAGAAAAATACCTTCATCAGCTCTTGAGTTGAACTTTCCCAAGTCTTCTTCATCTCTCTTAATGAAGCATTTGCACCCGAACAATTTGAAATATTTGACTAATGTTGGTCTACCCTTCCATAACTCATAAGGGGTTTTGCTATTGTTTACTCTGATTTGTCCTCTATTCAAAATGTAGACTGCGGTGTTAACTTGCTTCTCTCAAACCTCAATCTGATAGCTTAGATTCATTTAACATTGTTCTAGCCATTTCTTGAACAATTCAATTCTTTCTTTCTACAACTCCATTTTGCTGTGGAGTCCTTGTAGCAGAGAGATGCCTTTTTATTCCATGCTGCTCACAAAAGTCATTGAATTCATTTGAGAGGAACTCACCTCCTCGATCTGATCTCAGGCACTTGATCTTTAAATTTGTTTCATTTTCCACCAAGGCTTTAAAAGCTTTAAACTTCTCGAATGCCTCGATTTTTTTTTAAAAAAGTGACCCATGTCATTCTAGAATAATCATCAATGAGCAACATGAAATAACTTTCACCTTGTATGTTTTGTGTTCTTGTAGGCCCACAAAGGTCTGTATGGATTAGTTCTAATGGCTTAGTTGTTGAGTACTCCTTTGATTTGAAACTTGCCCTTGTCTGTTTCCCATGTTGACATTGCTTGCAAAGAATGTTTGATGGTTTTGTAATCTTCGACATATCTCTTACGGCTTGTCTAGTGTTGATTTTCACTAGATTATCAAAATTCATATGGCCCATCCTTCTATGCCATAGCCAACTTTCATCAATTTGACTCATGTAACATTTCTCTCCCTTAACTTCATTGAGTATGTACAAGTTGTTTGTTGTTCTGTTTGCATTTGCAACTAATTTTCATGTGTTTGTTTTCCTGATTTCACAACCTTGAGCATAAAATGTGAATGTGTCCTTGTAATGTCCCTTTTTGGGACAAAAACCAAAGATATGGGTTTGGCCACAAACCCCAAGGATCAGATCTGAAAATACACACACCACAAATGAAATATAATCTGATTTTTATGACAGCAGCTGAAATAACCTTCCAAACCCTAGAGCAAACTGAGTAAGAGCTTAGAATTCACCAAATAATCATGCACAACAGCTGATAGATACTTCTAAATAATTATTTCAATTACGGAAACCAAAATCCATTCCATTTGCAACAATTAAATGGAGAAAATCAGCGAAGACACACTGCTGTAATTAAATAAATGACAGTTGCAGGGCAGCCATAAACCAACGCTGAAATTGATAGATAAACACCACCAAAAATCATAAAAATATAGATACCGGCCTTATAAAATATGCCGAATCAGAATATGAAATTAGATTTGCAATTTGTGCCCTAGAAGGCACTCAAATACCATCAAACCCTAGTCGCTCCAACTAGGAATGACTCTAAAATGCATGCAAATATGAATTTGCTTCAACCAAGAATGGAGGGTTTTCATTCTCCAACCAACCACAAGAAGGGTTTTCGTCCATGGAAATCCACACAATTGGATTTTTGCCTAAAAATGGAAAGACAATGAACAATCAGCCCAAAGGTCCAATTTAGATAAAATGCACCAAAAATAGATGTTGCAAATGAGGTCCTTGATCTGTTTTTATATCCCCAACTTGGTGCCAAAGGCCAAAAAGGCAAGGTCGACCCCTTATAAAGCTTATTTAATCTTTTAAGTTGCTTTTAAAATGCCCCAAACCTAGCTGACCTGCTAAAAAGAAGAACACACTAAAAAGAAACGTTAAAAATTAGAAAATAAAAGTGCAATGAGAGTTCACTTCCTTTTTCGGCTCATTCCACTTCGTTGCCATGGAGAAGGGAATGACAAGAAGTCCAAAATCATGCTTTCAAGTCGGAAAAGGGGAGATTACAATCCTTGATCACACATTTGACTGACACTTAGAAGGTTATGCTTCAAGCCTTCAACATACAATACATTTTCTGTTTTTGTTTTTCCATTATCAAGGCTAAGGGTACCTTTTCCAGCTATTCGTGTCGTGGCATTATCTCCAAATTTTACGCGTCTTCACTTATTTTCTTCAAGGTGAGAAATTTGCTCTTGTCCCCAATCATGTGCCTTGAGCATCCACTGTCAATATACCATTGCTGCCCTTCGTCTTGTGCATGAAATGTTGTTTGCACAATCATAGATTTCTCCTTGTCTCTGATTAACTTCCTCTTGCTTCTGTTTCCAAATTTTTGTAAGTTCTCTTTTCTTTACCACAGGAGTATTCAATTTCTTGTTCTGTCTAGGGGGTTCTACAACAACACTTCTACAGAAACTATGCTATATGTCCATAGTTATTACAATTATAACATACAATGTTATTCTCTTTGTACTTTGATAATGGGGCAAATGAGTTATAGTTTCTACTTAAAACTTCATAAGTACTTTTTCCATTGTCCCATGCATACCTATTTCTTGCATGTGTCCTACACTCCATTGCTCTATGACCAAAATCATTGCACACAAAGCAATATGTGTCCTACACTCCATTGCTCTATGACCAAAATCATTGCACACAAAGCAATAACCATAAAATGAACTTTGGTTCCTGATCATATGAGACTGTTTTGGAAAGAATGATCTTCTATGATTTCTTATGGGAACATCATGCCACTGGTTCTCACCTTTGTTTTCTTCTTTAGGAGGATTGATCTTTTGAGAAAACTTATCTTCTTTCTTTGGTAGCTCATTAGCTTTTGAATCCAGATTCTTCTTACTAACCTCTTGTTTTTCCTCATAGCCAAGACCAGTCTTGATGAATGGTGACCTTTGGCGGTTGATTATATCATCCAGAACTTCGATGCTCTTTTCAAATTTTAAACTGCTTTTCAATTGAGTATTTGTCTTCTCCAATTCCTTCCTCAAGGTAACAATTTCAGACTCTAGCTTCTTATAGTCTTCTTCCTTTGTCTTCAATTGAATCCTCACCTCTTCCTCTGTTTCTCTTTGCCTCTTCAAGTTGTATCTTTAGGTTAATGATCATTTTTTTTTATTCCTCTAGACTTTGTGACATTTTTGTTTCCAAAGCACAATTTTCTTCTACATATTTTTGAATCTGTAATCTTTGTTTGATTATTTTTCTTAAGCACTTTTATCTCACCTAAAGCACAAATGAGTTCTTCTTCAAGATCTACCTCTCCATCTTCGACATCTTCCTCTTCCAAGGTGTCTTTACTTGTAGAGGCATCATTTTTTATTTCTATAGTCATGAACAGAGTTTCTTCTCTGTCATTGTTTGATATGCTCTCATTGCTTTCCTCAGCTGAGCTACTATCCTTTTTGGAATAGAAGCTTTTCTTGTGCTTACCAAACTTTTTCTTATATTTGTTTTGTTTGAAGCTTTTCTTGTATTGAGGTTTGTTTTCCTTCTTATTCCTTTCCTCATCATCACTATCATCCTTATGTGGACATTTAGCAAAAAATGTCCTATTTTACCACAATTGAAACACTTGAAAGGTAGCTTACCTTTGTATTTTCTGGATCCCTTTTTAAGTTTTTGATGAACAAGGCCTCCTCATCTTCTTCATTGCTTGATGCAGACTCTTTATTTTTCCCTTTCTTTGAAGCTTTGAAGGTTGCTTCCCTTTTTGATGGCTTCTCTGATTTTGTCCTCATCTCATAGGTTGTGAGAATTCCATGTAACTCGTCCATTTTCAATTGGTCTAGGTCTTTCATCTCTTCAATAGCAGAAACTTTTGCATCAAATCTTAATGGTAGAGACCTTAGTACCTTTTGAATTATTATAAATTCTTTAACTTTTTCACCAAGCCCTCTGATGGTGTTAACAATCTCATCCACACGAAGAAGATATGCTGCAACATTTTCTTCATCTTTCATTTTCAAGCTCTCGAATTGTCTCCTATGAGTTTGGAGCTTTGCCTTTCTTACTTTGTTGTCACCCTCATAAATGGTCTGAAGTTTATCCCAAATGTCCTTTGCCGAATTGCAATGCATTACTTTGACAAATTCTGATTCTGATAAGCCACACAAAATTGTGTTCATGGCTTTTGCATTATTTTCACTAGCCTTCTTTCCGGTTGTATCCGTTGGTGGAGTTTGTGGTGTTATATATCTAGTTACTACTGCTTGCCAGATATCAAAACCCAAGGCCATTAGATATGTTCGCATCCTTATGCTCCAGAATGCATAGTTTGTTCCGTCGAACAATGGAGCCTTGTTTGTGGAGAAACCTTCTTGAACATGATGACTAGCCATGTGTGCTTCCGAGATCTACCTTCTAGCGGTTAGACTATATCCGAAGGAACCGGCTCTGATACCAATTGTTAAGCACACACTTATATTGAGCGGCATAATGTCCCTTTTGGGATTTCAACTGAAAAGGAGGAAATCACACGAACCCCAAAATTATTAATTTTAGATTTTAGAGCAAGAAACTTATTTTTATGACAACTGGAAATCAACGATCAGATATTTATAACAGCAGTCCAAAAATGAAGGAAAATCACTTAAAACTCGTAGAATCATCCAACCAAAATATAGATAGATATTTTAGGATGTATTTTAACCACTTTCCAAAGATATGATATTTGAATGAAAGCACAACTGGAAAATTAATTAATTGCAGCAGAAGTACAACACAAAAATTATGAAACAAAGGGTTTTCAAACCCCAAACTCCACAAATATGATTGTTTCCAGCTTTCTAAACTATGAAGAATCCAATTATGAAAGTAAATCTGATTTTCATGCCCTAGTCGCTCTAATTAGGAAGGGCTCATAAATACATGCAAACACTTGTAGATATTTTTCTTTATTCTCCAATGCCCAAATCTGCAGCAGGTCTTCAAGATGACTTCACTTCAACCAAAAATGGAGGGTTATCGTCCTCCAACCAGCCACAAGAAGGGTTTTCATCCTTTTTGGAAAAGCCACACAATTGGATTTTTGCCCAAAAGTGGAATGACAATGAGCAAACAGCCCAAAGATCAAGTTTAGATAAAATTCGCCAAAAGTAGATAGGTGCAAATGAAGTCATTAGTCTCCTTAAATAGCCCAATCTTGGTGCCAAAGACCAAATAGGCAAGACCAACCTCCTTTGGGCTTTATTTAATCTTTTATTTTGCCTTTAAACTCCTCCAAGCCAAGCTGACCTGCTATAATGAAGAAAACACTAAAGAAAAACATTAAAAATTAGAAAAGAAAAATGCAATGAGAATGCAATTCCTTCCCTAGCTCATTCAACTTCCTTGCCACGAAAAGGGAATGGCAAGAAGTTCATTTTTAGGCTCTCATATCGAAAAAGGGGACATTACATTGAGAGGGGGACGAATCAATATAATATAAAATTTTACTTATTAAAACTTATATCCACAATAAAAACATTCAAATAACATAACATAGAGCAACACCAGATTTACATGGAAAACCCTCTCTCGGGAAAAACCACAAAATAAGACTGCTTGGATCTACCGTCCAAATCCAACCCAAAATTAAATGCTTTACAAATGTTCGTAGGCACCAACCTACTGGAGACACCAATCCCCAATGCCAAGCACCAACTCAGCCAATTTGTGAGCACCAACCCACTGGAGACACCAATCCCCAAATTGTGAGGCACCGACCTCAACAAAATAAACTTCCACCTTTTGTAGTTGCTTCTTCAATTAGATGATGGCAATGCCGCTTTTCTTCTTCTTCTCTTCACTATATTCGTCAATACATTTCTACTCTTTTCCCACACTTCTCTTAGACTTTAATGATATATCGATCTATTTCTCATACCTCTTTTCTCCATCCTTTCATCTATCTTTTATACCTTCACATCTCTTCACCAAGAGGGGCAATGTTTCCAAAAGATGTGTCCTTTCTTAAATTAATTTAACTCCTATAATCAAGTCGGCTGGCCCATTAATTAATTCCAATGGAGGTCGGCTGGCCCATTAATTAAATGCTGCCCCTTCATTAAATCGCTGCCCATAATGTGAGCACCACTTGTAGCCATAATATAATATCAATTAATTGTTGGTATACAATGTGATTATTGTTCATTATATTCACTGTTTATTATATTAAATTTGATCACTGTACTATTTCAAATACATGTATATCGGATGGATTACAAGCCAAACGGAAAGACAAAGTAGTTACCTTTGCACACATTCCGTGGGCCTTGGGAAGAGGGCTACTTCTTATTAGTCTAATTTTAGTCCTTGTACATAAAATGATCTTTGTCTTGATGCATGCATAACTTAGAGGTTTCTGAAAGGGTGTAAGTAGCCCTTACTACTCAATGTGCTCTCCATTCTGCCACACTTGTGTGTCAAATGTTTATGATGATTAGCCCCTTGTAATGACGAACTAGGGAACAATAAATCTGAGATATGTTTGTTGCTTGGATTGTCATCAAAACACTCATTTCCTTTTGCCTTTGCTTCTTCTACAATTGGTGCTTTCCCCTTTTGCACTACCTCCATACCTTGTTCACATGTGCTTGGGATGTCTTTGTGACTTTACCAAAGCCTAATTCTTCATCATTATGTTCTCCATCGACTCTTTGTTATAGACAATCCAACAAGCAAGCTTCTGTCGTCATGTCTATTTGGGAAATGGGTTCCAACCATCCCTTTCTCTTCACCTTGTTGATCATTATGCATCCTTTCAACCTGAACTCATCACATGCTAAAATTACATTAGTCTTAACCAAACAAGGATCATTAATTACCTCATAATGTTGACTTCCTGGAACAACAATGGGTGTTAGTGCCATGACCTTAGATCTCTTGACCATCGAATCTTCTTTCTCAATGACCTATCTCCTATTGTCATATGAGAATCACTTGAGCTATCTCCAACATTCACTTCATCATCTTGTTCCTCAAACTTCACCTCATCTTTTTGCTCATGCTCCCAAGTTCCCTTAGTACTTTAACACATGCAACCATTAAAATTCAAGGGAATATTATTAACAATCAAAAGTTCTTTACCTTCCGTTTTTCTTGGTTCTTACTTAGCAATTTCTCTGTCCTCTTGTGTTTCATATGGCTGCAAGGAAAATCAGTCAAGGGATCACCTTTGACAATGGCGATGGGTACCTGTAGGGCTCTCAAAGGCTGATCCATCACCATAAGCAGCTGCTGCGATGGTTCTTCCTCCTTAGCATGGTGGATATCTTCCTCTTTTGTCACCTCGGAAGGGTTGCTATAAAGGGAAGTTGTATCTTCGATCTTCATCATGACTTCTCCACCTTGTAGTTGATCCGCCACATGCTCTTCGACTTGCTTCTTCACAATGGAGGGTTTTCTTCCCTCTATGGCTGAGACCTTTTCTGCCACGGTCCTTTGATGAGGTTCGGGCATTATGCCTTGTGCCAATTCCCACTCTATAATTTTCTATTTCCACAAAATCCTCAAAGGAAAGGGCATCACGCATCTCTTTCGGAAGAGCTTGATATTTTGTTGTCAAGTTGTCAATCCTTGAAACCCTTTTCTCCTTGAGCGAACCACCACCTTGCATATTTTGGATGGCTAGGGTAAGCCTATCCAGTGCATCCACTATCTTCCTTGTGACTTGTTCTCCATGCTTCACAAGCTAGGAGGATGATGCTCTGATACCATTGTAATGTCCCTTTTTAGGGGGACTCGGGAAATGACCAAAAGCTGAGATGTAACTTAAAAATTAGATTAGGAGTTCTTTGTGGATGGTTGATATAAACCTGCAATCTACAAATTAGGACCTTCCTAGGGCAGCGACTTCCTTGGAGAAGTAGAACCCTCAATTATTTGGAAACCCCTAGTAAACACAATCAACTGTTAAAAATCAGAATTGAGCTTGAAAATAATTAATTATGGAACCCTCAACCAACAAACATCAACAAGCTTGGAAAAATAGTAAAACACCTCCAAAATTCACGAAACTCAAGATCTTGGCCTTAGAAAATATGGAGAACAAGATAGTAAATTCAGAATTGCCAAATTATCATCACACATACCAAATAACACTCCCAAGTGGGTCGCTCCACTCCAAATAAATAGATTATTGATCCCAAGAGATAATTCATGCAAAGAAATGATAAATTATTGCTTTCCAAACCAGCTTGCATACATAAAATCTAATGAAAGAGTTTTCTTCCTGTACAAGTCCTCAGCCAAGGGTTTCCGTCATTGGGAAAGGTCCTCAATCAAGGGGCTTTGTCCTTGAGTAAGGTAGATAAGGTGCTTCACTAGAAAACCTTAACCAAGATATGAAAATTTACCAAAACATCCATCAATAATGCCCAATCGACCTCCTTATATAACCACAAGGAGTGTTGTACAATATAAAAAATGATGGCCGACTCCTTAAGGTAAGTGCTTTTAAATATTCAAATGGTATTTGGAGCCTACATGCTCATAATACCTTTATTTCCCAACTACTTAGTCCTATTGGAGTGTTAGGCTTCCCAATAGGATACATGATAATAAATAAAACAACTACCTAAACAACAATTAAAATATAATTCAGATCTTCCCTTGGCTTTCCTCAAACCCACGGGAGAAGAATGAATTAAGGTCTTTGAAAATCAGCCTTCAAAAGGGACATGATAGGTCCTTTACTTTTGAGATGGAAGGTGCTGCTTGGTTCTAGCAGATACAATACATGAACAAGTATTTTTGCTGCAGTTCAGGTTCAGGTTGTTGGAATTTGCACCTGGTCTAGGCCGAAAGTAACTAAATAGAGCAGTCCTGTTGAACTTGGTTTGTTTATACAAATAGTGATTCATCTTGTCACAAGGCTATACTTGACAAACTTTAAGATTGCAACTTTACAATATTGGTGATACTTTTTTTCTATTGCTTTGAGTGATAAAAATAATGACTAGTATGACACTTGTGGCACATCTTTCAGATTATAGAGCTGTTGTGGTAATACTCTTATAATTGCTTAGATAAGGTTCTTACTTCTTGTAATCACATTGAAGTATTGTAGTGTAATGCTATTAGAGTCCATTGCATTACGAACACTAATATTTGACAACCAATGAGTGCCTTTATATTGGTAGATGCTGGGTGGAACATTTGATATTTAATGTATGTTTTTTTGATTTGGTAAATTCCCCTTCTTGGGTGTCCTTCGACTTACATCCCACGAGTAAGGGTATCTCTTCCATCAAAATCACCCAGAACTTACAACTGGTCTTGTCTGTTGGGGTATGCCAAATCCAGAATTGGATGTGGTAGTTTTACTTTTACCCAATATCAGCACTTAGCATTTGTAAATTTTAGCATTTAACATGGCTCATGGGGCTTTGAACACAAACCTCCACTAAGAAAGCCTCGATGATTTGTCATTTGACATTTTTGATATTTAATCTATTCTTTCATTGCAGTCTCTACTTTAAGACATTTTATGATATCTTTCACTTGGCTAGTTCTGGTTCATTGGATTGTTTTCCTTAGCCATGCTATTGATTATTGTGTAATGCATATAATGTTAATATTTTTACCCAGAAGGGAATTTTTTTTACAAAAACTTTCGGAAGTTTACTTCTCTACTGACATCAAAAATATTGGTTTTTAAGGATGCAGTTTGTTAATGAAGAAAGAAAAATATCTCATTACGAAAATGACATATTAGACTGGGGAAAACCTGATTTTATGTGATAAATTGGATCCCTAAAGTGGTCCAAGGAATGCAATACGATTATTTACAACTAGAGGCATCAAGTCTATGGATAGTTTGTGTTCTTGAATCGAGAATATCAATATCCTAATGAAGATTTAAATGCCAATAAAGATGGTAATACAAGCAAAGGTCACAAAGTCCAAAGACTTGAGACAAGAAGAAATTCCAAGTACAATAGAACCTTTAAGAGATGGAACATTCATGGAGTAGCAAAATAAAAAATGAATTTGCAATCTTCCAAAGGGCAGGACACTTCAATAGCCATTGATCGATGATCAAGGGTCCGTGAACACAAGCACAATGAGCAATAATATAAAAATGCAGAAATGTCTCATAACTGGATCAAGGAAGCTCATGAGTTTTTTTTCAGTCTCAAAGATCTTCCAAAACTCTGTCCACTAATGCAAGAGGACACAGAGGAAGGCTGCAGGTGTAGCAAAAGCGAAACCATAGGACAGAAATTTGACTTGGAAGAGAAATAAACATGGCCTGGTAAGCCATGCAAAAGGGTAACACAACCACATGCTGATGCCATGTCCTATCTTCATGTAAAAGTCAGAAATGAGATTTTTCCCGAGGTTAGAAGAAAACGCGCATTTTTTTAGTCAGTCTTGTGGACACAAGCCAACTGTTACTCTAAACAAAGTGCCATAACGAAGGTTAGTAGATGCCTTCCAGAAGTCTAAAGAGGATAAGGACTCGGAGTCCTTTGGAGTGACAGGGCACGCAACTGTATTCTACAGAAACAAGTGAAAAAGAAGAAAAATCTCTGAAGAGGTTGGGAGACGGGATAACATTAATAAACTTTGTAAATAACAAGTTAATTCAAGAGCTTGGGCGGGGAGAAAGAAAGAGAGAAGTATGTACCTCTCCTCCCCACATTCTACATCCCAGCTAAATGCTGGGAGGAAACTAGAAGTATAGTTGGTAGGGGTGGGGTGATGATTTTGGAATTCTCTCTCTCTCTCTCTCTATCCCCTCATCTCTCATCTCTCTCTCTCTCTCTCTCTCTCTCTCTCTCTCTCTCTCTCTTTCTCTCTCACAATCTTCCTCCCCTTACCCTCACCCCCAACCCCTGCACTCTTTCCCTTTAAAAATCCTTTTGGACTCGTATTTTTTCTGAAACTACCCTTTCCTAATACCTGAAAATAAATCTATACAAATACTTTATACACGATCTCTCTTATTGGTTTCTCAAAGATAATGTCCATCTGTGACCTGATTTTCTTGTTCTAAAAGTTTGTTGATTGTTTCTTGCTGCATGCTCCTTGCGTCCTTTATCTGACTGTTTTTTTGTTGACTTCAGACTATTATCAGTCTTTCTTTCCAGAAAGTTCTCACAGAGCATCTGCACCAAGCTTACCTTACAAACCATGTATATTACATGGCATCTAATTTAAGAGGGCTCTCAAACCCAGATCAGGTATAATGAGCTTCCACTTTGAATATTGGATTGCTACTTAATAAGACCAAACATGTCATGCGAACAATATTGCTTTCTTGCCTTTTAATTTAAAAAACAAGAGGTGCACTATTATTTCTCTTTTAGGCATAATATTTGTATCTGAAGGTATTTCATTTTGGCAGCGTATTACAGAAGATGTTGCAAAGTTCTGTTCATCAATAAGTGAGCTATATTCGTACACCTTTAAGCCTGTATTAGATGTTATCCTCTTCAGCCGCTCTTTGGCAAAGACGATTGGGTACTTAACTTCCAAGAATTCTGGCATGATATGTTGAAGCAAGTGTTGGGAAACATCTCAACAGGCTCATTACTGAATGTATCTATTGTTTTCCTTTGTCAGGTATAAAGGGCAGTGTGTACTATATGGCTACTTTCTTTTATCTTCAATTTTTTTGCGTGCCATTAGCCCACCACTAGCACTTCTCACGGCAGAAGAAGCAGCCTTATCTGGAAATTTCAGAAATGCACACCAAAGGTTTAACCCTGCAGACCATACCTTTTTTTTCCTTAATATAAATTCAGACAATACTTTGTTGGTATTCATTTGGCAAGGCTCTTGGATTCTCTTTACTTGCCGAGTTTGACATAGCTTTCATTTATTTCTTTTTCTATTTGTTTTGAAGAACTTTTTTGATTTTTGTATGGATGTTTTCATTATGTTCTTTTATATGGTAAAATTGTTTCACAATCATTTGATAATTGTTTCACAGGTGAAGAAACTAAATAAAAAAAAAATGAGATAATAGGATTGGTATCAAACTTGTTTCTTCAATGTTTTGCAGGGCATATGGGTTGCTAATTGTGTGGAAACTTTTTGCTATCAAACAGAGAAACCATTGAGGCTGTGTTCATTTTATGTCGGCCTTGCTCATTAGATAGCTGTCTGTTTGACTTTGACCAATAGGCAATATTGTCTACACGCAATCTTCACTGTCAAATTTTCCATACATTCATTAGGTTGGCTGAACATACTTTCTATTGTTGCACTCCCATTTCACAATTACAAGGTCATTTCTTCTAGGAGGGAAAAGCCATGGGATATTTACTGTCAAATCCCTTTTGACCAATTTCTCAGATTCACTGCATCAGACTATATGCAGAATGTTGTACATGGATTAGAAGAAGTATGCCCATTGTATCTCATTATTGCATTCTGAACTCTCTAGTCTAAGGTTATTAGTATATACAGGGAGAGGATCATGAGTTCATTAGTGCCAAATTTCTTAATACTTATATTAGCAAAATAAAAGTATTTCTTAATAATATTAGCTTTCTTTAGGGAAAAAATTACTTTTTAACCTTACCTTTTTAATCAAACTTACAATTGCTGGTATTATAGTCTACTGTATTCATCTTTAAATATTTTATACATTTAAGATCCAGTGAAAACCCTAAAATATATGAACAAACATTCCTGTAAAATGTCTTGAACCTTTTTTATATAAAGGAATTTCTACTAAGCACATATTAATGGATTTACACTCACAGACCTGTAAAAGTGAACACAAACTAGCACAGATCGATCTTAATGTGGATCTGATATGCACTGAGAGGTATCCAAAAGATTCAAGCTGTCAATCTCTATGTTCTTACACTTATGTTGTGGTGGGATTGCCACGTCTGAGTCTCAGGTATCCAAAAGATTCAAGCTGTTAATCTCTATGTTCTTACACTTATGTTGTGGTGGGATTGCCACGTCTGAGTCTTTTTGATACCTCTCAGTGCATATCAGATCCATTTAAAATGGATCTATGCTAGTCATAGAATTTTCCTAGCTCCTTTATTCTAGGAGTTTGTAGAGACAATTGACTTCCAGTTAGCTGATATATTTGAGTTTTCAACGTGCTACCCTCTTGGAAAATTTTGATGCAGATGCATGTGTTATATTTTTCTTTTTTATTATTAAGGCCTACATATCTATAATAACATGGTTCATCAATGTTCCCACACGTCCACCCACGTACCCCAACACACCCACAAAAGTCCAAGTTGATGTGAGGTGTAAAACACACCTTTTGGTGCACATAACAATCTTTGTTTGATAGGATAAAAAACAACTTTATTTATATTTTGGAAAACAATAAAGGTAAATAGACCCCTTGAGAGAGATTGAAAAAGACAAACAATTGAAAAATGATTGCTCTTAAACTCCACTTATTACAAGGGATCAAGATCCAAACTTAGCTCTAATTTGCTTGATGGTCCCAATCAAGCAACGCTTGTCCAAATTCCTGCAAAGCCACTTTGGTGTTAAACCTCTTTTATGGCAAGCCAAAATTCTGCCTAGAAATTAGAGGTCGAGCAAAGTTGACCCCTAAGAAACATCTATCTTTATCCTCAATATGAGTGCTTGTTGCAGTTTATCTTCTTCAATTCTTGCACTATTGCAAGGGATTCCTGCTGATGCTGATATTTCTTTTTTATCACTTGCTTTAATGTCAGCTATGGCTGTCATCTTTCTCATTTTCTTTGCATCTATGGAGGTGTCTGTTTTTGTCATGCCATCACCAGTGGACCTGATATTTCAAGATTAACTTTTGGTCCTACTGGGTGCAGGTTTAAACCCGACTTGAATCCTCAAATCTTTGCTTTGGAGGCAACATTTAGTGGCTTCTGTTTATCTGAAGGATTTTTCTTCGGACGTTTAACCTAACATCAAGCCTCAACAAATTGATGAAGATGTCACAAAGCCAAATTTTGTTTCATTGTTTCCCTTCTTAACACTGTCTAAAGTAGCTGTGTTGATATCGTGTGATCTTGTCAAGTCAATGTTATGGATGAAGAAATCAACCAACTAATGAAAATTGTAATTGGAATGCTTGTGAAGGTATAAAGTAGCTGTGTTGATGTTATGTGACCTTGCCAAGTCAAAGTTAAGGATGAAGAAGAGTCAAATGACTGATGCAAGTTGTAATTGGAATGCTTGTGAAGGTCACTAAGCCAACCACAAACATTGTCGATTGGTGTCCCCGAGATTTTAACTTGAAATCTGGGACTACCCCTTTTAAAAAATTTCGTTCTTTTCAAAGTAATGGGTCGTTTTGTGTTTGTTTTGCCTGCAGTTGTTTGCACTGTTCTAAGGTATCCCCAGAGAGTCATAAAAGTCAAATTCCCCAAGTACCCACATGCTAAAACTCACTCTACCCACATGCTAAAACTCACTCTATCCCTTCGCTAGGTTTTGTCTGAGAGAATTTTATTTATTAAATAAATAAAGTTCTTTTAAAAATAGATTGAGTTAAAATTGGAGGATTTAGGTTATATAAAACACTTCACCCCATCATTATTACCATAGAACATTCACTCGGGGGAAGAATTTTTTGCAGATCAGCTAATTGGAGAATTTTTTGAGCAATTGCCTGCAACTTCTTTTGTTTTGTTTTATTTCTTTTTGTCTATGTTTTGGTTTGTTTTCTCCGGCAATTCCCATAGCCTATTCATTCTTCCCCGTCGACCTTTTCCCGGGCCTAGGGTTTTGAAAAGCTATCCAAGTATTTTTAATTACTAATTTGTCTAAAGGCGATCGAGCTCAAGATTCTTTCAGAAGATTGCAAGAAGTCGCTTGGTCCAAAAAGGTGCAAAAATGGATTTTATGAAAATAAGAAAAATATTGCCATCAATGTGTAGAGCTCGAGAAAATATGCACTTTTAGAGAAAACGACACCTAAAACGGAGCCACGGAGTGAAAGTTATGGCACTTGCAAGTTTTTGTTGCTACATCTTCCTGGACCCTTTTTGAAAATGAAAATTTTTATTCTATACTTGTGTTTTCTTCACTGAAAATTCAAAAATGGAAATAAAATGTTGTTGATGAGTTTTCATGTGACTTTAAAAGCAAAAGTCATGCAAGTCGCACTTTTTGGGAAGAGCAATTTCTTCATGCAAGTCACACTTTTGGAAAGAAGCTTTCTTCCATGCAAGTCACACTTTTTGGAAGGAAGGTTTTTAAGTGCCAGTGGGAATTTTGGTGCTGCCTGGAAGGTGAAAAATTCCCATGATGGAAGTCAAGTCACTTAAGTTGCCAATGGGAATTTTGGTAGTGGCAGGCAGGTGGGAATTTTATGCTTGCACTGGCAGGTTGTTTTTTCCCATCATTGAAGTCAAATCACTTAAGCTGCTAATGGGAATTTTGGTAGTGGCAGGCAGGTGAGAATTTTATGCCTGCCTGGCTGGTTGTGTTTTCCCATCATTGAAGTCAAATCACTTAAGTCTGCCAATGAGAATTTTGGTAGTGGCAGGCGGTGGAAATTTTATGCTTGCTTGGCAGGTTGTTTTTTCCCATCATTAAAGTCAAATCACTTAAGCTGCCAATGAGAATTTTGGTAGTGGCGGCAGGTGGGAATTTTATGCTTGCTTGACAGGTTGTTTTTTCCCATCATTAAAGACAAATCACTTGAGTGAAAGATGAGATTTTTGGAGCTGCCTGATAGGGTAAGAATTCCCATCAATGAAGTTTTATTCACCCATGCAAGTCAGATTTTTAAGAAAGAAGTTCTATTTTATGCAAGTCGCACTTTTGGGATGAATGGTTTTAAGTTGCCAATGGGAATTTTGGTAGTGGCGAGGCGGTGGGACTTTTGTGGTTGCACGATAGGTTGTTTTTTCTCATCATTAAAGACAAATCACTTAAGTGAAAGATGGGATTTTTGGAGCTGCTGACAGGGGTAAAAATTCCCATTGCTTTGACTTCTTATTTTTAACATGACTTCTAGCCAAAAAGTGCGACCCATTCTGGCATAGCTAAATGCCTAAAAGCTGACTTTTTTTTTTAAATTGTCGGGAAGCATCCAATTTTGGCGCCTAGGGTTGGAAAGGCTTTCTTTTTATTATTTTGGCTATCTACATGTTGATGTGAGTGCACAAGTGAATAAAATAATATTTTTAGCTTGCTTGGCATGCAAGCAAAGTCTAAAAATAGAGGGCAACAAGCTTTATAATTAGATCTTGGTGAAGAAATTAGATATTCATGCTATGAGCTTCATGTGTGTCTGAATTATTTGCAGGAATACTTCATTTATGCCCATATTGGTGAAGAAAGCAAAAGTCAATGTCTGATACATTGAATATATCTTCAGAATCAGAGGAAGAAATAGATCCAGATCTCATAATTGTAAATGCTTCGACAAAAATTCACCCCCTTGTTTCTAACGCAGCCCATGTGGAAGTCATTGCATGGAAAATTCCTTTTAGGAGCTTGTGCATGTGCTCTCAATCTTCCAGTTGAAGCCTTCATTGAATTTACTTGTATTTTCCTTCACCCGAGTGCTTTCCAGAATTTAAAATTGCTCATATGCAATTAAAAATAAAAGGTGATGAGTTTTGTCTGAATTATTTACGGTAAACATTGCATTGGTGCACGTACTGGAGAAAAACTGCAAAAGCTTCAAGGATAAGAGGGAAGACAGGTCAGAGGCAACACCCGCAAGCAAAATCACAGTCAGCTGCTTCCAGATCCAGTTTGATGAGAATCAAATGAAAGGATTCAACAACATATGGGAGAAAAAGGCATCTCAGATTCAAGGCAACGATCTCATTCAGATCATTCATTGCTAGAGTGAATGAAGCAGAAGTGCAATACAAGTTGGATCAACATGCAGAGTATGGAAGAAGAACAAGACTGAGAGTGTTGCAACTTTCTTCTAATTTCTTCTCCTCTTTCTTCTTCTTTCTCTTATTTTCTCCGACAAAGTAATTGAGTAATCAATTAAATTGTAAAACTTAAGTGATTGGTTTAAAAGCCGTTACTTCAAGTTATTGGAAGAAGTCAATTACTTGGAAATAGGTGGTAGACATGCAAAATAGAAGGTTCTATTTTCAGTTATAAATCATGCATGTCATATAAAGAGAAATTCAAGGAGGAAGATTTCCAGCTGCTTTCTTTTTCATAGCTTTCACATGTGGCAATTCATTGAAAGCTTCCTATTTGTAATTGCCCTCTATACACTATAAATAGAGGAAGAACCTACGAGTTAAAGGATCATAATTTGTTAATCAACATTCTTGAGTTCTAGACTTTGTGTTGTAGCCCTTGATGTCATTTTTGTGAAAGCTGAGGAATTGAATAAAAACAGATTTCCGGAGAACTTTGTGTCCACGGTGCATTTGTTTCTTACTTATGTGTGGATCTTTGGATAAACTTTGTGTTATTTGAGATTTATATTAGAAGCTTTTCTTTTCCTTTACTTCTGAATATTGTGAGATCTACTTGTTTATTTAATCTATATGTATGAAACCAACTCTGTAAACTATTGGTTGAATTACATATCTTCCTTTCTTCTTTCCTAAATTCCATTATTTTCCCCTTCTGCAAATACTTCATAAACAATGCTTGTTGCAAAATTGCTTAGATATGGTTTATGAGCTTTGTAATTAAAGTAAAACCCCCAAAAATAGTTATTAGGATTCATACTAACCAGATTGATAAACATCTTACATGGGAGCCTCACTGGTAAATGAGGGAGATTTATCTTATGATTGCCTAGATTTTCGGTGTAGAGAATCTAGCCAACATCGATAAAGGACCTCAAAAACATTTTCATCATCACATTTCAGGAAAGATATCTTGAACAAGTGATGGTGAAGGAGTTGACTTGGGTGTAGGGGCCCTTGTCCTCAACCCTAGATAACTTGGGGAATTAGAGAGGGAGGTTTGGTAAGCAAGCATGGTAGGCGACATGATCAAGTAGGTTCTTAAAGTCTCTCATATTAGAGCCCTTATGTCCCGTGGTTGGCTTGTACAAAGTTTGTGTGTAATGCCTCCTTTTCGGGATATTACTAATATCTGGGTTCATCTCTTTTATTTACATTGTAACCCCTTGGCATGCCTAGCGCTACAAGTGGGATTCTCTTTAGTTAGTTTAATGTGCACATAGGTTAGTTACTTTTATTTATTTAATTAGAAAATAAATAAAGTGCACAGTCTTAGTATTAAATATTTTATTATGTTTTCCTCCAAAGAGGAAAAGGTAGGTCATTGGATATTGCACCCTTAGTTCTATAAAAGGAGGTCACATTTCCTTTAGAGGGTTATGTTGATTGAACTTTTGAATTTACTCCATGCTTGGAGAAATGCGATGTACGCCCTAGCTCTTGCATTGTGCTCTCTCATTTTTAGCTTCATTTGGATCCATTAGTGAAGATATTGAAGACTCCATTGTTCTCTTCATTGTGTTCTCTTGTGTTGAATGTGTTTTTGCATGGTTTATCCTTTCTAAGTGTTGGCGACTTGGATTGGGGATTGTTTAAGCATATTTTTGATGTCTCAAAATATATTTATGTTGCAGATCTGATTTAGTATAATTTTGTGAGTATGTGTGACCAGATTTGAGGGTTTTGGGAGTAATACAAGTGCTGAAATTAATTTATGTGCAAACAACAATTTATTTTGCCCTAGGCAACTTGCTATTTTGGCCATTTTGGGGGTTTAGCAATTGCTGTTCTAATTTGGTTTGGTTCATCTTGTTCCTTGTATTTTTCTCGAGTCTAGGCATATCTTATTTGCCCAAATTGGAGTAGTTTTGAGGAAGATATGAATTTTTAAAAATTGCAGCAGATTGGGGTTTGATTAGCAATTGTTTTCAGCTGTGTATAATCAGATTAAAAATCTGATTTGTCTATTAATTATTTCTGAGCAAGGGGAGTTGATTTGGAGTGTTTGGAAGCTTGGAGAAAGGCTGAAATATTTTTATTGATTTTATTCTAACCCTAGCGACTTGAAATCAGATTTCTGGGGCAGATTTGAAGTGGTTTAGTTGCTCAGAAAATTCAGATCCATAGTGCATTGGAAAGGCCTTGGTTTCTAGTTTATTGTGCAATTTATTTCATGCAAAAATACCAAGTATTGAAGGAGTTATTAATTTTTGAAGTTTCAGCTGTTCTGGGTGCTATATTAATTAACTGCTGTCAAAAATCAGATCTGGAAGTTGTTAGCTTTCTAATTAGTTCTCCCATCTAACCCACCACTTTGGCATACTCCAACCCCATTTTGGGTTGTATTATTGCCGACATTGGGTTATTTGAGGTCGAACTAAGAAGATCTAATCTTCCTAGGATCGATCGAGTTAATTAATTTTCAGATTTATATTTGTCCTAAGAGGGGACATTACAGTGGTATCAGAGCTACTTTCCTCTACTCCTTGTGGGTGTTGTTTGCAGAGATTGAATCATGGAGCTTGCTAGTGACGGAGATTTGAGGGCCAAACTCTATAAGTTTGGGAGACAACTCAAGAGGCCTTCACTTGAGAAGAGTGTATTGTTCATCACTCTTGAAGAGGTGGCAAGTTGTCTATGTTTGTTAGAGCAATCAGATTTTGGCACTATGTTTTCAGTTTTAGATCCCTTGGTGGCACATTTGGCTAGATCAGATTTATTGGGACATGAGGAGGTGGATGTGAGACTCTTGGTCGTCACATGCATTAGTGAGATCACACGGATAGCAGCCCCAAGCTTGCCTTATGATGACATCACTATGGAGGAGATCTATGAGCTCATGGTGGGAAGTTTCCAAAAGCTTTGGGACACCACCAACCCTCACTTTGGCAAGAGGGTCAAAATTCTGAAGAACATGGCTAAGGTAAGGTCTTGCATTCCCATGTTAGATCTCAATTGTGAAGATCTCATTTCCCATATGTTTGAAGTCTTCTTTGGTGTTCTACATGAGGATCATTCACATGAGATAATGGATGCCATGCAAACTATAATGACTCTAATGTTGAATGAGTATAAGGAACCTCCGCACTCTTTGCTAGTGATATTTGTGGAAGAATTGGGACAAAGGAAGCCAGGTATAACTCACACCTTAGCAAGAAGAGTGGTGGAGCAATGTTCAAGAAAAATAAAGTCATGCATCCAAGGTATGGGTCCCCTTGTTTTTGAACATGAAGGGGACATTGGTGTCAAGTACATACATGATAAAGAGAACTAATGACAAAATCAGATTTGAGGCAAGAAGAAAGTATGGTCACCAAAAAGAGGTATACTCATTCATGTGATACCTCATTTATGTCTACTTCTATATGGCAAAAAGGAGAAATTGTGGAACATTCATTGCATGATAACAATCTTTTGATGTTTGATGAATTATTTGTGCCTACTTATTGCATTGAGTTGAACATGAGTGCAAGGAAATCAGGTTTTCAAGAGGACTATGAGGATGGGGCATCATGGAATGCTTATGGTAATTTGCAGTCTGCTGTAATTTTCTGAACAGCAGGCCCTAATGGGCAATTGAATGAGGTTTGTCACCCAAGCATGAGTCTCATGGATGTCCCAAGTCATTACCCACCAAGTATGAATGCTTGTGGGGAGGACAAAGGGGTTTTAGACAAGGAAAGAGACAAGAAACTAAGTGTTGTTCCAAACTCAGAAATTCTGAGTTTTGGAGAAGTTGGGGGCAGCCCAAGGTATGATTCTTCATATTTTATTTCTCCTTCCATATTGAGTTTTGATGGGTATGATTATGAGCATGATAGGGAGATGGATATGAGGTGCAACATGGAGTATATTGGTTACATTTTTGTTGGTACTCTTGCTCTTAACATTTGGGTGCATGAGGAGCATGATGGCAAAGGAAAAAGAGTGATAAACACTCTTCCAAATGAAGGAGATCCTAATGATAAGCTTGCTGATCTGTGGATTTCATCATTAGAAGGCATAAAGGTATGATGACTTCATGTGTTTTTCTCTCTCATAAGGGAAAGGTATTGACACAAAGTAAGGTATAAGTTTCCTTGGCTTCTACATGATAATGTTCACAAATGCATGCAATACATTTCAGCTTATTGCTTTTCTTGTTTGGGGTGTCATCTTGCACATGTTGCTTCATGGAATAAGGTGATAAAAGGAATTGGGTTTGGCAAGTTTCATTTGAATATGTGGATATCATTTCCTTTCTATTTTCAACAAGTACCAAGTCCTTTCTCCATGGAAGCCTTGAAAGAAAGATGGATCACATGGACTACACATAGCATGGTAAGAAGTCCATTTCCAAATTGTGAACAACAATTATGTCACCCACTTGGATGTTCGATTAGTCAACAAAGGATATGTGTTGGGAATGTTCGGCTGCTTGCATGACCACAAACTTTTGGGCTTCAATGAAAGGTTTGGAAAGAATGAAGGAACATGGTATGAACTCTTCTCAAGGCATTTCATTTTCAGTTGTGCATATGGATAATTTTCAGTTTGTTATGGTTGAGGATGAAATTTCAGTTACATGGGAGCCATTTTTATTCACTAGATTGATGTTCATTCATGTTGGGGAATTTTTTTGAAACATGCTAGCTGCTGTCCCATCATTTTTATGATTGACATCATTATGACCAGCCTCCCTATCACTTCTATAATTCAGATTTTTGCCATGCATTTGATGATATGGTTGTTGGCGCTTAATTTTGGCGCATGGGTGATTACTTGGGAATAGAAACAAACCATTCTAATTATGATTTTTGAAGGGAGAATGCATGATTACAACAGTGTTTGGAGCCACATAACATATTTTGGGGATAGCCCATGCATGAGGAAAGAATTGCGAGCCATCCATGCCTCAGAGACATGAAGAAGAAACAGAAAAGTGTTTCTCAACACTTGTTTTTCTAATGAGTTTGCTTCATGTGCAGGATTGAAGACATGTGATGGAAGACTGTTGTCCTATTCACTTCGTGAGGGCATCTTTGAGTGGGTAGCCTTGGAGCTTAGCAAAATTCATCCCTTTAATGACTCCCTATGCCATGTTGAGGACACAATCTCTTGAGGCACATATTACGAAGCCGATGACCCATCTTTTTGGGTTGACATGAGGAAGAAAACTTGTTCTTTCTAACACTTAGCCACTTGACAGGCACCGGATTGAGGCTTTGGATGGACCACCCCACATCTTCTCTTTGGGGCATGATGCATGGATCTATGAGTTTGCTATTGCTTGAGGAAAGAAATTTCCAAGAGGGAGGACTGTAATGTCCCCTTTTTTGGGACATTACTAATATCTGGGTTCATCTCTTTTATTTACATTGTAACCCCTTGGCATGCCTAGCACTACAAGTGGGAGTCTCTTTAGTTAGTTTAATGTGCACATAGGTTAGTTACTTTTATTTATTTAATTAGAAAATAAATAAAGTGCACATAGTCTTAGTATTAAATATTTTATTATGTTTTCCCTCCAAAAGGGAAAAGGTCGGTCATTGGATATTGCACCCCTTAGTTCTATAAAAGGAGGTCACATTTCCTTTAGAGGGTTATGTTGATTGAACTTTTGAATTTACTCCATGCTTGGAGAAATGGGATGTATGCCCTAGCTCTTGCATTGTGCTCTCTCATTGTTAGCTTCATTTGGATCCATTGTTGAAGATATTGAAGACTCCATTGTTCTCTTCATTGTGTTCTCTTGTGTTGAATGTGTTTTTGCATGGTTTATCCTTTCTAAGTGTTGGCGACTTGGATTGGGGATTGTTTAAGCATATTTTTGATGTCTCAAAATATATTTATGTTGCAGATCTGATTTAGTATAATTTTGTGAGTATGTGTGACCAGATTTGAGGGTTTTGGGAGTAATACAAGTGCTGGAATTAATTTATGTGCAAGCAACAATTTATTTTTCCCTAGGTGACTTGCTATTTTGGCCATTTTGGGGGTTTAACAACTGCTGTTCTAATTTGGTTTGGTTCATCTTGTTCCTTGTATTTTTTCGAGTCCGGGCATATCTTATTTGCCCAAATCGGAGTAGTTTTGAGGAAGATAGGAATTTTAAAAAATTGCATAGATTGGGTTTTGATTAGCAATTGTTTTCAGCTGTGTATAATCAGATTAAAGATCTGATTTGTCTATTAATTATTTCTGAGCAAGGGAGTTGATTTGGAGTGTTTGAAAGCTTGGAGAAAGGCTGAAATATTTTTATTGATTTTATTCTAACCCTAGCGATTTGAAATCAAATTTATGGGGCAGATTTGAAGTGGTTTAGTTGCTTAGAAAATTCAGATCCATAGTGCATTGAAAAGGCCTTGGTTTCTAGTTTACTATACAATTTCTTTCATGCAAAAATACAAAGTATTGAAGGAATTATTAATTTTTGAAGTTTCAGTTGTTTTGGGTGCTATATTAATTAATTAACTGCTGTCAAAAATCAGATCTGAAAGTTGTTAGCTTTCTAATTCCCCCATCTTACCCACCACTTTGACATACTCCAACCCCATTTTGGGTTGTATTATTGTGGACATTGGGTTATTTGAGGTCAAACTAAGAAGATCTAATCTTCCTAGGATCGATCGAGTTAATTAATTTTTCAGATTTATATTTGTCCTAAGAGGGGACATTACATTGTGCTTGGGTGTTAGGTTCTTGGTTTTGCTTCAACGACTCTTGGTATTGGCCTAGTTGAGAGTTATACACTAGTTAATATTGTGGGAACAACTATTAATATCGGGAATAAGTCATTCCGATAGAAGTGGGAGAGCTAATATATTGATGGTGTTGGAGAAAATGCGTCATCCCAACTTGACCCATCGTAGATGTGGGTGCCACAGAGACTAGAGGTAGGTTGATAGGTGTGGTTGGCGGTGAAAAGGACTGAAATTAGGACATATGTGATTGGTATCATGTTGGAGGCAAGGGAGGTTGTGATAGGTGAAGGTGAGCTACAAGGAGGCCTACTAATGGCCGTTCTTTGAAATCCCAAAGATAGAAAATGATGGGACCAAGGAGAGGAGTGGCACAACCTTATTAGTAGAGGTGGAAGAAGGCATCTTGAGAAAAACTCTGTAATTGAGGTATTGTTCTCGCTCCCTTGAGTAGTTTAAGGAAGAGTATTACATGTGAAATTGGATGGGTGTTTCGAATGATAGATAAGTTACTCATAAAACTTGTCAACTAGGTTGTGGAATCGGGGAGATTTTTGAGCTTAACGTTTTTGAACGTTTTTCTATTAGATGTCCCTTTCTGCAAGTCATGAGTGAATTTGTAACAAACTAAGATGCCATAGGATATTCTTTTCTTGGGAAAGAAGGATCAAATGTAATAGAGAGATATATAATGCATGTTTTGAGACATGCAAAAGGTCGAAATTGAAAATCACGAGAAAATTTTGAGAGAAGCTCATCTTCTGAGAAACCCTCCAAAAAACTTGGTTAATGTCTTATGTGTTAGATCTTCATTCATGTTGAGTTGGTTACAAGTGTATAGCCATCACACAACTCTGAGATTGTTCCCGAAACTCTCCCGATGAATTTAACAAGCTTTTGAATTAATCTATGTTATTTTGGGCAATATGATGTCTATTATCATGTTTAAATGTCTGCAAATAGTTTTCCTTGTTCTTGTTGCAATCTTGCATTGAAATTTTTAGGAATCACATAGATCTCATCCTTATTGATTGTTTAGTGGCATTTGCAATTTCATTTGTCAAGAGCTTTCATCTGGCATTGAAAATAAGCAATTTAAAATCACTTCACCTTCATTTGTTGACAGAGATTGCTTGTAAGCCTTTGGGGGTACCTTAGGCGTGATTTGATCAGAGATTTTGATGTTTAATTGAGTCCTTTAACTCAAGCTTTTGTGTTGAGGTCTCAAGGATTGTGTGAAGAGTGCAAACCTAGGCCTCCATTTGTGTATCTCTTCTGGTTGAAAGAACATTCTGACTGTTTTGAAGCATTTTATTTGATAGTTCAAATGTTGCGGAGGTCAAAGATCCGGCGAGTCAAGTTTGTCTTGTCAATATCCCACCAAAATCTTTCTAAACAACTAATCCTACCCCTATTTTGGCCTGTATACCCACAGAAGATCAAAATACATTTGCTAAAGTATGCGAACAGATCAGGATTTCAAAATGTCTTCAGTAACCCTTGCCTTGCATTGAGAGTATCTCCATAATCTGGAAGTGACAACTTGTGAAAGTCAGATTTGGAGTGTTGATCATATTTTCCCAAGGCCCCTTCATACTATTTGCACAAATTAAGGGATATCTTCATCTCCTTCACCATTTGAGGGTTACAAAATAGGTCCTCTTACCTTGGTTGAAAGGCACAACCTAAAACAGTTAGGACAAGATCATGTCCTATTTGAGTGCTACCCATCTCTCCACAAATATGAGTGCCAGTTAGATCACATCCCCAGCTACAAAACGACATACATCATGATCTATCTGTCTTCAAGCTTCATGCCATATCTCTAATGCTTTGCTCGAGTTGAAAAAGAGAACAAATTTGGGAGATGAGTTGAGGCCAAAACCACCAAAAACCAGCCGAGAAACCGAAAAAATGGCTACCACACACCAAGGCAAACCATGAACCGACAAAACACCAAAAACAGAGCAAAAACCAAACACTATACACTCATAAGTGGTGCATACCTCAAATTTGGGGATTAATCCAAGAAATGCTTCAATTGCTTGCCATTAACGTGCGCTTCAAGCAATTCCCCATCTAAGTCCTTGAGAAAAAGGTATTTTCACCAATTATGATATCAATGGAGTAAGGGCCCATCCACAATGCATCAAATTTACCATGTTTGCCCTTATCTTCATTTCTACTATCCCACAACAAAACCAGATCTCCAACATTGAACGCTCTAGGAGTGACCTTCTTGTCAAACAACCTCTTCAACTTCTCTCTAAATCGACATGCCTTTGGTGTGATGCTCTTATTTTTCATCCACTCAACAATCTGATTAATCCTTGCTTCATATGGGCTTACCTCTTGATCTTCAAGTTGTTGAACAAACCAAGCCTCAACTCATCTCTAAGCTCTTGGGAAATGAATGGCTTTTAGCCGCATCCTACCTAGGTGGAGGCTCCTTTTGCTGAAACTCATCCGGTCTAGATGGAGGTTCCCTTTGTTGAACTCGAGGTGGAAACCTCGACTTTGGAGTAGCTAACTCCAAATCTCGTGCTCTCCTAATAGCATCATGCAATGAAGGAGGCTCAAATGCCTTCACAAACCCTGCTAGTGCATTTGTCAAACCTTCTATGAAGAGTGAAGTCGGTGAAGTCAATCTCATCTCTGAAACATCAAAACCATAACCGAAAGCCTCTGAAAATCTGCAATGTATCCGTCCAAAGATCCTGTCTGTCTCAAGTGAGTCAACTCTCTGAAGAACCTGTCAGGATCCCTCCTTGTCAAACCTACTCATCAACCTCTGTGTAAACTCTGCATATGTATTAATATTCATGTGCCCCTGTGTAACAAGACCATGATGCCACCAGTCATGAGCATCTCCCTCAAGATGTAGGATTGCAAATTTAATTGCATCCTCTTCGTGCATGGGATTCAAGTCAAAGTATGTCTTCAACTTCTGTATCCATGATTGCTTTGTACACTTCTTAGAACCATCGAAGTGTGGAATGGAAATCTGTCCCAATCTCCTCTGCAACTCCGGAACATGAATAGAGTGATCCCTCTTGGGCCTACTACCGATCTTCATCTTGTAGTACTCGGTAAAAGGCATGTTAGCTTTAAACCCTTCACTCAATGATTCATACTTCAACCAACAAGTCTCCTCATCATAAATTTTTGAGTGTTGTCCCACTTGTGTAATTTCTGGATCCTTCAAAAATGTTGGCTCATGCATGCTCGAATGTGTATTATGGGAAGGGGAAGTGTGCTGCCCTGAATTGCTACCTTCACCCTTTTGAGCCTGCTGCCCCGTATTACTATTTTCTCCTCTTTCTGCATGATTCCCAAATCTACCCTGTGATAATTTTTCTGTGAGTTGGCTCAAATAGAGATTTGTGGTTTCTTGTTGTTTTACCATATTGATGAATAATTTTTTCATTACCTCTTCATTAAGCTCCTCATCGTTAGCCGACTCTGATACCACTGAAATATCCCTTGTAGGATATCACTCAAAATTCCCAAATTTATAAATTTTCAACAAATTGAAATTCTGATTTTCAGGACAACAATGTACAGAAATATAGAATATTTTATTTCTTCCAAAATGTCCACTTACAAAAATACCTAGAAGCTTCAAAAGGCTTGGAAAAATATGGAGAACAATAAAGTATTGAGAAATAATTTTTAGCACACAGATCTGATTTTATTTATTTATTTTAAATACATAAACTGCTTTAAAACCCTAGTTTTTACAAACAACTGAAATTGATCATATTATTTTCTGAATTTTTGACAGCAATAAGTACAATTTTTTAAAAAAATCCAACACGGAAAAACGCAAAAATACGGCACCAAACCCTAACAAAAACAACTTGCAAACTCCCAAAGGCGACGTCACCCTAGGAGAACAACCAAAAACACCACAAAATTCCTCCTGAAGTTCACTATTGCTATCTCCAATGTCGGAAATGTTCTGACCTGGAAGTCTGTAGAAATATGAATCAACACCTGGAAATCTCTGAAAACTCTGCAACCCTGAACTGAAAATATAATCTGAATGAAGCCCCAAAATAGCAAGCTAGGGATGGATCTTTCACCACCGAAGAATGCTCTACTAGCTAGGGATGGATCTCTCACCACCGAAGCTAGGGTTCCTGTAGAATCTCACCTCCACAAGCAAGGTCAAAAGCAAACAACCCACACAAAAGTAGAAGATATCATAATGTGTCTTTCTCTCCCCAAGTGACTCCTTTTATAATTTCCCTTTTGCCAAAAAGAAGCCCAAAACCCTAATCGCCCCACATGGAGAGTCTTCATGTGTGTAATTGTCACTTAAAGTGACTTTATGTCACCTATGCCAAAAAGGTCCACTTAAGTGACCCCAATGAAGAATTAGAACATAAAGTACCATATATTCACCTTTCACTGAAGTCATTGACTAAATATAACATAAAGTACCTCAGGGGAGCATCTCACAACCTTATTTCACTTATGTCACCTCTAAGTACGGGTCCAACTCTAAAACATAACGGATAAGTGAAATGAAGGTACAAACCACACCCAATAACCATCAATGTCACTAGCCCCTTGGGCATAACCAAGGCTAAGACGGATGAAAAACTTCCTAGGCCATTTGCTCCGAAATGGGGACATTACACTTGGTTGACAGGGAATGAAGAATGAGGATAACACATTGGGAGATGGATTAGCTTGTCAAGCTATTGATTATTTATTAATTTCTTGCTTTATGACTGAGATTGTAGAAGTTTGGAAGGCTTTTTATACAACTGAGTATGCAAAAGAAGTTATTTCTGTTTTAGAAGTTGAAGATGAAGGGGACTTCAATGAAGAAAGGGGCAACAAGTGTTAGAGTTTGTTTGGGAAAAAACTCTTTCGTTTGACAGACACGGGATCTAGACTATGGGAATGCTACAATGTGTTCCTTCACCTTGGTATGATGGCACTTGGGCATGAGAACTTGCAATTGCTTGAGGGCAAACAATTTTGGGAAGGGAGGATTGTAATGTCCCCTTTTTCAAACTAGCACCAATTGAAGACTTCTTGCCATTTCTCTTCCCGTGGCCAAGAAGGAATTGCACAAGGGAAGTCCTTGGGTTTTGTTTTTATTTTCTTTTATTGTTATTAATATTTTTCTTTGGTGTTTTACTCCCTAAGGCAGGTCAGTTGGGATTATAATGCTCCCAACATGAAATTAAAAGATAAAGTAAAGTTCATTAAGAGGCCGACAAGGTTGGGAAGTTTCCAACATGGAATTAAAAGATAAAGCAAGCTTAAGAGGTCGGTCTACACGTTATGGCTCTTGATGCCAACCAAAGGGTATAAGAGGAGTCTTAGGGGCTCATTTGCACATTGCTTTAACTCCAACTATTGGGCGACAATCCATTAGTGTGACATCTAAGGAGGACTAAACCCTTATGGGAGATTGGAGGACGGAAACCCTTCAATTTGGTGGTGTTGAAGACTTTCATTGAAGACCATCTTGCTGGTTTGCATCTAGGGCATCAAGGAGGAGTGATTTCAAGGGTTTTAATATTATTTGGAGCCCCTCTCCTAGGGAGCGACTTGCATAGAAGATCATTTGGGTGCCTTCTAGGGCACAAAACTTCATCATTCTTTGATATTCAAATTTGGCATAATTTATAAGGCTGGTTTCTATCATATTTTGCCATTGTTGGGGTTTGGAGACTCCATTTTTGGTCATTTCTCTTGGTTGTACTTCTGCTGTTTATAATTAAATTTCCAGCTAAGTATTTCATTGGATTTTATGGTGAAAAGTGTCCCAAAATATTCTTAAAGTGTTTATCTATGTTGTGGATAATTTCTATGGTGATATTTGGTTGAATTTTCACTCTTTGCAAGCTGCTGTTCCAAATTTCAGTCTGCTGTTATAAAAATCAGAATTTACTTCACTTGGGGTTTGTGCTATTTCCTTGTTTTTCACTTTCAGCCCTAGAAAGGGACATCACAGTTTTGGGGAACGTTTTGTGCCCTTAAGATGGAAATTGGATATTTCAACCTATGCGAATCACCTAGGCAGGACTTGTTTCATTACTAGACAACTTTGGGGGTCACATAATGACCTCCTCTTGGGCATCCTCGCCACGATCAGCTATGGCTAAGCCTAAAAATAGGTCATCATTGCCCGGCCTTGCTTCATGGTCAAAAGTTCTTTTTCATCTAGGCCTAAGATGGAATCTGACCATCTACTTGTTTTAGGTTACAAATATTTCTTATAATTTTGTATGTACTTAAACACTTGAGGATATTTTGATTTGCTAAAGAAATTCATTGTACCATGAAATGTTTATAATAAAGAAGGAAAATCAAATTATATGCCCTTAGGTTATCAAAGTAAGTTAAATCTGGCTGGAGTTTGAAGCAAATATACACAAAGGGAAGCAATTCCAAAAACATTTTAGAAATTGTCTTATTAGTCGAAGTGTATAGCTATGTGCATATCGATAGAAGAAGGAAATAAAATACGTATCTCAAGGGGTGACTGAAAATCGTTGAGGGTTTTATTCTTCATGCCCAACTACTATAAGGTCAACTTAAATCTGTCAAAGAATGTTATCTCAAGGCATGGAGCTTTCTAACTGAAGAGTGACACCTAGGAGCCCGAGGTTCCTTTCAAAGAGCGCCATCTAAAGGGACGGAGATCCCTTGTTAAAGATTGGCATCTAAACGGGTGAGGCTGTGTTTTTGAGTAGTGTTGTCCAGAGTTTGAAAGGTTCTGGTGTAGCCTTTGAAACTGGTCTCCAGATTGTTAAACTGAAGAAAATGCTAGTGAGATATCCATTACGAAATCCAAAGCTGTCCTAAAAAAATGCCTAGAAATAATCTAAATATGTGCCCACTTTCATAAGATTCAAGAAACCCCAAGGAAGACGGTTCATTAAAGAAATTCCTCATTAGTGCTCACTTTCTTTATTATCCTTGAATTGTATTAATTTTGACAATTGTAATTCTCCACAAATATAATTATTTGTTAGTTTTCTGATGTTTCAATTTTTTGTGTGTTAAGATTCTACCTTGAAAACAGCTGCAGTTAAGATGTAGTAATAACATTAAGTGGTTTATTTACCAGATTTTGAAAAGTATGAATGATTGGACTTTTCTTTTGCTCGTCTGATGTGTTATATGAGTATTTGTTATCACTACAGTGATGAAACTAGCTCTTCTCTATTCATTCACTTAACCAATTAGTTTCTTCTTTTTCCTTAGAATCGTTGCACATGCCGAAGAGATAGCATTTAATGATCCACCCGGTGGAGTCACAGAGTGCAGGATTTTGAATGACCATTTGCATAGATTAATACGCCATTCACAATTGTCTGCAGTGCAAAGATTTCTCCAGCAGGTTAGTTTTGAATAACTGATTTTTTCTTTACCCACGAAGTCAGTGTACCATATGTTTGCTAATTCGAGGAATCAACACTTCAGATTTGTGTTGTGGGAAAACTTGAATATTAAAAAGGTGTCTTTTTACATTACATCTTTTTGAGTCTGTTTTACTTTCTTCTAGAAGTTTGCCTAAGATAGCAGACTTGATCAAGTTCTGGTCAGTTGATATTTCATACTCTTGCTAACCTATCACAGCAGCACTACCTATTCCAATTTTTTATCATAAAGAATGAAATGTAGATTGATAGCTATTTTATCATTTATAATATCTTATCATAAAAGGACTAAAAGGTGCTTTTGAGGTGCGTAGTTGAATCATGGTTGATTGCTGTGTCAGCAATAGTACAATCTACCACCTACTAGAGAGACTACCAATGTAAGCAGCATGGACAGTTTTTCCTCTTATGACTTATGTAACACCTCATGTCAGCATCACCTTTGCACTCCATGCGGCATTTAGTGATGCAAGCATGTATTAAATCCAGATTTGAACAACTGTAGGAAAGATACATGTGTGACACTAGGAAGGTGAATATGACAACATGTGAATCAACTTAAGTAGCAGCAATCAAAATGAGATTGAATTTATAGGTTAAAGAATTTTCTGCCTTTAGAGGGCTTCTTAGAGCTGATTAACAACAGAAAATAATTTCGTAGGAGCAACTAGTAAGCTATTTTTGAGACGAACCATCTATCTCAACCAGTAGTAGCAACTAACAGTAATTCCTGTTCAATTCGACTGGAACTTGTGGTGAAATTCAATATTTCCTGCTAAACCTGGCTGGAACTGGATGTAAGACCCCATTACTTTTTCTACTTTTTCTACTGAGTCTGGATGAGTATACCATTTAAGAATTTTTCTAATTGCACATTTCAAGGTCTCAACCTTTACCACCAATTCCCTTTCATTCTTTTTACTTGTGATAACTTCAACTTAGAGGTTTAACAAACAAAACATCTGTTTGTTAATTTTGGCATGTCTTCTGCTTTATGTTTTGGCATTGTAGCTCCTGTCTAGGAAATGCAGAGTGTTTGTTCTGCTTTGCATGCTTCTTACCCCAAGATGAAGGTTCTATAGCTATGTTGATGAGCTTTTGGAAGTGTTGCTCGACTATTTCAATTCACTTAGTCATCAATATTCAATGTGGTTTAATTGTTCTTGCATTTACATGAAATGTCTTAAAGGGATCCTCAAGGGCATTCTTCTTGGAAGAGTCCGTCTGAAGGCTTGAACTTATACTAGATTTGTGACACCTTTGAAATTTACCACAGCAAGCAAACTTCAAGAAGGGCGAAATTGAAATCTGCACACCAAAATTTCAGATGCAAAAATTTGAATGTGTTGGCAGATTGCACTGCAGAATTCTTCATTCAGATATCCAGTTGGTGTGGCAATGAACTCCAAGCTGAATGATGCGCAAAATGCATGTGGAAAAGCTAGAACTTCTGAGACAATCATCAGTCACAGGCAGAGATTCATAAGACAAATTTCTGAAACTCTCTTCCTGAGACATAAAACTCCAGTGTTTTTGATATGCAAGGAGATGTTAGTTTTCAATTTTGAGTTTATCTAAATTTATTTTATTTGTTATGCTGAAGCTCTTGTAGAAATGACTAGAATTCTTCACATTTCTGAGAAATTATATGTGCTATCAATTGTTGTTTTATTTTTTGGTTTTTGGATATATTGTTTCTTGATAAAATTATGAAGTTATTTTAATCTTTCAGGTGGCAGATGGTTACGCTGTAAAGTATTTGGCTTCAATTATTGGCCTTTGTGTTTTTGCCGCACCATTCTACTTTGTCAAGGAGGTAGAAAGTTCCCATTCCTACACATTTACAATCATGCACACAAGGAAAAGGAACAGAAAATTAACTCTATAACTATGCTCCTTTTTTCTTTCATGGATATTTTTGTGTGTGGGATCACAATCATATCAACTGTATAGTAAGATATTTTCAAACGGGTTCAATGGGTGTTGGTTCAAGCCCGTGTTATTGGTTTTGGCAGCCTGACTCCAAGTTATCTGCAGAGGAATATGTACGTTCAATTCGTCTTTTGATGGTAAGTAAGCACTTGGCTGGTTTAGATATCAGTTTAACACTGCTCTAATCATCTAGTTATTTCCTTAGTTTTTCACCTGATGCTAATTAAATTTAATTTCTGTAAGCAGAATACATCCAATGCAATTGGTCAACTGGTACTCATTTACAAAAGAGTTACCACCCTTGCTGGATTTACTTCACGTGTTTCAGAACTTCTAGAATCCGTGAGTAAGCTGGTCTCCAATAAAAGATTTCAATCCCTTTGGTTTTTAGCCATTCGCTTGAATCTTCCTTGACAGCAAGATTCTTCATTATGTAACATGGAGTTTATATTCTATTATTTTAAGGCTGTTTTGTCTCTATTAGATTGCATTTCTTTTTCCTTAATATTGTTCATTCTTTTGTATACATGAAAGTAAAGAACAGAGGATAATATTGTTGATGGCATGTCCTTTAACCATCTAAAATTGCTGCTAAAGATGCAACAAATATGCGTATTATAAGTGTCTCATTTGAGAATAGTCTGGCCATGGTAAATTTTTGGGCTTCTGAACATTTAAACCAGGTTTTATGTTTTTATTGATCATGGATGATAGGTTAAAATGCTAAGTGCAAAAGATGGAAAGGTAAATGCAAATACTACATCAACGCCAATTGCAAATGATGCATTACTTGGAGATTCCAATGGCATACAGCCACACCCTCCACTTATGGTGTTGGATGAAATAATCAAGTATGTGAACGCAGTAATTTTTGTTCTCAGCATTTAAGGAGTAATCTTGCCATTTATGATTGATTTTTACTGTAAAATCATCAACTTTATGTTTCACTTTTTGTATTGGGCAAATTCTTTATGGGTCTAACTTGTCAAAAATCTTTGATATGGTTTTGAATCTCACTGTGGTGACGTGATTTGCATTACTTCATTGTGATCTATCTTGTTCCTTTCCCTGCATTTCATTGAGTTTATTTTTCTTCATTTTGCTGCCAGATTTGATAATGTAACTGTCTTCGCACCAGATGGGACTCTATTAGTTCGCGAGCTTAGCTTTGAGGTATTGCCTGGGAATTCTGTCATCATTATGGGGCCAAATGGAAGGTAAGACCTTTTTAATTTGTCCAACCACGATCTCAAATGGAATAATGTTGTATTTTGTTCTTTTAGGGTCATGTCAGGATTCCTGGTTCTGCAGAGTAGGGCTTTGGGGGTCTCTATGAAAAGTAGCTTAAACATGGTTAGGCATAAGTAATTACTATCTCTAACAACTATGCAAACTATACCCATTGTTAATTGATGAAAATAATGGATTAAATCCTTCCAAAAACATAACATTTATGCGCTTCATCAGACCTTATCCATTGGATGTGGGCTAGTGAGAGGGATGATAATCATGTTGTGCACGTTATTCACTAAGGGATTCTCCAATAGAATACTAAGGAGCTTATAACAGCACCATGAAAGCATTATGTTGCTTTAATGCAACACACTCCACTTACGTTCTTCTCAATTCTGTTAGGGCCAAGCATGTAAACATGCTGAATTGGTCCATGACATATTGAGCTTGTTTATGAATCTCTTTCAAATGTTGCAATAGTAGTGGCAATGGAGAAGCAGATGGTTTACTTTCTCAGAATTATTACATAACAAAAACTTAGAAGGCCCAAAATAGCTTGTGCATGAGTAGTTAACCAAAGGAACACCTTAGTGTTAGATGGAAAATATTCTCCCTCACATCATGAAGGATGAGGAGACGTGCCAACCAACATCTAATAACCAACCAAGACTGAGTACCATGAACCTTTGTAGTTCCAATTCAAGGAGTCCTCCCCTGTAGTTCACGGAATCCTAAGGCTGCCTACGAGATTAGAAAATCTAAATTTTACAATTTCAGGGATGCCTTCAAGGTGCCCAAAATCGTTCCGAGCTTTCTTCTGTACCCCATTGCTGTCCACAATATTTCACTAATCCTTCACTTCCCTACCCCACAATGTAGGCAACCTCCTTTGCAACTCTTTGAATCTTTGTTTACAAGGATAAAGGATGATCCTTGACTCACGAATGCTCTGAAAGCAAACCTTCTATTCTTTCCAAACCCTCCGAGTAGTGCCCTTGCAAATGATGTAGTATCCCCTTTTGGGATATTAGTTAAAAATTTGAAAACTACTTGCAAAAAGTAAACTTAGAAGAGTAACCCTTCTAGGTTCACCTCAACTAACCTAGTGTCGGCTTCAATACAACCCAAATGGGGTTGGAGTGAGCCAAGGTGATGGGTTTAGATGGGCTAACTAGTTGGATATGACACTTCATTAACCATATTAAATTGCAATAGCAGTAAATTAATTAAACACACTAAAACTAGCTGAACTTCAAAATTACATAACTTGTTCAATATGTAATATTTTTAGCGAAATAAAATGCATTTGAAAGCTAAAATTATGGCCTTTCCAACCAACTATTAAACAGAATTTTCTAAGCACCGGAAACCCCTCAAAACTGCCCACAAAAATTGGAAACAAGTCACTTGGGGTTAGGAAAAAATATAATAAATATTTTGAGCACTTTCTCTTGCTTCCCAAACCCCAAAATATCATTTTTCAGATCTGCAACAATTAATTTGTAACAACAGATTGTAAATTCATGACAAAGACCCTCCAAACATGATATTCAACCCCCAAACCAGTCGATTTACTTCAAATAATTAACAACAATCTTGGAGACCTAAAATACCATCAAAACAAGGTCATTAACATTAGAAAATTCTGCAAATACAGATTTGATTCAAACCCTTGCTAAATATCACCAAAATGGACCACAATACACTTCAAAACAAATCGATTTGGGCAATAATAATTCTGGAAATAACCAACAAACTTAAGGCATATATAAGATCTCTTGATGAGGCCAATATCTTTCCACACAAGTCGATTTATATCAAAAAACCAACAACAATAATCAGATTGCATTCACCATAAAAAGCTCATAAATACCCTCATAAATCAAACTCACATACTCTCAAAAATGGCGACTTCACATAGACAATTAATTAAAGCAATAACTCATCAATTCATAGCTCAAAAGGGCATACACACTTCACATATAGGTGGTGTTGAAGAACACCTTTTATTTTAGATCATTAGTGGGCATACATCCCTCTTCAAGCATGAAGATAAGTTTGCAAAAACCGTCAACATGCAAAAAGGGTGCCCATCATCTCCTTTTATAGATTTGTCCTTGTGCAATCTCCAAAGCTCCCTTTCCTTTTTGGCGCCATCTTCTAGAGAGGAGAGCTTTTAATTTAAAATTGGCCTGAAAGTCAAACTCCAATGCAATGTTAATTCCCCAAGGTAATATTTGAAATAAATGCTTGAAGAGGAATTAAATATAATATAGAGAATATCAAAAAGGAATCGACCTTGCCTAGATGAATCGATTCATCCCAAAAATATTAATAAATGTGCTCATAGGATAAATAAATCCTTTTCTAAAAAATGCGACTTGCCTCCATTAGTCCATCTACCTCCAAATAATCATTAATTGACCCATGATAAATCGATTTTCCCCTTTTTTATTTATTTATTTTTGACTTGCACAAATAAATAATATTTTAATTTTAAATTCATATGCACAAATCAATTAATTATCCTTTAATCCAAGGGGAGTGGATTAAAGGTCTTCAACTTGCCTCAATTAATTATTGCTTGGAAAAGGGGACATTACAAATGACAACAAATGTTATTCTAGAAGACCGACCATTTAAGAGTGTTGGCTGTAAAAATTCCATAAGATTCTTCACCATTCAAATCTTTTTTCCGGACAAGTAGGCTTCAATCATGGTCCGACTTTACTTTATTTGTAGAAGACCATCTCAAGAGTAGTTTTTCGTCCCTTCTTCTCTTCACTCCTTCCCTTTTGTAGTAGGCTTACCTATCATGCTCAATTATTAATCGCCTTTCCAATCAACATCAATCTATATTGTACATATACTTTCAAACAGTTAAATTGAACTGGAATATTCATAGTTGGACAAGAAAAGGTTTCCAAGTACACCAAGGATGCAATTTTGGATGGCTATGGTCTTCATTCGTTTGATGTATAATTCAATATTGGTCAGTCTGCATAGTTATGCTGACACGAGTCTGATGTGTACCTTTTGCAGTGGAAAATCTTCACTTTTACGTGTACTGGCAGAATTATGGCCTCTTCAGAGTGGAACAATCAGCAAACCACCTGTGGGGAAAATTTTCTATCTCTCCCAAGTATGTTCATAATTAGACATCTTTATTTGATACGGCATACCTCAAATTTTGTGCAATTCAATGCATACCTAGATTTATTATCATGTTTACTAAGCATCACAAGCTGTTTGTTTTTTGCAGAGGCCTTATGTAGTGCGTGGAACTTTGAGAGATCAAGTTCGTTACCCAGATTTACTAGAAGACTCCTTGAAACTACCTACTAGGATGCAATCGAATTTCAATTTTCCTTCAACACTATCGGAGCAATGTTTTCTTGATGATAATCGAGTGATGGAAATTTTAGAAGCCACGGAGATTGGCTATCTACTTGATCGAGGAGATGGCCTTAACCAAGTGCAGGTGTGCTTTAAAGCCTCAGAGGTTACTACTGGTTTCTTCTAGTTGAAAATTTGTTTCTATAACTTTCGAATGGTTCTACGGGTCTTAATTGGATTGTATTATCTCTTCAAATCTTATCTCTTTCCCTTTGTGTCATCTTTCATTTTTTTCTATAATAATTTCTAGAACCCCTATTTCTTACAGTGCTATAGACATGAAGCTAATTGCATGGTGCTATATTTTGCTGCAGACTGCTTTCTGTGTCTTCAAATACACTGAGAAGACACCAAATATACAGACACACACACACACGCACGCACATGAACACGCACGCACACACACACACACATGTCTGCCTGTCCGTCCATCTGTCGGCTTGAAAGGATAGAAATATCTTTCAAGGTGTTACATATCATTGCTCTCCTATTCTTACATTAACATAAATACCATATACAAGATTGCAAGTTATCAATGGTAGTATTTGAGAATATAAGTATTAAGGTAGATGTAAACATTAGTCTCATCCAACCCAAATTTTTAGTTTCAAGTATGACTAATACTAGATCCATCTGAAGGTAAGTGTGTCTTGATCTTTGCTATATGATGGCTCACTGATTTGGGATTCCAATGAACTCGTTAAATTCAAACTCCATTCTAATAATAGAGGTGACCTGCACTACATAATCTTTTATGCTTACCAAAATACTTGTAGGAAGCCTAAATTTAGCTTACTGTAATAATGGAACATTATTAGGCTTTAGAGTCAATCAAGCTCACTGACTTGGGATTCCAATTAACTTGTTAAATTCAACCTCCATTCTAATAATAGAGGTGACCTACACTATATAATCGTTTAGGCTGACCAAAATACCTGTAGGAAGCCTAAATTGAACTTACTGTAATAATGGAACATTTCTTAGGCTTTAGAGTCAATTTAGCTTTACTGAATGATCTCATGCATTAATCCAATGCTGCATACTGCTATTCCTTTGTTACATAAATAGGCCAATCATCAAGGAAAACCTTGAAACACATTGTGGTCACCTTTTCATAAATATGAAAGACGATCCTTTAAAATGTTGTTATTGGAATGTAGAGTCTGAGCAACAGCTGATAGTATACATAGATCCCATATGGCATTATAAATATCTGGAATACTTGTATACAGATCCCGTTTTTATCATGAAAGTATTCTTCAACTTGCTCTCATCTGCCATGCTTATTTGGTTGTAACAAGAAAAGCCATCCAAGAATGAGTATATTCCATGCTACGTGGCTTCCTTTATAATTGAGCAATGAAGGGTATTCAGACTCTAAACATATACAGGGAAAACAAATCTGCATATCTCTTTCAAGATTTTGGCAACAAGGCATATCTTTTGGTGTGTAGGCGTTAGTTTTAGCAAGCAGACCAAATCCTGTGTTTTGTAATATCTTGGCATAGTTGAGTTAGTCTTATGTTTGTTCTGCTCAAGTAAGATAATAAATTATCATATGTATTTCAACTATGTGTGTTTGTACGGTGTATTTGATTGTTCAGTGCCAGTGGTTGTTCAAATGACACCTTCTTGAGAGTATTTCTATATATGTTATGAATGAACACATTTTCGGGAGCTCTCTTGTTGTTCTCCCTATTTATCATTATTTCTCAATGATTGTTTTTGGTATATGAATAAGGTACCAAGTTCTTATTCCAATTCAGCACATTATTTCTTAGTGTATATTTCTATGGTTCAGTTGTGCACATGCAATCGCTATACTACATTATGGGCACCATCAGCTTCTAGAGTTTGTATTAGACCAGATGCTTGTAATATTATTGTACATAATATTGTTAATCCTAGGGTAGGATCTCTTTTGTCCCATAGTGCTAGGTGAAGAGTCTTCTCTGGAATATGAACAGTCATGGAGAATATGAAGTGTAACAGCCATTCCAATGGCTTTATATTTGTAAATCCCATCATTTGTTCTTGCTGAATAATAATACAAAGTTTGGTTTGCACATTCTATTTCCATTTTCATTCTCTTTTGCACAGTCCATTATTCCTGGCCTGACATTGGTATCAGAGCACAGGCTTTTCAATATTATTCCATCCTCTTCATTCCATCTCATCTGGCTGGATAAACATTAATGTGTCATCCTCATTGTATGGCGCTGCTGTAGCATCACAGTGTGGCATTTTTGGCTGAAATCTTCCGCGGCTACTGTGCTGGACTGTCAAGAGGTGCTCCGTATATTATTTGGCATCTTCAAAAGAGCTGTGGGGTATTGTAATTGAGAGCTGTGACCTTTTTCAGATCCCTGGCATCCCTACGAAGACTGCTGGCTTCCACAACTCTGAGGCGATTATTCCGAGGGAAGATCGAATTCATTGTTGCTCATGGAATAGGCATTAATCCTTGGGGCATGAATACAACTTTGTATTAGTCCTTCACAACTCGTTCCTTCCAAGTTTGAATCTATAAAATAGCTATTTCAATGTTTTAAACCTTGGTCATAGGACGGGACAGCTGAAGGAAGATGAATGACCTCTGTTATTCTCTCACCTACTGTTGTAAAAGCTAAAGAAATCGAGAGCTTGACTTCAAGATTTAAGATAAGTTTATGGTTTATTAATAATAAAGTCATTTTTTAAATTTGAAATTAATAAATTAAAAAGGGGAGGGTGTCATACGTGAACTTCAAAAAAGGAGGAACATTTTATTATGTTTAGAGGGTATTCCCATTAAGGGAGTTCTTTTATTTTTGGACTTTTTAATAAATCAATATTATTGTGCAAATCATTTCCATGTAAATTGATTTTCAAAATCAGGAAAATTTTGAAAAACAAAATCAATTGCAACGTTTGGTATAAACCGTGCCTCTAGTTCACATTACGAGTAAAGTTTTCTCGCTCGAACTAGTGCATGTAACACCTTATATAGTTACAATGTTTGTGGCATTGTCCCTATAAATCATTGGGGAGTAATAAGGCACGTTTATTTTTCATTTTCCTTCTCTCTCGTTATCCATTCACATCTATTCAACGTAAATCCTGAAAACAAGAAAAATCGAGTATATAGGGAAGTTACACCCACATATGAGGTTTTTCTTGTTAAGCGGGTGTCATTGATAGAGCGAATCCTTTTCACGTACTACCTAGGTACCATGTACCATTCTGCTCTCATGTACCTTAACACCTCTTTCACGTACTAATGAATATATAGGAAGGGTGGGTATATTGAGAAGTCTGGTATATCGGTCGGTGGTATATTGAAAAGGGAACCTATTTGAGTTATAAGGAACCCCTCCATCTCCTTGGGAAAATATGACTTCAATAAAATGAATTGTTGGTACAACTTTGACTCGAAAAGATACATGGTTGGAGTGCGACTCAAAGAAATGGAGAACACAATTATCTTTATTGATTTATGGTTTGACATTTGCATGGCAGGGGACATAACCAACACCGCCTACAAATGTAAAAGAAGCCAATATCTAGAAGTAAAATAAGTTGAAAGCATTGGCCTTGATGAGGGCCTCAATCGATGTAGATGTTTTTGTCACATTTAGGGGCATGACAACTGTATGGGAAGCATTCAAGAAGTTTTGTTGTCACCCAGAAGTGCACCTTGATAGAGAATGATGTGTACTCTCTTCTGTTGACAAAATTGGAACACCTCAAGGTTGTGGGAACCTATAACTGAGGTGAACCTCCAGAGTGGGTTGGTTCCCCTGTGAATCACCTGAAAAACTAATAAAATTGACAAGGAAAAGGGAGAAGGAATGTGGGAAATATAAAATTGAGGTGATACACCAATGATTTGACACACACATGTACTATTGCATACAAAAATATAGAGATCCACACACATGCACAACTTTAGGCTAATCTGCAAAAATAATTCAAAGGTTTAGGCAAGGTACAATAGTATAGGGAAGAAATTCCACAACAAAGCAATACAATACCCTAATAAACACAAGGAATACTCAAAAAACCAACGATGTTAGAAGGCAAAAATGGAGCTTTTTATTCAGAGATGCAAGTACAAGCTAGGATTACCAATGTAGAACAACGAGAAGAAGTGTGTATGTCTTTCTTTCATCAAGAATAAGCATTTAAAAGGCTGCTGCCCCTAACCTACATTGGAAATTGTGCATGCAAGCACTTTAAATAATAAAATATTCATCCCTTGACTGTTGGAAGCATGCAAGTGCCCTTGAAATAGTAAATAAAACTCCTGCTTTGCTGCTGCGTAGAAGTCTGGACCTGCTGCCTTTACCTTTTTTGGCTGTCTTTTTCTGCTTTTTCTTGTCCTTTTGTGCCTTACCTTTTTGCTAAGGCTACGTTGAGAACTAGGCATGCTGGCTGCTTTGAAAGGCATGCAATTACTGTTTTAAAGCAAGTAAATTAATAAAATATTCACACCTTTGACTGCAACATTGAATCTTAGAGGTAAAAGCATGCAAATAACCCTTAAATTCCACCCTAAAGGCTCTTAAACTTGGTGCCAATTCCATGTATAATTAGCTGTTGCTAATTTAATTAATACTTGAGGCCCACAACTCCTCTATATGGCGCCAACCCTTAGGATAATTAGCTGCTAATAAACCTCCTATTTTTGGCGCTGCTTTTCTAATTTATTTTGGACCACAAATTAGCTGCCTTTACCTTTATTTTTAGCATCAAACTTTGACTTAACTGCTGCTCCTTTCTTCTTATTTTTAGCGCTGCCTTTAATTAATAGTTGCTCCTAATTTTGGCGCTGATTCCCATGCATTAGCTGCTTCTAATTTTGGTGCCAATTCTCATGCATAGCTCTTTTCTTGTGCATGCTTTTTTGCATTCTATTTTGGACACTTGCTATTTTTAGCATATGCTAAAAATAGCCATTTTTTCCATCCACCCAATTTTCATCTAGAACACTTTATTTTTAGCGAATGCTAAAAATAGCAAAACACTAAAAATAGACTTTTCCGCCAAAAATAGCCAACTTCTTAAAAATACCTTTGTTCGATCTTGCATGGAAAAATATGGTAGCAGGACTCAATTGATGTAGAAGTTTTTCGTCACATTCGGGGCATGATAATTGTATGGGAAGCATTCAAGAAGTTGGACTTGTATGATTCTTGCTCGAGTTGGAGTTCATACGATTCATTAAAATTGTTCAATCTTGAGTTGAAGAATGGTGATGTCATGAGTTTGGCCTTGGAAATTTGTGCAATCAAGCATGATGTAGAAGCCATTGGTGTAAAAATTGACATATTTATGATTGCTTTCATAAAGGCCATTTTTCCTACTTACTCAACCTACTTGGAGTCCTTGCGGCGAGCTTGATCAGTTGCAGACTCCAAATTTTGATCAATTGGTTGAAAAGATGGCAAATAGAGAAAATCCTTTGGGAGAAAAACGGAATCATTAGGAGAGCATTTGCTATGCCAATAAAAAGGCAATTCTTTCAAGGGTTCTTCCTCCAAGGCCTCATTGTCCAAAAATGAAGGAAGTCAGAAGAACAAAGGGAGGAATAAGGGTCAAGGAAGCAAAAATAATAATAATAACGGTGGGCAGAAGCAAAATGACAAACATCATTTGTTTTGCAAATAGAGTGGCAAAAGAGGGAGTCATGAGGCTCACGAATGTAAAACTTCATGGGAGAAGATTGAAGCCTCATCACAACAAAAGAAAGGAAAAGAAATGAAACAAACCAACGAGCTAGACTTAGCTCAATTCACTAGTGAATATGTGCTTTCTAGCTGTGATGAAGCAAATAATTCCTCAGTCAATACCACTTGGTTTGATGCTTCGGTCCTAGATACTGGAGCCACTCAACACATGACTTTTCGAAAGGACTTCTTTGAGGAGTTTCATGATGAAGAAAGATTTAATCCAAGATACTTGGCGAACGAGTCAAGTTTGTGAATAGAAAGCAAAGGGCCTCCATTTTGTTGACAATGGTGTAATGTCCCCTTTTTCAAACTAGCACCAATTGAAGACTTCTTGCCATTTCTCTTCTCGTGGCCAAGAAGGAATTGCAAAAGGGAAGTTGATCCGTAAACTTCTACTTTGGAACTCTACGAATCACACAACTATGTTGTTCTACTTTCAACTTTGGAAAATGACAGATTTGCTTGAAAATTAGAGCTTCGTGATTGATTATCTAGTGCTATAGAAAGGAAATTGCAGAGAAGGAAATAATTCAAACTTCAACACCAACAATTTTATCTTGGAAACCTCCAATGGAGGAAAACCAGTCGGGAAGGGCAACTGCTCTTTCTTCCCACTTTTATTGGTCTAATATAGACAATTATAGATTACAATAAGTATGAAAAGAAGCAACAATGTAAACCTTCTCTCCAATTACTTGCTTGCTCTGTTTCTACACCTTGCTCCTACAATTCCATTCCAACACTGAAGATCTTGCTCATTGCTCTCATTAAAACTTTGCTTCTCGATTTCTCTGGATCTTCGAATGCCCATTCTCTTGCTCCATTCATGCATTTATAGACCTTCCCATGTCCTCCCGTGCACTGGAGGTGAAAGGGCATGGAAAGGGAAGAGACATGGTCGGCGCTTCAAGTTTGTGTCCATTCACGTTCTATTCTTCTTTTCTATTCGAAAGTTTCTGCATCACGCCTTGAGCAAACCAGCGGTCTCGGGACCGCCGCCACTGCGGGGCGGTGGTTCAAAACCGCCGCTCTACACAGAGCGGCGGTTCCTTCCAGAACCTCTATTTACCTCATTTTTCTCACTTTTCTTGTTTCTCCTTCTTGGTGTTGATGGAATTGATGAAGTGGTGTGTTTTTCTGATCCCTATGGATCAAGTCCTTGGCTTTCATTTTTATTTTATGCTTTTGTTATTAATGTTTTTCTTTGGTGTTTTACTCCCTAAGGCGTGTCGACCGGGATTATAATGATCCCAACATGAAATTAATAGATAAAGTGAAGATCGTTGAGAGGTCAACAAGGTTGGGAAGATTCCCAACAGTGAATTAGAAGATAAAACAAGCCTAAGAGGTCGGTCTACGCCTTATGGCTTTTGGCGCCAACCAAGGGGTATGAGAGGAGTCTTAGGGGCTCATTTGCAGATCACTTTTGGCATATACACTTTTATACTTGGTTTTAGGGCTAATTGCTCTAATTCCATTCCACTAAGGGGAGACAATCCATTAGTGCGACATCTAAGGAGGATGAATCCCTTCCTTGTGGTATATTGGAGAATGAAAACTCTTCAAGTTGGTGGTGATGAAAACATTATTGAAGACCATCTTGCATTGGTTTGCAACTAGGGCATCAAAGAGGGGTGATTTCATTTTATATTATTTGAAGCATAGTTAACATACTCGGTGAGTACTCGCCAAAGAAAAACCAAAATGAATACTTGCTTGGAAAACTTGCCACTCGGGCTTGAGAAGTTTTGGCGAGTATTCGCCACGAATATTCGGCGAATACTCACCAAAACTCGGCGAGTCCAAGCCAAATACTCGCCCACACGGACTGTACACGCAAACACGTCTTTTACACTAAAAAAACTCGGTTTTTTCCCTTTATAAGGCCCTAAAGCACTTCATTTTCATTCACACAACCATTTGAGCTTGCATTGCATGTGTTGAACGGATTTTTGAGCGAATTCGAAGAGGAAATTTGGAGAATTGCATTTGGAGGTAAGTTTTTTTATAAAAATTCTTTCAAGTTTTTGCAAATTTGGTATATATTATTTAAGTTTTATATATTCATATTGTAATTCTAAATACATGTAATGTAAAAGCGAATGCTTTTAATTTTTTAATAGTCATTTGCAGCCGGAGGTATGGTTTTTTTTTTTACGCAAATTCGTTCTAAATTATTTAAATTTTATATATGCGTATTGTAATTGATTCATCGAATATGTTTTGTAATTTTAAATGCGTTCAATGTGATTGCGAATCATTTTAAATTTTTAATACTCATTTGCAACCGTAGGTATGTTATTTTTATTAAATTATGGTGAAATATGGTTATTCAGGCATGTTTTTTTAAATTTAATTAAGCTTACATTTTTTTATTTTTTAAATGTGCATTGTGTTGCAGATTAGAGCTTAACAATGGCATCAGGTTCGGCATATGGGTCAGCATCACTTGCAGGAACTGTTCCTATGAATGCCTGTACCCTCGCTTAGAAGTATGGTGTATGTGGAGTAGTTCATGGAACAATTTGCAATTTCTGTGGCAAAACATTTTCTGGAGGCATCAATTGTCTGAAGTATCACCTTGCATGTATTATTTGTTGGGACGTTGTGGTTTGCCCAATGTTACAGAAGAGGCAAAGTAAGAGATGAAAGCAGAGCTGGTAGAGCTAGAGGAGAAGAAACTAGAGAGGGAAAGGGTGCATGCAGCCATAGCACAAGCTGTTAGACTTGGGGCTGCAATGACAGAGGATTCAAAGGATGATGCGGCAACAATTGTGGGCTCTACTCATGGTCCATGCATATGAACCGGAAGAGGCACATCTTCATCGAGTTTGAGCAAAGGCATACATAACTTTTTTTGTGCCAAGGAACATACCTGGAGCACAACCTTCATTGTAAGGTACAACCTAGAACAAGGATATGCATGAGGAAACAGATAAAGCATGTGCGAATTTCTAGTACTACAACAACTTTCCATTCAATGTGGCAAAGAGCCCATCTTTGGGAGTACTTGGTGATAACATTGACAATTGCAGGGAAAGGGTACAAGGCACCCTCTCCAAAAGATTTGAGTGGGAAATTGCTCCAGGGTGAAGTTGCAAATGTCACTACAATTATAGAAGATTAAAAGAAACAATGACACAAATAAGGATGTACCATTTTCGATGGGTTGTCGGATGGAAAGAACCGCACCCTCATTAACTTTTTAGCGGCTTCAAATGGTGAGATGGTATTTAAAAAGTCTATTGATGGCTCTAACATTGTAAAAATGCAGAGAATTTGAGTGTTATGTTGGAGACGATTATATTAGAGGTGGGTATACATAATGTTATGCAAGTTGTCACAGACAATGCAATAACATATGTGGCAACTGGGAGACTACTACAGGAGAGACATCACTTTTATGGACTCCTTGTGTAGCTCATTGCCTTGACCTCCTTTTGGAGGACATAAGCAAAATTGATTGGGTGACGCCAGTTGTAGAACATGCAAGAAACATAACAAAATACATATATAATCACCCTTGGGTTCTGAGCTTGATGAGAGAACACACAAAGGGGAAAGAGTTTGTTCGAGTCGGTGTCACAAGGTTTGCAACTAACTTCTTGACGTTGCAAAGTATTTCTAGTTTGTTGACAACATTGAAGCAAATGTTTGTGAGTGAAGCATGGCTAGACCATAGTTACCTAAGACTCTGGACGATGGGACGTCGGGATGGGGTTTCCGGGATGGCAATTTTTTTGAAAATTTGGGGACGGCGGGGGGACGGCAAGGGGACGGCTAATAAAAATATATATAATTTATTAATTTTACAAATATAACATGAATAATTCAATAAACTAAGACTTAAAATTGAAAGTTTGAAGATTGAAACCATTAATGATTAATCCAATTATTCATCTGCATCAGCTTCAAAAGATTTTGACAGGGATTTAAGAGGTAAGAGTCTTTATTTGAGGTTTTTCATTTTACTTTTTTCTGTTTCCCATTTAAGTAGATCTATATGTTTTGAAAATTAATACGTTTGTAATGTGATTTCATCCACTACTACATGGGTAACTGCATCTATATGTGGTTGACGTACCTATTACAAAGCCACTGATTAGAACATAACAAGAACAAGAGTAACTGTTACACTGTTCTCATGATTTTCAAATGCTAACACTCGACTAAGCTAGCTATATCTAGTTAGTGTCTGCTGCAAGTCCACAGAAAACTACAATATCTTTATAGAAAATTAAGCAAGCATAAAGATTACTCATTTTTCTGAATGCCACAACATTGTACAAACTATAATCTCTACTTTTTCCTTTTTAAAAAAATTGTGACTATTATATTTTATATTTGAGAATAGGATTACATACATTTTGATCCTTGCTACATGCAGATGGGTCTGAAGCAAAAACTTCTGCAATATATAAAATCTTAAATATGCAGCAAACAAACAAAATGTCCTATCACTGAAACAAAAAGAACCATAAACTATCTCGAGATAACCAGCAACGAAGAATTAACAAACACTAGCTGTATAGTGTATGACTGAAAATTTATAAAACTCGACCTGTGACCATTACTTCATATCATCAGACATAACATGGAGGAGCAACAATACTTCTGCAGTTTATGGCAATTATGAGAAATCTGCATGTTGTTTTTTACTAGAATGTATTAAAAGTTTAAAAAAATATAAAAAAGTATTATAAAACTGAAATTCACATGTTTTAATGTTGGAAAAGTGCAGATTTTGTTGGGGACGTTGTGAAGTCCCCGGCGCCTCGGGACGTCGTGAAGTCCCCGGGATGTCTCGGGGATGTCATGAAGTCCCCAAAGCACCGGGATGTCCCGGTGCGTTTACAGTGGGGGCGCCCCCTTTTTTCTGGAAATTGGGGACGGTAGGGAAACGTCCCATCCCCGTCCCCAAGTCCCTAGGATGTCCCAAACGTCCCGGGGCGTGAGGAAAATGTCTGGGACGCGTCCCCGCGTAACACCGGGCTAGACTCACAATATTCAAAGAAAACTGATGGAGAGAGGATTGCAAAGATAGTTTTTGATGATATCTTTGCAAAGAGAGCTATGGAGATCATCAAGGTAATTTCAAACTTCGCTTTATATTTCAAGTTGATTCATTTATTTTAATTTATTAAATTATAAATGTATCATTATTTACTTTTTACTTTATTTGTAAGTTTGTAACCTTACATTTTAATTTGTGTGTAGGTGTCAAAGCCGTTGGTGAGGGTTTTGTGTTTGGTTGATGGGGAGCAAAACCCTATGGGGTACATTTATGAGGCCATGGATAGGGCCAAAGAGTCTATCCAAAACTATCAGTAGGGGGATATCACCGATATGGTCCCTTTTGGGAGATTATTGATCGGAGGTGGAAAGGCAACATAAAGTTGCAGATGGCTCACTCAAACTTGTGTTATCTACCAATTCTCTCTCGTTGGTGGTCATAAGTATTGTGTTGTTCATTGGTCACTACAATAGTATGACTTCGATCTATTTCCTAAAAAATAAATCTTAAGTATTCTAGACATTCAAAAAATTTCGAACAATGGTGGAAAATGAAGCTCAAACTCACAATGGGACTCGAGAACAAATAATGGTGGTGAATACACTAAAAAAGCCTTCGAGGTATACCTCAAAGAAAATCGGATCAAACACCATCTCATCACAGTACGCACTCCCCAACAACATGGAGTGTGGGAAAGAATGAACAAAACTGAGATGAAAGAATAGAAGGAAAATGGACTCCATTTTGTTGGACAACGAAGAGGTCACTATCGGAGAAGTGACAATGTAGTCATATTGACTAGATTTGAGGAAGGAAAATTGTTAGACCTCAGGGGTGAGCCATCAATATCAATTAAATTTGCTCATCTCATTGAAGAAGGTATGTCTGCAAGTATGTTGTGGCATGTAAGATTTGGGCATACCCATCATGATAGCATTCACTTGATGTAGAAGAAAGGTGTAGTAGGATTTCTTACCTTGCGCATGAAACTAGAAAAGTGTGAGGCCTGCATATTGGCTAAACATGAAAGAGAACCATTCCAAAAGTTAGAGTGGAAAGCCGACAGAAAGTTGCAATTGGTTCATTCAAACTTGTGTTCTCTACCAATTCTCTTTGCTGGTCGTCATAAGTATTTTGTGTTCATTGATCACTACAACAGGATGACTTGGATCTATTTCCTCAAACATAAATTTGAAGCATTCGAGACATTCAAAAAGTTTTGAACAATGGTGGAAAATGAAGCTTGAATCCACACTTTTGGGACTCGAGATCATATAATGGTGGTGATCACACTTAAAAAGCCTTTGAGGCATACCTCAACAAAAATGGGATTGAACACCATCTCACAATTACACACACTCCCAACAACATGGAGTGGTGGAAAGAATGAACAAAATTGTGATGAACATGGTTTGAACAATGTTCTACTTGAGGGATAAATTTACTTTTTGGGCATAGGCATCTCAAACAACTGTGTATCACTGCAACAAGTCACAATCATCAGATATTCAAATGAAGACTCCGTATGAAAAGCGGTGTGGTCATTTTCCTTGATCAAGGCCATCTTCGTTTTTGGATCCACATGTTACATATTGACCCTAAAGGAGAAAAGGAATAAGTTGGACCAAAGGATTCCTAAATGCATTCATTTGGGATATTCTGAATCCTCCAAGGCATACTTGATTCTCGGATGAAAAGAACAATAAATTCCTCATTACCGTGGATGCCGTCTTTTTGGAACTATAAAGGATGAGGCCAACATCGTCAATTGAATCGACTAGAGAAGTATACCAAGTTCGATGTCTATAAGGAGGTTGCTTTAAATGCTGCAAAACAATGAAGGGGGTGTAATGTCCCTTTTTTGAAGACCCTTAGCCTATCTTTCCCCGTGGGCTTTTGGGATGTTGCAAGGGGAAAACTATGCTAGTAATTGAATGATATTGCCTGGAGAGTGATTATAATCATTTGTCATCATAAAACAATATTCATTTAATTATTAGTTCTCATTTAATCATGGATGCTAAGTGGTTTTTCCACTACTTTGTATTATTGCTCACAAAAGAATATTTATTGAGCAATTAGTGTAATTTATTATTTAATTTAATTCCCAAAAATACAAAATTAAAAGGGGATTAATTAAATAATATTAGAGTGGCTTTTAATGTCAAATAGACCCTCAAAAAGGGGATGCCACACATAGGGGGAAAAATAAAATAAAAGGGGAAATTATAAGGCATGCCTTATAATTTCAAATTGTGGTTTTCCCTCCAAAAGGGAGTCGCTCCACCTTGGGAGAAAACTATAAATATATGTTTTGCCATTGAGGGAAGGGTTATGTTGATGAATCTTTTGATTTCACTCCATGCTTGGAGTAATGGGATGTATGCCCTAGCTCTCTCTCTCATTGTAAGCTTCACTTGGAGCCATTGTTGAAGATATTGAAGACTCTATTGTTCTCCTTATTGTGCTCTATTGTGTTGAAGTGTGTTTGATGCATTGTTTTCTCCATTCTAACATTGGCGACTTGGCTTATGTGTTGGTGCATTAATTTGTTGAGTTAAATCTGCATGTTGGGGTTCCATTTTAAGTGCTTTTGGAAGGATTTTATAGTGCTAATGATTTGCTGTTAATGCTGCAATTAATTCAGCCATAATGACTTGGAATGGTGATGGTTTGATCATGTTTTGATGCCATAAATGCTAGATATGAAATCTGCCATGTGTTATTAATTATTTCAGATCAAGGGGCTAATATTTTGGGGTGTTTGGAGGCTAGGAAAGAGCTGGAAATTATTTAATTAATTTTCTCTAACCCTAGCGACTTGTACTCAGATTTTGGGGGTCTGTTTGAGGTGGTTTCAGGCATCATAAAATTCAGATCTTTAGTATTTTGGAAAGCTCTTGATTTATAGAATAATCTGCAATTTATTTGGTGAAGAAATATTGAGTTTTGAAGATATACATTTTTGAAGTTCCAGCTCGTTTTGGTGCATATTAATTATTTCTATTGCTACAATTTATTTTCTGATTTAGAAAGAATTAAATTCCAACTAGCTCTCCCATCTAACCCATCACCTTAGCTCACTACAACCCCATTTGGGTTGCATTGAAGCTGACATTGAGTTATTTGAGGTCGGTCTAGAAGGGTTTGCTCTTCTAAATTCGATTGGAAGTAATTTATTTTCAAATTCAATTAAATAGCCCACAAGGGGATATTACAAGGGGGCATGCAATTGGGAATCGATGGTTCTATCTTGTCTCCTGAAACAAAAATGATATTCCTTCTTAAGGAGAAAGTGAAACTTCATAAGAAAGTGAACAGTGCAAAGACCACTGCTATGCAAAGACCACAAAAGAAGATTCCAAAATGGACCACTCAGACATTGAAAGATGTCAAACCTGATGAAGTAGGAAAAATGGGCACTCAAGTGTCCTTGCAGGTGAAACAAACAACAGAAGACAAGTTCCCTGAAGAAGTCTAGGACAAGCTAGCATAGTTCACCTTGAATGATCTTCCAAAAGAAGAGCTCAATCTTGCATTTGATTTAGAACCAACCTCACACAAACAAGCGAAAAAGTGAGGCATGGAGAAAAGCTATGAAGGTAGAACTTGATGCTCTAGTCAAGAATGGAAGATGGAAATTAGTTCATTCCCCACAAAATTGTAAACACATTGGTTGTAAAGTGGGTCTTTCGCAACAAGTACACGGTAGATGGATCCTTTGAAAAACATAAAGCAAGGCTTATCGCAAAGGGATTGCATAGAAGGAAGGTATAAACTACAATGAATCCTTTGCACCAATAATGAAGTGGACTACCATACCATTTGGACTTTGTTGGCTTCAGAGCACAAAACAGGTGGAATTTCATGAAATGGACGTGAAATCTGTTTTATTGAATGACAATCATCAAGAAATAATGTACATGACTTTGCCGAAGGTTTTGCAGTTGATGGCCAAGAGCACAAAGTGTGCGAACTAGAAGAAATGTTGGTATGGTTTGAAACAAGCTCCTAGAGCATGGCATGAAAAGCTCGTTGAGCATCATCTAAATGTGAACTCCAAGCCTTTTGAATTTGAAGATGCAACTCTTTTTGTCAAAACAATTGATAAGACAAATGTATATTTGGTGGTGTATGTGGATGATCTGCTCATCACAAGTAATAATGAAAGATACACTGCAAAAAACAAAGTTGAGCTGATGAAGGTACTTGAGATGATAGATTTGGGTTATCCTCATTACTATTTAGGCATTGAAGTATATAAAAAATCAAAGTACATCTGCATCACACAACATAAATATATTGGTGAAATTATGAGCAAATTTGGAATGATACATTATAAGCCTCTTAGTACGCCCACAGAACAGAATTTGAAGTTGACATTAGGAGATTTTATAGAATTTTTCATGTCACTAAATACAAACAACTCATTGGAAGCTTGATCTATGTGACCACAATTAGACCATACATTTCCTTTCATTTGTTGGTGTTCTTTCTAGATTTCATGCGATAACATAGAGAAAGTCATTGGGTACTAGCAAAAAGAATTCTTTGATTGCGAATTTCCTTGGTGGAATATTTTAGTGCAAATCTTGTTTTTCTAACCCTAACGACTAGGGTTTGGGGCTGTTTTTCCACATTTCGTGCCCAGAAAAATATGCAAAAATACTCATTGGATTCCTCATAATTTTGTGAACATTTTGATATGTCATTTGCGTGATTTGGTTGGGTATTTTGTGAGATATTGAATTTACAAATTTTGACTGACTTTAGGGCAGCGACCTGTTCTGGGTTTTGTGACAGCTTTTTGGGGGTCTTCCCACCCTTGGAATTTGGCGATTTTGGGCTTGTTGGAAAGATAAAAATTCAAGGATTCTTTTGGTCTTTGTTTCATGCGAAAATACTAAGTTTTGAGGAAGTTATGCCCTTTTCAAGTTCTGTTGTGTTTTCCTTTCGAATAAAAATCAGATCTAAGGTTTTTGGAGAATTTCTGAGGTTATTTGGGCTTCATAAATTAGTGGCAGCTTTGAGGATTAATTTCATCATTGTTGGGCAAGTTTGGATGCCCTAATCAGCCCTAAATGTGTGGGGCGAAATAGTAGGAGGGCCAGATCTGCATGTTTGGTAGTTGTTATAAATTGGTTTACATCATCTTGTTCCTTGTATTTTTCCGAGTTCGGGCATATGTCATTTGCCTAGATCGGAGTTGTGTAGAGAAAGTTATGTTATTTTGAAGATTGCAGCAGTTAGGGTTTCAGATTTAAATTATTTTCCAGCTGTTGTAAAATCTGATTTGAATGTGTTTAAATTCCGATTGTTTTCTTCCAATCTATCCCACCACCTTGGCTAGTTCCAACCCCATTTGGGTTCGAAATAGCTGACATTGGGATATTTTAGGTTGATGCAAAAGGGTTTATCCATTCTTTGCTTGATTTTGACAAGTATTTCTTCATTTCCTAACTTGTCTAAAAAGGGGACATCACAGGAAGCAAGGGGTAAGTTTTGACATTACTTCTTCATACCATGCTTTGATGAATAGTTGCAAGTTTGGTATACTTTCAGCTGTAGGAGAGAAAGAGATGGAGTTTCTTTTGGGTCAGAATATGTTTCAAGGTTGGTTCTCATGGACACCATGCATTGTGAAAGATGGAAGTATAAGTCATTTTTTTGATGCACTCATGTATAAACTTGAAGGTATAATAATGATCACATGGGAGCATTTATGGAGTTGTCAAGCTGCTGATTATTCATCAGAATATTGTCTTATTACAACAAGCACAAAGTTTGTTCATCTTTCTCTTCATAGTCGTGAATGGTTTTGTGACTCACGATTCAGTTTTGCGTTTTCTGCTCGAGCTCTCGTAATCCCTACCATGCCACTCCTTTTCCTGTTCGCTGCTTGTGTTTTCTATTTGTGGTTCGATCTATGTACAGGGCCACTCAGTTTGGGGGACTCGGAGACTCACCTCTTATCATCTCACCTCTTCAAACAGTCCACCCCCACAATGTCTCTCTCCACCCCCACAACACCGTTGGTTTCTAACCTCGGATCGAACAGATAGGGTCAACAGACAGCAACATCCCAAACATTTTGGCTGAGTTGATCAGCAAGATTGAGAGATTGGAATCCTCCAACAGAACCCTTCGAACTGAGGTTTTTGAATTAACCTCTCGAGTTGAAAAGGTTGAAGCGGACAACCTTTCTCTACATAGTTGCCCCAATTCACTGTGTACCCCACTGACAGGATGTACCACCTTCTTGCCACTGCTATCCATGAGGTTGCCCTGCTTTCTTACCCCCATTCCACTTCCAAGCCCCGTAGTACACGGACATGCCCCATGAACCAATGGTATGATGACGACTGCAAAAACCTCCACCGTCAGCTCCGCATGGCCTTTACCCATGACCTCCCATCCTTCCCCCTTAAAATTGCCTATCGTAATCTTCTCCGCCACAAGAAACACACCTTTATTGCCCACAAAAGAAGGGATCTCCGCACCTCACTTTCGCATTCCCCCAAACGCTTTTGGCGTACCATCATTCCCCGACGCTCTCCCTTACCCCTAGACCTTGACCCCCATACTATGTTCACTCACACATCCACCCTTTATGACATCCCCGGTCATCCCGAGACCCAAGTTATATCCCCACCCCCCACCTGCCACATTTTCACCCACTCAAATGTCAAGAAGGCCATATCGGTGATGAATCAGTAGCGAGCAAAGATGAGGAAGGCTTCCAGGTAGAATTTTTCAAACATGGGATCGACACCATCATTAGTTATTTGGTAGACCTCTTCAATCAGGTGGTGTGTACTGGCTTCCCGCAATCTTGGTCCCACCACATTATCCACCCTATTCACAAATCCGGTCCTACCTCTGATCCTAATAATTACAGGACAATTATGGTGGGTCACACCTTCTCTAAGTTGTATGCCATGGTTCTTCATTTGCAGCTTTCGACATTTCTTGAAAGACTCGGTGCGAGCCGAGGACAGGGGCTTCGGGACAGATACCGGACTCGATCACATTCTTACCCTCCGTGCTATCATCGAGGAAGCACGTCACCGTTCGTGCAGGGTCTTCTGTTGCTTTGTGGACTTTCGGAAAGCCTTTGACTCTGTTTCGCGGGAAGCCCTTTTCTGCAGACTTAGAGACATTGGTATTTCCGAAACCCTTCTTGTTGCCATTACCCGGCTGTATGAGGAGGTTTTGGGTCGCCTTCGCACTGCTGCTGGGCTTTCCGATTTCATTAGGAGCACCATCGGGGTCAAACAAGGCTGCCCTCTCTCTCCTACTTTGTTTGGTATCTATATTGATGAGCTGGAGGATTTTCTTAGAGACCACATACAGGACGGGGACGGCTGTCTTCTCCACCATGTTCTGATCTACATTCTTCTCTTCGCAGATGATGTGGTCCTTTTGGCTTCTTCGGCGGAGGGGTTACAGAGAACTTGATGCTTTAGCCCTCTTCTGCGATCATAGGCAGCTTACAGTCAACATGGGTAAAACCAAGGTTATGGTCTTCAATGTGTTGAAGACCTCTGATTTCCATTTCTTCTACAGGGGGGAGGAGTTGGAGATCACCAACTCCTACACCTATCTGGGGTTCTCTTCTCTAGACCTCGGTTCAGTTTACGTCCGGCTATTCAACCCCGCATCAACAAGGGGTATGGTTCCCTCGCGATCTTGGAGAGACAATGCTTCCGCCATCACTTTCAGGACACATTGTCCAAGATGTCTCTCTCGGACTCTCTTGTGAGACCCACTGTTCTTTATGGTTATGAGGTTTGGGGCCCCTCCCTGCTCGAGTCGGATTGGGCCTCTATTGAGCGGGTTCAGATCCTTTTGCTCAGACGGATCATCAGATGCAAAGAGACTGTTTCTCATCATATCATCCTTGCCGAGTTTGGGGCTCGCCCTTTCAGACTAGAGGTCATCTTTGGTCTCATCTCACTCTTGCACCGCATCCAGGGACTTTCGGACTCCTCCACTGGCAGGGATAGATACATCTACCTTGCTTACTGCTCTTCTAAGGCCATTACTCTCTCCGACTGTAGTGGTCGTGTTCGGTGCTGGTATGCCGAGACCTCTCGTCTTCTTGGATCTCTTCGGATCAACATGGACCGTCTTCCCCCTTTTAGGTATTCCATGGATGCTCCTGCTCACCTCCTTCCGAGCACGCAGGATTTGCACAAAATTATCAGAGACGACATATACAGACTATTCACCCAGGTTACGTGGACCAACTCCCGAGAGGAACTATGCCCGAAAATGGCCTTCTACGCCAATCACTTCCTGGAAGTCAGCAACGGACTCATCATTTGGCCCACCTATATCTCCCGTCATTGGATGCATGCTCTTCGCATATCTTTGGGCCAGTTCAGAGTCGGATCCCATAGGCTTCGGGTCGAGAGTGATCACCATTTGGTTCGTTCTGAGAGGATCTGCCAGCTTTGCTCCCTCCAGGAGGTTGAGACAGAGGAACATTTCATCTTCCGATGCCCCATCTATTATGAGATCAGAGGGAGGTTTCATTGTCTCTTCCGTGAACTTCCTACGTTCACGACCTTCTTCAGGTATTATGATCAGAGGTGTCTTGCTCTCTATTTACAGGAAGCCATTAAGCTCCGTGACAAGGCCCTTCATCCTCCATCCAGGGAGGCTACTATTCGACAGATCACATCTTTCTTTGATTTGGTCCCGGTGTGAGGGGCACTAAGTGGGGGCATGACCCTAGTGGAGATCTCCTGGCTAGGTCTCACAGATTAGAAGAGCTTCTTCCTTGACTAGAGACTTCCGGATTCGTGCACAGCCAAGAGCCCCCTCTTTTAGACGACAAACCACTAGGTCCACCTAGAGAGCTCGACATTCCACGGAACATGGGCGTCTCCAACAGTTTCCAGTCCTTGATACCAGACAACAACACATCACCAATTTCTTTACAGTTGACCTTGGGTGACAGTCGTGAGGGTTGGTGTCGAGGCCTTTCCCTCCACCTTCCTCTCATCCCTTGTGCTCTCTTCTTCTTTTTTGTTGTTTTCGGAGACCCTCTTGGGTTTTCCCTGTTGTTTCTACTTTGCTTTGTATTGTATAGTCCCATTGACCTATCTTTGTGGTCACTTGTTGGACATTTAATATAATTATCTTATCTTATCTTATCTACATGATGGGAATAATTTCGCCACTAATCTTGGAAGTAAGTTGATGGCAGCAATGAGCTTTCATGGGCAATTTTGGGAACTTAAGGAAGTTTGGGGCAGCATGATGATACTTTGGAATAACTTATTGCTCATGCCTTGGAGACATGAAGAAGAAACTGAAAAAGTGTTTCTCAACACTTATGATTTTCCTAATGTGTTTGCTTCATGTACAAGATTGAAGACAAGTGAAGAAAGACTGCTGTCCTACACACTCCATGAAGAAATTTTTGAGTGGGCAGCATTGGAGCTTAGTAAAGCTCGCTCTATTGTTGGCTCCACATCCCATGATGAGGACACCATCACTTGGAGCACATAGTATAGAGTGGCGGCACACCCATTTGGATTGGAATGAGGGAAGAAAATAAGTTCTTCCCAATGCTTCACATTTGACCGACACCGGTTCAAAACTTTGGAGACACTACCCCACATCTTCTCTTGGGTGCATGATACATGGATCTATGAGCGTGCTATTGCTTATGGGAAAGCAATATCCGAGAGGGGAGGACTGTAATGCCCCTTTTTCCAGGACATTACTAATATATATCGCTCACTTCTTTTATTTGCATTGTAACCCCTTGGATTGCCTAGCGCTACAAGTGGGATCTTGTAGATAGTTTAGAATGTGCACATAGTTTAGTACTCTTTATTATTTAATTAGGAAAAATAAATAAAGTGCACATAGTCTTAGTATTAAATATGTTTTAATGTGAGTTTGTGTTTTCCCTCCAAAAGGGATAGGTCCGTTATTGAATGTTGCACCCTTTATATTATAAAAGGAGGTTGTGTGACCTTTAGTGGACATGTTGATGGATTATTCGAATTTACTCCATGCTTGGAGAAAAGGGATGTATGCCCTATGATTGCTGATTGCTCTCTCCTCCATTGTTGAAGTTCACATTTGCAATTCTAATTGAAGCTGGTTTGGAATCTATTTGTGCAAATTCAAGTGTGATCTATGCTCCTTGCCCTAGCGAATTCCTTGTGCCAATTGTGGGTGATCATTGCTAATTCATAAGTTGGCTGTAGCAAATTGTTTTGATGAGGTATTTTATTATATGATCCACTCTAACCCTAGCGAATGCATGTTATTTTCTTTGGCAACTGGTTTGAAGGTAAATCTGTAAGGGTTATATACTTGCAGTGAATTCACCTTAGATAAATATCCTCCTTTGTTGGCTGATATACTCCATGCCTGGCGAGCTGTAGATTGCATGATATTATGGTGTTTGGAAGCCTCTTGTTGCAGCGATCTGTGTGAGGGAGTTTAGATGTAATTTTAAGTGCTCCTTAACAACGAATTTCATGCTTGATTGAATGGTAACCAGTGTTTATTGCAGCGATCTGTATTTGGGAATCTAAATCTGAGTTTTGAGTGCATTCATTGATAATCCTTGGCAGCCAAAAGGCCCTCCCTAGCAGCGACTTGCCTTTAGTTTTGGTTGGCAATTTTGTGGTTACTAACTTGACCCAGCGATCTGGTTTGTGTGTAGATTGGTGGCATATTTGTGCAGCAACCTGGGTAACCCTCTTGCTTTGCTATTGAGAAGTGTAAGGGAATATTGTGTGCCCTACTTGCAATATTATTCCTCCCTAACCCTAGCAACTTCATAGATCTGCAGTTGAAAGGGGTTTCAGGGATATTTCCTTGATGATGTGTGCCTAAAGTACAATGACTTGGTTTGAGATTTAGGGGTTGTTTTGGTAAAGTTCTAGTGCTCAGAAATATCCGTTTGATAGTGCATTTGAAAGCTCTAACCTTCTAGTTTATCATGCACTTTATTTCATTACAAAAGATGGTGTATTGAGCAAGTTATGAATTTTCCAAGTTTCAGCTGTCTGGGTGTCAATTTTATTTAATATTTGTTGCAATAATCTATTCGTCCCTAAAGGGGATATTACAATAAAAGAGATGAATAATTCATTCATTGAAAATGTAAATTCAGCTACGTGGATAATAAGAAGAGGACTTGATAAGACTGTTAAAGCATTAAGTGGCTATGTTGCCAAAGGGATTACACAAAATTTCCAGAATAAGAAAATGAGATACTACATGAGGGAAGATTTCAAGAAGGTTGAGATTACACCGAAAGGCTTCACGACTGCTTGCTTCATGAATATACAACAATTTCCCACAATTTGGTGGGGAAACAAGGTATGCAATAATTCAGTTTTCATGAGCCAAGATGAAGTAATGTATCATGCTATTGTTTGGTCTATGAGGGATGTTGTTATAAATGTTTGTGTTGTTGTTATCAACATTTCCTGTTTGCCAAATACTTTGCTTGCTGCCACATGGAAGAAAACAGTCATGAAATGGGATAATTTTTAGTCTATTGAAGCATTGTCAATCATTTTTGGGTTGTTTCCAGCCCCCATATCATTGACATTGCAATATTCCACAAGGAGTTTTCAGTTTGACAGCTGCTGTACCTTTTTTCATTCGCTGTCCGCAACAGTTTCAGCTCCCTATCCACTTTTTTTGACAGCTGGAGATGAGTATCCAACCATGAGGTTGAAGGGTTTCCAATATACTATCTTGATGATGTGTTTTTAGCTATGTTGCCAGAAAATAGAAACGGAAACGGAAACGGGTAAACGTGGAAATGACAATTTTCAAAAATCTTGGATATGAAACGTTAGAAATGTCCATACAATATATATATATATATATATATATATATATATATATATATATATATATATATATATATATATACTCATTTTAAAATTGTACTCCATAGACCATAAGAGATAAGTATAACTGATAAAACACTCAAAATATTTTGTATTCATTGAAATAATACATTATTATCATGTATACTTATCTCTAGGAGACTAGGACGTTTCGAAGGAGTTTCCGTTTTGGAAACGTTTCGGAAACGAAACGGGGGGCCCCTAGGCGTTTCCTCATTAACAGAGGTTTTTAGCTGTCATGAGGATCCCAGCCGCTATCCTTCTGATTTTGTGGGACAAAACACATGGTTAAAACTGTGTTTGGGACAGCCTGGGTGAACTTTTGAACATCCATCACTTGAGTGGAGAATATGAGATGATTGCAAGCAATGAAAGAGAACTTGTCACCATATCCATGAGGCATGAAGAAGCAACGATGAGGGCAACTCTTGTTTTCTTTGATAAGTTAGTTCCGTGTGCAAGTACATGTATAAAAAGGGAAAAGCAACTGAGTTTGTTTCCCACCCAAGCAAATGGTGGAACATATGGGATTGCAGCTGAAGATGAAGAGTTTTTAGTCCTTGTATGGTTACCCACCATCTCTACATCAATCACATTATCAAGATTGCATGGGTTTGTCATATTTGTATCATTTTTATATTGTTGGTTACAATGTTTTCAATCATGAACAGCTGTACACGTTCAATTTAAGAGGGTTCCTTTGCATGGTAATGATAGTAGAGAGGCTCCACTAGTGAAGACAATCCTCCCAGCCATCCTAGTGCTGAATTGGAGGGAATCCTAAGTGACTTATGGCTGTTACGACTTATTTTCAGCTTACATGCAAGCTGTGTTGTGCAATACCTTGGAGGGATCAGCCCACGGTAACATTATGGGACCCATTGGAGCTCAAGGCTATAGTCATGGAGCAAGTGTATGGGATCCTTCATCACTAGAGAAGAGCAAAGGGGTGCCTCGGGAACACAGTAGTGAGCACTTGGGGCAGCCTTTGGCCTTAAGGGAGTGTATGAAAGATGTTCTCATGCTTTGGGTAGAAGGCTTCATTGAGGGAGAGCATATAGTTGTGGGTGATGGAAGAAGTAGCCACCATGATCATTGTGGGTGGAGGTTGTTCCACTTGACAACTATGGGATTTAGTTGTTTTTGTATGATGGTACTTGGGCATATGAGCTTGTGTTGGCAAGAGCTCTTTCACTTGACAAGTACAGGATCTAGATTATTGGAGCATTACAACATATTTCTTCACTTTGGCATGAAGTTACTTGAGCATGAGAGCTTACAATTGCTTTGGAGCAAGCAATTTTTGGAGGGGAGGACCGTAATGTCCACTTTTCGAAGCTAGTTCAATTTGGAGAGTTAGAGCCCATTCCACTTCCCGTGGGAAAGAAGTAAATGAACAAGGGAAGTGATTGCCATGTTTTTTAGTTATTTTTGTCAAGATTGCATTTTTCTTTAATCGCTTTCTTTATAAAGTCAGGTCATCTAGGTTAAGAAGGTGAAAAGACAAAGGAAAAATAGAAGAAAAGCACCCATTAAGAGGTCGGTCTTGTTTGGAAGCTTCATAATTGGTTTTGACGCCACAAAAGGGTATAAAGGAAGGTTCGCTTGGCTCATTTGGGGATCACGATCTTGTCTAAAATTAACATTGCATGGTTTTTGGGATGATTGCTCAATTACTTCCACTTAAGGGTAAAAATCCTTTGGTGTGGCCAAGGAGGACGAAAACCTTCCTTGCTTGATTGAAGAATGAAAAACTCTTCAATTTATTGAGGATTCTCCATTCCGGGGTTTCCAAAGTGCTTCAAGAAGATTGATGTTGCAAATTTTCAACTAGGGTTTGATTGGAGAAGAGTTGTTAGGCTTTGAGCACCATTTTTAGGCCCTCTCCTAGGGTGGCGACTTGCTTGAGGTGGAGTTGGGTGCCATCTAGGGCACATTTCTTCATTTGGAGTTGATATTCATAATCCTCATAATTTTAGAGGCTGATTGCACACTTTCATGAGATTTTTGGGACTTGGAATCTCCATTTCTAGCCATTGTTGTGAGCTGTAATTCTATTGTCATAAATTTAATTACAGCTGTATAGAATTTCTAAATTTGCATATACTTTGGAGTGTTTTTGCTTGGTGTTTGTTCCATTTGTTGAGTATAATATTTTGGAGAATTTATACACCAATTTTTAGCTTATTTGGATGGTGTTTGATGCCCTAAAAGTGCAAATTCAGTTTGCTGCTAGGGTTTATAATATTTTCAGTTGGCTGTCTTAAATTTCAGTTTACTATCAATTGGGGTGTGTTATTTCCTTTGTTTTTAGTTTCAGCCCGAAAGGGACATTAGAGTGATATCAAAGCATCGATCTTCCTAGCTTGAGGGTATTCATGCAAGAAGGTGACAGAGAGAACATGGATTGGTGACCTAGGTTCTTACCAAAGAAAGAAGTCATTTAGGAGGTGGAAACACGACATTCGGAGGTCACATTATTGTGGCCAACTATGAGTAGTATAGGGCTCTTCCAAAGGAGATCCATGATGCCATTGCACTTGCGAGAATTCATAGGGGTCAACAAGGGTAGGTTAAGGCCCGAGCCTAGATCTCAAGTGCCACCGGTGGATCCTCATCGTGCCTCGGAGAAAGTGAAACTCTCCACAGGTTGAGGGTTCCATCGAAGGGACAACCGGTGTACGGATGAAGATGCTAGGGTTAAACCCTAGATTTGTTGAATATAATATTTTGGAGAATTTATACACCAATTTTTAGCTTGTTTGGATGGTGTTTGATTCCTTAAAAGTACAAATTCAGTTCCTCGCTAGGGTTTATAATATTTTCAGATTGGTTGTCTTAAATTTCAATATACTATCAATTGGGGTTTGGGTTTTTTTTTTTCAAGATCATCTCGGAAGGGGACATTACAATGGTATTAGAGCATTAATCTTCCTAACCCAAGGGTATTCATGTAAGAAGGTGATAGAGACAACATGGATTGGCGACCTAGGTTCTTACCAAAGAAAGAAGTCATTCGGAGGTGGAAACACAACATTCGGTGAGTCACAACATTGTGGCCATCTATGAGGAGTCTAGGGCTCTTATAAAGGAGATCCATAATGCCATTTCATGTGCGAGTTCATAGGGTCAGCAAGGGTAGGTCAAGGCTAGAGCCTAGATCTCAAGCGCCACGCAGTGTGATCCTCATCATGCCTTGGGGAAAGCAACACTCTCCACAAATTGAGGGTTCCATCAAAGGGACGAAGATGCTAGAGTGAAGAACTCTTTCACTTGAAAGGTATGAGATCTAGATTATTGAGCATTACAATACATTTCTTCACTTTGGCATGAAGGTACTTAAGCATGAGAGATTGCAATTTCTTTTGAGCAAGCAATTTTGGGAGGGGAGGATTGTAATGTCCCCTTTTCCAAGCTAGTTTGATTTGGAGACTTTGAGCCCATTCCACTTCCCGTGGGAAAGAAGGAAATGAACAAGGGAAGTGATTGTCATGTTTTTCAGTTATTTTCGTGAGCATTGCATTTTTCTTTAATAGTTTTCTTTATAAAGTCAGGTCGGTTGGGTTAAGAAGGTGAAAAGACAAAGGAAAAATAGAAGAAAAGCACCCATTATGAGGTCGGTCTTGTTTGGAAGCTTCCTAATTGGTTTTGGCGCGAAAAAGGTGTATAAAGGAGGGTTCACTTGGCTCATTTGGGCATCATGATCTTGTCTAAAATTAACATTGCATGGTTTTTGGGCTGATTGCTCAATTACTTCCACTTAAGGGCGAAAATCCTTTGGTGTGGCCAACAAGGAGGACGAAAACCTTCTTTGCTTGATTGAAGAACAAAAACTCTTCAATTTATCGACAATTCTCCATTACGGTGTTTCCAAAGTGCTTTAAGAAGATTGATGTTGCAGATTTTCAGCTAGGGTTTGATTGGAGAAGAGTTGCTAGGGTTTGAGCACCATTTTTAGGCCCTCTCCTAGGGTGGCAACTTGCTTGGAGGTGGAGTTGGGTGCCATCTAGGGCACATCCTTCATTTGGAGTTGATATTCATAATCCTCATAATTTTAGAGGCTGATTGCACACTTTCATGAGATTTTTGGGGCTTGGAATCTCCATTTCCAGCCATTGTTGTGAGCTGTAATTCTGCTGTCATAAATTTAATTACAGCTGTATAGAATTTCCAAATTTGCATATACTTTGGAGTGCTTTTGCTTGGTGTTTGTTCCATTTGTTGAGTATAATATTTTGGAGAATTTATACATCAATTTTCAGCTTGTTTGGATGGTGTTTGATGCCCTAAAAGTGCAAATTCAGTTTGCTGCTAGGGTTTATAATATTTTCAGTTGGCTGTCATAAAATTCAGTTTACTTTCAATTGGGGTTTGTGCTATTTCCTTTGTTTTTCAGTTTCAGCCTGGAAAGGGACATTACAACCAACAGTGTCGATCCCAATAGTGATAAATAAGTGTTGCTGTGTAAGGGCATATGGGGCCTTAGAATTGTTTAGGGGCTTGGGGAGGCTGAGGGGGAAGAGAAGAGGGCTTTTCTTTCGGGCCGATCAGATAGCTATAGGGCCTTGAATGGCTGAGTCTTGGCTATAGATGACTGTGTGTAAGATGAATTTGCGAAAGAATATGTAGGCGAACTTAACCACAAAGTTAGAGGGTAATGACATCACATCTAAAGTGAATAATGCCCAAATGTCTGACATGTTCAGTAAGGAATTGTTTAGGCACTCAAAAAGATGTGTAGCATGGAAGTTGCTATGGCATTGCAATTGTTCCAAAATATCTGTCATGCGAGTCACACTATGTGGAATCTTCAAAAATTGTGGAGGCACCATTTATTGTCCTTTGGAAGTCTGAACTGGACCGAAACAACCTTACGGGGTATGACAAGGTCAAGTGGATCTTTAGGTTGTTGTAAAACTAGTCAATAAACTTGGCAAATCCTAAGAGAGTGGTTAAGAGGTTGTGTTGGCCTAGGAATATTGGGGCATTGTTACTAGGACCATTAGGGGTGTGCTCCAAGATATGAAGGGTTCTTGTGAAAAAATTAACATCTTTATAGATTCATCACATGGTTATAAGACCACCAAGTGCCCATATGCATGGTCAACAAGTCCTTGATTGATGTATGAATTAGCAAATGGCTAATATAAAATCATAGGGTACTTATTGGAATCACCATGAAAATGTGGATGCATTTCCGGGAAGGGCCTTGTGATTCCAAAGGATCTGCTACATTTCCAAGGAGATTCTAGGCTGGGACCTGAGTCAGATTCGTACTGGTTTGGGTACAGAAGGGGGAGGGGGACGAGGTTTTTAGAGGATTTGGTAAGTAGCTTCTTTCATGATGTCCTAAGACTTTATCATATAGATGGCTACCTTATGACTGCATGGCTATGCTGCCTATGGACTGAAATCCAAGCAACAATTGCGCCGAAATGTAGTATAGTGAGAGATTAATAGATAACTGTTCTGACCAGAAAGAAATAGACAACATGTATGAAACGTAGCGTAACATCATTTATATTAGCAAAGCATGATCATAACTTACACACAATATAATAAAATGACACTATCCTCATTAAGAACATCTGTAATGTACAATATCTCTGAAAATGCACAGGAAGACCATACAGAGGGAATATAAGAGTGATCCTCGATGATCAACAAAAGATACTTAGGAATTTACATGGTAAGTGTGTGGGTCAGAAACAGCTAGCTTGGCATCCCAGATGTGACCCCCAATCATAACTCAAAATTAAAAGTAGTCATTTGTGGATTATATATTAACTAATTATAGACACGAAACATGATGTCATCACCTACCCATTCATTCATTTATTAATATTTATATGTTATCATCAATTTTTTTCTCATTGTCTTCTTAGTGGCACTTGTTCCATTAGATGCCATCCGTACTTTATGCTCCAGATCCCGTTTTGATATTCTTTGAAACTCCCAAATACAACCCTGCTAAGAATAGTAGCTAAAATTTTTCAACAGATGTTGACAATCCTGCCACTTACATTAACGGAATAGGGGTTTGTTTCTGTCAATATGTCATTCTCTTCGTATCTCTATAAGGCATCTAGAATTTATTAAAATACAGAAATAATCAAATTACTTGAGGATGAGTGTTTCACTGATGCTTCTGTTAGGAAGGTTTGTATTGGGTGAATTCAAAAGGATAGAGCCCTAATAGTTAGTCACGTTTAACACATACCATAGCAATGGTTTTTATAAGTTGAACCATTTTGACTACTAACAATTAAGAATTTATTTTGGGGAGACTAGCTTTATCATAAACAACTGTACAAAGGCTGCCTAAATTAATCATTATTAATTGGCATCTTTTATTGGTTGATTAGCAACAAAGTGACTAGTTACAGTTTTTTAAGAGGAATATTCTAGTTGAAAGGCAGGTAAGTGCCAAAAAAACCCTGGCATATTAAACCTAAAAGATATGTGTATGAGATTAGAGATAATTGAGAAGAACCACAGCCAAAATCGAGATTATTCTTATGCACTTGTTGCTTGAAACAATATCACAAAAAGTATGGGCCAGACAGAAGTAAAAGGCATTTCTTGCTTAAGACTATAATTTTTTCAAAAACATATTGGAATAAAATCAGAACCAGCACTTGAACTCAAGGTCTTGGGCTATTGATGAGTTACAAGTAGTTTGTAATCATCAACCCAAGTTCCATTCCCATTGAGTTCATTAGATGCTTTTAATAAGTGGCCATGGGGACACCTTGAGGTAGGGGTCGAACTTTTCCATATGGACCAAGTGGAACATAGCGGGGTGCTCCAAATGCGGATTGCTCGGCGGACATTAAGGACCCAAGCCCACCCCCATGTCCCACTTAGAGAAAGTGCTCCTCCAACACTCCAGTTCATAGCTCTGGTATAATAAAAGCGTTTACTATCCAAAGTTTGAACTCAAGGTCTTAGGCTATTGGTGAGTTACAAGTAGTTTGTAATCATCAACCCAAGTTCCATTCTCATTGAGTTCATTGGACACTTTCAATAGCTGGTCATGGGGACACCTTGAGGTAGGGGTCGAACTTCTCCATATGGACCAAGTGGAACATAGCGGGGTGCTCCAAATGCGGGTCGCTTCAACGGACATTAAGAACCCAAGCCCATCCCCATGTCCCACTTAGAGAAAGTGCTCCTCCAACACTCCAGCTTCATAGCTTTGCACGATAAAAGCGTTTACCATCCAAATTTTGAACTCAAGGTCTTGGGCTATTGGTGAGTTACAAGTAGTTTTTAATCATCAACCCAAGTTCCATTCCCATTGAGTTCATTGGATGCTTTCAATAAGTGGCCATGGGGACACCTTGAGGTAGGGGTTGAACTTCTCCATATGGACTAAGCGGAACATAGCGGGGCACTCCGAATGCGGATCGCTCGGTGGACATTAAGGACCCAAGCCCACCCCCATGTCCCACTTAGAGAAAGTGCTCCTCCACCACTCTAGTTCATAGCTCTGGTATAATAAAAGCATTTACCATCCAAAGTTTTTTCGGAGCTCTCGGCAAGAAACTCGCATTGATGCTCTTTGCTTCGGATGTGCATGCGGCCTACTCCGAGGGGCTTGGTGAAGGCCATAGGTTGGCAAAACTAGATTTACCTGGTCTCTCGGCTCAAAGTGGTCCCCAAATCACAGGCGTGGTGGGTCTTAGAAGGAAGTTGGGTTTTACATACACTTATTTGCTGCACATGGCTCGAGTTGGAGTTTCCTTGGGCGGTCGAAGGTTCCGTTGCCGAGCGGCTCGACTCTATGGAATAGTTTCGGGTCCTGTTTATGGTATTCTGCTTTTGGTTTCAGGTGTTTAGGTTTATAGTGGATGTTTTGGGTTAGTTTGTTTTGTTTCTTGGTGGTTTTTTGGGTTTGGTTTTGCACTGTGGTTTGAAATAGAAAATCTTATGTGTTTGTAACTGGGTGGGATCCCGTCAGTCGCCAGGTTCTAAGTTCCCCGGTAAAAGTGTTTAAATATCTAAAAAAAAAAGATCAGAACCAGCGAGACTAGATGCCAATGAGTGGAGTCAATGCTGATAGTGTGTCTGGAGTATATTCAGGGCTGCATTCTTTGTGGATCACTTCTCTAGCACTTCGTTGAGACAATTTCATGTTTTCTTTTTTATATGGTGTATGTTGATGGTGTTTGTCAACATGTCAATGGAGCTTTGAATGTGCATTTGATCGAGATTGAGGCATGCTAATTCCAACTGGATTAATTTATGAGTTTCAACTTAGCTTGTTTCCTCATATCTGCTGCCATTTAGTGAAGTTGTTCATACAATGAATTCATCAGAAATATTGAACAATATTTTTCTTGCTGATAATTATCAATTTGGATAAGGAGATGAAACAATATCAATTATCTTCCATAGAAATGTCACGTGTGCCCAAACGATCTTATGTATGATGTTCATTAAACCCCACCAAAACTCCTGTGATTTTCTCAGAGAGGATAAACTAAGATATTGCCAAATGAGGTTGACAAATTGCATTTTCTTTTAATGGACATTTTCACTTTGTATTCCAAAAATTTGCACATTTGTCTGGCATGTACCATTATTTTTTAAATAACAGCTCAAATTACTAAGCCCAAAGACTTTTATATAACAAACATTCCTATAATCTTTGTAGGAATCTTCCATCTGATTAAAAATATAGCCATATGTCAAAAGTATTAACATCTATCATCAACTCAATGAATGTAATATATAATCATAGCAAAAATAAGGTCATTTATATCTTTTTATTATTATTTTATTGAAGAGAACCGGGCACAATGAACTAGGATAAAAGACAAGTTTTGTATCATCATGGGTGATTTTAATTTCGTGAAGTCAACTTTTTCCGTAATTTTTAAATTTTGCTGCGTTAAATTAAAATTGTACTCACTAGTATATATTTTACAATATTTTAATAATGTTCTAGATAAGATGCGTGCCTTTCTAATATCACCCAACTTTATTATCATTCAACTAGAGCTTAGTCAAGGAATGCTGGCAGAAACATATTCGTAGAGTTTGGCTCTACATACCTTGTTTGTATTGGTGCATGTGGATTGCAGCTTGCAAAGTCGATTTTCTCTTTTATGGATTTCTTTCATCTCCTTACTATGGTTCCACACATGCTCTTGAGTAAGCTTGAAATTTGATTTTTTCTCAATTGTAAATATATAGGCTCATTATGACACAGTTAAGATAATTTTCATGCAGAGTCATGCTTTATTAAACTAAATTACTAAAGCAATTATTCTTTGTACTGGTATTATAGAAAAACATGATTTAAGAGCAGTTAGGGACAGCCTAGAAAATATTAGAAGAAAGTTATGTGTTGGTGTAACATGCATGCAATCAACATACATACAATTGAAAGTTCACAACTGCTGCTTTGTCTAAAATGTTTTGACCAAAAATAGGAGAAGCTGAATGGGAGCGAAACTTAGTAGCATAATGGATTTATGATTTTTATTGAAATTGCCCTCTTTTAGATTTTGTGTTGGAATTGGAGTTTATGCTTTAATTTAATTTCGTGAATGTCTTAAAATGAACAAGTTGCGAAGTAAATGTCTTTTGCAGAACTGGGAAGAGACCTTGTCAGGGGAGAAAGGCAAAGACTTGCCATTTCAAGACTTCTTTACCATTGCCCAAAGTAGGCTTCTCAATACAATTTACTTCCTTTTCAGTATTCAAATGGGTATAGGTAGGGCTTGAAAAGTGAGGAGGATTATACCACTTTGAAGTGTATAATAGGGTACTCATTCTGCATACAGATTTGCAGTTTTGGATGAATGTACATCAGCAGTGAGTATGGATGGGGAGGAGAAACTCTACAAAAGAATTCATGACAGTGGCATCACGATGCTATCCATTGCTCATCGACCAGCTGTGAAAAGGTACCATTGTCATGATATTGTCAATATTATTTTGGTACTATACATTCTTCCATATTCTTTAATATTAAGTTATTGCAATGTGTGGAAGACTCAATTAGATGTACCATCTCTTCATTGGCCAATTCTTTTGCAGTTTGGTCACCTTATAAAACTTTTTGATTGGAAGAAAAACTTAAAATGATATTCGACTTCTTTTCATTTTTTATCTTCTCTATGGGTAATTTTGCAGGTTTCATTCTGTTGGTTTGTATCTTGATGGAAGTCAGCAGGGATTTGGGTGGCGAATAGAGAAGCCTAATCCAGATTTTGATTCATGAGTTTGATTCGAACCTCAGAAGCAAAGCATATTTAATTGTTATGGAATGTAAGGTGCAACCATTTTTCATTCACTTATAGGTATTACAATCTAAATCACAAATTTGTAAGTATGGGACTTTACCTCAAGATAGTACACTCTCCAGGGTCACCCAACTAGATGGGCTATAATCAAGTGAGAAAGGTTACAATTGATGGGAAAATGGACAACATAGATCTAAATAGCAAGATGTCTTCTTTGAAGAAACTTCTCGTCACTTTCTTTTGCTTTTTTAGGCAAAGAAAGTCCAACTGGTATTTGTTCCACTATCATTTTTAATGTACGTCTTGCGGCTGAATTATTTCTAGTTTGAACAGTTTTCTTTCTCCAAAGGGTTTGTAAGGTACTTTATGATCTAAATTTGGAAGCGTGGCTTTGAAGTGCAAGTCCGTAGATTGTGTGTAGGCATCTTGTCTCTCTCCTATCCTCACATTGCTTAGAAGTGCTTGCGTGCTTTGTGGTCCCTTGCCTTGTGATTATTGTCAATGAAATTGTCCTGAAAATTATAAGCTTGATCCAAACAAAGCAACATATTCCACAAATTTAGGATTTCACTTACCTAATCAATGACATTTAATCTTGAGTAATTTACCGAGCGCATGAGTCTTGAAGTCAAATTGACCCTTTGCAAAACATATACAACCCCTTTGGTTGCTTCGTAGGTGATATGTAAACTCTCAAGGTTGCGTACTTAAGAATTAAAAAATCACATGCTGCTGTTCTAGTTTGATTTTGCTTCAAAATGATAGAGGTGTTATTGTTTTAGAGTGGTTAAATGTGTAATTAGAAGGAACATAATGCTTACAAACTATGAATAATATGGAAGGAATGAGAACAAACACATTAACACAAGTTTTAACTTGGAAAACTCCAAGATGGGGAAAAACCAGCTAGAAGTGGCAAGTGCACATTTTCCTAACCTTCCTTTAATGAAATAGTTTAATACAAGGAGCTCTAAAAGCATACATGCTTTTGTTTCTCTTATCTTCCGAATGTTGTGATGGAATACGTACCGGTAGCATAGAATGGTACAGTCAAGACAAGTGCACAACTCTGTTACTCTCTCATATATTCATAACTCACTCCTAAGTATGGTAGATCATGCTCCCACAATCTTCTACCTCTAATTCCTCTATCCACAACCATTTTTTATACATTAATGGAGATGTCCCTTTGAAGAACCCATTCTTAGAAACACACTCAAAATGAGAATATCGGTTGATTCAGATCCTTAAAGTGTCTTTTCATTTTCCACAGATTTAAACCACTCCTTTATGCGGACTAGCGGTTGCATAACTGCCCATGTAAGCAAACAAGCAGCTGCGAAACCATGACGAGAGGCTTGAAAAACTGCCTCGACGGTTTCACAATAGTGTAGTCTCTCGGTGTTCGAGCCCATAACTTTTGCATATGAACTTGGAATCAAGGTGGAAGTGTAACTTTTTGAGAGGAATCCAAATATGTAATCATATTTACATTTTGATGAGGAATACCATCTCTTTCAGTTGCATGAAGTAGACGGTGCCATTGTCAGGTGTTGCAATGCACAACCTTATCGCTCAACATTCCCTATTTCATGAACCTTGACATAGCCTTGGATTCTTTTGGAGTTATTAACGAATGTCATGGATCCTTATGGATCAATAGGTATTGGGAAAACCAATCCTCTTCATCATCCAACTAGAGAAAACTTGGTGCTAGCCAACAATAGGGCTTCAAAAGGAGCATGTCTCGCACGATGAAGAAACTACCACTTCATGCAAAGTGGTGGTTCGAAATCGCTGGTATCTATGAGAGCGGTGGCTACAAAACAATTGTGGCGTTTCAAAATCTTCGGTTGCATTAGCAAGTAGTTTTTCTCGCATTAACCATACATGTATGGTAATGGTAGATGCGATGTCTCTTCACATCCCAAGATGGTTAGGGACATCCTGTTAAGCAAGAGGTTGCATGAAAGGACATCCTTGATAGCATGTTAAGCAAGAGATGTATGAGTTCAAGATAAGAGATTCATTTGGATTGCTCTTCATATTGTCTCGTGAAAGAGTTGGAAAGATGGGCGTTTAGTTGGTTATAGAAGAAATGGGATGTAAGGAGAGAGATGTGTGAGCAAGATAAAAAGATGTCATTCTCGTTAAACTCTTCATATTCTCATCTCTCAGGCATAAGAAGATTGGAAAGATGGGCAATCACCACTTCCAATTGTTTTTTTCCCACCTTGGGGTTTTAAAACCAAAATCTATGTCCTAATGGTTTTTCATGGTTCATAATTATTGTACATGTTGATTTTCTTTCATGTTTTAGTCTTGAAATTATTGGTTATGTTCCTAACGACACACAACCCTAAAATTGTAACTCATTAAGCATAATAAATTGTCTTTTTGAAGTGAATTTATAGTAGAACAACAATCCTGTGATTCTACAAATTCTATTAAGGCATTCAACTTGGGAGTTTAGATGATCATTTTGCTATCGACACTAATTAAAGCTTTGGGTAAAGTGGATTTTTTTGATTGAATTGTATGATGGTGACAAGATCAAAATAGGAGCTACCTCGTGATATTGAGATCTCTACAATTTGGAATCATAAGAGGGGAGAATGGAAAATGGGAGTGGAGATGTGTTGTTGTAGGATATTATTTTTCCTCGTATTTATTCATTGTGGATTATTCCTACCCTTGAGGAGCTAGCTTGCTTAGGTGTCTTTAGTGGGAGTTACTATTTGATCACTATTCTAGGTAGTTGATCTTTGATTGGTATTTTAGGTGGTTGTTACACTTTAGTGGGAGTTACTATTTGATCACTATTTTGCGTGGCGATTATTTGGCCACCGTTCTAGGTCATTGTCACCTTTGTAGTGGGAGTTATTATTCTAGGTGGCGAATATTTGACCACTATTCATGGAGGAGTTACACATTCACTCTCCTATTTGTACATCTTCATTTGTGAGCTATTGATAGTGTGTTGGATGGATTGATTCCAAGCTTGTGCAATAATTATCTTACTGTGATTTTATTTACTTTCAACAACCTTATGTGTTTGCTTGTCTCACATTCGGTGAACTAGTGTATTTGATTGATACAAAGATCTTGGTCAATACTCCGATATGGTACCAAAACTAAGTTGGTATTCACTTGTCGGATTTTTTTATTGTTGGGTTTTTAACATGGAAAATTTTAGGGGTGAATATTCATAATTTGGCGAATAGTATGAATTAAGGAATATGAATTTGGCTATTTTTACGATTATGGCGATGACCATGTTTCACCTAATAATTCCACAAACAATAATTTGTCCCATGCAAATAGCCAAAAATCTCCAATCCCAACATATATATTTTTATTGAATCGTTGCATGATTGACGCGTTGAGATTTTAATACATTCTTGGATCGCTAAGAAGTCTATGGAACTTTCTTGGTCCTTTGGTCTCATTCGTCAAACATGTTGGCGCAATCTCAAGCATCCTAGCCGGACACGCGTCGTCATTTCGGTGAACCTCAAAATGATGGGCTCAAGCGGACTCCGGCCGTGGAATACGCCGCATTTGATAAATTTTTAGGTCCAGGGAGCCCCTCGTGTAGTCAATGGCCCCGACCCTACAAACAATCAAAGGTTGACATGTGGGTGCTCTAAGGAAATACACACGTAGGCAAGGCAATCCTTATGACCAACTAGAGTCGTCGATTGCCACTTGTCAACTTCTTGTTCATCCCGACTTACAAAACTTTAAATGGCCATAACTTCCTCTAGAGAGCTCCAAATTGTGCAAAATCGGTCTCGTTGGAAAGGTCTCCTCGTGCTCTTCATTTTGGAATTATCATAATCAAATTTTTGTGAGGTTAGGTGGGTGAAAAGTATAAAAACATTCTGGTATCCATTCGCCGCTCGATCCACAATTTCCTTCAAAAATATATTCTATTTCGCCAATGCCACAAACTCTAATTTTAGATAATTTGCCAACACCGCGAATATGGTACCAGCCATATTCACCATGATTTCTATAATTTTTTCCCAGTGGGCTCCTTAAAATTTTCCCATTTTTTTAAAATTGCAAGATTTCATATTTTGCAAAAAAAAAAGGCTTTTTTCCTCCTTACTCCATTCTTTGGAAGCTTTCTCCACGTTGCATTTCATTTTGCATGTAGAAATGAGATTGTTTTGATCTACTTGGATTGTTCTCTTTGCTTTGCTTTCGATCTCCATTTTTTTGTGGTGTAGGACTGGGTTCCTTCTCATAGCATTGATTGAAAAAATTATTGAGGAAAGTTGGGTGTAGAGAAAGCTCTGTAAATCCTTCATACAAAAAAGAAGCACAACCTTAGGCAAAAGATCACACCATAAACAACCAACACAATCTATTTTTTTGGAGACTATGTGAAGCTCTATGGTGGCGTGAAGCCTTGTGGTTGGGTTCTAACCCCACGCCATACATGGTCTATGGCATCCTTCTCACCTATGGCACTCCAAACCTTGCCACGTAACTCCAATGTGTGCATTCTCCTCTTTGTAGCACCATTTGGACTCGTGCAAGGGTTGTTAAAACTAGATGTATGTGTTTGGTGGCTTGTGTACGGATGCAAAAAAATCTCCGAGCGAGGCCTAACGGCCTCACCGAAGCAACCTTCCGTCATGGCAAGGGGGCTATGCTAGTCCACCTAAAGGTGGCACATACAAATTACTACTTCGAGGGAATACATTCAACAACATAGAAACTCGTGTAGCTTCAAAAAATCTTCAACAAAAGCTAAGTCAATTTTTTTGCTCTTTATGATTTAAAATCATGCATGTTTAAATTATTTTTAAATAGATGGTGTTTAAAGGTCAAATATATTTTCAGTTATTTGAATGCTCATGAGAGTGCATAAGGGGATTGATTTAGGCTTAGTAACACTTTGTTAGACAAGTCTCTGGTTCAAATCCCACCTGTGTTTTTGACTGAAATTGCTTTTTGTCAATAGTGCATTTAAATTTAAGTAGAAAACTAAATTTGTAATAACTTTTAATGGACAACTCGGATTTGAGTGTTGGTTTTTTCAAAAGTGATTGGTTTTTTTGTGCTCATTCCATTGGCACCATCGATTTTGTAATCACACTAAAATTATAAAGTGCCGATTTGGGAGGGGGTCGGGGGTCGATCAAAAATTTTAGGGGGTGTTGTATGACATCTCTTTCTTTCCGCACTCTTTTCCATTTTTGTAACAATCTTATACGCATTAAATTAGATAGGAATGAACGTCTAAAATATAACTCGTTTTGATAAGCAAAGGACTACATCGGATAACTACGGGAACTAAAACATAGCCACCAAATAATGCAAAAAAATAAATTGGTACAATTGTTGTCTTTGAAGCATTCGGGTTGTTATGTCTATCTATTTCTCTTGATCTCGTCTTTCATGTTGATTCATCTAAATCACTTAATGAAGTCTGGATGTCTTTGGAAAGCTCTTTGGGAAGCATGATGTGATGAGAGGTCACGACGTGGAGAACAAGCTCATTAATTTGAGTCCTAATAGATTTGACACTATAATGCAAGAAAAGATTAGTTGTGAAAATGTGAGAAAACAAACAAACTTTCTCCTCTAATCTAATCTTTTCAAACAAAACCTCAAATAGAGCAATGGATGGAAAGGAGGAGAGAAAAAATACATGCACTTACCTACAAGTTGCACAACTCCTTCTTTGATGTGTTGAATTTGCTCTTGATTGATTTTGGTTGCTCTTGGATTGATTCATATTTGTGTGGATAAACTTGGGCAACACCTCCCTTTGATTTCTTGATAATT